>CM059817.1:16063238-17421988 GCA_030435695.1 Brachymystax lenok tsinlingensis
TCTCCCTGAGACACCCTCGAAGTGTGGGGTCATGGCCAGGGTCTGTCATTATCAACGGCGACCCTGGAGTATTTACGGTTAAGTCGCCTGCTCAAGGGAACGTTGACAGATTGTTCACAATTTCAGCTCATATTGTACACTCCACCATCTCCTCTGACATACTGTACACTCCACCATCTCCTCTGACATACTGTACATTACATCATCTCCTCTGACATACTGTATACTATACCATCTCCTCTGACATACTGTATATTACACCATCTTATCTGACATACTGTACACTCCACTATCTCCTCTGACATACTGTACACTACACCATCTCCTCTGACATACAGTGAGGGAAAAAAAGTATTTGATCCCCTGCTGATTTTGTACGTTTGCCCACTGACAAAGAAACGATCAGTCTATAATTTTAATGGTAGGTTTATTTGAACAGTGAGAGACAGAATAACAACAAAAACATCCAGAAAAACACATGTGAAAAATTGTATGAATTGATTTGCATTTTAATGAGGGAAATAAATATTTGACCCCCCCCTCTCAATCCGAAAGCTTTCTGGCTCCCAGGTGTCTTTTATACAGGTAACGAACTGAGATTAGGAGCACACTCTTAAAGGGAGTGCTCCTAATCTCAGCTTGTTACCTGTACAAAAGACACCTGTCCACAGAAGCAATCAATCAATCAGATTCCAAACTCTCCACCATGGCCAAGACCAAAGAGCTCTCCAAGGATGTCAGGGACAAGATTGTAGACCTACACAAGGCTGGAATGGGCTACAAGACCATCGCCAAGCAGCTTGGTGAGAAGGTGACAACAGTTGGTGCGATTATTCGCAAATGGAAGAAACACAAAAGAACTGTCAATCTCCCTCTGCCTGGGGCTCCATGCAAGATCTCACCTCGTGGAGTTTCAATGATCATGAGAACGGTGAGGAATCAGCCCAGAACTACACGGGAGGATTTGTCAATGATCTCAAGGCAGCTGGGACCATAGTCACCAAGAAAACAATTGGTAACACACTAAACCGTGAAGACTGAAATCCTGCAGCGCCCGCAAGGTCCCCTTGCTCAAGAAAGCACATATACATGCCCGTCTGAAGTTTGCCAATGAACATCTGAATGATTCAGAGGACAACTGGGTGGAAGTGTTGTGGTCAGATGAGACCAAAATGGAGCTCTTTGGCATCAACTCAACTCACCGTGTTTGGAGGAGGAGGAATGCTGCCTATGACCTCAAGAACACCATCCCCACCGTCAAACATGGAGGTGGAAACATTATGCTTTGGGGTGTTTTTCTGCTAAGGGGACAGGACAACTTCACCGCATCAAAGGGACGATGGACGGGGCCATGTACAGTCAAATCTTGGGTGAGAACCTCCTTCCCTCAGTCAGGGCATTGAAAATGGGCCGTGGATGGGTATTCCAGCACGACAATGACCCAAAACACATGGCCAAGGCAACAAAGGAGTGTCTCAAGAAGAAGCACATTAAGGTCCTGGAGTGGCCTAGCCGGTCTCCAGACCTTAATCCCATAGAAAATCTGTGGAGGGAGCTGAAGGTTCGAATTGCCAAACGTCAGCCTCGAAACCTTAATGACTTGGAGAAGATCTGCAAAGAGGAGTGGGAAATCCCTCCTGAGATGTGTGCAAACCTGGTGGCCAACTACAAGAAACGTCTGACCTCTATGATTGCCACCAAGGGTTTTGCCACCAAGTACTAAGTCATATTTTTCAGAGGGGTCAAATACTTATTTCCCTCATTAAAATGCAATTCTATTTATAAAAATTTTCACATGCGTTTTTCTGGATTTGTTTGTTGTTATTCTGTCTCTCGCTGTTCAAATAAACCTACCATTAAAATTATAGACTGATCATTTCTTTGTCAGTGGGCAAACGAACAAAATCAGCAGGGGATCAAATACTTTTTTCCCTCACTGTACTGTACACTACACTATCTCCTCTGACATACTGTACACTACACCATCTCCTCTGACATACTGTATACTACACCATCTCTTCTGACATACTGTACACTACATCATCTCCTCTGACATACTTTATACTACACATCTCCTCTGACATACTGTATATTACACCATCTTATCTGACATACTGTACACTCCACTATCTCCTCTGACATACTGTACACTACACCATCTCCTCTGACATACTGTATACTACACATCTCCTCTGACATACTGTATATTACACCATCTTATCTGACATACTGTACACTCCACTATCTCCTCTGACATACTGTACACTACACTATCTCCTCTGACATACTGTACACTACACTATCTCCTCTGACATACTGTACACTACACTATCTCCTCTGACATACTGTAAACTACACCATCTCCTCTGACATACTGTACACTACATCATCTCCTCTGACATACAGTATACTACACCATCTCCTCTGACATAGTGTACACTACACTGGCTCCTCTGTTTATCAATACTGTCTTCATTTCATTCATCCCATTTCCATCCACTCATTCAGTCATTCTTTTTAAGAAACCTCAGAGAGAGCAACTCAATCTTTATTTAGCTAAAGACGAGGGGACGTGGTACTGTAAGGCGGTCTAGTGTCGGATAGCTGGCTTTTGATTTCTCCATGAGCCTAAATGAGATGGTCTGGTTCTCTCGCTAGGGAATTCATGGAATGACCATATCATTGAAGTAATTGATAAAAAGAAATCAGGGGTTTTTCTCCACCTCTATTTCGTTATCCAATCCCCTCTCTCTCTCTCTTCCTCTCTCCCTCTCTCTCCTCCTCCATCTCTCCAATGAGACTACAGTCATGTGACAATAGATTGCTTGTGTTTGATTGACGAGGACTGGTGCAGCTATTTATTTTATGTAAAGAATACCAATCCACCAACCACCTGTCATGACGTTGGCCTGTTGGTGAGGTTTATGACCCCCATAATACCTCCCCCCTTTTCTCTCTCTCTACTCTATAGAGTTGACTCTTCAAATCCCTTTGCTAACATAGAGAGAGTATGGTAACATCAAAAGGGTGGGGAAAGGAACCATATTTCAGTAATCCAACCAGCTGAAAATATGCGTTGGTATATGATGTCAGATCAGTTGGCGTCGGAGACATTATTACTAATGATAGGATGACATAAACTGTATCTTGGAAAGTCTACACATTCTAGTTATCAGATTCACATGGAATTGTTGTGCAATTTAAATGTTTAAATATGAAACTATTTGTGGAAATGAAATGTAATTTTAGCTCCTAAATGAGATAATGATTTTCAAAGAGTAAAAAGTCTATGAAAAACTATGAAAAACGCCCCTCTCTCCCACTACTATATAAGCCCGTTGACGAAAACTCAACTTTGTGTTCCAAGGACGTTAGGACGACGGTCCTCCGTTAAAAGGGCTAAGATAATAACCTAACGAAATTAGCATCAGAGTGTTGGTGACGATCGACACACCGAAAGGATGAATTTCGACTATACCAGCCAGAATATAGCATGAACTTAAAAGCATGAACTTGTTCCTCAGTCTTTCCGTGCTTTCATTCAACCCAACCCCCTTTCTTTGTGTAACCAGCCTTCATATCGGTTCCGTCCGCTAGGGACGTTTTCATGTATGACATAATCAGTAATCAATTTATGATCCATCCTGTGTATATGTAATTCTGTATGATTATTTAGGTATTTAGTAAAGAAATAATTAAACCAACATTTTGTATTGCTGATTCAACTTGTTAGCCAGGGTTCGTGAAGATAACACCCCATCCCACCTACCGCAAACAGTAACTAGCGTTTATCCCTATCCACATACTGTATACACATTCAGAATATTGATCCAGACCATCTCCCATCGAGGTGGCTTCTTTGATGGAGATGAGAGAGATGGGGGAGGGAGAGAGAGAGAGAGAGAGAGAAAGAGAGAGAGAGAGAGAGAGAGAGAGAGAGAGAGAGAGAGAGAGAGAGAGAGAGAGAGAGAGAGAGAGAGTGCTTCATGGCCCCATGCACTGACAGGCACAAAGGAATCTCACAGGGGAGCAGTTAAGGAGTCCTGGTTCATTTTGTGAATAGTCATTTGTATTTTATATAAAATGTGAATGTAGCAGTGTGTATCCTGTAGATAAATGGAATGTGTTTTGACAGAAAGTGCTACTGCAGTCTATTATATTTTATTCAATACTACAACAACTTAATATGCACATGAAGATCTGTTTCTACATTGAGCCTAAGATTCTATTCTATTCTCTCAGCATTCCAAAAGTGAGCTGCAGTAAACATTGGAGGATAGAGTGAACCAAAGGCCTGGCTTCAATCAGCAACCAATTAGCATGTTCCTGGAATCCAGTGACCAGTTCATCTCTTTGTTCCTCTCTCTCTCCCTCTCTCTCCCTCATTCCCCTATCTCTCGCTACACCCCTCTCTCTCACACTCCCTCCCTCACCTCTCTCTCCCCACGCTCTCTCTCTCTCCCTGCCTCACCTCTCTCTCTCCCTTCCCTCTCTCCATCCCTCTGAGTGTCCTATTATGTCTAATTGTCCATCCATGTTTCTCATTACAGACAGACCGACAGACAGACAGACAGACAGTTCATTTGTCAGGTTCCCTCGGGACCACTATCACCACTCAGCCACTCACATAAACCTGCACAGGTCTTAAGATTCATGTCATTATTATGAAACCTCCACTCTGTTTTACATTGAGTAATCAAATACTCTCATTGCACCAATTCAGTATCAGTTACCTAGCAAATAGAACGAAGTGTTTAAATACAGAGAAGAACATGTTGGGCTCTTTGAGAAAATAGCCCTTGAATGTTTTGGTAAACCTACTGGGAAAGGGGGATACCTAGTCAGTTGTACAACTGAATGCGTCTTCCGCATTTAACCCAACCCCTCTGAATCAGAGAGTTGTGGGGGGGCTTCCTTAATCGACATACATGTTTTCGGAGCCTTGGGAACACTGGGTTAACTGCCTTGCTCAGGGGCAGAATGACAGATTTTTACCTTGTCAGCTCGGGGATTCAATCCAACAACCTTTCGGTTACTGGCCCAACACTTACTGGCCTAACCACTAGGCTACCTGCCGGAGAGCTCTTCTTTGTCTACACCCATTCAGCATTGTTCAAACCCTCTTAAGCCTTAGCCCCGACAATCTCTTTATGGATTTACATGTGAGGCCATGTACTAAACAACCAAAGATTTCAAGACTAAAGGCTGGTTTATACTATGGGTGTATTCGTAAATTCAATCTGGAGTGCCAGTGTGCGCCCTGGGCGTTGGTAAACTCAGAGCATTGTCAGATTGTCCATTCGTAAATTCAGAGCGTTGTCAGATTGTCCATACGTAAATTCAGAGCGTTTCTGTCTCGGAGCGTTCAGAGCGCACACTTGACGTTAGCTAGCGAGCCAGCCAGCTTACGTTCTAACAGTACGCTTTAACTTGGAATGAAAAGGACTTTCTGACAAAATTAGAAACGTGTAATATCAGAAAAGCTAGCTAGACTATCTTACCCAGATACATCGATGGACGCTTCTCCCTCTCCGTCACGGATGCCATGGTTGCTATTAGTTTGAAGATGTCATCTGGAGACAGGTGTTTTATACAGACTTTTGTGTGTTCTCTTTTCAGCTCCTTCTGCATATTTGCAATCAAAGGACAGAATTTTGTCCATCTCCTTAGCTATCATACTCTAATTCCACCTGGCCTTCCACTGATTTCAAAACTCGGTCTTCCAGAAAGTGGAAAGCAACACTTTGATATCTTCAAAAAAAGCTGTGTTCGAAAGGATTACCTACAACTACTGAGCAGCTCATGTTATAGATTTTTCCATGGCTAAACCAACTAGGCTCGTAAGTTAACAGTATTTACAGCTGGATCGGTACATGAAAGTTCACATGTTCCAAAAGGCATTTCTGCCAAAAAACACATTTTGATCAACAACAAAAATAAATATGTTAAAATGTCTCTCCTGTGAAGTAGTGACACGCAACATACGTCTAGTTTCCTGAAACCAGTCACAATTTTGAATTTGTGGCTGTGGTAGCTAGTGGGTCCCAAGTACCCTGGTCCTACACTATAGAGCACATCACACAGTACAGGGCACACACTGTATACAGAGTGACATAGTGATTACACGCTGTGACTTACAGTGAAAACACACTGTCTGCATCCAAAATGGCACCCTATTCCCTATATAGTGCACTTCTTTAGCTTGACACTATATAGGGAACAGTGTGCCTTTTGTGACACACCCACTGTACTTACTGTATAAAATGTGATGATGGGATTGATAATCTCTGCTATATACAGTCTCAAAAGTGAGGTTGCAAGTTTATCAACTTTCAAAGCAGAATTACTTTCCCATTGTTCCTCAACTGTAGTGTATGTATGATATACCATTTTCTAGCTCTGAGTCTATACTTTTATCCAATGTAAAAAACAACATTTCAAATTTTGCTACATAAGACCAAATCGAGCCGGTCGGTCACAATTGGCTATATTGTAAAAATGTATGAAAACAGAAATTGACTGTTTGGTCTTAAATTAAGGTTAGAGTTACGGTTAGAGTTAGGTTTATGTCACATTTTAAGAAGAGAAATTGTATAAATGGGCAGGGTTTGGTAGACAGTGATAGTAGACAGTGACCTTGTGTCTGTCTGTCTGTCTGTAACTCGGGGGAATTAATATGCTTGAAAGGTTCCTGATCGTTATGGCTGAACCCTCCCGCTGTGACCCCATCTTTCATCGACCACAGCGGACCACAGAGGTCACAGATGAAAGGAAATACCCACGTCTATGATCTATTATCCCATTACAGGCCTTTAACTTCCATGACAACACATAGGCTCTGCTTTAATATCCAATAACACTGGCATATACCACTTAGAATGGAGCAAAGTATTGGCCATGCATTCCAAGTGGTACACTTTGGATATCACAAGCATACTCTCAATGTAAACAGAAGTGATTTTTGGGATTTAAAAATTGCATTACCCAAAAAGCGTAATATTTCTGTTTGTCCCTGTTGAGACGCCGTAGCCAGAACACTTATTCAAAATAGGTAACTCAAGAAATCTGCAATACATTTAGATGTTTTTGCTAAGGGGGTCATAGTCGTGCAATTTTACTAACTAAGATGTTTGGTACAGTATTTCTCCAGTGAAAAATTGTCCAAGAAAAGTAGTCTTCTGACAACAAACAATTGAAGAATTAAGGGGCGTAGCTCCTGAACTTCGACAAGCCTCAAAATGTTGTCATAATATATGCGCGACCTGTTTTGACTGTGAAGCATATGGTAAGCTTAACTCTCCCATGGCTACTATTACTGACCTGCAGATGACAGACAGACAGACAGTACGGATGGGAAAAAAATCCATACAGTAGTGTATGACTATTTTATTAGTCATTGTTCACAATTGTTCTCATGCTCTCTCTTTTCCCTCTGCAAAATACATATAGTGAGCAATATGTTTGGAACATCAAATCACAATAAAATCACGGAATCAAATCGAAAACACAGAATCGTGGTAAATCGTGATACATATAGAATCGCAATGCATATCGTGTAATATCGTATTGTGAGGTCCCTGGCAATTCCCGGTCCTAACAGACAGGCAGACTGACACTGAGCTGACTAGTTAGCCAGAGCCCTGCTGTAAACTAACACTGTAAACAGAGACATCACTGGAACACTGTGTAAACACAAGCACTTTCCTGGCCTTTCTCTCTGGACCGGCCCTGAGTTGTACCATGGAACGTAAAGAAGAAAGTGAAGTCCCGTAGCACAATAAGTGTCCCTAGTGTTTTGTCTTAACTCAGACTAGCTGTGTATAGTAGATAGAATCACAAGGTCAACCAACAGGCCTCAATAGCCCTCTACTATTGTGTGTCTGTGGTGTTTGTTCTGTGTCTGTGGTGATTGTTCTGTGTCTGTGGTGATTGGTTTGTGTCTATGGTGATTGGTTTGTGTCGGTGGTGATTGTTTTGTGTCTGTGGTGATTGTTTTGTGTCTGTGGTGATTGTTTTGTGTCTGTGGTGATTGTTTGCGTCGGTGGTGATTGTTTTCTGTCTGTGGTGATTGCTCTGTGTCTCTGGTGATTGTTTTGTGTCTGTGGTGATTGTTTTGCGTCGGTGGTGATTGTTTTCTGTCTGTGGTGATTGTTCTGTGTCTCTGGTGATTGTTTTGTGTGTGTGGTTGTGGCTGATACGGGGTATTGTTTTACCGACCACATTATTTCATAGCATCTGGCTCCATGTGTTTTCTCTACAGATAACAGTGGTTCTTTCAGGGCAGGCCAAGCGGGCCGACTGCCTTTGTAGACGGTTCTCATTGAAATTCCACCAGAACCCCATTTTTACCCCTCTCACTTGGTCTAGATGAACCTGTTTGCGTAGGTTCCTGTGTGTGCGTGTATACGTGTGTGTATGTGTGCATGTGTGTGTGTGGTTGGGTGTGTGTGGGGGTGTGTGTGTATGTCTGAGAGAGTGTGTGCTTGTGTAATATGCACCAACGTCATTGTTCTTGAACATTAGCTGTTATGTGATTATGTACCAATTGCATGAGAGCATGCATATGTGTGTATCCAGTGTGCACCGAATCTGTGTACGTAAGTGCATGCATGTGTAGCCTCCCTACATGGGTGTGTGTGTGTCCACTGCACCGACCACACTACCGTAACCTGGTAGAAGACAGTGACAGGCTTAGCATCACATGCTCCTCTGCAGTCAGTGCACCATGCACAGTCAGTCAGGCAGATGCAACCTCCGAGTCACACACACACACACACCCACACACACACACACACAATCTTAGGGCGAGACAGAGCACGTAGATATGATGGAACAGAACCAGCGTATGGCCAGGCTAGATCACATCACCTCAATGCATCTCAATGCATCTCACTGCTCAGTCTGAATGGATGAATACACAGCACGCACATACAACCACACACATATAAACATGCACCCACACATAGACATACTGTACGTACATCCACATGTACACACACGTACACACAGCTAGAAATCGCTGCCAAGTAAGCTACACTGACAACCAGACAGGTCACCCGTGCTACAAGTCAGTATTCGACATCCATCCATGTCTGAGGACGTCGAGAGATGACTTGGAAACCGGGCCACAAGGGGCAACTTTAGCAAAACTCAGCAAAAAAAGAAACGTCCTCTCACTGTCAACTGCGTTTCTTTTCAGCAAACTTAACATGTGTAAATATTTGTATGAACATAATATTCAACAACTGAGACATAAACTTAACAAGTTCCACAGACATGTGACTAACAGAAATGGAATAATGTGTCCCTGAACAAAGGGGGGGTCAAAATCAAAAGTAACAGTGAGTATCTGGTGTGGCCACCAGCTGCATTAAGTACTGCAGTGCATCTCCTCCTCATGGACTGCACCAGGTTTGCCACATTTCTTGGGGGAATGGCCCTAGCCCTCACCCTCCGATCCAACAGGTCCCAGACGTGCTCAATGGGATTGAGATACGGGCTCTTCGCTGGCCGTGGCAGAACATTGACATCACACACAGAATGAACAGTATGGCTGATGGAATTGTCATGCTGGAGGGTCATGTCAGGATGAGCCAGCAGGAAGGGTACCACATGAGGAAGCTGTAAGGCACAGCGTTGAGATTGCCTGCAATGACAACAAGCTCAGTCCGACGATGCTGTGACACACCGCCCCAGACCATGGCGGACCCTCCACCTCCAATTCGATCCCGCTCCAGAGTACAGGCTTCGGTGTAACGCTCATTCCTTTGACGATGAACGCGAATCCGACCATCACCCTGGTGAGACAAAACCGCGACTCGTCAGTGAAGAGCACTTTTTGCATGTCCTGTCTGGTCCAGCGACAGTGGGTTTGTGCCCATAGGCGACGTTGTTGCCGGTGATGTCTGGTGAGGACCTGCCTTACAACAGGCCTACAAGCCCCCAGTCCAGCCTCTCTCAGCCTATTGCGGACAGTCTGAACACTGATGGAGTGATAGTGCGTTTCTGGGCATCTTTCTTTTGGTGTTTTTCAGAGTCAGTAGAAAGGCCTCTTTAGTGTCCTAAGTTTTCATAACTGTGACCTTAATTGCCTACCGTCTGTAAGCTGTTAGTGTCTTAACGACCGTTCCACAGGTGTTTGTTCATTGATTGTTTATGGTTCATTGAACAAGCATGGGAAACAGTGTTTTAAACCCTTTACAATGAATACCTGTGGTGTTATTTGGATTTTTACAAATGATCTTTGAAAGACAGGGTCCTGAAAAAGGGACGTTTCCTTTTTTGCTGAGTTTAGATTTCAGTTTTCTCGACGGGAATGGCGGATAGGCGTAAACATCGACTTCTGGTGCCAAAGGTTGCAAGTTTTAAAATTGTTCTTGAGATTTTTTTTAAGCCTATCCCAAACCTTAACCTGTACCTTAAGTTTTCAGAGTTAATGCCTAACCTTAAGATTTCAAAGTTAATGCCTAAACTTAACCTTAAGAATTCTGAGTTAATACCTTAACTTTAATACCATAATTTGGCCTTTATGAACAACTTTGACATTTGAGAAACATGGATGAACATCTAATTCTGACGTGAGACTGTGAGAGTTGTTGGAACAACACATGTCAGTGAGGTTAGGCTAGCTTTATAGCAAGAACATCTTGAAAGAGTACTTCAATGATATCAATGAGATTCTATTTCTATGAGTGTAACTGAGATGACACGTACAGAAGTGGTTTGGGTTTACTGAATAGAAACATGGAGAATGAGCAAGCCTGTCATTATTACCCAGCGGACGCACAGCGCCCTATTGAAAGGCTGAATGGTTTTCTCCTGCGCTTTTTCTAAGAAAGAACAATTCCTGTCCATAAAAGTCAAAGCCCTCCTGGACTTGATGGTGGCTAATGTCTTTTAACACTAGAACCGCTAAAACATTTTTATTACCTTGACATTTTTAAAGTCTTCCCCCCCCTCCATCCTTGACTTTTCCTTAATACGTCTATATAACACACTGTCGTTGTTAGAATCTTTATCACAAACAGAACTGGAGTTATAACCAGTTTTAGGAGGGCATGTCATTTTTTTGAATGATTTTCCCAGTTGCCCCTCCTTCTTCCGACTTTAGGGCCTCTTCCGACAGTTGAATGTGCCCCGCTGATAATCACCCCGATAATTGCTTCGAAACTATACCGAAACTAATTTCACACATCCTGTATAACAACAGATGAAATAAATGAAGTAAAGTATGATGGGAAGAGTGGGTGAGTGGGAAGCCAACGATGCATAATTATGTCAACACCAATTGTGAATGAAGTACAGGGCGGGCCATTCTATTGTACTGATCCATTCTAATTATAATCTTAAAATGGCATGTACCCTATATCAGTCCACCGAATCCAAGCAGTTTTATCAGTCTACTCTGACCTACTTGGAGTAGGATTGCAGTCCACCAAATCCAAGCAGTCATATCAGTCTATTCTGACCTACTTGGAGTAGGCTACACAGTGAGACGAGCGCAATTGTACTTGTTGAAAGGCTTTCAATATCTGGGAAAATATCCACATTGGTCAGCAGCAGGTGCGCGCGTGTCGGAGACCTTACTTTGACAAGGGGAGAAATCTTACCATGGACAATTTCTTAACTTTACTGTCATCGGCGAACAATTTGCTCGCAAAGAAAACTGGCTGGCACCATGAACAAAGTGAGACGGGAGCTGCCTCCCTCTGCGCAAAATAAGGCACTTGCACAGGCGGTGTACTCCACAAAGAATAACAAGACAATGACAAGACAACGGGAACACAATTAAGCGAAAACCGGAAACTATTATGCACTACAACCAAACAAAGGTATATCAGCGTGTCAACATTTGTTGTCAACTGTTAGAACAATGGATACCAGCTAAATGAAATCCAACATGCATTAAATGAAAATGCACACAATATAAGCACACGCTGACAATAATTGACTATTTTTGACTGCTGTCATATCGCCACTTCATTATAATGCCATTATTGTTTTTATGCCGAGTTTCACTATTTATCAAGGCCACTTGGTGCTTATAATTATGTTTAGGCTATTGTGTTATTTGAGATAAAATAAAAATCGTATTCTAATGTTACCCAAGGCCTTCATAAACACAACCAAAGGATTATTTTTGCAATTGCATATATGAAATATATGAATTACACGTTTAGAATGTTGCAGTCAGAATGACTGCTCATTAGCGGTTGTAGTGTTAATCTTCCTATAGTGTGTCTGTCTGGTTCCCTGGGAGCAGTGAGAATGATTCCTTCCATGGGACGGAAAAAATACATGTGATTCATAGAGGAAGAACATTGGAAGAACATTGACTTCATATTGAATGGAGTTGGAGAAGTTATCTAGGTAGATAAAGTTATGACGTTATAAGAATTGGGAAATCCGGATTAAGTTAAGAGAATTGTGTTATGAGGGGGAAGTTACGAGGATCTAGTAATGTGGATCAAGCTATGATGATCAAGTTGACCAGGCCTCTGGGGAATAACGGTTAGCCACACTGACCATCAGCTTATTCAGATGGGCACACCATTATAGGACAGTGCCTTCAGAAAGTATTCACACCCCTTGACTTATCCAACATTTTGTTGTGCTACAGTCTGAATTTAAAATGGATTAAATAGAGATTTTGATTGTCACTGGCCTACATGCAATACCCCATAAAATGAAAAGCTTAAATATCTTGAGTCAATAAGTATTGAACCCATTTGTTATGGCAAGCCTAAATAACTTCAGGAGTAAAACATGTGCTTAACAAGTCATAATAAGTTGCATGGACTCAATCTGTGTGAAATAATAGTCTTTAACATGATTGTTGAATGACTACTTCATCTCTGTACCCCACACATACAATTTTCTGTAAGGTCCCTCAGTTGAGCAGTGAATTTCAAACATAGATTCAACCACAAAGACCAGGTATATGTGTAAAAAAAAAAGTAAAAAGCAGATATTGAATATCTCTTTGAGCATGGTGAAGTTATTAATTACAGTTTGGATGGTGTATCAATACACCCAGTCACTACAAAGATACAGATGTCCTTCCTAACTCAGTTGCTGGAGAGGAAGGAAACCGCTCAGGGTTTCTTTAAAACAGTTACAGAGTTTAATGGCTGTGATAGGAGAAAACTGAGGATAGATCAACAACATCGCATTGTAGTTACTTCACAATACTAACCTAATTGACCGAGTGAAAAGAAGGAAGCCTGTATAGAATATTCCAAGGCATGCATCCTGTTGGCAACTAAAGTAATACTGCAAAAAATGTGGCAAAGCATTTTGTTTTTGTCCTAAATACAAAGTGTTATGTTCGGGTCAAATCCAATACAACACATTACTGAGTACCACTCTCCATATTTACAAGCATAGTTGTGGCTGCATCATGTTATCGGTATGTTTATATTCTTTAAAGACTGGGGAGTTTTTCAGGATAAAGAAGAAACAGAATGGAGCTAAGCACAGACAAAATCATAGAGGAAAACCTGGTTCAGTCTGTTTGCCACCAGGAGATTAATTATCCTCCTTTAGTATTTTTTACCTTGATTTTTTTATTTTTTTTATTTCACCTTTATTTAACCAGGTAGGCAAGTTGAGAACAAGTTCTCATTTACAACTGTGACCTGGCCAAGATAAAGCAAAGCAGTTCAACACATAGTTAGACATTGGAGTAACTAGGCAAGTCAGTTAAGAACAAATACTAATTTTCAATGACAGCCTAGGAACAGTGGGTTAACTGCCTTGTTCAGAGGCAGAACAACAGATTTTTACATTGTCAGCTCAGGGAATTGACCTTGCAACCTTCCAGTTACAAGTCCACCACTCTAACCACTAAGCTACTGGGCATTAACCAGAGAAAAAAGGAGGGCATTAACCAGAAAGGCAACAAAGAGACCAAAGATAACCCTGAAGGAGCTGCAAAGCTCCACAGCGGAGATTGGAATATCTGTCCTTAGGACCACTTTAAGCTGTACACTCCACAGAGCTGGGCATTACGGAAGAGTGGCCAGAAAAAATAAGCAAACATGTTTGGTGTTCGCCAAAAGGCATGTGGGAGACTCCCCAAACAGATAGAAGAAGGTACTCTGGTCAGATGAGACAAACATTTAGCTTTTTGGCCATCAAGGAAAACGCTGTCTGGCACAACCCAACACCTCTCATCACCCCGAGAATACCATCCCCACAGTGAAGCATGATGGTGGCAGCATCATGCTGTGGGGATGTTTTTCATCGGCAGGGACTGGTCATATTTGAAGGAATGATGGATGGCGCTAAATACAGGGAAATTCTTGAGGGAAACCTGTTTCAGTCTTCCAGAGATTTGAGACTGGGACGGAGGTTCATCTTCCAGCAGGAGAATGACCCTAATCATACTGCTAAAGCAACACTCAACAGTAAATAGTTATGCACGCTCAAGTTTACATTTGTTTTGTCTTATTTCTTGTTTGTTTCTCAAGAAAAAATATTTTGCGTGGTAGGAATGTTGTGTACATCAAATGATACAAACCCCCCAAAAATCAATTTTATTTCCAGGTTGTAAAGCAACAAAATAGGGAAAATGCCAAGGGGGGTGAATACTTTCGCAGGCCATTGTATACCAAACAATGAACACAAGCAGTTGTCTGTTATGAAGAATATGGAATCGTCAGCATTTTGTTTTACATTTCTATATGCAATGCTACATATGTTGTGTCTTGTTGAAATGAACAAGTCTCTGGCGTTCCTACCCCACCTGTTTGTTATAGAACATACATGGTTCTTAATCACAAAGAATATAGAATCATCAGATCTATGTTCCCATACCCCTGGCGTTTCCATCAGTACTGACCAGGCGGGCCTGTGTCTGTAAGAAACAGATCCCAGACGTAGACAACACAGCCGTGAAATCCCTGGCAAGCCTGTTTAGACACATCTGACCTTCATTAACTACACTACAGCCCATCTCACATCAACACTGTGTTGGGCTGGCTCTGTCTGCTACATCTAGCTGTTGTCTGAGATGACGCCACCCATCTTGAGGGACATTAAAATAACCCACAAACCCACATAATAACCTATTTATAATTAAAAAAACAAACATTTGTTAGGGTGCTTGTGATGTTTCCTCTTGGCCAGGGCTCTCTCTGTCTCAATGGGACTGGCCTTGTTGAATAAATACACATATTCTTTTATGTACCCTCTGTCCTTCCACAATAGAAGCAGGCACTTTGCTGTTCTTTATTGTAAAAGGAGGATTTGTATAATGAGGATGAGGCTGAGATAGAGGTACAAGCAGAGGTACAGTAGAGGATGAGGTAGAGGTAAAGACTCAAGTAGAGTCTGAGGTAGAGGCTGAGGTAGAGGTGGAGATAGACGCTGAGGCAGAGGTAGAGGCTGAGATAGAGGCTGGGGTAGAGACTAAGGTAGAGATAGAAGCTGAGGCAGAGGTAGAGGCTGAGGTAGAGGTAGAGCCTGAAGTAGAGTTAGATAGAGGCGGAGGTAGAGCCTGAGGTAGAGGTAGAGGCTGGGATGTCCATTTGGAAGACCCATTTGCGACCAAGCTTTAACTTCCTGACTGATGTCTTGAGATGTTGCTTCAATATATCCACATAATTTTCCTTCCTCATGATGCCATCTATTTTGTGAAGTGCACTAGTCCCTCCTGCAGCAAAGGACCCCCACAACATGATGCTGCTAGGAAATTTCTCCAAAAAGTACGATCTTTGTGCAGTTGCAAACTGTAGTCTGGCTTTTTTTATGGCGGTTTTTGAGTAGTGGCTTCTTCCTTGCTGAGCGGCCTTTCAGTTTATGTTGATATAGGACTTGTTTTACTGTTGATATAGATACTTTTGTACCTGTTTCCTCCAGCATCTTCACAAGGTCCTTTGCTGTTGTTCTGGGATTGATTTGCACTTTTCGCACCAAAGTACGTTCATCTCTAGGAGACCTTCCTGAGCTGTATTATGGCTGCGTGGTCCCATGGTGTTTATACGTGCGTACTATTGTCAAATCAAATTTATTTGTCACATACACATGGTTAGCAGATGTTAATGCGAGTGTAGCGAAATGCTTGTGCTTCTAGTTCCGACCATGCAGTAGTATCTAACAAGTAATCTAACAAATTCACAACAACTACCTTATACACACAAGAGTAAAGGAATGAATACGAGTATGTACATATAAATATATGGATGAGCGATGGCTGACCGGCATAGGCAAGATGCAGTAGATGGTATGGAGTACAGTATATACACATATATATGAGATGAGTAATGTAGGATATGTAAACATTATATAAATGGCATTGTTTAAAGTGGCTAGTGATACATAATTTCATCCAATTATAATTATTAAAGTGGCTAGAGATTTGGGTCGATGACCGAACGGCATAGGCAAGATACAGTAGATGGTTTAGAGTACAGTGTATACATTTGATATGAGTATGTCGGATACGTAAACATTATATACAAAATTGTTTAAAGTGGCTAGTGATACATTTGTTACATCCAATTCCTATGTATAAAGTGGCTAGAGATTTAAGTCAGTATGTTGGCAGCAGCCACTCAATGTTAGTGATGGCTGTTTAACAGTCTGATGGCCTTGAGGTAGAAGCTGTTTTTCAGTCTCTCGGTCCCAGCTTTGATGCACCTGTACTGACCTCGCCTTCTGGATGATAGCGGGGTGAACAGGCAGTGGCTCGGGTGGTTGTTGTCCTTGATGATCTTTTTGGCCTTTCTGTGACATCGGGTGGTGTAGGTGTCCTGGAGGGCAGGTAGTTTAACCCGGTGATGCGTTGTGCAGTCCTCACTACCCTCTGGAGAGCCTTACGGTTGTGGGCGGAGCAGTTGCCGTACCAGGCGGTGATACAGCCCGACAGGATGCTCTCGATTGTGCATCTGTAAAAGTTTGTGAGTGATTTTGGTGACAAGCCAAATTTCTTCAGCCTCCTGAGGTTGAAGAGGCGCTGTTGCGCCTTCTTTACCACGCTGTCTGTGTGGGTGGACCAATTCAGTTTGTCCGTGATGTGTACGCCGAGGAACTTAAAACTTTCCACCTTCTCCACTACTGTCCCCTCGATGTGGATAGGGGGTGCTCCTCTCCTGTTTCCTGAAGTCCACGATCATCTCCTTTGTTTTGTTGACATTGAGTGAGAGGTTATTTTCCTGACACCACACTCCGAGGGCCCTCACCTCCTCTCTGTAGGCCGCCTCGTCGTTGTTGGTAATCAAGCCTACCACTGTAGTGTCGCCAGCAAACTTGATGATTGAGTTGGATGCGTGCTTGGCCACGCAGTCATGGGTAAACAGGGAGTACAGGAGAGGGCTGAGAACGCACCCTTGTGGGGCCCCAGTGTTGAGGATCAGCGGGGTGGAGATGTTGTTTCCTACCTCACCACCTGGGACCGGCCCGTCAGGAAGTCCAGGACCCAGTTGCACAGGGCTGGGTCGAGACCCAGGGTCTCGAGCTTAATGACGAGCTTGGAGGGAACTATGGTGTTAAATGCTGAGCTGTAGTCGATGAACAGCATTCTTACATAAGTATTCCTCTTGTCCAGATGGGTTAGGGCAGTATGCAGTGTGATTGCGATTGGCGTCCTGTGGACCTATTGGGACGGTAAGCAAATTGGAGTGGGTCCAGGGTGTCTGGCAGGATGGAGGTGATATGATCCTTGACTAATCTCTCAAAGCACTTCATGATGACGGAAGTGAGTGCTACGGGGCGATAGTCATTTAGCTCAGTCACCTTAGCTTTCTTGGGAACAGGAACAATGGTGGCCCTCTTGAAGCATGTGGGAACAGCAGACTGGGATAGGGACTGATTGAATATGTCCGTAAACACACCAGCCAGCTGGTTCATGGCGATGCTCTGAGGACACGGCCAGGGATGCCATCTGGGCCGGCAGCCTTGCGAGGGTTAACACATTTAAATGTTTTTCTCACATTGGCTGCGGTGAAGGTGAGCCCGCAGGTTTTGGTAGCGGCCGTGTCGGTGGCACTGTATTGTCCTCAAAGCGAGCAAAGAAGTTGTTTAGTTTGTCTGGGAGCAGGACGTCATGGTCCGCGACGGGGCTGGTTTTCTTTTTGTAGTCCGTGATTGACTGTAGACCCTGCCACATTCCTCTTGTGTCTGAGCCATTGAATTGTGACTCTACTTTGTCTCTATATTGACGCTTAGCTTGTTTGATTGCCTTGCGGAGGGAGTAGCTGCACTGTTTGTATTCAGTCATGTTTCCGGTAGCCTTTACCTGGTTAAAGCAGTGGTTCGCGCTTTCAGTTTTGCGCGAATGCTGCCATCAATCCATGGTTTCTGGTTGGGGAAGGTTTTGATATTTGCTATGGGTACAACATCACCAATGCATTTGCTAATAAACTCGCTCACCGAATCAGCGATACATCAATGTTGTTGTCAGATGCTATCCGGAACATATCCCAGTCCACGTGCTCAAGCAATCTTGCAGCATGGAATCAGATTGGTCGGACCAGCGTTGAACAGACCTGAGAACGGGCGTTTCCTGTTTTAGTTTCTGTTTGTAGGCTGGGAGCAACAAAATGGAGTCATGGTCAGACTTGCCGAAAGGAGGGCGGAGAATAGCCTTGTATGCATCACGGAAGTTGGAATAACAGTGGTCCAGGATTTTACCAGCCCGGTGGCACATTCGATATGCTGGTAAAATTTCGGGAGCCTTGTTCTTAAATTAGCCTTATTAAAATCCCCAGCCACAATAAATGCAGCCTCAGGATATGTGGTTTCCAGTTTACATAGAGTCCGATGAATTTCTTTCAGTGCCGTCGATGTATCAGCTTGAGGGGGATGTACACGGTTGTGATTATAATCGAAGAGAATTCTCTTGGTAGATAATGCGGTCTGCATTTGATTGTAAGGAATTCTATGTCAGGTGAACAAAAGGACTTGAGTTCCTGTATGTTGTTATGATCACACCACGCCTCGTTAATCATAAGACACACACCCCGCCCTTCTTCTTACCAGAGAGATGTTTGTTTCTGTCGGCGCGATGCGTGGAGAAACCAGGTGGCTGTACCGACTCTGATAACGTGTCCTGAGTGAGCCATGTTTCCGTGAAGCAAAGAACGTTGCAGTCTCGAATGTCTGTACAAATTGTTTGTACAAATGAACGTGGTACCTTCAGGCGTTTAGAAATTGCTCCCAAAGATGAACCAGACTTGTGGAGGTCTCCAATTTCTTTTCTGGGTCTTGGCTGATTTCTTTTTATTTTCCCATGTTGTCAAGCAAAGAGGCATTGAGTTTGAAGGTAGGCCTTGAAATACATCCACAGGTACACCTCCAATTGACTTAAATGATGTCAATTAGCCTATCAGAAGCTTCTAAAGCCATGACATAATTTTCTGGAATTTTACAAGCTGTTTAAAGGCACAGTCAACTTAGTGTATGTAAACTTCTGACCCACTGGAATTGTGATACAGTGAATTATAAGTGAAATAACCTGTCTGTAAACAATTGTTGGAAAAAAATACTTGTGTCATGCACAAATTAGATGTCATAACCGACTTGCCAAAACTATAGTTTGTTAACAAGAAATTTGTGGAGTGGTTGAAAAACAAGTTTTAATGACTCCAACCTAAGTGTATGTAAACTTCCGACTTCAACTGTATATACAAGTAGGTGTACACCCCTTCAAACTAGAGGATTCGGCTATTTCAGCAACACCCGTTGCTGACAGGTGTATAAAATCAAGCACACAGCCATGCAATTTCCATAGACAAACATTGGCAGTAGAATGGCCTTACTGAAAAGCTCAGTGACTTTCAATGTGGCACCGTCATAGGATACCACCTTTCCAACAAGTCAGTTCATCAAATGTCTGCCCTGCTAGAGCTGCCCCGGTCAGCCTCGAAGTGGCAGGCCACAGAAGCTCACAGAATGGGAACGCCGAGTGCTGAAGCACGTAGCGACATTCACTACCAAGTTCCAAACTGCCTCTGGGAGAAAAGTCACTACAAGAACTGTTCATCAAGGATCTTCATGAAGTGGGTTTCCATGGCCATGCAGCCGCACACAAATCTAAGATCACCATACACAATGCCAAGCGTCGGCTGGAGTGGTGTAAAGCTCGCCGCCATTGGACTCTGGAGCAGTGGAAACTCGTTTTATGGAATGATGACTCACACTTCACCATCTGGTAGTCCGACGGACAAATCTGGGTTTGGTGGATGCCAGGAGAACGCTATCTGCCCCAATGCACAGTACCATCTGTAAAGTTTGGTGAAGTAGGAATAATGGTCTGGGGCTGTTATTCATGGTTTGGGCTAGGCCCCTTAGTTCCAGTGAAGGGAAATCTTACCGCAACAGCTTATATTGACATTCTAGATGATTCTGTGTTTCCAACTTTGTGGCAACAGTTTGGGGAAGGCCGTTTCCTGTTTCAGCATGACAATGCCCCCGTGCACAAAACAAGGTCCATACAGAAATGGTTTGTCGAGATCGGTGTGGAAGAACTTGACTGGCCTGCACAGAACCCTGACCTCAATCCCATCAAACACATTTGGGATGAAATGGAACGCAGACTGCGGGCCAGCCCTAATTGCCCAACATTAGTGCTCGACTTCACTAATGCTTTTGTGGCTGAATGGAAGCAAGACCCTGCAGCACTGTACCAACATCTAGTGGAAAGCCTTCCCAGAAGAGTGTAGGCTGTTATAGCAGCAAATGAGGGACCAATTCCATATTAATGCCCATGATTTTGGAATGAGATGTTCGACGAGCAGGTGATTTTGGAATAAGATGAGCAGGTGTCCACATACTTTTGGTCATGTAGTGTATGTGCAGTGCAGAGCATCAAGAACTCACTGTTATTATCTCTGATTATTGCTTGTTGATTCTTTCTCTCTCACATGGAGAGAAAGAATCACATTGATTCTTTCTCTCTCACATAGAATGCATCATCAGGTGGTTCAGTGTCTCCTGTCAGCAGTTTAGAATGCATCCTCAGGAGGTTCAGTGTCTCCTGTCAGCAGTTTAGAATGCATCCTCAGGAAGTTCAGTGTCTCCTGTCAGCAGTTTAGAATGCATCCTCAGGAGGTTCAGTGTCTCCTGTCAGCAGTTCAGAATGCATCCTCAGGAGGTTCAGTGTCTCCTGTCAGCAGTTCAGAATGCTTCCTCATGAGGTTCAGTGTCTCCTGTCAGCAGTTTAGAATGCATCCTCAGGAGGTTCAGTGTCTCCTGTCAGCAGTTTAGAATGCATCCTCAGGAGGTTCAGTGTCTCCTGTCAGCAGTTTAGAATGCATCCTCAGGAGGTTCAGTGTCTCCTGTCAGCAGTTTAGAATGCATCCTCAGGAGGTTCAGTGTCTCCTGTCAGCAGTTCAGAATGCATCCTCAGGAGGTTCAGTGTCTCCTGTCAGCAGTTTAGAATGCATCCTCAGGAGGTTCAGTGTCTCCTGTCAGCAGTTTAGAATGCTTCCTCAGGAGGTTCCGTCTCTCTCCTTTCAGCAGTTTAGAATGCTTCCTCAGGAGTGTCTCCTCTGAGCTGTTTAGAATGCATCCTCAGGAGCAGGGCCTAAAATGAACATCCGCCACCTGCCAAATGTGGGTAGATTTTGGCATTGGTGGGTAAGATGTCTATTTCACCAGCCACGTTGGCTGGTGGTCAGGGATCCACTGTGCAAGCATTTCACTCACATTTGTGAATAAAAATAGTCAAATATGACCACATGTTAGTAACATAAATGCTGCAGTAGCTGTTTTCAAAGTATTTCCGCCGTTTTGTTTCATAGCTAGTAAATTTATTGCACAAAGTCAAAGAACTACGAATCCTATATAGTCTATTCTACCTTGCGTTGCAACACTGCCTGGCTGGAGGTTGTGCGCACGTGAAGAGCTGAGTGAATGGAGGGGGGAGTCACATCGTGCCAGGCTTTATCCGCTATACTCAACTTGAGTGGGTTGAGTCACTGTGATCTTCCTGTCCGGTGGAGGAGATCTTCATGGGCTATTCTCAGCCTTGTCTCTGGGTAATAATCTCTCTCTCTCTCTCTCTCTCTCTCTCTCTCTCTCTCTCTCTCTCTCTCTCTCTCTCTCTCTCTCTATCTCTGTCTCCAGTTTCACCTGTTCTGACTATGGAACCCTGACCTGTCCACTGGACTTGCTACCTTGTCCCGGACCTGCTGTTTTCGACCCTCTCTCTCTCTCTCTCTCTCTCTCTCTCTCTCTCTCTCTCTCTCTCTCTCTCTCTCTCTCTCTCTCTCTCTCTCTCTCTCTCTCTCTCTCTCTCTCTCTCTCTCTCTACCACACCTGCTGTCTCGACCTCTGAGTGCCCGGGGTTCTCGTCCCGGTTCTGGAAGGTGTTCTGCAACCCCGCTATCGGCTTGGGCAGAGGGTATGGCTATCAACACTGGACCTGCCCCTCTGGGTGGAGTCCCGCAAACTTTCCCCCCGTTTCATTGGTCCCTTCCCTTAGTCCTTAGTCCCATTGCTGTTCGTCTTCTGTTACCTCGTACCCTCCGTATACACCCTACTTTTCATGTGTCCAGGATTAAGCCCTTGTCTCACAGCTCTTTGTCTTCTGTATCCAGAAGGCCCACCCCCCTCCTGTGTCATCGATGGCCAGTGTTCGACCACGGGGCAGGGGTTTCCAGTACCTAGTTGACTGGGAGCGTTATGGCCCGGAGGAGAGGTGCTGGGTCCCCGCTAAGGACATCCTCATTGCCAACTTTCACCGCTGGCACCCAGGTCAACCAGGTATGCGCCAATGTAGGACACCAGGTGGAGCCCCTAGAGGGGGGAGCTACTGTCACACCCTGATCTGTTTCACCTGTCTTTGTGATTGTCTCCCCTCCTCCAGGTGTCACCGATCTTCCCTATAACCCTCAGTGTGTTTATACCTGTGTTCTCTGTTTTTCTGTTGCCAGTTCGTCTTGTCTTGCCAAGTCAACCAGCGTTTTTCCTAGCTCCTGTTTTTCCTAGTCTCTCTTTTCTAGTCCTCCCGGTTCTGACCTTTTGCCTGCCCTGACACTGAGCCCACCTGCCTGACCATTCTGCCTACCCCTGACCTCGAGACTGCCTGCCGCCCTGTACCGGACTCTGACCTGGTTATGATCTCTTGCCTGTCCTCGACCTGCCTCCTGCCTGTCCCTCATTGTTCAGTAAATATCAGAGACTCTAACCATCTGCCTCCTGTGTCTGCATCTGGGTCTTGCCTTGTCGTTATAGTTTGAGTCTTAACTGCTAGAGAAGAGAAGACAACACTTCTACTAGTCAGACTCAATCTCACAGGCACAAACATGACTCCAGTCGCGTTACCACGGTAACCTGACATTTTTTGTCTCATCTGTGATATTTTGGTTAAGACTCTAGTCACAAAAAAATGTAATTAAACAATAAACCACATTACTTCTTACTAGTAATACATGTATTGTTTTAGAAACATTACAAAGCATGCTCATCTGTTTTGTTGTGTCACAAAAAAATGTAATTAAACAATAAACCACATTACTTCTTACTTGTAATACATTTATTGTTTTAGAAACACTACAAAGCATGCTCATCTGTTTTGTTGTGTTTTGTTGCTGTAATTTCTAGTAAAAAATCTGAGTGACTGTACATTTTATGCTCTGCTCAGGAGGTACGGCCTCTCTCCTCTGAGCTGTTTAGAATGCATCCTCTCAGTGTGGTTCCATTGGCTGTATAACTCCAGAGATGTAACAATGGGCTCTGACCCTTATTATGTACTTATCTCTCTTTCTGAGAAGGAGGAGAATGAGACCACCGAGGTGACAGTGTGAAACCATTTTCACTGATATTGCATCAGTTCATCAGCAAAGGAACCCATGTTTTTTGTAAGTAATTTGCAGGAGAATTTACAAGCAAAGTGCAGATGAGTTAAAGCAATTGAGTCATTGGTCAGGGAATTTAAAGGCGAAGTGAACCAGAATACATACAGTGTTGTAGTAAAAAAGTTTAAAGCTGCATTATTTAACTTTTCGGGTGACCTGACCAAATTCACACAGAAATGTGAGTTATAGATCTGTCAAACTCATTGAAAGCAAGTCTAAGAAATGGTGGATCTGTTCTATGTAAGCTATTTCTATGCTTTCCGTTCTTTAGTTTAGTTTTTGCTTCTCTTACTTCTGGTTTTGTACACCAGCTTCAAACAGCTGAAAATACTATATTTTTGGTTATTGAAAATATATTTCACAGAGGTTTAGATGGTACAATGATTCTCTGCACTGCTTGTTTTGTCACATAAACTGAAATTAGGCAAACTATTCGAATTTTTGTAACCAGGAAATGGCGCAGCGATTTTTGCATATTGCAACTTTAAAGTGAGGCATTAATAGCCTTTAAAGTGAGGCATGAATGGCCAGAGAGCCATAGAGAATTCCATATTTGGCCTGGAATTGTCCACAAATATGCCTGACAGATTCTCTGGCGATTGCAGATAGTTTGCCAATGTGAGAATGCGTACATATTCCTATGAGATCTGTCACAACCAACTAAAATTCAGTTTGGCGTCAAAAGCAACAGCTGCCAGTGTGTTGGTATGCATAATTAGCAGGCTGTCTGCTCTTCAGTCTGCTCTTAGAAGGAGAGCATCACAAAGGGCCATTCCATCCAAATACTACAATTTAATATGCTGTTGTTTACCATAGCAATTAGTGAGTCGTGCCAATGGTCGTTATGTCAAAGTGTCCTTGACTCCTTGTGTAGCAGCTGTAGCCAGAATGCAACACTCAGACACACCCAAGGCCATGACATTGCTCAATAACACTAGGCTGTGCCTCATTTGAAGTAGTGCTTGTTTATATGTTGTCTGTTTATGTGTTGAGGGGTTTGGAGCATAGCAAAGGAATTTCCTTTGTAAAGATGACAAGACAATAACTATTCTATTCTGTTCTATACTATTCCCAATGCCAGTCTGGCAGATCTGACTCATCTGGGGGTATTTCTGTGTGCAAATGAGTACACACACACACACACACACACACACACACACACACACACACACACACACACACACACACACACACACACACACACACACACAACACACCATTGTACAGTGATATCCAGTTCTGTATCCATCTGCAGATCTATTCAAATAATGTCTGTGTCAGATCCCTACAGCAAACAGAGCCGTGTCTTTGTCTCTCTCTTCCTCTTCCTCTTTCACCTCATATTCCTGTCCAGCCTCCATAAAACGAAAAAAATATCCTATTAGCTTGTCTGCCTTCCAGTATTTCTCATAAAGCCCTGTTATAAACTTTGGAACTTAGTTTTTGGCAGAAAGACAATAAGGATATGTTTAGACAGGAAGCCCAATTCTGATATTCTTTTCACTTATTTGTCTTTTGACCAATCAGATCAGTTCTAAAAAAGATTGGATGTGAAAAGATCTGATGTGATTGGTCAAAAGACCAACTGGTGGAAAAAAGATCAGAATTGGTCTGCTTGTCTAAGATACACAGATGTACATCTGAATCTATTTGAATAACTTAACTTCTGGCGCCGACAGTGATGGCAGCCTCGCTTCACGTTCCTACGAAGCTATGCAGTACTTAGTTTTTTTTAATGTATTATTACTTCTTACATTGTTATCCTGGGAAATCTTAAGTTTTATTACATACAGCCGGGAGGAATTATTGGATATAAGAGCAATGTCAACTTACCAACATTACGACCAGGAATAGGACTTTCCCGAAGCGGATCCTCTGTTTGGTCCACCAACCAGGACAATAGACCGGATCCCAGCCGGTGACACAAAACAACGGCGACGCAAGAGAAGGGGCAGACGAGGCGGTGTTCTGGTCAGGCTCCGTAGACGGGCACATCGCGCACTGCTCCCGAGTATACTACTTGCCAATGTCCAGTCTCTGGACAACAAGGTAGACGAAATCTGAGCAAGGGTTGCCTTCCAGAGAGACATCCGCGATTGCAACGTTCTTTGCTGATGGCAAAGTATGGAATATGGCTCACTCAAGACACGTTATCAGAGTCGGTACAGCCACCTGGTTTCTCCACGCATCGCGCCGACAGAAACAAACATCTATCTGGTAAGAAGAAGGGCGGAGGTGTATGCCTTATGATTAACGAGACGTGGTGTGATCATAACAACATACAGGAACTCAAGTCCTATTGTTCACCTGACCTAGAATTCCTTACAATCAAATGCCAACCGCATTATCTACACTTGTGTGTGTAAGGTAGTTGTTGTGAAATTGTTAGATTACTTGTTAGATACTACTGCATGGTCGGAACTAGAAGCACAAGCATTTCGCTACACTCGCATTAACATCTGCTAACCATGTGTATGATTTGAATCGTGCACTGAGCAGAAATCACTGGTCTGATTGACTTACCTTTGGCGTTTTTGTGCATTTTCCGTTCCTGGCGTCCTTGATGTAGGCAATGTCCAGGAGATCAGTGTCCTGTAAACAAGCAACAGAGATAGAGTGGTAAGTTTCAGTCACATGGTTTGTCCAGTGGGTGTGTATGTGTGCACGCGTGTAAGATAGTGGCTAGGAAACACATTAGCTTATGTTGCATGGGGGAACCCTTTGGAGAGGATGTGACGTGTGTCACCTAGAAACACAAACACTCACTGTCGTACAATAACACACTCACTGTCGTACAATAACACACTCACTGTCGTACAATAACACACTCACTGTCGTACAATAACACTCTTGTGTGTTAGCCGTAACAATTAGGCCACAAGTAGGCAACACATATCCCTAAGTGGACTGATGTCCTGCCAAACAGTGGATTCACACACTCGGACACACACGCAGACATAAACACTCATCAGTGCACAGACAGACACACACACACACACACACACAGTGACAATGTACCTGTGAGCTATTTCTCTCATTCTCTCCGCACACAAATGGAGTACTGTTTGTTGCAGACATTGCTAGCTTTCTACAGATTGATATTGCTAGTCCCATCAAACAATCTTGCATTGTGAAAAGAACAAATGCCAGAGTCTCACTTACTGTAGGCCTATTTGGAAAGAAATTATTAGTATTTGTCTACTTTTTGTTTGGTAACACCAACCTGTCTCTCACCTCCGCTCAGAAATGGCTATGAGGGGAGCAGCACACGCTGGTCAAGTTTACGACTCTATCCACAGGTTTCGTGCCTTTCGTTATTTGGTGTGTGTTGGCATGTATGTGTATATTAGCACTCTGACTAGGCTGGGCTGAATGACTAGAGGTCAATGGAGCAGGCCATTACAGGGTTCTACTCAAGCCTTACTCTCAACGAAGCATCTCTCTCTCTCTTTCTCTCTCTCTTTCGCTCTCTCTACCTCTGCTCTCTCCTTTTCTCTCCCTTGCTCTCTCTTGCTAATGAAAGGAGGAAATGAGGAAGGAACCATATTATGATTTACATATGTCTCTCTCCACCAGGGCTCTCACTAACCACATCTGAAATACCACAGCACCCCTGCTCTGAATGGAGGTCTAGACTTCACTAACGATCCATTATTGATTCAGAGTTCCACATTCCATTTTAGAATTCCATGTTCCATGAAGGCACCAGTGAGAAGGACACACGGTCTTAGCACTGTTGATGTTACTCAAAGTGGGGGCACTGAAATATTTACAATACATAGAGGCATTGGAGGCGGCCTGACATGGGCAAGTGTTCTCAAATCAAATTCTAGTTCTCGGTCTATGGGATTAAAATAACACAATTACATTTACATTTAAGGAAGCACCCCCCTTATCCATATCGACGGGACAGAAGTGGAGAAGGTGGAAAGTTCCTCGGTGTACATATCACCGACAAACTGAAACGGTCCACGTACACAGAGAGTGTGGTGAAGAGGCGCAACAGCGACAGCGCCTCTTCAACCTCAGGAGGCTGAAAAAATGTGGCTTGTAACCGAAAACCCTCACTAACTTTTACAGGTGCACAATCGAGAGCATCCTGTCGGGCTGTATCACCGCCTGGTACGGCAACTGCACCGCCCTCAACCTCAAGGCTCTCCAGAGGCTGGTGCAGTCTGCACAACGCATCACCAGGGCAAACTACCTGCCCTCCAGGACACCTACAGCACCCGATGTCACAGGAAGGCCAAAAAGATCATCAAGGACAATAACCACCCGAGCCACTGCCTGTTCACCCCGCTATCATCCAGAAGGCGAGGTCAGTACAGGTGCATCAAAGCTGGGACAGCGAGATTGAAAAACAGCTTCTATCTCAAGGCCATCAGATTGTTAAACAGCCACCACTAGCACAGAGAGGTGGCTGCCTACCAACAGACTTGATATCATTGGCCACTTTAATAAATGGAACACTAGTCACTTTAATAAAGCCACTTTAAGAATGTTTACAAATCTTGCATTACTCTTCTCATATGTACGTATATACTGTATCCTTCACTATCTATTCTTTACTATCTATTGCATCTTAACCGCTCTGTCACTGCTCATCCATATATTTTATACTTATATATTCTCATCCCATTCCTTTACTAGATTGTGTGTATTTGGCTTTGTTGTAGAATTGTTAGATATTATCTGTTAGATACTGCTGCATTGTTGGATCTAGAAGCACAAGCATTTTGCTACACTCGCAATAACATCTGCTAACCATGTGTAAGTGACCAATAAAGCTTTATTTGTTTTGACATTTTACTGATGTAGATGTTCATGTTTAAAGTGATTTACAATAAGTGCATTCAATGAAGGTAAAGCAACCACCAAATCACATTAAATCAAATCATGTATCCCTCCACTTAAAAATACGTGTGAAGACAATTATTTGGGGTCAAAAATGACTAAACTAACTGTGAGTGGTGGAAAGGACGGGACAGAAGCATCACAAGTAATCTTCTGTCACCGACTAACGTCATGAGAATGATACGCAGCCGTCACAGTCAAATGGTTAGGGAGAGAGAGAGGGGGAGCCTATCTTTCTATCCATGCTATTTCACGCTAATTTTCTAGAACGTTGTCTCTGGGATGAGCTGGAATATGATTATGTGTAAACTGAACTCCCTACTCTGGTCAGAAGGAAACCCTGTCTCTGTCCCAAAAAGCACTTTATTCCCTACATAAGGCACTAATTTTGACCAGAGCCCTCCACCATATGGTCCCAGGTCAAAAATAGTGCAATTTGTAGGGAATAGGGTGCCATTTGGAACGGAAGCCTATCTTTCTGGAGTCTGGGCCTCGGGTCAAAGCAGTCAACCTTACATCAAAGAATCTGCTATAACTAGTTCTCTCTCTGTCTCTCTCCATTTCTCTCTCTTTTTTCTTTCTGTCCACTCTCAATCTAGCTGTTGGAGATTGAGACCATGAGGTGGAGAATGAACCTGTCTGAGCAGTGAACTGACTCGCTGCCACCAGGATAGTTCTGTCCCAAATTATACCATATTCTCCATATACTGCACCACTTTTGATCAGAGCCCATAGGCATAAACCAACAACTGACACTATCCAGAAAGACAAGCCATATATAGTTATAAGAACAATCCAGATGGAAGGAATATACCTTGTTTGATATCCATATGATGATTACTACAGGAGCACTTTATTCTGACCTCTACCCTCCTTTAACAACAGAAGCTGGAGTCTTATATCTCCCTCTAACTTTAAGCATCAACTGTCAGAGCAGCTTACCGATCACTGCACCTGTACACAGCCAATCTGTAAATAGCACACCCAACTACCTCATCCTCATACTGTTATTTATCTTCTTGCTCTTTTGTATCTCTACTTGCACATCATCTGCACATCTATCACTCCAGTATTATTGCTAAATTGTAATTATTTTGCCTCTATGGCCTATTTATTGCCTTAGATCACTACTCTTCTTCCTTTGCACACACTGTACATAGATTTTTCTAGTGTGTTATTGACTGTACATTTGTTTATGTGTAACTCTGTGTTGTTGTTTTTGTTGCACTGCTTTGCTTTATCTTGGCCAGGTCACAGTTGTAAATGAGAACTTGTTCTCAACTGGCCTACCTGGTTAAATAAAGGTGAAATATTTTTTTTTAAATAAAAACATGTACACTACATGACCAGAAGTATGTGGACACCTGCTCGTCGAACATCTCATTACAAAATCATGGCTATTAATATGGAGTTGGTCCCCCCTTTGCTGCTATAACAGCCTCTACTCTTCTGGGAAGGGTTTCCACTAGATGATGGAACATTGCTGCGGGGACTTGTTTCAAATCAAATCAAAGTTTATTTGTCACGTGCGCCGAATACAACAGGTGTAGACCTTACAGTGAAATTCTTACTTACAGGCTCTAACCAATAGTGCAAAAAAAGGCATGTGTGTGTGTGTGTGTGTGTGTTCAGCCACAAGAGCATTAGTGAGGTCGGGCAACTGATGTTGGGCAATTTGGCCTGGGCCGCAAACGCCGTTCCAATTCATCCCAAAGGTGTTCAATGGGGTTGAGGCCAGGGCTCTGTGCAGGCCAGTCAAGTTCTTTCACATCGATCTCAACAATGTCATTGTATGCTGTAGCATTAAGATTTCCCTTCATTTCCCTTCATCTGGCAGTATGACGGATGGATCTGGGTTTGGCGGATGCCAGGAGAACTCTAAAGTTTGGTGGAGGAGGAATAATGTTCTGGGGTTGTTTTTCATGGTTCGGGCTAGGCCCCTTAGTTCAAGCAAAGGGAAATCACGTGACAAAAACCTTCAGGGGACCACGACACAACGCCCAAAGAACATTCAATAGACCTTCAGGGGACCATGACACAACATCCCAAGGATGTCCTAAAAATGTCCTCGGGGATGTCCCCGGGACAAATCGGGAACTAGACAATACCTCCAGGAGACCATGAAACAACATCCAAAGAACGTCCTAAAAACGTCCTTGAGGACGTCCCTGCGACAAACTGGGAAATAGACAAAACCTTCAGGAGTCCATGACACAACGTCCAAAAAGAATCCTAGAGGATGTCCCTGTGACAAACTGGGAAATAGACAAAACCTCCAGGGAAGCATGACACAACGTCCCAAGAATGTTTAGGACACCTTCAGGGGACCATGACACAATGTCCAAAGAACATCCTAAAAAGTCCCTGTGGCAAACCGGGAACTATAAAAAGGTCCCCCAGAGAACGCTCCCTTGGGACCATCACGCAACATCTTCAGGACAGTCAAATTAAAGTCCTGAGAACATCCTAAAAAGGTCCTGACATAGTCCTCAGTGATGTCCTGGGACCGTACAGGGAAGTTCACTTTTGGACCATTATGCAACATTCTTAGAATGTTCTCAGAACGTCAGTGGAATAACGTCAGGATAAAACCCTTAAGGTACCTAATGGGAACGTCGCTAAATGTCCTCAGGACTTCCCCTGCTGGGAATGTGCTAGCTGGGTAATGTGCCTAAAGAAGGAAGCAGTGGGGCTAATACGAAGACACACTGAAGCCTATGGTGAACAAACTGGGCTCACTTATCCAGCATCAGTACTCCACAGAATATACAACTGCTAGGATTCTTCTCAGTGTGTTGATTAATATGCTTATTCATGCAATGTCATGATCTGTCAAAAAATGCATTATCTTATTTTGGTATTTTCTCACATTGCTATTAAATTCTATTCACGCATAATTCTTTAAATCCCATATCTGTTCCATTTGCATGTCTTGTCCATTCCAACATCTCTGAGGTTATTAGTGTATTCAACAACACAGCCAAGAGACCTTATTAGAATACACATCACGTTCAGGGAGCTGGCAGGGCCAGCCAGACAACCAGGAGAAATTAATGAACATGTTTAACCTGCACTGCCCTGAGGGTATCACTTCCTGTGCCTCTCTGTTTCCCTATGGTTCCCAGCTGTGTTTCCCTCTGTTTTTCTGTTTCCCTGTGTGGTTCCCAGTCTGTCTGTTTCCCTGTGTCTCTATGGGTTTCTCTCTACATCCCTGTGTGTCTCTCTATGTCTCTGTTTCCCCGTGGTGTCTGCTCTGTCTTGCTGTGTCTCCCTTCTTCCCTCTGTGTCTCTCTGTCTCTTTTTCCCTCTATCTAACTGTGTCTCTCTGCTTCTCACTGTGTCTCTGCTTCCCTGGGTGTGTGTCTCTGTGTTTCTCTGTCAATATGAAGGCCAGTGATAACCCAGCTAGCACATTTGGTTCCTTGGAAGTTGTGGAAACTTCCGTTTTTGGTTTCACATTGGTTGTGGGAACGAAGCCATACGTTTCCTGACCGAAAAAACGGAATGTTGTTTTAAATGTTCTGAGAACAGAAGTGAAAAATGTGCCTGTTCAGGGAACTATTATTTTTAGGTTACAGGGAGGTTCTGAGAACATTTTACTCTGGTTCCTTGAACGTTTTCCTGGGAGTTTTGAGAATGGAATGTATGTTTTTAAATTACATTCTTAGAATGTTCTCTGAACGTTGCTAACGTTGCTAAAGTTTTATTGTGTTTTTCTGGAAAGTTTTCTTAATGTTCCATGCACAATTTGAGAAAATTACTTTAAATAGAACCATGAGGCAACCTTTAGGAAACGTTACGCTGAAGTACAGAAATGCCCACAGAAGAATGTTGTTTCTTAACGTTCTTGGACCAATTTGAGAACATGACTTTAAATGGAACCATGAGGAAACCTGTAGGAAACGTTATGCTGACGTATTGACATTCCCACAGAATATATTTTTTTCTTAACGTTCTCTGGACTATTTGAGAACATTCCCAATGTGAAAACAGTCGGAGAACGTTCTTAGAATATGACTAAAATTGAAATTAAATGTAACCATGTTTGAACTTATCGGAAACTGTTAAAGTAATGAAATACCAATTATTTGTTGTCATGTTCCTTAAATGTGCTGTGAATGTTCCAAAGCCAAGCAACTATCCTGCACCAGTCCCAGAAAGTTGTGGGAAAGTTGTATGCAAAACAAACATAGGACAACCACGCTCTCACCAAGCTCTAAGAAACATAATGGTTCTCAGAACGTGGTAACTAGGAATCTATTAGAGTTTGCGTAAAGTATGTGTACTTGTGCAAATGTGATGAGTACAATACTGTGCTATAGCGCAATCAAGATCAGACTGGTGTATATCTAGTTTGCTTTAATTTCAAGATGGATAGATAGGCCCGAGTAGCGCAGTGGTCTAAGGCACTGCATTGCAGTGTGCCACTAGAGATTCTTGGTTTAAGTCCAGGCTCTGTCGCAGCCGGCCGCGACCGGGAGACCCATGGGGCGGCGCACAATTGGCCCAGCGTCGTCCGTGTTCGGGGAGGGTTAGGTCGGCAGGGATGTCCTTGTCCCATCGTGCACTAGCAACTCCTGTGGCGGGCTGACACAGTCACCAAGTGTATGGTGTTTCCTACTACACATTGGTGCGGCTGGCTTCCGGGTTAAATGGGCATTGTGTATAGAAGCAGCGCAGCTTGGTTAGGCTGTGTTTCGGAGGACGCACAGCTCTCAAACTACCAATTGGATACCACGAAATTGGGGAGAAAAAGGGGTAAACAAAGAAAAAACCTGGATAGATGGAGGGAGAGAGGATAAAGGAATAGGAGTGAGAGATGGAGAGCAGTGATCAAGCGAATGAGGGATGGAAGAAGAGATGGAGGATGGAGAGGGAGAGAGGGACAAAAGTGAAGAAGTGAGGGAGAGATGGAGTGAGGGAAGTGTTGCTGACAGCCACAGGGGCAGCTAGCTCATTTAAAGAGCAGCATGGTTGACAGCTCCCAGGTTACAAACGGATGTGCGCTCTGCAGTGTTCCTACAGGGGGAGGTTGTGTGTGTGTGTGAGAGAGAGAGAGAGAGAGAGAGAGAGAGAGAGAGAGAGAGAGAGAGAGAGAGAGAGAGAGAGAGAGAGAGAGAGAGAGAGAGAGAGAAGGGAAGACTGAATGAATGCTTTATAGGGAAAGAGGAAGAATGATACCAATTTCTTCTGATTTACTGCAGTGTGCATAGTAACTCCATGGGAACTAACCGCTCCTTGGGCTGGAGCGGAGATGGATTCAGCTCTTCAGAGTATTGAAGAATAATACTTTTGTTTTATTAAGACAGGACAGATGAAGGAATGTCAGCCCATAGAGTGTTGACTTCAAACTAGAAGAGCAAACTGGCAATTCCAATAGTTTCCATTTCCATAAAAAAAAACACGTGACTCTTAAATCACCTAGCCAGACAGATAGGGCTTTCCACAGCACTGACAGGCTAGGCTGACATGCTAGGTTGACATGCTAACTCCATGCAATATAAAACAACAGGGTCTATATTGGGCTCTAAAGGTATTACTGTATGTTTGTCTGTCTGTCAGTTCCAAAATAAGAAGTGACAAATGGACAAGAAAGATTCTGCCTATATTCAGTACTACTACTACTACTGTTTAAAGATCTGTTAAATAAACCAGGGCCCATATTCACAAAGTGTCTCAGTGTAGGAGTGCTGATCTAGCATCAGTTTTGCATTTTACATCATAATGAATAAGAAGGGGGACGTGATCCTAAATCAGCACTACAATTCTAAGGTGTTTTATGGATACTTCCCAATACTAAAACCAAAGATTCATACTGTATTTGTTCAACTGCCAGTCTCTCAGATCCCAAATCTCAGGAACAGCTGTGGTTCCTAAGGAAGCCAGACGTTGTCAGGCAGATAAGAGTGAAAGGAGGGACTGGAGTGGAGGTCATTGCTGATATCACAGTCTCAGCTGCCTCTTATAATGGCCTTCTGTATAATCTGCAGCTACCTGTTGCTCACTGTCATCTAGTCTTCACAGTAAACAGCTAAGTGCTGCTTTGAGAAGAACTACAGATTCACTCATCTCTGGAACATAATAGGAACCATACAACAGAGATGCTCTGTCTCGCTCTCTCACACATGAACACGCTCTCCCTTTGTTTGTTTGTTTGTCTGTCTCGATCACACATTAACACTCTCTCCCTTTGTCTGTCTGTCTCTCTCTCTTCCTCTTCCTCTCGCTCTCTTTCCCTCTCGCTCTACCTCTCTCTCTCTCTCTCTCTCTCTTTCTCTCCATCTCTCTCAATTCAATTAAATTCAACAGGCTTTATTGGCATGGGGAACAGATGTTTACATTGCCAAAGCAAGTGAAATGGATAAACAAAAGTGAAATAAACAATAAAACGTTTATATTAATAACAGTAAATATTACACTCACACAAGTTACAAAATAATAGAGACATTTCAAACGTCATATTATGTTTATATACAGTGTTGTAACAATGTGCAAAAAGGGAAAATAAAAAACATAAATATGTATTGTATTTACAATGGTGTTTGTTCTTCACTGGTTGCCCTTTTCTTGTGGCAACAGGTCACAAATCGTGCTGCTGTGATGGCACACAGTGGTATTTCACCCAATAGATATGGGAGTTTATTAAAATTGTTTTTGTTTTCAAATTCTTTGTGGGTTGTGTAATCTGAAGGAAATATGTGTCTCTAATATGGTCATATATTTGGCAGGGGGTTAGGAAGTGCAGCTCAGTTTCCACCTCATTTTGTGGGCAGTGTGCACATAGCCTGTCTTCTCTTGAGAGCCAGGTCTGAGTTAGTACATAGTCAAAGCTTTCCAAACTTAAGCTTTCCTTAAGTTTGGTTCAGCCACAATGGTCAGGCTCTCTCTCTCAATTCAATTCAAGGCGCTTTATTGGCATGGGAAACATATGTGTACATTGCCAAAGCAAGTGAAGTAGATAATATACAAAAGTGAAATAAACAATAAAAATGAACAGTAAATATTGCACTCACAGAAGTTCCCAAAGAATAAAGACATTCAAATGTCATATTATGTTTATATACAGTGTTGTAACGATGTGCAAATGGTTAAAGTACAAAAGGGAAAATAAATAAACAAATATGAGTTGTATTTACAATGGTGTTTTTCACAAATCTTGCTGCTGTGATGGCACACTGTGGTATTTCACCCAGAAGATATGGGAGTTTATCAAAATCGGGGGTTGATTTCTAATTCTTTCTGGGTCTGTGTAATCTGAGGAAAATATGTGTCGCTAATATGATCTTACATTTGGCAGGAGGTTAGGAAGTGCAGCTCAGTTTCCACCTCATTTTGTGGACAGTGTGCACATAGCCTCTCTTCTCTTGAGAGTCAGGTCTTCCTATAGTCAAAGCTTTCCTTAAGTTTGGGTCAGTAACAGTGGTCAGGTATTCTGACACTGTGTACTCTCTGTTCAGGGCCAAATAGCATTCTAGTTTGCTCTGTCTTTTTGTGAATTCTTTCCAATGTGTCAAGTAATTATATTTTTTAGTTTTCTCATGGATTTGGTCGGATCTAATTGTGCTGCTGTCCTGGGGCTCTGTGGGGTCTGTTTGTGTTTGTGAACAGAGCCTCAGGACCAGCTTGCTTAGGGGACTCTTCTCCAGGTTCATCTCTCTGTAGGTGATGGCTTTGTTATGGAAGGTTTGGGAATTGCTTCCTTTTAGGTGTTGTAGAATTTAGCGTCTCTTTTCTGGATTTTGATAATTAGCGAGTATCGGACTAATTCTGCTCTGCATGCATTATTTGGTGTTTTACGTTGTACACTGAGGATATTTTTGCAGAATTCTGCATGCAGTCTCAATTTGGGGTACTGCACCTGCTGTCTCGACCTTTGAATGACTCTGCTGGTCATCTATGAATGTTTGAACATCTTGAAGAACAATCTGGGCTTAATGGTCATGTACTCTTATAATCTCCACCTTGCACAGCCAGAAGAGGACTGGCAACCCATCAGAGCTTGGTTCCTGTCTAGGATTCTTCCTAGGTTCCTGCCTTTCTAGGGAGTTTTTCCTAGCCCCCGTGCTTCTACATCTGCATTCGGGTTTTAGGCTGCGTTTCTGTATAGCACTTTGTGACATCTGCTGATGTAAAAAGGGCTTTATAAACACATTTGATTGATTGACTGATGTGGGACAGTGGAGAAAGGGGGAAGAGAGGGAGGGAGGAAATTGTGGGGGACAGTGGAGAAAGGGGAGGGAGAGGGGGAGGAGATTGTGGGGACAGTGGAGAAAGTGAAAAGGGGGAGGAGATTGTGGGGAAAGTGGAGAAAGGGGGAGAGAGAGGGAGGGAGGTGATTGTGGGGGACAGTTGAGAAAGGGGAGAGAGAGAGGGGGGACAGTGGAGAAAGGGGGAGAGAGAGAGGGATGAGATTGTGGGGGACAGTGGAGAAAGGGGAGAGAGAGAGGGGGACAGTGGAGAAAGAGGGGGATGAGATTGTGGGGACAGTGGAGAAAGGAGAGAGGGGGTATGAGATTGTGGGGGACAGTGGAGAAAGGGGAGAGAGAGAGGGGGACAGTGGAGAAAGGGAAGAGAGAGGGGGATGAGATTGTGGAGGACAGTGGAGAACGGGAGAGAAAGGGGGACAGTGGAGAAAGGGGAGAGAGAGGGGGATGAGATTGTGGGGGACAGTGGAGAAAGGGGAGAGAGAGAGGGGACAGTGGAGAAAGGGGAGAGAGAGGGGGATGAGATTGTGGGGGACAGTGGAGAAAGGGGAGAGAGAGAGAGGGGACCGTGGAGAAAGAGGAGAGAGAGGGGGATGAGATTTTGGGGGACAGTGGAGAAAGGGGAGAGAGAGAGGGGGACAGTGGAGAAAGGGGATAGAGTGGGGAGGAGATTGTGGGGGACAGTGGAGAAAGTAAAAAGGGGGAGGAGATTGTGGGGAAAGTGGAGAAAGGGGGAGAGAGAGAGAGGGAGGCAATTTTGGGGGACAGTGGAGAAAGGGGAGAGAGAGGGGAGGAGATTGTGAGGGACAGTGGAGAAAGAGGAGAGAGAGAGAGGGGGGACAGTGGAGAAAGGGAGAGAGAGAGGGGATGAGATTGTGGGGGACAGTGGAGAAAGTGGAGAGAGAGAGAGGGGGACAGTGGAGAAAGAGGGGATGAGATTGTGGGGGACAGTGGAGAAAGGAGAGAGAGGGGTATGAGATTGTGGAGGACAGTGGAGAAAGGGGAGAGAGAGAGGGGGACAGTAGAGAAAGGGAAGAGAGAGGGGATGAGATTGTGGGGGACAGTGGAGAAAGGGGATAGAAAGGGGACAGTGGAGAAAGGGGAGAGAGAGGGGGATGAGATTGTGGGGGACAGTGGAGAAAGGGGAGAGAGCGAGGGGGACAGTGGAGAAAGGGAGAGAGAGGGGGATGAGATTGTGGGGGACAGTGGAGAAAGTGGAGAGAGAGAGGGGGACAGTGGAGAAAGAGGGGATGAGATTGTGGGGACAGTGGAGAAAGGAGAGAGAGAGGGGATGAGATTGTGGGGGACAGTGGAGAAAGGGGAGAGAGAGAGGGGGACAGTAGAGAAAGGGAAGAGAGAGGGGATGAGATTGTGGGGGACAGTGGAGAAAGGGGATAGAAAGGGGACAGTGGAGAAAGGGGAGAGAGAGGGGGATGAGATTGTGGGGGACAGTGGAGAAAGGAGAGAGAGAGAGGGGGACAGTGGAGAAAGGGGAGAGAGAGGGGGATGAGATTGTGGGGGACAGTGGAGAAAGGGGAGAGAGAGAGGGGGGACAATGGAGAAAGGGGAGAGAGAGGGGGGATGAGATTTTGGGGGACAGTGGAGAAAGGGGAGAGAGAGGGGGGCACTAGGTGAGGCCTGAGGGAGTTTTGTCTTACACACGCATACTCACACTGCTTTTCACAGAGCATCAATCTAGCAGTGTGCTGTTTTCCAGGGAGACTATGATACAAGACACACACACACACACACACAAACACAAACACACAGTGAAGTGAAGGATGGGGTGGAGTGAGTGAGTGATGCTAGGGGAATAACAGTCTTGTCTGATAAATTGCAGAGCTGAGAGGAACAACATAACGACAGAGAGAGAAAAGCTGCTTCCCTCAGCGCTCATTCATCCCCTGCAGTCTCTGCCCCCCACATCTCTCTCTCTTTCATTCCTTCCTCTGTCAACCCTGTTGTTGGATGGCTGGTTCTCTGCCTGTTTCAATCTCTCATTATTTTTTCTCTTTCTTTCTGTAATCCTTCTCTTTGGAAATCTACATCTTCTCTCTCCCTCCTCCACTCTATCTCTCTCCCTCCTCCTCTCTCTCTCTACCACTCTGTCAATCCCTGACAGCAGCTCTCCTGTCTGAAGACTAAAGCTCTCGTCTCACTCTCCTTCTCTCTCCCTCCCCCTCTCCCTCCTTTCGTCCCCCTCTATCTCCCCCTCTCCCCCCTCAATACAATTCAAGGGGCTTTATTAGCATAGGAAACAAATGTTTACATTGCCAAAGCAAGTAAAAAGGGTAAACAAAAGTGAAATAAACAATAAAAAGTGAACAGTAAATATTACACTCACAGAAGTTCCAAAAGAATAAAGACATTTCAAATGTCATATTATGTCTATATATAGTGTTGTAACGATGTGCAAATAGTTAAAGTACAAAAGGGAAAATAAACAAACATAAATATGGGTTGTATTTACAATGGTGTTTGTTCTTCACTAGTTGCCCTTTTCTTGTGGCAACAGGTCACAAATATTGCTGCTGTGATTGCACACAGTGGTATTTACCCAATAGAGTTGATCAAAATCGGATTTGTTTTCAAATTCTTTGCGCGTCTGTGTAATCTGAGGGAAATATGTGTCTCTAATATGGTCATACATGTCATACAGGAGGTTAGGAAGTGCAGCTCAGTTTCCACCTCATTTGTGGGCAACGTGCACATAGCCTGTCTTCTCTTGAGAGCCAGGTATGCCTACGGCGACCTTTCTCAATACCACGGCTATGCTCACTGAGTCTGTACATACAGTAGTCAAAGCTTAATTTTGGGTCAGTCACAGTGGTCAGGTATTCTGCCACTGTGTACTCTCTGTTCAGGGCCAAATAGCATTCTAGTTTTCCCAGTTTGTTAATTCTTTCCAATGTAATTATCTTTTTTTGTTTTCTCATGGATTTGGTTGGATCTAATTGTGTTGCTGTCCTGGGGCTCTGTGGGGTCTGTTTGTGTTTGTGAACAGAGCCCCAGGACCAGCTTGCTTAGGGGACTCTTCTCCAGATTCATCTCTCTGTAGGTGATGGCTTTGTTATGGAAGGTTTGGGAATTGCTTCCTTTTAGGTGGTTGTAGAATTTAACTGTTCTTTTCTGGATATTGATAATTAGCAGGTATCTGCCTAATTCTGCTCTGCATGCATTATTTGGTGTTTTACATTGTACGCAGAGGATATTGTTGCAGAATTCTGCATGCAGAGTCTCAATTTGGGGTTTGTCCCATTTTTTTTTATTCTTGGTTGGTGAGTGGACCCCAGACCTCACAACCATAAAGGGCAATGGGTTCTATAACTGATTCAATATTTTTTGCTTGATCCTAATTGGTATGTCAACTTTTATGTTCCTTTTGATGGCATAGAAGACCCTTCTTGCCTCGTCTCTTGCCAATTCGTTGATATATTTGTTGAAGAGGGTGGGACTTAAGCTGCATTCCTGTCTCACCCCACGGCCCTGTGGAAAGAAATATGTGTTTTTTGCCAATTTTAACCGCACACTTGTGTTTTGTCTACATGGATTTTATAATGTCGTATGTTTTTCCCCTAACACCCCTTTCCATCAATTTGTATAGCAGACCCTCATGTCAAATTGAGTCAAAAGCTTTTTGAAATTAACAAACATGAGAATACTTTTTTGGTTTTGGTTTGTTTGTTTGTCAATTAGGGTGTGCAGGGTGAATACGTGGTCTGTTGTACAGTAATTTGGTAAAAAGCCAATTTGACATTTGTTCAATACATTGTTTTCTGTGAGGAAATTTATGAGTCTGCTGTTAATGATATTGCAGAGGATTTTCCCAATGTTGCTGTTGACGCATATCCCACTGTAGTTATTGGGGTCAAATTTGTCTCCACTTTTGTGGATTGGGGTGATCAGTCCTTGGTCCCAAATATTGGAGAAGATGCCAAAGCTGAGGATGATGATAAAGAGTTTAGCCAATTGGAATTTGTCGTCTGAATATTATATCATTTCATGCAGGATACCATCAACACCACAGGCCTTTTTGGGTTGGAGGGTTTGTATTTTGTCCTGTAGTTCATTCAATGTAATTGGAGAATCCAGTGGGTTCTGGTAGTCTTTAATAGCTGATTCTAAGATTTGTAATTGATCATGTATATGTTTTTGCTGTTTGTTCTTTGTTATAGAGCCAAAAAGATTGGAGAAGTGGTTTACCCACACATATCCATTTTGGACAGATAACTCTTTGTGTTGTTGTTGGTTTAGTGTGTTCCAATTTTCCTGGAAGTGGTTAGATTCTATGGATTCTTCAATTACATTGAGCTGATTTCTGACGTGCTGTTCCTTATTTTTCTGAAGTGTATTTCTGTATTGTTTTAGTGATACACCATAGCGAAGGCGTAGACTTAGGTTTTCTGGGTCTCTTTGTTTTTGGTTGGATAGGTTTCTCAATTTATTTCTTAGGTTTATTTATTTGTTTTTATATATTTTTTTACCTTTTTCTCCCCAATTTAAATCTTGTCTCATTGCTGCAACACCCCAATGATCTCGGGAGACAAAGGTCGAGTCATGCTCACCCGCTTAACCTGGAAGCCAGCCGCACCAGTGAGTTGGAGGAAACACTGTTCAACTGACGACCGTGGTCAGCCTGCAGGTGGCCGGCCCGCCACAAGGAGTTGCTAGAGCACGATGAGCCAAGTAAAGCCCCCCCAGCTAAACCCTCCCCTACCCTGGACGACGCTGGGCCAATTGTGCGCCGCCCTATGGGACTTCTGATCACTTGTGACACCTCTAGCACTGGGATGCAGTGCCTTAGACCGCTGCGCCACTCAGGAAGCCCCCTTTCGTAGGTTTTTGTGTTCTTCATCAAACCATATGTCATTGTTGTTCATTTTCTTAGGTTGTCTGCTTGAAATTTTGGGATTTGATAGGGAAGCTGAAAGGGAATACTGTCACCTCCAGGTAGGTGTTTGTCCCCCTGTGTGCTGAGTGTCAGGTTATTGTAAAGTTCGGGCATTTAGGTCGGCACAGACAAGTACATGTCCCTGGGCCTGGAAATCTCCCCCTCTAGGATGGAGACGCTGACATTGTTAAAGTAAGGGGATTCTATTGGGGGGATATAGGTAGCACACATGAGGATAATTTCCTTATTTCTAGACAGAATTAAAATGTTCCTGTTTTGACTAATTTGATAGAGTGGGTTAGGTCTGCTCTATTCCAAATTAGCATACCCCCTGAGTCTCTTCCCTATTTTACACCTAGTAGTTTGGTGGGTGTGACTACCAGCTCTCTGTAACCTAGAGAGCAACTAGTAGGTCAGTCTCCTCTATACCATGTTTCTTGTAGGATGACAATGTCTGTATTTCCAATGTCTTTGATGAAGCCTGGGTTCCTGCTCTTTAGGCCAAAGGCAGATGACCTCAGACCTTGTATATTCCAGGATGAGATAGTAAAACCGTTGTACTCCATAGTGTCTAGTGTTGTTCTTGTGTGGTTTATGCACAGACCATTACAGTAGGTGTGAGCAGAGCATGTTGAGCATCTGATACATACCTCCTAGGTCGTAGGATGGGGCTCGGGGGTGCATTAGTGGGGGTTGAGCCTGTTGCCCCCTCTCCCTCCCCTCTCTTTCTCCTCCCCGCCTCGCCCCCTCTACCTCTAGCTCCACCTCTACTTCCACCTCACCTCCACTTCACCTCACCACCTCACCTCCACCTCACCGCACCGTCAGAGAAGCCCTTTGAAGTTGGCGGTGGCAGGTGAACCGTGGGCTCTCATCTCATACATCAGCTAATTTAGACACATCTACCTCCTCTACCTCTACCCCCTCTATCTCTACCCCTCTACCTCTACCTTCTCTACCCCCACCTCTACCTCTACCTCCTCTACCTCTACCCCTCTACCTCTACCTTCTCTACCCCCACCTCACCTCTACCTCCCCACCTCTACCCCCCCTACCTCACCCCCTCTACCTCACCTTCTCTACCCCCACCTCTACCTCCTCTACCTCCACCTTCTCCACCCCCACCTCTACCTCTACCACCCCCACCTCACCTTTACCTTGTCTCACCCCCACCTCTATCTCTACCTCCACCCCACCGTCTCTACCCCCACCACCCACCTTCTCTACCTCCACCCCACCTTCTCTACCCCCACCCACCCCACCTCTACCTCCCCACCTCCACCTTCTCACCCCAACATCTACCTCACCTCCCCACCTCCACCCCACCTTCTCTACCCCCACCTCACCTCTACCTCCTCCCACCTCCACCTCACCCCCACATCTACCTCTCACCTCCTCTACCTCCACCTCACCTTCTCTCACCCCCACATCTACCCTCTACCTCCTCTACCTCCCCTCACCTTGTCTGCCCCACCTCTACCTCCTCCACCTCCCACCTTCTCTACCCCCACCTCTACCTCCTCTACCTCCACTTCTACCTTCTCTAACCACACCTCTACCTCCACCTATACCTCCACCTTTAACTCCACCTCCTCCACCTTCTCTACCCCCACCTCTACCTCTACCTTCTACCTCCTCTACCTCCCCCTCTACCTTGTCTACCCCACCTCTACCTCCTCCACCTCTACCTTCTCTACCCCCACCTCTACCTCCTCTACCTCCACTTCTACCTTCTCTAACCCCACCTCTACCTCCACCTATACCTCCACCTCTACCTCTACCTCCTTTACCTCTACCTCCTCTACCTCCACCTCCTCTACCTCTACCTCAACTTCCTCCACCTCTACCCCCATCTCTACCTCCTCTACCTCCACTTCCACCTCTACCTCCAACTCTACCTCCACCTCTACCTCCACCTCCTCTACCGCCACCTCCTCTACCTCCACCTCCTCCACCTCTTCCTCATCTACCTCCATCTCGACCTCCTCTACCTCCATCTCAACCCCCTCACCTCCACCTCTACCTCCTCTACCTTCTCTACCTCCACCTCAACCTCCTATACCTCCATCTCTACCTTTACCCTACCTCCACCACTTCTACCTCCATCTCTATCTCCCCACCTCACCTCCCCACCTCTACCTCCTCACCTCCACCTCGACCTCCTCTACCCCACCTCCATCTCTACCTTTACCCCCACCTCCACCACTCCCACCTCCATCTCTCCACCTCCCCCACCTCCCCTCTCATCTCACCTCCCCACCTCCACCCCACCTCCTCCTCCACCACTCACCTCCCCACTCCCACCTCCTCCTCACCACCACCTCCCCACTCCTCTACCTCCACCACCATCTCCACCACCATCTCTACCTCCACCTCTACCCCACCTCCCACCTTCACCCTCCCCACTCACTCCCCACCTCCTCTCCTCCTCTACCACTCACCTCCCCACCTCTACCTCCACCACCACCATCTCCACCACCATCTCACCTCCACATCTACCTCTACCTCCACCTCCCCACCTCTACCTCTACCACTACCTCCTCTACCTCTGCCTCCACACCATCTCCACCACCATCTCTACCTCCACCTCTACCTCTACCTCCTCTACCTTCACCTCCTCTACCTCTACCTCCTCCTCTACCACTACCTGCTCTACCTCTACCTCCACCACCATCTCCACCACCATCTCTACCTCCACCTCTACCTCTACCTCCTCTACCTTCACCTCCTCTACCTCCTCCTCTACCTCTACCTCCTCTACCTCCACCTCTACCTTCTCTACCCCCACATCTACCTCTACCTCCTCTACCTCCCCCTCACCTTGTCTACCCCCACCTCCTCCACCTCACCTTCTCTACCCCCACCTCTACCTCCCCACCTCCACTTCTACCTTCTCTAACCCCACCTCTACCTCCACCTATACCTCCACCTTTAACTCCACCTCCTCCACCTCTCTCTACCCCCACCTCACCTCTACCTTCACCTCCTCACCTCCCCCACCTTGTCTACCCCACCCCACCTCCTCCACCCCACCTTCTCTACCCCACCTCTACCTCCACCTATACCTCCACCTTTAACTCCACCTCCTCCACCTTCTCTACCCCCACCCCACCTTCTCTAACCCCACCTCTACCTCCACCTATACCTCCACCTTTAACTCCACCTCCTCCACCTTCTCTACCCCCACCTCTACCTTCTCTACCTCCACCACTACCTTCTCTACCCCCACCTCCCACTCCACCTCACCTCCCCACATCTACCTCTACCTCCTCTACCTCCTCTACCTTCTCTACCCCCACATCTACCTCTACCTCCTCTACCTCCCCCTCTACCTTGTCTACCCCACCTCTACCTCCTCCACCTCTACCTTCTCTACCCCCACCTCTACCTCCTCTACCTCCACTTCTACCTTCTTTAACTCCACCTCTACCTCCACCTATACCTCCACCTTTAACTCCACCTCCTCCACCTTCTCTACCCCCACCTCTACCTCTACCTTATACCTCCTCTACCTCCCCCTCTACCTTGTCTACCCCACCTCTACCTCCTCCACCTCTACCTTCTCTACCCCCTCTCTACCTCCTCTACCTCCACTTCTACCTTCTCTAACCCCACCTCTACCTCCACCTATACCTCCACCTCTACCTCTACCTCCTTTACCTCTACCTCCTCTACCTCCACCTCCTCTACCTCTACCTCAACTTCCTCCACCTCTACCCCCATCTCTACCTCCACTTCCACCTCTACCTCCAACTCTACCTCCACCTCTACCTCCACCTCCTCTACCTCCACCTCCACTACCTCCACCTCCTCCACCTCTTCCTCATCTACCTCCATCTCGACCTCCTCTACCTCCATCTCAACCCCCTCTACCTCCACCTCTACCTCCTCTACCTTCTCTACCTCCACCTCAACCTCCTATACCTCCATCTCTACCTTTACCTCTACCTCCACCACGTCTACCTCCATCTCTACCTCCTCTACCTCTACCTCCTCTACCTCTACCTCCTCTACCTCCACCTCGACCTCCTCTACCTCTACCTCCATCTCTACCTTTACCTCTACCTCCACCACTTCTACCTCCATCTCTACCTCTACCTCCTCTACCTCCTCTACCTTCACCTCCTCTACCTCCACCTCTACCTCCTCCTCTACCACTACCTCCTCTACCTCTACCTCCTCCTCTACCACTACCTCCCTCACCCCCACCTCCACCACCATCTCCACCACCATCTCTACCTCCACCTCTACCTCTACCTCCTCTACCTTCACCTCCTCACCTCTACCTCCTCCTCTACCACTACCTCCTCTACCTCTACCTCCACCACCATCTCCACCACCATCTCTACCTCCACATCTACCTCTACCTCCTCTACCTTCACCTCCTCTACCTCTACCTCTACCACTACCTCCTCTACCTCTACCTCCACCACCATCTCCACCACCATCTCTACCTCCACCTCTACCTCTACCTCCTCTACCTTCACCTCCTCTACCTCTACCTCCTCCTCTACCACTACCTCCTCTACCTCTACCTCCACCACCATCTCCACCACCATCTCTACCTCCACCTCTACCTTCACCTCCTCTACCTCCTCCTCTACCACTACCTCCTCTACCTCTACCTCCACCACCATCTCCACCACCATCTCTACCTCCACCTCTACCTCCTCCTCTACCACTACCTCCTCTTTCTCTACCTCCACCTCTACCTCTACCTGTACAAAGTGGGTTAATGGAAATACATTTCTCATTTTCCCTCTGGAAGCCAAGCAACCGGTATGCCTCCCTCTGTCTCTCTGACACACACACTTACCACACCAGACATGCCACCAGGGGTCTTTTCACAGTCCCCAGGTCTAGGACAAATTTAAGGAAACGTACAGTATTATACAGAGCCATGAGTGCATGGAACTCCCTTCCATCTTATATAGCGCAAGTGAACAGCAAACCTTGTTTCAAAAACCAAATAAAGCAACACCTCACGGCACCACGCATCTCCCCATGTGACCTACTTGTGTGTACAGTATGTGTAACTGATAGATGAACACAATGTATTTTTCGTTATACGTCGGACCCCAGTAAGACTAGTTGTTGCCATTGGCGTGGGCTAATGGGATCCTAGTAAACCAAATAAAATCTAAATCTGCTTCTCTCTCTCTCTTTCTCTTTCTCTTTCTCTTTCTCTTTCTCTCTCTCTCTCTCTCTCTCTCTCTCTCTCTCTCTCTCTCTCTCTCCCTCTCTAGTCCATGAGTTTGTGTGTGTGTGATGGTAGGTTCAGAGAGAGAGCTCCTGGTGGGTCTGAAATGTCCATAAATAACCCAGAGAGATGACACCAGGGGAGAACAGAGGACAGACCACTCGCTCCCCTGGTGAATATAAAACACTCGCCAGACTTTTATTTGATTCACCTGGTGTGTGTGTGTGTGTGTAAACTGTCACACAGAGCAAGACAACTGCTTCAGATTAAACAGCTCAACAATTGCCATTATTGTTATAGCTATCTGTGTAACTCTAATTACTCTAGTAACATGAATAATATTTATAACCAGCAACAACAGAGGCTACAAATCCCTCTATTACGACAACAGCATGTCAAACCATATGGTGTCAGTCAACCGTGACAATCTACTAGAGCTTCCCACCCACATCTCTTCTCTCAGAGCTGTAAGGAAAGAGAAGGTGAGTGGTTTCCAAAGACAGTAAAAGCATTATTGGTTTTAACAATTCAATTCAAAGGGGCTTTATTGGTATGGGAAACATATGTTTACATTGCCAAAGCAAATGGAATAGACAATAAACAAAAGGAAAATAAACAACCATCACAACAAGGATCTTTAAGAGCCTGTTAGGTAGACACAAGTCATAAAAGCTCATTATCTGAGTAAAGGCAAGTGTGACTTCATCATCATGAAACCAGCCAGACAAGACAAGACTGAAATGCTTCATAGCTCCCATGTTTCTCTTCTTGTTTGTCTGTGGATGTCAATGTTCTCTCTCTCTCTGATGGGCTAACTGCTGTTCCTCTTTTTACTCTCTCTCTCTCTCTCTCTCTCTCTCTCTCTCTCTCTCTCTCTCTCTCTCTCTCTCTCTCTCTCTCTCTCTCTCTCTCTCTCTCTCTCTCTCGAGGAATGTTCTCTTAGGCCAGTCGTATTTTAAGTACGGTAGTCTGCAGGCTCCCCACAGTACCTCTGAGCTGGTTCAATTTGAGACCTTATAATCTTAACAAATTTAATCGACAGGCTAAGGAGAAGAAAGGCTTCTGACCCACATTACTGACACAGTTAGGCTCCGGACTGAACTCCGCAGCTCAAATGGGACAGAGAAGAAGGGAGAAGAGATGAGAGGGGGACAGAGAGGGACAGAGGGAGAATCCAGGAGAAGTTTGGAGATGGACAATCCAACTATGCACTGTCTGATACCTCGTCTGTCCTCCTTGGTGGGAAAACCTTTCAAGTCCAGAAGCTAAGAGCTAGCTGTCAGTTCCAATCTGTTCTTTAAATGTTGTTGGTTGTCAACGGTCATGTTTATTTATATGATGTCATTATGTATTTATTTGTTGTCTACATTGTAACACTGCAGACACAGCTACAGATGCCATTTGGGGGCAAATCAAGTTTACCAAATTGAATTAAAAGTTTAGAGAGAGTACTCTGATGACAGTGCATGTTTATAAAGCCTGCCAGACAATCCGGTCCCCAAACATCTCCTTGCAGACATCAAGGTATTGTCAGAGTCTGAGCTGTCGGCTAGAGGGGGGTCATGGTTCATAATGAATTTGTGAGTCAAGTAACCCTTCTGTGTGTGTGTGTGTGTGTGTGTGTGTGTGTGTGTGTGTGTGTGTGTGTGTGTGTGTGTGTGTGTGTGTGTGTGTGTGTGTGTGTGTGTGTGTGTGTGTGTGTGTGTGTGTGTGTGTGTGTGTGTGTGTGTGTGTGTAAATGTCTGGGTGAGATGAGTATAATGACTATGACACTGGGTTGCTGTGTGTTAATGACCTTATTAGGTTTCACATGACCTCTAAAAGAAGGAACACAGCTACTGTAGATTATTCCAACACCAATTAATGGTGTTATTACTCATGGGGAAGACTTGCCTAGTTAAATAAAGGTTCAATTAAAATAAAAATAAAAAAGAGATGGACGATATTGTTTAACCCCTCACTAATGGAAATACCAGGAACAGAGACTTACAGGCAGCAAAGAAAGCAATTGATTTATTTGTATTTGATAAATGGATATTCCATCCTCCCCATCCAATGTCTCTATTACTGTCAGGGAAATGGGATGCAAAATGCACTGTGACATGCACAAGTCACTCTGATTTAGACAGACAGCTAAATGAATAAGTGAAGTGAAGAGGAGAGTTTCTGAAAAAAAAAAAGTTAAGTAAGGAATGAATGAATGAAAGAGAGGGTGTGGGGCGGTAAAAACAGTTTCCACTCAAAGGGTGGTTAATGATTCATTAGTCCAAATGGACAGACAGCATTTAGTAGCTTAATGCTAATCTCCACTCAGCATCCCATTGACACGCTAATGCTAATTTAGCAGCTAAGTTAAATCTTCATTCATTCACTCACTCATTCACTCTCTCACTAACAAATTTTCAGAAAAACTGCCAGTGCAAATATCTTGAAAATGTAATTCATGAAAAAATCTGTCATTCCAGATTACTTGACTGAAATCAATTAAATTAAATTAGGTCTTCAATGATTAAGATTTAGTTAAGGAGGCTTAGAATATGTGTCATTTTGGGTGAGTCAGAGAGACAATGAGAGAAAGTGCACAAGATGGGAGAGAGGGAGAGAAAAAGAGAACGAAAACACATTTGTGATCCAGAAGAGGCAAGGTGAGAGGAAGCTACTTAAGACTATTAAGCCGCAGCCAGGACTGCTCTACCTATCCTGATCTATAAACCCTTCTATCTCTCAGAGACATCAAACGCCAAGGTTAGATAGATGTCTTTCTCTAAAGACAAAGGATCAACCTGGCTAGACTGCAGTGTGGCTACTGGCTAGTCAAATCACAGCAACGGATGCTCAAGGGTGTCCTTGAGTACTCAACCACATAAAAACGACAACGGACCTAACGTGTCGTGGATCGCTGCATCGTCATGGCAACAACAGAAAGCAGCTTGAAGCGTGGAAATGTCAATGGCTCTTACTTAAATGCTGAGAGGTGCCCTCGGCTTACAGAAAGCCGTATGAAGCGAGGGTTGGGGTCAATGCCATTTCATTTCAGTCAATTCTGGAAGTGATAGGACATGTAAAATTCAAGGAAACATCTGCATAAAAAATTGTGTTTTAACATTCTTGAATCAGATATTTTTTTTTCTGAAATGATTGAAGTGAAATGGGATTGATCCTAACAGGACAGCTCTAGGGAGATACTTTATCCCTACCCCTTAACCTCTGACCCCTCACCCTGAGGGCACACAGGTCACAATTCCATCTATTAAACCAACCAACCAGGAGGAGCCCAACTCGATCCATTGACTTAAAGATGTGGTATTGTGGTATTTTATTAGGATCCTCATTAGCTGTTGCGAAATGACATAATACAGAACAGTAATAGACAAGAACAGCGCTACAAACATTTTGTACCGGATAGGTCTCAATAATTGGGTGATTATTGATCCCAGCAGTTGATATTCACCCAGACTTCATTGCAGTTGCGGTTTCACCCCATGGTGAAAGGACAGTTAGGTTGTTTTTTAAGGAGACTCTGGGGTTGTTGATGCCTCATATAAAGTCATTTAATGAAATCAAGCCTTTCTGATCTAGTACCAAGTGTAACTTAGTTTGGTCCATCCCTGCTGAGGCAGACACGGAATTCAAACCAGCATCCCAAACAACCCAACACACTACACGAAGCACCGTCAATACCATTGACCCATATAGGCCAATGCATTTCTAGATCCAGGAAGACAATAGACTTCAGGTCTCTATGGATTTTGATATCATATACTATATAAATAAGGAAGCGAGAGCAGTTATGTTAGACAAACAGCATAAGAGTAAGCTTGGTCGTCAAGGCTTCGACATGTAAATATCTAACTGACAGTAATGGTCCGTGGCTGCCCGCTGCAGTGTTTATTTGAATCTATTTAAATGATGCCTTACATGTTGGAATAGTATATCAAAACAGCACCAAGGCCAATGTTGACCCTATCTGATGAGTCTTCTATTCACATTCTGTATTTACTCCATACAGACGTAATACATTTCAAGGACAACGGTTGACAGCCATAGACCTCAAGCACATTAAGGACTTAACTGCACGGCCGGGGAACAATCAAGAATTTTTGATAAAAAATCGACTTGGCATATTTCTTGGCGTATGAGAGGAAAACACAATCCAATTTCTGCATGGATTGGTAGAGAAAAATAAACTGTAAACGATGGCACATTACTCTAAAATAAATTAAGCTTTTGAACAAACAAATCATATGCTGGATCAGTTATCATATTATCTCACTGTCAGATATGCAAACAAAACAAATATCTCGCTAGCTGTCAGTTGAATATTCAAACAAACAAATCACATATTCTAATCAATGGTTTTCACTCTTAGAGATGGAGAGAGCAGGAGAGAGAGAGTGATGGAGAGAGAGAGCAGGAGAGAAGGAGAGAGGAATGGAGGAGAGAGAGAGAGAGAGAGAGAGAGAGAGAGAGAGAGAGAGAGAGAGAGAGAGAGAGAGAGAGAAGAGAGAGAGTGCCCTATGTGTGTGTCTGTGTGTGTGTCTGTATGTGTGTGCCCTAGTGTGTGTGTGTGTAGGTCTGTGTGCCCTAGTGTGTGTGTGTCTGTGTGCCCTAGTGTGTGTGTATCTGTGTGTGTGTGTCTGTGTGCCCTAGTATGTGTGTATCTGTGTGTGTGTCTGTGTGCCCTAGTATGTGTGTATCTGTGTGTGTGTGTCTGTGTGCCCTAGTATGTGTGTATCTGTGTGTGTGTGTCTGTGTGCCCTAGTATGTGTGTATCTGTGTGTGTGTGTCTGTGTGCCCTAGTATGTGTGTATCTGTGTGTGTGTGTCTGTGTGTCCTAGTATGTGTGTATCTGTGTGTGTGTGTCTGTGTGCCCTAGTATGTGTGTATCTGTGTGTGTGTGTCGTAGCAGTTGAAAAGAAGCAGTCCTAATCAGAATTCCCAGAGAGAAGCAGGGCTAAAAGGTCTAACCCAAGCACAAACAAAGCCTTTCACAAGTCATACAGCAGCCTTACAGCATTTAGAGTTTGGCAGCGATTTTATTTTCATCCCCCTTTCACTGTTGATTCTCAGAAGTGTGTTACCTTCATCAGAGGAAACCTGGCGAAACAACATTTATCTTTTGTTCCAATACAATGTCTACGGTCCCAGCCTACCAAACAGGCATGTCTGGCAGGTCAACAATTTACACTTTCCCTTTCACTTCTTTTTCCTCATTTTTTTCTTAGTTTTTATACCCTTTTCCCTTTTAAGCCTGTGAGAACGTACAAACTAGTGTGGAGGGACTAGAACAGGAGAGGAACAGAACAGGAGAGGACTAGAACAGGAGAGGAGCAGAACAGGAGAGGACCAGAATAGGAGAGGACTAGAACAGGAGAGGAGCAGAACAGGAGAGGACCAGAACAGGAGAGGACCAGAATAGGAGAGGACTAGAACAGGAGAGGAGCAGAACAGGAGAGGACCAGAATAGGAGAGGACTAGAACAGGAGAGGAGCAGAACAGGAGAGGAGAGGACCAGAACAGGAGAGGAGAGGAGCAGAACAGGAGAGGACTAGAACAGGGGAGGACTAGGAGAGGACTAGAACAGGAGAGGACTAGAACAGGAGAGGACCAGAACAGGAGAGTGTCACGGTTCATGAATTCACCGGCTCGCTCTGTGTGTATGTGTGGGTGTGGCCACTGATCACCACTCAGCTCATTATCAGCGCCAGCTGCCACTCATCTTCTGTGTCTATTTATACTCATTGTCATGGTCTTGTGTTTGTCAGTTCGTTGGGTTGTTTCCTGTGTACTAGTTCGTTCTCCTGGCTGAGTCCTGTGTCTCCGATGGTTTCGGGACTCTACGATCGCTCTGCTGTCTCTCCTGTGGAGGATTCGACGCCGGGTACTTCCTGGTTTTACGGACTTGGGATTTCCCCTCGCTACACTCACCTTCACGGAGGATCTGGTTTACCCATTCAGTCCCTGCGCTGCTAAGACTCAGACTGTTCATTATATTACCTCCTCACCTGACCCTGATACACTACTCTCCTTGTTTGCTTTAATAAATGTTAAACTTCACTCGCGATTGAATCCTCTGTTATTCTAACGTAACAGAGAGGACCAGAACAGGAGAGGACCAGAACAGGGGAGGACTACAACAGAAGAGGACCAGAAAAGGAGAGGACCAGAACAAGAGAGGACCAGAACTGGAGAGGACTACAACAGAAGAGGACCAGAAAAGGAGAGGACCAGAACAAGAGAGGACCAGAACAGGAGAGGGCCAGAACAGGACCAAAACAGAAGAGGACCAGAACAGGAAAGGACCAGAATAAGAGAGGACCAGAACAGGAGTGTGCCTGGCATTTAAACCCAGTCAGTTAGTACAGGGAGAGACTGTCCGTGTCCATGTCTCAAACTGTCACATCACCCACATGAAATCCCATGGAAGACATAGCAAGAGGTACTGCGTGACACATCCTATTGTGAAAGTACAGGAGAGAAATTGTGACAAGTCATTGAGGAAATACCACAGCAGAGACAATTGGTGACACATGTCATTATGTTTCCAAATAACAGCAGATTGACTGATTGATTAAACTGTCAGAGCGGTAGAGAGTGGAGAGCCTCTGGGACTGAGATGACACTTGCTTCAGTGTGGCCCTGAAACTGATAAGGTCCTGGTAGAGATGGAGGCATCGAGATCAAGACATCATATCAATATTGTTATTGTCCTGTCCTTGTTCTCGGAGTGACAATGACAGTCCTCTCTGCATGCCTATCCACACACACACACACACACACACACACACACACACACAAACACACACACACACACACACACAGTTGGACGTGTGAACACAAGGCAGACCGTGAAGAGGGAAACACAACAGCGAGTCACTCGGTTAACAACGACAGATAATCACAGTAATTATACAGCAGGCAAGGTCCACACATCCCAAAAAGCATTCAAAATAAACTGTCACACTCAATCATGTCTGAAAATGCTAATGTCCCGTGAAATAGTCTCATTAGACAAATGAAGTGACACCATGCCATGGTTGAAGTGACTGAGAGAACGAGGGAGAAGAGGGAGGAACGCTTCCAGGGGAGCAAACTCTCTCTCTCTTTCTCTGTCTCTTTCTTTCTCTGTCTCTCTCTCTCTCTTTCTCTGTCTCTCTCTCTCTCTTTCTCTGTCTCTCTCTCTCTCTTTCTCTGTCTCTCTCTATCTCTTGAGGGAGAAGAGGGAGGAACGCTTCCAGGAAAGCAAACTCTCGCTCTCTGGCTCTCTGGCTCTCTCTCTCTCTCTCTCTCTCTCTCTCTCTCTCTCTCTCTCTCTCGCTCTCTGTCTCTCTGTCTCTCTTTCTGTTTTTTCCTTCCTGTTTTACTTTTCTTGATGGTTTCCTTTTTCTATGCATGAAGGTACTGTCACTGTGTAGGAGTTTCTGGTCGCCGTAGGAGAGAAGGTAGGCTATGAGAATGTTGCTTATGCATCGAGGATGAATAAAGCGGTGGTGGTTTTTCTTAAAGAAAAGTGTCTTGATTTTTAAAGGTATGTTTATTCAAGTTATGCAGATTTTTTCTCTGTCAACAAGGGTAACGATTTTGAATGTACTGTCGTTTATTCCCAATGAGCTATTGGAGGGCGAGTTTGGGAAGTCTGCAAGTTCAATTAAGATTGTCCCGTTGGGTTGCAAACAGCTCTGAAACAGGTTATGTCGTTTCAAACACCCGGCTCTGAAACAGGTTTTGTCATTTCAAACACCCGGCTCTGAAACAGGTTATGTCATTTCAAACACCCGGGTTTGAAACAGGCTATGTCGTTTCAAACACCCGGGTTTGAAACAGGCTATGTCGTTTCAAACACCAGGCTCTGAAACAGGTTATGTCGTTTCAAACACCCGGCTCTGAAACAGGTTATGTCGTTTGAAACACCCGGCTCTGAAACAGGTTATGTCGTTTCAAACACCCGGCTCTGAAACAGGTTATGTCGTTTCAAACACCCGGCTCTGAAACAGGTTATGTCGTTTCAAACTCCTGGCTCTGAAACAGGTTATGTCGTTTCAAACACCCGGCTCTGAAACAGGTTATGTTGTTTCAAACACCCGGCTTTGAAACATGTTATGTCGTTTCAAACACCAAGGTTAGACAGGTTGTATGTATCTGAGCACTACTGTAGTAGGGTTGGAAGGTGTGACATTACTCCTGTGGGTTTCTCTGATCACCATATTGTTACTGTTGATATTCACTTGTCCTGTCCACGAAGGTCATCACCTTATTGGTATTTTAATGTAAAATTGTTACATGATGTCATGTTTTGTGAAAGGTTTTTGTTGTTTTGGGAAAAATCGAGGGTTACAAAATATAATTTTGAGACCTTGAGACAACGGTGGTAGGTTGGGAATGCCCAAATATGATTGTTTTGTCAACTATATACTGCTCTGTCTCGTATTGAAGTTAAAGAGACTATCAGGGCCCTTGAACAGGACATAAAATCTATTGATTTGAAGTTGCTCACTCAGAATGACCCCGGACTAGTCATGAACTTACAGGACAAGAGACATGAACTGAGGTCGTTTCTACATGAAAGGGTGCCAAGATTAGGTCTCGCTTTGCTACCCTCAAGGATATGGATGCTCTTAACACAGTTTTTTTTAAACCTAGAGCAGTCCGACATTGCAATGCAAACAGATGGTCTGCCTTTGTCTCCCTGATGGGAAGGTGACCACAGATGACAGTGAAATGCGCCAACATGCCGTGGATTTCTACTATGTCCTCTATAAGGTGGAGGAGTGTGATTCTCTGTGTGCTGAACAGTTGTTACATGGATTTCCTCTATTGGGCCCTGAGCAGAAGTTGCTTTGGACTCTGACATTACTCTGCAGGAGCTGTCCACAGCAGTTATGCAACTCTCATCAGGCCGAGCCCCTGGCATCGATGGTTTACCATCTGAGTTCTATAAGCACTTTGGGGGTCTATTGGGGTATTTCTCTTCTTGTATCCTGTCAACATGCTGTGCTTGCATTGTTGCCAAAAAATTGGGACTTGGCCCTTCTAACAAAATTGGCAACCTGTTATATAACATATAACATTGTATCTAAATGTCTCTCAAACAGGTTAAAAGAATATCTGGGGCTGTTGGTCCACGAGGACCAGTCTTACTGTGTACCTGACCGCTGTACTGTTGATAACTTGTGTCTAATAAGAGATGTTTTAAACATTTGTAAACTGTCTGAAGTGAATGTGGGTTTACTTTCTTTGGATCAGGAGAAGGCCTTTGACCGCGTGGACCGCCAATACTTGTTCAAAACAATGAAAGCCTTTGGGTTTGGGGATGTTTGTTTGTCTTGGATGAGTTTACTGTATGCTGGGGCCTCGTGTATGGTGAAGGTGGGGGGTGGTTTGAGTTGCCCCATCCCTGTCCAAAGGGGTATCAGGCAGGGATGCCCAATTTCAGGACAGTTATATTGTCTGGCAATTGAACCAATGCTTTGTTTTTTAAGAGCGAGGCTTACTGGTTTCTCTGTGCCAGGGGTAATGAAGGGTCCCACGATAGCACTGTCTGCGTATGCAGACGGCGTGACAGTTTATATTACAGGGGGGTGAGGATGTTAAGGTTCTTTCAAACACTTTAAAGGTGTATGAGGGAGCCTCCTCAGCTAGAGTCAATTGGGAAAAGAACGAATTGCTGTGGGCAGGTCAGCTTCAGACGACCACAGTTACCAGGGGGGATTCAGTGGGCAGAGATAGGATGAAGACTTTGGGTTTTTTCTCGTCTCCGATGTCTTTCAGAAACACTGCAATCATCTGATGCAGAGTATGAGCAGATCGTTGGAGGATCTGGAAGAAAGAGAGGGGATCCGATCATCTCGCCTACTGAGGAAAGTCGTAGCTGAGGTCTGTAATTTCTTTCCAGTACTTCATCGGCAGTATGTGACTGGCATTTCCAATTCTGATCGGTGGACGGAGGGTCTGGATTATGTGTTCCCTGCGCTGAATGTTAGTGCTCTGGCGGGGGCATTCGAGGGGGATGTGGGGGTGCTGCTTTCCTTCCATACCCCAGAGCTGGGGGAGTTCAAGGCGGTTGGAAATAAGGCCATGTACAAAATCTGTGTAAAAGTGTCCCGTGCTTCTTCCCTGGAAGGGGTACAATTGACGAAGGTGGGTGTGTTTGGTCCAGGTGCTTCCCCAAAAGGCTGTTGGTGATCTTTATATAAACTGCCTATTGAAAAGAGGACAGCTGACCTGCAATGGAGGATAATACATGGAGCCATAGCCACCAATATGCATCTGATACACCTGGATCCTACTGTTGGGGAAGGGTGTCCATTCTGTGCTGAGTCTGAAACTCTGGCACATCAATTCTTACAGTGTCCTGGGTCGGTCGGGATGATTGACCTGATCACTAGCTGGTTCTCAGCTCTGGGAGAGGTTTTCTTTTCTAGCAATATGGAAGACCCGAAAGAAGTATATGGGGTATTCAGAGGCTGTTGTGTTTAGTTACTGTGGAGGAAGATTTGGTGTTGTGTTTTAATTGATGTGTAACCATGGTTTTGTTTGAGTGTTTATTGTGTTGTGGGATACCAGACCCAATAAAGGTTATTTAAAACTCAAAACTATCTCTCTCTCTCTCAATTCAATTCAATTCAATTCAAGGGGCTTTATTGGCATGGGAAACATATGTTAACATTTCCAAAGCAAGTTAAGTAGATAATAAACAAAAGTGAAATAAACAGTAAACATTACACTCACAGAAGTTCCAAAGGAATAAAGACATTGAAAATGTCTTATGTATACAGTGGCTTGTGAAAGTATTCACCCCCCATTTTTCCTATTTTGTTGCCTTACAACCTGGAATTAAAATAGATTTTTGGGGGGTTTGTATCATTTGACTTACACAACAAGCCTACCCAACCCCCCTCCTCCAAAGTCAATACTTTGTAGAGCCACCTTATGCAGCGATTACAGCTGCAAGTCTCTTGGGGTATATCTCTATAAGCTTGGCACATCTAGCCACTGGGGTTTTTGTCCATTCTTCGAAGCAAAACTGCTCCAGCTCCTTCAAGTTGAATGTGTTCCGCTGGTGTACAGCAATCTTTAAGTCATACCACAGATTCTCAATTAGATTGAGGTCTGGGCTTTGACTAGGCCATTCCAAGACATTTAAATGTTTCCCCATAAACCACTCGAGTGTTGTTTTAGCAGTATGCTTAGGATCATTGTGACCAGTCTCAAATCTCTAGAAGAATGAAACAGGTTTCCCTCAAGAATTTCCCTGTATTTAGCGCCATCCATCATTCCTTCAATTCTGACCAGTTTCCAAGTCCCTGCCGATGAAAAACATCCCCACAGCCTGATGCTGCCACCACCATGCTTCACTGTGGGAATGGTGTTCTCGGGGTGATAAGAGGTGTTGGGTTTGAGCCAGACATAGTGTTTTCCTTGATGGGCAAAAAGCTCAATTTCAGGCTCATCTGACCAGAGTACCTTCTTCCATATGTTTGGGGAGTCTCCCACATGCCTTTTGGTGAACACTTTAAGCAATGGCTTTTTTTCTGGCCACTCTTCTGTAAAGCCCAGCTCTGTGGAGTGTACGGCTTAAAGTGGTCCTATGGACAGATACTCCAATCTCCGCCTTGGAGCTTTGCAGCTTCTTCAGAGTTATCTTTGGTCTCTTTGTTGCCTCTCTGATTAATGCCCTCCTTGCCTGGTCCGTGAGTTTTGGTGGGCAGCCCTCTCTTGGCAGGTTTGTTGTGGTGCCATATTCTTTAAAAAAATGTAATAATGGATTTAACGGTGCTCCGCAGGATGTTCAAAGCTTTGGATATTTTTTTTATAACCCAACCCTGATTTGTACTTCTACACAACTTTGTCCCTGACCTGTTTGGAGAGCTCCTTGGTCTTCATAGTGCCGCTTGCTTGGTGGTGCCCCTTGATTAGTGGTGTTGCAGACTCTGGGGCCTTTCAGAACAGGTGTATATATACTGAGTGATGTGACAGATCATGTGACACTTAGATTGCGCACAGGTGGACTTTATTTAACTAATTATGTGACTTCTAAAGGTAATTGGTTGTACAAGATCTTATTTAGGGGCTTCATAGCAAAGGGGGTGAATACATATGCACGCACCACTTTCCGTTTTATTTTCATTTCACTTCACCAATTTGGACTATTTTGTGTATGTCCATTACATGAAATCCAAATAAAAATCCATTTAAATTAATAAAAAACTTGTTAAAAAAATTATAAAAAATAAAAAACTGAAAAGTTGTACGTGCATATGTATTCATCCCCTTTGCTATGAAGCCGCTAAATAAGATCTGGTGCAACCAATTACCTTCTATGCACAAAACAATCTTTGTCCCTCCCCAAAATGTAACTGAGAGACATGTCATGTATTGTTAGAGGCTGAGAGCTTAAACTGGAGTGTCCCTAGAGGAACCTTCCACTCTTCTCCCTGAGCTTTTATTTATTAAAACACTCACTCCGTGAGCTTGCTTCCTGACTCTCAGCGTGCATCGTTACACTATATTAGGCCTTCATGAATTCTAGCTGCTTTGTGCCCTAGCAACTAATATGTAATACGGTGAAGACATTATTGTAATACAATAAGATATTATATTGTACATTAAGATATATTTATTATAAAAGCTCAAATGTTGATATGAATACCTGTCATTAAAATTACAAAGTCATTTGTGGAAAATTTGGTTTCTACATTGTGTAAAATCACAATTTTCCTATTGAGATGCATTATATAGAAAATTGTACACTGTCTCTTTAAAAGGCTTGCGATGACAAAATGCAAGAGATCTGTCATTCATTGCTATGATCATTGATCTCCTGAAGAAGCTATCCCTTTTCCTTTCTTTCTGTGCCCCCAAATGTTTGGATATCCTGGAAGTTAACAACTTGTTAGCTAACTAGCCAATGATATAACATGACTGAATAAAGTGTAAACAAATTGTTCTATAACGACCCACGACATGGTATATGAATTATAAAATGCAGTCCCAGCGATCCGCTATAGGAAGATAAAAATGTTGACCGGTAATATAGGTCAGATCTTGACCTGGTTGGGCTAGAAGCAAACTGTTTTTGCTGTAGTAATGGTGAATCCATGACGCTTTCAAATCTGCACTCACTTTTTTCTCTAGGGCACTCTGAAACAACGGTACAGTGCAGCCTTATCATTACAGCAGCTATTTCCTGAGAGATTTTTTTCCTAGTCGCGCAGTGCTCCCAAAATAAAACTCCTGGTCGCACAGCAAAATATACAAACATTTTTTCAAAACTGGTCGCACTTTAGAGCCCTGATTGAACCCCTAACCCTAAACCTGACTCCTAAGCCTAAAAAAGGCTTTTTTCATTGTGGGGACTGGCAAAATGTTGCCACTTGTCAAAATGTTCCTTGTTTTACTATTCTTGTGAGGACTTCTGATCTCCACAAGGATAGTAAAACCAAACACAGACACACACACACAGGAACGCTTGCATCCACACCCACAGGAACGCTTGCTTCCACACCCACAGGAACGCTTGCATTCACACCCACAGGAACGCTTGCATTCACACCCACAGGAACGCTTGCTTCCACACCCACAGGAACGCTTGCATCCACACCCACAGGAACGCTTGCTTCCACACCCACAGGAACGCTTGCATCCACACCCACAGGAACGCTTGCTTCCACACCCACAGGAACGCTTGCATTCACACCCACAGGAACGCTTGCATTCACACCCACAGGAACGCTTGCATTCACACCCACAGGAACGCTTGCATCCTCACCCACAGGAACGCTTGCATTCACACCCACAGGAACGCTTGCTTCCACACCCACAGGAACGCTTGCTTCCACACCCACAGGAACGCTTGCATTCACACCCACATAAGCACACACACACACACACATACTCACTCACACACACAAACACACACACAGCGATCAAATACCCTGAGTGGAGTGCAAACATCAGATGAGATGGATAACAAAAGCAGCTCATCAAATCTGAAGAGGGAATAAGAGACGACTGCACCTGGCATTTAAAGGAGCATATTATTGTATGGCTACCATGGCAACTAGACAGAATGGCTGTTAATGTAGTGAGGTCCATCAAACACACCAGTTTATGCAACACATGCCATACACACACACATAAACACACAATCCACCAATCAAGAAGCGCTCTCCACCAATGGTAGAATACTTGATTTATACCCTTCACAGAGGCACCGGTTGCTTGTTGGGCACTGAAGGAATGTGTGTGTGTGTTTGTGTGTCACACACAGTATGCAAACTCTGTAGTCAAAATGCACTTTGTGCTGATAACGACAGCAATAGGCTGTTCTCTAGTTGGAAAACAGAAAGGAAAACGCCACACACTGCTGCTCATGCTCCCAGGTGATATTTATTTACAACAACGTTTCGACCCTTAGGTCTTCATCAGGCATCCATATCCCAGGTGGGGGTGGAAGGTCCTATATATAGGGGCAGTACTCAGTGACATAATTTTTCACATAGTTTCGCAATATTAACATATTAACATCAAAATATATGATCATACACAAGGAATGTGATCAATATTTACAGTAATATACATACACATACAATATTCAATTAGGACAGGGAACGATATGGAAACTAGAGGCCTTGGCGTACTGAGGTGTGTGTCACGTTAATCCTCTGTTACACAATATCGGTGATGAGTGATGACTCTTAACTTTTGGCCTGGTGTTGTGTGTGTGTGTGTGTGTGTGTGCATGTGATTCTGCGGTGTGTGGATTAGGTCTGGTTGGGTTGACAGGGCTCTACAGTGACACCATTCTATTCACATATGCGTCTAAATATTTTGCTGTGCACCTGAAAGTTTTATTTAGAATTTAGAAAAATAAAGGATTCTAGCTTTATTACCTCAAATATATTTCATTGTGCTCCTAAATTTCTTTGTGTGCACCTACATTTTTCCACTTAGACGCATATGTGCTCCTTGTAAAAAAGGTCAGTGTACAGTAGAGTCCTGGTTGAGAGACACATGGGGACATAAAACAAGAAAGATAGTGACTTGGAGAATTATGACCACAGGAGTTTTCATACTAGCAGTGTGTTTAACAATACAATATGGCAGAGAGACACAGATGCCAGGATGCTGGACACACACACACACACGCATGCACACACTCTCTCTTACACACACACACACACATGCAAGTACACACTCTGTCTCTCACATACACACACGCATGCACACACTCTCTCACACACACACGCAAGTTTTCACATGAATCTTGTTCTGGGCGCTGCTCTGCAGAGTGGTCACTAGCTGGCACGCCACAAATTTATAAAAATCCGATTTTAAACCTAACCTTAACAGCACTTCTCATCCTAATGCCGAACCCTAACCTTAAATTAAGACCAAAAAGCTCAGTTTTGTTTTCATACATTTTTTCAATATAGCCAATTTTAACTTTGCAGCTGGCCGATCTAAAGGGAAATCGCTCAGTTCTGCCTCCAGGACAAGACTCATGACAATAAACGTCAATCTGCCACACACACACACACACACACAGCAGGCACGCACAGTGACGTGACTCAGTGCCAAGATCTCTCTCACTGAGCTGTTGAAGGATTGGGACACATTCTTTAGTTTTTCACATAACAATGAATAGTTCTGTCCAGATGTCTCGATCCCATTCAGCCACCTACAAACCCCTGGACAACCTCCACCAGCAGAAAACATAAAACCCTTTAGTCTGCCCTGCCTGACCAGTGTTTCTCCTATATTCACTTAGCAGCGTTTTGTTGTAATGTTTGAGTCAGTCATATAGCATAAGAACATGGCATAATCCACGGCAAAATGTGTAGAATTGCAGAACATTTGCTTTAAAAGTGTGTCTGCGTGCGCTTGTGCATGTCTAAGAGCTATAGAGGCACGATCTGTCCACTGGTTCTCTGCTCCTGAGGAATCTGAGGAATGCTTTAGCTCTGCAGGCCATCAGGCTGTGTCTCACACACACACAGTGGACACACACTGTGGACACACACACACAGTGGACACACACACACACAGTGGACACACACACACGCACACACACACACACAGTGGACACACACACACAGTGGACACACACACACAGTGGGCACACATACACAGTGGACACACACACACACAGTGGACACACACACACAGTGGACACACACAGTGGACACACACACACAGTGGACACACAGTGTCAAAGTCAAAGTCAAAGTCACCATTATTAGTCAGTTGTACAATCGAATGCCTTCAACTGAAATGTGTCTTCCGCATTTAACCCAACCCCTCTGAATCAGAGAGGTGCGGGGGGCTGCCTTAATCGACATCCACGTCTTCAGCGCACGGGGAACACACACACGCAAATACACTATGTTAAGGCACAGTGGACACACACACACAGTGGACACACACACACAGTGGACACACACACACACACACAGTGGACACACACACAGTGGACACACACACACACAGTGGACAAACACACACAGTGGACATGTGTAAAGATGTGGACTTCTTTTAGTGCAACAGCTTGTAAAGGTACATTTATAACGGAATACAACAAAATACATACTGGCCATGAAGCACACAACTTCCCAAATACAGGACATTACCCTGTAGATACACTATGTTAAGGCACATTGGAACAGTACATTACCCTGCAGATACACTATGTTAAGGCACATTGTAACAGTACATTACCCTGCAGATACACTATGTTAAGGCACATTGTAACAGTACATTACCCTGCAGATTCACTATGTTAAGGCACATTGTAACAGTACATTACCCTGCACATACACTACGTTAAGGCACATTGTAACAGTACATTACCCTGCAGATACACTATGTTAAGGCACATTGGAACAGTACATCACCCTGCAGATACACTAGGTTAAGGCACATTGTAACAGTACATTACCCTGCAGATACACTATGTTAAAGCACATTGGAACAGTACATTACCCTGCAGATACACTATGTTAAGGCACATTGTAACAGTACATTACCTTGCAGATACACTATGTTAAGGCACATTGTAACAGTACATTAACCTGCAAATGCACTATGTTAAGGCACATTGTAACAGTACATTACCCTGCAGATACACTATGCTAAGGCACATTGGAACAGTATATTACCCTGCAGAATCACTATGTTAAGGCACATTGGAACAGTACATTACCCTGCAGATACACTATGTTAAGGCACATTGGAACAGTACATCACCCTGCAGATACACTATGTTAAGGCACATTGGAACAGTACATTACCCTGCAGATACACTATGTTAAGGCACATTGTAGCAGTACATTAACACAGCAGTTACGCTATGTTAAGTCACATTGTAACAGTACATCACCCTGCAGATACACTATGTTAAGGCACATTGGAACAGTACATCACCCTGCAGATACACTATGTTAAGGCACATTGGAACAGTACATTACCCTGCAGATACACTATGTTAAGGCACATTGTAGCAGTACATTAACACAGCAGTTACACTATGTTAAGTCACATTGTAACAGTACATCACCCTGCAGATACACTATGTTAAGGCACATTGGAACAGTACATCACCCTGCAGATACACTATGTTAAGGCACATTGTAACAGTACATTACCCTGCAGATACACTATGTTAAGGCACATTGTAACAGTACATTACCCTGCAGATACACTATGTTAAGGCACATTGGAACAGTACATTACCCTGCAGATACACTAGGTTAAGGCACATTGTAACAGTACATTACCCTGCAGATACACTATGTTAAGGCACATTGTAACAGTACATTACCCTGCAGATACACTATGTTAAGGCACATTGGAACAGTACATTAACATTTCCGGTTCCATTTGTTAAGGCACATTGTAACAGTACATTACCCTGCAGATACACTATGTTAAGGCACATTGGAACAGTACATTAACACTGCAGATACACTATGCTAAGGCACATTGGAACAGTGCATTACCCTGCAGATACACTATGTTAAGGCACATTGTAACAGTACATTACCCTGCAGATACACTATGTTAAGGCACATTGTAACAGTGCATTACCCTGCAGATACACTATGCTAAGGCACATTGGGACAGTACATTACCCTGCAGATACACTATGTTAAGGCACATTGTAACAGTACATTACCCTGCACATACACTATGTTAAGGCACATTGTAACAGTACATCACCCTGCAGATACACTATGTTAAGGCACATTGGAACAGTACATCACCCTGCAGATACACTATGTTAAGGCACATTGGAACAGTACATTACCCTGCAGATACACTATGTTAAGGCACATTGTAGCAGTACATTACCCTGCAGATACACTATGTTAAGGCACATTGGAACAGTACATTAACATTTCCGGTTCCATTTGTTAAGGCACATTGTAACAGTACATTACCCTGCAGATACACTATGTTAAGGCACATTGGAACAGTACATTAACACTGCAGATACACTATGCTAAGGCACATTGGAACAGTGCATTACCCTGCAGATACACTATTATAGGCACATTGTAACAGTACATTACCCTGCAGATACACTATGTTAAGGCACATTGTAACAGTGCATTACCCTGCAGATACACTATGCTAAGGCACATTGGAACAGTACATTACCCTGCAGATACACTATGTTAAGGCACATTGTAACAGTACATTACCCTGCACATACACTATGTTAAGGCACATTGTAACAGTACATCACCCTGCAGATACACTATGTTAAGGCACATTGGAACAGTACATCACCCTGCAGATACACTATGTTAAGGCACATTGGAACAGTACATTACCCTGCAGATACACTATGTTAAGGCACATTGTAGCAGTACATTAACACAGCAGTTACACTATGTTAAGTCACATTGTAACAGTACATCACCCTGCAGATACACTATGTTAAGGCACATTGGAACAGTACATCACCCTGCAGATACACTAGGTTAAGGCACATTGGAACAGTACATTACCCTGCAGATACACTATGTTAAGACACATTGTAACAGTACATTACCCTGCAGATACACTATGTTAAGGCACATTGGAACAGTACATTACCCTGCAGATACACTATGTTAAGGCACATTGGAACAGTACATTACCCTGCAGATACACTAGGTTAAGGCACATTGTAACAGTACATTACCCTGCAGATACACTATGTTAAGGCACATTGTAGCAGTACATTAACACAGCAGTTACACTATGTTAAGTCACATTGTAACAGTACATCACCCTGTAGATACACTATGTTAAGGCACATTGTAACAGTACATTACCCTGCAGATACACTATGTTAAGGCACATTGTAACAGTACATTACCTTGCAGATACACTATGTTAAGGCACATTGGAACAGTACATTAACATTTCCGGTTCCATTTGTTAAGGCACATTGTAACAGTACATTACCCTGCAGATACACTATGTTAAGGCACATTGTAACAGTGCATTACCCTGCAGATACACTATGTTAAGGCACATTGGAACAGTGCATTACCCTGCAGATACACTATGTTAAGGCACATTGTAACAGTACATTACCCTGCAGATACACTATGTTAAGGCACATTGTAACAGTGCATTACCCTGCAGATACACTATGCTAAGGCACATTGGAACAGTACATTACCCTGCAGATACACTATGTTAAGGCACATTGTAACAGTACATTACCCTGCACATACACTATGTTAAGGCACATTGTAACAGTACATCACCCTGCAGATACACTATGTTAAGGCACATTGGAACAGTACATTACCCTGCAGATACACTATGTTAAGGCACATTGTAACAGTACATTACCCTGCAGATACACTATGTTAAGGCACATTGTAACAGTACATTACCCTGCAGATACACTATGTTAAGGCACATTGGAACAGTACATTAACATTTCCGGTTCCATTTGTTAAGGCACATTGTAACAGTACATTACCCTGCAGATACACTATGATAAGGCACATTGGAACAGTACATTAACACTGCAGATACACTATGCTAAGGCACATTGGAACAGTGCATTACCCTGCAGATACACTATGTTAAGGCACATTGTAACAGTACATTACCCTGCAGATACACTATGTTAAGGCACATTGTAACAGTGCATTACCCTGCAGATACACTATGCTAAGGCACATTGGAACAGTACATTACCCTGCAGATACACTATGTTAAGGCACATTGTAACAGTACATTACCCTGCACATACACTATGTTAAGTCACATTGTAACAGTACATCACCCTGCAGATACACTATGTTAAGGCACATTGGAACAGTACATCACCCTGCAGATACACTATGTTAAAGAAGAACCCTTTTTGGTTCCAGGTAGAACCCCGTTTGAGTTCCATGTAGAACCCTTTCCACAGATAGTTCTACATTTGTAACCGGTGTGAAATGGCTAGCTAGTTAGCGGGGTGCACACTAATAATGTTTTAATTGCTCTGAGACCTTGAAGTAGTTGTTTCCCTTGCTCTGCAAGGGCCGCAGGTTTTGTGGAGCGATAGGTAATGATGTTTCGTGGGTGGCAGGGTCCCTGGTTCGAGCCCAGGTAGGGGCGAGGAGAGGGACGGAAGCAACACTGTTACACATGGAACTCAAACAAGTTCTACCTGGAACCAAAAAGGGTTCTAGCTGGAACCAAAAAGGGTTCTCCTATGGGGACGGCCGAAGAACCCTTTTGGAACCCTTTTTTCTAAGTGTGTAAGCACATTCCTACACATCCTCTACAATCCAGACACACACCACTGTGCGTTCCTAGAGGTAGATGCTCTGGTTGTGACACAGTGTGTTAGGTAGAGATAGTGCTGTTATTTATCCCTAATTGACTCCCTACTGGCCACGCTTTGTATCAATTTGACTTATCAAGTATGTGGCTAGAGCTATAGGAGATAATGGAACACGCACACACACATATGCACACACACACGCTTACACACACACCCGGGGCTCATCTCTCAGCCTCATTGTTCCACCCTGCTCCCTGACACTAGCAGATAGAGGAAGAGATGATGAATAGAGGCCAGAGAGATACTCTCAATTCTCCTCTCACATAAACATTACACTCAATACTCATCATCACAGACCTCACACACACATACAGAATACACACACACACGCGCACGTGCACGCGCACACTCACGTGCACGCGCACACTCACGCTCACGCACACGCACACGCACACACACACACACACACACACACACACATAGTGCATTCAGAAAGTATTCAGACCCTTTTGACCTTTTACAAATGTTGTTACCTTACAGCCTTATTCTACAATGGATATTTCAATCTACACACAATATCCCATAATGACAAATCAAAACAGGTTTTTAGATTTGTTGGCGAATTTATCAATAAAAAAAAATTATACCTTATTTACATAAGTATTCAGACCCTTGATATGAGACTTGAAATTGAGCTCAGGTGCATCCTGTTTCCATTGGTCATCCTTGAGATATTTCTACAACTTGACTGTGGTAAATTCAATTGATTGGACATGATTTGGAAAGGCACACACCTGTCTATATAAGGTCCTACAGTTGACAATGCATGTCAGAGCAAAAATCAAGCCAGGAGGTCGAAGGAATTGTCCGTAGAGCTCCGAGACAGGATTGTGTCGAGGCACAAATCTTGGTAAGGGTACCAAAACATTTCTGCAGCATTGAAGGTCCTTCCTAGAGCTGTCCGCTTGGCCAAACTGAGCAATCAGGGGCGAAGGGCCTTGGTCAGGGAGGTTGGAGTTTGGAGTTTGCCAAAAGGCACCGAAAGGACTCTCAGACCATGAGAAACAAGATTCTCTGGTCTGATGAAACCAAGATTGAACTCTTTTCCCTGAATGCCAAGTGTCAAGTCTGGAGGAAACCTGGCACCATCATTACGGTGAAGCTTGGTGGTGGCAGCATCATGCTGTGGGGATGTTTTTCAGTGGCAGGGACTGGGAGACTAGTCAGGATCAAGGGAAAGGATGATCGGAGCAAAGTACAGAGAGATCCTTGATGAAAACCAGCTCTCAGGACCTCAGACTGTGGCGAAGGTTCACCTTCCAACAGGACAACGACCCTAAGCATACAGCCAAAACAACGCAGGAGTGGCTTCGGGACAAGTCTCTGAACGTCCTTGAATCGCCCAGCCAGATCCCGGACTTGAACCTGATCAAACATCTCTGAGAGACCTGAACATTTCTGTGCAGCAACACTCCCCATCCAGCCTGAAAGAACTTGAGAGGATCTGCAGAGAAGAATGGGAGAAACTCCCCAAATACAGGTGTGCCAAGCTTGTAGCATCATACCCAAGAAGACGCTTCAAGGTGCTTCAACAAAGTACTGAGTAAAGGGTCTGAATACTTATGTAAATGTTATATTTATTTGTTATTTATTTTTTATCAATTTGCAAACATTTCAAAAAAACTGTTTTTGCTCTGCCATTATGGGGTATTGTGTGTAGATTGATGAGGGGAAAAAACTACTTAATTCAATTTAGAATAAGGCTGTAACGTAACAAAATGTGGAAATGCTCAAGGGGTCTGAATACTTTCCGAATGCACTACACACACACACACACACACACACACACACACACACACACACACACACACACACACACACACACACACACACACACACTGTGGATGTCTCTGGATGAGGACAATAACACACACTCTTTCTCATTCTGAGTGTGGTGTAAATCAGGGTCAGTCGCAACTCTGCATTTAGATTAGATGTATTGTTAGATATTACTGCACTGTTGGAGCTAGGAACACAATATTTGTGCTACACCCACAATAACATCTGCTAAATATGTGTATGTGGCCAATAAAATGTGATTTTATTTTATTTCGATTTGAGATATAGCTGATGACTCTGTATTTATATACTGAGATATAGCCGATGACTCTCTGTATTTATATACTGAGATATAGCTGATGACTCTCTGTATTTATATACTGAGATATAGCCGATGACTCTCTGTATTTATATACTGAGATATAGCTTATGACTCTGTATTTATATACTGAGATATAGCTGATGAATCTCTGTATTTATATACTGAGATATAGCCGATGACTCTCTGTATTTATATACTGAGATATAGCTGTTGAATCTCTGTATTTATATACTGAGATATAGCTGATGGATCTCTGTATTTATATACTGAGATATAGCTGATGACTCTCTTTATTTATATACTGAGATATAGCTGATGAAGCTCTGTATTTAGATACTGAGATATAGCTGATGGATCTCTGTATTTATATACTGAGATATAGCTGATGGATCTCTGTATTTATATACCGAGATATAGCTGATGGATCTCTGTATTTATATACTGAGATATAGCTGATGACTCTCTTTATTTATATACTGAGATATAGCTGATGAAGCTCTGTATTTAGATACTGAGATATAGCTGATGGATCTCTGTATTTATATACTGAGATATAGCTGATGGATCTCTGTATTTATATACTGAGATAAAGCTGATGACTCTCTGTATTTATATACTGAGATATAGCCGATGACTCTCTGTATTTATATACTGAGATATAGCTGATGAATCTCTGTATTTATATACTGAGATATAGCTGATGACTCTGTATTTATATACTGAGATATAGCTGATGAATCTCTGTATTTATATACTGAGATATAGCTGATGACTCTGTATTTATATACTGAGATATAGCTGATGAATCTCTGTATTTATATACTGAGATATAGCCGATGACTCTCTGTATTTATATACTGAGATATAGCTGTTGAATCTCTGTATTTATATACTGAGATATAGCTGATGAATCTCTGTATTTATATACCGAGATATAGCTGATGGATCTCTGTATTTATATACTGAGATATAGCTGATGAGTCTCTTTATTTATATACTGAGATATAGCTGATGAAGCTCTGTATTTATATACTGAGATATAGCCGATGACTCTCTGTATTTATATACTGAGATATAGCTGATGAATCTCTGTATTTATATACTGAGATATAGCTGATGACTCTGTATTTATATACTGAGATATAGCTGATGAATCTCTGTATTTATATACTGAGATATAGCTGATGACTCTCTGTATTTATATACTGAGATATAGCTGATGAATCTCTGTATTTATACACTGAGATATAGCTGATGAATATCTGTATTTATATATTGAGATATAGCTGATGAATCTCTGTATTTATATACTGCGATATAGCCGATGAATCTCTGTATTTATATACTGAGATATAGCCGATGAATCTCTGTATTTATATAATGAGATATAGCCGATGAATCTCTGTATTTATAAACTGAGATATAGCCGATGAATCTCTGTATTTATATACTGAGATATAGCCGATGACTCTCTGTATTTATATACTGAGATATAGCTGATGAACCTCTGTATTTATATACTGAGATATAGCTGATGACTCTCTGTATTTATATACTGAGATATAGCCGATGACTCTCTGTATTTATATACTGAGATATAGCCGATGACTCTCTGTATTTATATACTGAGATATAGCTGATGAAGCTCTGTATTTATATACTGAGATATAGCTGATGACTCTCTGTATTTATATACTGAGATATAGCTGATGACTCTCTGTATTTATATACTGAGATATAGCCGATGAATCTCTGTATTTATATACTGAGATATAGCTGATGAATCTCTGTATTTATATACTGAGATATAGCTGATGACTCTGTATTTATATACTGAGATATAGCTGATGACTCTGTATTTATATACTGAGATATAGCTGATGACTCTCTGTATTTATATACTGAGATATAGCTGATGAATCTCTGTATTTATATACTGAGATATAGCTGATGACTCTGTATTTATATACTGAGATATAGCTGATGAATCTCTGTATTTATATACTGAGATATAGCTGATGACTCTGTATTTATATACTGAGATATAGCTGATGAAGCTCTGTATTTATATACTGAGATATAGCTGATGACTCTGTATTTATATACTGAGATATAGCTGATGAATCTCACCTTTATATTCCCTACGTGTCTGGAGGTGTGTGTATTTGTGTGTCTGTCTGTCTGTGTGTGTGTGTGTGTGTGTTGTGTGTGTGTGTGTGTGTGTGTGTGTGTGTGTGTGTGTGCATCTGTCTTTGTGTGTGTAGATGTATGATTGTATGTATGTATGTGTGTGTGTGTGCCTCAACAGAGCCAGTCAGAGTTACTGTAATTAATATGCGGCGTAGCAGAGCCATTGATTTTTTGTTGGAACTAATGGAGGTATTTCACCATACCACCAGACCTGGGCAGGGACAGGGCTGCTGACTGAGACTCCACCTCCTCACTCCTCAGTACACACACACACACACACACACACACACACACAGGCACGTGCACACACACTCACATGCACACTCACACACACATGCACACACACACACCTCTGGTCTTCTCCTGTCCTCTTCACTAATAGCCTCTGCTCTTTAGGGATAATGGTTATAACAGAGGGGTTTCCCCACTCTTCCCCTCTCCTCTCCTCTCCTCTCCTCCTCTCCTCTCCTCTCCTCTCCTCCTCTCCTCTCCTCTCCTCTCCTCCCCTCCTCTCCTCTCCTCTCATCTCCTGTGACTGGTTGTGGTAATAAAGAATAAGTTTTTAGGAATAACTGCCAGTGTAAATGTCACTGATTCAGCTTAGTTCACATCACATACAGTATAGGACTGCAGTGAGGATGTAAAGCTAGTATACAATGCTTTCGGAAAGTATTCAGACCCCTTGACTTTTTCCTAATTTTGTTACGTTACAGCCTTATTCTAAAATGGATTAAATAAAACATTTTCTTTAGCTATCTACACACAATACCCCATAATGACAAAGCGAAAAAAGGTTTTATTTAATCCACATTTATCAAAAAAACTAAACAGAAATACACACACCTGTCTATATAAGGTCCCACAGTTGACAGTGCATGTCAGAGCAAAAACCAAGCCATGAGGTCGAAGGAATTGTCCGTAGAGCCCTGAGACAGGATTGTGTCAAGGCACAGATCTGGGTAAGGGTACCAAAACATTTCGGCAGCATTGAAGGTCCCCAAGAACACAGTGGCCTCCATCATTCTTAAATGGAAGAAGTTTGGAAGCACCAAGACTCTTCTGCGAGCTGACCGCCCGGCCAAACAGCAATCAGGGGAGAAGGGCCTTGCTTAGGATAGTATGTAATCATTATTTTCTTTCAGTGTCACAATAAGGACAACCTGATTTCTCCTAAATGTATTTCCTTCTAAATGAAGAGTATCTCTAACATCTCTGCCTTTACAAATAATCAACTGTTTCCTGGTTCAACCCAAGTTCTCTTGACCTTTGAGAAGGAAATGTGATGTCACTGAATGTGTAACCATTGGTTATTATCTTCCTTCCGTGTAATATCTTTGTTATTATCTTGCTTCCGTGTAATATCTTTGTTATTATCTTGCTTCCGTGTAATATCTTTGTTATTATCTTGCTTCCGTGTAATATCTTTGTTATTATCTTGCTTCTGTGTAATATCTTTGTTATTATCTTGCTTCCGTGTAATATCTTTGTTATTATCTTGCTTCCGTGCAATATCTTTGTTATTATCTTGCTTCTGTGTAATATCTTTGTTATTATCTTGCTTCCGTGTAATATCTTTGTTCTTACCTTGTTCTGGTCAGTCCAGTACAGGAAGTAGCCCTGGGGGTCGACTCGTAAGGTCACAGGGGTCACCGTAGTAGAGTCCTGTAGAGAGAGAAAGGTACCATTTGTGAGAGAGGGAAAGAAGTGTGTGTGTGTGTGTGTGTGTGTCTGTGTGTGTGTGTGTGTGTGTGTGTGTGTGTGTGTGTGTGTGTGTGTGTGTGTGTGTGTGTGTGTGTGCGTACGTGCGTGTGCGTGTGTGTGTGATAGAAAAAGGAGTAAGCTGCCATGTATGTTATTGACTGTGAGAGACACCATCCTACACACACACACACACACACACACACAGATTGGCAGCCCTAGGCCAGGGCCGTCTTTACATAGCAACTGCAGATATTATTGGCTGTGTCTATAAAAAGCTGTGGCGTTTCTGTCCGTAGTAGCCAGCCCAGCGCAGCGCACAGCTGAACAAACTGGATGATTATCTTCCTGTCTGTCCTTCCTTGCCCTGATGAATCACACAGGATTATATACAACACCACTGGACACACTGTGAAGCTGGGACTCTTTTAAACGATTCCCAAATCGCCATGTTGCATCACAGAACCAGACCTAATGGTTTTCTTAGAAAATATTCTATAGGTCTACAACTGTATGGTATAGGTCAACAACTGTATGGTATAGGTCTACGACTGTATGGAATAGGTCTATGACTGTATGGAATAGGTCTACGACTGTATGATATAGGTCTATGACAGTATGGTATAGTTCTATAACTGTATGGTATAGGTCTAAGACTGTATGGTATAGGTCTACAACTGTATGGTATAGGTCTACGACTGTATGGAATAGGTATATGACTGTATGGAATAGGTCTATGACTGTATGGTATAGTTCTATAACTGTATGGTATAGGTCTAAGACTGTATGGTATAGGTCTACAACTGTATGGTATAGGTCTACGACTGTATGGAATAGGTATATGACTGTATGGAATAGGTCTATGACTGTATGGTATAGTTCTATAACTGTATGGTATAGGTCTACGACTGTATGGTATAGGTCTACGACTGTATGGAATAGGTCTATGACTGTATGGAATAGGTCTATGACTGTATGGTATAGTTCTATAACTGTATGGTATAGGTCTACGACTGTATGGAATAGGTCTATAACTGTATGGAATAGGTCTATGACTGTATGGTATAGGTCTATGACTGTATGGAATAGGTCTATGACTGTATGGTATAGGTCTATAACTGTATGGTATAGGTCTACGACTGTATGGTATAGTTCTATAACTGTATGGTATAGGTCTACGACTGTATGGAATAGGTCTACGACTGTATGATATAGGTCTACGACTGTATGATATAGGTCTACGACTGTATGGAATAGGTCTACGACTGTATGGAATAGGTCTACGACTGTATGATATAGGTCTATGACTGTATGATATAGGTCTACGACTGTATGGTATAGGTCTACGACTGTATGGAATAGGTCTACGACTGTATGATATAGGTCTACGACTGTATGATATAGGTCTATAACTGTATGGTATAGTTCTATGACTGTATGGTATAGTTCTATGACTGTATGGTATAGTTCTATAACTGTATGGTATAGGTCTACAACTGTATGGTATAGTTCTATGACTGTATGGTATAGTTCTATAACTGTATGGTATAGGTCTACGACTGTATGGTATAGTTCTATGACTGTATGGTATAGTTATATAACTGTATGGTATAGGTCTATGACTGTATGGTATAGTTCTATAACTGTATAGTATAGGTCTACGACTGTATGATATAGGTCTACGACTGTATGGAATAGATCTACGACTGTATGGAATAGGTCTACGACTGTATGGTATAGGTCTACGACTGTATGATATAGGTCTACAACTGTATGGTATAGGTCTACGACTGTATGGAATAGGTCTACGACTGTATGGTATAGGTCTACGACTGTATGGTATAGGTCTATGACTGTATGGTATAGTTCTATGACTGTATGGTATAGTTCTATGACTGTATGGTATAGGTCTATGACTGTATGGTATAGGTCTATGACAGTATGGTGTAGTTCGATGACTGTATGGTATAGGTCTATGACAGTATGGTGTAGTTCGATGACTGTATGGTATAGGTCTACGACTGTATGTTGTTCATTATGTTGAAGGATGTGTTCTATGACATCATGTTAGAGTGCAAATTATATACAGGTAACTGCCAAAATAAAATCAGGTGCTTCCTCACTGGTGTGGTTCCTAAGATAATTAAGCAATTAATCTAGATGTCTAGTATTTATTATACTGTATGTCTAGGACCTATAGCTGTCTGACTGGGAGCAGCTCTGTTGAGGTGACAGATCATCACTGGCCTCTGGTCATCTTTAACAGTGTAAACCAGCCAGTCAGAACTGAAATGGTGGTACCTGATGTACACACTGACCCCTCTGACCAGAACTGATTGCTATCGTATCGATCCTACTCTATTACAGAGACAGAGAGACAGAGAGAGACAGAGAGAGGGACAGAGAGAGACAGAGAGAGACAGAGAGACACAGAGAGAGAGAGAGAGAGAGAGAGAGAGAGAGAGAGAGAGAGAGAGAGAGACAGAGAGAGAGAGAGAGAGAGAGAGAGAGAGAGAGAGAGAGAGAGAGAGAGAGAGAGAGAGAGAGAGAGAGAGAACATAAATTTGCAAGATGCTGAAAATGGTTTGTGAGAGAATTTGAAGCACTTGCTATGGTGACGTTTGCTATGGTGACGTTTGCTATGGCAACAACGATTCGTTGTGACTCTGTAACAGATTCAAGAAGGATGACATATTAAGTCTATGGCCATGGTTGTAGTGTTTGTCACCGGTTGAAAAAAACGACTTTCCCATTAGTCCTAAAGTTCACGGAGGATGGATGGATTATGTTGTAACATCAGGCAGAGAGAGCTAAAGATGGCTGGTGGCCATTGACAATCTGCTTAATGATGTGAAAACAGCCATTTTCACAAGCCTGGTGGAACAAGCCTGGTGGAACCAGGCTTCTCCTCTTCTTAATGTCCCAACTCTCCCTGGCCACAGCTACACACACATTAACTCATTATTTTCTCAGAGGCTATCAATCTGGGGGGTTGGGGGCTCACTGGCTCTCTGCATTCACATACATCTCAGAGGATAGACTAGTCTAAGAGCTAAAAGGTTTTCTCAATTTCTTCGAGACAAAATCTTACACCAGGGTAGGAAATCGTCATCATTACAAGGACTTTTTCCAATTTAGGAGTAATTGTGATCGTTAGGAGGTTTTGTCTCAGCTCTCCTTTGAGTGAAGGGACAGAGGGAAGCAGGCAGACAGAGTTGTGATGGGAATTCACCCCTCACAGTTCCATTCTATTAGCCATAGCCTAAAAACAAGGATGGAGAGAGTACTGCTTGTTCTGATTGTTTAGCTTCTGTATTATAACAATGTCTGGGTGATTAGCAGTACAGACAGATGGAGTCTACGAAGAAAAATTGTCTTCAAACCCACAGAAGGGATTTGGTATGAGAAACACTTGATAAAATCTCTTTCCTTCTTCTTCTCTGTCTTTTCTTTCCCTCCCTTCCCGCTACCCTCCCTTCACCCTCCCTTCCCGCTATCCTCCCTTCATCCTCCCTTCCCGCTACCCTCCCTTCATCCTCCCTTCCCGCTACCCTCCCTTCACCCTCCCTCTCTCTCCTTCTTCCTTTCTCCTTGCTCTACAACACTTGTGTCAGACAGTGTTCAAATGTAGGATCTTAATTTGAGCCATATTGTCACAGCAAAATAAACCTGAACCATTAGTCCCTAATGTTGCTTGATCTGTGGTTAGGCTATTAGCTGGCCAAAAGTAAGCTACATGAAAAGTGTGATATTGTTGATATAACTGTGTGATATATGTCAAATAAAGATCCTACATCTGTAATACAACAACTGCATTCTGGCCACTCCATGCCATCTCCACCATGCTGAGAGGATTTTGTTTCCATCTCGGCTAAATATCGTACCAATCACTCCACTCTCCTCACTCCACTGTGTGGTCATGTATGGTCAAGGTTCCCCATGGTTACCATGACACTTATTTTCTGACATCCAGCTGAGACAGGGGAAAGGTTTTGATTTCAAACTTACTGGATGATCTATATCTGTCTGCCTCTGTCTCTCTCTCTCCCCTCTGTCTCTCTCTATCCCTTCTGTCTCTCTCTATCCCCTCTGTCTCTCTCTTTCCCTTCTGTCTCTCTCTCTCCCCTCTGTCTCTCTCTATCCCCTCTGTCTCTCTCTCTCCCCTCTGTCTCTCTCTATCCCTTCTGTCTCTATCTCTCCCCTCTGTCTCTCTCTATCCCCTCTGTCTCTCTATCCCATCTGTCTCTCTCTATCTCTGTCTCTCTCTCTATCCCCTCTGACTTTCTCTATCCTTGCTGTTTCTCTATCCTCTCTGTCTCTCTCTAACCCCTCTGTCTCTCTCTCTCTCCCCCTCTGTCTTTCTATCTCCTCTGTCTCTCTCTATCCCTTCTGTCTCTTTCTCTCCCCTCTGTCTCTCTCTATCCCCTGTCTCTCTCTCTATCCCCTCTGTCTTTCTCTATCCTTGCTGTTTCTCTATCCTCTCTGTCTCTCTCTAACCCCTCTGTCTCTATATCTCCTCTCTCTCTCTCTCTCTCCCCTCTGTCTCTATATCTCCTCTGTCTCTCTCTATCTCCTGTCTCTCTCTATCCCCTCTGTCTCTCTCTATCCCCTCTGTCTCTCTCTATCCCCTCTGTCTCTCTTGCTCCCCTCTGTCTCTCTCTATCCCCACAGTCTCTCTCTCACCCCTCTGTCTCTCTCTATCCCCTCTGTCTCTCTCTATCCCCCTCTCTCTCTACGCCCTCTGTCTCTCTCTATCCCCTCTGACTCTCTCTCTGTCTCTCACTATCCCTTATGTCTCTCTCTCTCCCATCTGTCTCTCTCTATCCCTTCTGTCTCTATCTCTCCCCTCTGTCTCTCTCTATCCCTTCTGTCTCTCTCTCTCCCCTCTGTCTCTCTCTATCCCCTCTGTCTCTCTCTATCCCTCTCTCTCTCTCTCCCTCTGTCTCTCTCTATCCCCTGACTCTCTCTCTCCCTCTGTCTCTCTCTATCCCTTCTGTCTCTCTCTCTCTCCCTCTGTCTCTCTATATCCCCTCTGTCTCTCTATCCCCTCTGTCTCTCTCTATCCCCTCTGTCTCTCTCTATCCCTTCTGTCTCTCTCTATCCCATCTGTCTCTCTCTTTCCCTTCTGTCTCTCTCTCTCCCCTCTGTCTCTCTCTATCCCCTCTGTCTCTCTCACTCCCCTCTGTCTCTCTCTATCCCTTCTGTCTCTTTCTCTCCCCTCTGTCTCTATCCTCTGTCCCTCTAACCCTCTGTCTCTCTCTATCCCCTCTGTCTCTCTATCCCATCTGTCTCTCTCTATCTCTGTCTCTCTCTAACCCCTCTGTCTCTCTCTCTCTCCCCTTCTGTCTTTCTATCTCCTCTGTCTCTCTCTATCCCTTCTGTCTCTTTCTCTCCCCTCTGTCTCTCTCTATCCCCTGTCTCTCTCTCTATCCCCTCTGTATCTCTCTATCCCCTCTCTCTCTCTACGCCCTCTGTCTCTCTCTATCCCCTCTGACTCTCTCTCTGTCTCTCACTATCCCTTATGTCTCTCTCTCTCCCATCTGTCTCTCTCTATCCCTTCTGTCTCTATCTCTGCCCTCTGTCTCTCTCTATCCCTTCTGTCTCTCTCTCTCCCATCTGTCTCTCTCTATCCCATCTGTCTCTCTCTATCTCTGTCTCTCTCTCTATCCCCTCTGTCTTTCTCTATCCTAGCTGTTTCTCTATCCTCTCTGTCTCTCTCTAACCCCTCTGTCTCTCTCTCTCTCCCCCTCTGTCTTTCTATCTCCTCTGTCTCTCTCTATCCCTTCTGTCTCTTTCTCTCCCCTCTGTCTCTCTCTATCCCCTGTCTCTCTCTCTATCCCCTCTGTCTTTCTCTATCCTTGCTGTTTCTCTATCCTCTCTGTCTCTCTCTAACCCCTCTGTCTCTATATCTCTTCTCTCTCTCTCTCCCCCTCTGTCTCTATATCTCCTCTGTCTCTCTCTATCTCCTGTCTCTCTCTATCCCCTCTGTCTCTCTCTATCCCCTCTGTCTCTCTCTATCCCCTCTGTCTCTCTTGCTCCCCTCTGTCTCTCTATCCCCACGGTCTCTCTCTCACCCCTCTGTCTCTCTCTATCCCCTCTGTCTCTCTCTATCCCCTCTCTCTCTCTACGCCCTCTGTCTCTCTCTATCCCCTCTGACTCTCTCTCTGTCTCTCACTATCCCTTATGTCTCTCTCTCTCCCATCTGTCTCTCTCTATCCCTTCTGTCTCTATCTCTCCCCTCTGTCTCTCTCTATCCCTTCTGTCTCTCTCTCTCCCATCTGTCTCTCTCTATCCCCTCTGTCTCTCTCTATCCCTTCTGTCTCTCTCTCTCCCCTCTGTCTCTCTCTCTCTCCCCTGTGTTTCTCTCTCCCCTCTGTCTCTCTCTATCCCCTCTGTCTCTCTCTATCCCCTCTGTCTCTCTCTATCCCCTCTGTCTCTCTCTATCCCCTCTGACTCTCTCTATCCCCTCTGTCTCTCGCTATCCCTTCTGTCTCTCTCTATGCCCACTGTCTCTCTATCTCCTCTGTCTCTCTCTATCCCTGTCTCTGTCTATCCCCTCTGTCTCTCTCTATCCCCTCTGTTTCTCTATCCTCTCTGTCTCTCTCTATCCCCTCTGTCTCTCTCTCTCTCCCCCTCTGTCTCTCTATCTCCTGTCTCTCTATCCCCTCTGTCACTCTCTATCCCCTCTGTCCCTCTCTATCCCCTCTGTCTCTCTTGCTCCCCTCTGTCTCTCTTGCTCCCCTCTGTCTCTCTCTATCCCCACAGTCTCTCTCTCACCCCTCTGTCTCTCTCTATCCCCTCTGTCTCTCTCTATCCCCTCTCTCTCTCTACGCCCTCTGTCTCTCTCTATCCCCTCTGACTCTCTCTCTGTCTCTCACTATCCCTTATGTCTCTCTCTCTCCCATCTGTCTCTCTCTATCCCTTCTGTCTCTATCTCTCCCCTCTGTCTCTCTCTATCCCTTCTGTCTCTCTCTCTCCCATCTGTCTCTCTCTATCCCCTCTGTCACTCTCTATCCCTTCTGTCTCTCTCTCTCCCCTCTGTCTCTCTCTCTCCCTGTGTTTCTCTCTCCCCTCTGTCTCTCTCTATCCCCTCTGTCTCTCTCTATCCCCTCTGTCTCTCTCTATCCCCTCTGTATCTCTCTATCCCCTCTGACTCTCTCTATCCCCTCTGTCTCTCGCTATCCACTCTGTCTCTCTCTATGCCCTCTGTCTCTCTATCTCCTCTGTCTCTCTCTATCCCCTGTCTCTGTCTATCCCCTCTGTCTCTCTCTATCCCCTCTGTTTCTCTATCCTCTCTGTCTCTCTCTAACCCCTCTGTCTCTCTCTCTCTCCCCCTCTGTCTCTCTATCTCCTGTCTCTCTATCCCCTCTGTCTCTCTCTATCCCCTCTGTCCCTCTCTATCCCCTCTGTCTCTCTTGCTCCCCTCTGTCTCTCTTGCTCCCCTCTGTCTCTCTCTATCCCCACAGTCTCTCTCTCACCCCTCTGTCTCTCTCTATCCCCTCTGTCTCTCTCTATCCCCCCTCTCTCTCTACGCCCTCTGTCTCTCTCTATCCCCTCTGACTCTCTCTCTCCCCTCTGTCTCTCACTATCCCTTCTGTCTCTCTCTCTCCCCTCTGTCTCTCTATATCCCCTCTGTCTCTCTCTATCCCCTCTGTCTCTCGCTATCCACTCTGTCTCTCTCTATGCCCTCTGTCTCTCTATCTCCTCTGTCTCTCTCTATCCCCTGTCTCTGTCTATCCCCTCTGTCTCTCTCTATCCCCTCTGTTTCTCTATCCTCTCTGTCTCTCTCTAACCCCTCTGTCTCTCTCTCTCTCCCCCTCTGTCTCTCTATCTCCTGTCTCTTTATCCCCTCTGTCTCTCTCTATCCCCTCTGTCCCTCTCTATCCCCTCTGTCTCTCTTGCTCCCCTCTGTCTCTCTCTATCCCCACAGTCTCTCTCTCACCCCTCTGTCTCTCTCTATCCCCTCTGTCTCTCTCTATCCCCTCTCTCTCTCTACGCCCTCTGTCTCTCTCTATCCCCTCTGACTCTCTCTCTCCCCTCTGTCTCTCACTATCCCTTCTGTCTCTCTCTCTCCCCTCTGTCTCTCTATATCCCTTCTGTCTCTCTATCCCCTCTGTCTCTCTCTATCCCCTCTGTCTCTCTCTATCCCTTCTGTCTCTCTCTATCCCATCTGTCTCTCTCTTTCCCTTCTGTCTCTCTCCCTCTGTCTCTCTCTATCCCCTCTGTCTCTCTCTCTCCCCTCTGTCTCTCTCTATCCCTTCTGTCTCTTTCTCTCCCCTCTGTCTCTATCCCCTCTGTCCCTCTAACCCCTCTGTCTCTCTCTATCCCCTCTGTCTCTCTATCCCATCTGTCTCTCTCTATCTCTGTCTCTCTCTAACCCCTCTGTCTCTCTCTCTCTCCCCTTCTGTCTTTCTATCTCCTCTGTCTCTCTCTATCCCTTCTGTCTCTTTCTCTCCCCTCTGTCTCTCTCTATCCCCTGTCTCTCTCTCTATCCCCTCTGTATCTCTCTATCCCCTCTCTCTCTCTACGCCCTCTGTCTCTCTCTATCCCCTCTGACTCTCTCTCTGTCTCTCACTATCCCTTATGTCTCTCTCCCATCTGTCTCTCTCTATCCCTTCTGTCTCTATCTCTGCCCTCTGTCTCTCTCTATCCCTTCTGTCTCTCTCTCTCCCATCTGTCTCTCTCTATCCCATCTGTCTCTCTCTATCTCTGTCTCTCTCTCTATCCCCTCTGTCTTTCTCTATCCTAGCTGTTTCTCTATCCTCCCTGTCTCTCTCTAACCCCTCTGTCTCTCTCTCTCTCCCCCTCTGTCTTTCTATCTCCTCTGTCTCTCTCTATCCCTTCTGTCTCTTTCTCTCCCCTCTGTCTCTCTCTATCCCCTGTCTCTCTCTCTATCCCCTCTGTCTTTCTCTATCCTTGCTGTTTCTCTATCCTCTCTGTCTCTCTCTAACCCCTCTGTCTCTCTCTCTCTCCCCCTCTGTCTCTCTATCTCCTCTGTCTCTCTCTATCCCCTCTGTCTCTCTATCTCCTGTCTCTCTCTATACCCTCTGTCTCTCTCTATCCCCTCTGTCTCTCTCTATCCCCTCTGTCTCTCTTGCTCCCCTCTGTCTCTCTCTATCCCCACGGTCTCTCTCTCACCCCTCTGTCTCTCTCTATCCCCTCTGTCTCTCTCTATCCCCTCTGTATCTCTCTATCCCCTCTCTCTCTCTACGCCCTCTGTCTCTCTCTATCCCCTCTGACTCTCTCTCTCCTCTCTGTCTCTCACTATCCCTTATGTCTCTCTCTGTCCCCTCTGTCTCTCTCTATCCCTTCTGTCTCTATCTCTCCCCTCTGTCTCTCTCTATCCCTTCTGTCTCTCTCTCTCCCATCTGTCTCTCTCTATCCCCTCTGTCTCTCTCTATCCCTTCTGTCTCTCTCTCTCCCCTCTGTCTCTCTCTATCCCTTCTGTCTCACTCTATCCCCTCTATCTCTCTATCCCCTCTGTCTCTCTCTATCCCCTCTGACTCTCTCTATCCCCTCTGTCTCTCGCTATCCCCTCTGTCTCTCTCTATGCCCTCTGTCTCTCTATCTCCTCTGTCTCTCTCTATCCCCTGTCTCTCTCTATCCCCTCTGTTTCTCTATCCTCTCTGTCTCTCTCTAACCCCTCTGTCTCTCTCTCTCTCCCCCTCTGTCTCTCTATCTCCTCTGTCTCTCTCTATCCCCTCTGTCTCTCTATCTCCTGTCTCTCTCTATACCCTCTGTCTCTCTCTATCCCCTCTGTCTCTCTCTATCCCCTCTGTCTCTCTTGCTCCCCTCTGTCTCTCTCTATCCCCACGGTCTCTCTCTCACCCCTCTGTCTCTCTCTGTCTCTCTCTATCCCTTCTGTCTCTATCTCTCCCCTCTGTCTCTCTCTATCCCTTCTGTCTCTCTCTCTCCCATCTGTCTCTCTCTATCCCCTCTGTCTCTCTCTATCCCTTCTGTCTCTCTCTCTCCCCTCTGTCTCTCTCTATCCCTTCTGTCTCTCTCTATCCCCTCTGTCTCTCGCTATCCCCTCTGTCTCTCTCTATGCCCTCTGTCTCTCTCCCCCTCTGTCTCTCTATCTCCTGTCTCTCTATCCCCTTTGTCTCTCTCTATCCACTCTGTCCCTCTCTATCCCCTCTGTCTCTCTTGCTCCCCTCTGTCTCTCTTGCTCCCCTCTCTCTCTCTACACCCTCTGTCTCTCTCTATCCCCTCTGACTCTCTCTCTCCCCTCTGTCTCTCTCTATCCCCTCTGTTTCTCTATCCTCTCTGTCTCTCTCTCTCCCCCTCTGTCTCTCTATCTCCTGTCTCTCTATCCCCTTTGTCTCTCTCTATCCACTCTGTCCCTCTCTATCCCCTCTGTCTCTCTCTATCCCCTCTGTCTCTCTCTATCCCCTCTCTCTCTCTACACCCTCTGTCTCTCTCTATCCCCTCTGACACTCTCTCTCCCCTCTGTCTCTCACTATCCCTTCTGTCTCTCTCTCTCCCCTCTGTCTCTCTATATCCCTTCTGTCTCTATCTCTCCCCTCTGTCTCTCTCTATCCCTTCTGTCTCTCTCTCTCCCATCTGTCTCTCTCTATCCCCTCTGTCTCTCTCTATCCCCACTGTCTCTCTCTCCCCTCTGTCTCTCTCTCTCTCTCTCCCCTGTGTTTCTCTCTCCCCTCTGTCTCTCTCTCTCCCCTCTGTCTCTTTCTCTCCCCTCTGTCTCTCTATATCCCCTCTGTCTCTCTATCCCCTCTGTCTCTCTCTATCCCATCTGTCTCTCTCTATCCCCTCTGACTCTCTCTATCCCCTCTGTCTCTCTCTATTCCCTGTCTCTCTCTATCCCTTCTGTCTCTCTCTATCCCCTCTCTTTCTCTCCCCTCTGTCTCTCTCTATCCCCTCTGTCTCTCTATCCCCTCAGTCTCTCTCTATCCCCTCTGTCTCTCTCTATCCCCCCTGACTCTCTCTATCCCCTCTGTCTCTCTCTCTCTCTCGCCTGTTTCTCTATCCCCTCTGTCTCTCTCTATCCCCTGTCTCTCTCTATCCCCTCTGACTCTCTCTATCCCCTCTGTCTTTCGCTATCCCCTCTGTCTCTATCTATGCCGTCTGTCTCTCTATCTCCTCTGTCTCTCTCTATCCCCTGTCTCTCTCTATCCCCTCTGTCTCTCTCTATCCCCTCTGTTTCTCTATCCTCTCTGTCTCTCTCTAACCCCTCTGTCTCTTTCTCTCCCCTCTGTCTCTCTCTATCCCCTCTATCTCTTTATACCCTCTGTCTCTCTCTATCCCCTCTGTCTCTCTCTATCCCCTCTGACTCTCTCTATCCCCTCTGTCTCTCGCTATCCCCTCTGTCTCTCTCTATGCCGTCTGTCTCTCTATCTCCTCTGTCTCTCTCTATCCCCTGTCTCTCTCTATCCCCTCTGACTCTCTCTATCCCCTCTGTCTCTAGCTATCCCCTCTGTCTCTATCTATGCCGTCTGTCTCTCTATCTCCTCTGTCTCTCTCTATCTCCTGTCTCTCTCTATCCCCTCTGTCTCTCTATCTCCTGTCTCTCTATCCCCTCTGTCTCTCTCTATCCCCTCTGTCTCTCTCTATCCCCACAGTCTCTCTCTCACCCCTCTGTCTCTCTCTATCCCCTCTCTCTCTCTCTATCCCCTCTGTCTCTCTCTATCCCCTCTCTCTCTCTACGCCCTCTGTCTCTCTCTATCCCCTCTGACTCTCTCTCTCCCCTCTGTCTCTCACTATCCCTTCTGTCTCTCTCTCTCCCCTCTGTCTCTCTCTATCCCTTCTGTCTCTATCTCTCCCATCTGTCTCTCTCTATCCCCTCTGTCTCTCTATCCCCTCTGTCTCTCTCTCCCATCTGTCTCTCTCTATCCCCTCTGTCTCTCTATCCCCTCTGTCTCTCTCTCCCCCCTCTGTCTCTCTCTCTCTCTCCCCTGTGTTTCTCTCTCCCCTCTGTCTCTCTCTATCCCCTCTGTCTCTCTATCCCCTCTGACTCTCTCTATCCCCTCTGTCTCTCGCTATCCCCTCTGTCCCTCTCTATCCCCTCTGACTCTCTCTCTCACCTCTGTCTCTCACTATCCCTTCTGTCTCTCTCTCTCCCCTCTCTCTCTCTCTATCCCTTCTGTCTCTATCTCTCCCCTCTGTCTATCTCTATCCCTTCTGTCTCTCTCTCTCCCATCTGTCTCTCTCTCTCCCCTCTGTCTCTCTCTCTCTCTCCCCTGTGTTTCTCTCTCCCCTCTGTCTCTCTCTCTCCCCTCTGTCTCTTTCTCTCCACTCTGTCTCTCCCTATCCCCTCTGTCTCTCTATCCCCTCTGACTCTCTCTATCCCCTCTGTCTCTCGCTATCCCCTCTGTCTCTCTCTATCCCCTCTGACTCTCTCTCTCCCCTCTGTCTCTCACTATCCCTTCTGTCTCTCTCTCTCCCCTCTGTCTCTCTCTATCCCTTCTGTCTCTCTCTCTCCCATCTGTCTCTCTCTATCCCCTCTGTCTCTCTATCCCTTCTGTCTCTCTCTCTCCCCTCTGTCTCTCTCTCTCTCCCCTGTGTTTCTGTCTCCCCTCTGCCTCTCTCTCTCCCCTCCGTCTCTCTCTATCCCCTCTGTCTCTCTATCCCCTCTGTCTCTCTCTATCCCCTCTGTCTCTCTCTATCCCCTCTGTCTCTCTCTATCCCCTCTGTCTCTCTTGCTCCCCTCTGTCTCTCTCTATCCCCTCTGACTCTCTCTCTCCCTCTGTCTCTCACTATCCCTTCTGTCTCTCTCTCTCTCCCCTCTGTATCTCTCTATCCCTTCTGTCTCCATCTCTCCCCTCTGTCTCTCTCTATCCCTTCTGTCTCTCTCTCTCCCATCTGTCTCTCTCTATCCCCTCTGTCTCTCTCTATCCCTTATGTCTCTCTACTTCCCCTCTGTCTCTCTCTCTCCCCTGTGTTTCTCTCTCCCCTCTGTCTCTCTCTCTCCCTCTCTCTCTCTCTCTCTCTCTCTCTCTCTATCTCCTCTGTCTCTCTAACCCCTCTGTCCCTCTCTAACCCCTCTGTCTCTCTCTCTCCCCTGTGTTTCTCTCTCCCCTCTGTCTCTCTCTCTCCCCTCTCTCTCTCTCTCTCTCTCTCTCTGCCTGTTTCTCTATCCCCTCTGTCTCTCTCTATCCCCTCTGTCTCTCTCTATCCCCTCGGTCTCTCTCTATCCCTTCTCTCTTTCTATGCCCTCTGTCTCTCTCTATTCCCTCTGACTCTCTCTCTCCCTCTGTCTCTCACTATCCCTTCTGTCTCTCTCTCTCCCCTCTGTCTCTCTCTATCCCTTCTGTCTCTCTCTTTCCCCTCTGTCTCTCTCTATCCCTTCTGTCTCTATCTCTCCCCTCTGTCTCTCTCTATCCCTTCTGTCTCTCTCTCTCCCATCTGTCTCTCTCTATCCCTTCTGTCTCTCTACTTCTCTCTCTCTCTCTCTCTCTCTCTCTCTCTCTCTCTCTCTCTCTCTCTCTCTCTCTCTCTCTCTCTCGCCTGTTTCTCTATCCCCTCTGTCTCTCTCTAACCCCTCTGTCTCTCTCTATCCCTTCCATCGCTCTCTCTCCCCTCTGTCTCACTCTATCCCTTCTGTCTCTATCTCTCCCCTCTGTCTCTCTCTATCCCTTCTGTCTCACTCTATCCCTTCTGTCTCTATCTCTCCCCTCTGTCTCTCTCTATCCCTTCTGTCTCTCTATCCCCTCTGTCTCTCTTTCCCCTCTGTCTCTCTTTATCCCCTCTGTCTCTCTATCCCCTCTGTCTCTCTCTATCCCCTCTGTCTCTCTCTATCCCCTCTGACTCTCTCTAACTCCTCTGTCTCTCACTATCCCCTGTCTCTCTCTATCCCCTCTGTCTCTCTCTATCCCCTCTGTTTCTCTATCCTCTCTGTCTCTCTCTAACCCCTCTGTCTTTTGTCTCTCCCCCTCTGTCTCTCTATCTTCTGTCTCTCTCTATTTCCTCTGTCTCTCTATCTCCTGTCTCTCTATCCCCTCTGTCACTCTCTATCCCCTCTGTCTCTCTCTATCCCCTCTGTCTCTCTCTATCCCCTCTGTCTCTCTTGCTCCCCTCTGTCTCTCTCTATCCCCATGGTCTCTCTCTCGCCCCTCTGTCTCTCTCTATCCCTTCTGTCTCTATCTCTCCCCTCTGTCTCTCTCTAACCCTTCTGTCTCTCTCTCTCCCATCTGTCTCTCTCTCTATCCCCTCTGTCTCTCTCTCTCCCCTCTGTCTCTCTCTATCCCCTCTGTCTCTCTATCACCTGTCTCTCTATCCCTCTGTCTCTCTCTCTATCCCTCTGACTCTCTCTATCCCTCGGTCTCTCTCTATCCCCTCTGTCTCTCTCTATCCCTCTGTCTTTCTATGCCCTCTGTCTCTCTCTATCCCTCTGACTCTCTCTCTCCCTCTGTCTCTCACTATCCCTTCTGTCTCTCTCTCCCCTCTGTCTCTCTCTATCCCTTCTGTCTCTATCTCTCCCCTCTGTCTCTCTCTATCCCTTCTGTCTCTCTCTCTCCCATCTGTCTCTCTCTATCTCCTCTGTCTCTCTCTATCCCTTCTGTCTCTCTCTCTCCCCTCTGTCTCTCTCTCTCCCCTGTGTTTCTCTTTCCCCTCTGTCTCTCTCTCTCCCCTCTCTCTCTCTCACTCTCTCTCTCTCTCTCTCTCTCTCTCTATCTCCTCTGTCTCTCTATCTCCTCTGTCTCTCTCTCTCCCATCTGTCTCTATCTCCTCTGTCTCTCTCTATCCCTTCTGTCTCTCTCTCTCCCCTCTGTCTCTCTCTCTCCCTGTGTTTCTCTTTCCCCTCTGTCTCTCTCTCTCTCTCTCTCTCTCTCTCTCTCTCTCTCTCTCTCTCTATCTCCTCTGTCTCTCTATCTCCTCTGTCTCTCTCTATCCCCTCTGTCTCTCTCTATCCCCTCTGTTTCTCTATCCTCTCTGTCTCTCTCTCTCCCCCCCTCTGTCTCTCTATCTCCTCTGTCACTCTCTCTCCCCCTCTGTCTCTTCTCTCGCCTGTGTTTCTCTATCCCCTCTGTCTCTCTCTAACCCCTCTGTCTCTCTCTATCCCTTCCATCTCTCTCTATCCCATCTGTCTCTCTATCCCCTCTGTCTCTCTATCCCATCTGTCTCTCTTGCTCCCCTCTGTCTCTCTCTATCCCCATGGTCTCTCTCTCCCCTCTGTCTCTCTCTCTATCCCTTCTGTCTCTATCTCTCCCTCTGTCTCTCTCTAACCCTTCTGTCTCTCTCTCTCCCATCTGTCTCTCTCTCTATCCCTCTGTCTCTCTATCCCTTCTGTCTCTCTCTCTCCTCTCTCTCTCTCTCTCTCCCCTGTGTTTCTCTCTCTCCCTCTGTCTCTCTCTCTCCCTCTGTCTCTCTCTATCCCTCTGTCTCTCTATCACCTGTCTCTCTATCCCCTCTGTCTCTCTCTCTATCCCCTCTGACTCTCTCTATCCCCTCGGTCTCTCTCTATCCCCTCTGTCTCTCTCTATCCCCTCTGTCTTTCTATGCCCTCTGTCTCTCTCTATCCCCTCTGACTCTCTCTCTCCCTCTGTCTCTCACTATCCCTTCTGTCTCTCTCTCCCCTCTGTCTCTCTCTATCCCTTCTGTCTCTATCTCTCCCCTCTGTCTCTCTCTATCCCTTCTGTCTCTCTCTCTCCCATCTGTCTCTCTCTATCTCCTCTGTCTCTCTCTATCCCTTCTGTCTCTCTCTCTCCCCTCTGTCTCTCTCTCTCCCCTGTGTTTCTCTTTCCCCTCTGTCTCTCTCTCTCCCTCTCTCTCTCTCTCTCTCTCTCTCTCTCTCTCTATCTCCTCTGTCTCTCTATCTCCTCTGTCTCTCTCTCTCCCATCTGTCTCTATCTCCTCTGTCTCTCTCTATCCCTTCTGTCTCTCTCTCTCTCTCCTCTGTCTCTCTCTCTCTCTCCCTGTGTTTCTCTTTCCCTCTGTCTCTCTCTCTCCCTCTCTCTCTCTCTCTCTCTCTCTCTCTCTCTCCTCTGTCTCTCTATCTCCTCTGTCTCTCTCTATCCCCTCTGTCTCTCTCTATCCCCTCTGTTTCTCTATCCTCTCTGTCTCTCTCTCTCCCCCCCTCTGTCTCTCTATCTCCTCTGTCACTCTCTCTCCCCCTCTGTCTCTTCTCTCGCCTGTGTTTCTCTATCCCCTCTGTCTCTCTCTAACCCCTCTGTCTCTCTCTATCCCTTCCATCTCTCTCTATCCCATCTGTCTCTCTATCCCCTCTGTCTCTCTATCCCATCTGTCTCTCTTGCTCCCCTCTGTCTCTCTCTATCCCCATGGTCTCTCTCTCGCCCCTCTGTCTCTCTCTATCCCTTCTGTCTCTATCTCTCCCCTCTGTCTCTCTCTAACCCTTCTGTCTCTCTCTCTCCCATCTGTCTCTCTCTCTATCCCCTCTGTCTCTCTATCCCTTCTGTCTCTCTCTCTCCCCTCTGTCTCTCTCTCTCTCCCCTGTGTTTCTCTCTCCCCTCTGTCTCTCTCTCTCCCCTCTGTCTCTCTCTATCCCCTCTGTCTCTCTATCTCCTGTCTCTCTATCCCCTCTGTCTCTCTCTCTATCCCCTCTGACTCTCTCTATCCCCTCGGTCTCTCTCTATCCCCTCTGTCTCTCTCTATCCCCTCTGTCTTTCTATGCCCTCTGTCTCTCTCTATCCCCTCTGACTCTCTCTCTCCCTCTGTCTCTCACTATCCCTTCTGTCTCTCTCTCCCCTCTGTCTCTCTCTATCCCTTATGTCTCTATCTCTCCCCTCTGTCTCTCTCTATCCCTTCTGTCTCTCTCTCTCCCATCTGTCTCTCTCTATCTCCTCTGTCTCTCTCTATCCCCTCTGTCTCTCTCTCTTCCCTCTGTCTGTGTGTGTGTGTGTGTGTGTGTGTGTGTGTGTGTGTGTGTGTGTGTGTGTGTGTGTGTGTGTGTGTGTGTGTGTGTGTGTGTGTGTGTGTGTGTGTGTGTGTGTGTGTGTGTGTGTGTGTGTGTGTGTGTGTGTGTGTGTGTCAGGAAAGACTTGGTGGGCTGTGGGGTCTGGAAAGAGGCCATGGAAGAGGTCCCCACCCTAATACGAACACTACAAAAACACGGCTAGCACACGCTAACACATCAACATGGGGAAACACACACACACACCTCACACACCTCACAACATAGCACCATATACAGAGGTAGAAAGGAGGGAGAGACATGTTTCCCATGACAATAAAGCCCTTAAATTGAATTGAATTGATAGAAAGAAGAGCGAGAGAGAGGCAGAGAGACAGGAGAGAAAGGAGAGAAATGTTTAATTGCTTTTAATGACTCATTAATGTGTATGTATAAAAAAGGTTTGCGTATTAGACTGACACTGTGACGATGTTTGGTGCCTATCAAAATATCGGAATACACTATCATTGCTTGTTTGCGCTGCTCTGTTACAATGACAACGATAACACCGCAGTATCAGTCAACAGTCCCGCCAAAGCAATCACCATCACACAGTTGGCAGGTACACACAGTGGCATTTCCAACGCAGATTCCACCAAATACTCTGTTGTTAACTGGCTACTTGAGAATTGTATGTTATTTATTTAGGCTCCCTAGGCAAAAAAAAAAAACGTAAGTTGCAAACCTTTTTCTTTCCACATGTCCATGCTGTTGTTTTAGCTATGATACATATCTATGAGAAACGCTTTGCAGTAAGTAGCCTTCTCTTAATGTAGGCTAATCTTACCCAGAGACGATAGGCTTCCAGCAGAGCCGTGCTAAACGGCGGTGCGCAATACATTTTAATCAAGGTCATTTAGCTGCTACAGACTGGCGTGGGTATTGGGTATTACAATAGAGACTGATGATAGGCTACCAGTATACAACTCATTCAACCCGAGGTTTATAACGTTCAATGGCATAGTTTTGCAGAGATTCAGGTGGAGCTGTATACCGTTTTGAAACGATTATGGATTAAATTTCACACTATTGTGTCAGCTTTCTCTGTAACACGGTTAATTCAAGGCAATGAGCAATCTGAAAAGGCACGCACGCACGCGCACGGGTTGCGCACACATACAGACAGAAACATACATGCACGCGCACCATGAAATGTAAACCAAACATTCGAATTAACTGTGTTGTTTCCACGTTTTAGATTGTCACTCACAACTAGACCGCTTTCATGCCACCAGCCAAAAGGTGAAACGATAACCTACTATTCCCCTAAACAGGCAGTGGAGACTGTTGCACTGTGGCAAATGTATAACACATGCGTTACAGTGCAGTGGTAAATGTGTAACAAACATTGGCTACACAAAGGACAGAGACAAACCAGTCCACTCTGTCATAAAAAAATCTAAATACTTACATCATCCCATTTCATAAATTTGTTACCCTTTCTCAGGCTCTCGCTCACAAACACGGGCTTGAGCTGCAGCGCGTGAACTCCTGGCTGAGCTCCGGCCATTGACTCATCTACTCTCAACCGACAGCAGAAGAAACGGTTTTAATTCCTTCGCCCTTTCTCTCCCTTTCGCCTTCTTTCCTAAACGAAATGACCCTTCTGCTGAGAAGAACTGTAGGCTGACCGAAACCCCACTACTGTTGGTAGTATCTTATCCCCGCATGGGTTAGCGGGTCTTTGCTTTGAAGCTCCAGGCGCAGCGGAGGGACGGAGTGAAGTCCGCTAGTGACGAGACGGAGAGAGGGAGGGAGAGAGAGAGACTGAATGAGTGTGTCTGCACTCCCATTTAAAAACAGTTAATGCGGGGGACGAGTTCAGTGGCTCTATGTGATCTAGCGCCTCCCTGCGCTCAAGGCATTTTGGATAGTAGGCTACATACACACACACACACACACGCACACACACAACGAGAGCGAGAGATTACTGTCACACAAGTGAGACAAGTGTCCAAATTGACCACAAGCAGGCTTGGATGTGTGATGATGGATGTGTGACTGACATTTGGAACAGTAATTATTGTAAACAATATGTAACAGATGTTTTTACTCACATATTATTTTATGGACATGGTGTTGGACCTCCTCTAGTTCTACTGTCACCTGACTGAACTGTACTGAACATAGAACATAGCGTATCATGCTTTTCCATGGGAAACAAGGATAGGGATTGTTTCAGATGAAGAATGTGTTAAAGATGTGTTGTTGCTATATCATCAGCACACAACTGATCACCACTTCAGATGACTCAGAAGACAATTATCTCCAATTCTATATTATTATTTATACCTTGAAGTTTTGTCCCTCTCTCCTTGATTTGATTGGAGAAGACGTTTCCCATCTCTCTGATGGTGACAATCAATGACTGGTCCTTCTCCATCACTCTACCCACTCACGCTGCAAGTACTTCTTAAGAGAACTGCGGAGAAGAAAACAACTTCTGGACTGTCAGTCATAGTCACAGTCACAGAGACTTGGGTCAAAAGCTTTTTTGAGTTTTGACTTTGTTGTCAGAAAGAAGGGTCCTTCTGGGTATCAAAACGCCCACACCACTTCCTAAAATGTCCTAAAAGGAATGTACCAATATTCATACTGCCTCAGACGTTTTCCTCTTGGTGGTCAGTGGATCCAGCTATCAAACATGTCAAACTTGTCAAAACTTTGACTGACAGATTTCATGTCTGCGTGAAATGGAAGTAGTGCTGGCTTCTTGTCCCATGTCAATAATGATTGATTACTCCTGACACACACACACACCACTGGGACTAGTGTGTGTGTGTGTGCGTGTGTGTGTGTGCGTGTGTGTGTGTGTGTGTGTTTGTGTGTGTCTGTGTGTCTGTGTGTGTCAGTCAACATAAAAGCCCAGAGAAGAGAGAAATGTTGCTTCAGTCCATCTTTCAAAGGGCTATTTTGTAAACAGTAGCACTGGGAGCAAACAAACATGGATTTGAAGTCAGTTGAGTGTCCTTTCAATAACCCACAGCCTCATGTCTGATGTAGAGTTTTACACACCAAACAAAGAAACTACATTGCACTCAGCTTATAAAAACAAAGGTCTACCATAAAAATCAACCACATATAGCGTTCAGAAACCATATAGAGAAATATCTCTACTATCGTAAATAGTTCACTTTTAAGAGTCAATCTGTTACAAGAATCAAATCGCCAAGGGTGGATGCAGTTATATTAAGAACAATGCACTATATGGCTTTCTTGTATAATTAAGCAAGAAGGCCCGAGGGGGTGTGGTATATGGCCAATATACCACAGCTAATGGCTGTTCTTAGAAGCAAAACCAAAACCCCTGAGGTGCCCTATTGCTATTATAATCTGGTTACCAACTTAATTAGAACAGTAAAAATACAGATTTTGTCATACCCATGGCATACGGTCTGAGATATCACGGCCAGTTTATTATATTTGTCCTGTTACACACAAGTTTGTAATGAAAATGTGTTTCTTGCATATCCCAACTCCCCCAGGGACACCTTCAGGGAGTGGGTGTAAGGCCAGGGTCACCGTCGTACAGCACTCCTGGAGCAAGTAGGGTTGAGTGCCTTGCTCAAGGGCACAGCAACAGATTCTTCTGTTGTGACCTTTCGGTTACAGGCACAACGCTCTAACCACTAGGCTAGCTCGTATTGCTCTCTTCTACCATAACTGTCAAACACAAAAACACTTTGGTAGCATTTCTCTGAATAGCACAGTAGTACACTTCAACCCACACACAAGGTCACATCAAAGGGCAGGGATCATCAATCGCTATTTTTCTGGAGCGGATGGTCAGGGGGCCTGAAAATAATAAAAAATAAGTTTTAGATTGCAAATTGACCGCAATAAGTCCAAACAGATACAGTGAGGGAAAAAAGTATTTCATCCCCTGCTGATTTTGTACGTTTGCCCACTGACAAAGAAATGATCAGTCTATAATTTTAATGGTAGGTTTATTTGAACAGTGAGGGACAGAATAACAACAAAAAATCCAGAAAAACGCATGTCAAAAATGTTATAAAATGATTTGCATTTTAATGAGGGAAATAAGTATTTGACCCCTCTGCAAAACATGACTTGGCAAAACCCTTGTTGGCAATCACAGAGGTCAGACATTTTTTGTAGTTGGCCACCAGGTTTGCACACATCTCAGGAGGGATTTTGTCCCACTCCTCTTTGCAGATCTTCTCCAAGTCATTAAGGTTTCAAGGCTGATGTTTGGCAACTCGAACCTTCAGCTCCCTCCACAGATTTTCTATGGGATTAAGGTCTGGAGACTGGCTAGGCCACTCCAGGACCTTAATGTGCTTCTTCTTGAGCCACTCCTTTGTTGCCTTGGCCTTGTGTTTTGGGTCATTGTCATGCTGGAATACCCATCCACAACCCATTTTCAATGCCCTGGCTGAGGGAAGGAGGTTCTCACCCAAGATTTGACGGTACATGGCCCCGTCCATCGTCCATTTGATGCGGTGAAGTTGTCCTGTCCCCTTAGCAGAAAAACACCCCCAAAGCATAATGTTTCCACCTCCATGTTTGACGGTGGGGATGGTGTTCTTGGGGTCATAGGCAGCATTCCTCCTCCTCCAAACACGGCGAGTTGAGTTGATGCCAAAGAGCTCCATTTTGGTCTCATCTGACCACAACACTTTCACCCAGTTGTCCTCTGAATCATTCAGATGTTCATTGGCAAACTTCAGACGGGCATGTATATGTGCTTTCTTGAGCAGGGGGACTTTGCGGGCGCTGCAGGATTTCAGTCCTTCACGGCGTAGTGTGTTACCAATTGTTTTCTTGGTGACTATGGTCCCAGCTGCCTTGAGATCATTGACAAGATCCTCCCGTGTAGTTCTGGGCTGATTCCTCACCGTTCTCATGATCATTGAAACTCCACGAGGTGAGATCTTGCATGGAGCCCCAGGCCGAGGGAGATTGACAGTTCTTTTGTGTTTCTTCCATTTGCGAATAATCGCACCAACTGTTGTCACCTTCTCACCAAGCTGCTTGGCGATGGTCTTGTAGCCCATTCCAGGCTTGTGTAGGTCTACAATCTTGTCCCTGACATCCTTGGAGAGCTCTTTGGTCTTGGCCATGGTGGAGAGTTTGGAATCTGATTGATTGATTGCTTCTGTGGACAGGTGTCTTTTATACAGGTAACAAGCTGAGATTAGGAGCACTCCCTTTAAGAGTGTGCTCCTAATCTCAGCTCATTACCTGTATAAAAGACACCTGGGAGCCAGAAACCTTTCTGATTGAGAGGGGTTCAAATACTTATTTCCCTCATTAAAATGCAAATCATTTTATAACATTTTTCACATGCGTTTTTCTGGATTTCTTTGTCGTTATTCTGTCTCTCACTGTTCAAATAAACCTACCATTAAAATTATAGACTGATCATTTCTTTGTCAGTGGGCAAACGTACAAAATCAGCAGGGGATCAAATACCTTTTTCCCTCACTGTATAACATTTGACTAAAACATAATGCAAACCTTTCTTACATTTGAAAACATGATGCAAATCTTGCTTACATTTGTATACGATCACATACAGTGCCTTCAGAAATTATTCATACCCCTTGACTTATTCCACGTTTTGTTGTGTTACAGCCTGAATTCAAAATATATTCAATTGACTTGTTTTTCTCACTCATCTACACACAACATGACAAAGTGAAAACATGTTTTTTTTTATTTAGCAAATTTCAGGAAAAGTTAATACAGAGAAATCTCATCTACATAAGTATCATAACCCTGAGTCAATACTTTGTAGAAGTACCTTCGGCAGAGATTACAGCTGTGAGTCTTTCTGTGTAAATCTCTAAGAGCTATCCACACATGGATTGTGTAACATTTGCCCATTATTCTTTCCAAAATTCTTAAAGCTCTGCCAAGTTTGTTGTTGATCATTGCTAGACAACCATTTTCAGGTCTTGCCATAGATTTTCAAGCAGATTTAAGTCGAAACTGTAACTTGGCCACTCAGGACTGTTCAGTGTCTTCTTGGTAAGCAACTGCAGTGTAGATTTGGCCTTGTGTTTTAGGTTATTGTCCTGCTGAAAGGTGAATTCATCTCTGTGTCTGGTGGCAAACAGACTGAACCAGGTTTTCCTCTAGGATTTTGCCTGTGCTTAGCAACATTCTGTTTCTTCTTTATCCTGAAAAACTCCGCACCAAAGGACTCTGGAGCAGCGGAAATGCGTTCTCTGGAATGATGAATCACGCTTCACCATCTGGCAGTCCGACGGACGAATCTGGGTTTGGCGGATGCCAGGAGAACGCTACCTGCCACAATGCATACTGCCAACTGTAAAGTTTAGTGGAGGAGGAACAATGGTCTGGGTGTTAAGCTGTGTACTGACGACAAAAAGGAGTCAGGCGCAGGAGAGTTGAGATGCGTGGAAACCAACGTATTTAATAAGCCACCAGTACAAAACAAAGTACAAAGGTGTAGGCAAAATACTGTCCACGATAAATATAAACTCGGGCGCATAAACAAAACACCCGGAATAAACATAGCCGTCAAAAACACACAGACTGAAACAAACGAAAATAATCACTCACAAGGACAAGAAGGAAAACAGAGGAATAAATACACGCAGACTAATAAGGGGGAATGAGCAACAGGTGTGAAATGAAAAACAAGGCAAAACCAATGGATAGCGAAAAAAGAGCTGTGATGACTAGTAAACCGGTGACGTCGACCGCCGAACACCGCCCGCACAAGGAGAGGGGCCGACTTCGGCGGAAGTCGTGACAGTACCCCCACTTGACGCGTGGCTCCAGCGGCGCGTGGCTCCAGCGCGCCGACACCGGCCTCGGGGACGACCCAGAGGGCGAGGCACAGGGCGATCCGGTCGATGAAGATGAAACTCCCGCAGCGGTTCAGGGTCCAACACATCCACCACCGGAACCCAGCACCTCTCCTCAGGACCGTACCCCTCCCACTCCACGAGATACTGAAGGCCCCCCACCCGACGTCTCGAATCCAGGATGGAACGGACGGAGTACGCCGGACCCCCCTCGATGTCCAGGGGGGGTGGAGGGACTTCCCGCACCTCAGATTCCTGGAGCGGACCAGCCACCACCGGCCTGAGGAGAGACACATGGAACGAGGGGTTAACGTTATAATCGGGGGGAAGCTGTAACCTGTAACATACCTCGTTCACTCTCCTCAGGACTTTAAATGGCCCCACAAACCGCGGGCCCAGCTTCCGGCAAGGCAGGCGGAGGGGCAGGTTTCGGGTCGAGAGCCAGACCCGGTCCCCCGGTGCGAACACAGAGGCCTCACTGCGGTGACGGTCCGCGCTGTTCTTTTGGCGTCGCGTGGCTTGCTGGAGGTGACCATGGTCTCATCCGCGCCCCTGAACCAATCGTCCACCGCAGGAGCCTCAGTCTGACTCTGATGACATGGTGTCAGAACCGGCTGGAACCCCAATACCACCTGAAAGGGTGAGAGGTTAGTGGACGAGTGGCGAAGCGAGTTCTGCGCCATCTCTGCCCAGGGCACGAACACCGCCCACTCCCCCGGCCGGTCCTGGCAATAGGACCGCAGAAACCTGCCCACATCCTGGTTAACCCTCTCCACCTGCCCATTACTCTCGGGGTGATAACCCGAGGTAAGACTGACCTAGACCCCCAGACGATCCATGAACGCCTTCCAGACTCTCTAAGTGAATTGGGGACCTCGATCAGAAACTATATCCTCAGGCACCCCGTAGTGCCGGAAGACGTGTGTAAACAGGGCCTCCGCAGTTTGTAGGGCCGTAGGAAGACCGGGCAGAGGGAGGAGACGACAGGACTTAGAGAAACCAGGATCGTGGTGTTCCCCTGTGAAGGAGGAAGATCTGTTAGAAAGTCCACTGACAGGTGTGACAAAGTTCGTTGTGGAACGGGTAAGGGATGTAGCTTACCTCTGGGTAGGTGTCTAGGAGCCTTACACTGGGCGCACACCGAGCAGGAGGAAACATAGACCCTCACGTCCTTAGCCAAGGTGGGCCACCAGTACTTCCCAGTCAGGCAGCGCACCGTACTGCCAATCCCCGGATGACCAGAGGAGGGTGACGTGTGGGCCCAATAGATCAACCGGTCACGGACAACAGACGGAACGTACAGATGCCCGACGGGACACTGAGGTGGAGCGGGCTCTGTACGTAACGCCTGCTCAATGTCCGCATCCAGCTCTCACACAACCTGCGCCACTAGGCAGGAAGCCGGGAGTATGGGAGTCTGATCCATGGACCACTCCTTTGTATCATACAGCCGTGACAGTGCGTCTGCCTTCCTATTCTGGGAACCTGGTCTGTAGGACAGGGTAAACACAAAGCGGGTAAAGAACATGGCCCACCTTGCCTGGCGAGGATTCAGTCTCCTCGCAGCCCAGATATACTCCAGGTTGCGGTGGTCAGTCCAGATGAGGAAAGGGTGTTTAGCCTCCTCAAGCCAGTGTCTCCACGCCTTCACAGCCTTAACCACAGCCAACAACTCCCGGTCCCCCCACATCATAGTTCCGCTCCGCCGGGCTGAGCTTCTTCGAGAAGAACGCACAGGGCGGAGCTTCGGTGGCGTACCCGAGCGCTGAGAGAGCACGGCTCCTATCCCAGCCTCGGACGCGTCCACCTCCACTATGAAAGCCAAAGAAGGATCCGGGTGAGCCAGCACGGGAGCCGAGGTAAACAGAGCCTTCAAGTGTCCAAAAGACCTGTCTGCCTCTGCCGACCACTGCAGACGCACCGGACCCCCCTTCAGCAGTAAGGTAATGGGAGCAACCACCTGGCCAAAGCCCCTGATAAATCTCCGGTAGTAATTGGCAAACCCTAGAGATCGCTGCATCTCCTTTACCGTGGTGGGAGTTGGCCAATTACGCACGGCTGCAATGTGGTCACTCTCCATCTCCACCCTTGATGTGGAAATGCGATAACCAAGGAAGGATACGGTCTGCTGGAAGAACAAGCATTTCTCAGCCTTGACGTACAGGTCATGCTCTAGCAATCGTCCAAGTACCTTGCGCACCAAAGACACATGCTCTGCACGTGTAGAGGAGTATATCAGAATGTCATCGATATACACCACTACACCCTGCCCGTGCAGGTCCCTGAAAATCTTGTCTACAATGGATTGGAAGACTGATGGAGCATTCATCAACCCTGACGAGGTACTCATAATGGCCTGATGTAGTACTAAACGCTGTCTTCCACTCGTCTCCCTCCCAAATACGCACCAGACTGTACGCGCTCCTGAGATCCAGTTTGGTGAAGAAGTGCGCCCCGTGCATTGACTCAATCACCGTGGCGATAAGAAGTAGTGGGTAACTGTACCTCACCGTGATTTTATTTAGACCTCTATAATCAATACACGGGTGTAAACCTCCATCCTTCTTCACGAAAAAGAAACTCGAGGAAGCGGAGGAGGTGTAGGACCGAATGTACCCCTGACTCAAAAATTCGGTCTCCATAGCCACCGTCTCCGCTTGCTACAGGGGATACACGTGACTCCTGGGAAGCGCAGCATCTACCAGGAGATCTATTGCACAATCCCCCCCATCGATGGGGTGGTAATTGATTCGCCATCTTTTTACAGAAGGCGAGAGCCAAATCGGCATATTCTGGAGGGATGTGCACGGTGGAGACCTGTTCTGGACTTTCCACCGTGGTAGCACCAACGGAAACTCCTACACACCTCCCCCGAACACTCTCGCAGAGCCCTCTGTTGCCAGGAAATGATGGGGTCATGACGAGCTAGCCAGGGAAGACCTAGTACCACTGGAAACGTAGGGGAGTCATTGAGAAAACGACTGATTCTCTCCTTGTGTTTCCCCTGCGTTACCATAACCAGGGAGGTGGTAGAATCCCGGATTATCCCGGACCCTAATGGTCGACCATCTAGAGAGTGAACAGGAAAAGGTCTGACCACAGGATTTATGGGAATCCCTAAATTCAAAGTGAGCGCTGTGTCAATAAAATTCCCAGCTGCGCCTGAATCGACTAGTGCCTTATACTGGGAAGGAGTGGAAACATCAAGGAAACAAACAGACACAAACAGTTGGTCAACAGAGGACTCTGGATGAGGGTGGTGCATACTCACCTGGGGTGACGCCAGAATGTTCTGCCTGCTGCCTCTACTCCCAGAGGGACCAATCCAGAGCCCTCTCTGGACGTCCGCGGGTAACCAGCAGGTTATCCAACCGGATGGACAGATCCACCAGCTGGTCGAAGGTAATGGTGGCATCCCTGCAGGCCAGTTCCCGTCAGACGTCCTTGCACAGGCTGCACCTGTTGTGGTCTATAAGGGCCCTGTCGTTCCATCCTGCTCTGGCAGCCAAGGTACGAAACTCTAGGGCGAAGTCCTGTGCGCTTCTTGTCCCCTGTCTCAAGTGGAAAAGCCGTTCCCCCGCCGCTCTACCCTGAGGAGGATGATCGAAAACGGCCCGGAAACGGCAGGTGAACTCCTCAAAGTTGTCCAGCTCCTCGTCTCCTTCTGCCCACACAGCGTTGGCCCCCTCCAGAGCTTTCTCCGAGAGACAGGAAACAAGGGCGGATACTCTCTCCCTTCCTGAGAGAGCTGGATGAACGGTGGCCAGGTATAAGTCCAGTTGTAACAAGAAACCCTGGCACCGTACTGCTGTCCCATCATACTCCCTAGGAAGGGAGAGACGAATCCCACTGGGACATGGTTCAGGAGGAACGGGTAGAAGTAACCCCTGTTGAGCTGGTCGAGGAGCTAGAGAGACCTCCTGTCTCTCTCAGTGGTCCAGGGTCTGGACTATGCGATCCATGATGGTACCAAGATTTTGGTACATAAGCGAGTGTTCTCGGATGCGCTCCTCGACTCCTCCGACTCCTCCGACTCCTCCGACTGGGGTAGCTGATATGATGGATATTATGGAGCCAGCAGGATCAGTGATTCTGTTAAGCTGTGTACTGACAACAAAAAGGAGTCAGGCGCAGGAGAGTTGAGATGCGTGGAAACCAACGTGTAGGTGTAGGCAAAATACTGTCCACGATAAATATTAACTCAGGCGCATAAACAAAACACCCGGAATAAACATATCCGTCAAAAACACACAGACTGAAACAAATGAAAATAATCACTCACAAGGACAAGAAAGAAAACAGAGGAATAAATACACGCAGACTAATGAGGGGGAATGAGCAACAGGTGTTAAATGAAAAACAAGGCAAAACCAATGGATAACGAAAAAGGAGCGGTGATGACTAGTAAACCGGTGACGTTGACCGCCGAACACCGCCCGAACAAGGAGAGGGGCCGACTTCGGCGGAAGTCGTGACACTAGGGCTGTTATTCATAGATTGGGCTAGGCCCCCTAGTTCCAGTGAAGGGAAATCTTAACGCTACAGCATACAATGGCATTCTAGACAATTATGTTCTTCCAACTTTGTGACAACAGTTTGGGAAGAACCTTTCCTGTTTCAGCATGACAATGCCCCCATGCACAAAGCCAGGTCATACAGAAATGGTTTGTCGAGATTAGTGTGGAAGAACTTGACTGGCCTGCACAGAGCCCTGACCTCAACCCCATCGAACACCTTTGGGAGGAATTGGAATGCCGACTGCGAGCCAGGCCTAATCGCCCAACATCAGTGCCCGACCTCACTAATTTGCTTGTAGCTGAATGGAAGAAAGTCCCTGCAGCAACGTTCCAACATCTAGTGGAAAGCCTTCCCAGAAGAGTGGAGGCTGTTATAGTAGCAAGGGGGGGACCAATTCCATATTAATGCCAATGATTTTGGAATGAGATGTTCGACTAGCAGGTGTCCACATACTTTTGGTCATGTATTCAAGAAAAAAAGTTAACTGCTTTGCCACATTTTTTAAGTATTACTTCAGTGCCTTGTTGCAAACAGGATGCATGTTTTAGGATAGTTTTACTCTGTACAGACTTCCTTATTTTCACTCTGTCAATTAGGTTAGTGTTGTGGAGTAACTACAATGTTGATCCATCCTCAGTTTCCTCCTATCAGAGCCATTAAACTCTGTAACTGTTTTAAAGTCAGCATTGGCCTCATGGTGAAGTCCCTGAGTGGTTTCCTCTCTCTCCGGCATCTGAGTTAGGAAGGGACACCTGTGTCTTTGTAGTGACTGTAGTGATCCAAAGCGTGATTAATAACTTCACCATGCTCAAATGAATGTTCAATGTCTGTCTTTTTTACCCGTCTACCAATAGCTGCCCTTCTTTGTGAGGCATTGGAAAACTAGTCTTTGTGGTTGAATCTGCGTTTGAAATTCACTGCTCGACTGAGGAGTACAGAGATGAGGCAGTCATTCAAAAATCATATTAAACACTGTTATTGCACACAGAGTGAGTCCATGCAACAAAATGAGGAAAAGGGCCTGTGTGTCGCTCCATTATGCGTGGTATTACATGGGAACAGATTTCCACTTGGATCTGATTTCCTGGTGTGTTTACAGTCTTTTATTTTCAACAGTGAAAAGTAATAAATATATAATAATATAAACTTTGCTCAAATAAAGCCACCCACGGGGCCAAGTTCGCCCATGGGCAGCCAGTTGGAGAACCCTGCCATAGGGTATACCATACTACAGTATCATAGTCTAGTGAATGTAGGGGGATAACTGGTCAGTCCACGCTCTACACTACTGCCGAAGGTTATGGATATCCAGCCCAGAATGGAGTGGCTCTAAGCTACAGGCCAACACTGACTGTGATATCAACTCAACCCAGCCAGCATAACCTTGTGTGGGTTATTCCAGTAGAGGTATAATGTAGTCCTGCTGTTCCTAGATTATGTTATTGTAATCTCAAAACGCAGAACCAAATCTTGTGGTATATGCAGTCTCTCACTGGAGACTAATGTTATAGTATCTTGATCAGTGGCAACCTGTTATCCACCTGTTTTGAGCCCTACCTTTTGAGCCCTACCTTGTACCTGTTTTGCGTGTTATTTTGGCATTAATACGTGTCACATGTCAGTGTGCAAACAATGTAAAAAAAAATGTAGTTAATAAAGCCGCATACAAACATGGTCTCTTTTTTGCTTTCTTGAGCTCAGTGCTTTCTGTGGTGGTGGGGCAGCCAGCGGAAAATACAGAGGGGGTTGGTAATGTTCTCTGGTTGTGCCGTGATTGTTTAGTGTTCTGTCACTCATGGGGACACTACGTCACCACAAAATCTAAGGGGAGAGCTTGAAAATTCAAGCCCCTTGGGTGCTGACATAGATTTACGTTAGAAGTGACCATCCAAGAAGGCTCAAGGTCATTGGCCACTGATAAAATGACGTCAAATCACGTTATATCTGCCGTGGCTTTGATTGGACTGATCATGTCAACAACATACTTTCAAAATCTTAGCTAGCAAACTAGACAAGCCGTCATCACCATGAATCAAGTCGACAATCTACTGGCAAATCAGTTTCAATCCTTGTCATATGAAAAGAAATTGTAAGTTGGGAACTGAGGCCTCTTTCCAGAGCTCCGACCTGAAGATCACTGATGTAATGATTCAACATACGTTTTTTCCCCAAGTTCCCAGTTGTCTTGAAAGCATCATAAATCCAGAGAATGCCAGACTTTGATGACAAAGTTTGATGACATAATTCTCCCACAAGAAGGACCACCGCGCCAACTTTCTGCTCAAGTGGGTACAGCACAACAAGGTGAGTCCAAAAATGTATTGTATGCTGCTGCATAAATGATGTAATATGCCAGGGAGATATGTATACTGTAGCTAAGAATGTAATACTAAGTGTATGTTGTGTAGTAAGCTGTTAGTAGCCCATGTGTCTCCGCCTAATAATTATGACCCTTTCCCCCTCATAACGTAACCTACTGTTCTGACTTGGTGGTGCACATGTAGCCTATAGTCTGTTTTAGAGAAATGTCATCATTGAATATTGTAAGAGCTTTCATTGTCTGCTTATATGTTCTAAATTCTGTCGCTGTACATTTCAAAAGTTCTGAACAAATAGTTATATTGACAACGTCTGTTTTAGCTCGCTCATTAATGTCTTAATCGAAATTACGGATTACCTCTTATCCACTCATCGTTCCCTTATGCCATAGTTCGTACATTTTAATTGTCAGTAGAAACCACATTTGTTTAAGCAAGTCAGCCATATCAGCTATGTTTTTTAAAAAGGCCGTAAATTAGGCTGAATTAACTTTTTCGCTGCCAGCCAAGGCTTTATGCAGGCCCTAACAGTTTGTGGGCACTGTTTGTCACCGTTATAGTGCAGTTCATGTAATGTTTAGTGTTGTGTTGTGTAGTGGCTTTGCTGGCATGCATAATGTAAAATAAATGTTTTTCCCCTCTAAGATTTGCTTGCTAAAATCGCCCCTGGTCTCAATCTAAGCCTATGCTTAATAAATTCACCCCAGTGAGAGACAAACTCTCGAAATGAGGTTTAAAAAATGCAATCCATTATATTATATATTATTATGGAATATGTGTACACAATAAGACTATTAATTTTATACCAGATCATTATAACCACCAGAGCTATGAGTAATTTCGTTGTGCTTTACCAAAACTGCCGTTAGATCAGCTGAATGGACTAGTTTTTACGTTGTCCCCTGTGTGAACCCTGCTGGCGCTATAGAGAGTAACCATGGTAAACTGGCGTCACCTGCTGTTTCTCATCTGCCAAAACAGCCTGAGTGGTCACTAGCGCCTCAAGGGATTATCAGTTCTGTATTGCGACCACATGGTGGCGCCATAAGACCACTGCCATCAGAGAGGAGTTTGAGGCACATGAAACAGCCAGCACTAGCTCTTGTAGCATGCAGACCATTTCAGTATAGTTCACTGCCGGCACTGCTTAGACACAATTTGTCTCTTTGTTAGATCTGAAGTTGTTCCCTTGCCTCTCTCGATGCACAGCTAATGACAAGTGGGATCATGGGATTGGACAAAAGATCTACAGTAAATACAGCAGTGTATCTTAGTTGGATAACTGTCACTCTTGCTCTAAGGCTTTACTGCTGGTTTATGAAGCAGTCCTCAGTCCCTGTTGAGGAGATTGAAATTCCATGACAAAAACAAAGGCAGCCCTCAGCCTCATAAATGGTGTCATTGGTGGACAGTGACATGGAAATATAACCTCATCTGATCTGTACTAAACCTGCCTGGAAGAGTACACTCACAGTAACCCATGTCATCATGTCATCATGTCATCTGATCTGGACAGGCAGGATGGAGTAGTACACTCACAGTAACCCATGTCATCATGTCATCATGTCATCTGATCTGGACAGACAGGAGGGAGTAGTACACTCACAGTAACCCATGTCATCATGTCATCATGTCATCTGATCTGGACAGACAGGAGGGAGTAGTACACTCACAGTAACCCATGTCATCATGTCATCATGTCATCTGATCTGGACAGACAGGATGGGGTAGTACACTCACAGTAACCCATGTCATCATGTCATCATGTCATCTGATCTGGACAGGCAGGAGGGAGTAGTACACTCACAGTAACCCATGTCATCATGTCATCATGTCATCTGATCTGGACAGGCAGGAGGGAGTAGTACACTCACAGTAACCCATGTCATCATGTCATCATGTCATCTGATCTGGACAGACAGGAGGGAGTAGTACACTCACAGTAACCCATGTCATCATGTCATCATGTCATCTGATCTGGACAGACAGGATGGAGTAGTACACTCACAGTAACCCATGTCATCATGTCATCATGTCATCTGATCTGGACAGACAGGAGGGAGTAGTACACTCACAGTAACCCATGTCATCATGTCATCATGTCATCTGATCTGGACAGACAGGAGGGAGTAGTACACTCACAGTAACCCATGTCATCATGTCATCTGATCTGGACAGGCAGGAGGGAGTAGTACACTCACAGTAACCCATGTCATCATGTCATCTGATCTGGACAGGCAGGAGGGAGTAGTACACTCACAGTAACCAATGTCATCATTACATCTGTGGCTTAAAAGGCAGCAAAAAGGCCAAACAAACATATACATATTCTCATGTGCACACACACACACACACACACACACACACACACACACACACACACACACACACACACACACACACACACACACACACACACGCAAGACTAAACTATCAATTCAACCGTAACACAGAGCATGATGGGAGAAAGATGTTGTGCTTTTGTGGTCGGAGAGAAGAGTGGAAACAACTTGTACATGAATGTCAGACACAAATACATTTTAGTAGATGCTCTTATCCAGGGCAATTAGGGTCAAGTGCCTTGCTCAAGAGCACAATGACTGTTTTTACACCTAATAGGTTCAGGGATTTGAAATAGTAACTTTTTGGTTACCGGCAGAATGCTCTTAATCGCTAGGCTACCTGGTGGAACCAATGAATTGCATGTAGTGCCTGAAGCTGGTCTAAACCTAGTTGGAAGGCTAGCAGATGGAAACAACATGGGAAACATCTGTAGAAGCCCTCTCTCTCTCTCTCTCTCTCTCTCTCTCTCTCTCAACATTTATGGAAAGAGGAACATCGCCTCCCCGTGACCTGGGAACACGCTTAGCCAATTAGCAGGCTTCGTCGACGGATCAAATAGAAGAGAAAAAATTCACTGTGGTGACGGAGACGCATCACAATGCCCCATTCATACAACACAGAGAAAGACCCAGGACCCAGGACCCAGGACCCAGGACCCAGGACCCAGGCTGCACGGGGGCTTTAGTTAGAGAGGTAGTGAATGCAACGAGAACCTGACTTACCTCACCCTCCACTTTGACGTGCCAAACTCCGGCCCCTGATTCATGACTTAATACGGACCCAGAAGTAAACAGTGTTCAAAGGAGATGTTTTTATAAGGTTTCAAACCATCCCTTACCTCCACAACCCCCCACATCCCTCCCAGCATCCCACCTCTACCCAACACAACCACTGGTTTGATCCAGTGACCAGGCTGTGGGGCTGGGGCTCGGAGGCCCTGGGCGTAGGGGGTAGGAGATGGGGTAAGGAGCTGGAGGAGAATTTCCACTTAGAAAATTCTGTCTTGGTTTGCCCTAACAAAGAATGTATCAACCCCTACAAAAATGTACATTAATTATAATGCACATAATAATTCTGATAATTTTCCTGCTGTAGCAAACTGTCTCAAATTAAGATCCTACCTCTGTATGTTGATAAAAGTATGTGTATTTACATCAGGATGACAGGCAGTTCCTCAAATAGCCTGCACAGTCCATGGCCTGGCGTATGGGTCAGCATAAAGGCTCTTCTATTTCTACAAATGAATTGTTTATTTATGTGAGAGGGTGGAAGCATACTGTAGGTTATTTGTTAAAAAGGTGACCCACGTCGCTGCTTGTGGATGTTTCCATCGAAGCTTATAAAAATGTTACCATGCCGGGGTCCGTGCTATAAAAATGTTAAGAACACACAATAAAAAAAGAACGTACAGACAGACAGAAAAAGAGTGAGCGGGCGAGAAGCATGCATTTTCAAATATCTGTCCATTCACCAATAGATCTGAACTTTCACTCTGAAGCGGGCAGGTCGGAAATCCCTTTCTCTGCTCTTTTTCTCTCTCTCTCTCTCTCTCTCTCTCTCTCTCTCTCTCTCTCTCTCTCTCTCTCTCTCTCTCTCTCTCTCTCTTTCTACCTGCCTCTCATTCCACATCCTTCCATTCACCCCCCCGCTCCTCTTCTCCCTTTCTTTCTTACTCTCTCCATTTTCTCTCTTCTTTCTTTCTCTCTCTCTCTCCATCTCTCTCTCTCTCATGGAAACATCTGAAATAAAAAGCGTTTTCATGATGTAAGGTCAGATATGGCCATAAATACACCCTATCAGACCTCCTCTCACATCCAGTATGTCCTAGCTGAGTTGCCCCAGCCCCTCCAGACCGGCAGTTTCGAAGGTGATACCACATGTTTATATATTACACATTATCTTTTTGAAAAGTGGCTACTGTAAAACAACTTCCATTACAGAGTATGGCTTTAACTTTCATCGGCAGTATCTCCTGACAGCCCAGAGGCATGAAAGATATGGATGAACAGAGACATATGGTTAGATGGAGATCATTCATCCACTCTGGGCCGGCCCTGGCTTTCTCCTGGAACTTAATGCACATTCTCCACTACAGCTAAAACAAACAATTATATATACAGTACCAGTAAAAAGTTTGGACACACCTACTCGTTCCAGGGTTTTTCTTTATTTTATCCTATTTTCTACATTGTAGAATAATAGTGAAGACATCAACATTATGAAATAACACATATGGAATCATGTAGTAACCAAAGTAGGCACCCTCTGCCTTGATGACAGCGTTCACACTCTTGGCATTCCCTCAACCAGCTTCATGAGGTAGTCACCTGGAATGCATTTCAATTAACAGGTGTGTCTTGTTAAAAGTTAATTTGTGTAATTTATTTCCTTCTTAATGCGTTTGATCCAAAAAGTTGTGTTGTGACAAGGTAGGGGTGGTATATAGAAGATAGCTCTATTTTGTGAAAGACCAAGTCCATATTATGGCAAGAACAGCTCAAATAAGCAAAGAGAAACGACAGTCCTTCATTACTTTATGACATGAAGGTCAGTCAATCTGGAAAATGTCAAGAACTTTGAAAGTTTCTTCAAGTGCAGTCGCAAAAACCATCAAGCGCTATGATGAAACTGGCTCTCATGAGGACCGCACAGGAAAAGAAGTTACCTCTGCTGCAGAGGATAAGTTCATTAGAGTTACCAGCCTCAGAAATTGTAGCCCAAACAAATGCTTCACAGAGTTCAAGTAACAGACACATCTCAACATCAACTGTTCAGAGGAGACTTCATGAATCAGGCCTTCATGGTTGAATTGCTGGAAAGAAACCACTACTAAAGGACACCAGTATGCGACCCGTTTCAGGAAACTAGGCGTATGTCGCAGGTCACTACTTCACAGGAGAGCCCTTTTTTGGCAGAAATGCCTTCTGGAACATGTGAACTTTCATTTGCCTTAATAACACACTTGTATGCCATCTGTAAACACGAATAAAATTGTTAAATTACGAGCCTAGTTGGTTTAGCTACAGAAAAAGGCAGCAGCTAATATAGCTAAGGAGATGGAGAAAACACCTGCCTCCAGATTACATCTTCAATCTAAGGGCAACCATGACATCCAACAGGATGCCATGGTTGCCCTTACATCCAGAATGTATACGGGTAAGCTAGTCTAGCTAGCTACATTTTCAGACATTACACATTTCTAATGTTGACAGAAAGTGGTTTAATTTCAAGTTTAAGTGTACTGTTAGCTAGCGAATGTTAGCTGGCTGGCTAGCTAGCTAATGTTACATGTATGATTTTATCATTCGTAGCTCAGAGCCATTTGCTTTGCTAGTTATATACTAATGTTAGCTAGCTAACATTGAACCTGGTTGGTTAGCTACCTGTAGATTCACGCAGAGTAGTAATGCCATGAGTTGGGATTATGGTTCATTGTTTAGCTAGCTAGCTAGTTACATGTCTTAACAAAAGACTCCACTATGCAAGTATCCATTTAAATAGACTGTCACTGCGACAACTGTTGCTAGACGTACTAGATGGTAAATTCGCTCTGGCTATCTACTCGTTGAATATGGCCAGTGTAAGTAAACGTCGGCAAAAAGGTGTAATTAAATTATTGCCAGCAGCACAATTAAAGTCACCAACACCCTGGATAGCATGAAAACAGCCTAACCAGCTCTGCTAGGGCAAGTAAAATGGTCAGAGTTTGTGTGGGGGCTAAAGCTTAAAAGGGTGTGAACAATGGTGAATGGGTGTAGACAAAAAAGAGCTCTCCAGTAAGTACCAAAACATTCAAAGACCATTTTCTAAAAAGTGAGGTTACAAGTTTATCAACCTTCAAGGCAGAATCATTGTTCTTCAAATGCACTGTATGATAGTTCTTCAAATGCACTGTATGATATACCATTATGTAGCTCCGTGTCTCTGCTTTTATCCAATGTAAAAAACACAACTTCAAATTTTTCTAAGTAAGACCGAATCAAGGCGGTCGGTCACATATGAAGAATAGACTTGCTTGGGCCAAGAAACACGAGCAATGGACATTAGACCGGTGGAAATCTGTCTTTTGGTCTGAAGAGTCAAAGTGTCAAAGTTTTTGTTTCCAACTGCCTTGTCTTTGAGAAGCATAGTAGGTGAACGGATGATATCTGCATGTTTGATTTATTTAGAATTCATGGCACACTTAACCAGCATGGCTATCACAGCATTCTGCAGTGATACGCCATCCCATCTGCTTTGCGCTTAGTGGGACAATCATTTGATTTTCAACAGGACAATGACCCAAAACACACCTCTAGGCTGTTAAGGACTATTTGACCAAGAAAGGGAGTGATGGAGTGCTGCATCAGATGACCTGGCTTCCACAATCACCCGACCTCAACCCAAATGAGATGGTTTGGGATGAGTTGGACCGCAGAGTGAAGGAAAAGCAGCCAACGAGTGCTCAGCATATGTGGGAACTCCTTCAAGACTTTTGGAAAAGCATTCCAGGTGAGGCTGATTGAGAGAATGCCAAGAGTGTGCAACACTGTATTCAAGGCAAAGGGTGGCTACTTTTAAGAATCTCAAATATAAAATATATTTTGATTTGTTTAACACGTTTTTGGTTACTACATGATTCCGTATGTGTTATTTAATATTTTTGAAGTCTTCAGTATTATTCTGCAATGTAGAAAATAGTAAAAATAAAGAAAAGCCCTTGAATGAGTTGGTGTGTACAAACTTTTGACTGGTACTATGTATTATGAAAAGATGTTGTGCCTTTTTTGTTTTGGTGTTCGGCAGGGTGTCTTCCAGCTGTTCAAGCACACACATTTTTTTCTTGAGGCAAGCGGAAGTTCGGTAGCCGAATTCTACACCTCTTTGTGGGTGATTGGTCAACAGTACTATTCCTAGTAGGAGTGGGAACTATGGATGGGATTCTTCAATTAAGTGTTTGTTGTCATTCAACCAGAGACGACTAGTTTTCATGCACATTTTTTCACTTGAGAAATACTGCACCAAACATTTTAGTTAGATGTCAAATTGCACGACTAAGATCTCTTCGGTAACAACATCCAAATTAATTACAGATTTCTTCATTTATCTTCATTTAAATTAATTCGGACTATTTAGAGGAAGTGTGTACTGTCTATGTTGTTGCTACTGCGTTTCCAGAGGGACAAACAGTAATATTGACACTCTTTTCTCGTTTTTCAAGCTAAGTTCTTTTAAGGCAATATGCGAGGCACAGACGTTTGCTTCGCCTAGCTGAGTTCTGCTTGGAGCAAACCCAACCTAGTATGTGGTCGCCTTTAAGGTGCTGGGACTGTTACAGGTACAAGCAGGAAGGGGGTGTTGTGTTAGTTTCCTTCCCCACATCGAGTTGCCAACCGGCCTGTGAATGAATGGGAGCCATTTTGACACATGCAAATTGCCGCAGTTTCCGCTAGTATCAGCTGATTAGTTTTATCGTTGGCAAGACCTGAAAGGCCTGAGGTGAGAAAGACGTACTGAGAGTTGAGAAAAGGTCACGCAAACTTTTGCGGGATGACTTTCCCAACACTTTCCATGGCTGAGATGCAGTGAATGGAGGCATTGAGGGCTGGGTCTGAACCCAGGGAAAGCCAGCCTGTCAGGGCCCCGTTCATTAGCACCTAGTTCCTTCTTTGAAGACTGCTATTTATCCGCTAGCTGCCTAGAGGGGAACCCCAGCCCAGTCAGATGTGGGTGTGTAGTGGTGCGGGTGTGTGGTGTGGGGGGTGTATTGTGTGTGTGTGTGTGTGTGTGTGCGTGCGGGTGGAGGGGAATGTAGTCTCTGTGTGTGTGTGTGTGTGTGTGAGTGTGTGTGTGTGTGTGTGTGTGTGTGTGTGTGTGTGTGTGTGTGTGTGTGTGTGTGTGTGTGTGTGTGTGTGTGTGTGTGTGTGTGTGTGTGTACAGTACTCCTGACAGCCACAGGGGCTTCCAGAGCAAATTGCTCAAGAGCAAATAAAACTTTCCATGGCATAATAAAACGTATGGGAAGAGAACAATTGAGACATTGGTGAGGTTTCTGAAGGTAGGAAAATACCTAGAGAATTCCTGCATGAAAAATATATACATATGGGTCGGAAATATAAGTTGTAGTAGACAGCGACCTTGAGTCTACTGAAGGAGCTGTATATCAGAGAGCTAAGAGAATGAACAGGTGGGAAAATAGAAAGATGAAAACTCACAATATGTCCAGTTTGAAATATGTCCATGAGAAACACAAAACCAACCAAATATGCCATGTTCCATACTGGCCAAGTTGAAAAGATGACTGTTGGAGAACTATCATCTATCTCTACCCTGTTCCAGCTCATCGCCGGTCCTGCTTCTGGCAAACTCTGCCATCTCAAGTCATTGTGATTGTGTGTGTGCCTCTTTGTGATCTGTTGGTCTGTTGGAAGGCATCCCTGTCCCTCTGGTCAGACAAAAGTGCCGTGTTGAGCAAAACCTCCACTCATTTTTTATGGCCTATGTGGGCCGTCCTATTTGTACATCCTTAGAACAAATTAGAGCAACAGCTGTGCAGGCAGGCTATTCCATGTTGGCTTTTCACGATAAAAATAAGTCTCGGTAAACCTCCTCTGCTTCTGTTCCAGAAATACATCCACAGCCAGCCTAGGCAGGCCATCTCTGCTGGCAAGCACTGATTGAGGCTTCTCCATATTTACTATCAGCACATCCTCTACCTCAGAGAGAGCGAGAGAGCGAGAGAGAGAGAGAGAGGGGGGGGGGTCGTGAGCGTGAGACCACCTACAGTAGGTAGATGTTTTTCAGACATAGAGGAGAAAACAATCTGTGAAGAAGGAGGAGGAGGGGGAAGGGGAGGAGGGGGAGGACGAGGGGGGGTGGTTGAGTAGGGGAAATAGAACACTGTGTGCACCTGTTGTGGGGAGATCTCCACCCGCAGATGACAACAATTCTAAAGTGTGTCACATTCATTAACCTGTTGAAAGCCAGAAAGACTTGAACAGAGGGAAAAAAAAAATATTTCTGCAAATAACTGTTTTCTATAGATTACGAAAAAGCACATCTCCTGATCATCTAAATGTTCATATTAACTCCTAAAATCTCATTATGGAGAAAAACCTAATTCATATTTTAATCACTATAAATGATGTCACTGATTGGCATCCATTAATTAACTGTAACGCCATGTCTTTGGGCAGAGGAAGAGTGGTAAACATAATTTCAGACTGAGAGTGATGGGAAATAAGGAATACGGTCAGAATTGAGTCCTCAGGGCTAATCTCATGACTACAATCTTCTCAGCCAAAACACCCTCCTCACTGTGGAAGAGGCTTTAGTTTCCATCGGAGAGGGGAGGCACGGCTGCCTTACTGTGTTTCTACCTTCTCCCTCTCCAGAGAGGCTTTAGTTTCAATCGGAGTGGGGAGGCACGGCTGCCTTACTGTGTTTCTACATTCTCCCTCTCTAGAGAGGCTTTCCGAATTGACTGCTACTTTAACCATCAGGCTTCACTGCCCTGGGGACTCAGGACTCTGCTTTGGGAGATGATGGTTGTGAGACGTTGGCCGCAGTCAGGCAGTCAGTTTAGTGGTGTAACGGACTAAAGGTTGTCTTGTTGTGTCAGGGGCTGCTCTGTTTGCAGTCCTGGTTTCCCTGTAGCCCTGTGGAAAGGAAAGGACAGCCAGTGACCAACAGCAAATAAAGCAGCACTCCAACTAACCTGTGACTGTGGCCAAAATAAACTCTGGCCAACTCACCTGTACGAAGGAGGGAGGGAGGGAGGGAAAGAGGGAGAACTGAGTGACCTAGTTCGCTGTGGAAACCATCGCAAATACTTCCCAGCAGGGTGGAATACGGAAGACGCATTTACCAGACCACTTACAGTACACGCACGCAGACAGACAGACAAGCATTCAGCATGCAGACACTCATACACACACTAGCACGCACGTACACTGTGCACACACACACAGAACTGTTAGTTCAAATAACCAATCAGAAACTACTGTAGTTCCATATAAAGTAATAATATATCATATTATTATGACATTGGAATATGGTATCTTTGCACCAGTGTACCAGTCTTGACTCTCTTAAGTCACTGTGACACAGGATGGGACTTGTTACAAACATGAAAATGGATGTGGTCAGACATCAGTGTTGTTTGCTGTTGATGAGTACTGAGAGAATATGTTTGCTGTTGATGAGTACAGAGAGAATATGTTTGCTGTTGATGAGTACTGAGAGAATATGTTTGCTGTTGATGAGTACTGAGAGAATATGTTTGCTGTTGATGAGTACTGAGAGAATATGTTTACTGTTGATGAGTACTGAGAGAATATGTTTGCTGTTGATGAGTACTGAGAGAATATGTTTACTGTTGATGAGTACTGACAGAATATGTTTGCTGTTGATGAGTACTGAGAGAATATGTTTGCTGTTGATGAGTACTGCAAGATTATGTTTGCTGTTGATGAGTACTGAGAGAATATGTTTGCTGTTGATGAGTACTGAGAGAGTATGTTTGCTGTTGATGAGTACTGAGAGATTATGTTTGCTGTTGATGAGTACTGAGAGAATATGTTTGCTGTTGATGAGTACTGAGAGAATATGTTTGCTGTTGATGAGTACTGAGAGAATATGTTTGCTGTTTATGAGTACTGCGAGAATATGTTTGCTGTTGATGAGTACTGAGAGAATATGTTTGCTGTTGATGAGTACTGAAAGAATATGTTTGCTGTTGATGAGTACTGAGAGAATATGTTTTCTGTTGATGAGTACTGAGAGAATATGTTTGTTGTCTGGTGTTGGTTTGCAGACCGACAGACAGACAGGCAGAGGAACAGTGGTGGCGACTGGAACCTCCTTCTGCCCAAAACGACAGCCCAGTTTAGAGTGGAGGCCACGCTGCAAATATTTGGCTTGGCCGCAGAAATTGAATTATTTTGGCACAGAAAGCTTGGAAATAAAAAACAGCAATCTTGGGAACAATTATGCAAAGTGAAAGGCGGTTTAACCAAGTGCTACTGGTTTTCTGTTTCCACTGAAAAAAGGACAAACTCCTGTAGCAAAAACCAATCTGCATAAATAAATATGCTTAAGCATTTATCCTTGCCTTGGCAAGATAGCTGGATCTTTTTTCTAGTGTGTTGTATAGCTTATTGGTGTTTCAAGCTCCCGAGGAATTGAACTTCAGTTTCTGTAACTTTTGTCCATTTAACATTTATTGTTCGGAGTGGCTGTGGTACTGGATTTTCTGGAACCAAAATTGATTTATTTTACTTAGCTGCTGCCCACTCCGCTACTGCTTCCAGATGTTTTTATGTAGCTGAGGTCATTCCGCTGCCTACCTAGCTGCTGCTCAGCGTTTCGCTGCAGCTTCCCGTTCCTTGATCGGCGATGAGGGCCTTTGTCTGGTGTACAAACTTCATAATGTACACAAAGGACATGGTTGACATGTTTCAACTATTGCATTCCATGCCTCAGTAGACTATTAAGCATAGGCATGACTTATGTTATTTTTTCAGGAGGGGAGTTAGCCTACATGCAGAGCTAAACTATATATACAGTTGAAGTCGGAGGTTTACTATACACTTAGGTTGGAGTCAATAAACTAGTTTTTCAACCACTCCACAAATTTCTTGCTAACAAACTATAGTTTTGGCAAGTCGCTTAGGACATCTACTTTGTGCATGACACAAGTAATTTTTCTAACAATTGTTTACAGACAGATTATTTCAGTTATAATTCACTGTATCACAATTCCAGTGGGTCAGAAGTTTACATACACTAAGTTGACTGTGCCTTTAACCAGCTTGGAAAATTCCAGAAATTTTGCCATGGCTTTTGAAGACCTCCACAAGTCTGGTTCATCCTTGGGAGCAATTTCCAAATGCCTGAAGGTACCACGTTCATCTGTACAAACAATAGTATGCAAGTATAAACACCATGGGACCACACAGCTATCATACCGCTCAGGAAGGAGACGCGTTCTGTCTCCTAGAGATGAATGTTTTTTTGGTGCGAAAAGTGCAAATCAATCCCAGAAGAACAGCAAAAGACCTTGTGAAGATGCTGGAGGAAACAGGTACAAAAGTATCTATATCCACAGTAAAACGAGTCCTATATCAACATAACCTGAAAGGCCGCTCAGCAAGGATGAAGCCACTGCTCCAAAACCGCCATAAAAAAGCCAGACTACGGGTTGCAACTGCACAAGGGGACAAAGATCTTACTTTTTGGAATAATGTCCTCTGGTCTGATGAAACAAAAATAGAACTGTTTGGCCATAATGACCATCGTTATGTTAGGAGGAAAAAGGGGGAGGCTTGCAAGCCGAAGAACACCATCCCAACCGTGAGGCACGGGGGTGGCAGCATCATGTTGTGGGGGGTGCTTTGCTGCAGGAGGGACTGGTGCACTTCACAAAATAGATGGCATCATGAGGAAGGGAAATTATGTGGATATATTTAAGCAACATCTCAAGCCATCAGTCAGTAAGTTAAAGCTTGGTCGCAAATGGGTCTTCCAAATGGACAATGACCCCAAGCCTACTTCCAAAGTTGTGGCAAAATGGCTTAAGGACAACAAAGTCAAGGTATTGGTGTGGCCATCACAAAGCCCTGACCTTAATCCTATAGAAAATCTGAGGGCAGAACTGAAAAAGCCTGTGCGAGCAAGGAGGCCTACACATCTGACTCAGTTACACCAGCTCTGTCAGGAGGAATGGGCCAAAATTCACCCAACTTATTGTGGGAAGCTTGTGGAAGGCTACCCGAAACGTTTGATCCAAGTTAAACAATTTAAAGGCAATGCTACCAAATACTAATTGAGTGTATGTAAACTTCTGACCCACTGGGAATGTGATGAAAGAAATAAAAGCTGAAATAAATAATTCTCTCTACTATTATTCTGACATTTCACATTCTTAAAATAAAGTGGTGATCCAAACTGACCTAAGACAGGGAATTTTTACTAGGATTAAATGTCAGGAAAAAATGAGTTTAAATGTATTTGGCTAAGCTGTATATAAACTTCCGACTTCAACTGTACAAGAGTATGTGGACACCCTTAAAATTAGTAGATTCGGCTATTTCAACCACACCTGTTGCTGACAGGTGTATAAAATCGAGCACACACCCACCCAATCTCCATAGAGAAACATTGGCAGTAGAATGGCCTTACTGAAGAACTCAGTGACTTTCAACGTGGCACCATTATAGGATACCACCTTTCCAACAAGTCAGTTCATCAAATTTCTGCCCTGCTAGAGCTGCCCTGGTCAACTATAAATGCTGTTATTGTGAAGTGCAAACGTCTAGGAGTAGCTATGGCTCAGGCGCGAAGTGGTAAGCCACACAAACGGACTGAACGGGACTGCCGAGTGCTGAAGCGCGTAGTGTGTAAAAATCCTCTGTCCTCCGTTGCAACACCCACTACCGACTGCCTCAAGAATCAATGTCAGCACAATAACTGTTTGTCGGGAGCTTCATGCAATGGGTTTCCATGATTCTGTGCTTCCAACTTTGTGGCAACAGTTTGTTGAAGGCCCTTTCCTGTTTCAGCATAATAATGCACTAGTGCACAAATGGTTTGTCGAGATCGGTGTGGAAGAACATGCCTGGCCAGCACAGAGCCCTGACCTCAACCCCATCGAACACCTTTGGGATGAATTGGAATGCCGACTGCGAGCTAGGCTTAGTCATCCAACATCAGTGCTCGACCTCACTAATGCTCTTGTGGCTGAATGGAAGCAAGTCCCTGCAGCAATGTTCCAACATCTAGTGGAAAGCCTTCCCAGAAGATTGGAGGCTGTTATAGCAGCAAAGCTGGGACCAACTCCATATTAATCTCCATGATTTTGGAATGAGATGTTCGACTAGCTGGTGTCCACATACTTTTGGTCATCTTCAACAAAAAAGTCTGTGGAACTAATTACACACACACACAGTGCTTCCAACGTACATATCTGACAAACGATTACATTGTGGATGTTCATTTATACATGAGTTATTATGCATGTCCACCTGGGATATGAACTCACAACTTCTTGGTTCACAGCTTTCTGCTATGTCACCATTAGTGTGCCAATTATAAGTTGATCTGACTATTCATTGATTTGATTGAATTATTTTCTGTATAGTTGTCTAATGTTGGTGCGACATATTACTCTGTTTTATTAATATTACTTCTTAATCACCGTGATAATTGTGCAACAGCAATATCCATTACAACAGACAGAGAAAGTTGTAGCCTTCTTAATATGTATTTTTTGTAATGTTCGTTCAAATCGCAGTAGGTTCAGAAATAGGCCGTGTTCGAGAGGATCAAAACCGTAATGTATTATGGGTAAATTGTGACTGACTGACTGATCAACAATAATAATGAGTAGTTATTGATGATGCAAGGTGATTTGTAAATCAGTCACCTGCACTGTCGGCTGTAATGTCGAACAACCCCATAGGCTACATCATCATGTGACAGTGAGTAAAGAGAGAAGTGTGAGGTGCAGCTACGTAGAAAAATATGTGTGAAATAACAAATGCAATCAAGGTGATCCTTTGCTTTGAGAAATAGGTTTCCGGATGGGAGGGCGGGGGCAGAGACGGGGGCAGGGCGGGTGCGGAGGCGGGGCCGGGGCGGGGGCACAGGCTTTATTGTTTAGTGTCAGCAGCCCATGTCTGTGTGTATGTGTGTGTGTGTTTTTGTAGGCTGTGGTGAGTTGATGGTCCGTTACAGCTGCACATCAAAATGAACTTTATAATTGGCATTCTGCTGTTCCAGCTATATGCTCGGACTACACAATAAATATAATTTAGATCAACTGTAGAGCCTGACAGTGTCTCTTATGAAATCATTAAAAAAGCTGCAGTGATCATTTGTCTCCCCTGTACTTAACATTAGTGCTGCACTCATCATTTGTCTCCCCTGTACTTAACATTAGTGCTGCACTCATAATTTGTCTCCCCTGTACTTAACATTACTGCTGCACTCATCATTTGTCTCCCCTGTACTTAACATTAGTGCTGCACTCATCATTTGTCTCCCCTGTACTTAACATTACTGCTGCACTCATCATTTGTCTCCCCTGTACTTAACATTACTGCTGCACTCATCATTTGTCTCCCCTGTACTTAACATTACTGCTGCACTCATCATTTGTCTCCCCTGTACTTAACATTACTGCTGCACTCATCATTTGTCTCCCCTGTACTTAACATTACTGCTGCACGGTCAATGGTCACAGCGGGCTATAATATTTCTGGTATACTCACTGCCTGGCTTTGAATGTGTAAAGTTAACTAAGAATCATAAGAGGAAGCCATATAATCTTTTTAAACACACATAACTTAAATGAGGTATTTTCCCCCCAGCCATGTAAACTGTGTAGTTTAGTTTTATGAGTCTCCAATATGTGAGACCATTGACAGTGACTTCTCATTAGGGCTCTATTAAAGCCACACCTGCAGAACAACAAACCTTCATTGCTCCCATTGACATGGACGCTAACGCGCCTAGCTAGTTTTACACGGCGTGCAATCTTCAAGCCAGCTTTATTTGCTCACAGCTGAGGCTCAAAAGAACAAGAAAGGAGGGACCAGCAGAGAGAGAGAGAGAGAGAGAGAGAGAGGGGCCAGCTTTGACAATTTGACACAAAGGCAGCACTGTTGGCTAACAGTGAGAGTCCTGTTTCAGGGAGGGTCGCACTGTTCACCCAGCCCATTTCATGGAACAGTTAGCAAGGCCATAAGCAGCCAGGGACTGGTGTGATAGCAGTGGCCTGCTGGTACACACCTGAGCCTGCCTGGCCTCCTGCCACCTCTGTCTCTAGCACTGTCCCTTTGAATCCTACTGTCCCCATCCCTATGTCCTCATCACATGGATGGAGAGAGAGAGAAAGACGGAGAAAGAAGGAAGGAGGGTGGGAGGGAACGAGGGAGGAATAGGGTGTTTTGAGTGCTGAGGTTGGTGTGCTTCTGGATATACAAGAGCAAGTGGCTCCCGAGTGGCGCAGTGATCAAAGGCACTGCATCTCACTGCTTGAGGCGTCACTACAGACACCCTGGTCCAAATCCAGGCTGTATCACAACCGGTCGTGATTGGGAGTCCCATAGGGCGGTGCACAATTGGCCCAGCGTTGTCTGGGTTTGGCCGGTGTAGGCTGTCATTATAAATAAGAATTTGTTCTTAACTGACTTTCCTAGTTAAATAAAGGTTACATTTAAAAAAAGAATAATTAAAAGAAGGTACAATGTAGATGTTTGGCTCAATATTTAATGTCTGTAAATGAGATAGGAAATCTGTTGATAAATCCAATCAATGACATGTTAATAGTATTGTAGTGAATTTGGGGGATAGTCCGACCTGGAGTCAAACCCAGGCCTTTGTAACTGTCTGTCCAACATCTTAACTGTTAAACATCTTAACTGTTAAACCAAAAGGTCCAAACCTCTTCTCAAGGTCCCAAGCTGATGTACTAAGTAATTCAAAATATCAACATCTTGAATGTACAAATTCAGCCATATATCATTTAGCCATGAATATCATTTAGCCATATATTATTTAGCCATGTATCATGTGGGTCAATCTGAGGAGGTTGAACTTTGTTTCAGGCCACTAGATGGAATAATTGTCACGGTGTGGACGACTTACCTGGGTTTAAGCAAAACAGGCTATCATTAATGAAGAGAATTAGCATTAAAAACAACCTGGACCTCAGGTTTAACCGCAGGTATTATCCATCAAAACCCTGGCCTGGCCTGCTGATTACTTAATTTTCTTTAAAGCTCCTGTCCAGAACAGCAGTGTGAGAACATATATATATATATATATATATATATATAGAGAGAGAGAGAGAGAGAGAGAGAGAGAGAGAGAGAGAGAGAGAGAGAGAGAGAGAGAGAGAGAGAGAGAGAGAGAGAGAGAGAGAGAGAGAGAGAGACAAACAAGGATTGAGGTATGGAGAAGAAGAAGGAGTGAGCAAGGGGGAGAGAGAGAGATGAATATCCAGTCCTAACCGCAGAGTGGGCATAAAGCAGCTAGTAGGTGGGTGATGTCAGTAGGCTACAGGACTCCAGCTCTACCCTGGGTCCTGGCCCGTCCTGTAGTGTTGTACTTTGGACCAGGCTGCTGCCAGTGCTCCTGGCCCTGCCTGGCCTGCCGGGGTTAGGGAGGACAGAACCCAGCATTTCCCACACCACTCACAGCCCTCTGATAGGAGGTCACAGACCAGGGTAATGACAGGGGGAGAGATTTAGTATTCGTCTCCATTCCTCCGATCCCTCCCTCCCTCCACTCTTTCCTTTCCTCTGCTCATGGCTGTTAAATGTGAAGATGAGAGCATGGGTCAAGGGACTTGTCTGTCATCTTCAGATCTATGTGACTGTCTGTAATATACAGCTCTATGTGTCTGTCTGTAAAATACAGTAATATACAGTTATATATGTCTGTCTGTAATATATAGCTCTATGAGTAAGAGGAAGATAGTCCTGTCTGTAATACTGTATATAGCTCTATGTGGAATAACCGTGGCTGTAGTTGTCAAGGGCTCCAGATGCCCTACAAGGATATCATCACCAGAGATTCTTGTCAGTCATTAAAGGGCTTATAGCTGCCATATTCATGAAGAGTTCTCCATTTAATAGGTCTAAGGATGAAATGGCAGCAGTGTTTGCCAGGAGGGCTTCCTTGGTGTATGACAGAGATTGTTTGAATTGTAAGGCTTAAGGCCTACCCCTGAGTCTGTCTGGTCCCTGGAGCAGAGCCCTAACCATTACCACTACCCCACACTCTAATGGGTGCAGTAGAACAAGGGGGTTCCCCAAGTTATTTCATGCCAAATGTAGAATGCAATAACATATGTTGGATGAGTTCACTGATGAGTTCATTAACATGCCATTTTGTGCAACAGAGAGATGGATGGGGGAAATGTCAAGCAGTCACGGTGAGCAAAAACAACCCCTTTAATTGTCTCTCCCGGTTTGCAAAGTCGATTGCACAATGGGTAAGCCCAAAGCAGCCGAGCTCCGCATGCACCTGCATCCTGGGATCATCAGATCATCACACCACAGCGGCGATCACAGACCAGGGCAGCTGGGGCCTCCGCCTCACGCGCCCCCTGACCTTGTCCTGCTAACGTAAACTAATTAGGCTGCCTGGCTCTGAAAGGAAAGGAAGAACGGCCCGGTCCGGACCGCCAAGCTACCGCTCAGCTCAATCAGACTCCCATCTGGAGCATGTCATTCTAATACTGCCTCATTATCTGCCGTTTCAAAGGAGAGGAGCGCCGGCCATGTAGAAGAGAGGGGGATGGAGGAGAGGTGAAGGGATAGAGGGTTGGCGGTACAGGAAGAGAGGGAGTGATGTGTCTGTTCTTCTTCGCTCCTCTCCTCTCAGCGAGGACGCAAACGTCAGAGAGAGAGAGAGAGAGAGAGAGAGAGAGTTAGTCAGTCAGTACCATCATAGCGGTAGTCTGGCCGTTGAAGGGAGGCCTTCACAGAGGGGGCCTTTGTCCATGTCACTTAGCGCCAACTACCGCCCGTCAAAATAGTTTTTCTGCCGCGGGGCGACGTGTTAATGGGCCCAGGGCTGGGTGTGAGGAGCGACGAGGAGCGACCCTGTCCACACACACCAGCCTGGGGTCAGGGGTTAATAGGGCCTCTCTGATGTGGCGGATGAGATCTTTGCCCAAACCTTGGAGAGCTGGGACAAAGCCCTGAGAACATGATATAATTAGACAGACAGCTAGAGGCTCTGAATGGACCGGAGGGTTCCCAGAAGTAGGACAGACAGACAGAAACTGACGCATTAGATCAGTCAGGACCAGATGGAGGACGGAACACTGGCCAAACAGGTGCGAGGGAACGTCAAACAACGCCCATCCCACTAACGAAGAGGACCCAGGTGAGAACAGGCTAGAGAGCAGGAACTCAGAGAGCAGCAATTAAAAATCCTCTGTAACAAATTATGAGTATAATTCTGTGGTTAAGAAGAAGGTCCCTTTGTAGATGTTGAAAGGTCAGTGTGCATGAGGACCTCCGTGGGTTTTCCCATCCTTCATAAAGAGCCTGACACAACATGAGACCTACCAGCCTCAGCCAGACCTGCAATATCTATATTTTCCCTCTCTCTCTCTCTCTCTCTCTCTCTCTCTCTCTCTCTCTCTCTCTCTCTCTCTCTCTCTCTCTCTCTCTCTCGCACTCTCTCTCTCTGTCTCTCCCTCTGTCTTTATCTCTCTCCCCCCATGTCCAACTGTCTCTGTCTCTCTTTTGCTCTCTTTCTCCATCTCTCTCTCTTTACCCCTGTCTCTCTGCCTCTCTCTACCTCCCTCTCTCTCTCTCCCCAAGATGAAAAAGAAGGAAACTTGGCACGCCAGGCGTCATGACCTATATCTCATATTTCCTGTGTTTAAATCCTCAGCCATTATCTGATGCGGGGTGAAAGAACACCCTCCAAAATTATGTGTTCAATAGATTACATCTTTCTATGTGTGTGGCTGGTGGAGGCATGTGACACTCACAACCAAACATTCATTCACCACCACTGTGGGAAAACAACCAAACTACCCAGATGCCCCCAGCTCAGAAGACCCATAATGCTTTCCCAAAGAGTGCTCGAGATGTTTTTAAAGAAAAACACTCCCGCCACAGCCGAGCTGAGTAAACCCAACCACATGCGAGGCTGTGGGACAAAGCGGATGATCTCTCTCCACATATAAACGCTCCCGAAATACTTCTCCCATTATTGGTGTACCGACACACAAACACACACACACACATATCACTCCTCTCCCCACAAACACTACAGCCCTACACCCCTCACCCTGCCTCAGCCTCAGAGAAAAGGCATGTTCACTTGGACAAGCTCCCCAGAGTCTGGCTCTCAGCTGTATGCTCTTAATGTTGAAATTAAGAAGGTGATTGAACTCCGCGTTGAAATTAGATATTTTAAATCTGCATTGAGCATTCAACTTCCTGTGTAAACAACAGCGTGTGCAGATGCCGGAAATGAGCGCGGTCGGACCCGGGGAACGTAAATGCCCTCGGGTGTCTTTGGCAGCGAATCAGACAAGGTGGGCAAGAGAAGGTGGTTGTAATAGGCTCTGGAGGACTTCCCATTGTTACCCAGGGGTCAAAGGTGACTTCCTACTCCGTCAAGGAGGGCGGTGGAGAGGAGGGTGATGATGGTGGGTGACATGGAAGGTCACGAGAGGAGAGAAGGGATTTATGCCGTTTAGATCACAGGACAAGCAAAGTGCTTTGGGTGTGGAGGAGCGCTAGATGAAACCAAATGATCACCATTACTCCATCACACTCCTACAGAGTTTAGAGTCATGGAACAGCTCAACTGAACAACAACTCTGGTAACCTCTATCTTGGTTTGACATCCACCCGTTCTGGAACAGACAAACCATTGTAAACAAACACACACATCATTAGAAGTTGACGTCTGTGAGAGCTACAGAGCAGCCAGCTAAAGAATATTATTTGACTCTAATTAACAGGTTGGCTCTGCACTCAACATTCTACACATAAAAAGTAGTTCAATTCAATGTCAGGTCGCAAATCAATTTCCTCACACACATAATAACCATCGTTTTTAGGGGTTTTGTGTGTGAGAATATGACATTTTCCTGATGAGATCAGTCTCCTCCATCCCAGCAGAAGGGCACCCTGTGGCCCTCACAGAGACCCTCATTAGGGGAGTGTGTTCTGGGGAGGGGTGTGTGTGGAGGAGATGGTGGGGTCACGAGGGGTTAATTCCAATCCTGTCATCTCCGTGGAGCGGCGTGACAGTGTGTCTCCTCCGCTCCCAGATTAGATGAGTCTTGAAGCCTGATGACAGAGTGTGGCAGATTGATTCACACACACGCACATGCACACGCACACACATGAATGCGGACGGAATACTGCCTCATTTCCTCACCCTAACTGTGAGGTGAGGATTGAGTATGTACAACGAGACGTTTTATTGTGTCTCTTACAACAGAGGCAATATACGCCTAATTCTGTTGACGGTGACAGACATCACATTACTATGACTTATCAGCTCTGATGTCTGGCAGTCAAGTTGCCCTTGTCCTGCTCCTTACCTTTTATGGTTTCACTGAAATGTGCAACTGGTTTTACAGATGTCTTATGAGTTTGATACAGCATGAAGTTGAAAGAGGGAAGGAAAGTAAGATGGAAAGAATGAGAGAAAAAAATTAGAAAGGATGAAACAGAAAGATGAAGACAACAGCAAACAAAGGAAATAAAGATTGTGAGACACAAAGAGAAAGAGAAAGAGAAAGAGACAAAGAGAGAGAGAGAGAGAGAGAGAGAGAGAGAGAGAGAGAGAGAGAGAGAGAGAGAGAGAGAGAGAGAGAGAGAGAGAGAGAGTTGTGGGCCATTCATGTGCACTCTCCTCCATGTGATTGTGGGCCAGCACACCTGCTACTATTCACTTCAGAGGAAACAGACAGTGTTCGAAGAGGAGAGGAGTGAAGTTAAGTGGAGAGGTGAGGAAAGGAAAGGAGAGGAGAGGAGTGAAGTGAAGTGGAGTGGAGAGGTGAGGAAAGGAAAGGAGAGGAGAGGAGTGAAGTGGAGAGGCGAAGAGAGGAGAGGAGAATGAAGTGGAGAGGCGAGGCGCTTGGCCCACAGACAAAACCACCACAGAGCCAAATTAGAAACAGGAAGGGCTGTGGGTAAAGACTCCCCACATGGACTCAATATACTGCAGGCCTGATCCCTCTGTGGAAACCCAAAACCCAACAGCACTATTTTATATGTCCCAGTCAACAGAGCAACCAGCCCAACGCTGTTTGCACAGTGACAGCACAGAGATGTTCAGTTCCAAAGTCAACTCTCCATTGAAATGTTGGTAAACTGGGACCAAATGCTTCTCTTAGTAACGGGGAAGGGTTTCTGAAGGATATTCTGTTTGTTGGTTGGTTTGCATGTGTGTTTGTGCTGGTTAATTTTGCCAACGAATATAATAGTATTCCTTAATTTTAGAAAAACAATGAAGTAGTGTATGGTTGTGGTTATGTCTTCACAAGCCAGAAGAATGTGGATGCAGGATATGGATATAGATAGGGTCAGATGGAATGTTTTTGTCAATGCTTCTACAGCTGTTGACTTCACATTCAATCAGGAAAACTATAGCTAGTCATTTTTGGTTGCAGCATTCCTGCCTGTGTACAATATATTATATCTGTCTGGCTATAGCACTAAATGGCAAAGACTTCCAGTCCGGAATTGGCCTACTCAGCCACACAAGGCACTGCACGACCAGCAGTCGACCTCTATGGGTACAAAAATTGTCACTGGAGACACACAACTTCCAAGGAACCAAGTGTGCTATCTGGGACTGCCCTACATGTAGCCTATATACAGTGCCTTCGGAAAGTATTCAGACCCCTTGACTTTTTCCACATTTTGTTACGTTACAGCCTTATTCTACAATTTATTAAATACATTTTTCCTCATCAATCTAGTGAAAACAGTTATTTTGAAATCTAAAAAAAAATAAAAAATAAAAAATAGGTGAAATACCTTATTTACATAAGTATTCAGACCCTTTGCTATGAGACTCGAAATTGAGCTCAGGTGCATCCTGTTTCCATTGATCATCCTTGAGATGTTTCTACAACTTGATTGGAGTCCACCTGTGGTAAATTCAATTGATTGGACATGATTTGGAAAGACACACACCTGTCTATATAATGTCCCACAGCCATGAGGTCGAAGGAATTGTCTGTAGAGCTCCGAGACAGGATTGTGTCTGGGGAAGGGTACCAAAAATATGTGCAGCTCTCACGACTTCCGCCGAAGTTGGTGCCTCTCCTTGTTCAGGTGGTGTTCGGCGGTCACCGATCTACTTTTCATTTTCCATTTGTTTTGTCTTGTTTCCCCACACACCTGGTTTTCATTCCCTCATTACTTGTCATGTATTTAACCCTCTGGTTTCCCCCATGTCTGTGTGTGTGATTGTTTATTTGTCAGTGGCACCTTTCCTTGACTCTCACGCACCAGCTACACACACGGAGCCTGACAGAATCACACACTTACGATGGAGTCAGCAGGAGCAGGTACCCTGGATAGAGTTGTCCAGGAGCGCGTCCAGGAGCACACGGCGATGCTTCACCATCTCGGCGCCGTCATGGACCGCGTCCTTCAACCCATGGATCGCTGGGAGAGACGGAGCGTTCCTCCAGCGCCTCCGCCATTCCGACCCGGTCTCCACTACCCCCATTTCATCCAGTCGTCTCGCCTTCGCCGGGAGTACGAAGGGAAGGCTGCACACTACCAGGGGTTCCTGCTACAGCTGAAGCTATACCTGGCAACTGTCCACCCGGCCCTTTCGGACCGTGAGAAGGTGTGACCGAAGGAGGTTCCGGTTCGTGCAACATCTGTGGCCGCAGAGGTCACACTGCCGGTCGGTGTCGGGTTGGTTGCTCTGGGAGTCGAGGCAGCAGGCAGGGTACTGTCGCGTCACCCCAGGTGAGCGGGCACCATGCTCACCCAGAGCCCTCTGTTGCACACATGTTTTTGCATGTTGTTTTCCCTGAGTTTTCCCCGCATTCCCAGCATAAGGCGCTCATCGATTCAGGCGCAGCTGGGAATTTTATAGATCATTAGCCCTTAGTTTAGGGACCCCCATTGTTCCTGTAAATATGCCCTTCCCTGTTCACGCCCTAGATAGTCGACCATTTGGGTCAGGGTTAATTAGGGAGGCCACCACTCCCCTGGACATGGTGACGCAGGGGGGTCACAAGGAGAGAATCAGCTTCTTTCTCATTGACTCTCCTGCGTTTTCCGTGGTACTAGGCCTACCCTGGTTAGCCTGTCATGAACCCACTGTTTCGTGGCAATGGAGGGCTCTCACAGGATGGTCACGAGAGTGCTCGGGGAGGTGTTTAGGGGTTTCCGTTGGTGCCACCACGGTGGAATGTCCAGACCAGGTCTCCACTGTGCGCATTCCCCCCGAATATGCCGATTTGGCTCTCGCCTTCTGTAAAAAGAAGGCGACTCAATTACCACCCCATCGATGGGGGGATTGTGCGATAAACCTCATGGTAGATGCCGCACTTCCCAGGAGTCACTTGTATCCCCTGTCGCAGGCGGAGACGGAAACATATGTCTCCGAATCTCTGCGTCAGGGGTACATTCGGTCCTCCACTTCACTGCGCCCGTGTATTGACTATCGAGGTCTCAACCAGATCACTGTGAGGTACAGTTACCCGCTACCTCTCAGTGCGATTGAGTCAATGCACGGGACGTGCTTCTTCACCAAATTAGATCTCAGGAATGCTTACAACCTGGTGCGTATCCGGGAGGGAGACGAATGGAAGACGGCATTCAGTACCACTTCAGGGCATTATGAGTACCTCGTCATGCCGTACGGGTTGATAAATGCTCCATCAGTCTTCCAGGCCTTTGTAGACGAGATTTTCAGGGATATGCACGGGCAGGGTGTAGTGGTGTATATTGATGAGATTCTGATATATTCCGCTACACGCACCGAGCACGTGTCCCTGGTACGCAGGGTGCTTGGTCGACTTTTGGAGCATGACCTGTACATCAAGGCGAAGAAATGCCTGTTCTTCCAACAGTCCGTCTCCTTCCTAGGGTACCGCATTTCCACCTCAGGGGTGGAGATGGATGTGACCTCATTTCAGCCGTTCAGCCGGCTTTGAAGGCGTGGAGACATTGGCTTGAGGGGGCTAAACACCCTTTTCTCATCTGGACTGACCACTAAAATATATCCGGGCCGCGAGAAGACTGAACCCTCGCCAGGCAAGGTGGGCCATGTTTTTCACCCATTTTTTTTTCACCCTGTCTTACAGACCAGGTTCCCAGAACGCTAAGGCAGACTCACTGTCACGGATGTATGACACAGAGGAGTGGCCAGTAAAAGGCACATGGCTGCCCGCTTGGAGTTTGCCAAAAGGTACCTAAAGACTCTCAGACCATGAGAAATAAGATTATCTGGTCTGATGAAACCAAGATTAAACTCTTTGGCATGAATGCCAAGCGTTACATCTGGAAGAAACCTGGCACAATCCCTATGGTGAAGCATGGTGGTGGCAGCATCATGCTGTGGGAATGTTTTTCAGCGGCAGGGACTGGGAGACTAGTCAGAATCGCGGTAAAGATGAACGGAGCAAAGTACAGAGAGATTCTTGTTGATAACCTGCTCCAGAGCACTGGGACCTCAGACTGGGGCAAAGGTTTACCTTCCAACAGGACAACAACCCTAAGCCACAGCCAAGACAATGCAGGAGTGGCTTTGGGACAAGTCTCTGAATGTCTTTGAGTGGCCCAACCAGATCTCTGTAGAGATCTGAAAATAGCTGTGCAGCGACGCTGCCCATCCAACCTGACAGAGCTTGAGAGGATCAAAAAAGAATGGGAGACACTCCCCAAATACAGGTGTGCCAAGCTTTCAGCGTCATACCCAAGAAGACTCGAGGCTGTAATCGCTGCCAAAGGTGCTTCAACAAAGTACTGAGTACTTTGCTAAATTTTCTAAAAAACCTATTTTTGCTTTGTCACTATGGGGTATTGTGTGCAGTTTGATGAGGGGTGGGGGGACTATTTAATACATTTTAGAATAAGGCTGTAACGTAACAACATGTGGAAACAGTCACGGGGTCTGAATACTTTCCGAATGCACTGTATATAGGCTACATGTAGGGCAGTCCCAGATAGCACACTTGGTTCCTTGGAAGTTGAGGGAACGTACATTTTTGGTTTCCCATTGGTTCTGAGAACGAAGCCATATGTTTCCTGATCGTCTCGCCCTGTGAAAATGTTGCCTGTTATTGGAACTTTTTTAGGTTGCATGGAGGATCTGAGAACATTTTACTATGGTTCCCTGAAAGTTTTCTTGGGAGGTTTTATTAACTGTCTGAGAACGGAAATTATAGGTTATTTGAAGGTAATTAAATAACGTTGTGAGAACATGTTTCAATAAGTCAATAAGACTTTTTATAGCACTGCTAGCTTAGTTTGGGTTAACTGATTTGAACTCCAATAACAGATAGGACACATGGACATTAATTTGCTTAGGCATTAATCATGCAAACATATTTATATTTTATTGTGGCACGGTGTCAGCGAGATTGAAACCTTTAGTCTTCTGTTCTCTACCCATGGAATTAGTCCACTGCGCCACCAGGATGGAGCTAGCATGCCATGTTTTTTAACTAATACAAAGCTTTTCATTTTTGTATTTTCAAACAGACACCATTTCAAAGGGAATAAGCACTCATTAAGATCATGTGTGACTAATTAATGGGCATGGCCAACACACCTGAACTCACTTAACAAGATAGAGGAAATAGTTTTTCTGATGCTGAGAACGGAATGTATATGTTTATAAATCACATTCTTAGAACTTTCTCTGAAGTTACTTAAATGTTCTTGTGGTTTTTATGGAAAGTTTTCTTAATGTTCTTGGAACAATTTGAGAACATTACTTTAAATAGAACCATGAGGAAACCTGTAGGACATTTTATGCTGAAGTACTGAAATTCCCACAGAAGAATGTTGTTTCTTAACGTTGTCTGAACTATTTGAGAACATTCCCAATGTCAAACCAGTTGGAGAACATTCCTAGAACATTACCAAAATTGAAATGAACCTCTACGGGCTAGGTGGCAGTGTTCGGAAGTACGGAGAGTCTGACGTGCCCAAAGTAAACTGCCTGTTACTCAGGCCCAGAAGCTAGGATATGCATATAATTGGTAGTATTGGATAGAAAACACTCAGTTTCTAAAACTGTTAAAATAATGTCTGTGAGTATAACAGAACTGATATGGCAGGCGAAAACCTAAGGAAAATCCATCCGGATATTTTTTTTTTTTGATGTCACAGTTGACTTGTTATTGTCTATAGAGGGAATTAGCTCCCAGATTGCAGTTCCTATGGCTTCCACTAGATGTCAACAGTTTTTAGACATGGTTTCAGGCTTGTTTTTTGAATTTTGGGATTTCTTTGTCTACATGTTGAACGACTGGATTACAGAACTCCATGGCGCCAACTAAACTGACTTTTTGGGATATAAAGAAAGACTTTATCGAACAAAACAACCATTCTTTATGTTCCTGGGACCCTTGTGATTGCAAACAGAGGAAGATCTTCAAAGGTAAGTGATTTATTTTATCCCTATATTTGATTTTGTAACGCCTGTGCTGGTTTGAATAATATTTTGTTGTGGAGCGCTGTCCTCAGATAATCGAACATTCTGCTTTCGCCGTAAAGCCTATTGTAAATCCGACAACGCGGTTCGATTACCAAGATTCTAAGCTTTTGAATGGTGTACAACACTTGTATTTTCATGAACGATTAATATGACTATTTTTGTCATTTGAATTTGGCGCTTCTGCATTTCACCGGATGTTGTCGTAGGTGGACCGCTAGCGCTAGCGGTCCACCTTAGCCCAAACAGGTTAAATGTAATTTCATGTTTGAACTTTTAGGAAACACTATATTTAAGTTATTAACTTCTTAGGGAGCGGCTGCATAGGTGACGGTTTTGGAGAGTCTGGCGTGCCCAAAGTAAAATGCCTGCCACTCAGGCCCAGAAATTAGGATATGCACATAATTAGTACTATTGGATAGGAAACACTCTGAAGTTTCTAAGCGTGTTAAAATAATGTATGTGAGTATAACAGAACTGATATAGCAGGCGAAAACCCGAGGAAAATCCATCCGGATTTTTTTTTGTAAATGACCATCTTCTCCATTGTGCCTATTCATTTGTATTTTACCTAGGACTGAGACTGCAGTACCTATGGCTTCCACTAGATGTCAACAGTCTCTATACAAAGACTGGGAATTCTAGGAGTAAGCAAAACAGATAGGAAGAGGAAGTAGTCAGGGGACCACTTTTGTAAACAAGGTTTGACGCAGAGATTGTGAACGCCAAGCACCACTTTATTTTTCTTTCCTATCGTTCACGTTATCGTCCGGTTGAAATATTACAGCAAATATACACAAAAGGATACCTAAGGATACATTAAAAATGATGTTTTATTTGTTTGTAGAAAGTTTATAGGTATAATTTGAACGTGTTCTCTTCACGGTTCAATGGGCGACTCGACGGTGGATTTTCTGAACATAACGCGCCAACCAAACAGAGATTTATGGATATAATAAATGACTTTTTCTAACAAAAGAACCATTGGATGTCTTCGTTGGACACTTGGGAAGCCCTCAGCAGAAGTTCTTCGAAAGGTAAGGGATTTTATATTAGCAATTTTATGCGTTTTGTGAGACCCGAGTTGGTTATGGATTTATGCTAATACATAAAATATGAGAGGGGCTATCCTCAAACAATCAAATGTTGTGCTTTCGCCGTAAAGCCTTTTTGAAATCTGACAGCGCTGTGATATTGCCAAAAATCAGAGCTTTTGATGACTATGCAACACTTGTACATTGATGAATGTTTAATAATTCAACTTTTGGATTTTGAATTTGGCGCTTCACATTTCACCAGGTAGTGTCGGGAGTGGGGTACTCGATGTGGTGTATCTGTCCAGTGTATGTCTCTGGAATGAACTCAATAGATATTCCCTCATTAGTACTAGAGTAGATAGTAGAATGGTTCAACAAACTTTACAAATTCAAATCCAGTCTCACACAAGCATGTACTATTACATATTAGTATTGGAGGAGGTGAGTTCCTCGCTATCTAAAGCTTTTTAAGCATTTTTTTTTAAACTCTACAGAAATGCACAGTATTTCCAATAGAATGCAAAACACTGAAGCCCTAATTCCACTGATCAACATGGGATCTAACCTCTTCTCTGCTCTTCTCTCCGCAGCTCTGTCTGTGTGGGCTGAGACATCTCTTAGCAGCTCTGTCTGTGGGCTGAGACATCTCTCAGCAGCTCTGTCTGTGGGCTGAGACATTTCTAGGCAGCTCTGTTTGTGGGCTGAGACATCTCTCACCAGCTCTGTCTGTCGGCTGAGACATCTCTAGGCAGCTCTGTTTGTGGGCTGAGACATCTCTCAACAGCTCTGTCTGTGGGCTGAGGCATCTCTAGGCAGCTCTGTTTGTGGGCTGAGACATCTCTCAACAGCTCTGTCTGTGGGCTGAGACATCTCTCAACATCTCTGTCTTTGGGATGAGATCTCTAGGCAGCTCTGTTTGTGGGCTGAGACATCTCTCAACAGCTCTGTCTGTGAGCTGAGACATCTCTCAGCAGCTCTGTGTCATACACAAACAGACAGAGCGCTAACTTTCCCACAGAAGATAATTAGCGCTGCTAACCCTGTCAACAGCTGGCTAGCGGGAGCCAATGAGGCGGAACACAGTGAGCGAGAGAGAGAGATACTGTATAGAGAGAGAGAGAGTGCAAGATAGAGATAGAGACTAGAACAGAGATTACCGTCCCAGAGGTCTCTGTGTGAACAGACTAGAAAAGGAATCGAATATTGATATATATAATACTGCTGCCCTATTCTCTTGACCTCTGACCTCTGACCAGCTTTCTTTTCTTCTGACAGGTTTGCTAAGGCATTTCCTTCCTCCTCTCGTACCGACATACTCTGTCCATTTGGAGAAGAAGAAGAAGAAGAAGAAGAAGAAGAAGAAGAAGAAGAAGAAGAAGAAGAAGAAGAAGAAGAAGAAGAAGAAGAAGAAGAAGAAGAAGAAGAAGAAGAAGAAGAAGAAGAAGAAGAAGAAGAAGAAGAAGAAGAAGAAGAAGAAGAAAGAAAATGTTGAAAATCTGGTTGTGAGGGGGAAAACATTATACCTCTCTCTCATAGGCCAGGATCAGGGAAAAAAATATGTTCTCATTCTCATACAATATTTCCATTTGCTCATGGGTCCGTCCAAGGAGTACGTTTCCCTCAATCTATCATTTTCACTGCGGTCGCAAAAACCCTAGCGTAATTATTCCTACAGATATTGAGGCGGTTTAGTGGAGAATTCAACCTGAAAGAGGGGAAGCCTTGCTCTCAAACATAAAGTTGTTAACAGGTGAAGGTCAGTGAACCACAGAGTGATTCTCACACTTTTCCACTACAATTGATTATACAGACACATAGAAACTAATGTTAATTTCTATCATTTACAAAGAGAGAGAGAGAGCGAGAGAGAGAGAGAGAGAGAGAGAGAGAGAGAGAGAGAGAGAGAGAGAGAGAGAGAGAGAGAGAGAGAGAGAGAGAGAGAGAGAGAACAATAATTATGTCATAGCTTCCCTGTTCCACCTACTGCGCTCCACCTTTCTGTCCTCCTCCCTGCATGGTCTCTTCCTTCTCTCTCTCCTCTTCTCCTTCTCTCTCTCTCTCTCTCTCTCTCTCTCTCTCTCTCTCTCTCTCTCTCTCTCATGCCCTGCCTTGTGTAAGAGGTCATCACTGAAGCCATGAAGTGCTGCATTCACCCAGGGTCTACTGACTGATGTCTGGGCCAAATGCACTGATGCACGCACGCACACACACGCTGAGCCAGACGGAGAGTGTGCTTAGTGCGACTCCAGGAGGAAAACCTGCCATGACATCACCCAGGGGACCGCAGGTGCAGGGCCGGGACAGGAGAGGAAGTGACTCACAGGAAGTGCAGTGAGGCAGACTTTGCCGCACACTGTATGTGTGTGTGCGCGTGTGTGTGTGAGAGTGTGTCTATGCTGTGAGGCAGATTTTGCCATGCCACTGACAGGCAGGCTGTGGGAGAGATAAACAGACAGACAGACAGACAGACAGACAGACAGACAGACAGACAGACAGAGAGAGAGAGAGAGAGAGAGAGAGAGAGAGAGAGAGAGAGAGAGAGGGTGAAGGAGGGAATGTGTTCCACCTCAGAGGGAGCAGCTGGGGCACCTGGACCTGGTCTTTCCACAACCAGCTTTACCGCTCACAAGTCACAACCAGCTTTACCGCTCACAAGTCACAACCAGCTTAACTGCTCACAAGTCACAACCATCTTTACCGCTGGCATGTCACAACCAGCTTTACTCCTCACAACCATCTTTACCGCTCACAAATCACTACCAGCTTTACAGGGCACAAGTCACAACCAGCTTAACTGCTCACAAGTCACAACCGTCTTTACCGCTCGCAAGTCACAACCAGCTTTACCGCTCGCAAGTCACAACCAGCTTTACCGCTCACAAGTCACAACCAGCTTTACCGCTCGCAAGTCACAACCAGCTTTACCGCTCGCAAGTCACAACCAGCTTTACCGCTCGCAAGTCACAACCAGCTTTACCGCTCGCAAGTCACAACCAGCTTTACCGCTCACATGTCACAACAAGCTTTACTCCTCACATGTCACAACCAGCTTTACTGCTCACAAGTCACAACCAGCTTTACCGCTCACAAGTCACAACCAGCTTTACCGCTCGCAAGTCACAACCAGCTTTACCGCTCACAAGTCACAACCAGCTTTACCGCTCACAAGTCACAACCAGCTCTGAGCTCAAGTGTTAAAGCTACAGTACATTGGGTTAGTTAGTGCCTAAAGCACTACTTATTAAAAGCATAGTTTTGCTCATGATATACTGGCTTTTATGTCATGTTTCTGCACCCTTGTTACAGTATACGCACGTACTGGGAAAGAGCTTTCCTAAATAACTACAACATAAGATACATTTAAAAAATTTACAAATATGTGTTGACTTCAAGCAAATACTCTAGCCAAGATCAATCAGGGTTGTTTCTGAAGAGTGAAACAGACTTTGCGAGGCCATAGGCGTACCTGCAGGAGGAAGAAAACACATTAAACATTTCTATCCCCATGGCTTCTCTCCAGCACTGAGAGGTGTGACAATATGCCCAGCTTTTGAAACACAGAGACTAACCAAGGAGGAGAGCAGGAGGAGGAGGAGGAGGAGGGGGGAAGAGAGGGGAGGTGGAGAAGGGAGGTGGAGAGGCGAGGGGAGAAGAGATGAGAGGAGAGAAGGAAGAGAGGGAGGGAGGGGGAAGAGGTGGGGAGGACGGGGGAAGAGGAGGAGGAGGAGGAGGAGGAGGAGGAGGAGGAGGAGGAGGAGGAGGAGGAGGAGGAGGAGGAGGAGGAGGAGGAGGAGGAGGAGGAGGAGGAGAGGAATGTGTGTCCTTGAACGCACCGACCTGGCCAGTTTATACAAAGCGTATTACGTTAATGAGAATAATGTGGCGAGTGGATTCCTCCAATACCACCCAGGATAACACAAGCCAGTTGCCTACAGTCCGCATCTGGTCTGGACCCCACGGTAATCTGCTCTAACACACGTGGTCCAGGACCAGGTTTTTCTCATAGACCACCAACTGAGGGCCCTAAACCTCCCTTCACAACAGGTCCCTTTCAGAGCTTTGCAGGGATAGACAGAGTTCGGCAAAGGCAGTTTTAAAATGGCAAGATGGCGTCAAGATGACAAGTTTCAGCACAATGATATTCTAGTCAGAATGAATTAATCTTCTTAGTTCCTAGTCTTCCACAAAAGAACACCACTGCTGCCAATCTTTAGCTTTTTTGGAGTTTGGTTCCCAAAGACAGGGCACATTCCCTAATCTCCATCTTCAATCTAATCAGAACAGAAGTGAGGAATATTAATATCATGAAAGCTTTGGTTCCAAGATGGAACATATCTTAGTGAACTTGACCACTGCTGTTGTCCCATTCAAAATCCTGCACTCCCAGTAAAATACTAAACCTCACTGTGAGTTACCACTTTACAATGTAGAGCACTTGAATTTAAGAAAACTGGACTTTTTCCACATTTTGTTACACTACAGCCTTACACCTTACACAAATTTTGATTTAATTGTTTTTTTCCCTCATCAATCTACACACAATACCCCATAATGGCAAAGCAAAAACAGGTTTATAGATTTTTTTGTATTAAAAATAAACAAATGAAATATCACATTTACATAACTATTCAGACCCTTTACTCAGTACTTTGTTGAAGCACCTTTGGCAGCGATTACAGCCTTGAGTCTTCTCGGGTATGACGCTACAAGCTTGGCACACCTGTATTTGGGGAGTTTCTCACATTCTTCTCTGCAGATCCTCTCAAGCTCTGTCAGGTTGGATGGGGAGATATTTTCATGTCTCTCCAGAGATGTTCAGGTTCAAGTCCGGGCTCTGGCTGGGCCACTCAAAGACATTCAAAGACTTGTCCTGAAGCCACTCCTGTGTTGTCTTGGCTGTGTGGTTAGGGTTGTTGTGGACTCCAATCATGTTGTAGAAAAATTTCAAGGATGATAAATGGAAACAGGATGCACCTGAGCTCAATTTCGAGTCTCATAGCAAAGGGTCGGAATACTTACGTAAATAAGGTATTTCAGTTTTATTTATTTTTTGTTAAGATTTCAAAAAGCCTGTTTTCACTTTGTCATTATGGGGTAATGTGTGTAGATTGATGAGGAAAAATGTATTTAATAAATTGTAGAATAAGGCTGTAACGTAACAAAATGTGGAAAAAGTCAAGGGCTTTGAATACTTTCCGAATGCACTGTAGATGCAAATCATGACTTGATCATTCACAGCTCAGACTAACTATCTCACAAGTGGATGATAGGTCACGTTATTGTAACAGATTGGTTGTTGCCATCTACTGGCTGAAGCCAGATGATAAAGGCCCCAGGTTTATAATCTGTGTGCTCCAGAGGAGGCTGGTAGGAGGAGCTATAGGAAGACAGGCATATTGTAATGACTGGAATGGACTCAATGGAAAGGTGTCAAATATTTAGTTTCCATATGTTTGATGTGTTTGATACGATCCATAAATCCATTCCAGCCATTACAATGAGTTCGTCCTCCTATAGCTCCTCCCACCAGCCTCCTCTGGTGTACTCATAACAAGATGGCCAGGTCCGTCATCTATAGAAGACATTGATATAGAATGTAATTTCAAGTGGCTTCAGAAAGTATTCACAACACTTGACTTTTTCCACATTTTGTTGTGTTACAGACTCAATTTTGAAAGTAAAGAGAAACGACAGTCCATCATTACTTTAAGGCATTAAAGTCAATCCGGAACATTCCAAGAACTTTGAACGTTTCTTCAAGTGCAGTCGTAAAAACCACCAAGCTCTATGCTAAAATTGGCTCTCATGAGGACCGCCACAGGAAAGGAAGTCCCAGAGTCACCTCTGCTGCAGAGGATAAGTTCATTAGAGTTACCAGCCTCCGAAATTGCAGCCCAAATAAATGCTTCACAGTTCAAGTAACAGACACATCTCAACATCAACTGTTCAGAGGAGACTGCGTGAATCAGGCCTCGAATTGCTGCAAAGAAACCAGTACTAAAGGACACCAATGAGAAGAAGAGACTTGCTTGGGCCAAGAAACACGAGCAATGGGCATTAGACCAGTGGAAATCTGTCCAAATTTGAGATTTTTGGTTCTAACCGCTGTGTCATTGTGAGACGCAGAGTAGGTGAACGGATGATCTCTACATGTGTATTTCCCACCGTGAAGCACGGAGGAGGAGGTGTGATGGTGTGGGGGTGCTTAGAATTCAAGGCACACTTAACCAGCATGGCTACCACAGAATTCTGCTGCGATACGCCATCCCATCTGGTTTGCGCTTAGTGGGGCTATCATTTGTTTTTCAACAGGACAGTGACCCAGGCTGTGTAAGGGCTATTTTACCAAGAAGGAGAGTGATGGAGTGCTGCATCAAATGACCTGGCCTTCACAATCACCCGACCTCAACCCAATTGAGATGGTTTGGGATGAGTTGGACCACAGAGTGAAGGAAAAGCATCCAACAAGTGCTCAGCATATGTGCGAACTCCTTCAAGATGGACACACCTACTCAACAAATTCTTATTTACAATGATACCCTACCCCGGCCAAACCCAGACGACCCTTGGCCAATTGTGCGCCGCCCTATGGGACTCCCAATCACGGCTGGATGTGATACAGCCTGGATTCGAACTAGGGACTGTAATGACGCCTCTTACACTGAGATGTAGTGCCCAAACACATTACTTGATGATATGTACACTATTTTGAGGCCTTGGCGCTCTATGTCCAACCCACATTTCCCCCTTTAAATAGTTACATTTCTTGTCTATTCACAGGGAAGACTGGACAGAGCCTGGTAGAGCCCCACCTGTGCCGGATGAGTTGATACAAATGCCTACTTAGGCCTATTCCTTTTGATTTAGGAACATGTTCTTCTGACAGTGTATTTTTTTTTTTTTTTTTTAGATATCTTTCCTACCTTAATTTTGTAGTACCTACTATTTAATAAAAACCTGATTTTGCACCTTGAACTTTGCCCCCTGTTAAGACCGTAAGAAGCGTTACCCCAATCACAGTTATCAAGCCAGGGTCTTTTCAGCCTTGGTCTTTTCAGCCTTGGTCTTTTCAGCCTTAGTCAACCTAAGGCCATCAAATAGGCTACTTTCGACAAGTCTGAGTTGTTTTTGACCTGTGTGATATCAGGTCTGGGGAAGTTACTCTGAAAATGAGAGTCGTTTTTGAACTGTGTGATATCAGTGTTGGGGAAGTTACTCTGAAAATATAGTTTACCAAGCTACCAATTATCTCACACTGGAAGACATTAAGCTACACTAAAGCTACCCTTAACAAATATAGTTTACTTAACTAAAGTTATTTGAAAAAGTAGTTCACTACAACCAAACTACTTTGTGAAAAATGATCATTCCTAAATCTGAAATGTCATAGACTACACATTGCAAAAACAGATCATTTTGTAGTCAGATGTTAACAGAATGTGTAATTTAGCCTATTAGGCAGGTCTGGTATAAATAAAGCAAGGAGATTTTTGCCTACTTTACTTTATTTTATTTTATTTTTGCAAAATAAGTATTGTGTAGATCTAGTAATTAACTACACCACTGCATGGCAAAGCAGTAATTGACTAATGAATACACTACCAAGATTTGAATTTAGTTCAACTACCACCAAGCTACTGCAAAATGTCATTAAATTACTAGTTGAACTGCATATATTTCATTACTCCCCAACACTGTGTGATATACTGAAAGACAACAGCTAGCGTATATCATGTGTCATAATGACTTTTACAGTTCAATAGATTGACATTTATCAACGTGGCGTGCTGGGATTGTCATGTAGTCATTCATCTCAAAGCTTCACGCTACTAAGATGGAGAACACTCCCCACAATCACACTGACTCCCTTCTTCACAACCCTCCATATGGATCTCCTTCCTTCCTGCCCTCCTCCCCCTCCCTCTCTCTGTATCTTTATTTCTCCCTCTCCCTCTCTTTTTCTCTTTATTTATTCTCTCTCTTTCGAATCTTTATCTCTCTTTCTCCCTCTATTTCTCCCTCTCTTTCTTTCTTTCTTTCTCTCCCGCCCTCTCTCTCCCTCTCTCTCCCTCTCTTAATTTCTCTTTATCTCTCTCTCCTCTCTCCCTTCTCTTGATTTTCTCTCCCTCTATCATTCTCTGACTTAGTGGGTCCACAGACAGACAGGCTACAAAGGTAGAGATCCTCAAATTCAAAGCATTGAGGGAATCTTGTACATACTTGAAGTCAAGAACAAAAGGCAGTCTGATGCACAGTTAATAACACCTTTATTGAAGCATTGTAATAATTTATATGTTACTGAATATGGCTTCTTGATCATATGAAATGTTATGTGTTTTTCTAAACTAGTATATTTCGTCACCTTACATAATACGGACATCATTGTAAAATATCATCTTGATGACTTATCTTCCTAAATACAGGTTGAATTAATAAATACTAAATAATGTATTTATAAACTGTTTGCCATGATGTCATTTAAAAAAACATTTTAATAAACATTTGTTTTTTCAGTCTGTTGATCCCAGATCCAGTTGGGACCTGGAGAGAGCGACAGATCCACGCAACATGCCAACTCACAGGAGAAACTGTGACAAGACGTAATGTTGAGGTGAGTGAGCCAAGGTTTTTTTGTGAAGACTCCTGTAATGTGGTCTTTAGCTGGTGGATTAATTGGTCAGTTCATGATATAAAACTATGACACATGGATCCCTGTTTGCCTATTGGTGAGTCCATCATACACTGGCTGCCTGGAATAGACTCATGTCCATCCATGTTGCCTTGAGGTGAAGTCTTTAACAATGTAGCCTCTCATAGAATGAGTAGGCCCTTGACAGTGCACTGTGGCTTAGCTCCACTACCACGAGAAGGCACACACACATTTGATTTACTACCCTTGTGGAGACCAAACAATTGATTCCCATTTAAAAACATAACCCCTAACCCTAAACCGAAACCGAAACCGAAACCGAAACCGAAACCTAACCTAACCTAACCTAACCTAACCTAACCCTAACCTTAACCTTAACCCCTTACTCCTAACTCTTAACCCTAATTGTAACCTTAACCCTATAGCTAACCCCTAAACCTAGCCCTTTTCCTCTCCCCCTAGAAAATCCATTTCCATATTTGTTTCTCCTCTTGACTGTGTGGACAAACGAGGGCCTGTTTGATGTGTTCAGAGCTGCAGCCCAGATGCCACAGTTTCAGCTATGCTGGACGTCATCTCACTGATGCTTCTCGGAAAACTGAAAAAACACCATGTGCAGTGCACCACCTCTAAAATTAGCGTGCAGCACATGAAGAAAAAAAAGACAAAAAGAAGAAGAAAGAAAGAGTCACAAGCGCCCCACCCTGCCTGGCGAGAGGCCGGGGCCAAGATCTCCCATAGCGACGGACGGAGCACTTCGCTTCATCAAAGGTGCACGGCGCACACTTTCCAAATACAGCACCGCCAGAAATCTGGAAATCTGATTTAAGAACCCTTATGATTTTGGTTGTTGGAGCTGTAGATACTTTTGGTGTGGTTTGCACACAGCTAAACGAATGGGCCTGTCATGCCAGTTAGAGAGAGAGTCCCTCTCTCCCTCTCTCTCAATGTTATTCTCATCAGTTCTGCAGCCGTTCTGTTGTGTGTAAACAAAAAGAGAGAAGCACACCTTTAACTTATTTACCAGATGCTCAGAAAAGGAAGAAAATAACCAGCTTTGAGTTTAGAGAGGGATTTTGTTTGAGGCCTGTGTAGCAGGTGAAGGAGGACCCCTTTAAACCAAGCATATCTCACACAGCATATCTCACAGTTGTTTTTAGCTAAACCATAATACATGGGCATAATAGAAACATACACAGTCTTATCTGACAGTGTGCAGTGCACATGGTAGTCTACCCTAATAGAACTGAGGAGTTTCACTCTGCATTGTCACAAACAGCTTATGGCAAAGTGACAAGTCTGCTAGTCAGAGCTGTGGTAGGGGGGCTGATATAAAACTGGCCCTAAAGCGAGCCCTTGGGGGGTGAGAAACACTGGCTGACACAGAGTACCGGAACCAAGTGGAGTTGGATTAGGGGGCAAGGGGGGCAACAGTCAGGAGTACACCCCACGTGTCCCCCACCCAGGGAGCTGTATTTCCCCCCAATCCAATGAAAGGTTTATAGACTGTAGCTATAAAGGCAACCCATTAAATCGAACATTGTTTTAACACAGGCATTTTCTTCCAACCCCCGCTCCCCCTCTCCCCCTCTTCTTCTGAAATTGTTGGCAGTTCAGTGGGGGGGTAAAGTTTTACTGTTGAACATTTAGTTGATTTTCATCACATTTTCATTAACTTTGTCAGCAAAGTGATTTCCTCCTGAAGTCCATTAAAATGGTGCGCTGTGGCAAGGTAGAGAGGGAGGAGAGAGGGAGGGAGGCGGGGAGGCAGGCAGGTAGAAAGGCACACAGACAGGCAGAAAGGCAGACAGGGAGGCAGGCAGGCAGGCAGGCATACGGGTGGTGCTACTGGCAGGGCTTTGGGGGGGACCATGTGCTGCGCTGAGTTCTGTGGTTGGGGTCTACACTACAGAAATGGACACCAGATGAGAACTCTCAGGGGAACGGATGCAAGGTTAAATAAAATAACATGTGTAGGCCAGGAGATTGAAACTGATGGACCGGAACTGCTCTAGCACAAAATGGCTGCTTGTTGCATCACCCAGGTGGGTGCTGGATAAGATTAGGTATTAGGTCATCTTCTTACTGAGGAATGTAAGAGTTTTTCTTGAATATTTGTGTTTTGCTGTATTTTACTTGTTTTATATATTTTTTTGGTCTTGTGAAATTGTATACGCAGGACTCCCTTGTGAAAGAGAGCCTGGTCTCAATGGTGACTCCCTGCTTAAATAAAGGTTAAAAAAAATGTATAACATCTGTCTGTTGCACAATGACTCAATATACACAATGGCAAAACATCAGAGAATTAGAGAAAGTTGTTATCTTAGGACTTAGGGACTTAAGGATAAGGCATTTCACCATTATACTGTCAGCTGTTTGGAAATGTAACTCCTGTACTATTAAATGATAGATGAACTTGAGTTAAAATCAGATATTTGTTCAAATGGATTGTTTCCCCACAAGAAAAAGCCTACCAGAAAAATCTTTGCTGATTAAAAAAACAACCATGTTGGGTTGCTCTCTGCAAGCGAGTGCATGCATGTGTCTGAGTTTAAAACCAACATTCCATGGTTCCAATGTACGCTCGTATAAAAAACATTATATTTAGAGCTTCTTGAGCTGCCTTGTGTTCCGTTCCAAACTCTGTCTAATGCAAACACAGCAGAAAACAGTCTGTCAAACTCCACAACCTTTCCTCTCTCTTTCTCTCGCGCTTTTTCTCACTCTCTCATTATCTACCCCGCCAGTGTGGCTACAGTACGTATTTCATCCGTCTCTTTTAGGACTATTCCGAGTCACTCCATTTAGGCTAGTGATTGCATTTCTTCTCTGAGAACAATAAAAGTATTAAGTTATGAATTCTAACCTTTATGCCTGTGCTCTGTCTTGGACATGTGATATGTTTTGTTTTTGCCATCCCATCCTACCATTATCTGTCCCTATGAATAAAATATGAGCAATAATCCCCTGTTGTTTGTCATGGGTCCTTTGTCCTGATCTTGTCTATATTCTTATTGTGCCAACATTTCCAGAAATATGTCTACACATAGTATTCAAATGTGTCTGTTATCTGTCCACTGTATCTGCATAGTGGCCATATTTCCTGGTCCCTTCCTTTATGCTAATTATTTCACAGCTTTTCTTTCAAAATCATATTTATCTATCTATTGTAAGACACATATTGATTTAATCAGTCAATGGTGCCACCTGTCAATAAATTTAGAGGGTGGAATAATGATGATTTAAATAGTTTCACTGTCCAGATTGATTAGATTTACAAGATATCTAGACGTGTCTGACTACCTCTGATCACAATCAGATCACAATGTGTTGTTTTATTGTCAGAAAATGTGGGCACAATCAGAATGTGGACAAGATCAGGACAAAGGATGCAAGTTAGAACCAGGTATAACGGAGCTTAACAGAACTACTCCCACTGTTGCCAAAACCACAACAGAAGAAGGCAGCCAAAAGAGACGTATTGGGAGAATGTGCCTGAGCATGTGCATATGGAGCAGGTACACATGTGTCTGTGTGTTTGTTTGTCTTTATTCATTAAATCAGCTGTTGACCTTGTGTCTTGATGAGGGCCCATTGTGTTTGTCTGATAGCTCGCAGCCTGTCATGTCTCAAATCGCACAGTGAACAAACTCACAACACAGCCCAGCACAGCCCAGCACAGACACTCTACAAATCCCTCACACACTGACACACAACTCAGCTTGTTTGTTTTCTTTCTCTCTCTCCCTACTTCCCCTCTCTCTCTCTCTTTCTCTCTCTCTTTCTCTCTTTTAAGTTAAGAAAATGAACTATTCCCAGGGGTTAACTTTTACCTCTGCTTTCCTTCCCAGAGATCTGTGCAATTCCATGTAAACCTACTGGAGGAAAACATCTCGCTGTGTTTTCCCAGTCCTCCCCAGAGACCTTATAACATCTGTATAGATGTAGCAGCCTTGGACCCTGCTGTGATTCTGTACCCCACTGCAGACCATTACATCACTTACACTGAGCCTTTCAAAACACACCGCCAGGCTCCAGTTACTGTGCGTTGATCATAAGAGGTGTAAATGCTTCATCTTGGCATTCACTGTTAGAGAGTTAGCTTTTAACCTTGTCTTCTTTGTTTTTTTGCGGCTAATTTATGTGGGAGAGGTTCTACTACTTTTGACCCCTTGACATCCTTAGTTTGATTTGAATGCTTTAAACACACATTGGGAAGTCAGCTGGACAAGTGTGGACAATTGGAGCAACCAAAGTGTTTTCTCACGATAAATACACATTATTTATTTACAAATAAAGTGGTTATAATAGAAATAAATACAAATAAAAATCTGAGCATTGTACTTCATGTGGTATTGCACCCATTTCGAAATGTACATCAGAAATACATTTTCAAAACCAGTAAAGGATTATTCCTCTGAGTAAAATATTTATTTTTTCCCAACTTTAAGTAGACATAAATATATTCATATATATATATTTTTTAATCTTCTTCCAAAATAGCTATGTTTGTGTCTTTTCTGTCATATAAATAAAACATCTTCATTGGGAAACTGTGTGTCCATATAACCTCTCTCTCTCTCTCTTTCTGAGTCTCTCCATCCCTCCATCCTTCTGTCTCTGTGTGTCTCACCGGCAGCCACATCCCTCCACCACCATATCCTGGTAGTTTTTGAGGATGACCTTCTCATACTCATCCAGATAGAGCAGTGATATGGGGCTAAGCTCTGTGGGCACGCAGCACGCCCGGGGGATGTTGGAGTTCACAGAGTTGACCAGCGTCTGAACAATAGCATGGTTGGTGGAGTTGAGGTGGTCGGCCAATGGGAAGGGGCACTCCCCGTGGCAGTAGAAGGCGTGGTAGCCAGGGGGCGCAACTATCCACTCATTCCAGCCCACATCGCTGAAGTCCACGTAGAGGGCATGTCTGCGGCAGTTGGCCTTGTGTTGGTGCTTCTTCCTCTGTTTCCTGTGGCCTGCTGCCTGTCTCTTGTCCCTGTGCAGAACCGCATTTCCCGGCCCGTCATGACCGTAGGTCACCAGCAGGGGGCGAGCCTGGGGCCATGAGCGCTGGTCCCCGTGGAGGGAGCGGCTTACCCTGACGTGTCGTCTCCGTCTTTGGCCCTCTTCGCCCCCCAGGGTGTCTGGGTGGAGCATCTCAACCAGGAAGCCGTGGTTGTGGCGCCCCCCGGAGGCCCACTGTGACACGGCAGGGCTGACGTCAAAGCTCTCCCAGCGGCTCAGAGAGTCCTGCACCAGCCGCGTGTCCAAGAGGCGTGTCAGGGGTTCCCCACGGGGAGACACAGGGGCTCCAAACACCTCGTACACGTTGATACGATGGAAGCCACCAGCACTGGTACTGGAGCTGTTACTGCTGTTGTGACTGGTGTTACTGGTGGGAGCTGCTGTGACCCCTAGGACCTGGTCCCTGTATACCCGGAGCTCTGCAGAGGTGATGAGCTCATCTCCAGGGATGGAGGTTAGGTTGAAGAAGAACTGCTGGGTTGTCCTGCCCTTCAGACTGGCCAGAGCCTCCATGGACTCTACAAGACAGGAGAAGGAGAGAGCTAGGGTCAGCGGATGATTTTGACAAAGACATTCATGGCTAAGATCAGGACATCGTTTTTTTTACTACAAAGGTTGTATTGATAAAGATGGTAGAGAAACTCCATGGAGAAAGTTACTGGGAGTAGAAGACAGCCACAAATGGCAGATAATGTGCTTACACGGAGAGCATGCTGCAATGTAAAAAATGTAGAGGCAAACATGTATGTCTTTATAGATTATACAGAAGCAGGGAAGAGGATTGACAAAGGTTTACTGTCCTGACGAACTGGTATTCTTTCCACAGCTCACTACAACACAGAGACATTGTTGTCATTCATGGCATCATACTCACACTCACTAACTCCAGTGTAAAGGCAAAAGCTAACAGTTATGACCATCCAGCTGCAATATGGCCAGGTTCATACATTTCATCAGAGTAAATGTCATGACATCAAAGCAGTGGTGTTCCAATGTTGATAAGATCTAGCAGGGAGCAGTGATAGCATCTAACCATTATACATGCGAGGCCACTAAATGCCATGGAGAATGTTCTGCCCTTTAGGATGTGGCTGCTACATGATGGACTGCTGTTATTACTGAATGTGTGGAAAAAGGAATTGTGGTCCATCATGGAATCCTCAAAGCTAGATTAATATGACATAATCATGGGCCATAGAGAAGTATAGCTCATTCATCTGTATGTCTCATTTATCTTCATGTTTTTTACACCTTTTTTGGAGCAGTCTATAGCTACACATTTTATTCCTCTGTGCATATTTGGCCTGATTGACAATGAATTATTAACATTAGTGTGTAAAACAAATTTCAGATTCATATGTCAATGTCAGCACTTATATTTTCTTGATTGTAGTCAAACGTTTTGCATTTCCCTTTAAGTGTTTTACAGATGGCACAAAGACATGCTTGTTATCTGTTTGGAGTGGTAAAATAAACACTAACTTTGAACTCAGGGCGTTTTCAAAGGAGGCCTTTAGGAAATTCCACCCCCTCATCCTAAATCTCTCTCCAGAAGCACAAAGACCTCAATTAGACCCATCAATCCTTATTGATGTGGGGAAACCCCTTCTCTCCATTTCTCTCCTTCAAACCCCTTCTCCCCTTCTCTCTTTCGCCCACTCATCCAAAATCCCTCTCTCCCCTTCGCTCTCTCTCTATCTCTCTCCTCACCCCAAATCCCCTTCTCTCTGTTTAGCTCCAAATCTTTCTCTCTCTTCTCTCCTACCTCCCCAGTCTATCCAGATCCCTGCTGTGTGAGTGGAGGAGGTGCTGCATGTTGGGGCTTGTCTAAGAGTGAACCACAGATATAAGTGTATCAACATTCCTAATTTCTTGGCTAATAACGGCTAAGATAATGGCTAATATCAGGTCATTCTTCTCTGCTGTCTCTGGCAGCCAGTCAGGCAGCCAGTCACTGTGTTAGGCCTGGAAATGTTCTGTTTCGCAAAAATAACAAAATAAAATTGAAAACCGATATTACAGAAATTAATTGTCCCTCTGAAATGAATATCACGGAACAGATGTGAAGAATGTATAAGGCTTTAGGCTTTGACATTATGGTTTACATGTGTAGCTACATGTATATTAAATATATAGGACCCCCCACTCTTCCCACTTCTACCATAGCAACAATCAAAATACCCAAAACCGTGCTGCGCTGGAGCATTGGATGAAAAGACAGGAGGATGCAAGGGTAAACAACTAAACATGGCTGAAATGTATCCCAAATGGCTACAATTAAGGTGTGGAGTCAAGCGGACGTTTACACTAGTGGAGAGAGTGGTCTTAGTCCCAGTCACCATGCCTCCTACCAGTGTGGTTTTTGTAGTGTGTCAGTGGTGTTTGTAGTGTTTTTGTGGTGTTTGTAGGTTCAGTGGTGTTTGTAGTGTTTCAGTGGTGTTTTTAGTGTCAGTGGTGTTTGTAGTGTGTCAGTGGTGTTTGTAGTGTTTTAGTGGTGTTTGTAGGTTCAGTGGTGTTTGTATTGTTTCAGTGGTGTTTTTAGTGTCAGTGGTGTTTGTACTGTGTCAGTTAGTCCACTGGGTGTCATCCCTACCTGGCCTCAGGAGAGGAGAACACCCAACCAACCACCCATCCTGACCCAACCACTCCAATGAGTCATTCACTGTGTGGAAACTTCCCTGTGCAGTGCAACACTCAGGAGTCTGTGTAGAAGGCCATCCATAGACACATTGGGCATGTACGGTACACTACTGGAGCTAGAGCCAACTAAAAGACAGGTACTATCAGATAGACTGTACAAAAAGCATGAGGGGAAATGTTTTTTTTTTAAGTTTCAATATTTGGTTTTCATGTTTCTATATGAACTGTTCTGGTCTGTTTTGTTGCAGCACTGTAAATGTAGTACCCAGATGAGCTATTTGCCTTCTAACACTAGACTAGAGGGTTAGACATCCTCTGAGCACATGCCTACCTCTCTAGCCACTGCTACTATACAACATAGTACAGATACAATACCAAATAAAAAAACACCACCAGAGTTCACATCACCCAAAGAAAATGTCCATTTGTGCCTCCAGTTCAACTCAAATACCTCATATTTATTTTAGCATTTATACCAATTGGCCCATACTGAAACAATAATATGGTCTGCATGTGTTTCTGAGGTATACAAATGTGTAGTTGTAATGTAAAATCACGCAGTCAGCGACGCATATGTAGCTACATAATAAGTATGTACGCCTAATTACATGGTTCTATTATTTGAATGTGCGTAATTGCGCATAAAGAGTACGCCTTGAGAGAGCGATTAGAAAAAGGAAAACGCGCACCCCCAAAACCAGAATGAGTAATGAACTGACTAGTCCTGTCTAAAAATGAGACGGAGCGATGTCTGCCACAGTGGCCTCTGTCATAATGCGTGTGTAGACAGTGTAGTGTAATGTCATGTCGTGTGTTATTGAAGTAGCAGCAGGGCGATGACTATCACTTGCGCACGCACACCGCCCTTTCTTTATCCCTCTCCTGTGGTGCGTGTCTGGAAAAACTGTTTTCAGGGCCCACGCAAACACCATCAATTATTAAGAAACAAATTACCCTTGTGATACCACCCACCACCCTTGATGTTTTGATGCCTGTTTAGCACAGTCAATAGAATGTTCCGGGTAACGGGTTGCATCACCGCATATTTCAGGGATTAGGCTACTTTGCACTTCAAAGTTACACATCAAGTAGTTCTCTGTCTAACCCTGACAATGAGTTTTACTCGTTACATTGTTAAATTACCCTTTGTTATTATATTATCTACTTATAAAGGGTGTGCGTCCCTGACGCGTGTCACTCTGTTTGGATATGAGGGGGCCTGTCATAAAAAAGTGTAATTGCTTTGAAAATCCTCTTCACACTCTGAGTCATGTTTAAATACAGGTTGACATGTCTGAGGGAGCAGAGGTGCTCTACCTTGCCAGGTGAAATATGCCACTAATACGTACCTTCATGGTGAAAGCTTCTAATCGTGTTGGCCTTGCTGGCGGCTCTCTCTGCGTGCCTCCCCATGCTCCGGGGCCGTTTAGTGCTGTGGTCTCCATTCAACGAATGCATACGGTACAGGTCCACCATGTACTGAGGCACTACAGCCTGTCTGCTCGGGTTCGGCCTCCGCTTAAGTCCGAACATATTGAGGAGCCGCAGCTCGAACTCGTTGAGAAAGTTCTCCGACTGCTCCGGGCTCTGTTTCTCGGACTCACTGTACTTCCTCCGGCCAACCTCGGGGATTAGTCCCGCTGCGCCTCCCAGCAACACCTGAGCCAGCAGCAGTACCATGAGAGAACGAAACACGGCGACCATGGTCAGTTAGTCCCTGCGAGGAGAGGAGAGCACTTTATGTCAATACACATGCGCCGAGGACACAGCACACAGACAGCTATCGACAGGAGAGACATTGGAGGTTCACTGTAAAATTCCCCCCAGCTCAGCTGCGATAAATTGTTTCTTCTTCCATATAATAGCAATTTGTATTAAAGCAGGTTAAAAGAAAAGACACGTCACTTTGAAGTAAAGAACATAAAGGTTGGCAATAACATCCCCGCGGGCTATGCTAAGTGAAATAGGAGATTGATCTTTTAACATTATAGCGGCAAAACTAAAACACCAGAATATCAAGGTGAGGAAGTTATGAAAGAGATTTGTCAAACAAAAAAGGGGATGGTAGCCTACAGGAAAGGAGAAATCAAAGAAACTGGAAGAAGACAGAGAGAAGACGGCAGACAAAAAGTCTGCAATTACAGAAGAGATAAGAGGACGTGTTTGGTGGGGGTGTACAAAAGAAATACTACATAGACCTTAGAACACACAAAGCATGACAGGACGTAGGAATCAAAAAGGTTCCAGTAGAGACAGTCGTGGCAGCAGTCAGATAGCGCTACAAGCGTCTATTTGGTGAGGCTTTGACGGCAATGTATAACTATAATCATGCGGGATAGAGTTACTTCAAGGGGCTCGCAGGTGTGAGATCTGACGTTCGTATCCTGGCCATATGTACTCCACTGCGCAGACAAGACATCAAAACACATCTAGGTCTACATCAAAAGTACATATCCTTAAAATACTACCAGTATGAATTTTTGTATGTACACTATGTTTTGGAATTTATGTACCCCCTCAAAAAAAAAAATGTACAAATACAAAATGGGAAAAAGAAACGGGGTTATTAGATCCAGAATACTCAGTGGATGGACAGTTTATGATGGGTTCTCAACTTTTCCCTAAATATAAAAATTGTCCTTGACTTCAGTAATGAATACCTCTAACTTGTTTTACCTGATAAGGAAGCGCTGTGTCCAGTCGTCCTTCCAGTTTTGGGCTCCAATAAATTCCACATTAATTCGTGTTTATTCCACGCTTTTCCTCTGCGGGCGAAAGACAGTCGGTGCACTGCTCCGACCCCTTTCTCTCGCACATATCTCCGCAGCTGGGAATCTGGAGACTTCTTGGTCAATAGAATAAAAAAATCGCCTAAAGTTATATCTATGAGGAGGAAGCAGACTGGTGTGGGCAGGACCGATCTAAGTGTAAAGCAGCGTCGTTGAACATCTTCAAATGCGAACTTTTAGATAAAGTTTAGCAGAGAACGGGTGTAGAAGATCAGACTGTATAGTGTGTGGTTGTGGGAGCTTAACCTCTCTCTCCTGCGCGCAGAACACTAGCAGTCCAATTGATTGGTGCCTTCTCTTCCCCCAACGAGGCTTTTTGTCGTGCAGTGATGTCACCAACGCAGAGCTGTCAATCATGTCGATTCCAAGCACCTCCTGTGCATTTTCAACCAGTCCTGCACCTACAATTGCCTGCCCAAACTCGCGCTGCTACACAGACAAAATGCTCCTTTAAATGAGTTTTGACTCTTACAAAATGACTCATATATGAGACTTTCTTTGATAATAGGCCTAGACTTTTATTTGTTTGTGTGATCTAACATAGTTAATTTTGACAGCTTCAAAATATCTAACTTTAGGTTTTCTTTTCCTTTTCAGAAAATAGGCTACTCATCGTTCTGCATTCTTCTGGTGTTCGTTCTCATTTTATGCAGGAGCAGGCCTATATTTTTTCATTGTTGATCATAGAGAAGTTCCCACATATGCTGAGCACTTGTTGGCTGCTTTTCTTTCACTCTGCAGTCCGACTCATCCCAAACCATCTCAATTGGGTTGAGGTCGGGGGATTGTGGAGGCCAGCCCATCTGATGCAGCACTCCATCACTCTCCTTCTTGGTAAAATAGCCCTTACACCACCAGGAGGTGTGTTTTGGGTCATTGTCCTGTTGAAAAACAAATGATAGTCCCACTAAGCCCAAACCAGATGGGATGGCGTATCGCTGCAGAATGCTGTGGTAGCCATGCTGGTAAATTCTAAATAAATCACAAACATTGTCACCAGCAAAGCACCCCCACACCTTAACACCTCCTCCTTCATGCTTTACAATGGGAAATACACATGCGGCAATCATCCGTTCACCCACACCGCATCTCACAACGACGCAAAGGTTAGAACCAGAAATCTCAAATTTGGACTCCATTGGGTTTAATGTCCATTGCTTGTGTTTCTTGGTGGTGTCCTTTTTCTTATTGGTGTCTTTTAGTAGTGGTTTCTTTGCAGCAATTAGACCATGAAGGTCTGATTCACTTAGTCTCCTCTGAACAGTTGATGTTGAGATGTGTCTGTTACTTAAACTCTGTGAAGCATTTATTTGGGCTGCAATTTCTGAGGCTGGTAACTAATGAACGTATCCTCTGCAGCAGAGTCAACTGAGTCTTCCATTCCAGTGGCGGTCCTCATGAGAGCCAATTTCATCATATCGCTTGATGGTTTTTGCGACTGCACTTGAAGAAATGTACACAGTCCTTGATATGTTCCGTATTGACTGAACTTCATGTCTAAAAGTAAAGATGGACTGTCATTTCTCTTTGCTTATTTGAGCTGTTTTTGCCATAATATGGACTTGGTCTTTTACCAAATAGGACTACCTTCTGTATACCCCCTACCTTGTCACAACACAACTGATTGGCTCAAACGCAATAAGAAGGAAAGAAATTCCACAAATTAACTTTTAAGAAGGCACACCTGTTAATGAAATGCATTCCAGGTGACTACCACATGAAGCTGGCTGAGAGAATAACAGAGAGTGTGCAAAGCTATCATCAAGGCAAAAGGTGGCTATTTGAAGAATCTCAAATATATACAAATATTTTTAACAAAATGTTTTGGTTACTACATGATTCAATATGTGTTATTTCATAGTTTTGATGTCTTCATTATTATTCTACAATGTAGAAAATAGTAAAAATTAAGAAAAACCCCTGACTGAGTAGGTGTTCAAAAAACTTTTAACTGGTAGTGTATGTGTGTGTAATAATACTTCACATAGTACTATTATTATTATGTGTTTGCGTGCACACCGCGCGGTGCATTGGAAGAATTGTCAATCCAATAAAAAAAGGCTATCGAGTTTGCATTGCAAATTATTTGGATGAAACATGTCCATATATTGGTATTTTAGTGCCATCTATCAGTTGTAACTGTGGATCAGTGGAGGCTCCTCAAAGGAGGAAGGGGAGGACCATCCTCCTCAGTGAATTTCTTAAAAATTAAAACTGTACAACATTTAAAAAGTTATCCCTTTTAGATAAAACTATACTAAATATATTCACGTCACCAAATAACTGATTGAAACACACTATTTTGCAAAGGTCTACAATAGCCTCAACAGCACTCTGTAGGATAGCACCATGGTGTAGCCGGAGGACAGCTAGTTTCCGTCCTCCTCTGGGTACACTGACTTCAAAATAAAACCTTTGGTTCTCACCCCCTTCCATAGACATACACAGTGATTATGACAACTTCCGGAGGATCCTCCAGCCTATCAGAGCTCTTGCAGCATGAACTGACATGTTGTCCGCCCAATCAAAGGATCAGAGAATTAATCTAGTACTGAAAGCATAAGCTACAACTAGCTAGCACTGCAGTGTATAAAATGTGGTGAGTACTTGACTCAAAGAGAGAGAAAGACAACAGTTGAACAGTTTTGAACAAATTAATTTATTACAAAATGAAGGAGAAGCAAGAGCGAAATAGAGAGAGTGATTTCCTCATTTATTCTTTTTCACTTTCAGTTTCACTTACTTAGCTAGCAAATGCAGCTAGCTAGTTTAGCCTACTGAACACCCTGCTCAAACAGAGGGATACTATGTTAGCTAGTTACTTTAGCTAATATGGTGACAACGATGTAGGCTGTTTGTAGAGGTTTGGCTTGGAAAGGTTCGTCTGATCACATACATTTGTTGTGCATTGAAGTCCACAAGCGAAGGGAAGAGAAGAAATACAACATGGCTGTTATGAGAATGAACTCTGTTTACGCATGATCAGGGGTGTATTTATTCCGCCGATTCTATTGAAAAACGTTTCTTAAATGGAAGCAAACGGAACAAAACGGGGATAAACAGATTAAATATTAAACCCTCTATCAGCTAGATGGCAAGAGTGTGCAAGGCGGTATTGAATGTCACATCAAATTTGTTTCTCGACCTATGTGCACCTACATTATAAACTTTCATTCATAGGCTAGGTTGTAACAACCTCATGATGGGTATAGAGAACATTTGAGTATCATGTAGTAGCCTAAACCTATCGATGTTACATTGAACTGGGTGAATGGAATATGAATGACAGTCATCCAATATTCTGTAATAGAAATAAGGCCATGCTCATGAGAAAATAAATTGTCCTCCTCATCATAAACAGCACTGACCGCCACTGCTGTGGATGCTACATTGATCTGTCTGAACTGAGTTAAGTAGTCTGTCATTTTGTTGGATGATATGAAATCTACCGCCATTGGAGGCTATCGCTTGTTTATCTTGGCCACATTAGTATTTTTTTATTTTAACATTTTTTATTTATCCTTTATTTAACTAAGCAAGTCAGTTAAGAAAAAAATATTATTTACAATGACGGCCTACCCCGGCCAAACCCTAACCCGGACGATGCTGGGCCACTTGTGCACTGCCCTATGGGACTCCCAATCACGGCCGGTTGTGATACAGCCTGGAATCGAACCAGGGTCTGTAGTGACGACTCTAGCAGTGAGATGCAGTGCCTTTGACCGCTGCGCCATTTGGTGAAAATTGTTAGTACATTTCGGTTAGTGGCCTATGTGTAACGTATACGCTAGGAGTCAGGAAGCAGGTGCAGAAGGTGAGTTTAATAATGAGAATCAGCAGATAAACAAAACAGGAGAAGCGTACTGAACGTGAACAAAACCAATACTGCCTTAAGACTGAGGCTACTGAGGGATACATTAAGAGGAAGTAATCAAGGTAATAATGAAGTCCAGTTGTGCATAACAATGGGGAACAGGTGTGCGTAATGATGGTTGCCAGGACCGTTGGTTAGTAGACCGGTGACGTCGAGAGCCGGAGAGAGGGAACGAGAGTAGGCGTGACACTATGTCACTCTGGTTGTTGAAGCTATCTGTTGTATGGTGAACTTGGGCTTCATCAAGGTTTATTTGTGAGTAAATCTCGCTTTGATAATAGCCCGTGCTTACCTAGCCACCGACCTCACCGCACGTCACTGACACACACACGCACATTCACACACACACACACACACACACACAAACACAGCGAACATTTAGAGCCTTGCACAGTAGCATAAGGAAAAACATTTAATTTTTTACTTTTACCCCCAATTTCATGGTATCCAATTGGTAGTTACAGTCTTGTCTCATCGCTGCATCTCCCGTACGGACACGGGAGAGGCGAAGGTCGAGAGCCGTGTGTCCCCCAAAACACATCCCAACCAAGCCGCACTGCTTCTTGACACAATGTCCACTTAACCCGGAAGCCAGCCACACCAATGTGTCAGAGGAAACACTGTGCACCTGGTGAACGTGTCAGCGTGCATTGCGCCACGCCCGCCACATGAGTCGCTAGTGCACGATGGGACAAAGACATTCCTGCCGGCCCAGAACCTCTAGTGGCACAGATAGCACTGCGATGCAGTGCCTTAGACCACCGCGCCACTTGGGAGGCCAGCATAAGGAAAAATACAATATAACTGTATGTGGCAAAATTGAGTACTACCCAATATTGTAGAACCTGCCTGTACTGTTCTCAATTGTAAATACAGTGGTGATCCCTCCTGTGTCTCAGATCCCTATGGATGATTGATCAACATGGGTTATTTCCTGGATTAAGCATGTTTGATTGTTGGATTAAAACTAATTGACAGTGAGCTGGGAAATGTGTTGTTTCTGGTAGATTAGGGGGATTAGGATCTGTAGGGACTGCCTGTCCTATCCTCATCCCACAGCGCTGACCTCTGAACTTTACTCTTAGCTGGAACTGGTATCCCTCCTGTCCTGTCCTTTGTCCTGGGAAAAGGGACAAGACAAAGATGCACCAAGTCCATAGTCTTCTCCAGGCTGATCCCATTCAGTTTGAAAAGATTAATTGATTGCCTGAGAAAATGAACTGTAGCAGTGTTTCAGTCTAGTCAGGTCAAGGTCAACCCTGAAACACTGTGTTTATTGATGGTTTGCATGAGTTTTCACTACTTCACTTCTGAGAAGTTGTTTCTCTCGTCACATGTGATCCAACAAGCTCCTCCATTTCTCATAGAGTAGATATTGTCAGTTACCAGCCCCCAGCAGCATAGTACAGTTAGGGGGAAGAGAAACTGGGGTCCATCGTTGAGCTGTATACAAGCCTGTAGACTTTACTCAACAGCCCTGATGTTAGAGACATCTCCATATGAAGACCCCTCATTGATTACAGCTAGTTATCTCCCTTAAGTGATGAGGGTAGGGCGGATGGTTGTGTTGTGACCAAAGCAATGGGCCTGTTTTGTTTGCTGAGATGTCAATAGATTAAACCCCATTGAGATCAGAAGATATCTTTGTCTGCTTCCAGGACAATAACATTTTATGAAGGATAAGCCCCTGGATCATCTATTTAGCAATTAAAATACAGTAGGAGCTGATGGAGCACACATACCTTCTCCTGACTGACTGGTTGGCTGACTGACTGGCTGGCTGGCTTACTGGCTGACAGGCTTACTGACTGACTGACTGGCTGGCTGGCTGACTGGCTGATTGACTGACTCCCTGACTGACTGGCTGGCCGGCTGGCCGACTGACTGGCTGACTCGCTAACTGACTGGCTGACTGACAGGCTGACTGACTGACAGGCTGACTGACTGACTGGCTGGCTGGCGCTATAGGCTCTGAATGTCTTGGAACTCTTCCTCTCTGGCCTTCTTTACTTCTGTCTCTCATTCTGTTATCTTCCTCTTTCTCTTGGTTAACAATGGCAATTACAGATTCACATCTGATACTGACGGAAAAGCTAATTTATTAATCTGGGGACCAATTCATTCATTCATTTTATTAATTCATTCATTCACGGAACACACCACCTGGATGTGTCATAACACACCTAATGGTATAATTGATGCAAAACAAACTACATTTTCTACATTGTTCTATGTCCCTGATTGCCACAGTTTGGTCCATACTGTTGCCAAAACAGACCTCTGTGGTGCTCTAAACCGCCAGCTAAAAGCTGTTAGTATTTAGATGCCTTAGATAGAAGGATAAGGTGGTCTCTCACACAGTGACCTGTGACTATCTTTAATTACCCAAGGAGAGGATTAGAAGGGGAGAAAGAGAGGGTTTATCTGATCCCTGCTTTCTGTGTGTGTGCATCCATGCATGTGTGCGTGTGTGTGTGTTTGCGTGTATGTGCGTGTGTTTGTGTTGGCACAGCTTGTGACAGGTAGAGAGTAATGTGTCCAGCACCATAGCAGCCTCCCTGAGGGAAGTAATCCCCTCCTCTCAGTCCAGTCCAGCAGACCACACAGCCCTCTGGGTTTTGGAGTCACTCTGAGCTTCATTCACTAGTTGGTATCATTGTCTGCAGAGAAAGTAGTTATCTACTGGGGTTATCTAGAATTAGATCATTATTTTGTTGGTTGAAAAGAACAGTAAACAGCAAACCCCACCAGCCCTTGATAATGAAACAAGACTGGTGGGGAGATAACATATCAAGCTTACATGAACGACCCACTGGTGATCAGGTCCCGAGGTTAACCAGTTACAGACCCTGGTTATGAAATTGCACAACCATTCAGAAGTCATTTTTGCCTCTATAAAGTTATCAGTTAGCTCTGTAACCTTTACAATATATAGTGGGGCAAAAAAGTATTTAGTCAGCCACCAATTGTGCAAGTTCTCTCACTTAAAAAGATGAGAGAGGCCTGTAATTTTCATCATAGGTACACTTCAACTATGACAGACAAAATGAGGAAAATAAATCCAGAAAATCACATTGTAGGATTTTTAATGAATTTATTTGCAAATTATGGTGGAAAATAAGTATTTGGTCAATAACAAAAGTTTATCTCAATACTTTGTTATATACCCTTTGTTGGCAATGACAGAGGTCAAACGTTTTCTGTAAGTCTTCACAAGGTTTTCACACACTGTTGCTGGTATTTTGGCCCATTCCTCCATGCAGATCTCCTCTAGAGCAGTGATGTTTTGGGGCTGTCGCTGGGCAACACGGACTTTCAACTCCCTCCAAAGATTTTCTATGGGGTTGAGATTTGGAGACTGGCTAGGCCACTCCAGGACCTTGAAATGCTTCTTCTGAAGCCACTCCTTCGTTGCCCGGGCGGTGTGTTTGGGATCATTGTCATGCTGAAAGACCCAGCCACGTTTCATCTTCAATGCCCTTGCTGATGGAAGGAGGTTTTCACTCAAAATCTCACGATACATGGCCCCATTCATTCTTTCCTTTACACGGATCAGTCGTCCTGGTCCCTTTGCAGAAAAACAGCCCCAAAGCATGATGTTTCCACCCCCATGCTTCACAGTAGGTATGGTGTTCTTTGGATGCAACTCAGCATTCTTTGTCCTCCAAACACGACGAGTTGAGTTTTTACCAAAAAGTTCTATTTTGGTTTCATCTGACCATATGACATTCTTCCAATCCTCATCTGGATCATCCAAATGCTCTCTAGCAAACTTCAGACGGGCCTGAACATGTACTGGCTTAAGCAGGGGGACACGTCTGGCACTGCAGGATTTGAGTCCCTGGCGGCGTAGTGTGTTACTGATGGTAGGCTTTGTTACTTTGGTCCCAGCTCTCTGCAGGTGCCATTAATACAGGTAACGAGTGGAGGACAGAGGAGCCTCTTAAAGAAGAAGTTACAGGTCTGTGAGAGCCAGAAATCTTGCTTGTTTGTATGTGACCAAATACTTATTTTCCACCATAATTTGCAAATAAATTCATTAAAAATCCTACAATGTGATTTTCTGGATTTTTTTTCCTCCTTTTGTCTGTCATAGTTGAAGTGTACCTATGATGAAAATTACAGGCCTCTCTCATCTTTTTAAGTGAGAGAACTTGCACAATTGGTGGCTGACTAAATACTTTTTTGCCCCACTGTAGATATAATTTAACTTTGAATACATGGTGCTAAACTCAGAATTCAGAATTCAAGAATAGGGGTTTTGAAGTAATAGATTTCCATTAGGACCCCCTCCTCAAGACAGTTCTTGGCATGAGTGTATGAGTGTTGTAAGAGTTGGGGTTTATCTCTCACGTGTCTCAGTTTTGATTCTGGCCCCAGAGGGTCACAGCTACAGGCTCTGTCTGTCTGTCTGTCTCTATGATGAACTGACCCATGCCATTGGAAATCATTCTGCCTGTGTGAGCATGGTGAGCATGAAGCGAGGACACACGCAGGGGGCTAAAGTTCAGCTCTGTCGCAGACCAGAACTCCAGGCTCGGGGCTATGTTGTCGTCACACCAAACTCACACTGACCTGAGTTCACGTCAGCCGTGACATTTGGTGATGCTTGATGTGAACTTAGGTCAATTGTCAACCTTTAAGACCGGTGTTGGACGTCATGTTCATTTATAGTTTGGTGCTCAATCTTTCACAAAGGGACAGATATGCCAGACAAAATGTATGCTCTTCAGTAGCGTTTGATGAAGTTTGAAAAAAATTATTAACTCTAGCCTGCTGAGGGGAGGACGGCTCATAATTATGGCTGGAATGGAGTACATGGAGTGGTATCAAACACAAGAAAACCATTGATGTGTTCGATACCATTCCATATATTCCGTTCCAGCTATTACTATGAGCCTGTCCTCCCCAATTAAGGTGCCACCGGCCACCTGTGCTGTACAAACATTATTTACCGCCATTATCCTCTCCTCTCCTCCATTCTCCCTTCCTCTCCTCCATTCTCTTCAATTCTGATCCATTCTCCTCTATTCTCCTCTCCTCTCCTCTATTCTCCACTTTTCTCCTCTATTCTCCCCAATTATCATCCATTCTCCTCTATTCTCCACTCCTCTACTCTCCTCTCCTCTCCTCTATTCTCCACTATTCTCCTCTATTCTATTCTCCTCTCCTCTATTCTACTCTATTCTCCTCTTTTCTCCTCTATTCTCCTCTCCTCTTTTCTCCTCTATTCTCCTCTCTATTCTCCTCTATTCTCCTCTATTCTCCTCTATTCTCCTCTATTCTACTCTATTCTCCTATTTTCTCCTCTATTCTCCACTATTCTCCTCTATTCTCCTCTCCTCTTTTCTCCTCTATTCTCCTCTCCTATATTCTCCTCTCCTCTATTCTCCTCTATTCTCCTCTATTCTCCTCTCCTCTCCTCTATTCTCCTCTCCTCTATTCTCCTCTCCTCTAGTCTCCTCTATTCTCCTCTATTCTCCTCTCCTCTATTCTCCTCTATTCCCCTCTCCTCTATTCTCCTCTATTCTCCTCTCCTCTATTCTCCTCCCCTCTATTCTCCTCTATTCTCCTCTATTCTCCTCTATTCTCCTCTCCTCTATTCTCCTCTATTCTCCTCCCCTCTATTCTCCTCTATTCTCCTCTATTCTCCTCTATTCTCCTCTCCTCTATTCTCCTCTATTCTCCTCCCCTCTATTCTCCTCTATTCTCCTCTATTCTCCTCTATTCTCCTCTATTCTCCTCTCCTCTAGTCTCCTCTATTCTCCTCTATTCTCCTCTCCTCTATTCTCCTCTATTCTCCTCTATTCTCCTCTATTCTCCTCTCCTCTATTCTCCTCCCCTCTATTCTCCTCTATTCTCCTCTATTCTCCTCTATTCTCCTCTCCTCTATTCTCCTCTCCTCTATTCTCCTCTATTCTCCTCTATTCTCCTCTCATCTATTCTCCTCTATTCTCCTCTCCTCTCTCTTGTCATCAGTACATTCCAGCGGTCAGGGGGAACTAAAGCCCTGAGACTACATGGCAGATCCATTAACCCTTCACCTGCTGTTAACAGCTACTTGGCTGGATTCAGGGCTCACATTCCACTGCGTGGACAGAGATTAAACCTTAACACACGCTAACATAGATACCAGGAGATAACACAATTATGGGGCTTGTTGTACAGAATAGGGATTATGTGTGTATCTGTGAACAATTATTTGTATTGAGTATAAGGGACACATTACATGCATTAGAATATAATGGTATTAGTGCCATTTACTTGGTTCAAGGTTGAGCGATGTGATGTGCTTTGCTGCTTTGCCTTAACAACATACAGTAAGTTTCAATACAGTAAATCTTTATCGATGGACATGTGCTTGACAGGAACGCGACTGCTTGCCTGCACATGGTGAATAAGTGCACATGGTGCATGAAAGGGCTTGTGGGGGAAATGGGACCCATTTCCTATAGGTTGGTCCCAGAAAGGAAAGCCACCAAGGTCAGAGCCAGCCAGCCTGAAAGCCAGAGTCAATATTTATGGATAGTGAACATGTGGCACGCTCCTCTACCCACTACTTAAGGCAACAAGTCCACCTCCAGATTATACAGCCACTCAGAGATCACAGGAGGGGATGAAGAGATGCTAACAGCACTTCCAAGTAACTGTAATTCATACGCACACTCATTGGAGAAGCTGAGTATAAAACGCTTTGAATGGTCCATTAAACCCCCATTGCCAGTGATAGGACCCGGAATTCTATAACATTTAAGATGAAAGTACACAATAAACTGTTTATCTATAGTGCTCATCTGAAACTTTAAAAACAATAATGGTAGATAGTGTAAACACATGCTCCATTTAGTCCAGGGGCTGCGATGAGAGACAGACAACCACTTCCATTTTAGAGAGAGAGAGAGAGAGAGAGAGAGAGAGAGAGAGAGAGAGAGAGAGAGAGAGAGATGGAGATGGAGATGAAGAGACATATGGAGAGAGAGAGATAGAGAGCGAGATCGAGAGAGAGATGGAGAGAGATAGGGGTAGATAGAGAGAGAGAGATGGAGAGAGAGAGATGGAGATGAAGAGACATATGGAGAGAGAGAGATAGAGAGCGAGAATGAGAGAGAGATGGAGAGAGAGAGACGGAGAGAGAGAGACGTAAGTACAGGGACCTGCCCTTTGAATCAAACTCCTCTCATAAAGACACCACGCGTCACTGAATTATACCTCTGCATGATTGGAGAGCTGGGCTACATAAACAGCCAACATCAAGATTTATATATTTACCGCCTAAGCACAAACAGCTGTTTATAGATGCTGAGGCTTGGAGAAAGAAAACCCCTTAAGCTGTCTATCTATCTATATCTATATCTATATCCATACATAGCATAGAGAGGCACAGCTTTTAAACCGTCAAACGTTAAGTTAAATTGCCATGTAAAGTTAAACATTGCTATTGCTCAACTGGATTTTAACGGTGTCTAACATAGCTAAAACATGTTGTTGGTAGTGAGACACATTTATTAATGACAGCATATGGTAATATTAGTTAACCTAGAGTATATGATCATTTGATGATAATCTGTCTCTTAGTGCTTATGAAGGTGCTATGAAGGTTTACTTGAAGGAACCTCCGTCAGAGTTTATTATTCTTTTTATTTTGTATGATTACGTATAGAGGTATTTTGACCTTCACGTGGACAGCATTTTCAATCTCCTTCTGATCAAGATGAGGCATAGAGATGTCATATTCTTAATTTCCCCTGACATTAACCACAAAAGTAATAACAGCATTGAATGTTTGTGTGACTTTGACAAAACCGTTTCAACCCCAGTAAATTGGATTGCGCCCTTACAGGGGGGTATGAGGACGACACAATTGATGTTGGTCTCTCTCTCTCTCTGTGTAGGCGTGCTGCTCACAAAGGTTGACTTGAAGTGTAGAGCAGAGAGGATACACAACGCTAAAGATCACATGTCAAACAGACGGAGGCTAATTCATGTGGAGAGGTAGTGTTGTTTAAAGATAAAGGTACACAATTTATGGTATTTCAATGAGAATTTTTTCCATATACCAAATAAGGAACAGATAGATAATGACATGTTAGCTCCCTGCACTCATAAAGACATCAAGGGTTTCCACAGAAAAAAAAAGTTATATTTAGCCTAGGGGCTATTTAAAAACAGCTAAAAGTGTACTTTCCATTTGAATGTTTGTACTTTTATTCCTGATTTGCCGAATAGCCACATTACTATTTCCCTTTAATTTGAATTAGTTTACGCATAATTATTGAAACATAATTTTTCAAGCTCAATTCCAACAAACAAGACATATTGGCTCCCTTTACTCAAGCCATCTTTTGGTTAATAAATATAGATGACAGGTTATACAGAATCAAAGTCAGAAGTGACAGACATTCATTATCACATTGACAAGTTCAGGCCACTCTGAAACAGACGGAGGGAGCAAAGACGTTCGTTGTGTGTGTGTGTGTGTGTATGTGTGTGTGTGGAGGAGAGCTATAGGGAGGACAAGATTGTGTCTTGGCATCCCCACAGCAGTGACATTAAAGCTGTGTGGTTTTACGATAATAATAATCTTCAGAGCAGCTGTCTAAACATTTAACTTACATCAACTCCAAGGGCATGCAGTATCTATCTTTGACTTCTTTAACTATGTACTATCTGATGCAACTCTGTGCAGATAGATGTCCTCTTTTATTTGTGTTACTTTCTCTACAACATAACCCACTGAGCACACAAGGTCATTTCAACGTGGAAATGTTGGTAATAATTGGTTGAGTTGATCAATGAGATTTTCAATAATTATTCTCCCGTTCCAAAAAGACAGCCACAAGTTTGTTTAATTCCAAGTGTGTTCTCACTACACTTTCAACCACCGAAAAGCACAACCAAATTCCAATGGAAAAACCATGCGTGATTTTTGGTTTAGTTGTCATCTAAATGTGTTATCACTGCGCTTTCAACCATTTAAAAGCATAACAAAGTTCAAATGGGAATACAATGTCAGATATTGGGCAATCCGGCCCTTTATCTACTTTCCCAGTGTCAGATGAACTCATGGATACCATTGTTATGTCTCTGTGTGCAGTTTGAAGGAAGTTGCTAACTAGTGCTAGCGCGTGAGCTAACTAGCGATAGCACAATGACTGAAAGTTTATCTGTTAGCATGCTAGTTAGCATTGGCTCATGAAACTACTTCTAACTTCCTTCATGTTGGACACAGAGACATAAAAATGGTATCCACAAGTTAATCTGACTCTGGGGAAGTAGATTAAGGGACTACTTAATCCCCCTAGATTAAGGGACTACTATGGAGTGTCAGGTAGCCTAGTAGATAGAGCATTGGACTAGTAACCAATAGGTTGCAAGATCGAATCCCTGAGGTGACAAGGTAAAAATCTGTCGTTCTGCCCCTGAACAAGGCAGTTAACCAACTGTTCCTAGGCCTTCATTGAAAATAATAATTTGTTCTTAACTGACTTGCCTAGTTAAATAAAGGTAAAATATTTATATATATTTTTTGAATTACCAAAATCTCAAAGTATCCCTTTAATGTGTTTTCACTGTATTTCATCTAATAGCACAACCAAATGACCTGAATTGCCCGTTGAGATTACATTAAAAGCACAAGTGCAAGTGATCAATGCTATTCTGCACAGATTATTACAGCAATTGTGAAGATCTCCACAGACCTGCGACCTTTACATGCTATCTTGGACATGCATGCTTGCTATGATTACATAAGAATCAATCAATCAAATTTATTTATAAAGCCCTTCTTACATCAGCAGATGTCACAGAGTGCTGTACAGAAACCCAGCCTAAAACCCCAAACAGCAAGCAATGCAGATGTAGAAGCATGGTGGCTAGGAAAAACTCCCTAGAAAGCCCAGAACATAGGAAGAAACCTAGAGAGGAACCAGGCTATGAGGGGTGGCCAGTCCTCTTCTGGCTGTGCCGGGTGGAGATTATAACAGAACATGGCCAAGATTTTAAAATGTTAATAGATGACCAGCAGGGTCAAATAATAATAATCACAGTGGTTGTCGAGGGTGCAACAGGTCAGCACCTCAGGAGTAAATGTCAGTTGGCTTTTCATAGCCGATCATTCAGAGTATCTCTACCGCTCCTCCTGTCTCTACAGAATTTAAAACAGCAGGTTTGGGACAGGTGGCACGTCTGGAAGACATTTATAGTTACAGTAGGCTAACCTCAAAATGTGGACATGGATGTGTTACTTGCTTTAAGGTTAAATAAATACTTTTAGATTAGTTTGTAAGATAGCCTTAACTTTTGACAACTTTTGACAGCACAACCAAATATCAACATTTAAAAGATGTCTAATGCTTGGATAGTTTCATTGGAGCCAATGGCCTAATGCTGTTCTCTAACAGGGGGGGGGGGGTTAGTTGGAGATGTGAATCAAAAATTTTTATAAAAAAAATTATTTCACCTTTATTCAACCAGGTAGGCCAGTTGAGAACAAGTTCTCATTTACAACTGCGACCTGGCCAAGATAAAGCAAAGCAGTGCAACAAAAACACAGAGTTACGCATAAACAAACGTACAGTCAATAACACAATAAATATAATTTGTTAACTTGTTAATAAGCTATTTACTGTATTGCAAAAGTGATATTGATTTGTATTTGGTTGTCAACAAATTCCAGTTTGTCTACAAATTAATAATTGATATGTTGTATTCACGTTTCCATCTCAACCAAAAATCTAATTTAAAGGATAGGACTAAATCTGATCTAATCAAATAAATGCACTTTAAATAAAGTCTGATTTAATTTAGTCCTATTCTTTAACTTGGATGTATGGTTGAGATGGAGATGTGAATCCAATGTATTAATGAAATCAACCAAAGCTTGAAACCCTAGGTCTATATGTATTGTCTGTTTTTAGTTTAAACACTGGGTTTAACTGAAACAATAGCTGTTGATGACTTTGTAAACGCTATGTAGGCCTAAATAGTCTCATTGATGATATATGACTTATAAAGTCTGGTTACATTTCATTTGCTCTGTCAAACCTATCCTTTGGAATGACTTCGATAGCAACAGTGAATATATTTAGTTATTAAGAGGTCTCTCAATAAGCATTCTCAATATACTGCATTGGTAGTAGTCAGTGACAAATATAAAAGCTAAGCTGGGCTGGGCTTGGTTAAAACACTGGATGGAAGACCAAATTAATAGCTGTATATCAAGGAGGTGCTGCCCGGCCTGTTGTATTTTTTGGGGATAGTGTATATAACGTTGAAGATCTGACATTGTTTCAAATGAACAAATTCAACATATTTTATACAAGGTTTGTCTATGTTGACAATTGATTACAATGATTAAATAATCCTGTTGTTAACATTTTCACCCTCAAAATAACAGCTTTACAGTGACTACTTATTTTTAAATCCAATGTATTTTCCACGTAGATTCCACGTCACAATACATTGACAAATTACATTGAAACAAGGTTGATTCAACCAGTTTGTGCCCAGCAGGAAATGTCAAAATCTTCTCTATAATGTTGTTATAAAATTATGACATAACCTCTGCAATATTTTTTTACTTTTTTGTAACAAACTTGTTTTGCTCGACAGATGCGTTTATGGCATTGACCTGCTGCCAGCATGGTTCAAAGGATAGACCTAATACCAGTTTTAGAATATACCATACAAACAGCAATAACTCTTCAGTACTTTTAGGGGAAATTGTAAATATGTTTGAGCGATTAGGGCCTTTCACAGTCAATAAAGTCGTAGAAACTTTGTTAATGGTTCCTCACAATACAAGATGTTTCCTTTAACCGTTTGTCTTCATTCGTGGCAGTTCGACTAAATATTTATGTCACTAAACTAACTGTTCTGTATGCAGTAAACCCCCCCAATCTGCTCTGGAATGCCATTTAATTGGCGGTTTCCTTTGTTTACCCTATTTAATATGGTTAAGGGGTGTGCTTAGCGTAATGAATAATTAGGTGGATAAAACGAATGTGTCCTTCAATTAAAACTAGTGGCTTTAAGAAAATTAAATGAAGGTTAATACCCGTTGTAGGCCCCACGTCTGTAATTCAAAGTTCTCTCATCACATGCCAGATTACCATTATGTGCCATTTGTATCAGAATAAACAAAGCGCAGCTGGTTCGTATTCCCCTGCTACATGGATAAAGTGGAACAGCAGCAGCAATGTGAAGGGAATGGAAGCACTGCCATGATGCTTAACACAGTGAGACTAACAGAAGGACATCATGTCTCTGATCTATGCCTAGTGGTGTAGAGTCGACACAAATATTCTCTTAACAACTTGAGGATGTTTTTTTAAGGCATTCTCATAAAGTTGAACCAGGCAGTGGAAACTACATTGGTTAAGTAAAGACCATGATTATTTTAAAGGTTTTAGCATTGAAGTAAAATGCTGTATGTGTTTTATCAATTATATTCACCACAGCCTACACTAATAGGCAACTGTGTAAAAACAAATACAGCAGCCATATTGTAAAGGTTGTGTTGTTTCTGCTTTGGGTCACATACAGTAGAGTTGTTTGATTTGGACAGGCTGACAGAGAGGGTTGTACCACAGTAGTTTCCTTGTTCTTCGCATGTCTTTCACAGTGTTAAAAACTACTGAAACTCTCAGATCTCTGAATGCATCTCATTACACGCCTTGTCATTCGACAACTACACTTTTGATCTTTTCAAATCAAACCACCCATCGCAAATCGTGGAGACTTGCCATGGCACTACAAATAGACATGTCTGCGAGTTGGTGCTCTTCCAAAATAGACAAAAACATGCATACACAGACACATAAGGAGTCAATGGCTCAACCTGGTCTCAAAGACTAGATATAACATAGTAAACATAAATCCGGGACACTCAAATTAGTATATGTTACGTTTGGTATGGTTACATCAGACAGAAGGTTACTTAAGGCAAAAATGAAAGGAGGGTAGTTGGCCGGGGTAGAAGGGGTAGTGTATACCTCGAAAGTCTAGCAACCCAAAGTTTGAATGTTCAAATCACAGACAACTTTAGGATTTTACCTAATAAGAACTTTGCAACTACTTACTACTTTTTTGCTACTTTGCAACTAGATATCGTGTTAGCTAACCCTTACATTAACCTTAACCCTTAACCTAACTCTTAACCCTAACCTTAACACCTAACCCTAACCCCTAGCCTAGATAATGTTAGCCAACTAGCTAATGCTAGCGTTAGCCACCTAGCTAACATTAGCCACAACAAATTGGAATTCGTAACATATCAAACATTTTGCCAATTTGTAACATATTGTATGAGTTGCAACTCATAACATACTGTACAAAATGCAATTGGTAACATATCATACTAATTGTAATTTGTAACATATCATATACGAAACAGATGATGGACATCCACAAATTAATACATAGGCCTACCTACCATACGAAGCGTAACATATCATTCTAATTGGAGTGTCCTGGATTTACATTTATTATGTTATGTCTACGGTTGAGTCCAGTTTAAAATAATAAAACATTTTCTGTAGGGTTATTGCACATCCGACTATGATTGATCAGTGATTATTTGGCCTGTATGTGGTTGGAGCGAGGAAAAGACCACTCGCTCGGTTTATGCATGGTCCATTGAGAAACACTGGGACCCTTGTCAGTATGTCCAGATCTTACCCAAGAATGAAACATGTTATTTTCCTAACCTGGCTAAATAATTACATTACTTAAGAATATAAAGTGGAACAAACAGTAGCATAGAGACCCTGGCTTCTTCTTATGTGCCTTGACTGACAGATTGGCTTTCATCAAAGTGCCCAGCCAATGAACTTATATAGTCATTTTGCTACGCTAAGAATACTAAATTGATCCTCATATGCGGAACATCTGGTGAAAAGCAATTTCCACCCAAGTGTTTTAGTACTTCCTCCTAATTAATTTCATATGTACATGACAAGAGCGGAGCAGCCTCCCAGAACCGACGCATAAAGCCAGCTTTGTTCCCCCCTCCGTTAGAAAAATCATCTGTGGCTCCTCGCTTGTTAAACCACGATAGCGCTTTGACGCTCCCATCCATGTCGAAAGCTCAGTTTCTAGGAGGAAAGTCACAACTAAGGTTTTATGTTTACATTTGGACAGTTGGATTGGTCGGTGACTTGCGTAGCCAGAAGGGCTAGGTGAAGGAGTAGAGAGCATGCTCACAGAGTGCAACAGGGGCGCAGTGTAAAGTAAGTGCTAAGCCGTCAAGCTAAGTTTGCGTGAGTTATGGACTTGGCTACTGTAAGTACTTTGGGTGTGATACGACACCCTATGTATCAGAAGTTGGAAGGGCATGGCAGTGTAATGGCGCACGTGAGATGTAGCTTCCATTAAACTTTTTTAATTTTCTGTTGATGAAAGGCACCACAGGACAGGTACTACAGTACCTTCAGAAAGTACTCATACCTCTTGACTTATTCCACATTATGTTATGTTACAGCCTGAATTTAAAATCTACACACAACACAACATTTTGTAAAGTATTGAAAATACAGAAATATCTTATGTACATAAGTATTCACACCCCAGACTCAATACATGTTAGAATCACCTTTGGCAGGAATTACAGCTGTGAGTCTTTCTGGGTAAGTCGCCGTGAGCTTTAAATCCATTTTAAATGAAAGCTGTAACACAACATATTGTGGAAAAGTTATGTGGTGTGAATACTTTCTGAACACACTAATTTATGACAATTTTAGTCATCTAAGGTGTCACTCCCCATTGGGCAAAAACTGTTTGAATCAACGTTGTTTCCACGTCATTTCAACAACAACAAATCAATGTGATGACATCGAATCATCTTTGAAAACTGATTGGATTTGCAAAAAGTCATCAACGAAAGGGAATTTGGTATTTTTTCACTCACTTTTAAAAACATATTTTTTGCTGAATTTATCTTCAATTCACGTTAGTTGACAACTCAGCCAAATATAAATCAAAACTACATGTTGAACCAACGTCCATGCCCAGTGGGTCAGGCCCACTATCCTTGATTGATTATAACGTTTAATTGTAGAAGCATTGAGACAAAACAGCTCCTGGTATTACCTGTCTAGTTGACAATTCAGTGTTGTTCCCAGAACGACAATGGCGTCTTCAGATGAAAGTTGAGCCTCGATCAGATGAATCATTAAAGAGCAATATGTCTCCCACCTCGTTATTGTTTTTACACAATCATCCTGCCGCCACTAGATCGAAGCCAGCGTGGGCTCTGTTTGGATAAGGTGTCTGGGACCACCTGGACGAATGGAACTTCTGTTTACGTTGCACACCTGTAGTTTAAAAAAAAAAAAATTTACAATGGACTTTCCTTCCGCCTTTACAGTTTAAGCTTTTCATCTTTACTGGCTTCTTCATCTACAGAGGGGGAGATGTGACGACACATTGCTACAGAAGAAACGACTGACTGACTGACTGGGCAGGCAGAAGTTGTAGCTAGCCTAGTGGAGCGGATGTCTTGTCTGTACACAAATGAACAAGAATGGGAAATATTTCCCAACACTGATGAGGTCAGAGATAAAAGCAGGTGTTTGTGTTTGAAGGTAAAGAAGGGAGATTGGAGGCTGAGGAAGACAGGCGGTGTGTTGGTGTTACTGTAGAACAGAAGGAAACCTCATCCTTTTCATTTCACCTCTGTTTTCATAGCTGTACTCCTCTTTCAACTCAATTTGGCACCAGAGAACCATGATCTTGCCATTCCAAACATATTTCTTTTGCATTTTAAGGCTACTGATGACAACAACATAACATATTTCCCAACTTGTTTACATAATATTATTTCCAGCAATTCAAACCATATTTTTTGTCAATCATCTTTTTCATGGGGACAGATACAATCTACCCCTGCTGCCTTTTCCTGAGCCTCTTACACTCATATGTAGTCATCCACCCTGGACTCTGTGGGTAGGAAACCCTGTGTCATTGTAATCCAGAGATCCTAGGTCTATCCCTGTACTGAAGAAACCCTCTTCTCTGCTGCAGCTTCAAAGCATTTTTCCCTGAGTGGCAGAGTTACAGGCTCTTTGTGGCTTGGGCTATTTGTAAGAGGGTTTGGAGAGTGACTCGTTTCACTCTGCTTTTTGAAAGGGCCCAGAGCGTGTGTGTCTGAGGCGGTCTAAAGTTACAGCCAGGAGCTCCAGCATTACAACCCGACGACTGACTGGAAAAATGGGGTGAGCTCCCTTCGACCAGCTTCTAACAAAAACACCAATAGGATGGAGCAGAGTGAGTGGATCGGGAAACAACAGATTAGAGCTCTGATCTCAATCTAGCCTCCTCTGGTTATTGAGAAATAATAGCACTGAAGAGGAAGTCATTTAAACTGCCTTTAATCAATTTCTCTTTGACGAACGAGGGGAACGAGCAGCATGAAAGGCCAGAGAGAAGAGGAGAGAAGAGAGGAGAAGGCAGAGGAGGGTCGTCCTAGCTCTAACCAACAGGGGCTGGTGGGTGTAGAAGGGAAGGGATGGGCTCTAATTTGTCTTCTTAGGGTGTCTGGGCATCTGAAGACTACGTGATCATCCCCGAAGTGTAGCCCAGCACAGCTCACAGGCCTTGAAACCATGTGTGAGTGTAAATGGTTCCAAGGCTCCTTGGCAGAAAAATCACGTTGCCAGAATGACCACCAACTCCAAATTAAACACTACCCCCCTTTTAAAGGTCTCATTCAAAATCCTGTGGCTTTTTTTTAAACGGGACATAAGGGAGCAATTTCCCCAAAAATATGGTATAGCCTAACAAGTGTTGAAGAAACTGACACAGTGTCAGTGTAAATCAAAGAGATATCTCAGATAAGTATGTTGCATGTTATTGAGGCATCATACATTAGTATTCATGTATGATGCATTACAAATGCAAATAATGTAATATACAAGTGACTTTAGGGATTGATTAAACAAGTACAAAGTTTAGAGTTTGCTCTGAAAGACAACATAATTGTTACATTTCGTGCTTTGGTTTTACAGCTATGAAATGCACATAAATTGTAGCTATGTGTGCCTATCCACTCAAAAGACTGCAGCCTACAAATCTGCCCGTTTTAAATTCAAGAGAGGAGGAACCCTTTAATTTAAGCCCTGAAAAATGAAGTCATTCATTCCATGCTGAACTGCACCACGACCCACGAGGTTAGATAAACAAGTCCCTTAATTGCATTACTGTCAAAACACCCTGCCCTTGTTCCTGCCATGATGTAAACTCCCCTCCACTATCACGTTACACTTACATTAGCCAGTGAAACTGACAGATGACAAAAAGACAGGAGGATATTCATGCCTGGTTTTGAGGACAGGGAGGGAGAGAGGCAGGGTGGGCCTGAGGCCGCAACCTGGACTCAAGAGTAGACATAACATTGTAAATGTAAATCTGAGACACTCCAATTAATATGACATGTTACGTTTTGTATGGTATATATTCATTTTTTTTTTTTTAGCTTTTTTTAAAATGCTAAAGTTGCTAGACATTTTGCGTTATACGCCTACCCATCAAACCTGGACAACCATCCTACTTTTGTTTTTACCTTAATATGTAACCTTCTGTCGTATGGTACCTGGGACTGTTCTCAGTTAGTTGTCTAAAGGGAGAACAGTGGAACATGATAGAAAAAGTGAAGTAAGAGAAGAACAAAAGTCCTGCGTTATGGTAGGATGAAGACAGACTACAAACCACCAACCCAGCTGATCTCCCAGATCTATTACCATTCTACAGTACACAACAGCCCCTACAGGAATATCCGGATACTGTGTTCATCCTCGTTTTCTCCAGTTTTCTGACCTGTTTCTTTCTGCTCAATTGGATTTGGAGGGCTGCAAGAACGGTCCAACAGGATAAAGGCCACCGCCAAAAGGATCTGAGGAGCTATAGGTCCACATGGGAATGTTACGTTTTCAACTAAAATCACGAAAGCTGGGTATGGAAGCAATCTTTCCCTTTGAAAGCAGTTCAGCCAAGCCTTAATCGTTTACTATTATTACCCGTCCAAATGTTGTGAATGATATACAGTACCAGTCAAACCTTTGGACACACCTACTCATTCCAGGATTTGCCTTTAGTTTTACTATTTTCTACGTTGTAGAAAAGTAGTGAAGACATCAAAACTATGAAATAACACATATGGAATCATGTAGTAACACAAAAAGTGTTAAACAAATCAAAATATATTTTATATTTGAGATTCTTCAAAGTAGCCACCCTTTGCCTTGATGACAGCTTTGCACACTCCTGGTAATCTCACAACCAGCATCATGAGGTAGTCACCTGGAATGCGTTTCAATTAACAGGTGTGCCTTGTTAAAAGTTCATTTGTGGAATTTCTTTCCTTCTTAATGCGTTTAAGCCAATCAGTTGTGTTGTGACAAGGTATGGGGGTATACAGAAGATAACCCTATTTGGTAAAAGACCAACTCCATATTATGGCAAGAACAGCTCCATGATGTGTACGCCGAGGAACTTAAAACTTTCCACCTTCTCCACTGCTGTCCCATCGATGTGGATTGGGGGGTGCTCCCTCTGCTGTTTCCTGAAGTCTACAATCATCTCCTTTGTTTTGTTGACGTTGAGTGAGAGGTTGTTTTCCAGACACCACACTCCGAGTGCCCTCACCTCCCTGTAGGGTGTCTCGTCGTTGTTGGTGATCAAGCCTACTACTGTTGTGTTGTCTACAAACTTGATGATTGAGTTGGAGTTGTGCGTGGCCACGCAGTCATGGGTGAACAGGGAGTACAGGAGAGGGCTGATCACACACCCTTGTATGGCCCCAGTGTTGAGGATCAGCAAAGTGGAGATGTTGTTTCCTACCTTCACACCTGGGGGCGGCCCGTCAGGAATTCCAGGACCCAATTGCACAGGTTGGGGTTGAGACCCAGGGCCTCAAGCTTAATGATGAGCTTGGAGGGTACTATGGTGTTGAATGCTGAGCTGTAGTCAATGAACAGCATTCTTACATACGTATTCCTCTTGTCCAGATGGGATATGCTAATGTGCAGTGTGATGGCGATTGCATCGCCTGTGGACCAATTGGTGCGGTATGCAAATTCTTATTTATTTATTTTTATTTCACCTTTACTTAACCAGGTAGGCAAGTTGAGAACAAGTTCTCATTTACAACTGCGACCTGGCCAAGATAAAGCAAAGCAGTTTGACACATACAACAACACAGAGTTACACATGGAGTAAAACAAACATACAGTCAATAATACAGTAGAAAAAAACAAATCTATATACAAAGAGTGCAAATGAGGTAGGATAAGGAAGGTAAAGGCAATAAATAGGCCATGGTGGCAAAGTAATTACAATACAGCATTTAAACACTGGAATGGTAGATGTGCAGTAGATGAATGTGCAATGTAGAAAAGGAACAAGATAAATAAATAAATACGGTAGGGGATGAGGTAGTTGGTTGGGCTATTTACAGATGGGCTATATACAGGTGCAGGGGTCAGTGAGCTGCTCTGACAGCTGGTGCTTGAAGCTGGTGAGGGAGAAAAGTGTCTCCAGTTTCAGAGATTTTTGTAGTTCGTTCCAGTCATTGGCAGCAGAGAACTGGAAGGAAAGTCGTCCAAAGGAGGAATTGGCTTTGGGGGTGACCAGTGAGATATACCTGCTGGAGCACGTGCTACGGGTTGGTGCTGCTATGGTGACCAGCGAGTTGAAATAAGGCGGGGCTTTACCTAACAGGGACTTGTAGATGACCTGGAGCCAGTGGGTATGGCGACGAGTGTAAAGCGAGGGCCAGCCAACGAGAGCATACAGGTTGCAGTGGTGGGTGGTATATGGGGCTTTGGTGACAAAACGGATGGCACTGTGATAGACTGCATCCAATTTGTTGAGTAGAGTATTGGAGGCTATTTTGTAAATGACATCACCGAAGTCGAGGATCGGTAGGATAGTCAGTTTTACGAGGGTATGTTTGGCAGCATGAGTGAAGGATGCTTTGTTGCGAAGTAGGAAGACAATTCTAGATTTAATTTTGGATTGGAGATGTTTGATGTGAGTCTGGAAGGAGAGTTTACAGTCTAACCAGACACCTAGATATTTGTAGTTGTCCGAATAATCTAAGACAGAACCGTCCAGAGTAGTGATGCTGGACGGGGGGCAGGTGCAGGCAGCGATTGGTTGAAGAGCATGCATTTAGTTTTATTTGCGTTTAATAGCAGTTGGAGGCCACGGAAGGAGAGTTGTATGGCATTGAAGCTCGTCTGGAGGGTAGTTAACACAGTGTCCAAAGAAGGGCCAAAAGTATACAGAATGGTGTCGTCTGCGCAGAAGTGGATCAAAGAGAGAGAGAGAGACAGAGAGAGAGACAGACAGAGAGACAGAGACAGAGGAAGCCTACGCCTCATAAGAAATATAAATAGCTGTTTGGTGCAGCAGATTAGTAACGGGCTCTGCTTATCAGTAATACAACAGTAATTGCTCCTTGATGCTGGAGAGAGACGGAGAGAGTGAGAGATGGAGAGAGAGAAAGAAAGGGAGAAAAAGAAAGAGAGAAAGGGGAATAAAGAGAATGATAGACAGAGACAGAAAGAAACAGAGAGAAATACATACAGCCAGAGAGAGAGAGAGAGAGAGAGAGCAAGAGAGAGAGAGAGAGAAACACAGAGAGAGAGAGAGAGAGAGAGAGAGAGAGAGAGGAGATCCCTTTGCGCTGACTGACTGACTGAAGGTAATGACTGCCAATTGACTGCCTGTTCCCATAATCCCCTGTGTCACCATCGACAGATCCTCTTGACCTCTGACCCCTGAATGAAAGGGAGGAATGACAGGAAGTGACAACTTAATAAAACAACCTCATAGGTCAGGGTTCAGCAGGGGTCTCTGTTGTAGAGAAGGTGGCAGTACTTTGACTGCAACCGTTTAGGACAGAGCTAATTAATTAATGTCACAAAGATGATCAAAGGATTCTGACTTTGATAAGTGCTTGTCTCAGCAGTGAACCCAACTCAACAAAGCAGAAATGGCTAAATATTCTGCAGTTTAAAACCTGTGTGTACAAATGTGCTGTGTTTCTATCTTCAGTATGGAAAGACCTTGCATTAGTCTGCATCCCTGTTCTTTCGGATTCTATGGCTAATTCACTGTGTAACCTTTTGGTAGGCTACTCCAACCCACCCGGTCAAAGAGCAGTGGACAGGTGTCACGACTTCCGCCGAAGTCGGTCCCTCTCCTTGTTCGGGCGGCGTTCGGCGGTCGACGTCGCCGGCCTTCTAGCCATCGCCGATCCACTTTTCATTTTCCATTTGTTTTGTCTTTGTTTTATACACACCTGGTTTCAATTCCCCAATTACATGTTCATTATTTAACCCTCTGTTTTCCCCATGTTTGTTGTGTGTTATTATTCCTGTATTATGTCAGTCCTATTTGGTGGGCTTGGAAATGAATCTACTTTGTATTATATGAGTAAACTACGTTGTGTTGCTCATCTCTGCTGTCCTGTGCCTGACGCTTTTGCACCAACTACACCAAGCGCTTTGACAACAGGTGGTTAGTTTTGACACTTAAACACATGCAGTGATGTGACCTGAGCAGTGAGTTTGTATTTGAATGCTCAAATGTATGCAGTAAATATTTCCACTCAAGCTAAAGTGACTGACTTCATGGCTGAATCAAAGGTTGTTAGCATTGGCACACACATACTCAACAAGTTTGAACTGACGCTAAATCACAGACAGTTAACTTCACCAGGAAACACAAGTTATAGCATTACATTGGGACTGGAATCAACAGCTAAACACATATAAACGATCATACATGTAAACATCAATAATACTATGACACAGTTAGTTTAATGCACAAACTCAAGCAGCTAGAACCGTTCCAACATAAGCAAACATTAACTTTCAAACACTTACTAGTCATAGTATAAGTTAACCCTGCACACATTTTCCAGCTCTAAACAAACAAACAGTCGTACTGGAATCAAACCCCCTGAGTATTTACACAGCTATGTCTGTAACTATGTCTGTAACTATGTAACTTCTGACAAGGCAGGCTGAATGGCTTGGCACTGTCTGCTAGCGGCTAGAGTTATCTCTCTCCCACATTACAGGGGTATCTGTAGAGCTGAGAGAAGGAGCTGTGTGAGTGATCTACATGTCAGCAGCCTGCTGAGCCGAGGTCTGAAGAGACCAGCCAAACCTGTCAGGGAATTTGTCATCGATCCCTCCGCCTTGTCATCCACCTTATCTGATCCTGCTACATTTCTGCTTCCATCCATGCACTCCTCATCCCCCTCCTCCATGCCCCCTCCTCCTCCTCCCCCTCCATGCACTCCTTCTCCTCTTCCTCCAACCCTCCTCCTCTTCCTCCATGCCCTCCTCCTCCTCAGTGCCCTCCTCTTCCTCCTCCATGCCCTCCTACTCCATGCCTCCCTCCTCCCTCTCCATGCCCTCTTCCTCCTCCATGCCCTCCTCCCCCTCCATGCACCCCTCCTCCTTCCCCTCCATGCACCCCTCCTCCTCCTCCATTCCTCCATGCCCTCCTCGTCCTGCTATTGCTGCTCCTCTTCCTCCCATCCCCCTCATCCTTTCTTGGCGCAAATAGAAAAATGGAATCTGTCCTCTTGGGAAATGTAAAGTATGTATTAGAACAACAAAGGAACGTTGTTTAGAGTTTCACCAGATGGCTTCACGTTTCACCAGATGGCTTCACGTTTCACCAGATGGCTTCACGTTTAACCAGATGGCTTCACGTTTCACCAGATGGCTTCACGTTTCACCAGATGACTTCACGTTGTACCAAATGACTTCATGTTTTACGTCTACTGTTTTGGGTACAGAATATGCTAATATTTTCTCAATGGCACCTTCACTTCCCTTAATACACCATATTGTTATACGTATATACGGGCGGCAGGTAGCGGGCGGCAGGTATATACGGGCGGTTATACGGGCGGCAGGTAGCCTAGTGGTTAGAGCGTTGGACTTGTAACCGGAGGGTTGCAAGTTCAAATCCCCGAGCTGACAAGGTAAAAATCTGTTGTTCTGCCCCTGAACAAGGCAGTTAACCCACTGTTCCCTGGGCGCCGAAGATGTGGATGTTGATTAAGGCAGCCCCCCGCACCTCTCTGATTCAGAGGGGTTGGGTTAAATGCGGAAGACACATTTGAAGGCATTCGGTTGTACAACTGACTAATAATGGTGACTTTGACTTTAATACACTGTGAAAAGCCTTAGTATGTTTAATTTGACAAGGTTTGAATGCTCTAATGTTAAAACTCCAGGTACACTGTGGCCTAGACCATCTCTGTGGTCTAGGAGATGAGTCCTTCATGCACCATATGCTTGGAAGTGGTTCCAATCACATGGAAACTATAACAAACCACCCACTCCGGTCTCAACAACACGTCTGCTGGCTCCTATCATGTCCAGGCTACGTGTGTCTACAGTCTACAGTGCAGGCTTTATTCTCTCTGTCTCTGTGGGTCTGGCTTGGTGTCACTAGGTGATTTATATGACTGAGAGAGAAAGGACTGCTCTGGATATTCCTCCTGTGTAACCATGTCATCTTCATGTTTCTGGCTCTCCTCTCTGCAGTCTCTCTGCTGCACTGATAATTTGGTGGACAAATATACAATCAACCTCGCTACAGACAGCCCCTTTAGTTAGGGCCGAGCTGTGTGTGAGTTATGGTCTCGAAATGGAAACTGTGGAATTATGGGTGAGCTACAGGGACTCTTGTCCGTGGGAGGAGGGAGGGAGGGAGTAAGAGAGAAAGAGAGAGAGAGATGTCTACAGCCTTGTGGCACAGCATTCACTATAGAACTATACTCAACAAACGATCAAAAGCATTGGTTGTTCTTGACAGTGTTTGTGTGCTTGAGCGTGCTTGTATGCATGCACAGAGTGTGTGTGAGGTAAAGAGGAGGTTACTGCTAGCCACCTCACCATGCACAAGCTTCTGTAAAGACCAACGACAGGCTCAAAAACAGCATTGCAGGAATTCCTTCCTAATTGTACATTTTGGCGTCATTTCAAAGAGGAGAAGAAGAAGAGAAGTGCTAGGGCCAGATACTGAGAGTCTGTGATAGGCCGATATGGGCCAGCACAAACCTCCCCTGGGCTATTTAAAGGTACAGTAGGCTATATTTTCCGCTGTGCAGCGGGGCACCCACCCTTCCGCCAGTCTCCATATTGGAACCAGATGCTGCTGGATGCAAGGCCCCACTAATTGAAGTGGACATGGCAGATGGAAGTTCCTCACCCTGCCTGCATACCACCCCCTGTTGGCTTTCATGTGATCGAAAATCTCTGCTGCATGGGTGGTGGTGGGTGGGGTGGTCCACCCAGCGACACATACACACATACACACACATGTATGTACACATACACACATAAACACACATGTATGTACACATACACACATGCACACACATGCGTATGCACAAACTCACTCACACACAAACACACACATCCCCCAGGTCCAGCAGCAGAAAGGAAGATGAATTGTTTGACCTTTAGAAGATAGATAGATGTTCCACAGCTGGAGTTAGAGGGGTTATGTACTGTGAAACATCCATGCAATACTTACAGTATGACAACGCTGATAAGATTGGCATGTTTACTACAGTCCGCCCAACTGTTCACCATGGTCTACATAGCACGTGGCGTCACTGAAAGAGAAAATAGTTAAAATAGTTAAATAAAATGTTGAAAAACACATTTATAGAGAGTTGAGAAATAGCTTGAAGGAATTGCTTATACAATGTGTATAAACCCATAATAGTTAATTTCATCATTTTATAATTTCATCAATTATAATAGTGTTATTTAAAAATAAAATGCATTTTTGAACTTTTCTTTGTGTGTTACAAGATCTGTTAAAATTGCTACAAAAACACTACATACATAATTCAAAGAAGTATTAATAGCAGCTCATAAGCAGTGGTTCCTATGTGGACAAATTCATTTAAGTTTTAGCTACCGATTGGTTTCATTATGTTATAGTGTTCACAAGTTATTGACATTGTCCTATTGACTGGTAGGGACTCTGAGAGTGTTGTGTGTAGTGGAGCTTGTGTCTACCTCGAGTTCGACCAGAGAGTCTGAAGCCCTTTGAGCGTTCATCACCTGGCCCTAAAACACTGGCATGGCGCTAAGCCTGCAACTCTATCCAGCCATAAATTACTGCAGCGCCTAGCAACCATAAGCACAATTGCATGTATTGTGCCAGTGTGTGTGTGTGTGTGTGTGTGTGTGTGTGTGTGTGTGTGTGTGTGTGAATAAGAAATAGAGCTCAATAGTGTGTTGCAGGTGGTAAGTGAGGCAGATAGGTAAGAGGAATTATGGCAGGGAGGCAACTTGAAACGCTGCATGGCTTTACACAGCCAAACGCTCGCTGTTTGGTAACCTAACGTTGTGACACAACCGTGCACACGTTTGCATTTATTTTTTGTTTTATTTATGTGTAATAATGTTTGATATTTTGACACACAAACATGGCCTTGAAAGTGGCCAAAATGTGTCATTAAATGCATTATTTTCAGTTCAAGCCAGGTCAAACTGGTGATAATAATGAAATAATCCTTTTATAGGCTTTACAGTGTATTAGAGGCTTGCTGAGCACACCTTTCATCTACAGACATTAAAGCATTAGATGTTTTTTAAACTTGATTTAACTAGGCAAGTCAGTTAAGAACAAATTCATAATTACAATGACGGCCTACCCCGGCCAAACCCGGACGACGCTGGGCCAATTGTGCACCACCCTATGGGACTCCCAATCATGGCCGGATGTGATACAGCCTGGATTTGAACCGGGAACTGTAGTGACACCTCTTGCACTGAGATGCAGTGCCTTAGACAGCTGTGCCACTCGGGAGCCAGATGTTGTTGGACTGTGAAAGAAAAGCCTTTGGCTTGACAGGAAATGTCTTCTGTGATAGTGTGTGGTGTGTAGCTGGACTTGGTTGACCTGCTGCGACCTCTCTGTTCAGCCATCTCTGCCCGGACCAAGATCCTAAACAACATTAACAACAAATCTCCATCTGTGTAGATTGGGAATATAATCTGATCTAAATGCTGTAGTGACCTGTAGAAGAAGGTCATGACTGGAGGAGTCTGTGGCTATTACAATCCTTCTATTAGAAACCTTTCTTGGCTTAGAAACTGTCAAATGCGCAAAAAATACATTTTCTAGGAATACCCTGTAGGTTTTCAGATTAAGGGGATTCAATCTGTGGGGGATTCGTCCTGACTGAGCCGTGCATTCAGGGACGAGGAAATCAAATGAGTGACGGACTCACACATGGGTTACCGTACTTTGGCCCCTGAACTGAGAGGTTAAGAGGTTGTATTATATACACACACACACACTCCTTGGGGGGTTAAGAGGTTGTTTTGTTTCTGCTGTCCGGGGCCCTATGGCTGTGATTAAGAAAATGTCCCTGTCCTCTGCGTGTCCTGATGTTTAAATGTCACAGCTATTGCAGGAATGCTGAGAGGAGAGGCCAGGAGGGGTCATCGCCAGGATGTAAACATCAACAATTTCTTTCTTAAATGGACTTAGGCCACATGAAAGGCACCTACAGCAGTAGAAAGCCTGATTCAACGGCTAAAAGTTGCCCTGAGGCACCGATCTAGAATCAGATTAAACCCTCCCTAAATCCTAAACTTAACCATTAGGGCGTAAAATGCCAAACTGACCATAAATCAGCATCTAGGGACAGCTTCATCCTATATATACTCCGTGGGCGGTTGGCGGTTGGCGATTGCCCATGCGGTCAGGGATTGGGAGAGGGGCTTTACCCTGAGATGGCTATCAGAACAGTCAGGGTTTAACACCCTCTCTGGAGCAGGGCCATGGCAGGGAGCGGACAATAGATCCTTTGTGACTCCCTGATTGGACTATCTGATCATTACAAACACACTAAATGGGGAAGTCAATGTGGGGGTAAAGAAAAAAAGCTCTCAGTCACAACTGAACGTTTCTTTGGCTTCATGTCGAGCTGTCGGTTTTCAGAATGCGAAGTGGATGTTGTTTGAGCTCAAAACAGGGTTTAGTGTTGAACCAGCGATTTACAACTCTGTAACTTTCATGAATCCTTTATTTAGCCAGATAAATAATTGAGAACAAGTTCTCTTTTACAATAACGACCTGGTAAAAGTTAGATGACTGTCAGTATTGTTGTAATGACCATAAAACATTTGCTCCCCCCTGTCCCAGTCCCTGCCCCCCCTCCTCCCCCTTCCCAGTGGTCCAGGATCCCTCAGGGTTTTATTCAATAGGCACTAAACAACTAAAAACATTTTGAAACAGAACGAAAAGGGGAGGTACTACCTGATCTACTGAACCTGACCCTGTTGACATGGTTTGAATCAACCAGACATACTGACCCTAGTCCTCTGGGGACGATTTGTAATGATGCAGATATAGATTCTCTGACAAGGCCCTGACACTTGATATGTTGGTCAACTCCCCGGCGCTCCATGTTAGGTTCACCAAACCATAAACACTGTGTCCGTAGGGACTTGTTGCACTATGAGAAAGCCCAGGACATAGACTGGCAGCTAGTATATGGACCTTCAGCCCCATCTACTGTTGCACTAAACACTACCAGGTAGAGGCTGGCCTTAAACACAGATCTAGGATCAGGTCATTATCCAGAATTCTAACCCGAAACCATAAGGTAAGAAAACGTCAAACTGATTTTAGATCAGTGAGTTGGAGAAATGTGGCTCACAGATACACTGCTAACTGGCTCCACTTACTTAAAGGGGCAATCTGCAATTTAAACAAAAACAAAGCGTATTTACCAATCCCAGATTTCTCTTTAAAGGGATTGTTCAGGATTTTGGCAACTAAGCACTCTACCTATTTCCCCAGAGTCAGATGAACTCGTGGATACCAGTTTTATGTCTCTGTGTCCAGTATGAAGGAAGTTAGAGGTAGTTTCGCAATCTAAGCTAGTTAGCATTGGGCTGTGAAACTACCTCTAACTTCCTTCATACTGGACACAAAGACATACAAATGGTATCAATGAGTTTATCTGACTCTGGGGAAGTAGATAAAGGGCATTGCCAAAATACTGAATTATCCCTTTAATGTGTTTTCACTGTGTTTCATCTAATAGCACAACCAAATGACCTGAATTGCCTGTTGAGATTACGTTAAAAGTACATAGTGCAAGTGATCAATAACTGTTCTGCGCAGATTATTAGAGCAATTGTGAAGATCTCCACAGACCTGCGACCTTTGCATGCTATTTTGAACATACACGCTTTCAATGATTACATAAGAAGACATTTGTAGCTTATTCATTGGCAAAATTTAACTATCCCTTTAAGTTGAAGGAGAGAAACAAATTCATCCACACAACTACAACCAGACACATTATTTTAGGTTACAAAAGTGAGTGTCTCCAGGACATACGTGTACTGTATTGTAGTCAGGGTAGATAGGTGTCTGTCTACGTCAGGATGTAGCTGTGAATGACCTCTGTGTGATGTGAGAGTTCCACTACCTCAGGGGAACTTCCTATCTTAAGATACAGTACATGTGCATATCTTGGGACTTCAGGGCAAATTATTTACTCATTGAAGTCAATTGGAGATCCTACAGCTGCTGCGATGTGTGAAAATGTGTGTTGTGAAAATGTGCCTCTGTAATTGAACAGAAAAATTAATACTGCTTAATATACGAAGTATCCCCTCTAAAAAGCCTAAATACTTGATATATTGACTTCATGCCCAAAAGTTCTATTGAAATCCATATATTACACACGCAGAATTGAGGTTGGATTGGTCCATCAGAGAGTTGAACACTAACAGTCCCAGCTCCCTGTACCTTCTGAGCTGAGCAGTGTGACCTGAGTTAGTCACAGGTCAGAGGTTCCTCGTCCCCCCTGCCTTCTATCCTTCTACTGACCTGTATTCTTGTTGGCTTTCTGTTCAGGTTTTCTTAATGATTACTAATAATACAAACCCTCACACATCTCCCTCTGTTTATACTGCATGTAACAGCATGGACTGACTGAGACCTGTGTGTGTGTGTGCTCCGTGTGTTCCCTTTCATTCCTTCTCCCACCCCCTATTTCCTTCAGTTCTGAGGTCTTTAGCCTGAAGGTAAGAACACCTACCAGGTTTTTTCTAGGTAAATCTGAGATAAGACAATAGGATCTGTAGAGGTGTCTTGTTACAGACAGAGAGGCAGAACTGGGTCCAGACACTGTAAACCTCTGCTTTCTCACCCACAAGGTCGCCTCCACACACCAGGTGTGAAAAATGCTACAAAAACATTGTCTTTCATGCCAGCAGCGTTGGGGACCAAAAAAGTTTCAGCATTTGCCCCCAAACTCATAATTTTACTTGAACTGTGCCGGGTTGGTTGCAGCTCTGCAAGCTGTTAAGTTTTTGATGTATAATTTTAAAGTGCACATGTTCAATGTTATGCTAGTCACTGTGGAGGAATGTGGAGTTAATGGATAATGAAGTTATTGAAGACAGAGAGAGAGAGAGAGAGAGAGAGAGAGAGAGAGAGAGAGTACTTTACCTATTTTCACATCATTACAACACTGTATATAGACATAATATGACATTTGAAATGTCTTTATTCTTTTGGAACTTCTGTGAGTGTAATGTTTACTGTTAATTTTTGATGTTTGTTTTACTTTTGTTTATTATCTACTTTACTTGCTTTGGCAATGTCAACATATGTTTCCCATGCCAATAAATCTCTTAAATTGAATTGAATTGAGAGAGAGAGAGAGAGAGAGAGAGAGAGAGAGAGAGAGAGAGAGAGAGAGAGAGAGAGAGAAGCTTCCTAGTTTGTTTCAGAATTATATAGTAGCTCCCTCTGCTGGTCACACCACCACATCGTAACATTATGCTACATGGAACTCCTCACTTGAAAGCCTTGTTCTTTTTAGAGGATCAACCTCATGCCTCATGGCTTTGAACTGCTTATATTCACTAAGTAGTAGTTTGGCCTGCCCGGCATGACTGACTGACTGACTCACTGCTTTATTAGTTTGAGGGGGAGAGAAACTCTTTGATCCACTCCCATTTAGGATCCTCTAACTCACTGATGGCTTTATAATATAGTAGTAAGTATTACATGGATGACATCTGAGTGACTGTAGATTCTCAGCATGAGGCTTTTGCTCCAGCCCTGCTCTAACACATTTGATTCAGCTAATCACGGCCCAAATGTGCAGATGATTAGTAGTATCAGTTGTTTAGTTGCGGGGCAGGAGCAAAAGCCTGCATTCCCCAGTGGTTCTGTAGGAGGAGGGTTGGCCACTCCTGTATGCTGTCAGTCCACCACAAGTATCCAGTGGATGGCAGGCTTGAGTCATTACTACCTATGTAGTCCTACTATTCAGTTACTCTTCTGTGTTTCAATGACTGGAGTTTCTAAATGTGTACATTCTTATGTAACATGTTGGACAGTAACTCTAATTATTTTAGATCTTTAGTTTTGTGAATGGATGTGTAATGTCACTACATCAATCAATAAATAAATAGGCTATATTACATATTGTAAGTGTAGTGTTAGGATTCATACTGTACGGATTTACACATGGAGACAAGATGTTTTTAAATTAAGGTAAGGTGCACTGACTGACTGATTCATAAAACTCAGACTAGCCTAAATAGGTAGGTTAGGCTACCTGTGCTTCTTCCTCACACGTATTGCTGAGAATTAAACAAGATTATAAAATACATTACATGGCCAAAGGTATGTGGACACCTGCTCATCTAACATCTCATTCCAAAATCATGGAGATTAATATAGAGTTGGTCCGCCCTTTGTTGCTTTAACAGCCTCCACTAATCTGGGAAGGCTTTCCACTAGATTTGGAACATTGCTGCGGGGACTTGCTTCCATCAGCCACAAGAGCATTAGTGAGGTCGGGAACCGATGTTGGGCGATTAGGCCCGGCTGGCAGTCTGCGTTCCAATTCATCCCAAAGGTGTTAGATGGAGTTGAGGTCAGGGCCGTGTGCAGGCCAGTCAAGATCTTCCACACCGATCTCAACAAACCAATTCTGTATGGACCTCGCTTTGTGCACTGGTGCATTATCATGCTGAAACAGGAAAGGGCCCCCAAACTGTTGTCACAAAGTTGGAAGCATAGAATCGTCTAGAATGTCATTGTATGCTGTAGCGTTAAGATTTCCCTTCACTGGAACTAAAGGGCCTTGCCCGAACCATGAAAACCATCCCCAGACCATTATTCTTACTCCACCAAACTTTACAGTTGGCACTATGCATTCGGGCAGGTAGCGTTTTCCTGGCATCCTCCAAACCCAGATTTGTCCGTCGGACTGCCAGATGGTGAAGCATGATTCATCACTCCAGAGAAGACATTTCCACTGCTCCAGTAGTCCAATGGTGGCTAGCTTTACACCACTCCAGCTGACGCTTGGCATTGCACATGGTAATCTTAGGCATGCTCGGCTATGGAAACCCATTTCATGAAGCTCCCGACTAACAGTTATTGTGCTGATGTTGCTTCCAGAGGCAGTTTGGAGCACAGAAGTGAGTGTTGCAACTGAGGACAGACGATTTTTACATGCTCCAGCACTCGGTGGTCCCGTTCTGTGAGCTTGTGTGGCCTGATGTAAAAAGGGCTTTATAAATACATTTGATTGTGGCCTACCACTTCGCTGAGCCTTTGTTGCTCCTAGAGGTTTGTGCTTCACAATAACAGCACTTACAGTTGACCAGGGCAGCTTTAGCAGGGCAGAAATTTGATGAACTGACTTGTTGGAAAGGTGGCATCCTATAATGGTGTCACGTTGAAAGTCACTGAGCTCTTCAGTACTGGCCATTCTACTGCCAATGTTTCTCTATGGAGATTGCTGTGTGCTCGTTTTTATACACCTGTCAGCAACGGGTGTGGCTGAAATAGCCGAATCCACTAATTTGAAGGGGTAGTCCACATACTTTTGGCCATATTGTGTAGTTGTTGGTAGTTTTAAGAGTAATTCAGACAGCAGAACTTCATGCTACTGAGACATTCTACAAGGCAAGGCTGAAACTTCTAGGCTTGCCTACTTCCTTAACTGTGTGTACGGGCGAGCGAACGGGACAGCAGACCGCATGAGACCGCACCACACACCACAGAAAAGAGAGAGAAAAGAGGTTTCAAACTTTTATCAAGGTGAGTTTTCTAACATACCTGTGTTCTGTTACGGTTTTAGCACGAGAATAGAGATTTCGGTCGCGGCTCATTCGCAGTTGAGACTTTTTAGTTGTGTAAGCCTACATGCTGTATAGGCTAACTTAATGAAGCCTTTGACAGGTGAGCTAGTTCAGGGCTACAACAAAATTGTGAAAAGTCTGGGGATCCCGAGGAGGTTTAAGAAATAACTGGGCTTGTCTACAATCTAGCCTACATTACACATTTGTTATGCCATGTGCTACTGAATTTAACCTACTCTATTATAAATCGACATTAGAGTCCTTATTTTTTTATTCACATTTCACCATAATGTTTCTCAGAACAGTTTTATGAGAGCTAAATACCTATTTTGTTGCAGATTTCCTCATGCAAATAAAAACAAGACATATTTAATAACCAGGTTTCCATCCAAACGTTTTATGCGCGTAAAGTACAAAAAACATGTAACGACAGGCCTGATGGAAACAAACGTTCTCGGTAAACTTTCCAAATACGCTAGACAAGGTGGGATCTTTTTGTGTCGCTAAAATGAATTATGCTCCTACTACGACGTCGGAAAAGCATGCAGTATTACGCGACAGATGAAATAAATGAACTTTACACGGTGATGAAAGTAAAAGGTGATGAGCGGGATGATCCTTTCCAATACATATCGAAGGTCTGGTGACATGTTAATCGATGCATGGCAAATAAAAAATCTTGCTTGTCCATAATATTAATCTCATCATGTATACGTGCGCAGAGCACGTGCCATTACCAGTGGCTATATAACGCAAAAAAAAAATGTGCGAAAACCATCAGTAGAGTTGAAAATGCGATGAAAACCAATTTCACTTGTATTTTTTAGTCTGTACATGGGTATTTTATGTGCCCAATGTCATCGCGCACAACCTTTTACCGGCAACAAGTAAATTTGATGGAAACATCTCTGGAGGGAAAATGCGCATATGTGTTACGCAGATTTTAAAATATGTCGACAATTGGATGGAAACCAAACTATTGGTGCTAAGCAAGGATGGAATCTGAGTTAAATATTAATGTGGTAGATTTTCGAAATACAATGTATATCATAACTATGCAGCATCTTTGTTTAAAAAAAAAATCTTGGTCGACCAAGAGTAGGCCTTTTTCAACCAATCGCTTGGTCGACATTTTAAAATGTGTATTTTCCCATATCAACACATCTTGTGTTTTAATCAAATAAACAGTGCATTCGGAAAGTATTGAGTTTCTCGACATTTTGTTAAGTTAGTTACCACTTTACAATGTAGAGCACTTTCAAGAAAACTGCTATATACTGTGCATTCAAGTATTCAGACCCCTTGACTTGATCAACATTTTGTTACTCTATAGCCTAACTCTAGTTTAACTGTGTTCTTGTGGACATTCAATGCTGCAGACATTTTTTGGTACCCTTCCCCAGATCTGTGCTTCGACACAATGCTGCCTTGGAGCTCTACAAACAATTCCTTCTACCTCATGGCTTGGTTTTTGCTCTGACATGCACTGTTAACAGTGGGACCTTATATAGACAGGTGTGTGCCTTTCCAAATCATGTCCAATCAATTGAATTTACCACAGGTGGACTCCAATCAAGCTGTAGAAACATCTAAAGGATGATCAATGGATACAGGATGCACCTGAGCTCAATTTCAAGTCTCATAACAAAGGGTCTGAATAAAATGTCTAAAAACCTGTATTTGCTTTGTCATTATGGGATATTATGTGTAGATTGATGGGGGGAAATGTATTTAATCAATTTTAGAATACGGCTGTAACGTAACAACATTTTGAAAAAGGGAAAGGGTCAGAATACTTTCCGAATGCACTGTATATAGTAGATTATTTTTCACATAGGTTGTGTCTAAATATGGATAAATACAAATTAAAAAATTTCAACCAATCGATGAACATACCATTTTTGGTTGACCAAGATTTGTTTTAGTTGGGGACAGCCCTACTATATAGAGAATAGGGTGCTATATTTATTTTAGTCAGTCAGTACTGCAGATGAGACTAAACATGCCCTTTTGCTGACCTGTCTCTTCAGTCAGTGTTTTGGGGAAGCCACAGCAGGATCAGTCATATTTTATTCATACAACACTCTTTTCACAAATACATTTATTAATAAGTCCTCTATCTCTCACCTAACCTCCATGCTCTCCAGTCAGGGCCATGATAAACACGGAGTATGGCAACACGTCGTGGGAGCTGTCAGTCCAGGTGGACCAGAGAGAAGGAGACGAGGGTATGAGGTTTAAATTCCGAGTCAAGGGAGACCTGCACATTGGAGGACTCATGCTCAAACTGGTGGAGAAGATCAGTAAGTCTCTCTTTCATTCTCTTTTCCACCCCTCTCTGTCTCTCTCCCGCTCTTTCTCGCTCTCCCACCTCTCTCAGCCACAGTACTAGCCTGAGAACACACCCTTGTTTGTCCTACATTCATCTATAGTGCTGAGTAGTATTGTTCTCCCACAATGCTTCAGTACCACAGCCAGAGGGGCTGAAGTCCACTACTTTATCTCATGTTTATTCACCTGGGAGAAATCTTTAAAGACACCCTATTCCCTGTGTAGTGCGCTAGTTATTGACAGTTATTACGTCTACAAAATGAGTGTCCTACATGGAGAATAGGGTGTGATTTAAGACACATCCTGCCTTCATTCAGGATGATTAGACACTATGGAATTCCCCTAGTGTAAGACAGTATGAAAGTGACCTAAGCCTAGGTTTATTTCACATAGATACAAGGTTTGTTGTGTTTGTTACAGTGGAGGTAAGGGGGTGTATGACAACATGTACTTTATATGACTAAGCCATATACAGTTAAAGTCGGAAGTTTACATACACCTTAGCCAAATACATTTAAACTCAGTTTAATTCCTGTCATTTAATCCAAGTAAAAATTCCCTGTCTTAGGTCAGTTAGGATCACCACTTTATTTTAAGAATGTGAAATGTCAGAATAATAGTAGAGAGAATTATTTATTTCAGCGTTCAGCTTATTTCAACATTCCCAGTGGGTCAGAAGTTTACATACACTCAATTAGTATTTGGTAGCATTGCCTTAAATTGTTTAACTTGGGTCAAACATTTCAGGTAGCCTTCCACAAGCTTCCCACAATAAGTTGGGTGAATTTTGGCCCATTCCTCCTGACAGAGCAGGTGTAACTGAGTCAGGTTTGTAGGCCTCCTTGCTCGCACATGTTTTTTCAGTTCTGCCCACAAATATTCTATAGGATTGAGGTCAGGGCTTTGTGATGGCCACTCCAATACCTTGACTTTGTTGTCCTTAAGCCATTTTGCCGCAACTTTGGAAATATGCTTGGGGTAATTGTCCATTTGGAAGACCCATTTGCGACCAAGCTTTAACTTCCTGACTGATGTCTTGAGATGTTGCTTCAATATATCTACACAATTTTCCTTCCTCATTATGTAATCTATTTTGTGAAGTGCACCAGTGCCTCCTGCAGCAAAGCACCCCCACAACATGATGCTGCTACCCCCGTGCTTCACAGTTGTGATGGTGTTCTTCGGCTTGCAAGCCTCCCCCTTTTTCCTCCAAACAAAACAATGGTCATTATGGCCAAACAGTTCTATTTTTGTTTCATCAGATCAGAGGACATTTCTCCAAAAAGTAAGATCTTTGTCCCCATGTGCAGTTGCAAACCGTAGTCTGGCTTTTTTATGGCGGTTTTGGAGCAGTGGCTTCTTCCTTGCTGAGCGGCCTTTCAGGTTGTCGATATAGGACTCATTTTACTGTGGATATAGATACTTTTGTACCTGTTTCCTCCAACATCTTCACAAGGTCCTTTGCTGTTGTTCTGGGATTGATTTGCACTTTTCGCACCAAAGTACGTTCATCTCTAGAAGACAGAACGCGTCTCCTTCCTGAGCGGTATGACTGCTGTGTGGTCCCATGGTGTTTATTCTTGCGTACTATTGTTTGTACAGATGAACGTGGTACCTTCAGGCGTTTGGAAATTGCTCCCAAGAATGAACCAGACTTGTGGAGGTCTACAATGTTTTTTCTGAGGTCTTGGCTGATTTCTTTTGATTTTCCCATAATGTCAAGTAAAGAGGCACTGAGTTTGAAGGTATGCCTTGAAATACATCCATAGGTACACTTCCAATTGACTCAAATGATGTCAATTAGCCTATCAGAAGCTTCTAAAGCCATGACATCATTTTCTGGAATTTTCCAAGCTGTTTAAAGGCACAGTCAACTTAGTGTATGTAAACTTCTGATCCACAGGAATTGTGATACAGTGAATTATAAGTGAAATAATCTGTCTGTAAACACTTGTTGGAAAAATTACTTGTGCAATGCACAATGTAGATGTCCTAACCGACTTGCCAAATCTATAGTTTGTTAACAAGAAAGTTGTGGAGTGGTTGAAAAACTAGTTTTAATGACTCCAACCTAAGTGTATGTAAACTTACGACTTCAACTGTATGACTCAGTGGTCAGTCATCAGACTGGACCAGCACAGCGGTGGTCTGGGTTTAGCAATAATAATGCCACAAGCCTAACCCCTCTACTTCCTGTGGGGACTTTTTATGCCAGTTGCAGGTGGTTTGTTTGGAGTGAACTTTTGCACAGAAGCTTTCTTGTATAGTTAGAAACCTACAGATAATCCATGCTGAAATTGTCAAGTTATTAGACAAGGGAAAATCGGGTTTATTTGGGGATAATACATACAGCTGTACATGTTTAATGGCAATGTTTGTGCCTTCTGTCCAACCATAAATCCTCTCTTTCTCTCTTTCCTCCATCTCTACATCAGAGGCCCCTCAGGACTGGTCAGACCATGCTCTGTGGTGGGAGCAGAGGAGCTGTTGGCTGCTGAAGACCCACTGGACCCTGGACAAGTATGGTGTCCAGGCAGACGCTGACCTGCGCTACACTCCCCAGCACAAACCCCTGTGCCTGCAGCTGCCCAACATGAAAATGGTCAAACTCACCGTCAGCTACTCTGCCGTCGTCTTCAAGACCGTCGTAGAGATCTGCAGAGCACTCAGTGAGAACCCTGCCCGGGTATGAGGCCCTATCCTCACCCCCTAGCCCCTAGTCCCTAAGCACTAGTCCCTTTGCACTAGTGTACTGTAGATCTGAAAGGATTGGATCAGTGTTTAATATAGTCAAGTTCCCATTACTGATTGGTGTCAAGGAAAATGTTTGTCATATTGTTTATACTTCTCCAGTCCTCTCACATCTTCACCGGGACTGAGGGGGGTAGGGGCTAGGACCTAAGGGTTAGGGATTTAAATCTAGGTATAGGGGTTTAGGGTTCTAAGGAAGTGGTTCTGAAACCTTTCCTCGGAGACCCCCAGCCCTTCCATGTATTTTATCTATTCCAGAGCTAGCACACCTGATTCAACTTGTTAACTAATCATCAAGCCCTTGAATATGTGAATCAGGTGAGCTAGTTCAGCTCTACAACAAAATTGGGAAATGTCTGGGGGTCCCCGAGGAGAAATTTGAGAACCACTGGTCTAGGGGCTAGGGTTTAGGGGCAGGAACTCTCCTTGACGTCCTCTCTCTCCTCTAGACATCAGGAGGCCAGAGGAGCTGTCCCTGCTGAAGCCTCCAGATGACCCGTCCAAGAAGAAGAAGAATAGGAAAGACAAGAACCCAGCGCTGGAAGACGTCTTAGACATGGACATCTTCAATGGAGGCTCTGGGGGAACAGGTGAGAGAAGCAGAGTTATAATAATGTGTTAATTGTGTTATTAGACATGGATATTTTCAGTAGAAGGTCAGATTCTTCCCATCTGTTTTCATGTAAAGATTTTTCAACCAAGTGAGCCATATCCTAGGTGACTGCCTGTTTCTTCTTTACCCAACCCCATAGTTGTTGTCTCTCTGTCAATATACCTTTATTGAATCACAGAACCCATCAGGTCCTCAGGCTAAGTTATCTGCATGGTGAAGTTAGCCTGGCGTAAACTTTCCTCATATCTCGATCTTCAATCATGCTGTGAAGGGAGTTCATTCATCACCATGGCAACACAGTCAAGGTTTAGAACCTCGGGCTAACTCAAAGTGGATCGTTTCTGACTTTTATGTCTCACACCACCAGATTCAGCCAACATGGTGGCTTCTGTAGACTTCTGAAACAATGTAAGAAGGAATGGACAATGGAGAATTCTGAAGATCTAAAAGAATAGAGCGATCATGACGGATATCTGAAAGAATAGTACAGTATGCTGCAATGTTCTCAAGGCTGAAACGCAGACACACACACTTTTCTCATAAAATCAGACTCATTTTGACTGTAGTTCTGAACCATTTCAAAGGAGTTTAACAAATGAAGACTGGCCCATTTCTCCCATGATGCTGCTGGTCCAGGATCAGGTCCCCCTGATATAATCTATATATTATGATCTAAAAGGTAAAACTGATTCTATATCAGCACTCTCATTATGAATATGGTCCCTGAACTGTGTCTCCTCCTCCACCTGACCCCTCCAGGCAATCCCTTGTACAGTAAGACCATGGTGCCAACCTATGGCCCAGAGAACGGGACTCCAGCCTCGGCCACCAGCCTGTGGTTTGGGGACAACCCCCTGACCTCCAGCCAGCCCAACCTGCCCCCTGTAGAGCTGGCCAAGATGTACCAGCAGTTGTCCATGGTGGACAAAGCCATCATCAACGCAGGGTAAGAGTTACTCAGAAACAAAAACCTTGAGAGGAACCAGACTATGGCTGTACAGGTAGAAGCATTACTAGTTATTGGCTTTGCTATGCTGGAGGGCAGTTCTGTCTCTTCCCTGAACACTTCCTGGTTTACTGTGATAGGCTGCTGATGTGATTGACAGGTGGCTAGACTCTTCCCGCTCCTTGATGGAACAGGGCATCGGAGAACATGACAGACTGCAGCTACGCTTCAAATACCACTGCTTCTTTGACCTCAACCCAAAGGTAACACTAACCCCTAACCTTAAACCTAAGTGAGTGTTTTGAATACCACTGAACCTCAACCTTATCCCAACCCGAAGGTGAGACTAACTGTAACCATAACACCACCTCGAACCCTAACATTGACTGATTGATGTGTGTTTCAGTATGATGCTGTGAGGATAACCCAGCTGTATGAGCAGGCTCGCTGGTCCATCCTACTGGAGGAGATCAACTGCACTGAGGAGGAGATGCTCATGTTCGCCTCCTTACAGGTACACACACACTTACACACATACATACGCGCGCACACATGCACACACTATTATCCACCTGGTTTGGTGTCTCAGTCCCAAAGGAGGCATGATGGGAAAGAGGACAATCCCACAGGAGGCAGGGAGGGAGTCTGGTTATCCTCCTGAACTCCTCTGGGTGAGAAAATATAAATAACACAAAAGTATTAAGTGAAAAAATTATTGAATTTTAACTGTTCTTCATCTCTGACTGATTTATTCTCAACTGATCTATAAAAATGATTAAATCCCTGAGATGGTTATTGCTCTCACCTGCGTAGTTACTGGAATCACAGGGCTCACTCTGTCTTCTCCCAGTCTTATGTCATCATCTGGCCTCAAGTGTTGAACTAAAAACTGTTTCTGGGTTCAGACCTGCCTTTTACACAGCTAAAGACTGGGTATATTTAGGTTTTCAAACTTGTCTGTTAGTTTTCTACTCTTCTTATCTACTGTGTATTGAATTATTATCTACTGTGTATTGTATTCTTATCTACTGTGTATTGTATTCTTATCTACTGTGTATTGTATTCTTATCTACTGTGTATTGTATTCCTATCTGCTCTGTATTGTATTCCTATCTGCTCTGTATTGTATTCCTATCTGCTCTGTATTGTATTCCTATCTACCGTTTATTGTATTCTTATCTGCCGTTTATTGTATTCTTATCTGCCGTTTATTGTATTCTTATCTACTGTGTATTGTTTTCTTATCTACTGTCTATTGTATTCTTATCTACTGTCTATTGTATTCTTATCTTCTGTTTATTGTATTCTTATCTATAGTATATTGTTATCTACTGTTTACTGTATTCTTATCTACTGTGTATTGTATTCTTATCTACTGTCTATTGTACAATCTCCTGTTGCTCTTAGTATGATATATCCCCCAATTCCCATCATTAAGTGATGATTATTAATGATTATGTTAATATTGTTTCAGTATCACATATGTAAGATGACCATGTCCACGGAACCTCTGGACTTCTCCAATGAACCGGAGATAGATGAAGTAGAGGCTGCCTTATCCCATCTAGAGGTCACACTTGGAGGAAAAACAGACAGAATATTAGTAAGTGGAGTTTTTATTAATATAAACGATTCATAAACAAGTGTGTATGTTTTCAACAGTTTCAGAGGGTGCAACACCTGTATTTAAGCAAGGGTTGATGGGTTGTCTGCTTCGATTGCATGTCTCAACATGATGATGTCACTAAGTCACAGGATAATTGAAAGTTGTTTGTCCCCCCCAGGAAGACATCACAGACGTTCCAAAGCTGGCAGACTCCCTTAAGCTGTTCAGGTAAATCCTAAAGGCCCCTGTATATGGCCAGAAACACACATTAATAGGGTACTGTATACTGTAATTCTATATCTGTGTAACAAATGGAAACATGGGTCATAAAGACATTGAATGATAAGTAGTGTTAAGTTCATGTTTTAAGTATCCCTATACTTCTGTTGTTACGGGGCTATCACTCAGTTAAGAGTGCGCCTGCGCGTTGAGTTAATTGACCTAGCCTTGAGTGGAATGGCTACCTTGTAGTGTGTTCATATGGTATAGTAAACTTTGTTAAGCTGGAACCTTGTCGTTGTGTCATTTCGAGTTAACATTGGTAGCAGAGGATGGCTAATAACTACAATGTGCCACCTCGCTTCGACGAGAAGAGGTCGTACGAAAGTTGGAAAAATGAACTTGGAATCTGGACACGTGTTACTAATCTGGACGCGAAAAAGCAAGCGCTTGCGGTGGTATTATCGCTGGAGGGAAGAGCGAGAGATACCGCGCTGGAAATATCCGTTGAGGATTTGAACAAGGATGATGGTATGGGAACTGATCAGAGCACTGGATTCTGTATTTCTTAAGGAAGAGAAAGACCGTGCCTACGAGGCATATTCAAACTTTGACTGTGTTACGAGAGATATTTCGGTCGCAACGACGGACTACATCATTGATTTCGAACAGAGGTACAACAGGATGCGCAAGTACGACATGGTTCTCCCGGATGCAGTGGTAGCTTTCAAGTTGCTAGATACTGCCTGTCTAGATGGTAGGGAGAAACAGTTGGCTTTGACCGCTTGTACTGTGCTGACTTTTGCATCAATGAAGTCGGCACTTAAAATAATTTTTGGTGAAAAGACGTCTGTCGCGCCAGTAACTGATGGAATGCAAGTGAGTGACGCAGCATATCACACCGAGCAGCAGAGAAAAGGCGGCAACAAGTCACGTTCTCAAGACAACCTGAAGAGGGCGCCATTGCCCGGAACAAATCCACTGGACAGATATGGAAGGAGATCAAAATGTGCTATTTGTCAAAGCACTTACCATTGGGTTAAAGACTGTCCTCATAAAAATGACAGAGGAAAATGTAAACACAGAGATAGAGCAGTGTAACATTACACTGTTTTCAAACGAATCTGCTTCTGATACTGAGATTTGTATAGTTGAATCTTTAGGATCTGCTGTGATTGATACTGCATGCACACGGACAGTGTGTGGTGCAAAATGGCTTGATAGCTATGTTAGAGAACTAAATATGAAATAAGTACAAAATATGATTGACACACCAAGCAACAGAGCTTTCAGATTTGGAGATGGGAGAATTGTCCATTCTACCAAGAGAGTTAAGATACCAGCAAAAATTGGTCAGACTAAGTGTCACATTGAAACAGAGGTGGTCCCTGCAGATATCCCCTTACTATTAAGCAAAGCTTCCCTCAAGAAGGCAGGGGCTGTACTAGACATAAAAAATGACAAGGCAGTGATGTTTAAACAACCAGTAACTCTTGAACTTACCACCTCGGGCCACTATTGTGTAAACATTTTAGACAAAGACATCACACAGAGTCCATGTAAAAATGAGATTCTGATGGACACAGAGCACATGGAGATTCTGTCAGTCACAGAGAACATGAACACAAAAGAAGAACACAAAGTATTGTTAAAGCTTCACAAACAGTTTGGACATGCTACAGTTGACAGACTTCAGAAATTACTCAGCAGTTCAGGGAATAATGATGATGAGAGTATTTCCATTCTACAGCAGATAGTTAACAGTTGTGAGACATGTCAGAAATACAGTAAACCTAAGCCCAAACCAGCTGTTGGTCTGCCACTGGCTTCCAAGTACAATGAAACAGTGGCTGTAGATCTACCAAGTGTGTGGTACCTTCACATAATCGACCACTTCACACGCTTCAGTGCTGGAAGCATTGTGAATACAAAGAAACCCAGTGAAATTGTCAAGCACTTCATTCATTCCTGGATAAGTGTGCATGACCCTCCCCAGAAATGGTACAGTGACAATGGAGGAGAATTCAATAATAATGAAATAAGAAATGGCAGAGAAATTCAACATGGAGGTAAAGACAACTGCTGCATACAGTCCATGGAGCAATGGACTTCTGGAGAGACATAATCAAACACTCAGAGATAATGCTGAAAGTGAAGCAAGATAATGGATGTGACTGGAAAACAGCCCTAGATTGGGCTTTGATGGCAAAAAATTCCATGCACAATGTTCATGGTTACAGCCCATACCAACTACTCTTCGGTCAGAACCCTAATCTTCCCTCTGTACTGGTTGACAAGCCACCAGCACTAGAAGGGACCAGTGTGAGTGCATGGGTGGGACAGCACCTTTCAGCACTACATGCAGCGAGAAAAGCGCTCACTGAAGCAGAGTGCTCAGAGAGAATTCGCAGGGCTCATGCGTAAACAGCTTCGACTCCACCCGATGAGAAGTACGAAACTGGAAACAAAGTACTACAAACGAGTTGACTGTCAAGAGTGGAAAGGACCGGGAGTAGTTATTGGCCAAGATGGCGTGGTGATATTTGTGAGGCATGGAGGCACCATTGTCAGGGTGCATCACTCAAGATTGAGGAAAGTAAATGATCAACAAGATAGAGGGGCTGTTGCTGAGAATCAGTCTCCTAATGAAAATGACAAAAAGGACACAGTAACAGACGCAAACTTACCAGATGTCGGATCCAATGATATGGACACTGAAACTGACTCAGGAAATGGAGCAGAGACCTTCAACCATGACACAGATAATACTGTTGAGTGTTCAAATGAAGAAAACATTCAACAACAGCCACATGTGTTAAGACAGCATGGTTGTTCCAATCTGAAAACTGGACAAACTGTTAAATACATGGACAGAGAAAGTGGTATTCCACATACAGCAACCGTCATTGGACGAGCAGGAAAAGCAAAAGGAAAACACCAGAACTGGTACAACTTGCAGTACTCTGAACCACATACACTTTCTGGTACAACAGGGTCAGCTGACCTGTCACTTGTAGATAATCTCAGAATTGAACCAATGGAAAATCGAGAAACACAGAATGACATTCAAAATGATGATGTACTTGAAACAAAGGACGTGTCATTTGACTCAGCTAAGCTAGATGAGCTCAGTAATTGGAGGAAAAATGGAGTGTTTGAGGAAGTCAAAGACATTGGCCAAAAATGTGTCTCAACAAGGTGGGTGTGTACCCTTAAAGAATCTTTAACTGGAATAGTGTCTAAAGCACGTCTAGTGGCTAGAGGTTTTGAGGAGCTGTCTGCTAAAGAACTCCCAAAAGACTCATCGACATGCGCCTCAGTCACTCAGATTGCTGATGACAGTGATCTGCCAGAAAAAATGGAAACTTAATTCCATAGACATCAAATCTGCATTTTTGCAGGGAACAGAGCTGTCATATTCACATCCGACCTCCGCCTGAAGCTGAGTGAAGGAACACTGTGGAAACTAAAAAAGTGTGTGTATGGCCTGGCAGATGCATCACTCTACTGGTACAACAAAGTCAAGGCAACAATGCTGAGTACAGGTGGAAAAATGTCACAAGTGGATCCTGCAGTCTTCTATTGGCTTGATCAAGACTGCAATGTGACTGGAGTACTTGCCTGTCATGTTGATGACTTTATCTGGGGTGGCTCACAGACCTTTGCTACAACTGTGATTCCACACCTCAAAGATGTTTTCCAGGTCGGCCGTGAGGAGCATGATCATTTTTGTTATGTTGGCATAGAGTTTATTACAGTTGATGGAACAATACTGATGCAACAGGAGAGCTATATCAAGAATCTTCAACCCATCCACATGGATTCTTCAAGAGCCGTACAAAGGAATTCTCCTCTCTGTGGAAACGAAGCTGATCAATTGAGGTCAAAGATAGGACAAATTCTATGGGTTGCTAGACAGAGTAGACCTGATGTAATGTTTGATGGTTGCAACTTGGCATCTAACACAAAACACGCCACTGTACAAACCATTCATGAGGCAAACAAAGTTGTTTTGTAAACTGAAATCACAACAAGTGACTTTAAAGTTTCAGCATGTTGGAAAAGATGACTCTCTGAAACTAGTTGTCTTCAGTGATGCTTCCCTAGGGAACCTTACAGATGGAGGCACCCAAGGTGGACATCTAATCGTGTTAATGGGTGAAGGAGGAAGATTTTCACCTATCTGTTGGCAGTCTAAAAGGATCAGAAGGGTTGTCCGAAGCACACTTGCTGGAGAAACACTTGCTCTTGCGGATGGAATTGACAATGCTATCTTTCTTGCAACTCTGTACTCAGAGCTTACCACTGGTGAGACAAAACGGCACATTCTACCTGTAGTTTGTGTCACTGACAACTACTCCTTAGTTGATGCTGTCAAGTCAACCAAGTCTGTCACAGAGAAAAGACTTCGTCTTGAGATTAGCAGCATCAAGGAATTTATTCAAGCACAGAGAATCCAGCGGATTCTGTGGTCGACCACAAAGGAACAGCTTGCTGACTGACTAAAAAAGGAGCATCCGGTCTTGTGCTCGTACAGGCTCTCAGTAATGGAAAGTGGCAGCTTGAGTAATACAAATAAACACCTTGTCACACAACCCATCTGTAATGGGGAACTTGAATAATACTTGGACATTTAATTATGTTGTTGTTTTATTTGCCTTTAAAGAAAAGTGGGAGATTGTTAAGTTCATGTTTTAAGTATCCCTATACTTCTGTTATTACGGGGCTATCACTCAGTTAAGAGTGCGCCTGCGCGTTGAGTCTTGTTCGTTAATTGACCTAGCCTTGAGTGGAATGGCTACCTTGTAGTGTGTTCATATGGTGTAGTAAACTTTGTTAAACTGGAACCTTGTCGTTGTGTCATTTCGAGTTAACAAGTAGTAGAAGTAAAATGCCATTACACTTTACAGAAGGAAAGGTTAATATACTACACTGTAGATAGTCCATGACACGGACAGTTCACACAGCAACATGCAACAGTGTGACTGTGTGGGGACACAACCTGTTCACATTTTTCCTCATTGTTTTTTGGGGGGGCTTTGTTTCGTACCCCAGGCCTAAAAGACTGGCATTGCGTTCGTATAAGGAGTACTGGTTCGTGTTTAAAGACACCACCATCTCCTACTACAAGAACAAAGAGACAGCTAGTGGAGAGCCCATAGAACAGCTGCATCTCAGAGGATGTGAGGTGGTCCCTGACGTCAATGTGACGGACAAGAAGTTTGGCATCAAGCTGTTGCTCCCAGTGGCTGATGGGATGAGCGAGGTCTACATCCGCTGTGACAACGTAAGATGCAATTTCTTATTGAACCAAATAATTTTTGTGTGTGTGTGTGGGGGGCACCAAGAACATGACTCCATTGTTCCCCTTACATATTGTGATGATATTCCTGTTTTTATCCAGGAGACGCAGTATGCCAAGTGGAAGGCAGCGTGTACTCTGGCCTCCAAGGGCAAGACCATGGCTTACAGCTCCTACAGGTCATACGTTCTTACTTAATCCTTCCCATGCCTTACCACATTAATAGGGTTCTGACTGTAAACTGACTAGGAGAAACTTGGATTGGTCTAGGTCGGAGGTGAAGAACATCCAGTCGTTCCTGCAGATGAAGAGTCTGGCGCCCCCCCCTGGTCAGTCTGCTCCAGACCTGGACGCCATGGAGATGAACGCTGAGTGCTTTGTCTCTCCTAGATACACCAAGAGGTACAAGACCAAACAGGTGGGGGTCTATCTGCAATATAGGGTGATGATCAATCAAACATGATTCAGTGTTTATGAGCCACAGACAGGGAGAGGATGTCATCAGAGCTCTCCAGTGGTTTTATCATCTCGGACTGACAATCTGTTGACATCCAGATCATTCTATTCCATTCACTTACCCTCTCAGTATTTGTTAAAGGACTGACATAATGTCTGTGTAAAGTAGCCTAAATGTCCCTGTTCTAACTCCTGTCTGCTGTCTAGCTGACAGCGAGGATCCTGGACGCCCATCAGCACTTTGCCAGTCTCTCTCTCAATGAAGCTAAAATGCGCTTCATCCATGCCTGGCAGTCCCTGGCTGAGTTTGGTATCAAATACTACATTGTCAGGTACGTAAATGTGACCAACCAGGTTCAAACACCTCAAGACTGTGTTAGCCTGCTGAGATAACGCCTTAGCCTTAGGCGTTAGCTCAGGGAGCTAATGTATATCTTCAGGTCCCAGGTAAAGTTACTTATCACACAATCGTGTGTGTGTGTGTTCCAGGTTCCGAGGCAGTAAGAAGGATGAGCTGATGGGTATCTCCTATAACCGTCTGATCCGTATTGACATGTCCACTGGCCTGCCTGTCACCACCTGGAGATTCGCCAACATGAAACAGTGGAATGTCAACTGGGAGATCAAACAGGTAAATGGCTCTAGATTGATTGATTGCTTTTTACAGATAATAGGTTTTTTTTACAAAAAGTAAGGATAATAGTTGTCTTTGTAATAAGAGAAACCAGTTTCTCCTGAAAATATACTTAGCCTTGCAAAAGTATTCAGACCCCCTATTCACATTTTATTTAGTTACAAAGTGGGATTAAAATGTATTTAATTGTCATTTTTTTCCAACAATCTACTTAAAATACTCTAATCTCAAAGTGGAAGAGAAAATCCCCCCAAAAATGAAGAACTAAAATATAGTCGTTGCGTAAGCAAGCCTAAATTAGTTCAGGAGTAACATTTGACTTCCACGTCCCCCATACATACGACATCTGTAAGGTCCCCCCATACATACAACATCTGTAAGGTCCCTCATACATACAACATCTTTAAGGTCCCCCATATATACAACATCTGTAAGGTCCCCCCATACATACGACATCTGTAAGGTCCCCCATACATACAACATCTGTAAGGTCCCTCATACATACAACATCTTTAAGGTCCCCCATATATACAACATCTGTAAGGTCCCTCATACATACAACATCTGTAAGGTCCCTCATACATACAACATCTGTAAGGTCCCTCAGGCAAGTTTTTAATTTCAAGCACAGATTCAAATACAAAGACCATGGAGCTTTTCGAAAGCCTCATAAAGAAGGGCAGTGATTTGTAGATGGGTAACAATAACAAATCAGACATTGAATATCTCTTTAAGCCATATGGTCAAATTAATAATTATGCTGTGGATTATGCATAAACCACCCAGACACATCAAAGATACAGTCGTCCTTCTGAATTAAGCTGCAGGACAGGAAGGAAACTGCTTGGGGATGTTAGCATGAGGCCATTGGTGATTTTAAAACAGTTACAGAGTTCAATGGCCGTAATGGAAGAAAACAGAGGATGGATTAACAACAATGTAGTGACTCCACCAGAGTGAAAAGAAGAATACAAATATACAGAATAAAAATATTCCAAAACATGCATGTTGTATACAACAAGGCATTAAAGTAATACTGAAAAAAAGAAAAACGGCAAAGCCTTGTTTGGGTCAAATCCAACACAACATATCACTGAGTAACTGCCTCCTTATTTTCAAGCATGGTGGTGGATGCATCATGGTATGGGTATGCTTGACATCGGCAAATACTGGGGAGTTTTTCAGGATAAAAATAAATGGAATGGAGCTAAGCACAGGCAAAATCCTAGAGGAAAACCAGACACTGGGAGAGGAATTAACCTTTTAGCAGGATAATAACCTACAACACAAGTCCAAAACAACACTGGAGTTGTTTACCAAGAAGAGAGTGAATGTTCCTGAGCGGCCGAGTTACAGTTTGGACTTAAATCTGCTTATAAATCTGGCAAGACTGGAAAATTGTTGTCTAGCCATGATCCCAAACATCTTGACAAAGCTTGAAGAATTATGAATCCAGGTGCGGAAAGCTCTTCGACTTACCCAAGAAGACTCACAGCTATAATCACTGCCAATGGTGTTTCTAGCTGAATACTTATGCAATGACTACATTTAAGTTATTTAATTTATGTTACAAATGTTCTTCCACTTTGACACTACAGAGTATTTTGTGTAGATTGTTGACGTAAAATTACAAATCTATTTTAATCCCACTTTGTAACACAATAAAATGTGAAGAAATCCAAGGGTTATGAATACTTTTGCAAAGCACTGTATCTATAAAGTACATGAATCAATATTAATCCATGTTGTTTAATGTCTCCAGGTGGCCATAGAGTTTGACCAGAATGTGTCGATAGCCTTCTCCTGTGTGAGCTGTGACTGTAAGGTGGTCCATGAGTACATAGGAGGATACATCTTCCTCTCAACACGCTCCAAAGACCAGAACGAGACACTGGATGAGGAACTCTTCCACAAACTCACTGGAGGGCAGGAATGAACCCGGGACATCAGCTTTCACTTAGTGCCGCTGGCAAGAAATAATTTAAATTCGTTGTTGATATGGCTTTGTAGATCACATCAATTATTTGTTCATATTGTCTTTGTCACTATATTTCATCCCGAGACCATCTCTACAAGGCCACCTTGTCTGACGGTTAGGCCTGGCCTAGTGCTTTTATTGCATGGTCCATCTGCAGAGACAGCAATTAATTCAGCACATGGGCTGTACATCTTGTCACTTGTTTGACTTGGTGTAGCCCAGTCTTTGAATTCAATGTTGTAGGCTACTTTCACAATCAATATACGCTCGTTTCCCTGTTTTATACATATTACTTGTATGATGTTTTAGAATCTAACTTTTGCAATTGTATTACATGTCCAAAATATATTTCTGAGATAGTTCTGGTGGTGGGTTATTATCTTGTTGAACGAGACATTTGTTTTCAGAGAAAACACTGGAATTTCTGCTGACTGAGATGCACTGAAATAAACCTGAGAAACATGTTTTGGTCAGTTTTTTCTGTAATGGTGATTCCCTGGGAGAAATTCATGACATATCCACATAGAATTGTCTTTCCAGCCTTTAGATAAATTATAACCCCATATGAGATTTTCCCTCTGTGCTCTCAGATTTACCTAACCTAGAAAATCCTCGCACTTCCCTACCATTGGAGGATACGCTTTATGAACAGCAAATAAGCCCATCAGAGCCGAGTAGCGATTGATATATCTGCTATTGACTAATTGTCCTGAATGCTAAGGAAACGCAAACTAGCACGTGGGTTAGAAAATTCAATAGGCGACCTCCAAAAAATACTTGATTTATCTTTGGTGATTAAAAACTCATGTTATTGGGTTAAAGGTCGAGTTTACTATTCAGCTGGCTATCAAGCCAGAAGACAAGCTTGCTAATGACGGACAATGAAGATGATGACTCCCAGCACAGAGTGAATGAGGGTGACTGCGTTGTACTGAAACGGGGAGACATCTACAAAGATGTGCGGATTCAAAAGAAAAAGTTAGTCGTTACACAACTGTGCTCATGCACAATCACAGTATCTATTGGTTTGCATTAGCTAACAATGCTTGACAGTCAGGTCAAACATTTGCCTGTAGTACTAACATGCAAGCTATGCCTTGTTGATTAGTATTGCATCATTGCTTTCTAGCTATCTAAGGAGTAGAATACTCAGCCAGGTAACTTAACATTCATTTGTAGGAGAGAATGTCATGATGCCAGTTTGAAGCTGGATGACATATTGGCAGATGTGTAGTGTTGTGGATCATAGTGGACTCACTGTGGGTTTATTGAAATGATCTGACATGTCTTGCAACCCCAGGAAAACAGTATTTGAGAAGCAGTGGTTATTCCTGGACAATGCAGTAGGGGAGATGTATGGGACCACCATTGAAGTTGTGACTGGTGGGAAACTACAGCCACGGAAACCTAAACATATCGAGAGCTCTGCAGGTACCTACCTACCAAACAACAACTATTTCCATTCTCTAATTCAGGTATGGATTCAAGTCAAAGTCAAAGTCACCATTATTAGTCAGTTGTACAACCAAATGCCTTCAACTGAAATGTGTCTTCCGCATTTAACCCAAGGTGCGGGGGGGGCTGCCTTAATCGACATCCACGTCTTCGGCGCCCGGGGAACAGTGGGTCAACTGCCTTGTTCAGGGGCAGAACGACAGATTTTTACCTTGTCAGCTCGGGGATACAAGTCCAACGCTCTAACCTCTAGGCTACCTGCCACCCCTTAGTTGTCCAGGTGCAGAGTTCATGTCTGTTTCTTGTTTCTGTGCATCCCTGTAGATGCCAAGGAAGCAGGGTCAGACCACAGGAACATTCAGGACGATGGGAAATGACAGAAACTCACCAGAGATGACATTGAGACCCTCAAGGAGCAAGGTCTGAAGGGACAGGTACATGTACTTCTGGACATATGTGGATTAGTTGTCATTTCTCCCTCGGGATAAAAAAAAAAATTAATCCAATTTTTAAATGACGTGTACTGTGCTGTGTAAATAGTTTGTTTAGAATTGCTTTACAAAAAGTACCACAACCGTACCGGTAGCAAATGAAGTATGAATTTATTGTGAAAGTTTTGTGTATGTTGAAGATGCTCCTCTTTCCCATCTCTCCACTCCTCAGGAAATAGTCCAGCAGCTGATAGAGAACAGTCGGACGTTCAGGGACAAGACTGAGTTGCACAGGAAAAATACATCAAGAAAAAAAAAGAAAAAGTGAGTCTGAGGAATGTAGGCCTGTACACTCCAGGACCAGGGTTAGTGATGAATGAAATGGGCTTTGTGGCTTCTGAATGTCTTGTGTTCTGTTCCCTCCAGGTATGAGAACAGTGTGATGGTCCTAGGGCCCTCTTGTCGTATCCTGGCTATGATGTATCACGGCAGAGAACCAGGGAAGAAATGGTGAGTGAGATCACCAGAGGGACATTCACTCGTAGGGCCTGATGGTTTTCCCGGCTAGGTCATGCGGTCAGGAAAACCTCTGCCCAAATTATGTTGTTATTGAGATAAGGTTGTCTTTGTGTTATTGTAACCCAGACAGTCTGCCTCTTCTCCTCCAGCTGCCTGCGGTACGACACCCTAGCCCAGATGTTAACCCTGGGCAACATCCATGCAGGCAGTAAGGTGCTGGTGTTTGAGACCTGCGCTGGACTGGTGCTGGGGGCCGTCATGGAGAGGATGGGAGGTAACTGGACTATAGAAATACCATGTCTGGAAATATGGATAGAGCTGTCGTGACCTGCAACCGAAATGGAACGATATTCCTTATATAGTGTAGTACGTTTGACCAGAGCCTCAAAAGTAGTGCACTATATAGGGAATAGGGTGCCATATTGAACGCACACATGATGCCTTATTCTGCATGACTTATGAATTATGTCTGCTCTGTGGCAAGTTGTTTTGTTCCCTGCCTATGTTGACCATGCTCTGACTGCTGTAGTCTGAGTCACTATTCACAATTTCCCCACCATGGGGGAAAACACAGGGGAGTTCTCATAGACCGCAAGCAAAAAAGCCTCCATTTACATATTATGAGTGAATTTCACACTACTTTTGTATTATAATTGGATTTTAAGGCTCGTATGAATGTCCTGCTTAAGTGCTACACAGGATTTCTTTGAATTTTTGCATTGTAATTTTTGAAAATGTCCATAATATATCTGCAGTAATACTGGAATGATAGTGTTTCACAATATTACTGACCCGCCAATGTTGTGATTGGCTGTGGTATTCGCTTATTGATTTCTCCCGCCAGAGTGCCTTCTGTTGTCAAAATGGGAAAGCTGTTCTGACTTTGACTGTTATCAAGTGGAACTCAATGGAAAGTGGGAAAAAGTGGCCAATGTAGAAATCCAGAATGCAAAAATTCTACACTGTTCGCTCAATTTCAGTTTATGTGAGATGACAATCACTGAATAGTGTAGGGCAGGGATCTTTGATCGGGGTGGGGGCCACAAAAAATCACATTGTGACCAAAACATCCCTATTCACAGCGGAGATATTATGATGTTTTTTTTACGTTTTCGAGTACATTTTGTGCAATGCTACACATTTTCTCATGGGGTGTAGAGCAGATTTTGCAGTTTTCTGCAATGCTACACATTTTCTCAAAATCAGTGGAGGGCCCCCAGGGGGGTAGTTCAGCCATGATAACAAGTCTATAAAGCAGGCCTCTAAACTTACTTAGCAACCAAAAAATGTTTTGCTGACATGGGCTAATCACTGACTGACATAACAATAGTAAAACTGCTGATGCACAACCACATTTGCACCTTGTGTAGTCTACTTTTTGGGGGTTGATCCGAGGGCCTTCAAAAGCGGGGCCGCCAGTTGCCCGTCCCTGGTGTAGGGAATCATTGTAAAAGTATGGTTTTTACAGCTGTTTGAAGCTGGTGGACCAAAACCGAAAGAAAAAGGCTCAAGAGTGAGTCTCCGCCATGTTACGAGGAAATAAGATGCGAGGGGGAGATTTGGTTTAAATGCAGCCTGGTGCCGTTGGAATTCCACATAGGGCAGAAATTCTATGTGTAGCACCATTAATATAATGTTTGTCATCTTCGCCAATCAACTGCATTATAATAAAAAATTACTTCAACTTGAACCAGTACAATGACACCTTTCCAACAAGTTTCTGCCCTACTAGAGCTGCTCCAGTCAACTGTAAGGGCTGTTATTGTGAAGTGGAATCGTCAAGGAGCAACAACGGCTCAGCCACAAAGTGGTAGGCGACACAAGCTTACAGAACGGGACCACCGATTGCTGAAGCGCGTAGTGTGTAAAAATCGTCTGTCCTCACTTGCAACGTTCACTACCGAGTTCCAAACTTCCTCTTGAAGCAAGGTCAGCACAGTAACTGTTAGTCGGGAGCTTCATGACATGGGTTTCCATGGCAGAGAAGCCGCACACAAGCCTAAGATCACCAAGTGCAATGTCAAGCATCAGCTGGAGTGGTGTAAAGCTCGACGCCATTGGACTCTGGAGCAGCGGTTTGGCAGATGCCAGGAGAATGCTACCTGCCTGACTGTGTAGTGCCAACTGTAAAGTTTGGTGGAGGAGGAATAATGGTCTGGGGCTGTTTTTCATGGTTCGGACTAGGTCAGTGAATGGAAATCTTAACGCCACAGCATACAATGACATTGTAGATGATTCTGTGCTTCCAACTTTGTTTCAACAGTTTGGGGAAGGCCTTTTCCTGTTTCAGCATGACAATGCCCCTGTGCACAAAGCGAGGTCCATACAGAAATGTTTTGTTGAGATCAGTGTGGAAGAACTTGACTGGCCGGGCACAGAGCCCTGACCTCAAATCCATCTTTGGGATGAATTGGAACGCCGATTGTGAACAAGGCCTAATCGCCCAACATCGGTGCCTGACCTCACTAATGCTCTTGTGGCTGAATGGAAGCAAGTCCCCACAGCGATGTTCCAACATCTAGTGGAAAGCCTTGCCAGAAGAGTGGAGGCTGTTATCGCAGCAAAGGTGGGACCAACTCCATATTAATGACCATGATTTTGGAATGAGATGTTCGACAAGCTGGTGTCCACACACTACGTAACCAAAAGTATGTCAGCAGTCAACATGTTATGTCATTTCTATCGGAACGTCCTGTAATGTTGCGTTCATCTGGAGACACCCGAACAAACTCATCCATCTTGTGTCTCTCTCCTCTCATCCAGGCTATGGGTCAGTGGTGCAGATGTACCCAGGAGGAGGTCCCTGCGGGGGTAGAGAGCTTCCCCTCCCACTTCCACGATACGCTCCATGAGTTTCCCATCTGTCACATCAACGCACTGCTGGCAGGGACACTGGACACGGAGGCCAAAGACATAGACGCAGGTGTGGAATATAATCCTCTGACAGACCAACAATGCTATACTGTCTCATTTATTGATGTATTGTCACAACTCTAGATGCTGGACAGGCCAATGGAGACAAGTCCAACCTGACCCGGACTGACCCAGAGAAAGCAGAAGGCAATGGGGGCAGCCCAGACACAGAGGACCAGAGCATGGAGACTAGTACCAGTACAGACCCTGCCGAGGACAAGGAGAGGGAGAAACGGAGAGAGATCAGAGTATGACAACACATAGTGAAGCAGCAAGTTGTCTCTGTTATTTGTCACACTTCCTGGTGCTTGTGTGCTCCAAAAATGTCAACGGTGTACAATTGAAGAGCCACTGTATGTTGTGTTTCAGGCCCAGGAGAAGAAGGTGAGGATGTAGGAGAAGAGGAAGAAACTATCTGCTGCTGCCGGCGTGCTGGAGGGGAGGAACGCTGACGGGTGAGTCTGTTATTTTGTCTCGCTCTCACCTCCCCACATAAGGTCTCTGTTTTAATGACACCAAGTTACAGAGTGAACTCTAAACCATTAATGTGCTGTTAATAGACATAAGCAGTAATTAACAGTATAACAGCTTTTTGGCACTAAGATTACATACCCCTGACACATTAGTTAGTTTCTGCTCTGTTGGTGTTGTCTTGCACTGTCTGAAATCAGTCAAACATGTCAATGTTAACGTCTTCATGTCAACACAAGGAACAAAACAGGATTGCTTAGCAGTAATCTTGATCCGAAGTGAGAGAGGTGTGACATGTCTAGTTAAAGGTGATTGATGTTGGGGCTACAGCAGATGTCATCTGATCCTGTGTTTATTGATAGGTTTGTTGAGGATTGGGGAAACTCATGTTTCTCCAGCTCACCTCTAACATGTAAACAGGTAGTCTACATCTCTAGTATGTCTCTACACCTGAGTTCCAATACTTTCAACAGGCCTTCTTCCATCCTCCCTCTTTTAAAGTACTCACTAATCTCACAATTGTTTAGGTGAAAGACTTCTACTGTCATGTTCTACAGTATAATATCTCTGGTTCTCCTCCTCAGGTTGGTGATAGCCAGTTGGTTCCACCCCTGTCCAGTTCTACTGGGTTTTACTGTCGAGTTCTACAGTATAATATCTCTAGTTCTCCTCCTCAGGTTGGTGATAGCCACTGGGCCTCATCAAGTTCTACTGGGCCTCATCAAGTTCCTCGCCCCCCTCCAGACCTTTTGTAGTGTACTCTCAATACAAAGAGGTATGCATCTGAGTGTTCTCTAGTATGCTTCCTAGTGTGCTCTAGTGTGCGTGTTTAATAAGCATGTTACTTTATTACTGTTATTATTCTTTCTAGTAGACCCTAGTGTACTGCCATTATACAGAAGTACATTCATTGTCTTTCTCTAGTGGGAAATCTCTCAGTGATGTAACAATCTGTAGTCTAGTCTGTATTAGGAGTGTTCACCCCTGTCGTCTTCACCGCTGTCATGTTGTTATTAAACTCCTGTCTTTTCCGTCTCTTTCTGTCTCTCTTTCTGTATGTCTCTCTCTCCCACGGCCTCTAATAGAGTGCTATACAAAGCTCAGGGAACAAGGTTGGGCGGTCAGCCTGCGACTCACCGGATCAGACATTACCAGGTATAAGCCTCATCAAACTGTACAACTGTCTCTGTGGAAGCGTCCATGTTTGTAATACCAGCACTACCTCTGACCTCACTTCTTGTCTCTGTGTGTAGGTGTTGCCTAACAGGACGCACCCTGTGCTGCTGATGAGTGGGGGCGGGGGGCTACCTCCTCTCCGGGACGACTGTTACTACGGATACGACTAAAGCTAAGACCAGCTCAACTACAGCAGAAGAGCCGGCCGCAAAGAGACTGAAACTCACAGAGACCACAGACTATTGAGGGGTGTCCAATAGTTTGTCTAATTTAAAATTATAATTTTAATTATAATTTATTTATTTTTTACTTGTACCTTTTATTTAACTAGGCAAGTCAGTTAAGAACAAATTCTTATTTTCAATGACGGCCTAGGAATACTGGGTTAATTATAGAATCACTGAAATCTCTCCCTCCTGCGACCAGTTCTAAACGATCATGGCTGTTATTCAGTCCTGGAGCTGCTCTCCAAAGCTCTAAGCTCCCAAATGTAGCATTTTGTTTGTATTTTAAACTTTTTTTGCAGAATGTGCCATGATGTAAAGCAGCCATTTGCTATCACAGCCTCCTTACTGTACTGCATTAGTGTGTATTTCAATAAATACAGTGCTGTTAAAATACTGTTACTCTTGATAACCAACTGTGTCCCTGTGGTATTAAAATCCTGAGATATGTGTTAGTTTTGGTCCCAGAATAATTAATTTTATTAAATGCAGACTGAACAACACAACCATTCAAAGGTTTGAACACAATTGCGATGCATACTTTAAATATATAGATATCCGGACAAATTAGCAAAGCATCTACTTTATCTTTCTACTATTATACTTATATATTAACTAAACAGTCTCTTTTGAGAACATCAATATTTCACAGGTACAAAGGTTAACACAGCAGAATTTGCAGCAAGGCTCTTGGATGTTAATGTTTTTTAGTCCGGAACCCTGACGGGTCAGTCTACAGGTCTCTCTTTTTAGTCTTTTGTTACACAAGGTTAGCACACTGAGATAGTAGCTTAGCATCCCTGTCTGCGTGCCTCTGCCTGTCTATCTAGTCACTCCTGTTCTCATGCATCTTCTGAGATATCTTCTGTAGCTCCATGTCCATAGCTGCTATGTTCTCCAGCTCCTTCTCCTGAAAACACACACACACAGAGCATTATTACTGCTAAACACACTGAACAAAAATATAAACGCAACATGTAAAGTGTTGGTCCCATGTTTCATGAGCTGAAATAAAAGTTCCCTGAAATTTTCCATGTGCAACAAAAGCTAATTTCTCAAATTTTCTGCACAAATTTGTTAACATCCCTGTTAGTGAGCATTTCTCCTGACAGGTGTGGCCTATCAAGAAGCTGATTAAACAGCATGATCATTACACAGGTGCATCTTGTGCTGGGGACAATAAAAGGACACTGTAAGATGTTCAGTTTTGGCACGCAACACAATGCCACAGATGTCTCAAGTTTTGAGGGAGCATGCTGACTGCAGGAATGCCCACCAGAGCTGTTGCCAGAGATTTGAATGTTAATTTCTCTACCATAAGCCGTTTGAGAGAATTCAGCACAGGCTTCTTCACCTGTGGGATTGTGTGAGACCAGCTACCCGGACAGCTGATGAAACTGGGTTCGCACAACCAAATGATTTCTGCACAAACTGTAAGAAATCGTCTCAGGGAAGCTCAACTGTGTGCTTGTTGTCCTCACCAGGGCTCTGGATCAACCTGTACGACGGTGTGTTCCAGTTCCCGCCAATATCCAGCAAACTTCGCACATCCATTGAAGAGGAGTGGGACAACATTCCACGGGCCACAATCAACAGTCTGATCAATTCTATGCAAAGGAGGTGTGTCGCGCTGCTGGTCACACCAGATACTGACTGGTTTTCTGATCCACGCCTACCTTTTTTTAAGGTCTCTGTGACCAACAGATGCATATCTGTATTCCCAGTCATCTAAATCCATAGATTAGGGACACATTTATTTCAATTTACTGATTCCGTTGTATGAATTGTAACTTAGTAAAATCTTTGAAATTGTTGCATGTTGCATTTCTATTTGTGTTCAGTGTAGCTTCATTTTGGCCTCCATCCAAGGAAGAAAGAACACATAGGCATTTATTGTGTTCATTGATACCTTCTGTAAAAGTGCAAGCCCTTCAATTAACCCCCTTGCTTCTGGAATCTGACTCCCCCCTTAATTACCCGCTGCTTTCCCTGGATCTTAATACAGTCAATAGTGTAGATATTCCCACTACCGGAGTCCCATTGTAGGGGATGCTGCTGCAGTGTAGTCTGAAGACTGTCGGGATGAAAAATAATACCCTAGAGTCATCCATTCTCCCCCCTCCCCATTGTATTTCCTCGCTCCAGAGCAAGTGTTATGATAGAGAGTTTATACCCGGGCCAGCCACTATCAGCTCTAATAGGGGTGGGTTGTGAGGGGATGTAATAACTTAGGTTTTGGTGCAATCACTGCTGCAGACATGAAAACCATGGGAGTGAGGGAGAGAGGAAAAAGAACAGCCTTTTTTTCTGAAGCTAGGTGCACATTCGCAAAGCCTGTGATTTTATGGCTTTCAAATGAATCCCACAGTGCAGAGGACACCATTTCTTTCAGGGACACACATCTCTTGTTTAGCCTACCATCTCTCATCACTGTGAAGACTGTCAGTGCCATGAGTTGCAGAATAATATATTCATTACATTATTAATTTGCTTAGTGAGCCACCACCACTATATAGCAGGACATGCCTGGAGTCGAGGGCCTTTCTCTGTAGGCATTTGTACCTGCGGGGATTCACACACAGGCTGTTTCCGTTCTAGAATATCAAGGCTCATTTTGAGTTGTGAAGCCTTAACCCAAGCCAGGTCTCCTAGAGAATAACATATTGCTTCTGCATGGTTATGTAGCAGGGGGTATAGTCACTTCCCACAGCAGACTACAGAGAAGGTAGAGTCTCTTTCCACAGCAGACTACAGAGAGGGCAACATTCAATATTGGAACAGTTCATAATTTTCATGGCTTGCAAAAGGTTTTATTACTTCAATATAAAGCAGGATTGTGGAGTCTGTGTCTAAGAGCATGAAACATCCAAAACCTTGTGATATGTCATCTTTCAAGAGATATTTTCTGAGAAGTTGAAGAGGAGGCTCATGATATAGTAATTCACCATTGAATTGTTCTGTGTCATGTCATGTCTCGTAAAGGTTATTTGTTATGTTCAAATGTTACCTCCTCTGGGGTTAGAGATACGCTCCTCTTCTTTTCCTCATCCGCCGGCTCTGATTGGCTGGCCAGCTGGTGATTCTTAGAGGTCAGCAGCTTCGCCAGTTCCTCCATCTTAGCCAATCAAATCACATCACACTTTAATGTATTAAAACATTTCTGTACTATTAAAAATCTAATTGGAAACAATTGATAAGCATAATGATTAATATAGGTCCCGCTTTAAATGACATGCAGCTTATAAAGGCTTCATTAAGCCTTCATAAAGCCTTCATGAACACTACATACATGTGCCACAAATCAATCATCTATAACTGTATGTCATGCTCTATAAAGGGTTCATAAATGTGGCATAACTGTGTGACATAACCACCAATGTCAAATATGACATAAACCTGTGCTTTATAAAAGGTGCCATAAGTACCGCTAAATTGAGGCTTCACAAAGCATTTATAACCATCTTGGTACAGCATTGCAAAGGCAGGATAGTGGGTTAGATTCCCGGGACCACCCATACATAAAAATGTATGCACGTATGACTAAGTTGCTTTGGATAAAAGCGTCTGCTAAATTGTAAATGTTATATTATATGACTTCACTTTAGAGCGTGTGCCGTCCTTCAGCACAACATGTCACCCTTTATAAAGCACATGTTAATATCACATTTGACATAGTGGGTTATGTCACATTTGACATTGGTGATTATGTCACACAGTTATGCCACATGTATTAACCCTTTATAAAGCATGACATACAGTTATAGATGCTTTGTACGTAGTGCTTATAAAGGCATTGTGAAGGCTTTATGAAGCCTTTATAAACTGAACATCATTTAAAGTGGGACCTTAATATATAAACGATTAAAGAACAATAAAAGTGATTGAAAAGAATCATTAAAATAGCTCAAACTATACAAACGAAAACAGCAGTAGTCCAGTCTAAAATGTAGGTTAGAATAGGTGGTACATAGAAACCTTATGCAATGGTGTGTGTGGGTCTATGCTTCTCTTCCACCAGGCGGGGTGGTAGTATCCTCTGTAAGCCCAGGGAGAACGTTTCTCAAACACCTCGCCCTCCCCCAGGAGACGACTCTTCTCTGCCAGGTACCTGTCACACAAACACCAGCACAACCTATACTCAAGGCCGGTTTCCCGGACACAGATTACGCCTAGTCCTTGGTCTCAAAAGCATGTGTCTAAAATGTCCTTTGGTAAAAATTGTTATGGTTGAATATTTATAGCCTGGAAAAAAACATGAATATATAGAAACACACCTCAGAGCCTCCTGCCTATCCCTCTGTCTCTCCTCCTCCTCGGCATCTCCATGCCTCTTCTCCTCCTCATGTTTGTCCGAATCGCTCCTTCGTTCCTCTTCTTCCTCCTCTGAGGAATCCCCATTGCGTTTGTGATGCTTCTTGTGGTGGTACCTGTGAGTTGGTTTCCAAATCCTCTTCTCTCTCTCATCCTCATCCTCCTCTCTCTTCTCCTTTTCCTCGACCAGACTCCAGGACTCTTGGCTGCGTTCTTCATCTGGCTCCTCTCTCCCTTCTTCTGAAAGCTCCTCATCACGTTTGTGGTGTTTTTTGTGGTGGTATCTGTGTGTGGGCTTCCAGATTCTCTTCTCTCTATCCTCCTCCTCCTCTTCCTCCTCCTCTTCTGATCTCTTTTCCTCCGATTCCTCGTCCGATGAGTCAGCACCTCGTTTGTGGTGTTTCTTGTGGTGATATCTGTGTGTAGGTTTCCAAATTCTCTTCTCTTTCTCCTCCTCCTCCTCTTCCTCTGAAGGATCTTCACTGCGTTTGTGGTGCTTCTTGTGGTGGTACCGATGGGTGGGTTTCCAAATCCTCTTCTTTCTTTCCTCATCATCCTCCTCTCTCTTTTCTTTCTCATCGCCCAGACTCCAGGACTCTTGACTGCGCTCTTCGTCTTCTTCATCTCGCTTCTGGTGTTTCTTTGGGGTGTACCGATAGGTAGACCTATATCTCTTCTCCTTCTCATCGCCCAGGCTCCAGGATTCCTGACTACGTTCCTCTTCTGGCTCTTCTTTCTCTTCCTCTAAACCCTCTTCATCTCGTTTGGGGTGTTTCTTTGGGGTGTACCGATAGGTAGGCCTATATCTCTTCTCCTTCTCATCTCCCAGACTCCAGGATTCCTGACTACGTTCCTCTTCTGGCTCTTCTTTCTCTTCCTCTAAACCCTCTTCATCTCGTTTGGGGTGTTTCTTTGGGGTGTACCAATAGGTAGGCCTATATCTCTTCTCCTTCTCATCTCCCAGACTCCAGGATTCCTGACTACGTTCCTCTTCTGGCTCTTCTTTCTCTTCCTCTAAACCCTCTTCATCTCGTTTGGGGTGTTTCTTTGGGGTGTACCGATAGGTAGGCCTATATCTCTTCTCCTTCTCATCTCCCAGACTCCAGGATTCCTGACTATGTTCTTCATCTGGCTCTTCTCTCACTTCCTCAGAAATCTCCTCATCACGTTTGTGATTGGGTTTCTTATGATGATACCTGTGCGTTGGTTTCCAAATCCTTTTCTCCTTATCGTAGTTGAAGTCCCATGACTCCTGGCTGCGATCTTCGTTCTCCAGCGTCTCTCTCTTCTCCTCCACAGACTTCAGGAGGGCCTCGATGTCTTTCACATAGGCCCCTGGTGCCTCAGGTTCAGGTTCATGTCCTTTGCCCTCCTCTTCATGGGTCAGCACCTCATCACTTTTCTTCTCTACAGGAGAAGCATGTTGGGCACCTGTAGAGGAGGTGGAAAGAGAAGAGACTCTCAAAGGGCATTCAATAGTATATCCACAGTGTCTACTACTCCCTGTTTACCCATGACTGCGTGGCCAAGCACGCATCCAACTCAATCATCAGGTTTGCTGACGACACTACAGTGGTAGGCTTGATTACCAACAACGACGAGACGGCCTACAGGGAGGAGGTGAGGGCCCTCGGAGTGTGGAGTCAGGAAAATGACCTCTCACTCAATGTCAACAAAACAAAGAAGATGATCGTGGACTTCAGGAAACAGCAGAGGGAGCACCCCCCTATCCACATCGACGGGACAGTAGTGGAGAAGGTGGAAAGTTTTAAGTTCCTCGGCGTACACATCACGGACAAACTGAAATGGTCCACCCACACAGACAGTGTGGTGAAGAAGGCGCAACAGCGCCTCTTCAACCTCAGGAGGCTGAAGAAATTTGGCTTGTCACCAAAATCACTCACAAACTTCTACACAAACTTCTATGCACAATCGAGAGCATCTTGTCGGGCTGTATCACCGCCTGGTGCGGGAAAAGGCTCTCCAGAGGGTAGTGAGGACTGGGGGTAAACGACCTGCCCTTCAGGACACCTACACCACCCGATGTCACAGGATGGCCAAAAAGATCATCAAGGACAACAACCACCCGAGCCACTGCCTGTTCACCCCGCTATCATCCAGAAGGCGAGGTCAGTACAGGTGCATCAAAGCTGGGACCGAGAGACTGAAAAACAGCTTCTACCTCAAGTCCATCAGACTGTTAAACAGCCATCACTAACATTGAGTGGCTGCTGCCAACATACTGACTTAAAACTCTAGCCACTTTAAAAATAGGAATTGGATGTAACAAATGTATCACTAGCCACTTTAAACAATTTTGTATATAATGTTTACATATCCGATATTACTCATATCAAATGTATACACTGTACTCTAAACCATCTACTGAATCTTGCCTATGCCGTTCGGCCATCGACTCAAATCTCTAGCCACTTTAATAATTATAATTGGATGAAATAAATGTATCACTAGCCACTTTAAACGATGCCATTTATATAATGTTCACATATCCTACATTACTCATCTCATATGTATATACTGTACTCCATACCATCTACTGCATCTTGCCTACGCCGGTCAGCCATCGCTCATCCATATATTTATATGTACATACTCGTATTCATTCCTTTACTCTTGTGTGTATAAGGTAGTTGTTGTGAATTTTTTACATTACTTGTTAGATACTACTGCATGGTCGGAACTAGAAGCACAAGCATTTCGCTACACTCGCATTAACATCTGCTAACCATGTGTATGTGACAAATAAAATTTGATTTGATTTGATACTTTATCCTTGTCTCATGTTGTCCAACTCAAGCCGTGCTCTGCAAGTTCCCCCTCAATTCAAACATTACAGAGACAGAAGATCCACTGGCATTTTTTTCCAGCACTGCACTGACACCTGTTTCAACATAGACCCTTGATTAGTTCATTTTGGTGACCATTGTAAAATGGCTCTCAACAATATATGGGAAAAGCCCAGGCATTATCTGTCTCCCATAGTAACATATTTAAATTCAGCTAAGTAGAATTCCCATCAATACAGAAGCAAATGCTTATTTAGGATTCTCTATTCATATCTCCTCAGCTGGTTGCCAGGTTGTAGCTCTTTATCTCTGGTCTCTGTGGTAGCCGAAGCTCCACTGAGTCCTATGACCTACTGCAGTAACCAAGTGTAATATTACTGTCAGGAGAGAGGGTCCACTCCCGTCAAATCTGTCCACACAGGAATACAGCATGAAGCAGACCGATAAGCAGAACACCTGCCTTCCCGCCTTTAGGACAATGACTCCCATTGTTAGGGCGGAGGCAAGACCATCTCGTCATTATATACAGTACTGGTATCTCTGGTTGTACTCATTCTTTCACCATCTCTGCCACCAGTCAACACGGGGCTGCATCTCAATACTCTAAAGTGGCTTCATCTGCTCGTCTCCTTTCCTTCATTTCCATTGACATTACAGAGAAAGACAGGCGAAGGTGATTTATTGGTAGCATCACGGCAGACCAACATTTGACATTTTATTCATTTAGCAGACGCTCTTATGCAAGAAACTTACAGTTAGTACATTAATCTTAAAATAGCTTGTTGGGACAACCACATTTTCCTCTAAAAAGTAGCTATCAGCAAAGACAGTGCTGGTAGAGGGGCATAGTGCACGTGTTAGTTTATGAACGCCAAGTGCAAGGTTCATTAATCCCAGTCTTGTAAACAAACACTGACATCATATTGCTTTCACCATTTATGAAATTATATAATGCTATCTTTTCAAAATCCTTCCTATATGCTGCTTTTGAAATTAGTAATGTAAAGACTACTTGCCTGCTTTGAGAATATCTTTGCATTCCTGATCCAGAGGGTGAGAGTCAGGTTTGGTCAGCGCCTTGGACAGGACCTCAACCAAGCACCGTGTTACCTGGAATACAGCAACAAGCAACCTGTCACGACTCTCTCATTAAAACATACAGTGAAATGTCCGTTATATAATAATGCTATTTCTATTTAATCTGAGTTATCCAACAAGAGACGAAAAACATGTTTCGTACCACATCCTCTCGCTGTCGTTCTTTTCCAACGGGAAGTGATAGATTTTCTGTAAATTCGTGAGAAAATGGGTCAGAATGTGGTTCTGTGTTGAAAAAAACTTCTTCATAACTATATGGTATTACATTCCATTTAGTTTTGCTAAATAAATATGTGATATAGATGAGCAATTATAAAAACATTACTCAAGAAGAGAAACAGAGAAAATGCTCCATACAATGCATGCCTGACTACTGCATGCAACGCTCTCTCTCACGCAGTGGCGCTCTCCGTGGTGTTGAAACGCGCTACAGTACACACAACCCTTACAGTACACGCACAACGAAACACATTGAATTTACCCATAGCTTACCTGCAAAGAAAGACGCAACCAAAGCAAAAACAAACACAAGTTTCATCATGGAAGACTTAGATGATCTCCCCGTAGAAATGGCATAAGAAAGAACTGATAAATAGAGCAAAAACTCTAAACACATCACCGCCAAGCCAGCTCCCGTTCTCCATCCGTGTGTATACGAGCGGTTGTGTGGGTTCTGCTGCGGTAGCTGGACTCTTGTTGTCTGAGAAGTAGAGCGAGGCACACCATATATCAGGACGTAACTGGAAGAGGTGTAGGAGGGATGTGGACGTCACCTGCGTCATTATTAGATTAGATCTTAATTAAAAAGACAATAGCCTACAGCAAGACGTCAACAGTCTTTTTAATCAAGTTGTTTGAGGAATGCAACAACTGGCAACCCAATTCTAAGCTGTGTCAGTGTATTTACATCAGGCTGGTGGTCAGCAATACAGAACTGGGTGCAAAACAAGAAGTTTAATTTAATTAAAGAAAGGTTCAGGCCACAAAATAAAGAAACCATGTAATCTCTCCAGAACCTTTCAAAGTGTCATGTAAGTAGCTATCAGCAAAGTTAGTATTGCATTCACAGCTGGGGAAGCCACAATAGAATAAATAAATATATGTTCATTATGACACTATCATTTCACAATCCTTATTATATGTGTGTAAAGCTGTCATCAAGGGAAAGGGTGGCTACTTTGAAGAATCGCAAATATCAAATATATTTTGATTTGTTTAACACTTTTTTGGTTACTACATGATTCCATATGTGTTATTTCATTGTTTTTCTACAATGTAGAAAATAGTAAAAATAAAGAAAAACCCTGGGATGAGTAGGTGTATCCAAACTTTTGACTGGTACTGTATGTCTTATACGTTTCAGAGACACTCTGTTCAGTATATAGCCAACCATCTGTGAATAATTAATCAGAACATGCCATTTAAGTAAGCAGTAAAAATTCCCTATGAGACAATAGTGCAGTAGGCAGGGTTTACAATATTGCACACATGTAGCCTAAAGAATGGCAATGGTTACTGAATAGTATTCAACAGCATTTGCTGACTCTAAAATAAATAACTCCTTAACGTTCACCGTTCACATTGTATGGAATGCCTGTTAACTGAATTCATCTATTGATTTTCTCATATCTCATTCCGTTTCATCTAATATTGTATAAATTAACCGACCAAACAAACTAGTGCAATTTTTTCACAAATACACAGGAAGTCATAATCAGGGCTATCTGGAGAGATAATGTTGTGAAAACACCAGGGCATTTAACAGAGAAACATAAATGATTCAGAGCTGGTTGGCAGGAGAAAGAGTGGGGGTTCGTAGTGAAACTGTTTTGCTGGATATCTGATGATGATCTCTTGGTTTTCAATAGTTGAAGCCTCCTTTTTGACATGTACTAATGGTTCTGCATTAGTACATGTCAATCTATATGGCACCAATATTACATGTTAAATTAATATCTAGGGCTTAACATAGGGGTGAGAGAGAGAGAGAGAGAGAGATGGTGGGGGGATAAAGAGAAAAACAAAGAGAGAGACAGAGAGAGAAAGAGTTGGTGGTGGGAGAGAGAGAGAGAAAGAGAGAGAGAGAGAGAGAGAGAGAGAGAGAGAGAGAGAGTTGGTGGGGGGAGAAAGAGAGAAAGAGAGAGAGAGAGAGAGAGAGAGAGAGAGAGAGAGAGAGAGAGAGAGAAAGAGAGAGTTGTGGGGGAGAAAGATAAAAACAGAGAGAGATGTATATGAGTGTGAATGAAGCCTATTGCTATGCCTCTAGAGGTTCCCACTCGGGATCTTACCAGCTCAGATGCAATGAATTATAAAAGCATCATGCTCCCCAAAGGCTGTGAGTGTGTGTGTGTGTGCATGTGTGTGTGTGTGCATTCATGCCGTCCCGTGTGTGTGTGTGTGTGTGTGCATCTGTGTGTGTGAGTGTGTGTGCATGCGCCTCTGTTTGAGCATGTTCTCCCGGTGCTCAGATCACCATCAATACTTCATCCATGCATAAATAGTGAAGGGGGATTGGGACAGGAGCCCAAAGCATTCAGACAGGTACTGTCAACAAGCTTCTGAACTGTCCCCGTGTACAGCAACCAACTCTGGCATTTCATCCCAGTCAGGCATTAACATGCAAGGACAAAAAGCACCAGGAACAAGAAAGGAACCATGAAAGCCTAATGGAGCTTTGATCGTTGTGCCGACGATACATTACACTTGGCTCATCTCTGACTCAAGAGGGATAAAGAAGATGATGCATCAGGCAACTACAACAATGGAAGAGTCTGTGTAGGGATGTTGTCTGGGGTCAAAAGATACATTGTTGTTTGTTTTTGTGTGTTCTCAGCTGAGTGCACTTTCTGTTGTAATTATTGTGATTATTCATGTAGGCCTTTCAGCTCCATCAGAGAACATTCAACTCGTTCAGAAAACATTCTGCTCCCTTAGAAAACATTCAGCTCCCTCTGAAAATGTTCAGCTCCCTCAGAAAATGTTCAGCTCCCTCAGAAAATGTTCAGCTCCCTTAGAAAATGTTCAGCTCCCTCAGAAAATGTTCAGCTCTCAGAAAACATTCAGCTCCCTTAGAAAATGTTCAGCTCCCTACAGTACAAGCACATCTACATTTATCTGAAAATAACCATGGAAGCACAACATTGAGCCTGCAAGGGGGCAAAACTTTAATTACAACTCAGATCAAATGATTACTTAGAGAACCTATAATGAATCCCTCTCTTCTCAGATACAGTTGAATCAACAGTTGCTAGAGAGGGATGAGGGGGAGATGGGGGAGGAGAGAGACTACGGAGGACACAAATTGGGAGTAGGGTCATCATGACCTGTGCAGGTGTGATTTCAAAGCTCTCTGATTACTTATGGATTCAGGGAACTGATGATTGGAGCGGGCCACTTTGTCTCTGTGTCTTTGTAGTTCCCACTGCTATTGTCTCTCCACTCTCACACCAGATGACTACAATCCCCACGATCCTAGAATCACCATTGTAATTTAGGATGCCTTATCAATATACTCCACATCAGGACCCGTCTGTATGCTAGCAGCAGGCCATCAGCAGAGACCAAACTGGTACACATTTACCTCAAGGAGATTCAGATAATAATAATTTTACCGCAGTTGGGCAATGCTCAATGAATATGTAGACTAGACTAGACTTGCCGATGCCTGATTACAATAGTTTCTGTTAACTACTAGGTGATCCTTCCATCTCATCTCTGTGTCATTCAGTTCTCCTGGTTAGAAATGAGAATGGAATATATTATATTATGGACAGACACAAATTTGAATGACTCAAAGAAATGAGACTGCAGAAACCTGGTTCTCTTTTGCATTTGAATCACAATCTCTCTCTCTCTAAATAAAAATACTATTGGAAAATGATAATGGTGTATCTGTGACACACCGTCCTATACGTAGGTCTGTGTGAACCAGAGAAAGTGAGAAGTGCCTATGGTGAGTGAATATGCTTTTTGCGGAATCACTCATTGACAGGGTAATGTGTTCTAATGCAAAGCAGCTTAATCACAACCCCTGGGCCTGGGCAAGAATTGTGAGAGCCAACTGAAGAAACTCTGCTAACAAGTTCTTTAGGGAGATGAGAATTTGGGGGAATAAATATCTGAATATCAAATGAACAGAACAGAGGAGATAACAGTTCCCTGTAATCCTGAAAGTATTTTCTGGGTGAATAACAAACAGAAAAACAAACTTAGGAAATACACAGAAGATATCACAACACATAATATCCCACTGGGCAAAAACTGGTTGAATCTATGTTGTTTTTTTGTCTTTTTCTCACGCAACTTTTAACCTTTTGTGTTCATGTTAGTTGACCATTCAAAACCAGATGTTGAGCTGGCATCTGTGCACAGTGGGAACATCATCGGTTGCAGTCTCCTAATAATGTTATACATCTTGTCTCTCTGAAAACTGTATGAATCTCTTGTCTTGCATGGTGTTTAACTTATGACATGATTGCAATAGTCATACGACTAAAAATATAATTTCTAGTGATTCACTATTCTAGTGAAATAGGGTTTGTCTTTAAAGGGGCAATCTGAAAACGATTGGAGAAGCAACCAGGGAGACCTATTGTGGCCTCCATTGGCTCATTGATTGAAAATATATCTGCTTTTGTAGATTTCTTTCTCAATCCCAGTGTGGTTCACTCCCTGCATATGTATGCGATTCTATAGACATGATTAACACCCTCAAGACAATGCACAATATCAATGGGGAGATGCTTATGGCTTGTTTTCCATCAGGGAGGCCTAGAAGCCATGGCACACTGTCTTAGTCAACAACTCACTGGCACACTCCCTAGCACTAACTGTATTGTTATTGTTGAACCTGCTGAGATTGTGCTGACAAATAACTTTTTCATATTTGAAAATGACATGTTCATTCAAAAGAAGGGAACTGCTATGGGTAGTAAAATGGCACCGAATTATGCCAGTCTGTATGTGGGGTTGTTTGAGAAGAATGGGATTTTCAGCCCTAACAATCCATTCTTGCAATTTATCAGACTCTGGAAACGCTTCATTGATGATGCATTTCTTCTCTTCCAGGGCACAGCAGAGGAACTTCACCGATTCCACTCCTTCATCAATACAAGCAGTGAACATTTGAAATTCACCCTCACATATGATGCACAAACAAGTTTTGTTGACATTTTGATTAAGAGGGAGGGTGGCGGTTTTAGTACGGATCTATACAAGAAGCCAACGGACAGGAATTCCCTGTTACGTAGAGACAGCTTCCACCCTACACCCCTAAAAAAAGAGCCTCCCCATTAGCCAATACAGTCGCATACGCAGGATTTGTAGAACAAAGAGTGTGTATGAAAAACAAGCCAACTATCTGGGTGAGCGTTTCAGACAGCGGGGTTACCCAGAGGATTACTGCATGACGCAAGGGAACGTTATAAAAATATGACCCAGGATGACAGCCTCATGCCCAAATCTCCACGCCCTGCTGAACAACACGTTCAATGCTTCCTTCAATACTCCCCTCCCCAAAACACTGCTTACATTTACATTGTTTACAAACAAAGGAGTAAAACAAAGGTATATTTAGGGTTCTGATTGGGTAGACAGTTAAACTAAGCTCATGAGTCATTTCTAAGTTATATTCTTCAAGAATAAAGGGCTATATATCATGCATTTAAAAGTAAAAAAAAAATGGATGTAGCAATCACAGTTTGCCCCTTTAAGGTATTTGTGAGAGGGTTTTAGATGGAGGTATACTATATATTCAAAAGTATGTGGACCGGGGCAGCTCTGCCCGGCTAGAGCTGCCCCGGTCAACTGTAAGTAATGTTATTGTAAAGTGGGAACGTCTAGGAGCAAAAACGAATCAACCGCAAAGTGGTAGGCCACACAAGCTCACAGAACAGGACTGCCGGGTCTTGAAGCGCAAAGCTCGTAATAATCAGCTGTCCTCGGGTTGCAACACTCACTACCGAGTTCCAAATTCCCTCTGGAAGCAACGTCAGCATAACAACTGTTAGTCGGGAGCTTCATGAAATGGGTTTCCATGGCAGAGCAGCCGCACACAAGCCTAAGATCACTATGCGCAATGCCAAGCGTCGGCTGGAGTGGTGTAAAGCTCGACTCCATTGGACTCTGGAGCAGTGGAAGCACATTCTCTGGAGTGATGAATCACACTTCCCCATCTGGCAGTCAGACGGACAAATCTCGGTTAGGCAGATGCCAGGAGAACACTACCTGCCCGAATGCATAGTGCCAACTGTAAAGTTTGGTGGAGGAGGAATAATGGTCTGGGGCTGTTTTTCATGGTTTGGGCAAGGCCCCTTAGTTCCAGTGAAGGGAAATATTAACGCCGCAGCATACAATGACATTGTAGACGATTCTGTGCTTCCAACTTTGTTTCAACAGTTTGGTGAAGGCCCTTTCCTATTTCAGCATGACAATGCCCCTGTGCACAAAGCGAGGTCCATACAGAAATGGTTTGTCGAGATCGGTGTGAGTGGCCTGCACAAAGCCTGACCTCAACCCGCTCGAACACCATTGGGATGAATTGGAACGCTGACTGCGTGCCTGGCCTAATTGCCCAACATCAGTGCCCAACCTCACTTATGCTCTTGTGGCTGAATGGAAGCAAGTCCCCGCAGCAATGTTGCAACATCTAGTGGAAAGCCTTCCCAGGAGAGTGGAGGCTGTTATAGCAGCGGGAAGAGGAACAACTCCATATTAATGGCCATGATTTTGGAATGAGATATTCGACGAGCAGGTGTCCACATACCTTTGGTAATTAATACTTGAGAAGAGTTGAAAAGGAAAGTGCTGTGCTGATATCATAAAAGAGTGGCATAACTAGGACAAATATCAAAGGAAGTGTATTTCTTTATACGTTCCAGGAGTTGATGCATCGTAGTTCAATACTGTACTGTATAGTGCTCAATGTTTTCTTTGTATAAGCTTACAGTAATCCTCTTCGTTAATGCTTGACATCCAATGCAACAAGCCTCGGGGGTATATTCTACACAATTATCTTTCTCTTCCCACTGATCTATTTATATGTTTATGCCTCTACCTCTTCAAGACAGATGCTGTCCTTTACCGTAACTACATCAACATTATCATTTCCCCAAGGCAGCATTAGAATTATGCTGGCCCCTATGGGTGAACTCATCAGCAGAGAAGCAGAATAGAAGGTCTTTCCATTGTAGTTTCAAACTAAGAGATTATAATAGTGCCTTTAGGACAACAGTAGTTATCATGAGAGTGAGGTCATTCCTTCACCCAGTCCATATAGATATGCCCCCTCTACACTGAGCTTCTGGGGTTTGAAAGCCTATTAAACATTTATGGGGAATGTGTAGCTGTGTTACATCTAAACGTGCTCTTCTTCCCTGGGCTTTCATGACGCTAACGTCAGTATGGATTTTAAAGTGAAAGCACAACACAACGCTGTCTGGCCAGCAGAAATCCATATCCACAGCCAATTTAACTGTCCCCTGATTGGTTAATCAACAACTGAACCAGGGCCACAATTAGCTTAGTAAAAGGACAATTATAGCCTCATAGGCTTGTGTTGTATTCGATCTTGATCTTACGGACTGTGAAGAGACACACACGCATATGCACACTCTACACACACTCAACACACATCCACACATTGTAATATTGTAATGTGGTACATGTTATACTGTAAATGTGTAGTAGTGGAGCAATGTACATACTGCACAATGTCTGGTTTGATGTATTGTTTTATTTATGATGTACGTTATTGTTTTACATTGATGTAGTGTTTTATGCCTGTTTGGACCCAAAGAAGAGTATCTGCTGCCAGCAGCTAATGGGGATCCTAATAAAAACAAAATACTAAAATACTATGCCTGGATGGTTTTGGAAATGAGGAAATGTATCCGATTCTTTGTCTGGATTCCCGGGGCTTTCACTATACCACATTTTCACTGTGAAGACATAGACTAACTTTGTCAGAAAAGGAATGACTCTCTTTCAGAATACTAGTAGAATATCAGAATCCTACCTTTTCTTCTTCAGCTAATTTCTTATTTTACAGACACACACAAAAAAGACATATGCTTTAAACTTGATAAACTTGTTAACCATATACAAAGATAATTTTATGGAATATCAGCGGTTCACAGAATCCTATTAAGAGGAAGAAATGTTTATGCTATCTCAAATCCCAACAAGCTGATGCACAGTTGAAGGCGGAAGTTTACATACACCTTAGCCAAATACATTTAAACTCAGTTTTTCACAATTCCTGACTATTAATCCAATAGAAAATTCCCTGTCTTAGGTCAGTTAGGATCATCACTTTATTTTAAGAATGTGAAATGTCAGAATAATAGTAAAGAGAATCATTTATTTCAGCTTTTATTTCTTTCATCACATTCCCAGCGGGTCAGAAGTTTACATACACTCAATTAGTATTTGGTAGCATTGCCTTTAAATTGTTTAACTTGGGTCAAATGTTTCAGGTAGCCTTACACAAGCTTCCCACAATAAGTTGGGTGAATTTTGGCCCATTCCTCCTGACAGAGCTGGTGTAACTGAGTCAGGTTTGTAGGCCTCCTTGCTCGCACACGCTTTTTGAGTTCTGCCCACAAATTTCCTACAGGATTGAGGTCAGGGCTTTGTGATGGCCACTCCAATACCTTGACATTGTTGTCCTTAAGCCATTTTGCCACAACTTTGGAAGTATGCTTGGGGTCATTGTCCATCCAAGCTTTAACTTCCTGACTGATGTCTTGAGATGTTGCTTCAATATATCCACATAGTTTTACTGCCTCATGATGCCATCTATTTTGTGAAGTGCACCAGTCCGTCCTGAGGCAAAGCACCCCCACAACATGATGCTGCTACCCCCGTGCTTCACGGTTGTGATGATGTTCTTCGGCTTGCAAGCCTCCCCCTTTTTCCTCCAAACATAACGATGGTTATTATGGCCAAACTGTTCTATTTTTGTTTCATCAGACCAGAGGACATTTCTCCAAAAAGTATTTGTCCCCATGTGCAGTTGCAAACCGTAGTCTGGCTTTTTTTTATGGCGGTTTTGGAGCAGTGGCTTCTTCCTTGCTGAGCGGCCTTATAGGTTATGACGATATAGGACTCGTTTAACTGTGGATATAAGTACTTCTGTACCTGTTTCCTCCAGCATCTTCACAAGGTCCTTTGCTGTTGTTCTGGGATTGATTTGCACTTTTCGCACAAAAGTACGTTCATCACTAGAAGACAGAACGCGTCTCCTTCCTGAGCGGTATGACGGCTGCGTGGTCCCATGGTGTTTATACTTGCGTACTATTGTTTGTACAGATGAACGTGGTACCTTCAGGCGTTTGGAAATTGCTCCCAAGGATGAACCAGACTTGTGGAGGTCTACAATTTTTTTTCTGAGATCTTGGCTGATTTCTTTTGATTTTCCCATGATGTCAAGCAAAGAGGCACTGAGTTTGAAGGTAGGCCTTGAAATACATCCACAGGTACATCTCCAATTGACTCAAATGATGTAAATTAGCCTATCAGAAGCTTAAATAATTAAATACATTTCTGGAATTTTCCAAGCTGTTTGAACACAGTCAACTTAGTGTATGTAAACTTCTGATCCACTGGAATTGTGATACAGTGAATTAATCTGTCTGTAAACAATTGTTGGAAAAATTACTTGTGTCATGCACAAAGTAGATGTCACGATCTTCAAAGACGGACCAAGGCGCAGCGTGCCGGGTGGAGTTAAACATATTTATTTGGTTAACTAACACAATACAAAAACAACAACCGAAGCTCAAACATATAGCATATAGCATATAGCATATAGCATATAGCATATAGCATATAGCATATAGCATATAGTATATAGTATATAGCATATAGTATATAGCATATAGCATATAGCATATAGCATATAGCATATAGCATATAGCATATAGCATATAGCATATAGCATATAGCATATAGCATATAGCATATAGCATATAGCATATAGCATATAGCATATAGCATATAGCATATAGCATATAGCATATAAACAGAGTCAACCTCCCACAAAGCTGGAGGGAAAAATAGCTGCTTAAGTGTGGTTCCCAATCAGAGACAACGATAGACAGCTGTCCCTGATTGAGAGCCACACTCAGCCAAAACAAAGAAATACAAAAACTATAACATAGAATGCCCACCCCAAATCACACCCTGACCAAACCAAAAGGAGACATAAAAGGCTCCTACCGGTCAGGGCGTGACAGTAGATGTCCTAACCGACTTGCCAAAACTATAGTTTGTTAACAAGAAATTTGTGGAGTGGTTGAAAAACTAGTTTTAATGACTCCAACCTGAGTGTATGTAAATTTATGACTTCAACTGTAGCTTGTAACCCAGAAACTCATTTGGTTGAGGCAGCTAAATTGAAAGGGGATTGAGTTGGGCAGGTATTTCATAGCTCATTTTCAAGCAAAAAAAACATACTGTTGCAATTTTGGTACACAAATAGTAACATTTTGTCATGTTAAAGCAACATAAGGAGGAGGAAGGAAGAATGATTTGTGTTGAGGATCTGGTAAATGGTAGTAAGGTTGAAATGTGTAATATTTATGCACCAAACAAGGAGGATTAAGGTTATGGGATGTACGCAGAAGCTCTGGAACTGGAGCAGCTACCTGAGACTTCTAATAAGGCACTCATTTAATGAATTCTCAAGAAAGATAGAGACTCCACAGACCTAGGGAGTTTTCACCATATCAGTTTAAACCTTTTCCCTAAATGCGGAGAAGGGATTTGATAGGGTGGAGTGGGGCTTATTGACATTTGGCTTTGGCCCTGGATTTTTCAAGTGTGTTAAGGTATTATAGATGTTCTCACAAATATCTGGTTATAAGATTAATTAGTAGAAGTCAGAGGCTATGCCTGTATCCAAATGATGTCCTCCTGTTGCAATAACTTCATTTCAGTTCAAATGGGTACCATAAGGGATGAAATACCTGGGTATAACACTGAACAACAAACTACAGAATATCAGGCAAATTAATCTGATGCCACAACTATAAAAAAATAAAGAATAATCTTGAAAAATGTAGGTTGCTCTTACAATATTGGTCAAAATAAATACTGTTAAAATGGTTGTGTCCATGATGCTCCCTGTGACCATTTCTCCCTTACTATTTAAGCAGTGCAATCAAATGATTAGGATTATCTTTTGGATGGGAAACAAATGCAATAAATGTGAACAAGTTATATGCCCCAAGGGAGAGAGGAGGACTAGCATTACCCAATGTGGAATCATACAACATATCATTTTAAGTAGCCAAATTGGCCTGACTGGGGCAATTATGATTCCCATTTGGGATGGACTTAGATTGAGAGGTCTATCACGGCTCCGTTTAAGCCTATTGAGGCCTTATTACAAAACATTGTTCAGAGGCAGCCAACATCCTACAATATTCCCGAGAGGTATGGATAAAGATGACTAAAATGCTTGGAATTTCCCAGTATAAACAAAAATATTCTTCCATATGGCACAATTCATCAGTTTGCATAGGAAAACATTATTTTATCTGGGAGGTATGGCTTAGACAAGGCCTGCAGGGCATTAGGCGATCTATGAGAGAAGAGTGATAATGTCCTATCAGGACCTGAAGGATACATTTAATTTGCCAGAAAAGGGATATTTCTGGAAATACTTACAACTAAGAAGCTGCATTGGGTCTCTTATGAGTATTAACCTGCAGAGAGATGAAAACGTGTTAGAGCAATATTTCATGTTACCAGGAAAATCACATTCCACTTCAGTGTTTTATAAAAGATTCTTGTATGCACAATATGGAAACTGTGATAATTTAAGGTTGATTTGGCAGATGGATCTTAATTGTGACATTGAGGAGGATGTATGGAAAAATATTGTTTCCAATGTAGGGTGGTGTACCAGGGATACAAAGAGTACATTATATTTACACATTATAAGATTGTTCATATGCTATTGGACCACAGTTAGATTAAATAAAACGGGTTTATTGCAAAATAATTGATGCTGGAAATGCAAGGGTGAAGTAGGTACCTTTCTGCATGCTATATGGGGATGTCCCATGGTGCTCGCTTTCTAGAAAGAGGTTCTTAAAAAGCTTGAAGAATGGATGGGACAGCCTATCCCAGAGTCCCCACAGCTGTGCTTATTAGGGGATATATCTATTTTACCACCAGGTGTTAGCAAAGAAGAGTTTGGTCTTGCCTCAGTGGGGTTTCTTACAGCGGCTAGACTCATACTACGCAACTGGAAGAGTACAGATAGTCCGAAGTCAACAGATTGGCTCAAACTCATGATAGAGACTTATGAATCAATGGTAGCAAAATTACAGGAGAGGAAAGGGACATTTTGCATGGTATATGAACACTTTTTGAATTACACTACCATTCAAAAGTTTGGGGTCACTTAGAAATGTCCTTGTTTTCCATGAAAACATACATGCAATGAGTTGCAAAATGAATAGGAAATATAGTCAAGACGTTGACAAGGTTATAAATAATGATTGTCCTTCAAACTTTGCTTTCGTAAAATAATCCTTAATTTGCAGCAATTACAGCCTTGCAGACCTTTGGCATTCTAGTTGTAAATTTGTTGAGGTAATCTGAAGAGATTTCACCCCATGCTTCCTGAAGCTCCTCCCACAAGTTGGATTGGCTTGATGGGCACTTCTTGCGTACCATACGATCAAGCTGCTCCCACAACAGCTCAATAGGGTTGAGATCTGGTGACTGTGCTGGCTACTCCATTATAGAGGCGTCTGTTTCTCAAACTAGACACTAATGTACTTGGTTATGCACAGGGGCCTCCCACTCTTCTTTCTATTCTGGTTAGAGCCCGTTTGAGCTGTTCTGTGAAGGAAGTAGTACACAGCATTGTACGAGATCTTCTTGGCAATTTCTCACATGGACTAGCCTTCATTTCTCAGAACAAGAATAGACAGACGAGATTCAAAAGAAAGTTCTTTGTTTCTGGCCATTTTGATCCTGTAATTGAACCCACAAATTCTGATGCTCCATCTGCTCAACTAGTTTAAAGAAGGCCAGTTTTATTGCTTCTTTAATCAGAACAACAGTTTTCAGCTGTGCAATCATATTTCAAAAGGGTTTTCCTATGACCAATAAGCCTTTTAAAATGATAAACTTGGATTAGCTAACACAACGTGCCATTGGAACACAGGAGTGATGCTTGCTGATAATGGGCCTCTGTATGCCTACAGTATGTAGATATTCCAGCTACAATAGTCATTTACAACATTAACAATGTCTACGCTGGATTTCTGATCATTTTTTGGTTTTTTTAATGTACAAAAAATAAAAAATAAAACAAGGATATTTCTGTTTTGTTAAAAAACAAGAAAATTTCTAAGTGACCCCAAACTTTTGAACGGTAGTGTATATACATATATGGTGAAAAGCTAGGGCACACGTTAGTACCAATGTATGTGTAATGGATGTTTTTACTTATTATGTATTATTACTCTTTTATATTATTATTATGAATTGTTTATATTCCAACCACTGATATATGGTTGAAAGGTGCTGTCTTGTTTGTTGTCTTGTTGGGTGTTGTGTTTTTGTTGTTTTAAATGTTATGTAATGGTGTTATGTCATATCAATAGAAAATGCATTTAAAAGAATATTGACACAGTATATGTATTCGATCTGGTGATAGAAAATAACCCCAGATCCTCATGGTGATATTAATATCTGCAGCAGTAATTGCTAATGAATAAAAGCTACCATACCACTATCCATACACTTGAGAGCTATGGGCTTTCATCATTATTATAGGCAATTGCTGCAGTGGTCTTTGTTTGTTTGGCCCTGAGCAGGTCTCTCAGTGTGACCATGCTGGAATATCCCAGTTTACTTTACTTAACCTTACATAATATTTAAGATTTTTAAGATTTTCATAAAATGCAAGTATGGGCTGCTTGCACACAATACTGTTGCTCCTGGATTGCCATATAGTTGTGTTCAACCTGGGTAGATAGCTGTGTTGATTCTGCATTGTAACTTAGCCATGTAGATCCTAGATCATCATTTACCTCCTATTGGATATTGGATTGTCATTTGATACTATTGAAAGGAAAGGGGGATACCTAGTCAGTTGTACAACTGAATGCATTCAACTGAAATGTGTCTTCCACATTTAACCCAACCCCCATGAATCAGAGAGGTGCCAGGGGCTGCCATGTTCAACGGCAGAACTACAGATTTTTACCTTGTCAGCTCAGAGATTTGATCAAGCAACCTTTCGGTTACTGGCCCAACGCTCTAACCACTAGGCTACCACCCCTGACAGCTCTCAGTGTCACAAGGCTTGGTGTAGTTGGTACAAAAAGAGTCAGGCGCAGGGCAGCAGAGATGAGCAACACAACGCAGTTTACTCAAAATATTAAAGAATAACAAATACCAAGCCCACCAAATGGACTGACATAAAATAGAACAATAACGCACAACAAACATGGGGAAAACAGAGGGTTAAATAATGAACATGTAATTGGGGAATTGAAACCAGGTGTGTAAAAAACAAAGACAAAACAAATGGAAACTGAAAAGTGGATCGGCGATGGCTAGAAGGCCAGCGACGTCGACCTCCGAAAGCCGCCGGAAAAAGGAGAGGGACCGACTTGGGCGGAAGTCGTGACACTCAGATCATGTTACGATTAGATATAAAACACATTCACCAAAACCAACACCTTGGGATGGATGACTGATTGATATTGGCACTGTCGTTCACCTTTCTCTGTTTACGAGGAACATTCACAATGACAGATGCCTTTTCAATCTGGCCACACCACAGGCAGTGGCCTTTTAGCACATTGGGTTAAATTGACACAGATTCTTAAGCGTTTTTATTTTCTCAGGGGCCTGTGGAGATGTGAGTAGACAGGAGAGACAGCAGACCTGTCTCTATGACCTGGAGAGAGAGAGAGAGAGAGAGAGAGAGAGAGAGAGAGAGAGAGAGAGAGGTAAATTAGATTGTTTTGTTTATCACCTTCTTCCCCCAGGCTGTAAAGATGGATGGGGATGGAGGCAGAGGCAGCACACAGCTTCAACCATTAGGACATGATGTGGTAAAAACCTGACCTTAGATCAGCCCTTATGGGCATATTTATATGCTGCTAATAATAGGCAATTTGAGACAACTGTAATAATTCTTCACCCATGTCTTAATAATAGTAATAATAGTAATAATAATAATAGGCTTGGTGATTGTCTCACAACTCAGAGATTGACACTAACCGCTGGAGTCAGGTCAATGGCAATTTCCAAGAACAAATCAGATTTTTTCTACCCCTCACTAAACTTTGAAACAGATTGGAGTTGACGTGGGGTTTGTTTTCTAGCTGGTCCTGTGCTGAAGGACTATAGGCAGGATACACGCTGGATGAAGATGATTCTCTGATGGAGAAAGTAGCTAATTTCTCCTGAGGGCAAGTGCCTCAATAGCCTCTCCCCTGACAGAGAAAAGCTCTCACAACACCTCCAACTGCCTTTCAGGAAACACCAATGTGTGATATAAACATGCTGTGTGGTAGAAGCTAGCTATAAAATACCACCATATCAACATGCTGTGTGGTAACAGCTACAAAATACCACCATATTGTCAGTGTAGCTGGTGCGTGAGAGTCAGGCGCAGTAGAGCAGAGATAGTGAAACGAAAGCACTTTACTCTGGCACAGTACAAACACTGAATGCAAAATGCGTTACAAAAAACAAATGCCTACAGGAAAAAGTGCGGCAGCACAAAGTACAAAATACCAGTGTGGCGCAACCAGCCAGAGGGTTAAATACACAACATGTAATTGAGAGAATTGGAACCAGGTGTGATGGAAGACAAGACAAAACCAATAGATAAAAGAAAAAGGGATCGATGGATAGAAGGTCAGTGACGTCGACCGCCGAACGCTGCCCGAACAAGAAGAGGGACCAACTTCGGCAGAAGTTGTGACACATATCAACATGCTGTGTGGTAGAAGCTAGCTATAAAACACCACAATATCAACATGCTGTGTGGTAGAAGCAAGCTATAAATTGGTACCATATCAACAAGCTGTGTGGTAACAGCTATAAAATAACACCATATCAACATGCTGTGTAGTAGAAGCTACAAAATACTACCATATAAACTGTGTGGTAGAAACTAGCTATAAAATAGTACCATATCAGCATGCTGTATGGTAAGAGCTATAAAATGCCACAATATAAACATGCTGTGTGGTAACAGCTATTATATACCACCATATCAACATAATGTGTGGTAACAGCTATAAAATACCACCGTATCAACATGCTGTGTGGGAACAGCTATACAACACCACCATATAAACAAGCTGTGTGGTAACAGCTATACAAGACCACCATATCAACATGCTGTGGGGTAACAGCTATAAAATACTACCATATCAACATGCTGTGTGGTAACAGCTATAAAATGCCACCATATCAACATGCTGTGTGGTAACAGCTATAAAACACCACCATATCAACATGCTGTGTGGTAACAGCTATAAAACACCACCAAATCAACATGCTGTGTTGTAACAGCTACAAAATGCCATCATATCAACATGCTGTATGGTAACAGCTATAAAATACTACCACATCAAAATGCTGCGTGGTAAAAGCTATAAAACACCACCATATCAACATATTGTGTGGTAACAGCCATAAAATACCACCATATTTACATGCTGTGTGGTAGCAGCTCTAAATTACCACCATATCAACATGCTGTGTGGTAAAAGCTATAAAATACCTCCATATCAACATGCTGTGTGGTAAAAGCTATACAATACCTCCAAATCAACATGCTGTGTGGTAACAGCTATAAAATGCCACCATATCAACATGCTGTGTGGTAACAGCTATAAAACACCACCATATCAACATGCTGTGTGGTAACAGCTATAAAATACCATCATATCAGCATGCTGTGTAGAAACAGCTATACAATACCACCATATTAACATACTGTGTGGTAGAAGCTAGCTATAAAATACTACCATATCAGCATGTCGCTGGGCAACACGGACTTTCAACTCCCTCCAAAGATTTTCTATGGGGTTGAGATCTGGAGACTGGCTAGGCCACTCCAGGACCTTGAAATGCTTCTTACGAAGCCACTCCTTCTTTGCCCGGGCGGTGTGTTTGGGATCATTGTCATGCTGAAAGACCCAGCCACGTTTCATCTTCAATGCCCTTGCTGATGGAAGGAGGTTTTCACTCAAAATCTCACGATACATGGCCCCATTCATTCTTTCCTTTACACGGATCAGTCGTCCTGGTCCCTTTGCAGAAAAACAGCCCCAAAGCATGATGTTTCCACCCCCATGCTTCACAGTAGGTATGGTGTTCTTTGGATGCAACTCAGTATTCTTTGTCCTCCAAACATGACGAGTTGAGTTTTTACCAAAAAGTTCTACTTTGGTTTCATCTGACCATATGACATTCTCCCAATCCTCATCTGGATCATCCAAATGCTCTCTAGCAAACTTCAGACGGGCCTGAACATGTACTGGCTTAAGCAGGGGGACACGTCTGGCACTGCAGGATTTGAGTCCCTGGCGGCGTAGTGTGTTACTGATGGTAGGCTTTGTTACTTTGGTCCCAGCTCTCTGCAGGTCATTCACTAGGTCCCCGTGTGGTTCTGGGATTTTTGCTCACCGTTCTTGTGATCATTTTGACCCCACGGGTGAGATCTTGCGTGGAGCCCCAGATCGAGGAAGATTATCAGTGGTCTTGTATGTCTTCCATTTCCTAATAATTGCTCCCACAGTTGATTTCTTCAAACCAAGCTGCTTACCTATTGCAGATTCAGTCTTCCCAACCTGGTGCAGGTTTACAATTTTGTTTCTGGTGTCCTTTGACAGCTCTTTGGTCTTGGCCATAGTGGAGTTTGGAGTGTGACTGTTTGAGGTTGTGGACAGGTGTCTTTTATACTGATAACAAGTTCAAACAGGTGCTATTAATACAGGTAACGAGTGGAGGACAGAGGAGCCTCTTAAAGAAGAAGTTACAGGTCTGTGAGAGCCAGAAATCTTGCTTGTTTGTATGTGACCAAATACTTATTTTCCACCATAATTTGCAAATAAACTCATTAAAAATCCTGCAATTTGATTTTCTGGATTTTTTTCCCTCATTTTGTCTGTCATAGTTGAAGTGTACCTATGATGAAAATTACAGGCCTCTCTCATCTTTTTAAGTGAGAGAACTTGCACAATTGGTGGCTGACTAAATACTTTTTTGCCCCACTGTATTACCACCATATCAACATGCTGTGTGGTAAAAGCTATAAAATACCTCCATATCAACATGCTGTGTGGTAACAGCTATAAAATGCCACCATATCAACATGCTGTATGGTAACAGCTATAAAATACTACCATATCAACATGCTGTGTGGTAACAGCTATAAAATACCACCATATCAGCATGCTGTGTGGAAACAGCTATACAATACCACCATATTAACATACTGTGTGGTAGAATCTAGCTATAAGATACTACCATATCAGCATGCTGTGTGGTAATAGCTATATATTACCACCATATCAACATACTGTGTGGTAGAAGCTAGCTATAAAATACTACCATATCAACAAGCTGTGTGGTAACAGCTATAAAATGCCACCATATCAACATGCTGTGTGGTAAAAGCTATAAAATGCCACCATATCAACATGCTGTGTGGTAACAGCTATAAAATACCACCATATCAACATGCTGTGTGGTAACAGCTATAGAATAACACCATATCAACATGCTGTGTGGTAGAAGCTAGCTATAAAATACCACCTTATCAACATGCTGTGTGGTAGAAGCTAGCTATAAAATAGTAAAATATCAACATGCTGTGTGGTAACAGCTATAAAACTCCACCATATCAACATGCTGTGTGGTAAAAGCTATAAAATACCTCCATATCAACATGCTCTGTGGTAACAGCTATACAATACCTCCAAATCAACATGCTGTGTGGTAACAGCTATAAAATGCCACCATATCAACATGCTGTATGGTAACAGCTATAAAATACTACCATATCAACATGCTGTGTGGTAACAGCTATAAAACACCACCATATCAACATGCTGTGTGGTAACAGCTATAAAATACCATCATATCAGCATGCTGTGTGGAAACAGCTATACAATACCACCATATTAACATACTGTGTGGTAGAAGCTAGCTATAAAATACTACCATATCAGCATGCTGTGTGGTAATAGCGATATATTTCCACCATATCAACATACTGTGTGGTAGAAGCTAGCTATAAAATACTACCATATCAGCATGCTGTGTGGTAATAGCTATATCTTACCACCATATCAACATGATGTGTGGTAAAAGCTATAAAATACCTCCATATCAACATGCTGTGTGGTAACAGCTATACAATACCTCCAAATCAACATACTGTGTGGTAGAAGCTAGCTATAAAATACTACCATATCAGCATGCTGTGTGGTAATAGCTATATCTTACCACCATATCAACATGCTGTATGGTAACAGCTATAAAATACTACCACATCAACATGCTGCGTGGTAATAGCTATATATTAACACCATATCAACATGCTGTGTGGTAACAGCTATAAAATGCCACCATATCAACATGCTGTGTGGTAAAAGCTATAAAATACCTCCATATCAACATGCTGTGTGGTAACAGCTATACAATACCTCCAAATCAACATGCTGTGTGGTAACAGCTATAAAATACCTCCATATCAACATGCTGTGTGGTAACAGCTATACAATACCACCATATCAACATGCTGTGTGGTAACAGCTATACAATACCACCATATCAATATGCTGTGTGGAAACAGCTATAAAATACCAGCATATGAACATGCTGTGTGGTAGCATCCCTAAAATATTCCCATATCAACATGCAGTGTGGTAACAGCGATACAATACCACCATATCAAAATGCTGTGTGGTAACAGAAATACAATACCTCCATATCAACATGCTGTGTGGTAATAGCTATATAATACCACCATATCAACATACTGTGTGGTAAAAGCTAGCTATAAAATACAACCATATAAACATGCTGTGTGGTAATAGCTATATATTACCACCATATCAACATGCTGTGTGGTAGAAGCTAACTATGAAATACTACCATATCAACATGCTGTGTGGTAGCATCTAGCTATAAAATAGTACCATATCAACATGTTGTGTGGTAACAGCTATGCAATACCACTATATCAACATTCTATATTGTAGAAGATAGCTAAAAAATACTACCATATCAACATGCTGTGTGGTAACAGCTATACAATACCTCCATATCAACATGCTATATGGTAGAAGATAGCTAAAAAATACTACCATATCAACATGCTGTGTGGTAACAGCTATAAAACACCACCATATCAACATGCTGTGTGGTAACAGCTATAAAATACAACCATATCAACATACTGTGCCGTAACACCTATACAATACAACCATATCAACATGCTGTGTGGTAACAGCTATAAAATACCATAAGATCAGCATGCTGTGTGGTAACAGCTATAAAATACCTCCAAATCAACATACTGTGTGGTAACAGCTATAAAATACCACCATATCAACATGCTGTGTGGTAACAGTGATACAATACCACCATATCAACATGCTGTGTGGTAACAGCTATGCCATATCAACATGCTTTGTAGTAGAAGCTAGCTATAAAATACCACCATATGAACATGCTGTGTGGTAGAAGCTACCTATAAAATAGTACCATATCAACATGCTGTGTGGTAACAACTATACAATACCTCTATATAAACATGCTGTGTGGTAACAGCTGTACAACACCATCATATCAACATACTGTGTGGTAACAGCGATACAATACCACCATATCAAAATGCTGTGTGGTAACAGAAATACAATACCACCATATCAACATACTGTGTGGTAAAAGCTAGCTATAAAATACAACCATATCAACATGCTGTGTGGTAATAGCTATATATTACCACCATATCAACATGCTGTGTGGTAGAAGCTAACTATGAAATACTACCATATCAACATCCTGTGTGGTAGCATCTAGCTATAAAATAGTACCATATCAACATGTTGTGTGGTAACAGCTATGCAATACCACTATATCAACATGCAATATGGTAACAACTATACAATACCTCTATATAAACATGCTGTGTGGTAACAGCTGTACAACACCATCATATCAACATACTGTGTGGTAACAGCGATACAATACCACCATATCAAAATGCTGTGTGATAACAGAAATACAATACCTCCATATCAACATGCTGTATGGTAACAGCTATAAAATACTACCACATCAAAATGCTGCGTGGTAAAAGCTATAAAACACCACCATATCAACATATTGTGTGGTAACAGCCATAAAATACCACCATATTTACATGCTGTGTGGTAGCAGCTCTAAATTACCACCATATCAACATGCTGTGTGGTAAAAGCTATAAAATACCTCCATATCAACATGCTGTGTGGTAAAGCTATACAATACCTCCAAATCAACATGCTGTGTGGTAACAGCTATAAAATGCCACCATATCAACATGCTGTGTGGTAACAGCTATAAAACACCACCATATCAACATGCTGTGTGGTAACAGCTATAAAATACCATAATATCAGCATGCTGTGTAGAAACAGCTATACAATACCACCATATTAACATACTGTGTGGTAGAAGCTAGCTATAAAATACTACCATATCAGCATGTCGCTGGGCAACACGGACTTTCAACTCCCTCCAAAGATTTTCTATGGGGTTGAGATCTGGAGACTGGCTAGGCCACTCCAGGACCTTGAAATGCTTCTACGAAGCCACTCCTTAGTTGCCGGGCGGTGTGTTTGGGATCATTGTCATGCTGAAAGACCCAGCCACGTTTCATCTTCAATGCCCTTGCTGATGGAAGGAGGTTTTCACTCAAAATCTCACGATACATGGCCCCATTCATTCTTTCCTTTACACGGATCAGTCAGTCCTGGTCCCTTTGCAGAAAAACAGCCCCAAAGCATGATGTTTCCACCCCATGCTTCACAGTAGGTATGGTGTTCTTTGGATGCAACTCAGCATTCTTTGTCCTCCAAACACGACGAGTTGAGTTTTTACCAAAAAGTTCTACTTTGGTTTCATCTGACCATATGACATTCTCCCAATCCTCATCTGGATCATCCAAATGCTCTCTAGCAAACTTCAGATGGGCCTGAACATGTACTGGCTTAAGCAGGGGGACACGTCTGGCACTGCAGGATTTGAGTCCCTGGCGGCGTAGTGTGTTACTGATGGTAGGCTTTGTTACTTTGGTCCCAGCTCTCTGCAGGTCATTCACTAGGTCCCCGTGTGGTTCTGGGATTTTTGCTCACCGTTCTTGTGATCATTTTGACCCCACGGGGTGAGATCTTGCGTGGAGCCCCAGATCGAGGAAGATTATCAGTGGTCTTGTATGTCTTCCATTTCCTAATAATTGCTCCCACAGTTAATTTCTTCAAACCAAGCTGCTTACCTATTGCAGATTCAGTCTTCCCAACCTGGTGCAGGTTTACAATTTTGTTTCTGGTGTCCTTTGACAGCTCTTTGGTCTTGGCCATAGTGGAGTTTGGAGTGTGACTGTTTGAGGTTGTGGACAGGTGTCTTTTATACTGATAACAAGTTCAAACAGGTGCTATTAATACAGGTAACGAGTGGAGGACAGAGGAGCCTCTTAAAGAAGAAGTTACAGGTCTGTGAGAGCCAGAAATCTTGCTTGTTTGTATGTGACCAAATACTTATTTTCCACCATAATTTGCAAATAAACTCATTAAAAATCCTACAATTTGATTTTCTGGATTTTTTTCCCTAATTTTGTCTGTCATAGTTAAAGTGTACCTATGATGAAAATTACAGGCCTCTCTCATCTTTTTAAGTGAGAGAACTTGCACAATTGGTGGCTGACTAAATACTTTTTTGCCCCACTGTATTACCACCATATCAACATGCTGTGTGGTAAAAGCTATAAAATACCTCCATATCAACATGCTGTGTGGTAACAGCTATAAAATGCCACCATATCAACATGCTGTATGGTAACAGCTATAAAATACTACCATATCAACATGCTGTGTGGTAACAGCTATAAAATACCACCATATCAACATGCTGTGTGGTAACAGCTATAAAATACCATCATATCAGCATGCTGTGTGGAAACAGCTATACAATACCACCATATTAACATACTGTGTGGTAGAAGCTAGCTATAAAACACTACCATATCAGCATGCTGTGTGTTAACAGCTATAAAATACCATCATATCAGCATGCTGTGTGGAAACAGCTATACAATACCACCATATTAACATACTGTGTGGTAGAAGCTAGCTATAAAACACTACCATATCAGCATGCTGTGTGGTAATAGCTATATATTACCACCATATCAACATACGGTGTGGTAGAAGCTAGCTATAAAATACTACCATATCAACATGCTGTGTGGTAACAGCTATAAAATGCCACCATATCAACATGCTGTGTGGTAAAAGCTATAAAATGCCACCATATCAACATGCTGTGTGGTAACAGCTATAAAATACCACCATATCAACATGCTGTGTGGTAGCAGCTATACAATACCACCATATCAACATGCTGTGTGGTAACAGCTATAGAATAACACCATATCAACATGCTGTGTGGTAGAAGCTAGCTATAAAATACCACCTTATCAACATGCTGTGTGGTAGAAGCTAGCTATAAAATAGTAAAATATCAACATGCTGTGTGGTAACAGCTATAAAACTCCACCATATCAACATGCTGTGTGGTAAAAGCTATAAAATACCTCCATATCAACATGCTCTGTGGTAACAGCTATACAATACCTCCAAATCAACATGCTGTGTGGTAACAGCTATAAAATGCCACCATATCAACATGCTGTATGGTAACAGCTATAAAATACTACCATATCAACATGCTGTGTGGTAACAGCTATAAAACACCACCATATCAACATGCTGTGTGGTAACAGCTATAAAATACCATCATATCAGCATGCTGTGTGGAAACAGCTATACAATACCACCATATTAACATACTGTGTGGTAGAAGCTAGCTATAAAATACTACCATATCAGCATGCTGTGTGGTAATAGCGATATATTTCCACCATATCAACATACTGTGTGGTAGAAGCTAGCTATAAAATACTACCATATCAGCATGCTGTGTGGTAATAGCTATATCTTACCACCATATCAACATGATGTGTGGTAAAAGCTATAAAATACCTCCATATCAACATGCTGTGTGGTAACAGCTATAAAATACCTCCAAATCAACATACTGTGTGGTAGAAGCTAGCTATAAAATACTACCATATCAGCATGCTGTGTGGTAATAGCTATATCTTACCACCATATCAACATGCTGTATGGTAACAGCTATAAAATACTACCACATCAACATGCTGCGTGGTAATAGCTATATATTAACACCATATCAACATGCTGTGTGGTAAAAGCTATAAAATACCTCCATATCAACATGCTGTGTGGTAACAGCTATACAATACCTCCAAATCAACATGCTGTGTGGTAACAGCTATAAAATACCTCCATATCAACATGCTGTGTGGTAACAGCTATACAATACCACCATATCAACATGCTGTGTGGTAACAGCTATAAAATACCAGCATATGAACATGCTGTGTGGTAGCATCCCTAAAATATTCCCATATCAACATGCTGTGTGGTAACAGCGATACAATACCACCGTATCAAAATGCTGTGTGGTAACATAAATACAATACCTCCATATCAACATGCTGTGTGGTAATAGCTATATAATACCACCATATCAACATACTGTGTGGTAAAAGCTAGCTATAAAATACAACCATATAAACATGATGTGTGGTAATAGCTATATATTACCACCATATCAACATGCTGTGTGGTAGAAGCTAACTATGAAATACTACCATATCAACATGCTGTGTGGTAGCATCTAGCTATAAAATAGTACCATATCAACATGTTGTGTGGTAACAGCTATGCAATACCACTATATCAACATTCTATATTGTAGAAGATAGCTAAAAAATACTACCATATCAACATGCTGTGTGGTAACAGCTATACAATACCTCCATATCAACATGCTATATGGTAGAAGATAGCTAAAAAATACTACCATATCAACATGCTGTGTGGTAACAGCTATAAAACACCACCATATCAACATGCTGTGTGGTAACAGCTATAAAATACAACCATATCAACATACTGTGTCGTAACACCTATACAATACAACCATATCAACATGCTGTGTGGTAACAGCTATAAAATACCATAAGATCAGCATGCTGTGTGGTAACAGCTATAAAATACCTCCAAATCAACATACTGTGTGGTAACAGCTATAAAATACCACCATATCAACATGCTGTGTGGTAACAGTGATACAATACCACCATATCAACATTCTGTGTGGTAACAGCTATGCCATATCAACATGCTTTGTAGTAGAAGCTAGCTATAAAATACCACCATATGAACATGCTCTGTGGTAGAAGCTACCTATAAAATAGTACCATATCAACATGCTGTGTGGTAACAACTATACAATACCTCTATATAAACATGCTGTGTGGTAACAGCTGTACAACACCATCATATCAACATACTGTGTGGTAACAGCGATACAATACCACCATATCAAAATGCTGTGTGGTAACAGAAATACAATACCACCATATCAACATACTGTGTGGTAACAGCTATAAAATACCAGCATATCAACATGCTGTGTGGTATCATCCCTAAAATACCACAATATCAACATGCTGTGTGGTAACAGCTATAGAATGCCACCATATCAACATGCTGTGTGGTAACAGCTATACAATACCACCAAATCAACATATTGTGTGGTAACAGCTATAGAATGCCACCATATCAACATGCTGTGTGGTAACAGCTATACAATACCACCAAATCAACATATTGTGTGGTAACAGCTATAAAATACCAGCATATCATCATGCTGTGTGGTAGCATCCCTAAAATATCCCCATATCAACATGCAGTGTGGTAACAGCTATAGAATACCACCATATCAACATGATGTGTGGTAACAGCTTAAAATTACCACCATATCAACATGCTGTGTTGTAACAGCTATACAATACCTCCATATCAACATGCTGTGTGTTAACAGCTACACAATACCATCGTATCAACATGCTATGTGGTAACAGCTATACAACACCAACATATCAGCATATTGTGTGGTAACAGCTAACAATTACCACCATATCAACATGCTGTGTGGTAGCAGCTCTAAATTACCACAATATCAACATGCTGTGTGGTAAAAGCTATAAAATACCTCCATATCAACATGCTGTGTGGTAACAGCTATACAATACCTCCAAATCAACATGCTGTGTGGTAACAGCTATAAAATGCCACCATATCAACATGCTGTGTGGTAACAGCTATAAAATACCACCATATCAACATGCTGTGTGGTAAAAGCTATATAATACCATCGTATCAGCATGCTGTGTGGAAACAGCTATACAATACCACCATATTAACATACTGTGTGGTAGATGCTAGCTATAAAATACTGCCATATCAGCATGCTGTGTAGTAATAGCTATATATTACCACCATATCAACATACTGTGTGGTAGAAGCTAGCTATAAAATACCACCATATCAACATGCTGTGTGGTAGAAGCTAGCTATAAAATAGAACCATATCAACATGCTGTGTGGTAACAGCTTAACAATACCACAATATCAACATGCTGTGCGGTAGAAACTAGCTATAAAATAGTAAAATATCAACATGCTGTGTGGTAACAGCTATAAAACACCACCATATCAACATGCTGTGTTGTAACAGCTACAAAATGCCATCATATCAACATGCTGTATGGTAACAGCTATAAAATCCTACCACATCAACATGCTGCGTGGTAAAAGCGATAAAACACCACCATATCAACATATTGTGTGGTAACAGCTATAAAATACCACCATATTTACATGCTGTGTGGTAGCAGCTCTAAATTACCACCATATCAACATGCTGTGTGGTAAACGCTATAAAATACCATAAGATCAGCATGCTGTGTGGAAACAGCTATAAAACAACACCATATCAACATGCTGTGTGGTAGAAGCTAGCTATAAAATAGTACCATATCAACATGCTGTGTGGTAACAGCTATGCAATACCACTATATCAACATGCTATATGGTAGAAGATAGCTAAAAAATACTACCATATCAACATGCTGTGTGGTAACAGCTATAAAACACCACCATATCAACATGCTGTGTGGTAACAGCTATAAAATACAACCATATCAACATACTGTGTGGTAACACCTATACAATACAACCATATCAACATGCTGTGTGGTAACAGCTATAAAATACCTCCAAATCAACATACTGTGTGGTAACAGCTATAAAATACCACCATATCAACATGCTGTGTGGTAACAGCGATACAATACCACCATATCAACATGCTGTGTGGTAACAGCTATACCATATCAACATGCTTTGTAGTAAAAGCTAGCTATAAAATACCACCATATGAACATGCTGTGTGGTAGAAGCTACCTATAAAATAGTACCATATCAACATGCTGTGTGGTAACAGCTATACAACACCATCATATCAACATACTGTGTGGTAACAGCGATACAATACCACCATATCAAAATGCTGTATGGTAACAGAAATACAATACCTCCATATCAACATGCTGTGTGGTAATAGCTATATAATACCACCATATCAACATACTGTGTGGTAAAAGCTAGCTATAAAATACAACCATATAAACATGCTGTGTGGTAATAGCTATATATTACCACCATATCAACATGCTGTGTGGTAGAAGCTAACTATGAAATACTACCATATCAACATGCTGTGTTGTAGCATCTAGCTATAAAATAGTACCATATCAACATGTTGTGTGGTAACAGCTATGCAATACCACTATATCAACATTCTATATTGTAGAAGATAGCTAAAAAATACTACCATATCAACATGCTGTGTGGTAACAGCTATACAATACCTCCATATCAACATGCTATATGGTAGAAGATAGCTAAAAAATACTACCATATCAACATGCTGTGTGGTAACAGTTATAAAACACCACCATATCAACATGCTGTGTGGTAACAGCTATCAAATACAACCATATCAACATACTGTGTCGTAACACCTATACAATACAACCATATCAACATGCTGTGTGGTAACAGCTATAAAATACCTCCAAATCAACATACTGTGTGGTAACAGCTATAAAATACCACCATATCAACATGCTGTGTGGTAACAGTGATACAATACCACCATATCAACATGCTGTGTGGTAACAGCTATGCCATATCAACATGCTTTGTAGTAGAAGCTAGCTATAAAATACCACCATATGAACATGCTGTGTGGTAGAAGCTACCTATAAAATAGTACCATATCAACATGCTGTGTGGTAACAACTATACAATACCTCTATATAAACATGCTGTGTGGTAACAGCTGTACAACACCATCATATCAACATACTGTGTGGTAACAGCGATACAATACCACCATATCAACATGCTGTGTGGTAATAGCTATATAATACCACCATATCAACATACTGTGTGGTAAAAGCTAGCTATAAAATACAACCATATCAACATGCTGTGTGGTAATAGCTATATATTACCACCATATCAACATGCTGTGTGGTAGAAGCTAACTATGAAATACTACCATATCAACATGCTGTGTGGTAGCATCTAGCTATAAAATAGTACCATATCAACATGTTGTGTGGTAACAGCTATGCAATACCACTATATCAACATGCTATATGGTAACAACTATACAATACCTCTATATAAACATGCTGTGTGGTAACAGCTGTACAACACCATCATATCAACATACTGTGTGGTAACAGCGATACAATACCACCATATCAAAATGCTGTGTGGTAACAGAAATACAATACCTCCATATCAACATGCTGTGTGGTAATAGCTATATAATACCACCATATCAACATGCTGTGTGGTAACAGCTATACAATACCACCATATCAACATGCTTTGAGGTTATTGCTATACAATACCACCACATCAAAATGCTGTGTGGTAGAAGCTAACTATAAAAATCTACCATATCAACATGCTGTGTGGTAACAGCTATACAATTCCACAATATCAAAATGCTATGTGGTAGAAATTAGCTATAAAATACCACCATATCAGCATGCTGTGTGGTAATAGCTATGCAACACCACCATAATTACATGCTATGTGGTTACAGCTATACAATACCACCATATCAACATATTGTGTGGTAACAGCTATAAAATACCAGCATATCAACATGCTGTGTGGTATCATCCCTAAAATACCACCATATCAACATGCTGTGTGGTAAAAGCTATATAATACCTCCATATCAACATGCTGTGTGGTAACAGCTATACAATACCACCAAATCAACTTATTGTGTGGTAACAGCTATAAAATACCAGCATATCATCATGCTGTGTGGTAGCATCCCTAAAATATCCCCATATCAACATGCAGTGTCGTAACAGCTATAGAATACCACCATATCAACATGCTGTGTGGTAGCAGCTCTAAAATACCACCATATCAACATTCTGTGTGGTAACAGCTATGCAATACCACGATATCAACATACTGTGTGGTAACAGCTATTCAATACCACCATATCAACATGCTGTGTGGTAACAGCTATAACATACCACCATATCAACATGCTGTGTGGTAGAAGCTAGCTATAAAATACCACCATATCAACATGCTGTGTGGTAACAGCTATAAAATACTACCATATCAACATGCTGTGTGGTTAGAGTTATATAATCCACCATATCAACATGCTGTGTGGTAACAGCAAAAAATTACCACCGTATCAACATGCTGCGTGGTAACAGCTATATAATACTACCATATCAACATGCTGTGTTTTAACAGCTAAAAATGACCACCATGTCAACATGCTGTGTGGTAACAGCTATAAAAGACCACCATATCAACATGCTGTGTGGTAACAGCTATAAAATACCACCATATCAACATAGCTGTTGAGTAAAAGCAGGGTGCTTTACAATCCCCATGGCTCCCTATAATGTCCAGCGGGACGCATGCATCTATCATCCTTGGGTGATAATAACCACAGTTCCAGAACCCATGATGGAGATTCTCTCACAGTGGATGTTCTTATGTGTTGTGGTTCTGCCAATATATTATACACTGTAACGGTTCACAGAATTGCTCCCCCCATGTGTTTTTGGACACTTAGGATAGTGTAAAGTGGGACAGTAAGTGGGATTTTATTTTTGTTTGGCCTCTCCTGTAGGACTGAATAGAACAACAGTGGCATGTTAAATGCCTAAACAATAAAGCAGCACAGTTTCTTTACAATATGTTACCAATTGATAATAGCTTTTCTACATCTCAGCTCCAAACATTTTCATTTCATTTTCTGGTAAAGAGCATCTTCACTTCACTGAGTGTACAAAACATTAGGAAAAAAAAGGGGGTGCAACTAAATATTAAGACGGTGTGCATTACCATACCACATTACCATAAAAAGTGAAAGATATGGTCTGATATTTAGTTTTATCAATGAGAAACTATTTTTGCCTAGCCAGTAATGTCTTGCTCTTTACTTCTTACACTTAAAGGGTTAATTCGCCCAGAGAAAGGTTTGATGAGTTTTCCTCTAGCTCATTTAGCAGGATGTACAACATTTACAACAACATAAAAAGTGTCTTAATAGGGCGTTGGGCCACTACAATCCACCAGAACAGCTTCAATGCACCTTGGGATAGATGGTACAAGCGTCTGAAACTCTATTGGAGGGATACGACCCCATTCTTCCACAAGAAATTCCATAATTTGGTGTTTTGTTGATGGGGGTGGAAAACGCTCTCAGGCACGGCTCCAGAATGCTGCCAAACATATCCTCGTAAAAATGACTATTCTACCGATCCTCGACTTCGGTGATGTCATTTACAAAATAGCCTCCAATACTCTACTCAACAAATTGGATGCAGTCTATCACAGTGCCATCCGTTTTGTCACCAAAGCCCCATATACCACCTACCACTGCGACCTGTACGCTCTCGTTGGCTGGCCCTCGCTTTACACTCGTCGCCATACCCACTGGCTCCAGGTCATCTACAAGTCCCTGCTAGGTAAATCCCCGCCTTATCTCAGCTCGCTGGTCACCATAGCAGCACCAACCCATAGCGCGCACTCCAGTAGGTATATCTCACTGGTCACCCCCATAGCCAATTCCTCCTTTGGCCGACTTTCCTTCCAGTTCTCTGCTGCCAATGACTGGAAAGAACTACAAAAATCTCTGATACTGAAGACACTTATCTCCCTCACCAGCTTCAAGCACCAGCTGTCAGAGCAGCTCACTGACCCCTGCACCTGTATATAGCCCATCTGTAAATAGCCCAACCAACTACCTCATCCCCTACCGTATTTGTTTATTTATCTTGTTCCTTTGCACCCCGGTTTTTCTACATTGAACATTCATCTACTACACATCTACCATTCCAGTGTTTAAATTCTATATTGTAATTACTTTGCCACCATGGCCTATTTATTGCCTTAACTAACTTATCTTTCGTCATTTGCACTCTTTGTATATAGATTTGTTTTTTTCTACTGTGTTATTGACTGTATGTTTGTTTTACTCCATGTGTAACTCTGTGTTGTTGTATGTGCCAAACTGCTTTGCTTTATCTTGGCCAGGCTTTATCTTGGCCAGGCCAGTTGTAAATGAGAACTTGTTCTCAACTTGCCTACCTGGTTAAATAAAGGTGAAATATATATATTTTTTAAATAATATTTAAAAAATAAGATATGTAGGTCAATCAATCCAGAACATTTCTAGAACCTTTAAAGTTTCTTCAAGTGCAGTCGCAAAAACTGTGCTGTGATGAAACTGGCTCTCATGAGGACCGCCACAGAAAAGGAAGACCCAGAGTTACCTGCAGAGGATAAGTTCATTAGAGATAACTGCACCTCAGATTGTAGCCCAAATAAATACTTAACAGAGTTCAAATAACAGAGTTCAAATAACAGACACATCTCAAAATCAACTATTCAGAGGAGACTGCGTGAATCAGGCCTTCATGGTCAAATTGCTGCAAAGAAACCACTACTAAAGGACACCAATAATAAGAAGAGAATTGCTTGGGCCAAGAAACACGAGCAATGGACAATAGACTGCTGGAAATCTGCCCTTTGGTCTGATGAGTCCATATTTGAGATTTTTGGATCCAACAGCTGTGTCTTTGTGAGACACAGAGTAGGTGAATGGATGATCTCCGCATTTGTAGTTCCTACCGTGAAGCATGGAGGAGGAGGTGTGATGGTGTGTGGATGCTTTGCTGGTGACACTGTCTGTGATTTATTTAGAATTCAAGGCACACTTAACCAGCATGGCTACCACAGCATTCTGCAGCGATACGCCATCCAGTGTGCAAAGTTGTTATCAAGGCAAAGGGTGGCTATTTTGAAGAATCTCAAATATAAAATATAGTTAGATTTTATAAACACTTTTTTGGTTACTACACGATTCCACGTGTGTTATTTCATTGCTTTGATGTCTTCACTGTTATTCTACAATGTAGAAAATAGTAAAAATTAAGAAAAACCCTTGAATGAGTAGGTGTGTCCAAACTTTTGACTGGTATACTTCCATTCATTTCTTTAACAGGTACCAGCCTACCTTCAGACAAGTCTTGTGAGGCTTGTGGGCATCCTAGAGTAAAACAACATGTACATTTTCGTGAGAGTCTCACCTCTCAATAGTGGGGTCATATTAGTGTGTAGCCCAAACCGTTCGGACGCTACAGACAGAAGTTAGCAGATCAGCGGTACCAACTTTAGACGAGTCCCGTGCGCATGTGGGGAGCAAAACGGAGAACATCATTATGTTCGTGAGAGTTTCATCTTTCTATATTAGTTTGTTTCAGCTGAACAAAAAGGATTGCAGTCGTTGATGACATCAATCAAAATACTTTTGGTTTAATTACAAGTTGCAACAGGGAGACACCTCCAGCACTGAAGCAGAGAAAATATATGACCTGGCCTTCTCTGAGAAGGCCCGTATATCCTAATTACACAGCACCAAATGTTCTGTAAACACCAGCCGAGAGGTTTGTAGGAAGTGAGTTATAAGTTATAAGTTGTAGTTATAAGGATTTTTCTTATCTGAGGTGGAAATGCCCTAAAAAGTTATACAGGAATCCTGCATAAAATATCCTGCAGGAGTCCTGCAGAATATATCTCCTGCAGGAATAAGTAGTCCTGTAGGATATCCCACAGGATTTTCGGGGCCACTTTCCTGTAGGACAGCTCCTGCAGGATCCTGTAAGAATCATGCAGGTAGTCCTTCAAGAAAACAATCCTGCAGGAATCCTGCAGATAGTCCTCAAATAAATCCTACAGGACTACATGCAGGAATTGTCCTACAGCAAAATCCTGTAGGTAAGATTCCTGCAGGTTATGCCACAACATTTTCAGTGCCATTTTCCTGTAGGACAACCTGGAGGATACCTTCCTCATCTTTCAGAGAATTTACTGTAAGACCATCTACATTCATTCAAAAGAATGGACAGAAAGCACAAGATTAATGTTTTTATTGACTGCAGCAATAGCAGTTTGATTGTCCATTTCAGCAGCACAGCATAAAATATGATTCCTAAAAGAAAGAAAACATGAGATTTTGAATAAATATGGTAAAAGCATAATTTGTAACAAGAGTGAGAGTAATGGTGACATCACATGAGCAGCTTATGTGTATTGGTGTGAAGGGAAACGGATGTCTGCAATGGTAAACTTGGTGATAGTTGGTTTTAACATGGCTTGTACATCTGTGCTCCCTGTAGTCTAAGCTGTAGAGAAAAGTAGGTGGGGAAACTGTCCGAACAAGCTAAAAGTAAAACAGAGAGAAAGTGATGTTACAATTTTGCATTTCTATTTAAATCGAACTATTTGTTTATTCAATTGTGACCAATTTAATTCATTATAATGTAATTCAGTGAAAATAATGTGATACAAACCATGTTGTAAACCATGTTGTAAACCATGTTGTAAACCCCTCTTTACTATTTAGATGCAATCACTTCCATATTTACATGACAAGTGTAGATTGATGAGGGGAAAAAAGTATTTAATAAATTTTAGAATAAGTCTGTAATATAACAAAATGTGGAAAAAGTCAAGGGGTCTGAAAACTTTCCGAACCCAATGTACATAACGGGAACCTAGAATAACAGTGCCTGCGTGATCTCTCAGTCAGACAGGAAAAGTTAACAACTTTAGAGGGCTCTTTATCTACCCATCCTCCTTGTTATGTCTTGTTGAGGTTTAGGGTATTGGAAGGTGGAGATATTGTGCTTGATCAAACGCTTGGTCCAGTGGAACCGTCAGGGGCTGGGAGGAGATGGAGGCAGGAATCAGTCATGCTATCTGTCTGTCTGTCTCCGTTCTGCTTTCAAAGGAAATAGAAAAGGGCTTATTGCTGAATTAATCATCACACGGCACTATTACCGCGCTGATCAAAAAATCTACTCGGAAGCTCTTAAGCAGAGGTGGTACACTTATCGCAACTGCAGGGGTTCTTGTTGGCCTTTTATCTACCGTCACAGTTGGATGGTGTGTGTGTGCGTGCGTGCGCGTGTGTGTGTGTGTGTGTGTAGAATAGCAATGGCTGTCATTCTTTCATTCTTCTCCCTCCTCTACTACCTCTCTTCCTCTTTCCATCTTCCTCCATCCTACCCTCTTTCTTCACCTCCTCCCCTTATTTCTTCCATTCTAAATGTTCCCTGTCATCCCCCTGTCCTCAACCTCTTTCATCCCCCCCTCCCTTGCTTTCCTCATCCCCTCCCTCCCTAATATGTCCTGTCTGTAACCAGCTTAAACAGGCAGTTTGGATATTACATGATTCTCTGGTCAATGGAGGTCCCCAGGCAGGCCAGTCAGGGCACCATCAGATCCAACAATCGGTCAGTAAAGATCTGGGGGATATCTGCACTCTGTAATGCCTGCTCAAATACCTGCCATTCAGTTTTACATTAGAGGGTGGCTGCCCTCGCTGATGAGTGTGTGCGTATCCCAGGCCACTAGATGGGGTTGTGGCTGCAGGCATACACTCTTAGAAAAAAGGGTTCCAAAAGGGTTCTTTGGCTGTCCCTATAAGAGAATCCATTTGAGTTCCAGATAGAAACCTTTTTGCTTCCAGGTAGAACCCTTTTGGGTTCCATGTGGAACCCTGTATGGAAAGGGTTCAAATAAAATAAAAGAATAATGTATTGGTCACATACACGTGATTAGCAGAAGTTATTGCGGGTGTAGTGAAATCCTTGTGCTTCTAGCTCCGACAGTGCAGTAATATCTAACAAGTAATATCAAACAAATTACACAACATATGCCCAATACACACAAATCTAAGTAGGACTGAATTAAGACTATATACTGTACACATATGGACGAGCGATGTCAGAGCAGAACGGACTAAGATACAGTATAATAGTATAGAATACAGTATATACATATGAGATGAGTAATGCAAGATATGTAAACATTATTAAGCAACTAAGATATCGTAGAAGTACAGAAAACAGTGTATACATATGAGCTGAGTAATGCCAGAAATGTAAACATTATTAAAGTGACTAGTGTTCCATTCCTTAAAGTGGCCAGTGATTTCTAGTCTATGCATATAGGCAGCAGCCTCTAATCTGCAAGTGATGGCTGTTTAACATCTGTACAAGTTTGTGAGGGTTTTAGGTGACAAGCCAAATGTCTTTAGCCTCAACAGAGAATCTGTTGCGCCTTCTTCACCACACTGTCTGTGTGGGTGGTGCATTTCAGTTTGTCAGTGATGTGTACGCAAGGAACTTGAAGCTTTCCACCTTCTCCACTGCGATCCCGTCGATGTAGATAGGGGGGTGCACGCTATGCTGTTTCCTGAAATTCCTGAAGTCCACGATCATCTCCTTTGTTTCTAACTGGAACCAAAAAGGGTTCTAACTGGAACCAAAAAGGGTTCATCAAAGGGTTCTCCTATGGGGACAGCCAAAGATCCCTAAAAGTGTAGAACCACAGGAGACCTCTTCACAGCAATGCACTGATGTGTTCAACAATCCATCAAATTGGTTAAGAAAACCTGTATACATTCACATTTCTATTGAAGCCATTCTCTTGACCAAGCAGTAATTCATTACTCTGCCCTCTTATGATGTAATCATGAACCAGATCTGCCTATCCTCACTTTTCTGCCTGCAGGCCTGGATCTCCTTCATACGCCGATTAGATCTGGAGGAGTAAAACTCAGAACTCTGCTTTAATGAACACCCTAAAGGGGAAGTTTTCTCAATCTACAGTTTGAAGGTTCTTTAAAAAATAATTTCTTCATTCTGATTTTATGCATGACAACTTAGATTCTCCTCACAGGAATTGGTCACTGCATTTTCAATTTCTCTTTGACTTGAGAACCTGCAGAAAGTGGTTATAACTTTATTTTACAGTTTTATTTTATCTGGTGTCTACCTGGGATTTTAGAGACCCACTCACAGAATATGCATAAAGAAATGACTAGTTAGCAAACCTTATTAGCAACATGTTTGTGTCAGTTTAAAGGAAACTCATTCAAGTTGTTTTCTAACTGTTACATATACAATTTCTCTTGTCAAGTTTTTAATAGACCACATTCAATATTCAATTTGGCCTTAAATCAGGAACAAGCTAATTACAGAAATAAATCAACAGCACATGAAATTACAAATTATTTCAGGCTGATTCAAAATCCACAGAGAAGCAAATTATGAACTAATGTTCTCTGATAAAAATAATGTTTTTAATTACTTTTAAATGTGACACAGATGATGAAGACCTACTATTACGAATGGGAATGCATATTAACCTGGGCATAATATGCTATTTGATTGGGAATACATATTAGCCTGGCCATAATATGCTATTTGAATGGGAATGCATATTAGCCAACCATAATATGCAGTCAAAATCCATACAGTGTGGCATGCATTATGATAGCTAAGGGTAATAATTACCTTTGAGGGGAGCCCTGAAATAGAGTGGTCATTGAGAACCTCAGCACTGTTAATTTAGTATGGGCTATAAACTACCCTATTATACAACAGCATTACTCTATTGCCAACATATCTGGTTATACAGTCCTAAGTGCATGTACGGACATTCCCCAGTTATACTAGATACTCAAACTTCCCCAGAAGTTTGCTTGATACTCAAACTGGATTTGAAGTGTACTTAGAAATACAAGCACTCTTCATCACATCAGCATCAGTAGTGTTTGAGTCTGTGACAGTACGTTATCTCTGAGAGAGGAGGAGAGAAATGCAATAAAGTTGAGGAGACGAGAGAAACACTCGCTCTGGGAGGGTTAAATATTTAAAATGCTGCAGTTTCTCCCATCATCGTTTTCTCTTTCTTTCTCTCCCTCACCCTCTCTTGCTCTCTCCCTCTCTCTCACCCCCTGCAGTAGCAGCCACTGCCAGACATCGATCAGTGTTGTGTAGCAAGACCTCGCTGTGAAGACACAATCTCTCCCCTTTCTATTTCTTCTCTCTCCCTGAAGTCTTCAGCATATTCTTTACTCATAACACAAACAAGGAACAATTGTAATTGCAGCAGAAATGCTTTTCAACATAGTGCCACAGGCACAGCAGGTTCCCGAAAAATGTATCTGCCTCTCTCTCCCCAGGACCGTACCATGGCTCACTAGTGTCCCACTGGAATACAGTCCACAGAAGAATTCAATAATATCCTGGTCCAAATAAATATCACACAGTGGTTTTGTATGGCTCAAAAGTCATCATACACTTCTGCTGTGCTGAAGCTTTCAGAATTGATTTCCCCCCCAGACTCAACGTCATAAAGTGAGAGATAGAGACCATATTCTAAATCTATGAATATAAAGTACCTGTTACATGACCGTGCTTTAAGTTTATCGGTGTTTGAAGGGTGTTTGAAAAAGTGTTTCAGCGTGTTGGGTGGGGAATTATTCATAGGCTAAGAAGCTGTCTTTTAAATCCGCTTCTGGCCTCTTTTGTCCACTCGGCAGAAAGAAGGGATACCTCCTGCTTTGAAATATGCAATACCCTTTGGGAACACTAAAGTCACATAAAATGCAATCACTACTTCTCCGGCCTGGTCTGGTGAATGCACATGTTGTCATGACAACACAAACTGCTACAGCAAAATAACATGTGGTTGCCACCACGGTATACTTAACTTGGACGTTGTGCTTCTTGACAATAATTCAAAACAGGTTAAGGGTTATGGTTACACTCTCTATTACTCCCTAACACCACACACACATAGTCAGTCATGGTTGTGTACGTGGGAACCCCAGTAGCCTAGGACACACGATGCCTGTCATCCACTGTGGTATTTAGGTTCAGTCTGTCTCTCGGTCGATTCTGTTGCGAAAGAGGGTCAGGGCTAATGTCACTCTGTAAGGTCATTGTCTGCAGCCATATTCTATAAACCAGGATCCTGGTTCAACCTCATAAACAGGGACCTTATGAGGTCAGAAACACAGGCAATTGATGGATGGTTAGAATGTGTGCTGATCTACATTGTATACATATTCGTAGCCTGTACATATCTTGCCTTTGAACCATAAATAGCTGTTTTGTATTCCAGCAATACAAGGACAGAAACACTAATGCTCTGTACACTAGGCTAAGTCAAGACGGGTTTCCATAATATCATTAGGCTGTACTTCAGAAAAACATGCTGGTCTTTATTATATGAACTAATTTGTCTGGTACATCATTTTTTCGTCATGACATAGGGACTAATGCTTTACAGTCATTTACTCACTTAGAATCTAAATGGACAAACACAATAACAGGTAGCACAGTACAGGAGGTGTTAGTTTCAATTTATAGTCCAATATTTACACGTGTTTTAGGGAAGGGGGGGGATTGGGGGGCAAGTGTTTAAATTTTGCAGTATTTAGCAATACTGCACAATTTAGGGAACATGAGAAGCTTGTTTTTTCTCAGTGATCCTGTAATAATCCAATCCGAGGAACGGACACTTGAGCTTGGCCTAAAAGCACCTGATCTCGCTCTCCTTCAGGCAGAGACAGGCACACATTCACTGGTGGGACTGTAAATAGTCTACTGACTGTTAACTGCCTTATAGCTGTAGTGGGACATTGATGTTTCAGAGCTGCTGATAGTCCTATCAGTAATATATTGAGCGTCCTATTATGCAATGTCTTCATTTAATCTTTATTTATAATTTCCTGCTTTTGCATTTGAGAGTGATAGCTGAAATCAAATGGAAACTGAAGCAAAGCAAGCATATCAACAGGAGTTGAATTTTGGCTGTGAGTCACCGGGGTTAACGGGTTTATCCTTGGTGGAGGTTTAGCCTCGCTGACGCGACCCACGTGATTCACAGCGCAGGGAGAGCTGTGAGGACTTCGAGAAGTGTATGCCGCCTTCAAACAAGTGGGAAGTCTGAACTCGGAAATCTCCGAATGGGAACTTGAAAAAACAAACAAGCTCCGACTGGGAAAAATCTTTTGAGCAGTCATCCAACTTGGAATTCCAAGACGGGAACGGGTATCTTTCTTGATTTTTGTTTATTTTTATATATATTATTATTATATTTTTTTTTTCTCCCAATTTCGTGATATCCAATTACGATCTTGTCTCATCGCTGCAACTCCACAACGAGCATCTTTCTTGAGCTCCGACTTTCCGACCTAAGATCACTGACGTCATGATTTGACCTCGTTTTTTTCCCTAGTTCCCAGCTGTTTTGACATGACCATCAGCTAGACTTGTGGTGCTTTCACGACAACTGGGAAAAAACGAGGTCAAATCATGACGTCCGTGATTTTAAGGTCTGAAAAGAAATCCGAGTTCCCGATTTAGAATTCCAAGTCGGGAACTCGGATTTCTTTGCGAGTCACCGGGGTTAACGATGATTTTACCTCGTGTTTTCCCCGCGTTCCCAGTTTGGAGATTTCAGGCTATGTGCACACTGCCCACAACATGAAATGGACTTCCTAACCCCCTGCCAAATGTATGACCATATTAGAGACACATATTTCCCTCAGATTACACAGACCCACAAAGAATTTGAAAACAAATCAAATTTTGATAAACTCCCATATTTATTGGGTGAAATACCAGTGTGCAATCGCAGCATTACTATTTGTGACCTGAAAAGGGCAACCAGTGAAGAACAAACACCATTGAAAATACAACCTATATTTCTATTTATTTTCCCTTTTGTACTTTAACTATTTGCACATCATTACAACACTGTATATAGCGTAACCGGTGTGAAATGGCTAGTTAGCTAGCGGGGTGCGCACTAACAGCGTTTCAAGGGCCGTGGCTTTTGTGGAGCGATGGGTAACGATGCTTCGTGGGTGTCAGTTGTTGATGTGATGCAGAGGATCCCTGGTCCGAGCCCAGGTAGTGGGCGATGAGAGGAACGGAAGCAGCACTGTTACATTTAAAAAGGGGGGTGAGTGTAACCGGTCCTGGGATGGAGGGTTTGGCGTGGTTAGGCCGTCATTGTAAAATAGGAATTTGTAGGAACTGACATGTTTTATTTTTTTGAAATGTCTTAAAAAGCTACTTAAATTGATTTCCGAGTTCCCAGTTCCGACTTCCCACTTGTTTTGAACGCGGCAATAGAACCGGCTACGGCCACCTGACCTAACCGGGCAAAACCAGCGGGTGAGGAGACCAGTGTGAAATGAGCAGCATTAGCGATGAGCAACAATAGTGGAATCAGCGGTTCGTCTTTTTCAAATAGAGGTCCCACATTGAAACTGATGCAAGCAGGTACAAATAGGCGAATCATACCATAATTGGGTTAGATTATGATAAACAAGGTTGGAATGTTGTTTAATAAATTCAATAAAATACAATAATTAATTAATTTTACAACAAAAAAACTAACAATTAGTTGAAATCGCATTCTGGATGTATTGGACTGTGTAAGAGCATAGGGAACATAGAGTATACACACTGTAGGATTACCTATGAATCTTGGGTTCATGAAATGGGGTATCAGCCTACTCTTATTGCAAAACTTTGACTGGGAACATTGTCCGATTTTACTCTGATATGCTTGTAGAACATGCACTGTACACAGTTTTCTGTACAGTAGGCTATATGTCGCAGTAAACGTGAGGTCCATTCAATTGGAGCACCTCTAGTTTCCAAATCCACAATGTTTACACATCCAGGGTCGTCGCTGCCCTTATTGTGGCCCTTAAATACAATCTGCCAGATGATCTGACATGCGTATTGAACGGAGGCCTACATATTACACTGTCAACAATTTTCTGTACATTGTGTTGCATTAAAGTGGGGACACTCAGGAGAAACTCTGGTACTGATTTTTGTTTAGCATTATCTATTCCAATTATGGCATGGTGATTACACTATTTGAATCCGGCAGCATCAGTTTTAATGCGGGACTTTTATTTTGAAGGCTAAACGTTGAGTTCACTATTGTTTCTGATCATTAATGTTGTTCATTTCACACTGGTGACAACAAGACTACTCTGCATCACAGACGTTGTTAATTAATAACTATGCCAAATACACCACATCGAACAAGATCTGGCCGCTGATGGAGAAATGTAAATGGATACCATCTGTGCTTTATGCGACGATATTGTTTAGTTACAATGGTTAAGTTTTGTAGCGAGAGAAAGTAAAAACGTTTTTGTGGCTACGTTAGCTAGCTAGCCAACGTTAGTGTGCTGGTTGTGTCTGTCCGCATTGGCGTAAAGGGCGCAGTTAGCTTGTAAGCTAGCGAATTTACTGTAAACCGCTGGTTAGCATGTTAGCATGGCTAGCTAGCGTCGGTTTTGTTGACAAATCCTGAATTCCGGAATTAGGCGGTCTGAATTTAACTACATCATACGCAGTGTCCCAAAGACAAAAACGTTAGCTACCTCAAACATGAGGACGATATAATACGAGTTTCTATCTGTTATCCTGTTAACTAGTTCGGTAACGTTAGTTAGCTTGTTGAAAGTGCCCAAGTGATTGTGTTGATATGGTAATTTTTTTTCTCATACAGCACAACGCAGCTGGACCGAACGGTGTTCATTCCAGTCTGATACTTCAGCATGGAATAGCCAGCACGGCTTCTCTTGAATCTATCCTCTAACGTTAATGTTAGCTGTCTACCCCCTGGCAAATAACTAAAAAGCAAGGTATGTAGCTATGCATTTTGTCTTAAAGAGATAGCTAGTTCCTAGAAAATAGCTGATTTTCAACATAACATTTGTAATTGTTCTCCAATTGTAAAATGTGTTCTCTGAAGACCTAACTAGTAAGAATTTAACTCCATTGTTTGACAATGTTATGTCATCTAAAGAAGAGATGGCAATTAACTTATATTTTTAGTCATATATATATATATATATATGACTAGTTAGTACCCAGCACCGCTTTGTTGGACGTTTGTTGATCCACTAAATCTATGCCTAAATCCATGCCTGTTTTACCATTAAGTTCCTGGTTTTCCAGCTTGATTGCACCTCCAATTGACCTTGTTTGTGCCTGTGTCAACTATGGAGACAACTCAAGTGACTTTGGCAGTTAGGGGAGACACATCCCCAGGTAAGACCAACCCCTACTGCAGGGCAACAGACTAATCTGAAACAAGAAGACTATTCAATTCAAGACAACTTTAGACAGAAAAATGGACAACTAACCAGACAGTCAGTCAGGAATGTCATCTTATAGCTAATCTCAGTTAACCCTTAACTAAAATCCTGCATAATTTGGTAAGATTCTCGATTACAAGCCTGTCCACGAGAGTTTGGCTTTTGGCTTAAAAGTCCTTGATCTTTTGAGCCTAATAAGGGTGGTGGGGTGACAATGTGTGCAAGGTGAGTGTGTGTGTGTGTTTGGCACATTAATGTAACGTAATAATATGGTGTATGACTAGGTGAGGTGATAGCCGTGGTTGGAAGCTGTGAAGCTTTAGGAGGCTGGTGCCATCAGAGAGCTGTGACCCTACAACTTGCTGAACACGATGGGTACATATCACTTTTCTCGTGGAATATGATCTGAATGATTTCTGTGTTGCTGTTTGTAGCTACAGGGTGTTTAAGTAATTACACATATTATGTTCCTTCCCCAGCACATTGTGGAAGAGGATCATCAGTGTGCCCAGAGGTGCTGTGTCAACCTATCGCTATTTCAAAGGCCACTTCCTGGAGTCAAAGGTGGGCTCATTTTATGTGCTGTCAGCATGATGTAATGAGTAATATTTTTTATTTGACGTTTATTTAACTAGGCAAGTCAGTTAAGAACAAATTCTTATATTCAGTGACAGCCTAGGAACAGTGGGTTAACTGCCTTGTTCACGGGCAGAACAACAGATTTTCACCTTGTCAGCTCGGGGATTCGATCTTCCAACCTTTTGGTTACTAGTCCAATGCTCTAACCATTAGGCTACTTGAACAAAACAGAATACATTGTGTTTGGTCTTTAAAAATGACTGTACCGTAATCCAGTTACGTAAGTAGTTGCTTTAGTGGTTATCTCATGTTGGCCGTTGAGTGACAGTTGACAAAGGATTGACAGTATTGTGTTATCAGCAGGTTAGAGCCAGACTAGGTGTCGTTGTGTTGTGCTCTTAAGCCTTCCTTTTGATGATGATGGTGATGAATAGCCCTCATTACAGTGTGATCAACATTTTATATCCCCACTTCAGTTCTGGAGGCTGCTGATATTTTCACAGCTATTCTGTTTTATGAAATTGAATGTCATTTAAATGTAATGTACTTCATACTAAACTCTTTAGAGGATGTTTTAATTCACACACAGTTCGTCTTCTATGGAGCCACTGTAATCCAAGTGTGACCGAATTAGTCTATGAGTAAGTCTGTTTTGAGTGAACATTAGAAAGCATTAGATTAGCTACGCTATAGCAGATCTAAGATCATTCATGGGTTATTTAGCTCACTTTCCCCACATCTGTGTTGATCCCCTCTAGCTGTCCTCTGTGCAGTTGCTACATAACTCTTAGAGAGGAGAGCATGCCTGGAGCTCTGCCAGCTGGCCGTAGCTGAGCTCTGATCTGTGCACGTGACGTGAGCCTCTCCCATGTTATTTAATGCTGCGCTAGACTTGGAAGTTGGAACATATACACACACAAGCACAGTATGTTCTTTACCATTCCAATTATTAATGTCAGTACTCAGTAATGTTCTCTATATGGCCAGCTTGGAGGCTCAAGTTACACCCTTTTTTAAGCTCTTCCTCTTTCAGAGAGGGACAGCTAGAGAGAGCGCGTCTGGCTGTTGTGTCCTACAGACAGTAGCATGTGACGTAACACTATCACACCCGTGATGCGATGTGGAAACGTTGAAGAAACTCATTTGAACTGTGCTGTCCCTTCCTGGTCTGAACTACTGTCAGTGGACTAGCAGCGTTACTAACTTGTCAGAGAGCATAATTTGTTGACTCATGGGGTGGAGCTCAGCACTCACATTCAGATAGGCCAGCTGTAAGGACAACACATTTTACTATGTCTCTGTGGCCAGAAACCTAAAACCAGGACCACATTCAGTTATTACTGTGATTTAACCTGTTTTTAATATCAATTATAAAACGGGTTGTTTGGATCCTGATCATTTGGTTGTCTAAACCTTGCTGCCTGCCTCTGATCTGTGCAACAATGTTGCAGGTTTTTACACTGTGCCATAGAGAGAATGGATGTGACGAGACTGACAGCTTCTCTGAGCCAGCCAAATTCATTTTCGGAACATTATAATGGATATATCAAAAGAAATGGCAAAGGGAAAACAAATGAAAATGCACATAGTTTGTCATTTCAGCTGCTTGATGTGATTGTGTGTTAGCTTTAGTTTGCTAGGAGAAGTAACTAGCTTGCATGGCAACCTTTTTTGCTTAGAACCTTTGGATTGGACGACCAGCTCATTTGGATATATTTGGACTATGTTGTCTGGTGGAAGGATGAAATTAAACAAATGTACTCATTAAAATAATGAAAATTGTGAATGTCTCCCTCCTATGGGCTGTTTCCCCGGCCCTCCGTTCCGCGTTGGGCCTTCGAACAACCCTTAGTCAGGAGTTATTCACACGATAATCTCCAGGTTTTCATGCCTTATTGCTTAAATATTGTAGCAGACCAACTTTGTTGGACCGGAGAAAAAATGATAATTCTAAAATGTTTTAAAGTAAGTATTCAAAATCTTTCAGAGGAGATATAAACATATGTTAGTGTAGTAGAAGAGATTATGCTAAAGTTCTGCCACCTGTCAACTAATAGAACCCCTTTGCAGATATCAACCAATGGTGGCTGACTAGCTTGCTGATTGGTGACCAAAGTGACCGTTGACTATATCTGTCTTAATGCTGTACTAAACATTGGCATTGCAGAGTGCAGGTGGTCCCTGTCAGGTGATAGTCACTAAGTGGGAGACCCACCAGCAGCCACGCCTGATGAGCCCCACAGGTATATAAACCAGAACGATGCCCAGCATGGTTTGGGAAATGTTTCTATGCATAGCTGATTTTTCAGCCATAAGACTGCTGAACAATTAATTAAATGGCCACCCGGACTATTTACACCGCTGCTACTCGTTGTTTATTATCTGTGCATAGTCACTTTACCCTACCTACATGTATAAATGACCTCGACTAACCTGTACCCCTGCACATTGACTCTGTACTGGTACCCCCTGTATATAGCCTCGCTATTGTTATTTTATTGTTACTTTTTATTTGATTTTCTACTTTAGAGTTTATTTAGTAAATATTTCCTTAACTACAAGTAAGCATTTCACAGTAAGGTCTACACCTGTTGTATTTGGCACATGTGACAAATAACATTTGATTTGAGGCCACGTTGTGCTGTTGTGGCCACTCAAACACCATTGTTTCAGAACTCAGACAAAGCTCGTTCAAAATCAGCTTGAAGGGAACAAATCTTATACACTGTAGTTTCAACCTCAACCCTACAGCCTGACACTTTTTGGACAAGGTTTAAAACATCAAATCTATTTTATTATTACTATTTTATGTTGCTTTCAGAAGTATGGAAGTTCATGATTTGTTTTCTATAAGACCTCATGCCTGTTTATTCTCTTGCAGAATCACACCTTGATATTGACAGTGGCCAATTTGGATTCCACAGTAAGTAAAATAAATATATCATATCTTGCTTTAATCAATTTTGGGAAATTATCTTTGACACCCATTCAAATTTGTGGATTTGGCTAGTTCAGCCACACCCGTTAATGACCGGTATATCAAATCGAGCACACAGCTATGCAATCTCCATAGACAAACATTGGCAGTAGAATGTCCTGTACTGAAGAGCTCAGTTACTTTCAACGTGGCACCGTCATAGGATGCCACCTCTCCAACAAGTCAGTTCGTCAAATTTCGGTTACTGGCCCAATGCTCTTAACTGATAGGTTGACCTAACCTTAATCCTTACATTAACCACACTGCTAACCTTATGCCTAACCATTACCTTAAATTAAGACCAAAAAGCACATTTCTGTTTTCATGAATTGTTACTATATAGCCAATTTTGACTTTGCACATGTAGTGGAAATTGCAAGATTCATGGCAATAAACGTCAAACTGCTACTAAGTACCTGAGGAATGACTCAAACCTCTGGTTGAACTAAACTCTTCACAGGTTACATGTAAATCACTTCCCCATTTAGAGACTGCTAAGATTTGAGGTTACAGTTATCTGGTAAAGCATACGATCTGATGTGAATTTGACTGTTTTCCCACCCTACACAATATGTTTAAACAATGGCTTTTATTTCCATAGCAATTTTCTCAAAGTGCTTTGCATTGTTTGTGGATAGCTAACCTCATCCACCACCAATATGTACTGTTACACTCACCTTAGTGATCAAGCAGGAGCCATTTTGTGCCAGAACGCTCACCACATGTTTCCCTGCGACTCCTTTCTGCAGATGGCTTACAGTGTGTGGACTCTGGGTGGCTGACGTGCCAGACAGAGATCCGTTTGCGTCTGCACTACTCAAAGACGCCTCCTGTATCCATCACCAAGAAGAAATATAAGAAGTCTCGTTTCAGGTTAGGCCGAGAGACACGCGGCTCTAATTTAACACTGTTTGCTGCCTGAGTGCTTATCTAAGAGGCTGTGGCTTGGATCAGAGGGGACAGAATTTCCTCAAATGCAGATAGAAATGATCCCAAAGTAACTTCTGGAATCAAACCAAATATGGCACTAAAATAAATTTATTGCTGAAATATGCAGACAACTCCTGTAAAGGTATTGATGAGAACACTAGTCCACCTGTTCAAATTCATGACTTACTAGTCAGGCTTGTAAAGTCTCAAACCTTTCCCACTTTGACCTCTGTTGACCTGTGACCTTTCCCCCCTGACCCCAGGATCAAGCTGACGCTGGAAGGTGTAGAAGAGGAGGAGGATGATGAAGAGCAGGAGCAGAGCGCGGTGGCGTGGCACAAGATGACCACCACACTGGAGACCAGTATGATCAGTGGAGATGGGTACAAGTCCCGCCACTCCCAGCCTGAGTGTGGCTATGCCCTGGAGGCCTCACAGTGGACAGAGTACGTCATCCACACCATGGACCCTGACAACCTGGAACTCACCTTTGACTTCTTTGAGGTACAGTTCACAGCAGGGTGACTATTGTCAACTTTATAGAAACAACTGATTTTTGTGTTGTAACTATACTCTCAAACCTGTGTTTTAGCAGAAAGTCCATATCAGACCCTGCGTGTGTGTGTGTGTGTGTGTGTGTGTGTGTGTGTGTGTGTGTGTGTGTGTGTGTGTGTGTGTGTGTGTGTGTGTATACAGTACAGAGTGAATCTATTAACCCTTTCCTCCCCTCCTCAACAGGAGGACATGGGTGAGCATGTGGTGCCAGGGGATGCCCACCCGGGGACCGTGGGTACGGCCTGCCTTCTCTCCTCATTCTTTGTGGAGAGTGGCAAGGACACGGGTGTGGTCACTCTGCCCATCATGAAACGCAACTCCAGACAGACCCTGGGCAAAGTCCGAGGTGAGCAACCCTACCCCTCTTGGAACAAGTGGTCTTGTAATATTTTATTTTGAAAAAGCTACTAACTTACTTGACATCCATGTAACTCTTTGTAAATCAGGTATTATTACCTGATTTACAAAGTTTGGCTGGGTTAGGCCATCATTATAAATAAGAATTTGTTCTTAACTGGCTTACCTAGTTAAATACAGGTTAAATTTGAAAACTTCTATATTTCCCTAAGAGTGACTGATTATGTTAAGTAGATGGTCTAACACTAGGATTCAGCCTGTATTGACTGACAGGTCTTTCAGAAATGGAATTAGAGTACCAGGGTTTGGTCAATTCCAGTTGAAGTCAGTTAATTCAGGAAATAAACTGAAATTCTATTTCAATACTAAAATTCAATTCAATAAATTGAAAGGGAGAAGTGTTTTATTTCAAAACCTTTAAATTGTTTAATTCAAATCCCTTCCTAAATTGGATGACTTAAATTTCAATTGACTCCTTACCAATTTAATGATATTAATGAAATGGGGGGGTGTAATTTTTTTTTCTTCAATTGACCCCAACCCTGTAGAGTACTGTAGGTCAGCACATCCAGTTCCTCCTGCAGCCCTTTTTCCTATGTAAACAGTCAACTTTCCGCTTAGCATGTAACTGTCAAACAGGGTGGGAAATCGGTCAAAACAGGAACTAGAATGTAAATTCAGGATTAAATGACTTGGGGCCAGAGGGTTAGATAAGATGTTTTCCTGGTAAAAATAAAAGTCAGATTAAAGTAAATTAATGAGTACAATTCACATTTTAAAACAATGTATAAAAATGTAAAGTCATGTATTTTTCTATTCCAGTGGACTACCTGGTGATCCGTCCAATCGAGGGACTACAGTGTGACATGAGCTCGTCCTTCACCAAGTACTGGAGGAAGAGGAGTGCCCCCCTGGACGTAGGCCACAGAGGGGCCGGCAGCACACACGCAGCCAAGTGAGAGACGCACACACGTCACAATTGATTATTAAGTGCTGATGTACCGAAGAGGAATTTTTAAATGATTGTCTATGTGTGTGTTGAAGCAGGACTCTACTCAATAACAACACAAAGTCCCTTTCATACTCCGTTTGAATGCAATTGTTCTGTTCTGTCTGGCTTCAAAGTTTCAGTGCAAGTTAGGACATGCTCAGTCAGACTGAGACATCAACAGAGGAAGTCGAGGTCAACGAACAACAACAAAGACATTGTTCTTTCTAGTTTCTTGTCATGTCACTGTACTGGGAAAACTGTGCCTCTGAATCTCAGCCAGAAGTTGTCAGAGTGCAAGTCATTAACTAGTAGTCTGACCGTACACAATTAATTTGGTATCTGTGTTATACTATACATTGTGATTTGGGTGCCTTTGTCATTGGTTGTCTTTGGTTTTGTGCTAAAAATTTCTAAAATTGTTTTGATTTTCAGACATACCAAAGTTAGGGAGAACACCATTGCCTCGTTTAAAAGTGCTGCCAATCATGTGAGTATTCCTACAAAAAGTAAAACACCTGAAAATGTATCTGATCTGGTTTTACATCAGAGTTGACTGCATGTGTGTTGTATGTTTCTGAAGGGGGCTGCCTATGTAGAGTTTGACGTCCATCTCTCCAAGGACTGTGTCCCCATCGTGTACCACGATCTCACCTGCTGCATCTCCACTAAAAAGGTAAACAACAACATAAATCCTGTCGGGTGCACCCTGTACAGCATCCTTACTTTTTATTTTATTTTCCTCTCCTCCTATCAGAAAGGAGACAAGCTCTCTCTGGAGCTGTTTGAAGTTCCTGTCAAAGACCTCACATACGACCAGCTACAGCAGCTCAAGGTAGAAGCTCTTCTAACTACAGCTAGCCTCTGGCTTCTCCTTTACTAGTTAATACACTCAGATGCCAGTCCTTGAAATGGGTTACTATGAAGTATTTTTTGTCATGTAGACTGTGGTTTATCCCACACTATTTAGGAGTAGGCCTATATGATGTGATGTGAAAGATGACTTGGTTTTGTTTGATTAACAGTTGGGCCATGCTTCTGCCTTGAAGGTGAACGACCACAAAGGTATAGTGTGTTTTCTTCTATTTTGTTGGCTACAATACCCACCACATGTATTATTTATCTTTATTGCAAACAGTGCTCTCATCCTCGTTGCAAAGCCATAGTTGCTGTATAAGTTAAAGATTAAAAGACAATATTCCAAATTCAGTATTGTGAAGAACAAACCTACAGTACATTTTGTTACGTTACAGCCTTATTCTAAAATGGATTAAGTAATTAACAAATCCTACACACAATGCCCCATAATGACCAAGTGAAAACAGGTTTTTATACATTTTTACAAATGTATACAAAAAATACAAAAAAATGTTCACGTAAGTATTCAGACCCTTTGCTATGAGACTCAAAATTGATCTCAGGTGCATCCTGTTTACATTGATCATACTTGATGTTTCTGCAACTTGATTGGAGTCCACCTATGGTAAATTCTATTGATTGGACATGATTTGGAAAGTCACACACCTGTCTGTATAAGGTCCCATAGTTGACAGTGCATGTCAGAACAAAAACCAAGCCATGAGGTCGAACGAATTGTCAGTGGAGCTCCGAGGCAGGATTGTGTCGAGGCACAGATCTGGAGAAGGGTATCAAAAACATTCTGCAGCATTAAAGGTCCCCAAGAACACAGTGGCCTCCATTCTTAAATGGAAGAAGTTTGGAACCATCAAGACTTCCTAGAGCTGGCCAAACTGAGCAATCGGGGGAATGGGCCTTGGTCAGGGAGGTGACCAAGAACCCGATGGTTACTCTGACAGAATTCCTTTATGGAGATGGGAGAACCTTCCAGAAGGACAACCGTCTCTGCAGCACTCCACCAATCAGGCCTTTATGGTAGAGTGGCCAGATGGAAGCCACTCCTCAGTAAAAGGCACATGACAGCCCACTTGGAGTTGGTCTGATGAAACCAAGATTGAACTCTTTGGCCTGAATGCCAAGCGTCACGTCTGGAGGAAACCTGGCACCATCTCTACGGTAAAGCATGGTGGTGGCAGCATCATGCTTTGGGGATGTTTTTCATCGGCAGGGACTGGGAGACTAGTCAGGATCGAGATGAACGAAGCAAAGTACAGAGATATCCTTAATGAAAACCTGCTCCAGAGCGCTGAGGACCTCCGACTGGGGCGAAGGTTCACCTTCCAACAGGACAACAACCCTAAGGCCACAGCCAAGACAATGCAGGAGTGGCTTCGGGACAAGTCTCTGAATGTCCTTGAGTGGCCCAGCCAGAGCCCGGACTTGAACCCAATCAAACATCTCTGGAGAGAACTGAAAATAGCTGTGCAGCGACGCTCCCCATCCAACCTGACAGAGCTTGAGAGGATCTGCAGAGAAGAATGTGAGAAACTCCCCAAATACAGGTGTGCCAAGCTTTTAGTGTCATACCCAAGAAGACTCGAGGCTGTAATCGCTGCCAAAGGTGCTCAACAACGTACTGAGTAAAGGGTCTAAATATTTATGTAAATGTGATATTTCAGTTAATTAAAAAAACGGTTTTGGGGTATTGTGTGTAGATTGATGAGGAAAAATTATCAATTTAATACATTTTAGAATAAGGCTGTAACTTAACAACATTTGGAAAAAGTCAAAGGGTCTAAATACTTTCCAAATGCACTGTATATCCGCTGCTTGCATCATTGTTTTAAAGCAGTTGAACATGAACCATCAGAGCAGCTGCTGAACTGTGTATCGGTCTGTGTGTGAAGTGCATGGTATACTCCCACTTTGTTTCTTAGATGATGATGAAGAGGAAGAGGTTGACGAGCATCAGCCCTTCCCTTCCTTCTCCCAGGTAGATAACCTCCTAGTCGGCGGCACCGCTGTCGAGGTTCCCATATGATGGGGATCTTTGTGAACTAGCTTCTGGATCCTATTATAACTGATTCTCTATGTCATGTTCCAGATATTTCAAGCAGTGCCTGAAAATGTGGGCTTCAACATCGAGCTGAAGTGGGTTTGTCAGATGAAGGTAGGTACAGCCAGTCAGTGAAACTGGAGATGGGAAGTCACTAGGTGGCCATGCTAGAAAGTACCTAAGTGGCTGAACCAATGAGCACGTACATGACCCATCTGTTTTTTTAGGGTTAGGGCTTGTGGTCAAATAGGAACGCTTTGTACTTTTAACTATCCTATCATGGTCAGATAGTAACAACCCTTATCACATTGGACGGTTGTGATTTTGTTTACAACAGGATGGTTCGTGGGAGGGAAACTTGTCCTCGTACTTCAACATGAACCTGTTCCTGGACATCATACTGACCTGTGTGCTGCAGAGAGCTGGCAAGAGACGCATCGTCTTTTCCTGCTTCGACCCTGACGTCTGCACTATGTAAGCACCGCTTACTGGCCAGTTATCCAACAATCAAACTGAAGACCGTGTTAACCTGCCGAGCTGAAGCCTCGTTTACATAGTTGTAATATGTATGTTTATGACTGCTTATGACAAATGTCTTATGTAGCTGTTATGAAGGCTTTATGAATGCATACGTAAGGGGGGGAGGCTACAGTGAAGTTAACCATAAATGTTGTATTCTTCCCCAGGGTTCGTCAGAAGCAGAACAAGTACCCCATCCTGTTCCTGACCCAGGGTGTCTCTGAGATCTACCCAGAGCTCATGGACATCCGCTGTCGCACCACACAGATCGCCATGAGCTTCGCACAGAGCGAGAACCTCCTGGTGAGTGGTGGAACTGGGATGGATGTATGTATGTGTCTGCCTATGTAGGGGATCAGTCAACTCTGATTGTGTCTGTAGGGTATTAGTGCCCACACTGAGGAGCTCCTTCAGAACCTGGAGCACATTCGAGAGGCCCAGTCTAAAGGCCTGGTGGTGTTCTGCTGGGGAGACCTCAACAACGACCACGACAACAGGACCAAGCTACGGGAACAGGGCATCGACGGACTCATCTACGACAGGTAAACATTCGGCTGATGATGGTCTATGACTGGTAAATCTGTTTGGCTCATATAGGGGCAGGTTACCAGACACAGATTAAAGCTTGTGCTAGACTAAAAAGCTTGCTGTTATCACACTCAACAGCTGTAATTAATACACACTGTTGACTTTTGCTCAATGTTCTTGATTGGACTTATCAACATTTCTCTAGAGTTTAGTAGTCACATGCACAGGGTCGCAGATGTAATTGCAGGGTACAGTGAAATTCTTCAGCTCTGACCTCCACCAGTGCAGGTGAATGGGACAATAATAACAATATACATTTTTACAACTGCAGCAATGAAAATTGTCCGTTATGGGTCAGTAATTGTAGTGTAAACACAATCAGCGTATCAGTTAAGGACATCATAATATTAAGAGGTTACATAACCTAAAAACACACACAGTAGGCAAATATTGAATCACTTGCCGTTCAGCCACCGTAGCTAGACTAATGAAAGTAATTGTCGTTATGTAATTAGAAAATTCAAGAAGAGAGAGGCTTTCTTCAAAGAACAGACACGTCATGTGACCTGACCTCAGAAACAACTGCTTTTATAATACTGCCTCAGCAGTATAGACCTATTTTACGTAAATTACACATTTGAACTGTGTCTACATGTTCGGCCGTGATGAGGTTTACGGATTAAACCATTCAGTGGGATTCCTGTTGGTCAGAAATAGATAGAATAGAATTTCTTCCAGCTGTATCTTATCACTGGAATACACCAGATACATTTTCTCCAGTCCCCTGCTTATTGTCATGACAACTGGGAGTTGGTCAAAGTTGCCCCAAACAGCAGGTGCAGGGTCAGATATTCTTTCAACCCTTATTGGGAGTAATATCATCTGACCCTAGATCTGTGGTTAAAATGGCCATTTCTACCTGGAGCTGATAACTGTGCCTCTTTCTTTCAGAATATGTGAAAGCTGGTGGCCAAATCATGTCATTGACTCTCACCCTACTGGTTCTTCTGATGCCAGTAATGTCTCTCTGGTTCCTGGTTGTGCTTATTTACTCACCCCTGATTTTTGGATCTTTTGTTTCCTCGTGACTACTGCCTGAATGAAAGCCCCTGGTCTGGTCAATAACTGGAACAGACCAGCAGGGTTCCATGACAATGATGCAAGACATTTGACTTCTCATTTTGCTAAACTGAGAGAGTCTCCCTAGAGTTTGCACTTTTTATGATGAAGTGTGTTGGTAGCAACATTTTACCAGACTTTATATTAAAATGTTAGTATTGATTGTTTAAAGCAAAGATTGATTGGTCAACTGCACTGTCTATCATTTTTGAGACGAGATGTCCCCAGTGGATAAAGGTTGCTCCTTATATTCATGCTTTTATCAGTTTGGGGCTTTATTACTCCTGCTTCCGGGCTCTTCTTCAGCACTGGCCATTTCCAGACAGAGGCCTATGTAGATGCATGGCGTATAAAGCACCCAGTTAGAGCGACTGGCTCTTTTGTTGGAATGTTAGGCAGCATGGCTGATTCACGAGCAAGTGGCTGTAAGAACCTGTTTACATTGAGCTGAATTCTGTTGTTGATCTATGGGTTTGTGCACTGTTCTTTTGAATGCCTGTTGGAAACATTATATTGACTGCACATTCTGGTTTTCACCTGCAAGTATTTAACCTTTCAGATTTGCATGCTCTTTATTTAGGGCAAAGGAAGTATCATGAGTTCAGGGTCACTAATACGCCTTCCAGCTAGTTGTAGAAGGGATGTTCCCAAACTGGTGACATCGTCCTGTGTGCACAATGTTCCAGTTCATGACTGATAACAGCTTGAGTTCAGCTTGCTTCTCTTTTTGTCTTTGCAGAGTATTGTGTATTTCAGTCTGTTACAACTTCTCAGGGATTTCATAGCTTGACGGGTGAAAGATTATTTGTTCAAGAATTATTTATAATGATTAAGAATCCGCAAAGATGCATGAAAACTATGGGTGTTTTCCATTAGTGCATGTCATGTAAAGCGGTTGGAAAAAACCTATTGGTGATTGTTGTAGTTGTTGTCATGAATGATACTGCTTGAAGCTAATCCCTTCTCTTCTGCTTTATGCTACAACATTGTACAGTAGCTGATCATGTAATGTGAGTTTGTTTTTATTAAGGTTAGGCCTATATTGACATGCTATCGATCATGTTGATCAGCCCTTTGTTATGTAGACACTGAGAAACCAGATACCAGACATCTTTATTTTGAACAGCACTTCCGTGTTCCCTTGTGTACCTGAGGTAGTTTTTCTGTCTTTGGCTCATTAACAGACGTTTGTTTTTCTCCTTTCTCCATCTTTCTCTCCAGGATCTGTGACGACCAGGTCGAGCAGCCTAACATCTTCAAAGTAGAGGAGCAGCACACGCTGCAGGAAACGCTCAAGAGCTTTGTGTGTTCCTGCTACACCATCCCCTGCCAGGCGGCTCCTGTCTGCCCCTCCTCCACCTCCAAGGAGCACAACGGCAGTGCAGAGTCTGACTCAGGCCTCAGCTCCTCCTGAACAACTCACTGCCCCCTAAGTTTGTCACTAGATAGGACAGAAGCGGCAATACATATAGACAGAATTGATGAGTAAATGTACACTACTTATTTTTAATTAAGTGTCAGAGTGTTACATAGGAGCTACGCTAGGGAAGAGGGAAAATTATTATTTTTTTTTGTACTGGAAGTGTAACTTTTGGCCTGTGTGAGCAGAGCGCAAGCCACTTTATCCTAATGTTCTCGGGTGTGAGCTGCTTGTCATTCTTTTAAGCTTGAGCAGCGCAAGCCTCTCACAAAGCTACCGCGCTTACGCCTGGTTTCATTGAAGTGAATTGGAGCGTATCCCACTCTGCAAAGGTTAAGTGTCCGGTGTAGCTCCTATGCTAGGGGTTAGGTATCGTGATGGTAATCACAATGGTGGTTTAAAAAACACTTCTGTCCTGTTTAGAATGACCAGAAAGTGACCACCCTTACTGAACTGACCTCCACTCTGTCCACTGAAGCAATACTTCCTCTCAGCTGTTTGTTTTAACTGGAAAAAGGATAGCATTTTGCCTAAAAAGGCTTCTAGGATTTGTTATTTGGCTTTTAGTTCTACACAGTTGAATGACTGTTGGATATGCACCCCAGTCACAATAATAATGGAATTACCTGTACATTCACAGGTCTTCACTTAAAAATGAATGCCTACTCAAGGAATTTATTTTCAAGTGCATCTTTTATTTTGCAAATTTGCTAAATACAATTCAAACTAAAGTGCTGAAATTAACTGTGTATTAGCTTTTCCAGATATAACGTTTATTATTGGAGCATCATAGGTTTAATTTAAGCATATGCTGTAGTTTGTAGTCTTTAGGCGGATAATGATCTGCATCTGCGTTATGATTTTCCTCATGATATAGCCAACACTTTACAATAGCAGTGTTATTTTTGTCACTCATATAATTTTGACAGGGAGTATTGCAGTAGAACAAGATCATTCGAGACAGTGACCAAAACTTTCTCTCTCAGGTGGTTTTAAATTCAATTGTCCATTTGAACTTAAACTCATGCAATCTGATTTGTATTAGGAGTGCCCTGAGCTGTGCCATTAATGAAGTGTCATTGCTGGATGACCAGATTATGAAGTGCTGCTGTGGGTGCCTAAATCTGAACAGATTAATATCACTTTAATGACCGGTTGAATGACCAGTAGAAACAGTTTGTTTTTCTCTCAACACCACCTTGAATCTGTGAGAGCTCAAACGCCACCATTAGGGAAAGGTATACACTCCTACGTATTTATTTGTCCAGTGAAGCTAAAACGTTTAGTTTGGTTTTGTACTCAAGCATTTTGGATTTGATATCAAATATTTGAGGCGACAGTTACACATCTGTAACTGCATCTGTAACTTTCACCATTCATTCGTGATTATCCGAAAAGTGTGGTAGCATCCACATTAATATAGAAGTGTTCAAAACCCTTTTCTATTCTTATTTACAACAGTGAATTTCTAAATGGTAAAACATATGTTTAAAATATTCTCAAATAAAAGGTGACATTCTGTACTGTCTCCACATTTTAAAACATTTGATCCCAAATGCTGGAGTAGAGACAAATTAAGTTTTAGCTTCAATGTCCAAATAAGTAGGGGAGTATAGGTAGCCCTTTGTTGTGGCTAGGTCTAGTCCACTACTCAATCCCTATCTCCTTTGATGAGAAGGGTTTTCTTAGTAGCTGTGCTTGCTCTACACATCATAATATATGCCATTTAGCAGATGTTTTTTTTTTCAAAGCGACTTAGTCAAGCATGCATACATTTTATGTATGAGTGGTCCTGGGAATCAAACTCACTATCCTGGTGTTGCAAGCACCATGCTCTACCAACTGAGCTACAGAGGACCACATCATCAGAAAGCCTTGGGGAAGTTGTATGATTTCACTAGTCTGACTGCCACTTGTTTGTCTCTTCATACCTCTGATCATTTAATGCAATAGAAGACCAATATTTGTCTTGCCTCCACTGAACAAAAGTTGTTTTTTTCCCCTTGCACAGTTTTCCTGCTACATTGCAACTCACATTTTTCCTACCGTCCGTATTTTGTTCTACAATCTTTTTTATTTAAATGCACATGGAAGACCTGTAACGGTCTATTTTTCCTAAATGGTGTACCATAATATGACATGTAAACATTTCACTTGAACACAGAGAAGCAAGCACAGCTCGCGTTGTTGTAGAAATGTATAGTCGGTCTGCTTGTTTGTCTGTTTTAAGTTCTAAAAGTAAGGCAAAAAAAAATATCTTAATGTTTGACACTTCTACTGTATGTGTGGCCTACTGTTAGTCCTAATGCATGCCCCTCAGACAGAGTGCTATGGTGGACTGGGTGACACAAGTTGATTGTATTGATGGTCACTCGTTCATGTCACACCCCTGCTACTCTGTCTGGACAATACAATGCTAGCTAAATGAAATGAAAATTAATAAAATGATTTAGAAACTTATTTTGTAAGACTATCTTTTACATATTACAAAAATTGACATACCGGTCAGTACTAGTATTTTAAGAGTGTACTGCACAGTATGATGAGTGATTTGTTTATTAGAGAAATAATGTTGATCTGGTTCTGAATTTACAGCCACTGGAGGCCTTTGGTTTTCCTTGAACATTGTCACCAACCAACATTATGTTGGGTGTACTTAACTCTTTCTGCCTTGGCAAGGAGCCACGTTTTTGTTTGACTTTTTCAGCACCTGGACTAATTTAGTGGATAGGGTAATGTTATGAGTTATGTCACCACACAGGCACAGCTGTAACTATTATTATCTGTCAACTTCATGCAGAGGCTGCTTTTACACAGCTGACTCCTGATATTTTTTTCATTAATTAGTCTTTTGACCAATCAGATCAGCTCTGGAAAAATATCTGATGTGAAAAGATCTGTGATTGTTCAAAATACAAATTTTGTGGAAAAAATATCAGAATTGGGTTGCCTGTTTTAAACCAATGATGTATAAACCCTGGATTGCTGAGGCTATGTACTATGTATTAGGCTGACAGGTTTTGAATCCACCTGTCAGCCATATTGGCACTCCCCAGTAGAGCAGTCCTCCATTGGAACTAATGGATTTGTACAGTATTTCAATTGAATGTTTCAAGGACAAAAGGACATGTATTTAAGTATTATTTTTGTAGTGGGGACAGTAGCAGTACTCTTACAAATAAAAACATTTTCTTAAGTATTTTTTTAAAATATTGAATGAACATAAAGTATGCATTAAGTTGTCTGTAATAGAATACACATGTCAAAAACAAATGTAGACATTAATAAATGCATTTATATAGCTTCCAAAACATTTTTTTGGCAACGGAGGAGAACCAAGATGGCTACACGGTGTCTTCAATACAGCGCAGTTATCCAGGGTTTTTACACATTGGTTTAAATGCAGCCAGAGTTCACACACACAGAAGCATACATTTGATCAAATCCTGTGTGTCTAAAGTGGCTTTGTCCCTTCATCTGCACTACTGCTAATATTGCCATCAATTCCGTTCTTTCAGAATTCAGATGGAGAAGATTTAACTTTAGTTCAATGCACGTCACGCCCATTTCCTCTTGAGGGGTGGTTTGTTGTAGTGGTGCAGTGTGTTTTATCCATGGTTTTATTGCCACCTAGTGCTCAATGATGGAAACAGACTCAAACCTTCTCTTAATGTCTCAGTGTGATGATACACTATACATACAAAAGTATCTTCTATGTGGACACCCCTTCAAATTAGTGGATTTGGCTATTTCAGCCACACCCGTTGCTGATGTGTAGAAAATAGAGCACACAGCAATCTCCATAGACAAACATTGGCAGTAGAATGGCTTTACTGAAGAGCTCAGTGACTTTCAACGTGGCACTGTCATTGGATGCCACCTTTCCAACAAGTCAGTTCCTCAACTTTCTGCCCTGCTAGAGCTGCCCAGTCAACTGTATGTGCTGTTATTGTCTCAGTCGCAAAGTGGTAGGACACAAGCTCACAGAATGGGACTGCCTAGTAGTGAAGCGCATAAAAATCATCTGTCCTCTGTTGCAACACTCACTATGAGTTCCAAACTGCCTCTGGAAGCAACATCAGCCCAACAACTGTTCTTCAGGAGCTTCATGAAATTGGTTTCTATGGCCGAGCAGTCGTACACAAGCCTAAAATCACCATGCGCAATGCCAAGTGTCAGCTGGAGTGGCTTAAAGCTCATCGCCATTGGACTCTGTAGCAGTGTAAATATGTTCTATGGAGTGATGGATCACGCTTCACCATCTGGCAGTCCTATGGACGAATCTGGGTTTGGTGGATGCCAGGAAAAAGTTACCTGCCCCAATGCATAGTTCCAACTGTCAAGTTTGGTGGAGGAGGAATAATGGATGCAGGCTGTTTTTTATGGTTCGAGGCCCCTTAGTTCCAGTGAAGGGAAATCTTAATGCTACAGCATACAATGACATTCTAGACGATTCTGTGCTTCCAACTTTGTGGCAGAAGTTTGGGGAAGAACCTTTCCTGTTTCAGCATGACAACGCCCCTGTGAGGTCCACAGAAATGGTTCGCCTAACATTAGTGCCCGACCTCACTAATGTTCTTGTTGCTGAATGGAAGCAATGTTCCAACATCTAGTGGAAAGCCTTCCCAGAAGAGTGGAGGGTGTTAAGGCAACAAAGGGAGGACCAACTTCGTGTTAATGCCCATGAATTCTGGAATAAGATGTTCGACGATAACTTTTGGCCATGTAATGTATTTTGCTTCCAATCATTTGTTTTACTCTATGATCAGAAATGTCTGGGCTTTAATGTATTTATTTTTTCAGAAGGGAGTTGTAGTTTAACTACACATAAAGGTAACGTTTTTTTGCCTAGATGGAAACTCAGTCCCATGATTCTCTTGGCTACTACTGCAAGGGCACGCCTACGCTAAATAAAACCATCGACGGTAATCCTTCATTACTAGAACTTGATGCGGGTACTCTGACTGTTAGCTAGCTAGTATTTGCACTGTTATAATCAGAACATGGACAACTCGGGGAAAGAGAAGGAAGCGATTCAGCTCATGGCTGACGCTGACAAGAAAGTGAAAACTTCTGGCTCGTTCTTGGGAGGCATGTTTGGGTAAGAACGCTGCAGCAGCAAGAACGATGTCAATACGGCTAACGATGTTAGCTAGCGCATCATCAGTAAGCATGCTAATGTGCTAAATCAAACTCTGTGTATTATTTATATATAGCTATATAATGCTATTTAAGGTACATACCTCAGTCTAAGCATGTCGTAGTAAACACTTCTCATACAAAGAACGAGCTAGTAGCTAGCTACATCATCATGAAGTCTGAGTTTAAGCAGTTGGCTAGCTAGCAATGCCATTGAGCCTTCTAATTAGCAAACTACCTATCTAGTCAGCTAATCTAAGCCTTGAAATATGCAGACAATGGCACTCTGTCGAATTTGGGCAGTGGCTCTGATGTTAACGAGCTACATATGCAACTTTTGGATGATTTGTGCACATCCTATAAATGTAGCTACTGACACTGTCTACCACAAACCAGATACATACATCATCCATTTTCAAGTGTATGTAAACAACCTAGCAGCCGGTCACGACTCGGCCTGTGCAATGAAAGCTAGCTAAAACGGCTAAGGCCCAAAATGCATGCATACATTTTAATTGATCTACTTGCATTTTTTTAACGCCCACTCCCAAGATATAAGGTCATTTGATACAGCACATCAATTCGGTCTTGTTTTTCCCCCAACCCTTTTTGAGTGTATATATCTATAAGTGTAATCCTATATTCCACTTTTGTGTGACATATTTATAAATGCCTTTGCCAGTAATTTATTCCAATAGAGTAGTAGGACATAGGAGTAGATGTCTGCCAATTCTAAGGCCACTGCAATGCAGGCCAGTCAGGTTAGTCTCTGGTGCATACAGCCAACCAGACTTGGGAGGATCCCCAATTTTAGTAGCCTGTCTGTCTGTACCATACAATATTAGTGAATAGAAGAATACTGTTGTGTACATACACTAAGACTTACTGCATTCAGTTCCTGGAAGACATCCAATTGTCTTCTTAATTAAATTAAATGGCTCTCAAATGCGCCCCTTAAGGGGGAAAGCAAAGCAATGTAATGGTAGAGGTCTAAATCTGACACATTTTACTCACCCTCATTAGAGAAAAGCCTCCCTATATGTCTGTCCTCAGGGCAGTCTTTTTACTGTACTATATCGGTGGAAAACCATTAACATGCTGTAATGAGAATCGTATCAGTTTTAGGTATATGCATTTGGCATCAGTAATTCTGTGTTACTGTGTAGATTGTCAGGAGAGTGTTTAATTTGGTATGATCAATGACTGAATGTAATTTAACACTGTTTTTGACTGCAACTAGGCCATGTAGATAGAGATCTAATCAACAGGAACAGCTGTCAAACTTGCAGCATACCAGACATCAAATAAGGATGTCAGTCGTAGCCTGCTTGATCTTGAATCTACACACAACAGAGGGACGCTGATGAAGGCTTTAAAAACACTGGTTTCTATGAAACTGTGTCGTTGTTGGGCCCGTGAGTTGCTAATCACCAGCCGTGTACAATGTGTTCTATTTATGTGAGTGATTGGGCAGGATTCAGTCAGATTGGGGACACTGATTTGAGTAGGCAGTGACACTGGGTAGCGTATCAGTGATCTGTGGTGTGGACAGTGATTTCTGTTTTGATCAGGCTAAGGAGAGTGTGAGAGACCACAACGCATTGAGTCATAGTCCTAAGAAGTGACCCACAACATATCTACTCCACTCTCCACTGTATGCTCAGGGTGCCTGTATGATGAAGACAATGGCTGTGTTCAAGAGCATCAAAACCGTGATGTATAATGGGTAAATTGAGACTGGCTGACTGATCCACAAATAATATTGAGTAGTTATTTATGATGCAAGGTGATTTGTAGATTAAAAGTCGTCGGTAATGTCGAACGCACCCAATGATGTCATCCTGGTCAGAGCATCATTCGTCTACAGCTGGAGGAAACTCATAGGGAGTCAGATCTGGTAGTAGATCAGAGACATCTATATCAGCTCTGTCCAACATGGTCAGCTGACTGATGTCTTCACTCTATGCAGCATAGGGGCCTGGTCAATAGAAAGTGCTTGGTTGATGAAAGCACTGCAATGCATTTTCAGATATTTTACACCACATTGTGTCGTGGTCTGTTAATCCTATGTATTTTTCTCTTTACAGCGGACCTCATAAAGTGGAGGAGGCGTGTGAAATGTACTGCAGAGCAGCCAACATGTTCAAGATGGCCAAGAACTGGAACGGTACACTTCTGTCTGTGCTATTTCACACTAAACACGGTTGACCTTGATGGAATGATTTGCCCATTAGTTATTGCATATTGTGTCAGAGCCGAGGTGTGTGTGCGCATCTTTGACTAAGGTTTTAAATGAAAACTGAAACGTTATTTAAACGGTGTCAGTTTAGGAAGACTCAGTTGTCCTTTTTCCAGTTGACTCTATAGATAGGCTAGATGTCTGTAATTTCCAGTAGCCTACACACATGAAAGACTGTGGCAGTGTGCTGCCCTCTGTGTGGCGGGAGGGAGTCATTACAACTGTAGTAGAGCAGCGCTATTCTTGGAGGGCCTCGAGGAATACTATTCTTGGAGGGCCCAATGAATTTGCTTCATGTTACTTGTGTGTCATTCTGTCTCTCCAGCTGCTGGTAATGCGTTCTGCCAGGCCGCCCGGATCCACATGCAGCTCCAGAACAAACACGACTCGGCCACCAGCTTCATCGATGCAGGAAACGCCTTCAAAAAGTCTGACCCCAACGGTGAGACACACAACCAATCAATCAATGTGGTCAGCAAGCAGGGTAACATGATAACATACAAACAGTCCATGCAGAATAAAGTCTAAATAATCAGTAATTAACATACACAATCAGTCACTTGACTGCAGTAATTCTCCCCAAACAGCCTGCTTTAACTTTCATTTTCTACATTTGTCCCTTATGAAAGCAGCAAGAACACGTAGTGAATCTGATGTTGGGTGTTCATTTCTCAGGGCTAATAGAAGTCAGTGGTATGTGTCAGTCAGAGAGATCCACAGGTAGCAGTGGGAGTTGAGGCTGTAACTGGAGCAGACTCTTCTCTAGGCTCTACAGAGAAGCAAGTCTACAGGGACAATTCCAGTCATTTCTCAGTGACTCGTGATAAGTCCCGTCTCTGGTAGTGTCAGAAATCAGGCCACCAAGTATAGGTTGTCTGTCTGTATCTGACGTGGGCAAATCATATTCTGCCCCAGGGTTAGGTCAGAGGAGATAGAGACCTGCTATGTTGCAAACCAATTGTACTTGGGTACCATACAATAAATATTGAATTGAATTGAGTAGCTCTCCAGTGCTCCCTCCTCTTCACCTTTGGTATGATTAATACTGTAGAGTCGTGGGGCTGGAGTCCCCACCCTGGGGTGGTTATTATTGAGGGTAGTTTGCCATACTGTCTGACTGGAAGTGGATTTATTAATAAATCCCAGGCTGCCGCTCACCCACCAGCAGTGGTGGTGATGGAATTCTAGCCTACTGTAGCCTAGCGTATATCCTTCTAGCTAGATTCAATACATATCCAGATGCAAGAAGAAATGATGATTGAATGTTATGTAACCTTGAACTAACCCTGGAGTACAATACAATGACAATTATTTAAGATTTATGACATTTTCAGATGACAACCTAAACCAGAGTATGTGAGCAGAGTTGAGCGGTTGGAAGTCCTTTCCAACTGTTCCACTGAAAAACGCTCCTCGCTCACAGGAAGAAAAAAAAACAGCCCCTCCAAATTCTCTCCATTCATTAACATTACAATTTAACCAACACCCATCAATTTGTGACTACCTAGACCTACCATTTGGTTTGTAAGTATTGAAACCAAACTATATGATTTGAATGAAAAGTATTATTATAAACATGGAAAAAGTGAATGTAAGAAGCCCTCATTATTTCAAATAGGCTACATGTCATATTAAACAGCATATAAACACTCTAAATAGGCTACATGTCATATTAAACAGCATATTAACACTCTAAATAGGCTACATGTCATATTAAACAGCATATAAACACTCTAAATAGGCTACATGTCATATTAATAGGTCAGGAGCCAGACAGCCTAAAATAATTTTGGATATATTATACAAATTATTTGAAGGCTATAGCCTACAAAGAAATACATTGTGAAGCATTTGCGAGTGTGACACACTAGGCTGGTAGGGACTCGGGGACATTAAGCACTCAGCATTTAAACAGCATTTTGTTGTATTTAATCATTATAGTCTATAAATTGCGCATATTGGCTGTGACTTGGAATTAATACAAATTTAACAACAAATGCCTTATTAGGCTCAGTCTACAGTGCCTTTGAATTCATTTTTAGAAACACCAGTTTGGCCGGTCTGGCTTCAGGCTCATGCGATGGTGCCTGGAGAGCAGGCCAGCAGCGGAGAATATCCAGCAGAGAATATCCTCTCCACAATTGGGGATGCTAAAAACCCCTTTGCCACTCTTGCCAAGCTGGACAGGGATGCAGAGTAATTTTATTTTCTATAGTTAGGTCTTTAGGTAAAATAACCTTAAAAGAGGTAATATGCGAGGCCTATTGGGCCAAAATCAATGATGGCCTATTGTATAGATAATAGAACAAAAATGAATGAAACTTTTAAGAGATCAGATTTTTTTTTTTATAAATGCTTTGCTACAATGATACACTTAGTTATCTACCCACCTTGTTCCTTTCTGTTAGCCTGAGCATGTAGTAAATACAACATGTTTTCAGGATATGTCTTTTCAGATTCCACAAGGATTCTTTAGTTGTGGACACTACATCACTGCACTCTCTCTTTCTTTTGGTCTTCTTCTTTGTAAGTCACCTTGATTTAGCACCTGTGTGTTTTATCAGTTTCTTTATGAAAATATTTAGCGAACTCCATTACAGTAGCTAAAGCAAGGGGCCATAGCAGCACACAGTAGACTACAGATGCATGCTGGGCCGGGCATGCTCTGAGCTCGTGAAATGAGCGAATTTGGAACGGGAGAGAATGCCGACGCTCCAGCCTTTGGCAATCTTGCGCTGTGCTCCAGTCAAATTTTGCACACGCTGCTCCTTGATCTGCTCACATACTCTGACCTAAACTAAGAAAGGGAAATGGATGCTCAGAGGTGACAAAATAATCGTAATGCAAATGAATTTATTGTGCTTTCACTTTTTTTCCAGAACTCTCCTTTTGGATGTGAACATTTTGACTGTTGTATCATGTATCTAACCTGCTCTGTCTGATACTGTCTCTAACAGTCTAACTCTGCCCTCTTCCTTTAATGCTGCCAATAGAGGCTATCAAGTGCTTAAACGCAGCCGTTGATATATACACAGACATGGTAAGACAGACGCTCACAGACGGGGACATGCTTTGCCGAACCAGATAATGCATTGTCATCACAGATTATTTTCTTGTCAGGATTGATCCTTTTAGCTGTAGTAAAAATTTTCTGATAATGCTGGTTCTCCTCTTTACTTCCAATGCTATTCTCTCACTAGCACCCTGCCTATAGTGTAGCCTAGTCCCCTTGAGGACGCTCCTCTCTCTCGCTCTCTCTCTGTTTCAAGAGGGTATTGTATCGTTAGTACGGAGTGGACACTCAATGTCTGAAGGCCATTTCAACTGAAACATTTGTATTGTGATGCAGGTTAAGTTCAAGGACTTGGCTATCTGTCTGTATACTTACAGCTGTATTAATGACTGGAGTGGCTCTTCTCCGTAACGTCATTTAGTGATGATTTCTCGCCTCTGTCCACTTAGTAATGATCAGGACCCAGAGTATTTCCTGGTCTGGCCACATTAGTAAGGTAAAACTCCCGGCTCCAGTATTGATTCCTGTCCTGTGTTTTGCTCGTCCAGGGAAGGTTCACCATCGCAGCCAAACACCACATCACCATCGCAGAGATCTACGAGTCAGAACTGGTGGATATAGAGAAGGTACGTTTTAATGTTGTCCTAGTATATGGACTAAAAAGGTGTTAATCTGTGTATAGCAAGAGTAAAATACATTATTTGGAATAGTTTACCAATTTCAGTTTCATTTCCTTATTGGTGATAAAAATGAAATTATTTAGTTATTCCTGGATCTTTACTCAAACTGTTTTGGTTTCCCATTCCCCCTGGTCCTGCTCTAGGCCATCGCCCACTATGAGCAGGCAGCAGACTACTACAAAGGAGAGGAGTCCAACAGTTCTGCCAACAAGTGTCTGCTGAAGGTGGGAGCCTACGCTGCTCAGTTGGAACAATACGCCAAGGCAATTGAGATCTACGAACAGGTGTGTGTCCCACCTCTGCATGCATTCTTGTGTCTGAACAGAAACTGATTTGTATATTAGTGATTTCCCAATTTAAATTGATTAACACAGTGAATCAACAATGTGTGTGTGTGTCTCTCCAGGTGGGATCCAGCACAATGGATAACCCCCTGCTGAAATACAGCGCCAAAGAGTACTTCTTCAAAGCTTCTCTGTGTCACTTCATCGTGGATGAACTCAACGCTAAGGTCGGTTAGCAATTAGCAGCATCATGTCCACTAGACCAGAAGGTTCAGTCCTTTTCTCATTAAATGAAGCAGTAATCTGACCTATCATTAATTTCTGCAGCTTGCTGTGGAGAAGTACGAGGAGATGTTCCCAGCTTTTTCCGACTCAAGAGAGTGCAAACTGTTGAAGGTAGGTCGGTGACTCCATCGAAAGCTTTCTATTTGTTAATTGTATCCCATTGTCAGGGATCATCCACTAGATTCAGCCGCGGGCAGATAGTTTTTCTTAAACGGATGGTCAGGGGGTCAGATATATTTGACTAAAACATAATTTCAAACCTTGCTTACATTAGTATATAATCACATACAGTACAAGTCAAAAGTTTGGACACCTACTCATTCCAGGGTTTTTCTTTTGTTTTTACTATTTTTGACATTGTAGAATAATAGAAGACATCAAAACAATGAAATAACACACATGGAATCATGTAGTAACCAAAAAAGTGTTAAACAAATCAAAATATATTTGCGATTCTTCAAAGTAGCCACCCTTTGCCTTGATGACAGCTTTGCACACTTGGCATTCTCTCAACCAGCTTCATGAGGTACCTGGAATGCGTTTCAATTAACAGCCTTGTTAAGTTAATTTGGAATTTCTTTCCTTAATGCGTTTGAGCCAATTAGTTGTGTTATGACAAGGTAGGTGTGGTATACAGAAGAGAGCCCTATTTGGTAAAAGACCAAGTCCATATTATGGCAAGAACAGCTCAAATAACCAAAGAGAAATGACAGTCCATCATTACTTGAAGACATGAAGGTCAGTCTATACGGAAAATGAAGAACTTTGAAAGTTTCTTTAAGTGCTGTTGCAAAAAGCGCTATGACGAAACTGGCTCTCATGAGGACCGTCACAGGAAAGGCAGACCCAGAGTTACCTCTGATGCAGAGGATAAGTTCATTTGAGTTACCAACCTCAGAAATTGCAGCCCAAATACATGCTTCACAGAGTTCAAGTAACAGACACATCTCAACATCAACTGTTCAGAGGAGACTGCATGAATCAGGCCTTCATGGTTTAATTACTGAAAAGAAACCACTACTAAAGGACACTAATAATAAGAGACTTGCTTGGGCAAAGAACCACGAGCAATTGACATTAGACTGGTGGAAATCTGTCCTTTGGTCTGATGAGTCCAAATTTGAGATTTTTGGTTCCAACCGCCGTGTCTTTGTGAGACGCAGAGTAGGTGAATGGATGATCTCCGCATGAGTGGTTCCCACCGTGAAGCATGGAGGAGGTGGTGTGGGGGTGCTTTGCTGGTGACTCTGTCTGTGAATTTATTTAGAATTCAAGGCCCACTTAACCAGCATGCCTACCACAGCATTCTGCAGCGATACGCCATCCCATCTGGTTTGGGCTTAGTAGGACTATAATTTGTTTTTCAACAGGACCATGCATATGTGGGAACTCTCAACTGTTGGAAAAACATTCCAGGTGAAGCTGGTTGAGAGAATGCCAAGAGTGCAAAACTGTCATCAAGGCAAAGGGTGGCTACTTTGAAGAATCTCAAATACATCAAAATATATTATATAACTTTTTTTTTTGTTTACTGCATGCTTCCATGTGTTATTTCACAGTTTTGATGTCTTCACTATTATTCTACAATGTAGAAAATAGTAAAAAATGTAAGAAAAACCCTTGAATGAGTAGGTGTCCAAACTTTTGACTGGTACTGTATGTCTCAATATGCCTGGGAATACTTTGGAACAGATTTCACATTTGCTGGTGTTTTGACAGTCTTATGTCCAACAAGACATAAGAAAACTTGGGGGCCAAATAAAATTTACCTGTGGGCTTCCAGTTGAGGAGCACCGCATTATGGTGTTGGTCAGGGTAACTGATTGAAGTTACAGTATAATAATGTGTATAGTTCACTAGATCGCAACGCACTTGTATAGTATGACGTATTTCATCCACTACCAATGTGTAACACCTACCTCTGATGCATGGCAGCCGTTTTGTGGAAGCCACCTGACAACCTTAAATCACTGTTTTACAGAAACTCCTGGATGCTCATGAGGAACAGAACTGCGAAGCTTTCACTGAAGCAGTAAGTCTTCATTTTGGATTTTTAGCTCCTTTGTCATTGCTTATAATTGAATTAGTGAAAGCCAGGTCTTCAGTACATGTCTTTCACGATTACAGTCATGCAAGATGCAATTCTTTAATGGGGGGGGATGGGATTTCTATATTTGAACAGGTTCTTAGACTTCATCTTATTCCCTCAGATTAAAGAGTTTGACTCCATCTCTCGTCTGGACCAATGGCAGACTACCATGCTGCTGCGCATCAAGAAGACCATTCAGGGGGATGAGGGGGACCTGAAGTGAGACTACACCGGGGGAACATATCACCACAGGGGCACACATCATGGCATGCCACCCCTCTCCATTACCCCCTTACTCTCTCATCTCACATAGTTTTTGTGCAATGACTGTCCAGGTTCTTATTTACAGTATGAGTTAGTTAACTTGTAACTTAGGCTGCAATGTGTAGGCCTATAGAGAGTCTGTAGAAGAGTATGTGTACCCTGTTCATTCCGAATGTTATAATGTTGAATTCTATTATATGACATCAGTTGCTCTCTTATTAAAATCGGCAAACCCTAGTTAGGATGTGGATCTGCAGTCATACCTCTTCATGGAGGATAGTCTGTACATTTCCTGTTTAGTGGTGAGTAACCTCAGTAGGGCAGAGACGTTCTACTACTAATGCATAAACACTGCATGATTTGTACAGTTGTAATTAATTATTCTATAGGTTTAGCACGTGGCTAATCTAGAAATGAGTATTTAAATATATTTTAAAGATTACTTATGATTTTGTGAGCATTTTTGATTTGTCAATGTTGTAAGCTTATTTCCATTGTCTTTCCTTGGCTTCCAAGTTAAATGTCTTAAAGGGATTTAGAAAGGAAATGTCCATTACTTCCAATATCATAAATGGTTGTTGTAAACTAAAGAATTCTAGCCTGAGTGATGACAATGAATTGTTTCATATCCAAAACAGACAGGAAAAATGTCTTTATTGATGATGACAATTGATTAACATTAAAGTTAGACAATCAAGCCATGACCGGAAATGCAGTATCCAAAGTTGGCTGTATTTTCTTTCTCTCCATAGAATATCTTATTCTGTATTATTTACGAGGGTGTTCTTTACAAATGTTTTGGTTTACCTGCCAATGTGAGGTGACTTCCTAATTCTGCCTGTAAAACAACAATTCTTTTTTTAATGCAGAGCAAAGGAAAAAAAGCTAAGAAAATTCCTTGCCCTCTTGTCAGACCAGTGTCACACTGAAATAACAGGCTGGAGTTTAGAAGGAACTCATGTTGAAGTTGTACCCTTGTTGCTGTATACTAGTGTGCCCTCCTGCTGGCAACTAGCAGAACTGCATGTCATTGTGTAGTTTTATAGCATTGTGCAACATTTCCTAGTAGTGATGAACTGAGCCCCCCTTGACGTTGGGGGAGGGAGACAGTCAGCCTGCATATAAAGCTTCTTTCAGGTGGAATAGTGCCCTTTTCTTTTTATTTGGTCTGTGAGAATGGACAGTAATAAAGATATCTATCATTCTCTGTTATTCTCTATACGTCTACTGATATTGCTTTTTGTCAAACACAAAAAGGAAAACCCATCTGAAGACCTACAATCCACACAGTTTGAATATGATATGTACAGTCAAGTTTGGACACTACAATATTTTCTACATTGTAGAATAATAGTGAAGACAACTATGAAATAACACATATGGAATCATGCCTAGTGGTTAAAGCGAGATCAAATCCCTGAGCTGACAAGGTAAAAATCTGTCGTTCTGCCCCTGAACAAGGCAGTTAACCGACTGTTCCTAGGCTGGCATTGAAAATGACTTGCCTAGTTAAATAAAGGTAAAATATAAAAAATAAATGAAGACCTGATTCACACAGTCTCCTCTGAACAGTTGATGTTGAGATGTGTGTTACTTGAACTCTGTGAAGCATTTATTTGGGCTGCAATTTCTGAGGCTGGTAACTAATGAAGTTATCCTCTGCAGCAGATGTAACTCTGGGTCTTCCTTTCCTGTGGCGGTCTTCATGAGAGCCAGTCATCATAGCGCTTGATGGTTTTTGCAAATGCACTTGAAGAAACTTTTAAAGTTCTTGACATTTTCCGTATTGACTGACCTTCATGTCTTAAAGTAATGATGGACTGTCGTTTCTCTTTGCTTATTTGAGCTGTTCTTGCCATATTATGGACTTGGTCTTTTACCAAATAGGGCTCTTCTGTATACCACCCCTACCTTGTCACAACACAACTTTTTGGATCAAACGCATTAAGAAGGAAAGAAATTCCACAAATGAACTTTTAACAAGGCACTCCTGTTAATTGAAATGCATTCCAGGTGACTACCTCACAAAGCTCGTTCAGAGAATGCAAAGAGTGCAAAGCTGTCATCTAGGCAAAGGGTGGCTACTTTGAAGACTCAAAAATATAAATATATTTTGATTTATTTAACACTTTTTTGGTTACTACATGATTCCATATGTGTAATTTCATAGTTTTAATGTCTTAACTATTATTCTACAATGAAGAAAATAGTGAAAAAAAAGAAAAACTCTTGAATGAGTAGGTGTGTCCAAACTTTTGACTGGTACTGTATATTAATTTGATGAGGTGATCAACGCACCATGACAATGTTAGGAGCAAATGAAAACCGAACAAATGCATGCTGGAAACCATGAATGAAGCTTATGTAAACTGGGATTCAGTGAGATTGCGGGTTATAGGCGTTGAAGCTTTTAGGCAATGTCCAATTGAGCCAACATATGCAGCGTTTAACATGAATGGGATCTCCGCAAATGTGGGAACATTGCCATTAAATGCCTATAACCCACGATCAGATTGAATCCTGGCCTTAGTTTCAAAGAGACAACTCCAAAACCCTTCGTCAACAGGGTCGAGGTCAGACAAACTTTGAATTCAGACCCAATAATTAGACGATAACCACTGTGTACAAAACATTAAGGACACCTTCCTAATATTGAGTTGCACTCCCCCTTTTGCCCTCAGAACAGCCTCAATTTGTCGTGCATGGACTCTACAAGGTGTCGAAAGCATTCGACAGGAATGCTGGCCGATGTTGACACCAATGCTTCCCACAGTTTTGTCAAGTTAGCTGGATGTCCATAGGGTGTTGGACCATTTTTGATACAAACGGGAAACTGTTGAGCGTTAAAAACCCAGCAGAGTTGCAGTTCTTGACAAACTCGTGCGCCTCGCACCTACTAACATACCCCGTTAAAGGCACTTAAATATTTTTTCTTGCCAATTCACCCTCTGAATGGCACACACACAATGCATCTCTCAATTGTCTCAGGGCGGAAAAATCATTACTTAACCTGTCTCCGCCCCTTCCTCTACACGGATTGAAGTAGATTTAACAAGTGACATCAATAAGGGATCAAAGCTTTCATCTGGTCAGTCTATGTCAAGGAAAGAGCAGGTGTCCTTAATATTTTGTACACTCAGTGTACATTCAATTACACATGACGACCTACACCACAGTATATTCAGTGGACACCTCCATGTCTTCCACAGTACCAATGTCCTCTGTTACACTGTGCTGTCCCTCAGTGGAGACTGTCTGTGTCTCAGTCTCCAGTTCTGACGTCTTCACTGTAACACACTCCTGCTCAGAGATAGGGCTACACTCTGCCTCCTCAGGATCCGCCATGGCCGTCATCTCTGAACCAGGCCTAGCTTACGAATCTGGAGCCAGGATGGTTTGTGACACTGCAGTTTCCAGCACAGATGGGGTCAAAATAGTAGAGGCCTCCGAAACAGAAACTGGGGAAAACATGGCCCCTGAGACAGTGACAGGGACAGAGAGAGACACAGTCTGGACAGTGAGGGGACCGGAGGACGACGGGGAAACAGGGATGGAGTGAGACACAGTGACAGGGATAGAGGACACGGAGAAGGGGACAGAGACAGTGGATCCATCCAGAGAGATGACACTGGCCCCGTCTGTGGTGACAATGGGTAGGTGGGTCCCTGACGGAATCTCTGTCTGGATGAATGTAAACCCACCCAGGGTGGTGTGGCTGACCAGGGTGATGGTCCCTGGGTCAGTTGGCTGAAAGGGTGAAGGGCTCACCAGGTACCAACATGACCCCCTCTTGGAGCCTACCTCCAACTCCACTCTCCCCCTCCACCTCTCCAACCACTACATTTTCAACTTTTACCTTCCTACCAGGGCATCTGGGTTTCTTAGTCATTACCTCCATGTTGTCCTTCAGGACCAGCAGGCAGTTCTTCCATGGAGTGTTTTGGTCGTGAGTCTGTGGATTGAAGAGCACGCCTTTAGGATTTTGCAGCAAAGATTAATGTCTCCAAAATAACTTATTACACTTATAATAATTCTACGTATTATGTTAGTATGAAAACTAGAAGGTGTAGTAACATACCATGGTGTCTGTGTACAGTGGACTAGTGTAGTAACATACCATGGTGTCTGTGTACAGTGGACTAGTGTAGTAACATACCATGGTGTGTCTGCGTACAGTGGACTTGTCCGTGAAGGTACGGTTTTAGAGGACACACATGTAAGGCTTCTCCCCTGTATGAATCCTCTGGTGCCTCTGGAGGGCATTCAGCTGGGTGAACTGCTTATCACAATCTGTACAGTGGTACGGACGCTCACCTGAGACAGAACATACAGAGGTCAGACAGGGGTTAAAGGTCAGCAGTAATAATTTACTATGAATGGAAGATAAACTACTAATGGTAGTAGCAGTGTGACTTTTGATTACTTACCCTAACATTCTACGCATTTAGCATGAAAATAAAATGGCAAAATATTAGGTTCAATATTGCAGTGGTTACCTGTGTATATCTTCATATGCTGGTGGAGAGAGTTTCTCTGGGCGAAGGCCCGACCACATTGTTCACAAAGGCCTGGAACCCGTGTGGATTCTGGAGTGGTGTTTCAGGTATTCTTTAGAGGCAAAGCTTTCCCACAGCTCTCACACATAAAAGGCTTCTCTCCTAGAACACAAAACACAGATATGTAAAGGCTGGTTTGTGTAGATAGGGTTCACAGATGCTGACACTGAAATGGAATCAAAAGCCCAACCTAGCAGCTTAGAAAGCTTTAGAGTATTATGTCTCCGTGTAAGAGATGAACGTCTTACCTGTGTGGGCCCTCTTGTGATAAGACAACGTGGTTCTGGCTGAACCTTGCATCACACTGGTCACAGGCGAAAGGCTTCTCTCCTGTGTGAGTCCTGTGGTGTGTCTTGAGGGCTGAGCTCTGGAAAAACTTGGCTTCACAGTCAGTGCAGGAGTAGGGCTTGTCTCCTGTGTGTGTTCTCTTGTGTAGCGTCAACGCTGTCTTAGAGCTCAGCGGCTTGTTACACACAAGACAGGTGTGCCGCACACCACCTCCCTCATGCACCTAGCAGCAGAGAAGAGTAGATATTTATTGTCTCAATAAATGACTAGACTTGCAGCAAATAACTGAAGAGGAAATACCATGTTCATATATTGTAGTGCATTTGGTTTAGCCATTTACAGCTCCAGTTAAAAGTAATGCACTAGGGGAACAAGACGTCAATCCAGAGAATCCGACATAAGTGCTACAAAAGCAATCCCAAATCCCCCGACTGAGACCAGTCCTAACCTGTCGTCGGTGGCGCGCCACGTCCTTCTTGCGTTTGAACGTCTTGGTGCAGACGTCGCAGGGGTACAGTCTCTCACTGTGGACGTGTCTCTGATGGATCTTCAGGTTACAACAATTGGCAAAAGTCTGCTGGCAGGTGTCACAAAGGCATGTCACCTCCCCCTGCACACCGTGGCTCATCCTGGTGGTCATGGTAACAACGGAGGAGTGTAGTTATTAGAGATGTGATCAGAACAACAATGAAAATAGTTTAGATTTTATGTTTTCTATCCTTTTTAAAAGTGCTCAAAGCACTTTACATTGTACAGTACATTGGGCTCCCCTAATTTGCAAACCCAACAATCCATCCAACAAATGTGTAACTAATGTGTAATGTCCAACTCCACCTACTTGATGTGCTTCAGGTAGCTCTTCTCATAGTGGAAGGTCCGTTGACACTTGTCACACTTGTATTGGGTGTCAGCATGTCTGGATGATCTGTTGAGGCACCTTCCTCACCCATCGCTTCCTTCCTGGGGAAGAAGAGTGAGTCATCAGAACGATACTCGGTATATCTCCTTCCACATCATCGACGTCTGTTGACCTCAGCCCGCCCCCTCTTTTTCAGGCAGCAGCCCCTTCCAGCCTCCTGTGTAATAACAATAACCATCACAATACACTGGATTTATACAGCACTATTTCAAAATGCTTCACACACCTCAAAGCATGTCACCATAGCACCTACATGTGTATTCTCAGTGTTCTCCTCTTGACCGGCTGTCTTGGTCTGAGTGTTGTCAGGCAGATCCTCCGTCTGCGTCTTGGTCTGGTCCTTCATCTTCCTCACGTACTTCTACTTAGGAATGTCAACGAAGACTCTGCGGCCTGCCAGCCTGTTACTTCTCCTCCCCCGAGATCTCAGCATCTTCATTCACCTCTGATCTCTCCTCCTCGGCTGTGACCGTGACCGTTGCCCTTTTCAACATCCTCTCCCTCCTCTCTGGTCTTGTTGGATAGGTCAGCCTCTTGGTAGAGGCTCTTTTGGGAATTTTGTTTATTCCGACCTCCAGCACCCCCTCCTCTACATCATCCAAATCAGCCTCCACGTCTTGTGACATGGATGATTTAGCCCTGTGCGAACTCGAGCTGCCTTCATCGAGAACCGAGCTGCAAGCCTCCATAAGGCTTTTACACTCCAACAGTGTCGCCACTTCACGGATCACGCCAATCTTGTCTTTAGCAAACTCTTCATCCACCTCCAGTTTGCCAGTGTATATACAGTGGGGAGAACAAGTATTTGATACACTGCCAATTTTGCAGGTTTTCCTACTTACAAAGCATGTAGAGGTCTGTAATTTTTATCATAGGTACACTTCAACTGTAAGAGACGGAATCTAAAACAAAAATCCAAAAAATCACATTGTATGATTTTTAAATAATTAATTTGCATTTTATTGCATGACATAAGTATTTGATCACCTACCAACCAGTAAGAATTCCGGCTCTCACAGACGTGTTAGTTTTTCTTTAAGAAGCCCTCTTGTTCTCCACTCATTAACTGTATTAACTGCACCAGTTTGAACTCGTTACCTGTATAAAAGACACCTGTCCACACACTCAATCAAACAGACTCCAACCTCTCCACAATGGCCAAGACCAGAGAGCTGTGTAAGGACATCAGGGATAAAATTGTAGACCTGCACAAGGCTGGGATGGGCTACAGGACAATAGGCAAGCAGCTTGGTGAGAAGGCAACAACTGTTGGCGCAATTATTAAAAAATGGAAGAAGTTCAAGATGATGGTCAATCTCCCTCGGTCTGGGGCACCATGCAAGATCTCACCTCGTAGGGCATCAATGATCATGAGGAAGGTGAGGGATCAGCCCAGAACTACACGGCAGGACCTGGTCAATGACCTGAAGAGAGCTGGGACCACAGTCTCAAAGAAAACCATTAGTAACACACTACGCCGTCATGGATTAAAATCCTGCAGCGCACGCAAGGTCCCCCTGCTCAAGCCAGCGCATGTCCAGGCCCGTCTGAAGTTTGCCAATGACCATCTGGATGATCCAGAGGAGGAATGGGAGAAGGTCATGTGGTCTGATGAGACAAAAATAGAGCTTTTTTGGTCTAAACTCCACTCGCCGTGTTTGGAGGAAGAAGAAGGACGAGTACAACCCCAAGAACACCATCCCAACCGTGAAGCATGGAGGTGGAAACATCATTCTTTGGGGATGCTTTTCTGCAAAGGGGACAGGACGACTGCACCGTATTGAGGGGAGAATGGATGGGGCCATGTATCGCGAGATCTTGGCCAACAACCTCCTTCCCTCAGTAAGAGCATTGAAGATGGGTCGTGGCTGGGTCTTCCAGCATGACAACGACCCGAAAAACACAGCCAGGGCAACTAAGGAGTGGCTCCGTAAAGAAGCATCTCAAGGTCCTGGAGTGGCCTAGCCAGTCTCCAGACCTGAACCCAATAGAAAATCTTTGGAGGGAGCTGAAAGTCCGTATTGCCCAGCGACAGCCCCGAAACCTGAAGGATCTGGAGAAGGTCTGTATGGAGGAGGGGGCCAAAATCCCTGCTGCAGTGTGTGCAAACCTGGTCAAGAACTACAGGAAACGTATGATCTCTGTAATTGCAAACAAAGGTTTCTGTACCAAATATTAAGTTCTGCTTTTCTGATGTATCAAATACTTATGTCATGCAATAAAATGCAAATGAATTACTTAAAAATCAGTACCTATGATAAAAATTACAGACTTCTACATGCTTTGTAAGTGGGAAAACCTGCAAAATCGGCAGTGTATCAAATACTTGTTCTCCCCACTGTATATATATTCCAAGAACCTGGTGAAATCAGTGTTTCGGACGTTCCCCAGGCATAGTTTCTTAGGTGGGTCCGGGGCCAGTAGGATGTTCTTGAAGTAGCCGCTGGAGGCAGCTAGTACCACCTGGTGATCCTCAAACTCCTCCAGCTCACCATGGAAGGCCACCTGGACTGTGACATCACACAGGTGGCTGTGCAGTCTCAGCTGGTGCATTGACTGAAGCATCTCCTCATGGTGGGAGGCTGAGGAGAGCTTGGTCACTTATGTTTCATTCTGTCAGAGTGGAAAAAGTACCCAATTTTCATATATGAGTAAAAGTAAAGATACCATAGTAGAAAATTATACAAGAAAAAGTGAACGCTGTAAATTACACTGTAAAATACTACAAGTAAAACTCAAAAAGTGTTTGGTTTTAAATATACTTAAGTATCAAAAGTACATGTAATTGTGAAATATACTTAAGTATCAAAAGTAAAATTATAAATCATTTCAATTGCTCAAATCTTCATATTTTTTAAATGTTCAGATAGCCAAGGGCACACTCCAACACAAAAAGAAGCATGTGTGTTTAGTGAGTCCGCCAGATTAGAGGCAGTAGGGATGACCAGGGATTTTCTCTGGACCATTTTCCAGTCCTGCTAAACATTCAAAATATAACTAGTACTTTTTTGTGTCAGTGAAAAATATTGGAGTAAAAAGTTAATTATTTTCTTTAGGAATGTAGTGAAGTAAAAGTTGTCAAAAATGTAAATAGTAAAGTAAGGTTCAGATAACCCCAAAAAAGACTTTAGTACTTTTATTTAAGTACTTTACACCACTGCATACTGTTGTTAGACAAATGTTACAAAAACAGATCAATAAACATGCAACGTAATAGCAATCAATTTCTGGCTAAAGTGAACTCTTTTTTTATTTTTCTTATAGTGACCACCATGTAAGTGTGACCATATGAATTATAGCTAGCTAACTAGATATTCACATAGATAGTTAGCTAGCAAGCTATAATAGTTTAGGCCTATACTTGGGGTTATCTAGTTAGCTAAACATATAGTTAGGTGGCTGGTTAGCTAGCTAGCTAGACGGTTGGAAAAAGCTACGTTAGGTAAGATCAGAAACGAGTTTGACTCAATCAGCTGCTTATTGTTTCACTGGCTAGCCGTCAAACCAGTGTACGCGGGGAAATGTCATATACTTGTAGCTAGCTAGTTCATTTAAGAGCAAACAAGTGAGTTAGCAGCAAGCTAAACTAGCTAGCTAGAAGAAAAGCCACGCCAACAATCTTAACTAGTCAAAGACAGAAAAACGATTGATGGTTGTTTTTCATTAAAACACTTTATCTTGCAGTGTTTTAGTGTTAAGATCAGCAAGCAACAGTGAGCAATCAATGAACGTGTACGCATCTTAACCAGCTCTCTTATCGTAAACTCGGTAAAATGACAGCCCTTCTCAAATCCATCATAACGAAAGTATTTTCTGACAAATCTGCACCCGATATCAAGAGATGCGTTTTAACCACGGCCATATAGATTCGGTCCACTTCAGCTGTGTGGGATCCGTTTTTAATACCTGTATAACATTTTCACCATTGAGCAAAACGACTCTGCATCAACCCTTAGGATAATGGCAAAAATATTGATTGAATACATTATCAACATGACATAAATCATTATTAGACTATAATATATTTCAGGGTGTCTCAATATCTTTTCAAATTGAAGACATTTCATTCGTCATTATGCAGAACAAAAACAAAACATTTTGAGAAACATGTCTATTGAATGGCCAGCCTTGAATTCAGAGATTAGAGAATTACATTCCTTTTTTAAAATCAGTATCCACATGGTGGTGCCATTTAATTGTATTTCAATGTTGTGCCATCAATGTTGTGCCATTGCCTCTGCAGAGACTATAGGCCTGTAAGGCAGCTCCCCGATAAAGTGCAAACACTGTAGTTATAGTCTTCTTCAGTCTGGACCTTGATTATTTGAATTCTGGGTGTTAGTGCTGGGCTGGAACAAAAGCCTGCACACACAGGACTTGAAGTTGGAGATCCCTGGTATTCGCATTTATTCATTTATTGTTTGACATTTTGACTGAGAGGAGCAATAAAACAGAAGCCTTGATAGTTGATTCCACTTGAACCCCATCCACCACACAAATCAGCCCCACGTTTTCCAGAATGTAGCCTGTCATTCCAAGGTTGTATGCTAAGCTACTTTAGGGGGAATCACTGGGGGCCTGTGCAGCTGCCAGTGGTTTTGTATTGACAGAGGAAATCCATATACCTTACATTTCCCATAATGACTTCTGCAAGCATTCGGCCTCTTCCGGTGGTGGTGAGTCATCCTGCTAGTGCGCTACTAAGGACAGGATGCTGTGGTTTTCAGCTCTGGCCTGGAGGCTAGCCGCCACCTCTGCCTGTCTGCTGTGCCAGGATGCACACACACACACATTCACACACTCAGATGCACGCACGCAAGCAAGCATGCACACACACCGGCTGCATCTCAAATAATTCCCTATTCCAACAGAGTGCACTACTTCTGACCAGAGCCCCCTCGCATTCGGCCATGTTTTCTCTGCCACAGGGCGAGACTCCTCCAAGCAACCAAAGTATCACCGCTGACGTTGAGTGGTAGACAAACAACGGGGCAAAACATCCACTGTGTGAGAGGAGAAAACAAACCCTGAAAATTAATTTTCCGTTGGGGGTTTTAGAGGACATTCTCATAAACACTCAGTGGCTAAAGGGAATTCAGGCAGGGTTTGTCAGCTGGGGTCATGCAAGTACTTTAATTTGGAGCAGGTTAGACTATGTCCTCGTAAGACCTCTCCATAATTGCCTGGTAGCCTAGGTTGAGTCATAATCCAAGCAGATGATGAGCTAAAAGGCTACATGGAGCTGAGGCTACTGGCCTCTCTCACACACACCCTGGGGCTAATGCCAGACCGACCCCACTCTGTCCAACTCAGACTTCATTCTGTGTTAACTCTCACTTCTGTCTCATTGAGAAGTGTACTCTGTTGTATGAAATAACATATTAATGAAGGCTCTTGAATAGCCTGCGGTAATTCTGTTCAAATAGTCTATCTGTGTAACACTTTAAATGCGGAACATACAGTAGCTGACTTAAAAATTCTATATTCCATATTTCTATATTTTTGTTTTTACAAGAAACAATTGACATACAGCATTCAATGATATTTTGCAATATATTGCAACTTCTATTTAGTTCAAGCTATGAGTGCTGATAAAGTTGGTTTGGAGAGTGACATGCAGGAGGGTGGGGACATTAATAAATATGAATAGACAAACAGTCAGGGTCATTCCAGATCTGGTCCTTCATTCCCCTGAGTGCTTTGTGACAGACAACCCCACACGGATAAAGAACACACTGATAAAGCTAGGAGCACAATATCTATCCATCCCTTTATAAATAGTTTCTAAAGCCTTCGGAAAAGCGATGTTTTTCTCGTCTGAGTCGGAAATAACTTCCCTTTCATTGATGAAAAGATAGAATGGCATTCAATGGTGAATTTACTTTCAGAATGGCCTCCAGGTCACTGGCTCTGTTCAACAGTGCTCTCCTCCCATGGTCTCTCCTTGAGCTGTCCTTGTGTGGCTCTATAGTGTAACTGTATACAGCTCTTAGCACCTCAGGAGAGACAGACACCAAGTGTATGTGCTGCTCAGAAATAGCACCTTTGTCAGTGCATGAAATACCAACCACCTTAACCATTGAGAATGTGTGGAAGGTCAGAGGAGACATTTTGTGTGGTTATGACATTATGTTGTGACAGAAATACATGGACATTGTAATTGATGATATGTGTAGGTGGATTACGTCAACTCCTTTCTATATATATTTTTTAAAGTAACTGCCAATGAAGTGTCAAAATTATTGAAGGACTATCCAATTATTTAAGTTCTATCCAAGTGCCAAGATGTAGGGACAGGGATACAATAAAACATTTGCACTTGGGTCCATCATGTTCCTTTTTCTCATGAAGTCCTCTCGCAGTTGTTGACAGATAGCTAGCGTTTCCTGGTTTAGTATAAACACAGCAGAAGGTGGTGTCACCTCCTCACTCTTTCCCAGCATGCAGTTCTACTATCTGAGCACATTCCCAGAGAGTCGAAACTTCACAACTACCTCGCCATTCCTATATCTACATCCATCCGTTCCTCTCCCTTCCTTCCTCCCTCGCGTCTTCTCCCTCTCATCCGTAGATTGCATCATTCGTCTGTCTCCCGGCCTCCCCCGCTTGGGCCTCTTTGGTCAAACACACACACCCTCCCCCATTGCGGGGCATGAGGCTTCCTCTTGGCGTTGGTTTCATGGCGGTAGCAGGAATTTCATGGTTGGTTAGAGACCGGAGTTCTGGAGGCTGGCCAGCTGCTCTACATAGACTCTCTCTCTCAACTCAACCTCCTCCCTATATCTCTCTACATCTCTCTCCTTCCTTCTAGACTTGCGCTTTCTTTACCTCTCTATCTCTCAATCATCCACATCAACCCCATACTTACCCTCTTCATCTCCATTTCTCCCTTTTCTCTCTTCCCTCTCCCGCCTTCCTCCCCCTTTCTCTCTCTTTGCCTCTCGTTCATCTCTCTTTTCCTTCTTCCCTTACTCTCCCTCCTTTTCCACAGCAACCCCAGACTAACCCTCTTTCCCCCTCCCTTTCCACAGCAACCCCAGACTAACCCTCTTTCCCCCTCCCTTTCCACAGCAACCCCAGACTAACCCTCTTTCCCCCTCCCTTTCCACAGCAACCCCAGACTAACCCTCTTTTCCCCTCCCTTTCCACAACAGCCCCAGACTAACCATCTTTTTTCTCTCATTCTTTTCCTCCCTCTTCCCTTCCCTGCGCCCAAAGTCCGAAATATCCTGTGGTTTAGGTTTGATCCCTCCGGATACGCCTTCACATAGAACACACACAGCGCACACACACACACACACACACACAAACAAACTCATAATTCCTGTGCGGCAGCTTCACACAGAGGGGTGTTGCAGGCCCTGGTTAACCCTTTGTTCACCCATCCTAGAGCTGCATAACGTGGCAGCAGTCTAACTCTTGTATAACCAGCTTGGTGAATTAACAGCGGTTATCTGGTCATCCCTTCATCCGCTCACTGTTTTATTGACATAAAAGAAAAGACTCGTCCCGAGAAAAATAAATCATACATTTTCTTTCGGCAACACCCGACCGTACCGCTACATTCCGCTTGTTGACACAACAGCTCAGATGGAGTGGTTTTCAAATACGCAACTGTTCAAACCATCATATTCCGCCATATTTCTTCCACCTATCCAGAGCAATCAGACTTGTGAAGGTCAGTGAACATTAGCAGAGGTAAGGGGACAACTTTTTTGCAATGAAATACAAACAACCTGTGTATAGTTAATTTTATTGGATTCATTGCCCAAGGGTCCTTTTGTCTGAATTCTGCTGACTGAATAGGGGAGTGAATGAGGCCATAGAGAAGGGGACAATGTTTTGGAATGAAACCCAGCCGAAACAAGTATCTCCATATGTGTTAACAGGTTCCAGTATTTACAGTTCCTGGTTCTTTAACCCTGAAGCAGCTAAAGGACAGCGTGCTGACCTACAGAACATTCCTCTCTACTCTGCTGAACACAGCTAAATCCTCCTCTCTACTCTGCTGAACACAGCTAAATCCTCCTCTCTACTCTGCTGAACACAGCTAAATCCTCTTCTGTTTTCCCAGGCACCATCTTGGAATAGCTGTTCGATTAAACTTGTTATCCCTTGAATTATCTCATGATATAGACCAAATATGTAGATGGAAAGAGAGAGCGAGAGCGAGAGAGCGAGCGAGAGAATGTGTATCTACTGGATGTCTGCTAAAACATATACACCAAAACAGGTAGACTATTGGACTGTCAGTAAAGAGGAACACACAGGAACACATACATCAAATAGGATCCCACAACCGTGACTAAGACATATCAAACCACATTTATACTTGATTAAATCCACACAGACAGACATTACCGTCAGAACACAGAGGCAGTAGTCTCATCAATCTACAACCTGACATTTTAATCTGGTATGAGAAATAATCTGTCCAATAATTTTTCTATTCAGTAGGTGGACCACTCATGTGGGTTTGGGTTGGAAGATTATGGGGAACTTGACCTGCAAACAATCCACATTCAGTATAGAGCTACGATGCGTGCGTGCGCGCGCACGTGTGTGTGTGTGAATGGCAGTAATACATATCCTATTAGGAAGGGTCACCCTGAGAATGTGGCATCGGTAGCATTAGATGGACATCTTTTCCAGATTAGCTTGCTGAGCCCCATATCAAATCACCTCTTTAAAGCTGGCAGGTATGCTGTGCTGCAAATCCCTTTGGAGCCCGCTAAGAATCACGATCACAGAGATGTCAAACCGGCACATTACCTTATTACACATATTGATATATAGACACATAGACCAACTAAGTAGCTCCTCCAAATGAGACAGGCTCTAGCTATAAAATGTAAGATAATACTGATATAATATAATATGTTGCAACTGTGTGTTTAATGGCGAGAGGGAATATGGTGAGGTGAGATGTGCAGAGAAAGACGTTATTGGCATCATACTGTGCATGGTGTTAGCTTCAGGAGTACTGGATCCCTGTGGAATTGGTGTACTGTTGTGACTATTGAGCTGTGAGCATGTGTGTGTGAGTGTAGCCTGTTAGAGACGGAGGTGAAACCAACCTGTTTCCCTCATGAAGGAAAAGCCCTATGTTCCCTATGGTTCCAGCCAGAGCCGAGTTGCCATGGTGACACTTCTATATTGTCACAGTTGTTTTCAGTGGGATTCCCTGTGTGTGGGTGTGTGTGTTCTTGCGTGCATACGTTCATCCTTGCGTGTATGTGTGTGTCTGTGTGTTTATGTGTTTGTCGGTCTCCCTTCAGCACAAAGACTTAGGTCATTGTGATGCTGCGCAGGGATGACACACACGCACTTCCCTGCAGCTCTAAGACACACATTTTTATAATGACACCACACACACACACACTCCTGCCATTCAGCTAAGATACCTCTTATTTCTTAAACACAGCCCAGGAAAGAGTCACAGAGAGAAAAATAACTGTTGTCTGTCACTGCAAACCACATCTACAGTATATGGGAGGAATGACTGATGCCTCGCACCTTTATAATATTGTCTTTGATGTGTTTGATGCCATCTGCCCACTCCTTATCTGTTGAATATCTTTGCTGCTATAGTAACCAGCCGCATGGAAATAGATTCTGTTTTATTTGAATGTACTGTATAGCTTACATGAAGGGAGATTCATCTCTAGGTAGACGTATAGTGTCTGCAGTTCCCTGTCATCAGAGGTCACTCTTCTTCTCATGTAGATCTCTGACCCTTTACTACTGTTTCCTGCTTGTCACACACACCAGATGTCCAGCCCTCTGTGTGTGTGTGTGTGTGTGTGTGTGTGCGTGCACGTGTAGCCTTATGGAGGCAGATGGTTAAAAATCATCCACTGGTCCACATCTGTGTCTGCTATGGCGTGAAAATGTCAAACTGTTTGTTTGAACCTATTTACAATATCTAACCGGGGAGGTCAATTAAAAACAACTTCTGATTTAAAAAGATGTTGCTATGGTTGCAAACAGAAACACAAACACATTGGTAACCAGGTTACAAGGTCAGACAAGGTCAGACCAAGGAAGTAAGTAATCTCACAGAGACCAGAGAATGACTGGACCATACAAAGAACGGTATTCAGCAGCATTCCTGCCTTACCGTGTCCAATCAGAAATGATCCTTGAGGTTGAGAAAAGGTTGAGCAATCCTGAGGTGCACCATGTTCTGTCTTGTTGTGGTGCAGTGCAGTGGGCACCTGGGTTTCCATTCTAGACAAGAATGACATGCAGTGATTCAAGGCCGAGAATGGATTGTTCTGAATAAAAGATGTCTATCGTCTTAATATGAAAGCATCTCAGAGGGCTTTAAAGAGACAGTGCAAGATGTTGGCCCTTTTTCTACTCACCCAGAGTCAGATTATCTCGTGGATGCCATTTGGTTATGTCACGGCCGTCGACAGAAGTGGACCAAGGTGCAGCGAGGTATCCAGTATACATATTTTATTATATACGTAACTGGTAAAAAATAAATAACAAACAAAGATCGTAACACCGGTGTGGCTACAAACCACACCACTGAACATACCAAAACAAATACAACAAACCGACCGTAACGAAGGTGTAGCACACACAGGTACTCACAAACCAAACAAACCAAACCTAGAAAATAAAAAAATAGAACAAAAAACACCCCTGCTCACGTCCTGACCAAAACCACCATAGAGCAGCCAAAAGGGCTATCTATGGCCAGGACGTGACAGTAGCCCCCCCCCAAAGGCGCGGACTCCGACTGCGCCCAAAAGTCACTGGGAGGGGTCTCTCGGGTGGGTCCTCGCCTTTGGCGGTGGCTCCGGTGCGGGCCGTACCGGCCCGAGAAGACGCACTGGAGGCCTGGTACATGGAGCAAGAACAGTACGTACCAGGCTAGGACGCCATCTTAGAGGCCTGGTGCGTGGAGCAGGGACAGGACGTGCCGGTCTCTCGATGCGCTCAGGGGACATGATGCGTGGAGCGGGAACAGGCCGTGCCGAACTCTGAAGGCGCACAGGGGACCTGATGCGTGGAACGGGAACAGGCCGTACCGGGCTCTGAAGGCGCACAGGGAGCCTGGTGCGTGGAGCAGGGACAGGCTTCGCCGGGCTCTGAAGGCGCACAGGGGACCTGGTGTGTGGAGCAGGGACAGGACGTGCCGGGCTCTCGATGCGCTCAGGGGACCTGATGCGTGGAGCGGGAACAGGCCGTGCCGAGCTCTACAGACGCACAGGGAGCCTGGTGCGTGGAGCAGGAACAGGCCTCGCCGGGCTCTGAAGGCGCACAGGGGACCTGGTGCATGGAGCAGGGACAGGACGTGCCGGGCTCTCGATGCGCTCAGGGGACCTGGTGCGTGGAGCCGGCACCATGTGGCCCCCCCCAAAAAAAATTGTGGGGCTGCTGTGGCCGCGAACCCCCCAGGAACTCCCACCAAGGCAGGGCCTCCCAATCCGCCTTGATCTCCGCCACGGTCCAAATCAAATCACATCAAATTGTACTTGTCACATACACATGGTTAGCAGATGTTAATGCGAGTGTAGCGAAATGCTTGTGCTTCTAGTTCCGACCATGCAGTAGTATCTAACAAGTAATGTAACAAATTCACAACAACTACCTTATACACACAAGAGTAAAGGAATGAATACGAGTATGTACATATAAATATATGGATGAGCGATGGCTGACCGGCATAGGCAAGATGCAGTAGATGGTATGGAGTACAGTATGTGTATATATATATATATATATATATATATATATATGAGATGAGTAATGTAGGATATGTAAACATTATATAAATGGCATTGTTTAAAGTGGCTAGTGATACATTATTTCATCCAATTATAATTATTAAAGTGGCTAGAGATTTGGGTCGATGGCCGAACGGCATAGGCAAGATTCAGTAGATGGTTTAGAGTACAGTGTATACATTTGATATGAGTAATATCGGATATGTAAACATTATATACAAAATTGTTTAAAGTGGCTAGTGATACATTGTTACATCCAATTCCTATGTTTAAGGTGGCTAGAGATTTAAGTCAGTATGTTGGCAGCAGCCACTCAATGTTAGTGATGGCTGTTTAACAGTCTGATGGCCTTGAGGTAGAAGCTGTTTTTCAGTCTCTCTGTCCCAGCTTTGATGCACCTGTACTGACCTCGCCTTCTGGATGATAGCGGGGTGAACAGGCAGTGGCTCGGGTGGTTGTTGTCCTTGATGATCTTTTTGGCCTTCCTGTGACATCGGGTGGTGTAGGTGTCCTAAAGGGCAGGTAGTTTACCCCCCGGTGATGCGTTGTGCAGTCCTCACTACCCTCTGGAGAGCCTTACGGTTGTGGGCGGAGCAGTTGCCGTACCAGGCGGTGATACAGCCCGACAGGATGCTCTCGATTGTGCATCTGTAGAAGTTTGTGAGTGTTTTTGGTGACAAGCCGAATTTCTTCAGCCTCCTGAGGTTGAAGAGGCGCTGTTGCGCCTTCTTCACCACGCTGTCTGTGTGGGTGGACCAATTCAGTTTGTCCGTGATGTGTACGCCGAGGAACTTAAAACTTTCCACCTTCTCCACTACTGTCCCCTCAATGTGGATAGGGGGGGGGTGCGCTCCCTCTCCTGTTTCCTGAAGTCCAGAACTCTTTCTTCTGGCCACGCTGCTTGGTCTCTTGGTGGTGGGTCATTCTGTCACAGCCGTCGACAGAAGTGGACCAAGGTGCAGCGAGGTATCCAGTATACATATTTTATTATATACGTAACTGGTAAAAATAAAGAACAAACAAAGATCGTAACACCGGTGTGGCTACAAAGTGCACACACCACTGAACATACCAAAACAAATACAACAAACCGACCGTAACGAAGGTGTAGCACACACAGGTACTCACAAACCAAACAATGACCCACACAGCAAGTAGGGAAAAGAACAAACATATATATGGTCCCCAATTAGAGGTAACGACACTCAGCTGCCTCTAATTGGGAACCATCAACAAACCTAGAAAATAAAACATAGAACAAAAAACACCCCTGCTCACGTCCTGACCAAAACCACCATAGAGCAGCCAAAAGGGCCATCTATGGCCAGGACGTGACAGGTTAGCAAAACTACCTCCAATTTCCTTCATGCTGGACGCATACAAATGGTATACATGAGTTAAACTGACTCTGGATAAGTGGAAAAAAATCTTGCCCTATCCTTTTAATAATCTTGATGATCTCCAGGCTTTCATAGGACTCTCTGAGGGGCAGACCCCTGCAGTTTGGCCCACTTTAATCCAGCCAGCACTCTCCTTCTCCAGTCTCCCTTCTGGGCTTCAAACACTCACACACAGACTCATCCCAGGAGTCAAGTCATGCAGGTCACACACACACACACACATTTATATTTTCTGATTATTGAACCAGATATTCTATTAATTATTTCCTTCATCTGTAATCATAAGGCATCATAAGGCTAGTTTGCCCATCCTGCTGAATGAATCAGTGAAGGAATAAGTCAGTGATGTGTGAAAGAGGCTGGTCAAATACCTGATTAGTGGTCGTCCACACCTCCCATGACAGGAAAAGTCTGGATGATGAATGGCAGCCATTTTACACCACAGTGAACACCAAACATATTAGTTAACACATTAGAAAGGTGAATGTAAGCAGGCTACTGCAGAAAGGATTCCTCTAAACTGCTTCTCTGATGGTCAGCAGGCTGAAACCTGTTTTCTGAACTCATTTGCATTTGTATTCACCAATACACCTGCAACAGACTCTTATTATTGTAGATGTGTCAGTACATAGTATCTTGCCTGGAAGTTCCCATACTGGCTGGATCTGGATGCCCTAATAATAATCAGAATATTTAAAGTCACTCCCTGACAGACTGGGCTGGCTATGAGTCATCCTACCCCATCACATGTCTGTTCCATTCACACACGCGCACACACACGAACACACACGCACGCATGCACATACACACACCCACGGCAGTGGGCTTCTCCCACCATACGTGCATCGGACATCGAGAACCAAGCGTTGCCTGACAAGCATACAGAATAGGGGAGCCTCATTACACACTGTGTGTGTGTGTGTGTGTGTGTGTGTGTGTGTGTGTGTGTGTGTGTGTGTGTGTGTGTGTGTGTGTGTGTGTGTGTGTGTGTGTGTGTGTGTGTGTGTGTGTGTGTGTGTGTGTGTGTGTGTGCAGGAACGAGGTTGTGTGTGTGTGTGTCTGGGGCTGGTTTCTCGAGTGTTGCCGTTTGAAGAGGATGACTCATCCCTGAGGAGACCCCAAGGAGGGTGAGCTGGTGATTCACCCTGCTGCAGAGTGTGTGTGTACATGTTTTACCATATTCTTGATTACCAAAAGTCCTCACAAGAATAGTAAACTAACAAACTTCAGAGATGCGAGGACATTTTGCTGGTCCTTACTTGTATAAAGCCTATTTTAGGCTTTATACAAGTAGGGGTTAAGGTTAGGGGTTAAGGTTAGGCTTAAGGTTAAGGTTAAGGAAAGACTGGAGACTTGGGGAGTACAAGGTCCATCAGCAGAAAGAAGAGACATATTAAAGATGTTAGAGGTTATTAGAGATTCTACAGGAGCCTGATAAAAAGAGTAACAGAGCATATTAAACTCCTGCATGCCCTTCATTCTGCAGAGGTTTAACTTTATTAGCATTGTTAGCTTCTGCTTAGTAAGGACCTGCCCTGGCCTCGAGTCTGATGAGTTGTCATTGCAAGCCCTGGATCTGGCTCTATTCAAAAGTAATGCACTATACGTGAAATAGGGTACACACCACTTGAGAAGCACCAGTGTGATGTCTGTCAGCCTGTTGTGTGTCAGCCCGCTGTTTTTCATTGATCAGAATGCAACCTCGCTGTGTTTGGGGAGCACTAGAGAACAACATTAATCACCACTGGGATTATAACAGTGTGTGTGTGTGTGTGTGTGTGTGTGTGTGTGTGTGTGTGTGTGTGTGTGTGTGTGTGTGTGTGTGTGTGTGTGTGTGTGTGTGTGTGTGTGTGTGTGTGTGTGTGTGTGTGTGTGAGAGTGAGTGGTGCGTGGTGCGTGCTGTGGATGATAGAGGCATTTTCCTTGGCTGCATCTCAATAAAGTAGCATCCTCTCCTTCTCTCCTCCAAATTCACTGATGTGAAATGTGATGAAAACAAATTCCCTATAGGCATCCTCCATATCGGTTTAACCAAGCAGAAAGATACCCAGTTAAATACATCCCACAGGCTTCTGGGTATATCGGCAACTGAGATTTGAGACTTACATAAACACACTTACGAACGAACGCACACACACGTTCATACACACACACACATACACACAGACGGACACACACAGACACACACAGACATACACACACTCAGGTCTGAGATCCCGAGGGTCACCTTGAGCCGCACAAATTGGTTGTGGTCTGATAGAAGTCTCAGTGCTGCCAAATTAGTCACACACACACAGCATCTGTTTGGGATTCTACAACCTCCCTTTCTCTCTCACACCCCCACTCTCTCTCTTCCTACCTCCCTCCTCCCCCATCTCTCTCTCGCTACCCATCTCTTGCTACCTCCCCCTCTCTCTCCCTCCCTCCCTCCCTCCCTCCCTCCCTCCCTCCCTCCATCTCTTGCTACTTCCCCCTCTCTTCCTACCCCCTCTCTCTTTCTTCCTACCTCCCTCCCTCCCCATCTCTTGCTACTTCCCCCCTCTATTCCTACCTCCCCCTCTCACTCTCATATGTAGTGGAAAGTTGTTTTACCATTTCACCATGCACAGCTGCCCTTTTACACTCCCTCATTACAGAGTTTTAAGTAGAGTTCTGCTTTTAACCACAAGTTATTCTTATACTTCCCTGCTCCCAGATGCATGACTTCCCCACAGCTCATATGAATGCATGACTTCAGCTTTTCACTCCCATGAATGAGTCTAATGGTCTGCTTCAATGAGTGTGTGAGACAGGGTTTCTACATAACATTCAAAGAGATTATATTGGATGTATAGAAGGGATTACTGATTGTAGACTACCAACTGCAGCAATAATACACTGCAAATGTCTTCCACATCTGTCTTGTCTACTACACTCTTCAAAAAAAAAGTGCTATCTTGAACCAAAAAGGGTTCTTCGGCTGGCTGTCTTCATAGGAAGAACTTTCAAGAACCCCTTTTGGTTCCAGGTAGAACCCTTTTGGTTCCATGTCAAACCCTTTTGGGTTCCATGTAGAACCCTTTACACAGAGGGTTCTCCTATGGGGACAGCCGCAGAACCCTTTTGTAACCCTTTCTTGTAAGGGTGTACAGAATGTCTTGTCCATGTTGCCTTGTTACATTCACTTGCAACACAAACCCAGTGTGCATACTGTATGTGTATCAGTGTGTCAGTCTGTCTCACTCAGTCAGTTGACCCAACAGCATACAGTGATTAGTAATGAATAATGTCTCTTTTTTGCCATTACCACTGCAATTCAATACCATCTCCCTCCTCAATCTCCAGAATCCTCTGACTACATCTGTCACCTAGAGCTTGTTGGAGAGCTGCACACACACACACACACACACACACACACACACACACACACACACACACACACACACACACACACACACACACACACACACACACACACACACACACACTGCTGTATCTTGTGTAATGCTTGGAAGAGAGAGCTGGGTACTCTTCTAGCGACTCGCCACTGGCTGCGTTGGCATGGAAACTCCAGCTGAGCCAGGGAGCACTCTGTTCGATAGACAAATAGGTCACATGGAGAATGGCACACACACTCAATCTGGGAGACACACACACACAGGGTAGCACAACATATATACTCAATGCCTATGGTAGGAACATAGTATTACCATGACAGCACAGCAAGAAAATCCCATAGGTATCTACTAAACTGTACAATCCCCCAAAACAACATTAATCATATGATGATATCACAGGCGTCTGGTTGCACCTTAATTCGGGAGGGGCTCCTAGAACTAGCTGCAATGAAGTAAATAGAATTGCATCAAACACATAGTTTCCTATTACTTGATACCATTCCATTCACTCCATTCCAGCCATTACTAAGAGCCGTCATCCCCTCAGCTGCCTCCTGTGGATGATATCTTATTTGCAATTCCTTTCTTCAGGGTTGGTTTACTGTCCCAAGCCAGATGGCCACCAATCCACCAGACAAGGAACACTGAACAGCTACATCCCATCGCTAGAACACAGGACACTCACTCATTCACTGGGTTTATAGAAGTCCCCATTTAAAGTTTGGAAGGGTTCCCTTTTAAGACATGTATAATTAATATCTAAAATGGAACCTGGAACAGAACAAAGAATATAGACAATCCATCCAGGAAGCAAAGAGAAAGGTTAAGTGTCTGGAGAAACATGTAGAACATTTATAATGTTAATAACGTTTATATTCATCTCTGTGAAGTTCCTTCCTGCTTAATGGAGCACATCCCTGTGGGTTTCCACTCCTGTTCCAGAATAACCCCTTCTCAATGAGTCATCAGCCCACAGATATGCACCCAATTACCCCCACACACACACACAAAGCACTCACGACATGCAAGCTCACGCACGCACACACACAGGTATACACACACACACAAAGCACTCACAACATGCAAATTTACCCCCACACACACACGTACAGTACCAGTCAAAAGTTTGGACACATCTACTCATTCAAGGGTTTTTCATTATTTTTACTATTTTCTACATTGTAGAATAACAGTGAAGACATCGAAACTATGAAATAACACATATGGAATCATCTAGTAACCAAAAAAGTGTTAAACAAATAAAAATATAGTTTTTCACCTGGAATGCTTTTCCAACAGACTTGAAGGAGTTCCCACATATGCTGAGCACTTGTTGGCTGCTTTTCCTTCACTCTGCGGTCCAACTCATCCCAAACCGTCTCAATTGTGTTGAGGTCGGGTGATTGTGGAAGCCACGTCATCTGATGCAGCACTCCATCACTCTACTTCTTCGTCAAATAGCCCTTTACAGCCTGGAGGTGTGTTGGGCCATTGTCCTGTTGAAAAACAAATGATAGTCCCCACTAAGCGCAAACCAGATGGAATGGCGTATCGCTGCAGAATGCTGTGATAGCCATGCTGGTTAAGTGTGCCTTGAATTCTAAATAAATCACCAACAGTGTCACCAGCAAAGCACCCCCACACCATAACACCTCCTCCTCCATGCTTCACGATAGAAACCACACATGCGGATATCATCCGTTCACCTACTCTGCGTATCACAAAGACACAGTGGTTGGAACCAAAAATCTCAAATTTGGACTCATCAGACCAAAGGACAGATTTCCACCAGTCTAATGTCCATTGCTCGTGTTTCTTCGTCCAAGCAAGTCTATTCTTCTTATTGGTGTCTATTAGGAGTTGTTTCTTTTCAGCAATTCGACCATGAAGGCCTGATTCACGCAGTCTCCTTTGAACAGTTGATGTTGAGATGTGTCTGTTACTTGAACTGTGTGAAACATGTATTTGGGCTGTCATTTCTGAGGCTGGTAACTCTAATGAACTTATCCTCTGCAGCAGAGGTAACTCTGGGTCTTCCTTTCCTGTGGCGGTCCTCATGAGAGCCAGTTTCATCATAGCACTTGAAGAAACCTTCAGTTCTTGACATTTTCCGTATTGACTGACCTTCATGTCTTAAAGTAATGATGGACTGTCGTTTCTCTTTGCTTATTTGAGCTGTTCTTGCCATAATATGGACTTACAAAGTTTTCTGTATACCACCCCTACCTTGTCACAACACAATTGATTGGGTCAAACGCATTAAGGAAAGAAATTCCACAAATGAACTTTTAACAAGGCACACCTGTTAATTGAAATGCATTCCAGGTGACTACCTCATGAAGCTTGTTGAGAGAATGCCAAGAGTGTGCAAAGCTGTCATCAAGGCAAAGGGTGGCTACTTTGAAGAATCTCAAAATCTTTATTTGTTTTACACTTTTTTGGTTACTACATGATTCCAAATGTGTTATTTCATAGTTTTAGTCTTCAATATTATTCTACAATGTAGAAAATAGTAAAAATAAAGAAAAACCCTGGAATATGTAGGTGTGTCCAAACTTTTGACTGGTACCGTACATAAAAAACACACACACACACACACACACACACACACACACACACACACACACACACACACACACACACACACACACACACACACACACACACACACACACACACACACACACACACACACACACACACAGCAGTTGTCTTTATATTTCCTATAAGTGCCTGGAACAGTTTTGGCACTTGGGAAGGACGATAGTCATGTGGCGGGCCAAGATACTGACATGCTGGGGTCTGGCTATGTTCACCGTTGATCCAGGGCCAAGGAAGTAAGAAGAAGCCTTCTTACAGTAACTCACAGACACAGAGCACCTACAGTAACCACACTATAGTATTTCCCTGGCTGTTCAGAATCTTGGTCAATCTTTATTTGTCCAGGTTATTCTCATTTAGATAAACAAATCTACTTCACAAGAACATGCTGTCATGGAATTACATGCTGTTGTAATGGAGAGGAGAGGGGGGAAGCGGAGAGGAGAGAAGCGGAGATGAGAGGAGAGGAGAGGAGAGGAGAGAAGAGGAGAGGAGAGGAGAGGGAAACCAAAGAAAAGTGAATAAAGACAAGGTCAGACTATCAAGTTGTTTCCTTTCTCTAGGAATTCAGCTTGGCACATTCTTGGAACCTGTCTGTTGTCTCACTCACATAATGTCCTTGGTCAGAGATTCAGGGGTAAGGAGTTATGTGTCTTGGTAGAGTGCCACGTCTTGTTGACCTTGTAAAGCTATCTGCAGGGGAGCATGATGCAATAAAAGCTCATGTTTATTCTAGACACATCCGTAGTTAGCAAAGAGACAGACACACCCTTACCCATTACATTTAGTCCCATGTGAAATGTACAGCCACCGATGTATGGGAGTATGGCGGCAGGTAGCCTAGTGGTTAGAGCATTGGACTTGTAACCTGAGGGTTGCAAGTTTGAATCCCCGAGCTGACAGAACAAAAATCTGTTGTTCTACCCCTGAATAAGGCAGTTAACCCACTGTTCCCCAGGTGCCGAAGATGTGGATGTTGATTTAAGGCAGCCCCCCACACCTCTCTGATTCAGAGGGGTTGGGTTAAATGTGGAAGACACATTTCAGTTGATGGTGACTTTGACTTTAAGGACTGCGCACACAGACACAGGTGCATACACACACTACAGATAGATTTTCCAGTGGCTCGAACTGTGCTTTGTTTAAGGCTGGCATCTAGTTACATCATCCTTTAGAGAATGGAAGCTCAGATTACAGGAAATGCAAACACTCCTCTGGGGCCGTGTGTGTGTGTGTGTGTGTGCTCTCTGCTCAGACATTATCTCTGCAGCCTTGTCATAATTGAACACTTCACACAGAGCCAAGGCTGTTATGACTAGCTATGTTCTAGGACATGAGCAGTGGTTACTTTTTGCATGTTTGTTTGTTTGTATATATTCTGTATACTTAAAAATCAACGATATGTTTCATCCAAGCCCTCTGGGATGCTTACATTCACTACAACTGGTGCCTAATAGTACCTGACAGTTCTCATCTGAAAGCGGTGATTGTGTCACCAAGATATTTGCACCTTGTGTCACGTGTACTGTTATTGTCACTCAATTGCATTAACTCAGTGGTCACCAACCTTTTCATGCCTAAGATCACATCCCAAGTCCAATGTAAACCAAGATCCACTACTAGCAAAAAATGACGAAAAAATGAAAAAAAGGTAGTTCCACTTTGACATTCTTTCACAAGCAAAGTATTAATTTACTTATACAAATAGTACAAATCAGAAGTAAGTGCAACTATCATTCAACATTTTATAACAGTCAAATTACATTTTTCAATATTTCCACAGGCCTATTACTCATTCACCATTCATATATAACCTCAATAATCAGTCAATTACAGGCCAAAGCCAATCATGTACAGTACTGTTTCACTTTCCCTTTTTAAACATCATATTTCAAGTCACTTCAAAATGACAGTACTCAAGTAAGTGCAACTAGCATTCAAAATATTATGGCAACAATCACATTCAATTGTTCAAAAATATTTTTACACAAATCACAGCCCTACTACCATTCCTTACCTCAATAATTAGTCAATTACAGCCCTACTACCATTCCTTACCTCAATAATCAGTCAATTACAGGCCTACTACCATTCCTTACCTCAATAATCAGTCAATTACAGCCTTACTACCATTCCTTAAAGACAAAGTCAGACAAAGTCACCATTATTAGTCAGTTGTACAACCGAATGCCTTCAACCGAAATGTGTCTTCCGCATTTAACCCAACCCCTCTGAATCAGAGAGGTGCGGGGGGCTGCCTTAATCGACATCCACGTCTTCGGCGTAGATCATATCCTTTTGTAAACAACATAGCCTACAACAGATTTCAAACTGGCAATACTCACTCACTCACTGATGGCTGTGGATGAGATCCCCCTCCCCACGCACACGCATTCAATGTGATGGCTGTGATCGCACACTATCAGCAGGTGCTCTGTAGTCTGGCTCATAGTTTGACACAGCAAGTCTGACACTGTCTGTGAGGTGTCTATTAGTTAGACAAGACCTGTTCTTTGACTTGATTATTTTCATCTGTGGAAAGGCCGTCTCACAGAGATATGTTGATCCAAAGTAGGTCTTCGCCTTAAGTGTGCAGGATGAAAGGAGGGGCCCCAAAAAGACCCCAAAAGTCACAGTCTCTTGATCTTGCTTTCAACTCGATGTCATTTTGCAATTCAATTATCTCCATGTCAACTCCGATTGGTAAAGCAAATACTTGCTGGAATTTGGCGGACACCTCCTCAATCTCACTTGGGAGGAAAGGGTTTGAGATAAATGCAACAACCTCCCCTATGTCATTTAACTCCTGAAAACACCTGTTGAATTTGGATGCCACTTTCTCCAGGTGTGCACAGAATTCTTGCGGGAGAAAAGCATCTTTGTTTCCGATGTTTTGCGACATTTTCTCCAGGTTTGGGAAGTGCACCAGCCTTCCATTCCTCCGCTGATAGGCCCACACACCCACCTTGGCCTTAAAAGGCATTGACAGCGCTGATCATGTGTACCACGTCTTTGTCTTTTCCCTGAAGCTCATAGTTGAGCTCGTTCAGTTTTGCTGTTATGTCCGTGAGGAAACCCCCCGTCTAGCAGCCATGCATCATCAGACAATTCCTCATGCTCCTCATTTCGTGACTGCAGAAATGATTTGATCTCGGGCAGCAAGTCAACAAATCGCTGCAGTACTTTCCAGCGACTCAACCACCTTACACAAGCGTGGAGAATCAAGTCACCGTATGCGGTATCAAGCTCATCTAATACAGATTTAAACAAGCGGTGCTGAAGTCCTTTAGCGCAAATTGAATTAACAATCATAACGACAAGTGTCATGACATGAGACAGGTCCACTACTTTACTAGATAGTGCTTGCTGATGGATCACATAGTGATAGTTCAAAAACTCTGGGAAATTGGGATCCCGACGGCACAGTGCAATGAAGCCCGAATGCAACCCATGCAATGCCGGTGCCCCATCTGTAGTGATCGCTACCAGCTTATGAATGGGAATGCTGTTATCATGCACAAAACGTTTAAACTCGTTGTAAATGTACTCACCTCTTGTCCTCCCTTTTAATGGTAAAAAGTTGAGAAAAGCCTCCTCAGTAGTTGAATCCTTAAAAGCCATGCGAACAAACACCATCAGCTGTGCAGTGTCTGTCACATCCTGGGATTCATCAAATTGCAGCGAAAAGCACTCACAAAGTGATAAATCCTTGAGCACATGTTGATTCACGTCCTCCGATAACGACTCTACCCTTCTTGTCACAGTGGCTGGGCCAAGTGGCACACTTCCGATAGCATTTTTAATGTCCTCTTTGTTTTTTAATTCTTTGAATAACATCTCGGCGGCAATGGCCATTGCCTCCTTGTATAACTCTCCATCAATTAACGGTTTCTTATGTTTAGCCAAGATATGGCTGACACGGAAGGATGCCTCTGTTGCAGCCTTACTTTTAGCTGTCGGTTTGGTGAAAAGCGACTGCTGTGCTTTCAATACAGACTTGCGCTCGACAACTTTCTTTGAACGAAGAGTGCTCTGTAGCGGGTAGGTATCTTTGAACTTGGGGTGGATGGTGTTGTTGTACCACTCCACTTTACCCCTTTTTGCAAGAGCTACAGCCTGGTGACAAATCAGGCAAATCCTTTTGTCCTTAATTATCTACGGTGTACAGAAAATCATGTTCCCATTCTACATGAAAATTATATGTTTTTTGCTTTTTCCATTGTGCCTCCGCCATCTTTTCGTAGCTTGCGTATCATTAGCTTGATAGCTCGTGAGCGTTACAAGTGACTGAGCTAGTTAAGGCGGGAGTTAGGGCGTAATTTGTCAGATGTTATACCTAGAAACTGTATTTGATTGTCCAGATATACCCCTCCCCCGCCCCTCGACCTCCACCACTACACACAGGGCTCACACATGGCACATTTGAAATTTAATTAATAAATATTAACTCATAAATTAAAACATTTCAGATTTTTTTTCTTCTGAATTTGCGATCCACTTGGAATGCTTCCAAGATTGACTAGTCGACCGCGATCGACGGTGTGGTGACTCCTGCATTAACTCAACCCGAAAGACAACACATGGCTCAGTTTCTCCTGAAATATGCACTTCCAACTTACAAACACATTGAATTCCAACACTGGGTACAGACAAGCACACAACCGCAAGCAATATTGGCTGCATCAACTGGCAAGTGGAATATTCTCTATATTTCACCACGACGGTCCAAAGAGCATCTCCACTCTTCTCTGCCACGTTCACATTAGTGGTATATAATCATCCCCACCAAATGGAATAGCAGCTGCTCCAAAGTCAATGAAACATCATAAACTCGAAACTGACCGCCTCAAATTTAAGCAAACCAGTTGCTACCGTTCTTGTTTTTTCTATTTATGGATAGCCAGGGGCACACTCCAACACTCAGACATAATTTAAAAAAGAAGCATTTGTGTTTAGTGAGTCGGCCAGATCAGAGGCAGTAGAGATGACCAGGGATGTTCTCTTGATAAGTGTGTGAATTGGAGAGAAAAAAAATGTCCTGCTAAGCATTGGAAATGTAACTAGTCCTTTTGGGTGTCAGCGTAAATGTATAAAGTAAAAAGTACATTATTTTCCTTAGAAAGTAAAAGTAGTCAAAAATCTAAATAGTAAAGTAAAGCACAGATACCCCCAAAAACAACTTAAGTAGTACTTAAAAGTATTTTTACTTAAGTACTTTACACCACTGACGCAAATGCAGTATTCAACAGTCTGTTTGAAGCTGGAGCTGCCCCTTTCAACTCTCTACTGTACAGGCTGTGTTAGGGTACATTCATTTAATTTCACCCGTGCCACTTCTATTCCAATGTTTACACCTCACAGGGGCTAACGATTGGCTGTCAGGTGTGGGTTGGTGTCTACTGCACTGATGTTGTTTTTCAGTACAGGAATATGGGTTTTATGGAGCCATATTCTTTATTTTTAAATAATGGATTTAATGGTGCTCCGTGGGATGTTCAAAGTTTCTGATATTTTTTTGTAACCCAACCCTGGTCTGTACTTATCCACAACTTTGTCCCTGACCTGTTTGGAGAGCTCCATGGTGCCGCTTGCTTGGCGGTGCCCCCTTGCTTAGTGGTGTTGCAGACTCTGGGGCCTTTCAGAACAGGTGTCTATATACTGAGATCATGTGACAGATCATGTGACACTTAAATAAAGTCCACCTGTGTGCAATCTAACTAATTATGTGACTTCTGAAGGATCTTATTTAGGGTCTTCATAGTAAAGGAGGCGAATACATATGCACGCACCACTTTTCTGTTTTACATTTTTTTCATTTCACTTTACTAATTTTGACTATTTTGTGTATGTCCATTACATGAAATCCCCCCCAAAATCTATTTAAATTACAGGCTGTAATGCAACAAAATAGGAAAAACGCCAAGGGGGGATGAATACTTCTGTCAATGACTCACTGTTATAGTGTGTTATAGCCTGTAATCTAACACTCCGTTTTAGTCTGTTATAGCCTGTTATTTAACACTCTGTTATAGTCTGTTATAGCCTGTTTTCTAACACTGTTATAGTATAATATAGACTGTTATCTAACACTGTCATAGTCTGTTATAGCCTGTTATCTAACGTTCTGTTATAGTCTGTTTTAGCCTGTTATCTAACAATGTTATAGTCTGTTATAGCCTGTTATCTAACACTGTTATAGTCTGTTATAGCCTGTATCTAACACTCTGTTAAAGTCTGTTATAACCAAATAAAATAAAATTATATTTGTCACATACACGTGCTTAGCAGATGTTATTGCTGGTGTTGCGGAATGCTTGCGTTTTTAGCTCCAACAGTGCAGTAATATCTAACAATTTCACAACAATACACACAAATCTAAAGTAAAGGAATGGAAATAAGAATGTATAAATATTTGGACGAGCAATGTCAGAGCGGCATACACTAAGATACAGTAGAATAGGATAGAATACAGTATATACATATGAGATGAGTAATGCAAAATATGTAAACATTATTAAAGTGACTAGTGTTCCATTTTTAAAGTGGCCAGTGTTTTCAAATCTATGTATATAGGGCAGCAGCCTCTAATGAGCTAGTGATGGCTTTTTAACAGTCTGATGGCCTTGAGATAGAAGCAGTTTTTCAGTCTCTCTGTCCCAGCTTTGATGCACCTGCACTGACCTCACCTTCTGGGATGATAGCGGGGTGAACAGGCAGTGGCTCGGGTGGTTGTTGTCCTTGATGATCTTTTTGGCATTCCTGTGACATTGGGTGCTATAGGTGTCCTGGAGGGCAGGTAGTTTGCCCCCAGTGATGCGTTGGGCAGACCGCACCTCCCTCTGGAGAGCCCTGCGGTTGTGGGCAGTGCAGTTGCCGTACCAAGCGGTGATACAGCCCAACAGGATTCTCTCAATTGTGCACCGCTTTTGTGTCGTCTGCAAACTTGATGATTGAGTTGGAGGCGTGCGTGACCACGCAGTCATGGGTGAACACGGAGTACAGAAGGGGGCTGAGCACGCACCCTTGTGGGGCCCCAGTGTTGAGGATCAGTGAAGTGGAGGTGTTGTTTCCTACCTTCACCACCTGGGGGCGGCCCATCAGGAAGTCCAGGTCCCAGTTGCACAGGGCGTGGTTCAGACCCAGGGTCTCGAGCTTAATGATGGGCTTGGAGGGTTCTATGGTGTTGAATGCTGAGCTATAGTCAATGAACAGCATTCTTACATACGTATTCCTCTCGTCCAGATGGGATAGGGCAGTGTGCAGTGCGATGGCGTTTGCATCGTCTGTGGATCTATTGCGGCGGTAAGCAAATTGATCAGATTTGCAGAAGGGAGGGCAGGGGAGGGCCTTGTAGGTATCCCAGAAGATGGAGTAGCAGTGGTTGAGTGTTTTAGCATCGCGAGTTCTACAGTCAATGTGTTGATAGAATTTCGGTAGCGTTTTCTTAAAATGTGCTTTGTTAAAATCCTCAGCTACAATAAATGCGGCCTCAGGATATGTGGTTTCCAGTTTGCATGAAGTCCAGTGAAGATCTTTGAGGGCCATCGTGGTATCGGCCTAAGGGGAATGTACACGGCTGTGACTATAACAAAAAATAATTATCTTGGGAGGTAATACAGTCGGCATTTGATTGTGAGGTATTCTAGGTAGGGTGAACAAAATGACTTTAGTTCCTGTATGTTATCACAATCACACCATGAGTAGTTAATCATGAAACGTACACCCGCCCTTCTTCTTTCCGGAGAGAAATGTATTCCTGTCTGATGAACTGAGAACCCAACTGGCTGTACGGACTCAGACAGTATATCCCGAGAGAACCATCTTCCCGTGAAACAGAGTATGTTACAATCCCTGATGTCTCTCTGGAAGGAAATCCTCGCCCTGAACTTGTCAACTTTATTATCCAGAGACTGAACATTAGCAAGTAATATACTCGGATGTGGACTAAAAGACCAGTCCAAGTACCTCTTTTCCGCCGTCAGTGTTTTGGGTCAGCCTCTGGAGGGTACGAACAAAGGATCCAATTTGGGAAAGTCGTATTCCTGGTCGTAATGCTGGTAATGCTGGTAAGTTACCGTCGTCCTGATATTCAAAAGTTTTTCCTGGCTGTATGTAATAACACAAAACATTTCCTGGGCTAATAATGTAATAACACATAAAAAAAATGAAATACTGCAACGTTTCCTAAGAGCTAGAAGCACGGCAGCCCTATCCATCGGCACCATTTTCTGTGTCCTGTTATCTAACACTCTATCTAACACTTATAGTCTGTTTTAGCCTGTTATCTAACACTCTGTTATGTGTCTGTTATAGCCTGTTATCTAAGACTGTTTTAGTCTGTTATAGCATGTTATCGAACACTCTGTTATAGTGTGTTATAGCATGTTATCGAACACGCTGTTATAGTGTGTTATAGGCTGTTATCGAACACTCTGTTATAGTGTGTTATAGCCTGTTATCGAACACTGTTATAGTCTGTTATAGCCTGTTATCTAACACTTTGTTATAGTCTGTTACAACATGTTATCTAACACTGTTATAGTGTGTTATAGTCATTATATAACACTCTGTTTTAGACTTTTATACCCTGTTATCTAAGACTGTTACAGTTCGCTAGAGCCTGCTATCTAACACTGTTATAGTGTGTTATAGCCTGTTATCGAACACTCTGTTATAGTGTGTTATAGCCTGTTATTGGACACTCTGTTATATTGTTATATCCTGTTATATAACTCTGTTATAATGTGTTATATCTTGTTATATAACTCTGTTATAGTGTGTTATATCTTGTTATATAACTCTGTTATAGTGTGTTATATCTTGTTATATAACTCTGTTATAATATGTCATAGACTGTTATATAACTCTGCTAGTCCTCTAACCACACCCGCCTCTCCATAGCGACAGGACCAGCCTATGGTTGCTGAGTTTCAGGATGTCCACCCTCGCTGATGTTTCCACGGTGACAATCTGTGGCAGCATATGTGGCCTCTTCTGCTCTGACGGACCCTTCTGAAATCGTGTCATGTGACCTGAGAGACACACACACATACACATACACACACGCTGATGTCCATTTGTACAGATATCAAAGAGCGTTGCTCGTGGGGTTACTGCGAGGTTTGCAACTGGAATATTAGACATTTCTAAGCACATTCCACTTCTAATGCAACATTGTGTACCCCAAGCCTTGTGGTGTGCCTCTGCTGCTCCCCCTCCACTGGGAAAACATGGCTTCTTCAGCACATGGCCTTTGTTGTGAAAGCCCTTTAATACTTCAACCTGGGCCAGTTTAGGAGAATTCTCCAGAGTCAGAGTGGATCTAGATTTTTTCATGTTAGAAAATAGAGACTATAGCACTCGGCTTGGAATGTGAACGTGGCTGGGAATGTGAACGTGGCTAACCTCAGCCTAGTTCACCTCATTCTGAGGAAAGCTATGCTGCCTAAACACGTTGTTTTCCATCATTAAGAAAATACATGTTCTATTCCATTTGCATTGTCCTCCCAGTGCATAAACATCTCTCACGTGCACATCCAGATTGTGTCACATTAATCCGCAAGGATTGGATCAGTGTTAGCAATACTACAACCCTTCCAGCTGGCCCATGCAGCTACCACCAGTAGTGCTTAGGCCTATCTAATCCTATCAGAGGGACAAGGGGTTGATTTGGGATTCAGTGAAAGACGCTCTGGCTCTCTCCATTCCTCAGTCTCTTTAATGTGATTCAGAGAAAGACTCTCTGGTAGGAATGCACCGATATTCAATTTTTGGCCGATACCGATATCCAATATTTTCCTTGCCAAAAAAACGATAACGATAACCGATATTTAAAAATGTTGCGGCCTTTTAAGCATTCTAGTACAGTTAAATAGTTGAAACACACACACACACACTGACCAAAAAGTTATATTTACGTATGTCCCCATTACCAGTAAAACATAATCAAAACCTATTTCTTTCACTTACTTGGTGTGCCGTTTCATTGTTCATTTGTTCAATCGTTTCATTCTCAACCAGGATTTCATCATACATGTCAAGCAGTGAAGTTTCAGCTCTGTCTGTCCATGGTCTCTCTTCCTCGGTGCGCACTGTCACTGTGTCCGTTTCCATCTTGTCCAGCTGTGTATGTAACATTTCACGTAAACCATGTTTCTTGTCTGCATCGAAGTAATGGTCCTTGTACCTAGCATCGAGCATGGTGGCGACACACACAGGCACCGAATCGCTTGTCCACAGCCTCTAGTAGAGTACTTTTGGAAGTTTTAACCCCACGGTCTGTCAGCAGTTTTGTTGAGCAGGCGTTTCAATGCCATGACAGAGTGTATCAGTTGATGAGCATATTTCTCGAGTCAGTTGTCCGAATGGAGCTAGGAGTGTGTTCATGTTTCCAAGATTCAAATATGTTCTCAAGTGCCATTGAAATGGCAGCAGCGGTATGAGAACCGGCACATTCTTGAGCATGCAATACGGCTTTCCTCAGTAGGAAATCCTTGTTGACCCACTGTGCTGTCAGACTCAGCATGCTCATGGGGCTGACATCGCTGGTCCAAATGTCAGTCGTGAAGCTAATAGCAGTGACCCCCATAGCAAGTAGCTCATGGATGTGCGTTTCAACAGTACTGTGTAACTCCGGTAGGGCAACATCTGAAAAATAGCGCCTACTTGGTCGATGAAAGACAACATTATGCACGTCAGAGAACGGTTGATTGTCAAGGGCAATGAATTGCATTATGTTGGCGTTAATGGATTTTGCCTTTGAGTTGTCTCGCTGAAATGTTCTTACTCTTTAACCAACAGTACAGTTCAAGAAGAAGAAAATATTTACCAAGTAGACTAAAATAAAAAGATCATCAGTAATAATAAAAGTAACACAATAACAATAACAATAACAAGGCTATATACAGGGGGCATCGGTACCGAGTCAATGTGCGAGGGTACAGGCTAGTTGAGGTAATCTGTACATGTAGGTACATTACGCCATCTACCTTTGTTATATAGGTATGCACGTCAGCTTTGACATCTGTTTTGCACCTCGCCGTTAAACTAGACATTGGGCCGATGCCGTTGTTGGCATTTTTATCTAATAATCGTCCGATTCCGATATGCTTACCGATATATTGTGCATCCCTACTCTCTGGCTCTCTCCACTCCTCAGTCTCTTTAATGTGATTCAGTGAAAGACTCTCTGGCTCTCTCCACTACTCAGTCTCTTTAATGTGATTCAGTGAAAGACTCTCTGGCTCTCTCTACTCCTCAGTCTCTTTAATGTGATTCAGTGAAAGACTCTCTGGCTCTCTCCACTACTCAGTCTCTTTAATGTGATTCAGTGAAAGACTCTCTGGCTCTCTCCACTCCTCAGTCTCTTTAATGTGATTCAGTGAAAGACTCTCTGGCTCTCTCCACTCCTCAGTCTCTTTAATGTGATTCAGTGAAAGACACTCTGGCTCTCTATACTCCTCAGTTTATTTAATGTGATTCAGTGAGGTGACAATAATGTGGCCCACATGCAAAACATGCAGGCCATATGCAAAACACCATCTCAAAGCCTGAAATCTGGATCTTTACACGTAGAGCAATAGGTAAAATACCCTCTCCAGCTCCTAATTCAGATGTTAGCTCTTACGTTCTGCTGATAAGATGATGGCAGTGAGGAAGGGTGCTGATGGGGCCGATACTGAGAGTCTATTTCAATGTTCTAATTTTGTCATTAATCATCTCTTGGATCAGATAGCTATCTATTATGGTGCAGCAGCAGCAACAGCTCTCGACTCGTCTTCTCCATAGGTGACAATGGCTCTCTGTAGGTATCATCATGTTGAATAACAAGTGATTGATTGCCTCATTCTACTTCATTCTTTCTCCTGCTCTCTCTTTCTATCCCTCTCTATCTCTCAGAGTATGGTATGTCTCCTTTTGTCTCGTTCTCTTCTTGTCTCTCCATCTCTCTCTGTCTCCCTCTCCCTCTCTCCGAGTCTGATGAGTCATCCCTGCTTGATAGACAGACATACAGGCTGTTCTGTTCTGTTCCCTGCGGTTCCATGAACACCATAAATGCAACAAAACATTGGCTGCCCCTGAATTCACCACGCACACACTCACTCACTCAGAGAGAGAGACAGAGATGAGAGAGAGAAAGAGAGAGAGGAACAGAGAGAATGGGAATAAACAGGCATTTTCTCTGTGTGTGGTGTGATGTGGTGGGTGAGAGAGTCGGTGGGTGTTCTAAACTCTTCTCTTAGCAACAGAGAGATCGTGTTCCACCGACAGAACAGAACAAAACATGGCCAAGGTAACCCAGGCCTGGTAATTACCCACACAAACACACGCTGCTATCTTTAACATCAGGAGACAGAAAACATCACAGAGGGAACAGAGACAGACAGACAGCGAGAGAGACAAATCCAGTTGAATGATCTGCAAAATGTCTACCGTATAACAAAGTGCATTGGTTAGAATATCTCTCTGTATCTGTCACTGCCACATGGCATGTTGGATTGGGGAGGTAAGGGATACATTAACAGGTGGCATGTTTGTGTCACCTCAGACCAGTTTGCATGTGGTTTTACATACATTTGCGTCGTTTGACATCGAAGGATAATCCTGTAATACATACGGTAGACACAGAGTCAAGAATCAAGCCCTTCTTACTGGCTGTGTACTACAAGAAAAGACACAAAGAAGACTTTCAATGTAATCTACATTAATCTGAAACATTTTAACATTTAAGAATTATTCCATGACATTTTAATGAAATATTTATAAAGGCATCCTTGTAATGAAAGTTATATTATTCTTCCGCTGGGGCTTGGTGAAATGGAGAACATCCTCAGACAGAGGATTCTGGGAAGTGTTGAGTTGACGACTATCTCGTTAGAGAGTACAGATTGCATGTCGCTAGCTGTCCAACCCAACTTTCCCTTTCTCTGTATCTCTCTCGCTCTGTATCTGTCTCTCTCTCTCTCTTTCCCTGTATCTCTCTCGCTCTGTATCTGTCTCTCTCTCTCTCTTTCCCTGTATCTCTCTCGCTCTGTATCTGTCTCTCTCTCTCTCTTTCTCTGTATCTCTCTCGCTCTGTATCTGTCTCTCTCTCTCTCTTTCCCTGTATCTCTCTCGCTCTGTCTCTGTCTCTCTCTCTCTCTTTCTCTGTATCTCTCTCGCTCTGTATCTGTCTCTCTCTCTCTTTCTCTGTATCTCTCTCGCTCTGTATCTGTCTCTCTCTCTCTCTTTCCCTGTATCTCTCTCGCTCTGTATCTGTCTCTCTCTCTCTCTTTCTCTGTATCTCTCTCGCTCTGTATCTGTCTCTCTCTTTCCCTGTATCTCTCTCGCTCTGTATCTGTCTCTCTCTCTCTCTTTCTCTGTATCTCTCTCGCTCTGTATCTGTCTCTCTCTCTCTTTCTCTGTATCTCTCTCGCTCTGTATCTGTCTCTCTCTCTCTCTTTCTCTGTATCTCTCTCACTCTGTATCTGTCTCTCTCTCTTTCCCTGTATCTCTCTCGCTCTGTATCTGTCTCTCTCTCTCTCTTTCTCTGTATCTCTCTCGCTCTGTATCTGTCTCTCTCTCTCTTTCTCTGTATCTCTCTCGCTCTGTATCTGTCTCTCTCTCTCTTTCCCTGTATCTCTCTCGCTCTGTATCTGTCTCTCTCTCTCTCTTTCTCTGTATCTCTCTCGCTCTGTATCTGTCTCTCTCTCTCTCTCTCTGTATCTCTCTCGCTCTGTATCTGTCTCTCTCTCTCTCTCTGTATCTCTCTCGCTCTGTATCTGTCTCTCTCTCTCTCTTTCTCTGTATCTCTCTCGCTCTGTATCTGTCTCTCTCTCTCTCTCTCTGTATCTCTCTCGCTCTGTATCTGTCTCTCTCTCTCTCTGTATCTCTCTCGCTCTGTATCTGTCTCTCTCTCTCTCTGTATCTCTCTCGCTCTGTATCTGTCTCTCTCTCTCTCTTTCCCTGTATCTCTCTCGCTCTGTATCTGTCTCTCTCTCTCTCTTTCTCTGTATCTCTCTCGCTCTGTATCTGTCTCTCTCTCTCTCTTTCTCTGTATCTCTCTCTCGCTCTGTATCTGTCTCTCTCTCTCTCTCTTTCTCTGTATCTCTCTCGCTCTGTATCTGTCTCTCTCTCTCTCTTTCTCTGTATCTCTCTCAGCTCTGTATCTGTCTCTCTCTCTCTCTTTCTCTGTATCTCTCTCGCTCTGTATCTGTCTCTCTCTCTCTCTTTCTCTGTATCTCTCTCGCTCTGTATCTGTCTCTCTCTCTCTCTTTCCCTGTATCTCTCTCGCTCTGTATCTGTCTCTCTCTCTCTCTTTCTCTGTATCTCTCTTGCTCTGTATCTGTCTCTCTCTCTCTCTTTCTCTGTATCTCTCTTGCTCTGTATCTGTCTGTCTGTCTCTCTCTTTCTCTGTATCTCTCTCTCTCTCGCTCTGTCTCTCTCTCTCTCTCTCTGTCTCTGATATGCAAAGCAGGAGTTTTTAGAAAAGAGATTCATGCCACTGCAAGTCAATGGTCCACAGTGGTTGCCTTTGTGCGAGTTCTGTTTCATATGTTCCTTACAGAGTTGACCAAACAAATGGAAAATGATTAATCATTCATAGTATATGTTATTGTTTGTATTTCAAACTAAACTGAACAAAAATATTAACGCAACAATTTCAAAGATTTTACTGAGTTACAGTTCATATAAAGAAATCAGTCAATTGAACAAATTCAGTAGGCCCTAATCTATGGATTTCACAGGACTGGTAATACAGATATGCATCTGTTAGTGACAGATACCTTTAAAAAAAAATGTAGGGGCATGGGATCAGAAAACCAGTCAGTATCTGGTGTGACCAGAATTTGCCTCAAGCAGTGCAACATCTCCTTCTCATACAGTTGATCAGGTTGTTGATTGTGGACTGTGGAATGTTGTCCCACTCCTCTTCCCTGAGACGGTTTGCATAGAAATTCTTCGTTTGCGCAAACCCACAGTTTCATCAGCTGTCCGCATGGCTCATCTCAGACCATCCTGCGGGTGAAGAAGCTGGATGTGGAAGTCCTGGGCTGGTGTGGTTACACATGGTCTGTGGTTGTGAGGCCGATTGGACATACAGTACAGTAAGTTCTCTAAAATGATGTTGGAGGCGGCTTATGGTAGAGGAATGAACATTTAATTCTCTGGCAAATGCTCTGGTAGACATTCCTGCAGTCAGCATGCCAATTACATGCTCCCTCAAAATCTGTGGCATTGTGTTGCATGACAAAACTGCACATTTTAGTGTGGCCTTTTATTGTCTCCAGCACAAGGTGCACCTGTGTAATGACCATGCTCTCTAATCAACTTCTTGATATGCCACACCTGTTAGGTAGATGGATTATCTTTACAAAGGAGAAATGCTCACTAACACAGATGTAAACAAATTTGTGCACAAAATTTGAGAGAAATACACTTTTTGTGCATAATAGAACATTTCTGGGATCTTTAATTTCAGCTCATGAAACATGGGACCAACACTTTACATGTTGTGTTTATATTATTGTTCAGTTTAGTTAAGCTAGCTAGCTAGCCAGGCAGGCGCTAATTGAGGATGCATGAGCTTTCTCGTCCTACAGTTTCAAACAACACCAACTCCATTCAGAATATAAAGTAGCAGCCTACCTGTTGGATCTCGGTCGTTGTAGCCTATCCTTCACCTTTAACATTTAGTTATACTATGAACGTAACCATGTAAACATGAATGTGCACTTTTGCAGTTTTCTTACAGGAAAAGCCAGTGATGATGTTCATTGCTCTTGCGAGATGACAAGAGACAATGTTAATAGAAACACGTGAAACTGATGGAAAACCCACCATCATCAATCAGATGTGGTAATGCAGAATCACAACATCCCCCCCTGACAAGTGCCAACCTCCATTGTGATTGAATTAGGTGAGGAATTCGTTTAGCATCTTCCTTCTGAAGTGGAAAACTGCAAGGTCAAATCCTGGTTACACACGCACACACATACTTTCCTTGTTTCCTGGCTATGAGGAATTGGCCTTGGAGGATTGGGAGAAGACAGGATCAGAGTGCAGCAATGCGATAAAGCCACCCAGACCAAAGAGCCCAGAGTGGAAGGGTGGAATTTCCACCCTGGGTGTCATTTAGCCAGCGTCAAGTCAAGAGGAGGCAGAGTCATGTGACTGGAAGGATGGTGATTAACGTCGCTACCAGTTAAAAATGGAAGGATGGTGATTAACATGGCAGCCAGTTAAAAATGAAAGGATGGTGATTAACATGGCTGCCAGTTAAAAATGAAGGATGGTGATTAACATGGCTGCCAGTTAAAAATGGAAGGATGGTGATTAACATGGCTGCCAGTTAAAAATGGATCACAGGAAAGATGGCGGCAAACAAGACTGGAGTATATTGAAAAGATTATCAAAGAGTGTCAAGAGTCCACACACTTTAATGAATTAGAAACTGCATTATCTACAGTCCAGGGAAACATCTTATTACACCAGGGCCAAAATCTTCAAAGCCTCTCAGAGTAGGAGTGCTGATCTAGGATCAGTTTTGCCCTTTTAGATCATAATGAAAATATTATATAGATAGGTAGGTAGGATCTGATTCTAGATCATCACTCCTACTGTGAGACGCTTTGTGGATACAGGCACAGGTGTGTGGTAGATTCCTTTCATGTCCACAGGAAGGAAGGTGATGGTGATTACAGATTGATTTGGAGTTCAGCCAGGCTGTTTAAAGCAGTTTCTCATTCAGATCCTGGTTTTGCATCATGTCTTGATTAGTACCACAATCACAACAAGAACAACAGCAAGGAGAGAACAGGTGGCTGCAGCGCTAACCTCAATCTTTTACAGATCGGAGATGGCTTAGCTTCCAAAACAAGATATAATATACTTTATGTAATAATGTTATTATTATAACATCCAGAGAGGAGAGTCCAGGCCTGGTAGAGGGGAGTGCTCCGATCCTATCATATCCTCTCTCCCCATTAATGCATTCTGATTTAAGCATGTTCATCTTCAGAGGCAGGTCAGCCATGTGAGACGCCCGGCCCAGACCAGACTGGTGCGTCCTGTGTTCCAGTAAGAAGCAGCCAATACCACGTGTCCTGGCTGGTAGGAAACCATGTGACACTAACACGCGAGCACACACACACACGAACAAGCGCTCAAGCTCACACACATATGTGCCCGTATACAAACATTTATTTGACAGTATGTGATAGAAAGTATGAGACTGTATGCATCTGACTGTATGCATCTGACTGTATGCAGCAGACCAGCTGGCTGATGTTACAGATATATTCAATCTCTCCCTATCCCAGTCTGTTTTCCCCACATGCTTCAAAATGGCCACCATTGTCCCTGTACCTGAGAAAGCAAAGGTAATTGAACTAAATTAGTATTGCCCCGTAGCACTCACCTCTGTCATCATGAAGTGTTTTGAGAGACTAATCAAGGATCATATCACCTCCACCTTACCTGCCACCCGAGACCCACTTCAATTTGCTTACCGCCCCAATAGATCCACAGACGATGCAATCGCCACCACACTGCACACTGTGCAGCATACCTATGTAGAATGTTCATTAACTATAGCTCAGGATTCAACAACATAGTACCCTCCAAGCTCATCATCAAGCTCGAGGCTCTGGGTCTGAACCACACCCTGTGCAACTGGGTGCGGATTTCCTGAAGGGCCGCCCCCAGGTGGTGAAGGTAGGAAACAACACCTCCTCTTTGTTGATCCTCAACACTGGGGCCCCACAAGGGTGCGTACTCAGCCCCCTCCTGTACCCCCTGTTCACCCATAACTGCATGGCGAAGCACGCCTCCAACTCAATAATCAAGTTTGCAGACGACACAACAGTGGTAGGCTTGATTACCAACAACAAAGAGAAAGCCTACAGGGAGGAGGTGAGGGCTCTGGGAGTGTTGTGCCAGGAAAAAAAACACTCACTCCAAGTCAACAAAACTAAGGAGATGATCGTGGACTTCAGGAAACAGCAGAGGGAGCACCCCCCTAGCCACATCGATGGGACCGCAGTGGAGCAGATGGAAAGCTATAAGCTATAAGTTCCTCTGTGTACACATCACTGACAAACTGAAATGGTACACCCACGCAGACTGTGGTGATGCCATAGGAAGGCCAAAAAGATAATTAAGGACATCAACCACCCGAGCCACTGCCTGTTCACCCCACTATCATCCAGTAGACATAGATTAGGAATCACTAGCCACTTTAAGGAAATGAAACACTAGCCACTTTAATAATGACTCCGTATCTTGCATTACTCATCTCCCCTCGCTTCATACTCATCGCCAAACCCACTGGCTCCAGGTCATCTATAAGTCCCTGCTAGGTAAAGCCCGCCTTATCTCAGCTCGATGGTCACCATAGCAGCATTCACGCGCTCCAGCAGGTATATCTCACTGGTCACCCCCAAAGCCAATTCCTCCTTTGGCCGCCTTTCCTTCCAGTTCTCTGCTGCCAATGACTGGAAAGAACTACAAAAATCACTGAAACTGGAGACACTTATCTCCCTCACTAGCTTTAAGCACCAGCTGTCAGAGCAGCTCACAGATCACTGCACCTGTACATAGCCCATCTGTAAATAGCCCAACCAACTACCTCATCCCCTACTGTACTTTATTTATTTATCTTGCTCCTTTGCACCCCAGTATTTCTACTTTGCACATTCATCTACTGCACATCTACCATTCCAGTGTTTAATTGCTATATTGTAATTACTTTGCCACCATGGCCTATTTATTGCCTTACCTTCCTTATCTTACCTCATTTGTACACATTGTATATAGACTTGTTTTTCTACTGTATTATTGACTGTATGTTTGTTTACTCCATGTGTAACTCTGTGTTGTTGTATGTGTCAAACTGCTTTGCTTTATCTTGGCCAGGTCGCAGTTGTAAATGAGAACTTGTTCTCAACGTGCCTACCTGGTTAAATAAAGGTGAAATAAGCATTTTAAAAAAGATGTATAAACTGTACTCTATACTATTCTACGGTATCTTAGTCACTTTAATTGTGTGTAAATATTGCATCTCCCATCTCATATGTATATACTGTATTCTATACTATGCCACTGTATCTGAGTCCAATGCCGCTCTGACATATATGTATATTCTTAATCTATTCCTTACTTAGATTTACGTGTTTTTGGTTATGTTGTGAAACTGTTAGATATTACTGCACTGTCGGAGATAGAAGCACAAGCATTTCATTACACCCACAATAACATCTGCTAAACATGTGTATGTGACCAATAAAATTTGATTTGATTTGATCCGTAACATCATGTAGTTTAGGCTTAAAACCCTGCGACTCATAGCATAGATAGATGTTTCCTTTCGTACCCTTGCCTACGGCTGTTACGGTGACCGTATTACCGCCACACCGGCGATCACGTCATGACGGCATTCAAATTCCACGTGACCATTTAGTCACGGTAATTAGGCTTCTCCAAGCTCTGATGCTGCTGATGGTCATTAGTAGCCTACCAAACTTGCTAACTGCCTGGTACTCAGCACTCTATTGTCCCTCTAATCATTCTGACATCAATGCAAATGTAATCGATAATCGAATCAAACACTTCATGAGAGCCCATAAGCTCATGTTGCGCAACATTTCAATAGGCTATGCAATGGCGTGAGAAAACAGAGTGACGGCCTCTATTAAAGAGAGAAGGGTCCCGTCAGCTTTCTATAGGCTAGGCCTACTATATTTATTTCTCAACTTTCCTAATATTAAGCACATTGCTTCGTTTTACAACAGGAGTATAGCCTACCTGACTGGCATGAAAATGAACCACGCGAAAAGCATCCTCCATTCACTATTTAAGTGCATGGATGACATGTATTTTTTCCCCTGTCCCTGTTTCCAGACAGGTGCATAATGGTCCATTCTAAATCAAAACACATTTCACGCATATATTATTTAGTACAGTGAGGGAAAAAAGTATTTGATCCCTTGCTGATTTTGTACGTTTGCTCACTGACAAAGAAATGATCAGTCTATAATTTTAATGGTAGGTGTATTTTAACAGTGAGAGATAGAATAACAACAAAAAATCCAGAAAAACGCATGTGAAAAATGTTATAAATTGATTTGCATTTTAATGAGGGAAATAAGTATTTGACCCCTCTGCAAAACATGACTTAGTACTTGGTGGCAAAACCCTTGTTGGCAATCACAGAGGTCAGACGTTTCTTGTAGTTGGCCACCCGGTTTGCACACATCTCAGGAGGGATTTTGTCCCACTCCTCTTTGCAGATCTTCTCCAAGTCATTAAGATTTCGAGGCTGACGTTTGGCAACTCGAACCTTGAGCTCCCTCCACAGATTTTCTATGGGATTAAGGTCTGGAGACTGGCTAGGCCACTCCAGGACCTTAATGTGCTTCTTCTTGAGCCACTCCTTTGTTGCCTTGGCTGTGTGTTCTGGGTTATTGTCATGCTGGAATACCCATCCACCATCCATTTTGGTCTCATCTGACCACAACCTCTGAATCATTCAGATGTTCACTGGCAAACTTCAGACGGGCATGTATATGTGCTTTCTTGAGCAGGGGGACCATGCGGGCGCTGCAGGATGCCCGTGTAGTTCTGGGCTGATTCCTCACCATTCTCATGATCATTGCAACTCCACGAGGTGAGATCTTGCATGGAGCCCCAGGCCGAGGGAGATTGAAAGTTCTTTTGTGTTTCTTTCATTTGCGAATAACCGCACCAACTGTTGTCACCTTCTCACCAAGCTGCTTGGCGATGGTCTTGTAGCCCATTCCAGCCATGTGTAGGTCTACAATCTTGCCCCTGACATCCTTGGAGAGCTCTTTGGTCTTGGCCATGGTGGAGAGTTTGGAATCTGATTGATTGATTGCTTCTGTGGACAGGTGTCTTTTATACAGGTAACAAACTGAGATTAGGAGCACTCCCTTTAAGAGTGTGCTCCTAATCTCAGCTCGTTAGCTGTATAAAAGACACCTGGGAGCCAGAAATCTTTCTGATTGAGAGGGGCTGAAATACTTGTTTCTCTCATTAAAATGCAAATCGTTTATAACATTTTTCACATGCGTTTTTCTGGATTTTTTTGTTGTTATTCTGTCTCTCACTGTTCAAATAAACCTACCACCAAAATTATAGACTGATCATTTCTTTGTCAGTGGGCAAACGTACAAAATCAGCAGGGGATCAAATACTTTTTTCCCCTCACTGTATATGTAAAGACAAGATTAATTGAAGAATAGGCTGATGTGGTGACAATATTAGCCTATCACTTGTGAATTATATATTATCACTTGTGAATGATGCCCAGCTTGTGTGCAGTAAGGCAAAAAACAGTGCATGCCTTTTCCCCCCCGCCTTTTTCACATCATAGTCGCACACCTTATGTAGCCTAGCCCATAGGCCTATGTGTTTTGATAAGTTTTGTATCACAACTAAAGTGGCCAAATATCTTCTTAAAATGAAGAACACTAATCTTCTTTACAACAGGTGTAGAGCCTAACTGACATACATCTGCAGCGTGTGAGTTTCAAGTTTGGGGAAGAACACTTTCACCATGAAAATACACCTTTATAGTACAAGCATTACATGCATAATCGCATTTGCGGTCACTTTTGAGAATGCTGTTTTTCCGCTAATTGATTGAATTTTGGAACATTCATGCTCATAGCCTATGTGCATTGCTGCACTTATATCGTGAAGAAATAGCCTAATAGTTTATCAACATTTTAAGCCAAAAGTTCTGATCTGCTGTGTCAGTCTCATTGATTGCTTGAAAAAGGGTTTTTGCTGCTAATGGTTACATTAATTTGGGATCTATGGGATCTTCCAGACTATGTTTGGAATATTTATTTCTCGCACAGAATAGAAAAGGAAAAAGAAAAAGAAAACAGTTATTCGCTTGACAATCATCAGCTGAAAAAATGTAATGACCACCACATCCCTACCCCTGCTTCTTTAAAGCTGTCAAGTCTATGATGTCTGTACCCAAACACTCCACACATAGCAATTCATGTACAGTTGCTTGCGAAAGTATTCACCCCCCTTGGCATTTTTCCTATTTTGTTGCCTTACAACCTGGAATTAAAATAGATTTTTTGGGGGGTTTGTGTCATTTGATTTACACAACATGCCTACCACTTTGAAGATGCAAAATATGTTTTCTTGTCAAACAAACAAGAAACAAGACAAAAACATTTAAAACTTGAGCGTGCATAACATTTCTATAATAGTTATAAACTACAAAACTCCTCCAGCTCCTTCAAGTTGGATGGGTTTTTCTGGTGTACAGCAATCTTTAAGTCATACCACAGATTCTCAATTGGATTGAGGTCTGGGCTTTGACTAGGCCATTCCAATACATGTAAATGTTTCCCCTTAAACCACTCCAGTGTATGCTTAGGGTCATTTTCCTGCTGGAAGGTGAACCTCTGTCCCAGTCTCAAATCTCTGGTTTCCCTCAAGAATTCCCTGTATTTAGCGTCATCCACCATCCCTTCAATTCTGACCAGTTTCCCAGTCCCTGCTGATGAAAAACATCCCCACAGCATGATGCTGCCACCACCATGCTTCACTGTGGGGATGGTGTTCTCAGGGTGATGAGAGGTGTTGGGTTTGCGCCAGACATTGCGTGTCCTTGATGGCCAAAAAGCTAAATTTTAGTCTCATCTGACCAGAGTACTTTCTTCCATATGTTTGGGGAGTCTCCCATGTGCCTTTTGGCGAACACCAAGCGTGTTTGCTTATTTTTTTCCCTTAAGCAATGATTTTTTTCTGGCCACTCTTCCGTAAAGCCCAGCTCTGTGGAGTGTACGGCTTAAAGTTGTCCTATAGACAGATACTCCAATGTCTCCTTTTCAGCTCGTTCAGGGATATCTTTGGTCTCTTTGTTGCCTCTCTGATTAATGCCCTCCTTGCCTAGTCCGTGAGTTTTGGTGGGCGGCCCTCTCTTGGCAGGTTTGTTGTGGTGCCATATTCTTTCCATTTTTTTATAATGGATTTAATGGTGCTCCGTTGGATGTTCAAAGTTTCTGATATTTTTTTATAACCCAACCCTGATCTGTACTTCTCCACAACTTTGTCCCTGACCTGTTTGGAGAGCTCCTTGGTAACAGCTTGCTTGGTGGTGCCCCTTGCATAGTGGTGTTGCAGACTCTAGGGCCTTTCAGAACAGGTGTATATATACTGAGATCATGTGACACTTAGATTGCACACAGGTGGACTTTATTTATCTAATTATGTGACTTCTGAAGGTAATTGGTTGCACCAGATCTTATTTAGGGTCTTCATAGTAAAGGAGGCGAATGCACATGCACGCACCAGTTTTCCGTTTAAATTATTATTATTATTATTTTATTTTTTTATTTTTTTTACTTTACCAATTTGGACTATTTTGTGTATGTCCATTACATGAAATCCAAATAAAAATCAATTTAAATTACAGGTTGTAATGCAACAAAATAGGAAAAACGCCATGGGAGATGAATACTTTTGCAAGGCACTTTACAAACACAAACACACAAATAAAATAAAATAAAATCAACACACACACACAAAGAGAGAGCGAGAGAGATTATATCCATCTGAGGTGGAGAAGCCCCAGAGCATGGATTGCGGTCTTCCAGACAGCAGCAGCCACAATGTTCTCTGTTAATCTGTCACTACTCACACAGCCTGGGAGCCACAAGGTCACAATGGAAGCTGTGAGTCATATGCTCTCTGCTGCCACCATGAACCTAAATAAATATAGCATTGAGTCACCTCAGAGCTTCCTGTGTGTGTGTGTGTGTGTGTGTGTGTGTGTGTGTGTGTGTGTGTGTGTGTGTGTGTGTGTGTGTGTGTGTGTGTGTGTGTGTGTGTGTGTGTGTGTGTGTGTGTGTGTGTGTGTGTGCGTGCGAATGTGTTTGCTTGCAAGTGCGTGACTTTGCTTGTTATTGCGTAAGTGTGTGCATGCATATTGTAACTAAATGTTTACGATAGGTAAGAGCACATGCATATGTGTGTGCTCACCTGCTTGATGGGTTTGTATGCTTGCTTGTTTATGCTTGTGTGTATGTGTACGTGTGTTTGTGTATGTATAACACAGGTGGCTGGTGGCACCTTAATTAGGGAGGACAGGTGTTTGATACCATTCCATGCCCCGCATTCCAGCAGTTATTATGAGCCGTCCCACCCCTCACCACTGTCTGGGAAGAGAGGATACTTAATGAGGTAAAGAAGAAGAGAAGAGAATAGTTAAATGAGACTACCCAGTATCAGGCGTGGGCAGCAGGCAGTCTCAAAGTTAAGGCAGTGGGCAGCTGGAAATAGAAGCGCAGGCGATTTCTTCTCTCAAACAAATAAGCCACAGCAGAGACTGACGCAGAGGTAGCTCTTTCATTAACTCATTTAAAGGTGAAGTAAACCCTGTCTTTCATTCATTTCTATGCAAACACACCCATCGTTCATTAATGATGCAGCGAAATGTTGCCACAATCAGCACTAATGCTCTTGTTCCTTGAAAAAGGAAGTGGTTCTGCCTGCCTCTTGCTATTACAGTATTGAGTGCCGCAGACCCTATCAGATATACAGAAAACATCCCTCACAAAGATAAACATATCTGCTGCTTGGTTTATCTCCATGAATATGTCACTGGCATTGGTCGACTCTCACACATTTTCCATACAGATAAGACCTTTCAAGCAATCCTGGTGTGTTGCCACACACACACACACACATAGACACATGCATACACACACAGGACACAATGATCTAGTGTTGAGGTGATTGTGTGCGTGGTTGCAGTGGCTTGATAAGTAGTACCCTAGCTCTACATATAAACGAATGTGAAGCCATGTTGAGATAAGGAGCTGTATATTACATCTCTGGTCCTGGCAGTGTTTCTCTGTGATATGGCACCTCAGATATTATCAGGGAGACTTTGGCAGCACGCTAACAGCAGTGGTAACACAGCCACAACAGGATTTAAAATAGCAGTATGCACTGTCACCAATGGCAGTTTGGGATGAAAACAGTCCAAATACCTGTTTTTTACAGATTCTGTCAAATATATCTATTTTAAGTTTAGCTTGTGATGTGGTGTGACTGTTCTGACAGGAGTAGGAGTGAGTCGGAGACAGACAGATAGACAGACAGACAGACAGGTAGGTGGGGTAGATAGAGAGACTGACTGATAGGTTGGGGAGATAGAGAGACTGACTGATAGGTTGGGGAGATAGAGAGACTGACTGATAGGTTGGGGAGATAGAGAGACTGAAACCAGCCCTACTAGTCAGATGAGTGTTCAGTCAACCACAGTCAGCCTACTGTAATCTCACAAACACTATCTGACCTTCAGGAATTATAACTTTGTGGCAGATTCATTTGTAATAAGTCAGTAACATTTTATTGATAGATACTATTGTATTTTAAAAGCACTTCCAGTGCACGCTTATTCACACTTATTGCTACAGTAAATGATATGCCATATCTAGCTCTAACATTGCTACAATATATAATATCTGAAATTCATTTTGAAACTAGGAAATACATTCATATTACGGATTACCAGGACGTGTACTCAAAGCATGCGCGGACCAACTGGCAAGTGTCTTCACTGACATTTTCAACCTATCCCTGACTGAGTCTGTAATACCTACGTTTCAAGCAGACCACCATAGTCCCTGTGCCCAAGGAAGCGAAGGTAACCTGCCTAAATTATTACCGCCCCTTATCACTCACGTCAGTAGCTATGAAGTGCTTTGAAAGGCTGGTCATGGCGCACATCAACACCATCCTCCCGGATACCCTAGACCCACTAAGATTCGCATACCGCCCCAATAGATCCACAAATTGTGCAATCTCAATCGCACTCCACACTGCCCTTTCCCACCTGGACAAAAGGAACACCTATGTGAGAATGTTGTTCATTGACTACAGCTCAGCGTTCAACATCATAGTGTCCACAAAGCTCATCACTGAGCTAAGGACTCTGGGACTAAACACCTCCCTCTGCAACTGGATCCTGGGCTTCCTGACGGGCCGCTCCCCAGGTGGTAAGGGTAGGCAACAACACGTCTGCCACGCTGATCCTCAACACTGGGGCCCCTCAGGGGTGTGCACTTAGTCCCCTCCTGTACTCCCTGTTCACCCACGACTGTGTGGCCAAACACGACACCAACACCATAATTATTTTGCTGACGACACAACAGTGGTAGGCCTGAACACTGACAACGATGAGACAGCCTATAGGGAGGAGGTCAGAGACCTGGCAGTGTGGTGCCAGGACAACAACCTTTCCCTCAATGTGAGCAAGACAAAAGTAGTTGATCGTGGACTACAGGAAAAGGTGGGCTGGACAGGCCCCCATTAACATCGACGGGCTGTAGTGGAGCGGGTTGAGAGTTTCAAGTTCCTTGGTGTCCACATAGCCAACGAACTATCATGGTCCAAACACACCAAGACAGTTGTTAAGATGGCACAACAACATCTGTTCCCCCTCAGAAGACTGAAAAGATTTGGCATGGGTCCCCAGATCCTCAAAAAGTTCTACAGCTGCACCATTGAGAGCATCCTGACCGGTTACTTCACCGCCTGGTATGGCAACTGCTCGGCATCTGACCTTAAGGTACTACAGAGTGTAGTGCGTACGGCCCAGTACATCACTGGGGCCAAGCTTCCTGACATCCAGGACCTATATACTAGGCGGTGTCAGAGGAAAGCCCCAAGAATTGTCAGAGACTCCAGTTACCCAAGTCATAGACTGTTCTCTCTGCTACCGTATGGCAAGTGGTACCAGAGCGGCAGGTCTAGGACCAAAAGGCTCCTTAACAGCTTCTACCCCCAAGCCAAAAGATTGCTAAACAATTAATCAAATAGCCACCCGGACTATTTACATTGACACCCCCCCACCCCCTTCATTTGTTTTGTTCACTGCTGCTATTCACTGTTTATTATCTACGCACAGTCACTTTACCCCTACCTGTACAAATTACCTCGACTAACTTGTACCCCCGCACATTGACTCGGTACCGGTACACCCCCTGTATATAGCCTCGTTATTGTTATTTTATTGTGCTACTTTTTATTATTTTTTACTTTAGTTTATTTGGTAAATATTTTCTTAACTCTTTCTTGAACTGCACTGTTGGTTAAGGGCTTGTAATTAAGCATTTCACAGTAAGGTCTACACTTGTTGTATTCGGCAGATGTGACAAATTAAATCTGATTTGATTTGATATTGTGCTGTATTATGAAATGCACCCATATCATACAGCTCAAACAGTTTGCTAGAATGCTTTCCTTTGAATTCCTCTATTGTGAATAGAACCAGCAGCAGCCAGCCAGTCTGCCAGCCAGTCAGTGCCTTGGCTCACATCCACTTTAACAGAACAGAACTGTTAGAATGGAGCTGCTGGCTGCCTCAGATGACTCACCCTCCATTGATGAGCAGCACAGCCATCCATTCCAACTTGGGGAACCAGACCCAGGCAGCACAGAGCTTTCGTCTCCCCAACACACAGCCCTTCTGACTGGGCTGGGCCTCCTCTCCCCTCCCTCTTTCTGCCGCCATGCAGCCTCAAGCAGCCCAGACCTCTCCTCTCCTCCACACACGTCCCTCCCACCTGGGTTGGGCTTCCCCTCCTCTCCCCCTCTACACTGCTTTGCAGCCTCCAGCAGGCCTGCGTTTAAATTAGAGGCTTGGCGCAGTGCCAGGTGAACAGGCTTTCTCAGTAAGCTATACATAACAGGCAGAATGCCATTCATTCTGATAGAAGACTGGAAGACGGAGTGAGTCACTGTTATAGTGGAGAGGGGTGGAGGCCTAGTAAACTGGCTACGCCTGCTGGTTTTTGAGAATATGATCAGAGTGCTGGAATGTATTTTATTTGTTCATGAAGACACATGATTAAACATTATGTGGCATTGTACATACAGCATTCTTGCAAAATCATATGAAATACAGTGGGGGAAAAAAGTATTTAGTCAGCCACCAATTGTGCAAGTTCTCTCACTTAAAAAGATGAGAGAGGCCTGTAATTTTCATCATAGGTACACTTCAACTATGACAGACAAAATGAGGAAAAAATCCAGAAAATCACATTGTAGGATTTCTAATGAATTTATTTGCAAATTATGGTGGAAAATAAGTATTTGGTCACATACAAACAAGCAAGATTTCTGGCTCTCACAGACCTGTAACTTCTTCTTTAAGAGGCTCCTCTGTCCTCCACTCATTACCTGTATTAATGGCACCTGTTTGAACTTGTTATCAGTATAAAAGACACCTGTCCACAACCTCAAACAGTCACACTCCAAACTCCACTATGGCCAAGACCAAAGAGCTGTCAAAGGACACCAGAAACAAAATTGTAGACCTGCACCAGGTTGGGAAGACTGAATCTGCAATAGGTAAGCAGCTTGGTTTGAAGAAATCAACTGTGGGAGCAATTATTAGGAAATGGAAGACATACAAGACCACTGATAATCTTCCTCGATCTGGGGCTCCACGCAAGATCTCACCCGTGGGGTCAAAATGATCACAAGAACGGTGAGCAAAAATCCCAGAACCACACGGGGACCTAGTGAATGACCTGCAGAGAGCTGGGACCAAAGTAACAAAGCCTACCATCAGTAACACACTACGCCGCCAGGGACTCAAATCCTGCAGTGCCAGGCGTGTCCCCCTGCTTAAGCCAGTACATGTTCAGGCCCGTCTGAAGTTTGCTAGAGAGCATTTGGATGATCCAGATGAGGATTGGGAGAATGTCATATGGTCAGATGAAACCAAAATAGAACTTTTGGTAAAAACTCAACTCGTCGTGTTTGGAGGACAAAGAATGCTGAGTTGCATCCAAAGAACACCATACCTACTGTGAAGCATGGGGGTGGAAACATCATGCTTTGGGGCTGTTTTTCTGCAAAGGGACCAGGACTGACTGATCCGTGTAAAGGAAAGAATGAATGGGGCCATGTATCGTGAGATTTTGAGTGAAAACCTCCTTCCATCAGCAAGGGCATTGAAGATGAAACGTGGCTGGGTCTTTCAGCATGACAATGATCCCAAACACACCGCCTGGCAACGAAGGAGTGGCTTTGTAAGAAGCATTTCAAGGTCCTGGAGTGGCCTAGCCAGTCTCCAGATCTCAACCCCATAGAAAATCTTTGGAGGGAGTTGAAAGTCCGTGTTGCCCAGCGACAGCCCCAAAACATCACTGCTCTAGAGGAGATCTGCATGGAGGAATGGGCCAAAATACCAGCAACAGTGTGTGAAAACCTTGTGAAGACTTACAGAAAACGTTTGACCTCTGTCATTGCCAACAAAGGGTATATAACAAAGTATTGAGATAAACTTTTGTTATTGACCAAATACTTATTTTCCACCATAATTTGCTAATAAATTCATAAAAAATCCTACAATGTGATTTTCCTCATTTTGTCTGTCATAGTTGAAGTGTACCTATGATGAAAATTACAGGCCTCTCTCATCTTTTTAAGTGAGAGAACTTGCACAATTGGTGGCTGACTAAATACTTTTTTTCCCCACTGTAGGTTCAATGTGCATAACACAATGTGTACACTAAACATCAGAAACCGTTTCACCATATTAAAAGGGCAAAATAATGAAGAGGATCTCTACTTTGACATCAGTGTGTGTGACATCATTGTGACATCTGTTGGCTATCCTCATAGCTGGTTTCTGCTACTACAAACATTTTCAGCAGATCCTCTAATCAAATACTGCTTTCACATAGGATTTAAGGTATTTAGCCTGTACAAATATTATGGATTACCCCCTTTAAAACAGGCCATTTTTACCACATTCTTGACTACATACACCTTTTGTGCCTCCCGTGCATGCTGGGGACGAGTGGTAGTAGTGGTGTGCAGATGTGGGTGGGGTCTATTTTAATGAATCCATTGAGAATATACACCAAAAATAAACCAATTATGAATTAATTTAGGCAGGTCCCAAGAAACATTATATTTTCAAAATAATCAAATATTTTTATTTTAAATTAGGCCTATGTTACAGGTCTGTGCAGCCATGGCTGAACCATCCAAATTAAATCAATAGTTCATTATTTTGTTCATTACAGAGACAAGACACACCTACCTGATCACAGTCAACACACATTCGGAAAGTATTCAGACCCCTTAACATTTTCCCAGCCTAATTTTAGGCTATCCTAACCAAATATCCAAACGGAGATCCAGAAAAAAAAGAAAAAAGAAGACATTTATTGATCTATCAAAACGAGTCCCTGAGCTTGTTTCAATGGCGCTATCATCTAGTTGACCACACACGGGTAGGCTATTGCTTCAAATGTATAGACTACAAGGATTGGATGACTTTGGGAGTTTCAGTAAGCAACAATTTGATACATGCCTTCAATTGCGTTAGCCTACTTTATTCCAATATTTGTTATTCAGTGATATTTATTCCCAAAGTAATTATTTCTGGATCCATCCAGTTGTAGTTAAGAAAACAGTGCATGCTTAGTGGTGGACGATACCAAGAGATGGGACGAAGTGACATGCCTTGCAAAGTTTAGAACTGGCAGGAGGATGGTTAACAGGCGCTGCCTAGAAACCATCAAGAGATTAAGAGCATAGTGCGTGTTTCATACTAAGCCTTAGTCAAACTTTACCGAAATGATTACTAAGTCATTTGGCAGAAATAGGCTAAACATTTCGGCTTTGATGCTTCAATACCTTACAGATAAAGAAAATGCGGAAAAAAGGTTGGCGGTATGATAAAATTGGCGGAAAAACGTTAGTATTAAAAGAAATGTTAAAAGTGTGAGGAAACTAAAACTATAGGCTACTATACAGCTTTTACAGCATATGGTATTTAGTATTTCAATCAAAGGCAAAATAATATGAAAAGACAAAGCTATAACATTGATATCAACTGCTGCTGTTGATATTTCCTTCAGTATCATTTTATCGTGAGTTTTTTCCTCCATGTTGTGATGATATCACCGCGTTGTCTCCAAGATTGGTTCTGGGAGCGTCTCTCATTCCTCTCTCTGTTATTACACCATCTGGTTTCTCACTATATAGGCCCTATACTGCCGCTAGCTCTCACAAGCTACTTCACAAAGTAATAACACAGAATATAGGTCTTCCACACTACAGCCCCAATGTGTTTTACTGTACACAGCAAATATTTCACACACACAAGGGAAACCAATGTCTAACCTATAGCAGATGCTAAAGGTTTATTACATTACAAGATACATCTTTGCAGTTCCCAGTGTCTCCTTGTCATAAAATAGGCTAAGTCTTGAGGATGAACTGTTCAGCCAAGTTCCAGACTTGGTTCAGTGGTTATTAGATCCCAGTTATAGTGTTACCCAGGGTACTGTCGTTGGTTAGAATCCTACTGTCTCTTTGTGCAGTGTTCCTTCAGTAGTCCAGTTGCCAGGTGAGGTGAGTAGCAGCTGTGGAATGTGCACTGGCCATGTCTGTTTAGTCTGCTACTAAACACTGAAGGAGATGTTACTTATTTTCCTGGCTGGCATACCACTGACAGCCCAGGAGGCAGGCATCAATTTTCTTAGACAGTTCAGCTCACAACCTGTAGTAGCCATGTGCTCTCACCAACACTTACCACAAGCGCTCTGAACAAAGGCTCCAACATGCCTCCAGACTGCATCACTTCCTGTGGTCAACTGCCCTTCAAACAGAACAATACAGGTATTTTATACAAGTCAGGTGAACATACAATAACTAAATAAACAAATGAAATGTCTGGAGAGTTAACGAGGCAATCAGTCACATCTGAGACGTTTATGTATGCGTGACCGGGCCTGTTGGAAAAGAACAGAACACAAGGTGAAATATTCCTCTTCCTGTATTAGACACAGTCAGAGCTCCTGGGAGATGTGATTCCGCTCTGCTTCTCTCTGTTAACTACATCACAACTATCTCATTTACAAGCTGTTTCTCTGCCTCTCCAGGAAACTGAATTATTCTTTGTGCTAAAATTATTACATAATCGGTGTGATTTATGCATTTTTTTTTTTTAAGGGATTGTGTCTCCAGAGAAGTTGAAATTAATAATAACTTGTCTTTTGAAGTATGCGTTTTGAATAAATGACTATGAATCCATTGACAAAAGTGAACAAGAGCAAGGTCTGTATGATTTCCCATGAAATAATTTCATGGTGGTACTATTCGGACTGAACCCGGTACCATCCATTTTAAAAGAGAGAAGTGGAATGGGGAGGCGAGAGAGGGGAGACCAGCTGCGTGACATTACCTGACTGCACAGTAGGTTACAGATTTGTTTAAACATTAAACAGGTGACACACATGCATGCACGCACACAAACACAATCACACACACAATCACTCACAATCACACACACACACACACATGACAGGATTGTTGACCATATACACACAGCTCAGTCATGGCATTACAGGACAACAACTTCAGCTGTCCCCGAACCACACAGGATGTTGTACCGTTCGGACATCGCTCATCCATATATTTATATGTACATACTCGTATTCATTCCTTTACACTTGTGTGTATAAGGTAGTTGTTGTGAAATTGTTAGATTACTTGTTAGATACTACTGCATGGTCGAAACTAGAAGGACAAGCATTTCGCTACACTCGCATTAACATCTGCTAATCATGTGTATGTGACAAATAAAATTTGATTTGATTTGAAGTCAGCAGAACGGGTTGGTTGAGACAATAACAACATACAATACAGGGTATTCTCAGCCTTGTCTCATCTCTGTATGTCTTCACAACTGTCTGTGGAGTGCTCTGGGGGTGCCCTACTCACAGGACAAAACATGAAAGACAATCACTGAGTTTTAATCACAGAGCAGCGATCTTACAAACATCTGATGATTAGTAACGAGCATGTAGCAGACTTACAGTAGTTGAGTTCTTCTTATCATAAAGCGCATATCATACAAACCTCTCTACCTACAATAAAATGTACCATAGACACTCAGCTAGCTTTTTCTCTCTGATATTCTACAGCGAGACTCTCCTGACCTCAAATAAGTTATTGCTGTCGCGCCAACCAATAGTAGGCTTTGATTGAAGCTCAATGTTAAATTCAAATCTCTCTACCATCATATCTAAGCCAATATGACCAATGTCGATGTAAATGTGCAAATCCTAGAAGGCCAGCATCCCGGAGTTGCCTTTTCACTGTTGACGTTGAGACTAGTGTTTTGCGGGTACTATTTAATGAAGCTGCCAGTTGAGGACTTGTGAGGTGTCTGTTTCTCAAACTAGACACTCTAATGTACTTGTCCTCTTGCTCAGCTGTGCATCGGGGCCTCCCACTCTTCTTTCTATTCTGGTTAGAGACAGTTTGCGCTGTTCTGTGAAGGGAGTAGTACACAGCGTTGTACCAGATCTTAAATTTCTTGGCAATTTCTCGCATGGATTAGCCTTAATTTCTCAGAACAAGAATAGACTGAGGAGTTTCGGAAGAAAGGTCTTTGTTTCTGGCCATTTTGAGCCTGTAATTGAACCCACAAATGCTGATGCTCCAGATACTCAACTAATCTGAAGAAGGCCAGTTTAATTGCTTCTTTAAACAGCACAAGTTTTCAGCTGTGCTAACATAATTGCAAAAGGGTTTTCTAATGATCAATTAGCCTTTTAAAATGATAAACTTGGATTAGCTAACACAACGTGCCATTGGAACACAGGAGTGATGGTTGCTCATAATGGGCCTCTGTATGCCTATGTAGATATTCCATAAAAGAATCTGCTGTTTCCAGCTACAATAGTCATTTACAACATTAACAATGTCTACCCTGTATTCTGATCAATTTGACGTTATTTTAAATGGACAAAAAATGTGATTTTCTTTCAAAAACAAGGACATTTCTAAGTGACCCCAAGCTTTTGAACGATAGTATATATATATACATATATTTTGGCAGACGGCAGGGAGAGGTGAGGGGAGTGGTTATTGAAGGGAGATATCTTGTTGGCTCCAGCCCCGAGCCTTATATGTACTTCCTGCCCCAACGAGGCGAGCCTGTGGATCATTAAGCAAGGGAGTACTGGGGGATAAAAGAGGAAGCGGCCTGCACAAAGGGGCAGAGAACAGAGAGGGAAGTGTGTGTTATGAAGAGTGTGAGAAGAGAGAGAAATATCTGTGTGATTACCCGTTGTGACCTGGACTGTCTGACTACCCCCACTGTGTACGGAACAGACAACGAGAACGGTTTGTGGACTGTGAAGTGGTTGGTGGATTACCCCCTTTTCCCCAGTGTGCAAAACTCCCTAATAAACTCCATATTTGCTTTCTAGTTGTGCTCCTTGTGCGTGTTTGGTTATTGAACTTGGTGATGTGGAAACCCCACACCCTTGTACCTGCTACATGTGTTAGAGAATGCGGGCAACCCAAACCAAGTTCAATAACTAAACAGACACAGAGCACAATGGAAGCATTGGTGAAACAGCTGGTGGAGGTGAACAAAGCCCAGCAGGCTAGGCATCAGGAGCTTCTGGAGGAACAGCGTCAGCAGACCACTCTCCTGCGAGCTGAACTCAGCCAGCTGACAGCCGCCCAGGCCGGCATGGAGGCAGGCGCAGCACTCTCTCCCAAACCCAGTCGGTTTATACTGAAGCTGAAAGAGCCTGACGACATTGAGGCTTACCTCCCAAGCCTTCGAGAGGACGGCGGCTAGGAAGAAATTGCCCCATGAGCAATGGGCCAGCCTGCTAGCACCCTTCCTGTCAGGTGTGGCACAGAAGACCTATCAGGATCTGACGGCTGACCACGAGGGGCTGAAAAAGGAAATCCTGCGCCGGTATGGTTACACCCTGATTAGCAGGGCACAAACATTCTATGATTGGGTGTATGATCCTACAGCGTCCCCCCGATCGCAAATGCATGATCTAATTAATCTGGCCAAGAGCTGGCTAACTGCTGAACCACTGACACTCAAGCCCATCGAGAAAGTGGTCATAGATACATTTCTACACTCTCTCCCGTCCGAAGCGAAAACGTTTGCAAGCCAAGCTAACCCAAAGAATGCAGATCAGCTGCTGGAACTGGTGGAAGGACAACAGGGGGCTTTGGAGGTCCTGCACAGTGGACAACCACAAAAGGCAGAACCCTCCACTCGCCTGAAGGAACTAAAAAGGGAGGAGGACAATGCCAGGACCCCGGCCAAGGATGGAGGGGGACCAACAGCCATCTCGCCGAGACGACGCCCCTTCCTGAACCTGGACAGCAGGAAATGCTACGAGTGTGGCGAGCCGAGACACATCACCTAGAACTGTCCAAACCGCGATGTCCCGAGGCCTTCGGCCTCAGCCAGTGAGTTAGCCACCGGGCGGCCCTGCGGCTTGCTGATGGCATGCTAGGCTAAGGAGAGTGGTCCTTCCCAATGGAAAGGACACCACGGCACTTGTGGACTCCGGGAGGATGGTGACCCTGATCCGACCTGACGTCGCCCAGTCCCCGAACCTGGCTGACACAGTGGCCATCACGTGCATATACGATGAGACCAAGGACTACCCTACCACACTCCTCCACCTACAGACCACAAAGGGACTACACACGGCACCAATGGGAGTTGTCCCGAACCTGCCTGTGCCGGTCCTTATCGGGAGGGATTTCCCAATATTCCACCAACTGTGGAACAGTATGTCCAGAGACGTGGGGAACCATGGGAACCAGAAAGGAGGAGGAAGCCGGAGAGCTGGGAGGGACGCCAGAAGGAGGGATGCCTGGATGTGTGGATTCCAGAAAGTGGACCCCCAGGCGTCAACAGAATCAGGTGAAGCCAGACTGGAAGGTATGTTTCCGATGGACCATGAGGTGGTGCCAGAGCCCACCTCTCTAGCGGGCCGGTTCGGTATGGCCCAACTGGAGGATCCCAACTTGGCCAGCGCTCTCCAGCATGTGACCATGGTGGACGAAAAGCCCATGGAGGGGGTAAGTCAAATCACTTACAGCAACTTCTTCTTTATAGAAAAATGGGGGTATCAGGTCGTGAAGAAGAATGACGAATGTAGAGTTGTTGTTGGTGCCCCGTCCCTTTGTACCATCTCTCCTGCAGTTGGCGCACTCCCACCTTCTTGGGGCTCACCTAGGGGTGGAGAAGACCTTAGACAGGATCAAGGCACGAGAGCAGTGGAAGATTACTGCCGCAGTTGCCCAGAGTGCCAGCAGGTGGCTCCAAAACTCCACTTCGCAACCCCTTAATTCCCCTACCCATTATTCCAGTCCCTTTAAGGATTGCAATGGAGGACTGCAATGGACCTGGTGGACCTCTACCCAAGAGCAACCGAGGGCACCAATACATCCTGGTGATTCTGGATTATGCCACCAGGTATCCGGAAGACATTCCCCTGCGCACCATGGCCACCAAGAGAATCGCACGTGAGTTATTCATGCTTTTCTCCCGAGTAGGCATCCCCGACGAGATATTGACCACCAAGGGCACCCTGTTTATGTTGCGAATCATGAAGGATCTATGCAAATAAATTAAAATAACCCAGTTGCGCACCTCAGTGTATCACCCACAGGCCGATGGGTTGGTGGAAAGATTCAATCGAATCCTGAAGCAGATGCTAAAGAAGGTGATGGAGGCAGATGGAAATAATTGGGACCAGCTGCTATCCTACCTGATGTTCTTGGTCCCAGAAGTGCCCCAAGCTTCAACAGGATTCTCTCCCTTCGAACTCCTGTACGGGAGACGACCCAGAGGACTGGTGGACATGGCTAAAGAAGCCCGGGAACAGCAATCGTTGCCCCACCGAACCATGGTGGAATCTGACCCAGATTTACCATGTGGATTTGCTAAAGAAATGGAATGCACGTGATATACCCCGAAGAAGGCTACCACAGAGATCAAGCCAGCGGAGGTGCCACTGGGGGAGCAGCTGAGCCAAGCACAGAATCAGGAGCTGAGGGAGTTGGTCAGCCGGAACCAGGATGTGTTCTCCAGTGAACCAGGACATACCGATCTGGTACAGCACAGCAACATCACCAAACCAGGGAAAAAGGTGCCCTTAGCAGGTGCCCTTAGCTCCCAAAGCATGGGAGAAAACTGCTTTTGCTACCCTGACGGGCTGTTCCATAACAAGAATCTGCCCTTTGATCTGCACGGGCCCCCGGCCACCTTCCAGAGGTTGATGGACCGGATTCTCCGGCCCCATCATGAGTTAGCGGCGGCCTACATTGACGATATTGTGATCCATGGGAGCAAGTGGGAGACACAAATAAACCAGGTGAGCGCGGTACTGCGGGCCTTACAGGAGGTGGGGCTAACAGCAAACCCAAATAAATGTTGGCTCGGCCTGCGGGAGGCTGAGTACCTGGGGTACACAATCAGGAGGGGATGTGTCAAGAAAGTGGAGGCAATTCTGGACTGGCCCGGCCCCCTCACCAAGAAGCAGGTACGCACGTTTGTGGGGTTTAGTTGCTACCGGAGACTGGTGGGTGCCAGGGGTGGGTGCCGTCCTATCACAGCTACAAGAAGGTGAGGAACACCTAGTCATGTACATTAGCCGGAAGCTGTTGCCACGGGAACAAAGATATTCCACTGTGGAGAAAGAATGTCTAGCAATCAAGTGGGCGCTGGAGATGCTGAAGTATTAGTTATTGGGACGGCACCCTCGTAACGGACCATGCACCACTGGTTTGGATGTCACGGAATAAGGATATCCTTACAGCCCTTTGCTTTCTCTGTCGTCAACAGATCAGGTGCAGCCCATGGAGATGCCGATGCCCTCTCCAGGAGGGATGCTCCGGGTCAGGGGGGAGGGTGGCAGACGGCAGGGAGAGGTGAGGGGAGTGGTTATTGAAAGGTGTATCTTGCAGCCCGCTGGCTCCACCCCTGAGCCTTATATGGACTGTCAGAGAAAAATTGCAAGATTATGTTATAATACTTTTATTACATCAAATGGTTGTTTTATTTCAAATGAATAGACTATTCTGTTAACTATTGTGTGTGTGTTCTACTGAGGATGGGGCCTGTGGAAGATAACACTGAGGAGATTTACGATCTCTTTTGGGGTGATAAAACCTAAAGAGCATTCCAGAGCATGGGTTAATGCTTCTGTTCTATATGGTACCAGAGAGAGATGGTTCCAGTTTGGAGTTGGAGGGCCAGACACTGGTCCATACAATGAAAACTGTTGACACAGCAGATGCTGTCTGCTATGCATTATAGGTATGTTTCATACAGATCTTAACCTTATGACCCATTCTATATATCTGTTGTTCTTCATGTAGGTTGAAAGGGGTGTATCTTGGCTATAAAAGACCTTTGTATTTTTGTGTTTTGGCGCTCTCAACGGACCATCAGAGAAAGTGGTGAATTCCTTGAGAAGCCGTTGCTATTGCAAAGCTCTTACTATTAAATACGTATTTTAAGTATAACTCTGACTTGTGTGATAAGTTTGTCTCTCCTCATTTGATAGTAAAGAAATTAACCACCACAGGACGTCCTGCCCCAACGAGGCGAGCCTGTAGATCATTAAGCCAGAGAGTACTGGGGGACAAAAGAGGATGTGACCTGCACAAAGGGGCAGAGAACGGAGAGGGAAGCTAGTGTTATGAAGAGTGTGAGAGGAGAGCAACATCTGTGTGATTACCCATTGTGACCTGGACTGTCTGACTACCCCCACTGTATTCCCGAACCAGATTGGCTGAGAACCAGTTTTAGGATTACCCCTGGAGAACGGAATGGACAACGAGAATGGATTATGGACTGTGAAATGGTTGGTGAATTCCCCCTTTTTCCCCAGTTTGCAAAACTCCCTAATAAACTCCCATTTGCATTCTAGTTGTGTTCCTTGTGCGTGTTTGTTTATTGAACTTGGTGAATTGGAAACCCCACACCCTTGAACCTGCTACAAATTATACACAATCCGTGGCCAATTTATTGGGTACACCCATCTAGTACTGGGTCGGAACCCCTTTTGATTCCAGAACAGCCTGAATACTTCGGGGCATGGAAATGTTTATCAATTGGCATCAAGGGACCTAACGTATGCTAGGAAAACATTGCCCACACCATTACACCACTGCCAACAGCCTGTACCGTTGATACCAGGCAGGACTGGTTATGCCAAATCCTGATTCATTGGACCAGCACTGACAATCAGACCACGCTCAAAGTTGCCTGGGTCACTCGTTTTGACCATTCTAACATTCAATCGAACAGTAACTGAATGCCTCGATGCCTGTCTGCCTGCTTTATATAGCAAGCCAAGGCCACGTGACTCACTGTGAATGGGGTGGTGTAACTAATAAACTGGCCACTGAGTGTATATCAGTAGGCTGTATGTATTTTTAGATATAACCCTAGTGTAAATGTATATTGCAGCATCGCCATCTTTATTGCAAGAAGAAATACAAACACAAACATAACTTTAGACTACATTTTCATTTGACAGATGTAATGAACTGTCCATTGATCAGAACAGCAATTTCTAAAACAGAAATATGTTGGCAAAACAAGTGGTTCTGAGCTTACAGTTGAAGTCGGAAGTTTACAAATACTTAGGTTGGAGTCATTAAAACTAATTCAACCACTCCACAAATTTCATGTTAACAAACTATAATTTTGGCAAGTCGGTTAGGACATCTACTTTGTGCATGACACAAGTAATTTTTTCCAACAATTGTTTACAGACAGATTATTTCACTTATAATTCACTGTATCACAATTCCAGTGGGTCAGAAGTTTACATACACTAAGTTGACTGTGCCTTTAAACAGCTTGGAAAATTCCAAATAATTATGTCACGGCTTTAGAAGCTTCTGATAGGCTAATTGACATCATTTGAATCAATTGGAGGTGTACCTGTGGATGTATTTCAAAGCCGACCTTCAAAGTGCCTCTTTGCTTGACATCATGGGAAAATTAAAAGAAATCAGGCAAGACCTCAGAAAAAAATTGAAGACCTCTAACAAGTCTGGTTCATCCTTGGAAGCAATTTCCATACGCCTGAAGGTACCACATTCATTTGTACCAACAACAGTACGCAAGTATAAACACCATGGGACCACGCAGCCGTCATACCGCTCAGGAAGGAGACGCGTTCTGTCTCCTAGAGATGAATGTACTTTTGTGCGAAAAGTGCAAATCAATCCCAGAACAACAGCAAAGGACATTGAGAAGATGCTGGAGGAAACAGGTACAAATGTATCTATATCCACAGTAAAACTTGTCCTATATCGACATAACCTGAAAGGCCGCTCAGCAAGGAAGAAGCCACTGCTCCAAAACCGCCATAAAAAAAGCCAGACTATGGTTTGCAACTGCACATGGGGACGAAGGCTTTTTGGAGAAATGTCCTCTAGTCTAAAAGAACTGTTTGGCAATAATGACCATCGTTATGTTTGGTGGAAAAAGGGGGAGGCTTGCAAGCCGAAGAACACCATCCCAACCGTGAAGCACGGGGGTGGCAGCATCATGTTGTGGGGGTGCTTTGCTGCAGGAGGGACTGGTGCACTTCACAAAATGTGCACCAGACGGAAAATGATGTGGATATATTGAAGCAACATCTCAAGACATCAGTCAGGAAGTTAAAGCTTGGTCGCAAATGGGTCTTCCAAATGGACAATGACCACAAGCATACTTCCAAAGTTGTGGCAAAATGGCTTAAGGACAACAAAGTCATTGTATTGGAGTAGCCATCACAAAGCCCTGACCTCAATCCTATAGAAAATGTGTGGCCAGAACTGAAAAAGTGTGTGCAAGCAAGGAGGTCTACAAACCTGACTCAGTTACACCAGCTCCGTCAGGAGGAAGGGGCCAAAATTCACCCAACTTACTGTGGGAAGCTTATCTTAGCTTATCTGAAACGTTTGACCCAAGTTAAACAATTTTAAAGGGCTATGCTACCAAATACTAATTGAGTGTATGTAAACTTCTGACCCACTGGGAATGTGATGAAAGAAATAAAAGCTGAAATATATCATTCTCTGCTATTATTTAGACATTTCACATTCTTAAAATAAAGTGGTGATCCTAACTGACCTAAAACAGGGAATTTCTACTAGGACTAAATGTCAGGAATTGTGAAAAACTAAGTTTAAATGTATTTGGCTAAGGTGTATGTAAACTTCCGACTTCAACTGTACGTCACAATTATACAGGTAAGCAGTTACAGAAATCAGGTATGCAGACAGGCTTTATAGACCACTATATCTATATGAGTGACTACAGTACCAGTCAAAAGTTTGGACACCTACTCATTCAAGGGTTTTTCTTTATTTTTACTATTTTCTACATTGTAGAATACTAGTGAAGACATCAAAAGTACATGAAACAACACATATGGAATCATGTAGTAACCAAACAAATCAAAATATATTTTATATATGAGATTCTTCAAAGTAGCCACCCTTGCCTTGACAGCTTTGCACACTCTAGGCATTTTCTCAACCAGCTTCATGAGGTAGTCACCTGGAATGCATTTCAATTAACAGGTGTGCCTTGTGGAATTTCTTTCCTTCTTAATGCGTTTGAGCCAATCAGTTGTGTTGTGACAAAGTAGGGGTGGTATACAGAAGATAGCCCTAGTTGGTAAAAGACCAAGTCCATATTATGGCAAGAACAGCTCAAATAAGCAAAGAGAAATTACAGTCCATCAATACTTTAAGACATGAAGGTCAGTCAATCCAGAACATTTCAAGTGCAGTCGTAAAAACCATAAAGCGCTATGATGAAACTGGCTCTCATGAGGACTGCTACAGATCTGATGTCCAAATTTGAGATTTTTGTTTGCAACCTGTGTGTTTTTGTTAGAAGCAGAGTAGGTAAACGGATGATCTCCGCATGTGTACTGTAGTTCCCACCGTGAGCGTGGAGGAGGAGGTGTGGTAGCCAAGTGGTTGGGCCAGTAACCAAAAGGTTGCTGGCTCAAATCCCCGAGCTGACAAGGTAAACCTCTGTCGTTCTGTCCCTGAGCAAGGCAGTTACCCCACTGTTCCCCGGGTGCCAAAGACGTGGATGTCAATTAAGGCAGCCCCCTGCACCTATCTGATTCAGAGGGGTTGGGTTAAATGCAGAAGACACATTTCAGTTGAAGGCCTTCAGTTAAACAACTGACTAGGTATCCCCCTTTGCTGGTGACACTGGCAGTGATTTATTTATAATTCAAGGCACACTTAACCAGCATGGCTACCACAGCATTCTGTAGTGACACGCCATCCCATCTGGTTGCGCTTAGTGGGACAATCATTTGTTTTTAACAGGACAATGATCCAACACACCTCCAGGCTGTGTAAGGGCTATTTTACCAAGGAGAGTGATGGAGTGCTGCATCTGATGACCTGGCCTCCACAATCACCCAACCTCAACCCAATTTAGATGGTTTGGGATGAGTTGGACTGCAGAGTGAAGGAAAAGCAGCCAACAAGTGCTCAGCATATGTGGGAACTCCTTTAAGACTGTTGGAAAAGCATTCCAGGTGAAGCTGGTTGAGAGAATGCCAAGCTCTCACTTTGATCGCAAAACAAGCGTGTCTACTCAAGACCACTCATGCTGTAAACACATTGTCCAGTTCAAAGTAAATGGCACAGATCCTGTTTATGGCAATAGTCTATTTGCATATAGGCCTACTGCAGCTCTGATTGGTTATGTCCCACCAATCTATGTAGAGTATGAGCTGAGTCATGCATGAGTGTCAATGCAATAGAATCCTACTCCGAAGCGTTCTGACTACAACAAAATCTCTTGCATAGTTAGTTTTGTTTCGCTATGTTGCATTGATAGTGGCTAATATTGTGTTGAGCGTTGTGTTTAAATAATTAGCTATTTATTTTACTGGGCTGATGGGGCCTGCATCTGCATCAGTTTCCGAGGTGTGAGAGAGCAGCAGGCTGAGGGTCTGCCTCTCAACATCCCTCTGCTCTCACTTTCCTCCACAGACACTGACCATAAAGGGACACCGTCTTCCAGCTGATGGGGAAACTCGAGTCGCACCGCATTATTTCTCCCTCAAGCACAAATTCATGTTGTTACTCCTATGAACAGAGAAGTTAAAGATTCCTCGATATTAAAAAAGATCCAAGCCGCTAATAATAACAACAATGCAAGTCTAGATCCACTTTCTTACTCATTCAATACTGCTGCGCTGCTTGTTGCAGCGCTGAGTGGAAATAGGAAGAACACACATTTTCTGTTTTATACAAGTGTTGAATACAAAGTGTTGACAGTGCTGAGTAAGAATTTAAACATGAACTCACTCATAAAAACAGCATCTCTTTGATGTATTTGTTGAGTCTCTCTAGTCATGGTTTTAAACGTTTTGAAGTCTCACAGCATCAACTTTGTTGTAGCTTTCTTTTATGCCTGCTACGTTACTGCAGACACAGTAATATGTGGTGCACAGTAAGCCTATAGTGCACTTGATTTGCTCTCTGGGCCTGCCGGGAAGGCAGAGTTTGTACCTTCAGACACATTACATGGTTCAGAATGGCAACAGTTCACCTAGCCAGCGCGCAGGGCAGCTGAATCGGATGCAACCAACAGCCTGAGACTAATAAAAAAAATAGGAACACAATGCACAATGCGTTGGTTTTTTTACAGAAAGGTTTGGCGATCGACTAGGAATGCCTTGGATCTCGATGACCGGTTGGTGACCACTGCTCTAGAAAGTTGAGAAATCCAATCTCCTGCTTCTTTCTGTGGGCCGATATTTCTGTGTGGCAGTCCACGTGGAGCTGCGTGGCAGTCTCGGGGCTACTGCGCAAGCGCATACTCATGCAGTTTAGAGGGAACATTGCCTGTGACGCCATATACGCCAGTATATGGCAGTGTTCTCCATTATAGCCACAACAGCCATCTCCATTCCTATAAACCATGATTTGCTATTCATGGAAAACTGAGACAGAGACACACAGACATACTTCTTTAATGATTTCCATTCATGTTGGCTTGCCTGCAGTAGCTAACGTTACAGTCATTTGAGCTGTGAAAGAATGCTAACAGCTGGGACCTCCTGACCTGTACTGTCCACCACAGGCATGTTCTGTACAACATGTTGTCTTTTGTTAGCTGGTTATAGTAGCAACACTTCATTGCTGTCACTCACTGGTAATACATCTTACACACTGAGTAGGGACTATTGGTCTTCACGGATCCACCTGTACCCGAAACCCGAACGGGTCCGGTTCCAAAGTTCTAAATAATGTCAAGGCTTTGGGTCGCATCTGATATGGTTGTCACTGGTCTCAAATATGTGGAATTTTAACTGACTTGTCCGGAAGGACCCATATAGATCCGATCGTGACTGTTGCAGTTAGCGAGAGAGAGAGAAATATTATCATTTATGCTGCTGCTCTTTGCTTTTCAAGATAGTGGCAAATGTAGCTTGTTGATGTTGGCCAATCATAGGCTACAGTCTTAGAGCCTCAGTGTGGAGCAAAAGTTAGGAGATATGTAATCAATGGAAGATGGAATTTAAATTATGGAATTAAAAGTTAAATGAGAAGGATAGGCTACAATGACCAAGAGCCAACAGGTAAGCTGCTACTTAATATTCTGAATGGAGTTGTTGTTGTTGTAACTGTAGGACGAGAAAGCGCATGCAGCCTCAATTTGCCTAGTTGGCTAGGTAGCTTAACTTCTTAGGGAGCGGTGGGGCGCTAGCCATAAATCTCAGTTTGGTTGTCACGTTATAATGAGAAAATACAGAGTCGACTCGTCCATTGAAACGTGAAGAGAACTCGTTCAACTTATACCTATAAACTTATCCAAGAACAATCAAACATAATTGATAATGTATCCTTAGGAACACTTTTATGTATAAATAGTATAATATTTCAACCGGAATATAAACTGGGCGATAAGAAAGGAAAAAACCACAGAGCGCGCAAGCCGGGAACGCGCCTTTTCCTCTATTGACATTCTGTGTGACCACTTGCTAATTCTTCTTCTTCTGCCATATAAAGCATCTAAACAGAATCAAAACACTTTCTCGAGACTGTTGACATCCAGAGGAAGCAATAGGTACTGCATTCATATGCCCTTATATGGGCATTTTCATAAGGGAGGGGTTCCAAATGAGGCAATGTGTCAAAATCACTTTTTCCAGGACAGACCTTCCTCGGATTTTCGCCTGCCATATCCGTTCTGTTATACTCACAGACAAAATGTTAACACTTTTAGAAACTTCAGAGTGTTTCCTATCCAATGGTACTAAATATGTGCATATCCTATTTTCTGGGCCTGAATGGGAGGCATTTTACTTTGGGCATGCCAGGCTCTCCAAAACCGTCACCTCGTGCGCTGCTCCCAAAGAAGTTAACTAAACTGATAATATAAACGCAAGGTATTGGTCTAATATTTCATAAGATTAAATAAAATATCCCAGAATAGTTTCATACACACAAAAACTGTGTTTCTCTCAAATTTTGTGCACAAATTTGTTTACATCCCTGTTAGTGAGCATTTCTCCTTTGCCACGATAATCCATCCACCTGACAGGTGTGGTAAATCAAGAAGCTCAAGAAGCTAAACAGTATGCTAGAGCAATTGCTGGAGCAATTATGCGGATGATCTACTAGGCAGAAAGCCACAACGGTAACCTCCCAGACTCTCAGTAACCCCACTGCCGGCTTTCCGAGAACCACGCTTACCTCGTCCCGGAGCGATACGCTGGAGATCCAAGAACCTGCCGAGCGTTTCTCTCCAAGGGCTCCCTCATCTTCGGCCTGCAGCCTGCTTCGTTTCCCTCGGAAACTACTTCAACTGTATCAAGACTCCCGTAGTGTGCCAGGCTATGCAGTATATTTTTGCGCTTTGGCCGCCGAGAGTGCCTGGAACCCAACACATTGCTTCATGGATTATCAGAGGTGATTAAAGACGAGCTCGCAGCCCGGGAGCTTCCAATGGACCTCAAGTCTCTCATAGCCTTGACCATACGGATCGATGGGTGACTACTGGAATGTAGGAGGGAGAAGAGGTCTGTTCTCAGTCACACTCGCTCGTCCACGGTTCCCACCTCGCCTCTGAGGAATACCGGAATTCCCCCGGTGTCTACATTACCGAGAGAATCCGATGTCACCCGAGTTCCCTCGGGAATCACCAAGGGCTGTCGACTCACCTCCTCCGGAGCCCATTCAACTTGGCACGGCTAGATTGTCTCCTGCTAAACGCTTACGCAGACTGAGCACCAAGAGCTGTCTGTATTGTGGAACAACAGGACATTACATATTTACCTGTCCATTTTGGGGTTCCCGAGTGGCACAGTGGTTTAAAGCACTTTATCTCATTGCTAGAGGCGTCACTACCCTGGTTTACTTTCAGGCTGTATCACAAACGGCCATGATTGGGAGTACCATAGGATGGCGCACAATTGGCCCAGCGTCACATAGGGCAGTGCACAATTGGCCCAGTGTTGTCCGGGTTAGTGTTCGGCCGGGGTAGACCGTCATTGTAAATAAGAATTTGTTCTTAACTGACTTGCCTAGTTAAATAAAGACCAGGCCTTATAAAGACGTTTCCAGTCTCCCATTAATTATACCCCTCTCCATGCCATCCTGCTGTGCTCCTTGACTCTGGGGCCGACATGTGCTTTATGGACGTTACCCTGGTGCCGGAGCTGGGAACCCCTCTCCATTCTCATGGACGCCAGAGCTCTGGATGGGCGCTCTATTGGCAGAGTCACCCACAATACGGTTCCTATCAACCTGAGAGTGTCAGGTAATCACACTGAGTCTATGCAGTTCCTGCTCATCGAATATCCTCAAGTACCAGTGATTTTAGGATTTTCATGGCTCCAGAGGCAAAATCCCCTGATCAACTGGCCTACTGGTTCTATCATGGGTTGGAGCCCGTTCTGCCATTGTCTGAAGTCGGCGCAGCATGCCCCGGGACATCTTCCTGCAGGCTTTCCCCACCGGTGCAAGGTTCTTATTTGTGGAGAAGAAGGACAAAACCCTGTGCCCGTTTATCGACTATCAGGGCCTTAATGACATTTACCACTCCTTTAACACGGCAAGCGGGCAGTACGATTACCTTGTGATGCCATTCGGACTGACCAATATTCAGATGGATTCTGACAAGGTGAGAGATTGGCCTCAACCCACATTCAGAGTGCAGCTGCAACGTTTCCTGGGGTTTGCTAATTTCTACCGCCGCTTCGTCAGGGGCTACAGCACCCTGGCTCCCCCCCTCTCAGCACTCACCTCTCCCAAGGTTCCGTTCACATGGTCTCCAGCAGCTGACCGGGCGTTCTCAGACCTCAAGCATCGATTCCCTACAGCTCCCATCTTAATCCATCCGGACCCGTCCTGTCAGTTCGTGGTGTAGGCCGACGCCAGTTTAACGGCCAGTTGGAGCTAGCCAATCAGGACCTCTTCATCACCTTGTCTCCGCCAACCCCATCACCTGGAGCCAACAACTCGTGTGGGTGGAATACGCCCGCAACACCCTTCCCTGCTCGGCCACTGGTCTCTCGCCCTTCGAGTGTTCCATGGGATATCAACTCTCACTCTTCCCTGAGCAAGAGAAAGAAGTCAGCATACCCTCTGCCCAGATGCTCGTCCGCCACTGTCGCCGTACCTGGAAGAAAGCCCGGTGGACCCCTACTCCTTGACTCGGGCAGAGGGTATTGCTTTCCACTCGGGATTTGCCCCTCTGGGTAGAGCCCCGTAAACTTTCCCTGTGTTTTATCGACCCTTTCCCCTCTAAAATCCTTAGCCCCTCTGCTGTTCATCTTCTGTTGCCACGCACCTTCCGTATACATCCCACTTTCATGTGTCTAGGATTAAACCTCTGTATCACAGGCCTTTGTCTTCTGTTTCCGGTGTTCGACCTCGGGGCAGGGGATTCCAGGACCTGGTTGACTGGGAGGGTTATGGCCCAGAGGAGAAGTGATGGGTTCCTGCTGGGAGTATCCTGGGCCCAGCCCTCATCGCTGAGTTCCGCAGCCGGCACCCCGGTCAACCAGGTATGTCCCTGTGTATTTATGCCTGTGTTTTCTGTTTGTCTGTTGCCAATTCATCTTGTCTTGTCAGGTCGTACCAGCATCTATCCTGTTTTCCTGTTCTCAAGTTTTGTTTCTATTCTTCCCGGTTCTGACCTTTCTGCCTGTCCTGAACCTGAGCCTGCCTGCCGTCCTGTACCAGTCTGACTCTGACCTGGATTACGAACAGCTGCCTGCCTTCGACCTTCCCTTTTCCTGCCCCCTGTGTTATGATAAACATCTGAGATTCGAACTATCCGCCTCCTGTGTCTGCATCTGGGTTTTATCCTGAGCCATGATAGTAACTCAGTAAAATCTTTGAAATTGTTGCATGTTGTGTTTTTTTTTCAGTCCTGGTTTGATGCTGTCTACTATAGCGCAAGTTGGCTTGGTTGGTTGCGGTCTCTCATCTCTCCCTCCCTCCTCCATTATCACTCACTCGCACTCACAGTAGCCCACACACACAGCACGGCCCCTGCTAGAGCGTCAACTCTCTCTATCTCCTTTATAAGCTCTGGTAAATAAACATTTTATTTTATGCTGCTTCCCTCACTCGGGTCGGATTGGGTCTGGATACGACCAGGTCTATACGGAACGGGCCTAGTTGTCCTTTCGGAACGGGTCTCTATATTTGAAAAATGTATTTATGCATATCGGGTCCAGATGGGAAAGCCCCAGGTTCATTTTGGAACGGGTCCAACTTTTTGGACCCTTTAAGGCCTCTAGTAGGGACTGTTATTGTAGACACTGGCCTATGCTCCTCCCTTCCTCCTAAGTCTCTCTTCTCTCCTTTCCTCCTCTCCACCTTTCCTCCCTCCCTGCTGCCTTCTCTTCCTCTCTCTCCTCCCTTTCTTCTCCCTCTCTCATCTCTCTGTCTATTCATTACTCTCTGTCTGGAGTGGGCTTTTCTGTTGTACCAGCACAGTGTATCAGCACAAATTGTTTCAAAAGGAAGAGATCATCCATCGAGACCTACGATTGCTCAGTGGCCTCTATTTGACCCTGAGGCATCCATTTTAATGTTGAGTGCATCCATTTGAGTTCTGAACTCATTCACACAACACTAGACCCGACAGGGCATGGCCTAGATTCACTTCTGAACAAACAAGATCAGAGGGCAAGGAAACCCAAACAAGACACCTACTTTATTTTACAAACTTCACAGCGCAGCACAGTGCAGCCAACATACAAACAGGGGTAGTTTATTTCTTTGAACTGTGTTTCTGCTGCTCAGATCTACCAGGGCCTCTACGCCAGCGACCACATTTCCCCGCTACGCTACAGTCGAGACAAGAGTGCCTGCCACCTGCAATGTCATAACCGATGATGCCGCCATGGAGCGACATCAAAGGTGGGACAAAACGGAACATAAGCTGTGTGTGTGTGTGTTCCTATCCACAGTGTTCTCACTCGAAGAGATGGGCGCAACCTCAACCTGCTTTTATCTGGCACATGGAGGCAGAGTGGGCACGCACACACAAACACACACACACACACTGTGGACAGGATACTGAGGCAGGCGGGCAGGATACTGAGGCAGGCGGGAGGAAGTACCACCTGACGTTTTTCTTGTGTTTCACAGAATCAGAGTTGCCCTGTCACAGCTAACAGGGGAAACACAAGCACATTATACTGTAAGTACTGCTGCAGTTGCTGCAGTGAGAAATTTAAACAGGTCTCCCATACTTCTTTACTGACTTAATTCTTCCCTTGGGGATAAATTGTTTGTCTCATCAGTTAATTACAATATGGGTACAATGTTTTACATTTATTCCTAATAATGGATAACTGATGGCTACACCAACCTGCATGCTATAATCATGCCATGATGACTTTAATGAATGCTTCTTGAGGCATGACTAAGAAACTGGGAATAATGCAGAATCCTGGTATTAGTATTGATCAATGTCACTCCTCACCTCTCCACTATGATAGTAGATGTGAAGTGAGCGTTCTGTTGCAAAATGGTGCTTCACATTGGTGTTAGATGAGGTGAGCACTTTGAGATCTAGTGAATATGAATGGTGCATCATCAATGCACTCAGTTAGCTTGTTCCATTTCATTTGAAAGCACAGGACACAGAATGTCCTTTTTGAAACATTACAGCGTTTATACATGGAGCGAAGAGCGTTATTTCCCGTGGGAAGAGTGTGTGTGTGTGCGTGTGTGTGTCCATGTGTGCGTGCTTGCGTACGTAGTCCTGCATCGTGTGTTCCCTGGAGATGCAGGCAGGGTTGCCATGGTAGCAGCTTGAATGCTTACAGCAGTGTGTGTGTTAGCCTGTTTGATGCAGGGGCCAGACAAGGACAATGTGCCAGCCATCATTTCACAGCCTTAATAAATGGCTATGGGGCATAGAGGTCAACCAAAATTTTCCAACCCTACAGAAGGCATATATAACACTATAGTAATTACATTACCATAAACATAACCTCTGAGCCCTGTTAACCCTGGTTAACCCTTGTGCATTACAACAGATAAACTAATAGTGATTTAGTAGAAGAACAATGTTCCCTTAGCCTGGTGGAACCAGCCTGATATTTTGTCTGCTTGACTAGGCTAATGTGGGCAAAACTGGCAGTGTATTGAAAATAAAATAACTCTTTCAGAACAGTAAGTTCATGTGGCAGCTGTTACTCCTCCTAGCTAATACCAGTTAGACAAACTCCCAAAAGACCATGGGCCTTCCCTGTTCTCTCAAGTCAAGCCTTGTCAAAGACAAGTCTGTCTCTGTGGATCAACTCAAATCACTCCTTAATGAACCGCCTGGTTCTCAATGGCCTGTTGGACACACACACACACACCACAGTTGTGGACTCCAGTCACATGACTTGGAATGGGGTCTGACTCAAGTCACACATTTGATGACTTCAAACTGGAATTGATAGAAAATAAAATAACTTGAGACTTGACTTGGACTTGAAGTCTCAAGACCCTGGAGTCGACTTTGACTTGAGACTGATGACTTGAAATTACCTGTCCAGGTTTTGTAATGTTTTGTCACTCATTTTGTGGCACTGAGTCTACTTGGATAGGTCTACTGGTCTTTTGGTGGGCCTATGTAACCATTTCTTGATATTGATAATTTACTTATGAAGCTTGCATCTGGAATCTGTTGTTAAAATCAAATATTACCCTGGCGTAGACGCACTCTTCAAACTCCCCTCGTTGGAGAGTGCTTTTGTTCTCTTGTTGAAATATTTGCTGTTGCTTTCACACATTTAAATGCATAGAACCTATATGGTAAATCTATATTCCATCTAATACTACAATAATTGCTAGCGTTTCATAATTCCATTACCTTACTGTTTATTGCAACACGTAGACATTTCTGTTTCATGTTTGATAGGCCTACAAAACATTTTCATTTTATAGCCAACCATTTCTTGCCCTGCTCTGAGTGGGCGCAGTGTTCATAGTGCACATTAAGTTATTTTAATTTAATTCAATGTTAAGTTTCCTTTGTTCATATTTCCTGGGTTATGCCAGAGTCCCATGTGTCTGTGTCCTGTGTCTCTGTCATTTGTGTTGTGCGTAATGTAATAGGAGCGTGCGCGCACCTTATAGAAATAGACTACGTGGCCTGCGCTCCACACTTTGGAGTCAGAACGTTGAATAAGATAAAAAACATATTGTTCCATGTTGTTGGAATATCATTAATAATCATTAAGTCTGATTAAGATGAATGTACCAATGTAACAATGGATATGGAAATTACATTTTAGAACCAGTTTATTGGATGTAATTGCCAATTGGGTAATTGTATGGTCCTGGGATCCAAGTCCTTATTATGTAGGCCTACCTGTTTGAGCTCCTGTTAGACAGATTTGATTTGGGTTCTCAGATAGGAGTGGTTAAGCTTGATACAGAGGCTAATTCTTTTGGAATATTGCCCATGTATATTTGGTAAATCTACTTGTATAGTTTGTATGATATGGCACTTTCACTGTTGGATCACCAAGACCTGTAAATAAATCTACACACTGAGAACATCAACCTGCCTTGCCTTCTGCTGATGTCATGCCCTTACCACTGCTACAAGGTCCCTATTTTACAATTACATAGGCTAATCAAAATATTATGTAAACAAAATCATGAAAAGGGCTGTCCTGTAGCCTCAATACTAATTTGTGACTCGACTCGACTTGCTTTTAGAATACACGACTTGGACTTGACTCGAGTCTTGACCCATTGTACTTGGGACTTGACTTTAGACTTGGACCTTGTGACTTGAGACTCACTTGTGACTCGAATAATAGTGACTTTGTCCCACCTCTGACACACACACACACACACACACACACACACACACACACACACACACACACACACACACACACACACACACACACACACACACACACACACACACACACACACACACACACACACACACACACACACACACACACACAGAGAATACACTGTAGTGCTTGTTATTCATTTTGCTGAGCTTGTGGTCACCCAGATACTTCCATTTCATTTTGCTGAGCTTGTAGTCACCCAGATAGTTCCATTGTTCCCAACAGAATATGTAAAAAGAAAACTCAGCTACTGAAACACACACAGGGAAAGAGCAAACGTTATATTTTACACTGCAGCCTATTCTAAACAGTGTGCTCTTAGCTTTTATGGTAAATTAATACATAACACATTCAGTGATTTCGCTCATACATAATCAAATATACGAGCAGAACAGAGCACATTTGGAAGGCTTTAGCCTCCAGCCACGTGTATATTTTCATTTGTTTGGCTTTTCTGCATTATTATCGTTAACCTCGCTCGACTTATAAATGAGTCACTCAGTGAGATGACAGAGCCGCCACAAGGCCTGTTACTACTGGCTCGATGAGTGGAGGGAGAGATCCAAGCCACTGACGCCCATGATGAGAGCAACAACTGTCTACACAGAACATCTCCTCTGTGGAAGCCACCACTACACATTATCACAAACACACACAATCACACACACACACACACACACAGCCTGCAGCCCTACACAAAAGACTCAAAACAGAGTCCCTCCCAAAAGACATTTACATCCTAAACTTGTGAATACTTTTAGAATCATGTTCTATTGTTGTGGCATAAAGGGATTTTGGGCTGAAGCCAACATGTGAAATTAGGGTCAGTGGAAGTGGCAGTGTTTATTTGATTAGGGAAGTCCTGCAGGGTTCCTTCGCCCTGATGCTGACTGGTTGGTTTCCACCAGACTTCAGCAAAGGCCTCATCATTTTTAACCCCCAATGTTTCCCCTGGGTGTTCTAAGTAAAATAAGATTCCTATAAAGTTATAAAGTTACAAATAGCTGAGATAGGACCCAAAACTCCCACTGTTGGTTTAGAAGCTCCAAGACAGTGTGTATGGTCGATTCCTTGCTATATAAACTCTGAGATCCTTTTAACAGTGTTCAGTTTCAAGTGCTCGCATGTGGCACATCTCCTGCACATTATAATGTTGCTCTCTGAGTTTGGTCATATTGCCATGGGGATAGTACGTGATACATAAAGCATTCATAACACATCCATACAGGCACTAAATAATCATGACACATCCATAATATCAACAACGCGCATCGTGGTTCCTTCTCTCCTATTCTTTGATGTTGAGATGACAAACTACTCTGACGTTACAACCTATTGTCTTGATAGTGTCAGACACAGAGAGAAGACATAAGGTTCGAATCAGCCCCTGGTGTTTCTCACAGTTGAACCCTCACTCCATTCACTGTTGTGACAGACAGGGAGATAAATGCTTACGGGTACTGCCAAGCTTCAGATCTGGAGGTATGGGACTACAGTATGTTTATAGCTGTGTCTCTTAGCACTGGTCCCTGGGATGTTGTCAAATGGTTTGTACTCAAGTGTTAGTTTGTAAGCATTGAACCCCCTCACGACATTCACTGTTGTGACAAACAGGGAGAAAAACGCATAGGGACAGTTCAAAGTGTCATTAAAAACAAGAACCCCCTCCCCAACGTAACAATTATTTTGATTCCATATTTATAATTATATAAAATATATGCTACAAATTTTCCACCAACAGGTTTCTGTGCCAATGCACCACACAACCAATAAACAAAGCATATCGACTTCAGGCACTTTAATATCATGGTTTGCAATTTCCATTCATCAACTGGCCACTGCACAGTTTGGATTGATTTTATTTGTCAGTTTAAAAACAATATATACAGTACCAGTCAAAAGTTTGGACACACCTACTCTCTATTTTTACTATTTTCTACAAATATAGAAGAATAGTGATGACATCAAAACTATGAAATAACACATATGGAATCATGTAGTAGCCAAAATAGTAAAAAAAAAAAGTAGCCACCCTTTGCCTTGATAACACCTTTGCACACTCTTGGCATTCTCTCAACCAGCTTCACCTGCTGTGCTTTTCCAGCATTCTTGAAGGTCCTACATATGCTGAGCACTGTTGGCTGCTTTTCCTTTACTCTGCGGTCCAACTCATCGCAAACCATCTCAATTGGGTTGAGATCGGATGATTGTGGAGGCCAGGTCATCTGATGCCACACTCCATCACTTTCCTTTCTTGGTCAAATAGCCCTTACACAGCCTGGAGGTGTGTTGGGTCATTGTTCTGTTGAAAAACAAATGATAGTCCCACTAAGCACAAACCAGATGGGATGGCATATCGCTGCAGAATGCTGTGGTAGCCATGCTGGTTAAGTGTGCCTTGAATTCTAAATAAATCACTGATAGTGTCACCAGAAATGCACCCCCACACCATCCTACCTCCTCCTCCGTGCTTCATGGTGGGAACCACACATGTGGAGATCATCCGTTCTACTCTGCGTCTCACAAAGACACAGCAGTTGGAACCAAAAATGTTACGTTTGGACTCATCAGACCAAAGGACAGATTTCCACCGGTCTAATGTCCATTGCTCGTGTTTCTCGGCCCAAGCAAGTGTGTTTTTCTAATTGGTGTCCTTTAGTAGTGGTTTCTTTGCAGCAATTCAACCACAAAGGCCTGATTAATGCAGCTTCCTCTGAACAATTGATGTTGAGATGTGTCTGTTACTTGAACTCTTGTGAAGCATTTATTTGGGCTGCAATGTCTAAGGATTGGTAACTCTAATGACCTTATCCTCTGCAGCAGAGGTAACTACGGGTGTTTCTTTCCTGTGGCGATCCTCATGAGAGCCAGTTTTGTCATAGCACTTGATGGTATTTTGTAACTGCACTTGTCGAAACTTTCAAAGTTCTTGAAATTTTCCATATTGACTGACCTTTATGTCTTCAAGTAATGATGGACTGTCATTTCTCTTTGCTTATTTGAGCTGTTCTTGCCATAATATGGACTTGGTATTTTACCAAATAGGGCTATACCACTCGTACCTCGTCACAACACAACTGATTGGCTGAAACGCATTAAAAAGGAAAGAAATTCCACAAAGGAACTTTAACAAGGCACACCTGTTACTTGAAACACATTCCAGGTGACTAGCTCATGAATCTGGTTGAGAGAATGCCAAGAGTGTACAAAGCTGTCATCAAGGCAAAGGGTGGCTACTTTAAAGAATCTCAAATATAAAATATATTTTGATTTGTTTAACACTTTTTTGGTTACTACATGATTCCATATGTGTTATTTCATAGTTTTAATGTCTTCACTATTATTCTACAATGTAGAATTTTTTTTTAACAAAAAATAACCATGAATGAGTAGGTGTGTCAAAACCTTTCACTAGTACTGTACCCACTGGCACAGATGTCAATACAACATCTATTCCACGTTGGTTCAACATAATTTTGTTGATTTAGTAGAAGATTCAACCAGTGTGTGCCCAGTGGGTACAAATATTTTTTTAAGTGACTTATTTCCATTGTGGTCCCTAATTTTTACATCAATACATCGACACATTACATTGATACATCAACACATTACATTGACACATTACATCGACACATACATAGATACAGACACATTACATAAATACAGACACATTACATACACACAGACACATTATATAGATACATATACAATTACATAGATACAGTGGGGCAAAAAAGTATTTAGTCAGCCACCAATTGTGCAAGTTCTCTCACTTAAAAAGATGAGAGAGGCCTGTAATTTTCATCATAGGTACACTTCAACTATGACAGACAAAGGAGGAAAAAAAAATCCAGAAAATCACATTGTAGGATTTTTAATGAATTTATTTGCAAATTATGGTGGAAAATAAGTATTTGGTCACATACAAACAAGCAAGATTTCTGGCTCTCACAGACCTGTAACTTCTTCTTTAAGAGGCTCTTCTGTCCTCCACTCGTTACCTGTATTAATGGCACCTGTTTGAACTTGTTATCAGTATAAAAGACGCCTGTCCACAACCTCAAACAGTCACACTCCAAACTCCACTATGGCCAAGACCAAAGAGCTGTCAAAGGACACAAGAAACAAAATTGTAGACCTGCACCAGGTTGGGAAGACTGAATCTGCAATAGGTAAGCAGCTTGGTTTGAAGAAATCAACTGTGGGAGCAATTATTAGGAAATGGAAGACATACAAGACCACTGATAATCTTCCTCGATCTGGGGCTCCACGCAAGATCTCACCCCGTGGGGTCAAAATGATCACAAGAACGGTGAGCAAAAATCCCAGAACCACACGGGGGGACCTAGTGAATGACCTGCAGAGAGCTGGGACCAAAGTAACAAAGCCTACCATCAGTAACACACTATGCCGCCAGGGACTCAAATCCTGCAGTGCCAGACGTGTCCCCCTGCTTAAGCCAGTACATGTTCAGGCCCGTCTGAAGTTTGCTAGAGAGCATTTGGATGATCCAGATGAGGATTGGGAGAATGTCATATGGTCAGATGAAACCAAAATAGAACTTTTTGGTAAAAACTCAACTCGTCGTGTTTGGAGGACAAAGAATGCTGAGTTGCATCCAAAGAACACCATACCTACTGTGAAGCATGGGGGTGGAAACATCATGCTTTGGGGCTGTTTTCTGCAAAGGGACCAGGACGACTGATCCGTGTAAAGGAAAGAATGAATGGGGCCATGTATCGTGAGATTTTGAGTGAAAACCTCCTTCCATCAGCAAGGGCATTGAAGATGAAACGTGGCTGGGTCTTTCAGCATGACAATGATCCCAAACACACCGCCGGCAACGAAGGAGTGGCTTCGTAAGAAGCATTTCAAGGTCCTGGAGTGGCCTAGCCAGTCTCCAGATCTCAACCCCATAGAAAATCTTTGGAGGGAGTTGAAAGTCCGTGTTGCCCAGCGACAGCCCCAAAACATCACTGCTCTAGAGGAGATCTGCATGGAGGAATGGGCCAAAATACCAGCAACAGTGTGTGAAAACCTTGTGAAGACTTACAGAAAACGTTTGACCTCTGTCATTGCCAACAAAGGGTATATAACAAAGTATTGAGAAACTTTTGTTATTGACCAAATACTTATTTTCCACCATAATTTGCAAATAAATAAATTAAAAATCCTACAATGTGATTTTCTGGATTTCTTTTTCTCATTTCGTCTGTCATAGTTGAAGTGTACCTATGATGAAAATTACAGGCCTCTCTCATCTTTTTAAGTGAGAGAACTTGCACAATTGGTGGCTGACTAAATACTTTTTTGCCCCACTGTACATATGCAATTATATAGATACAGACACATTACTTAGATATGTCACGTTGTAGAAAGGATGAGAGACAGGCGCAGGAATACGTAATAGGGAGTTTTAATACTCCACCCAAAAATACAACATTCCATGAAAGGCACAGGGACGAAGCCCAAAACAAACACAAATACAAAAACACAGGGATGTAACCCAAACAAAAGAGCGAGGTTAAACCTCTAATAATTACACCGGACGAGACCCGTAATAGCATTACACGGGACGAGACCCGTGATAACGAGTACACAACAATACACGTAATGAGACCCGTAATAACGAGTACACAATACACGCATCACGAAAGCCGAAGCAACGAAGCACAGGTACTCACAGACCAACGGACATGGGAACAATAACAAACAAGACAATGATGAACAGAGGGCACATATATACAATTACTAATCAGGGGATTAGGAATCAGCTGTGCGTAATGAGACTGTTCAGTGACCCCTAGAGGCCGGGGACATAGACCTCCGGAACTGAGCAGCAGTACCAGGGGAATCCGTGACAAGATAAAGACACATTACATAGATACAGACACATTACATAGATTACATAATTACCAAATCCAAGATGGTGTAGCAGTCGGACGTGTGTTTGTCTTGTCCTGTCTTGTCCCATGTAAATAGTCGGTTTCATAGTTTTTTTCCGTATAAATTTTAATTTCACTTTCCACCTACGATCTAAATATACTTTCCTGCAACCCGCCTCACCCAAAGTGGTACGGATCTGCTATTTTTATACGTTATAACTGGAACCTCCATCAGAACCTAGCCAGCTAACTAGCTACTAGCTAGTAGTCACTGTTAGCCATGGTTAGCGGTCTTCACCTTTAGCTCGGACACAAGACAGCTTTAGCTCGGTCAACACCTGCCAGTCTGCACAGCGCGATATCAACCCAGAGCATATCGGACTGCTTTTCTCCACCACATCACCGGATTCCTGCTCATTGGACCCTATGATCCCTCGGCTACACATGCCTCTCTCTAATGTCAATATGCCTTGTCTTCTGCTGTTTTGGTTATTGTTTTATTCACTGTAGAGCCCCTAGACCAGCTCAACATGCCTTGGATAGCTCTTTTGTCACACACCCCACATATAGGGAGATCTCACCTGGCTTAGCTGGTGTCTCCAGAGATGCAAGCTCTCTCATCGTCACTCAATGCCTACAGTTGACGTCGGAAGTCTACATACACTTAGGTTGGAGTCATTAAAACTCGTTTTTCAACCACTCCAATCTTCAGTGCAAATCAATAAAAAATTAAAAAAAATTCAAATCAATCCCAGAACAACAGCAAAGGACCTTGTGAAAATGCTGGAGGAAACAGGTACAAAAGTGTCTATATCCACAGTAAAACGAGTCCTATATCGACATCACCTGAAAGGCCACTCAGCAAGGAAGAAGCCACTGCACCAAAACCGCCATAAAAAAGCCAGACTACGGTTTGCAACTGCACATGAGGACAAAGATCGTACTTTTTGGAGAACTGTCCTCTGGTCTGATGAAAGAAAAATAGATCTGTTTGGCCATAATGACCATCATTATGTTTGGAGGAAAAAGGGGGAGGCTTGCAAGCCGAAGAACGTGATCCCAACCGTGAAGCACGGGGGTGGCAGCATCATGTTGTGGGGGTGATTTGCTGCTGGAGGGACTGGTGCACTTCACAAAATAGATGGCATCATGAGGAAAGAAAATTATGTGGATATATTGAAACAACATCTCAAGACATCAGTCAGGAAGTTAAAGCTTGGTCACAAATGGGTCTTCCAAATGGACAATGACCCCAAGCATACTTCCAAAGTTGTGGCAAAATGGCTTAAGGACAACAAAGTCAAGATATTGGAGTGGCCATCACAAAGCCCTGACCTCAGTCCCATAGAAAATTGGTGGGCAGAACTGAAAAAGCATGCGCGAGCAAGGAGGCCAACAAACCTGACTCAGTTGCACCAGCTCTGTCAGGAGGAAAGGGACAAAAGTCACCAGACTTATTGTGGGAAGCTTGTGGAAGGTTACCCAAAACGTTTGACCCAAGTTAAACAATTTAAAGGCAATGCTTCCAAATACTAATTGAGTGTATGTATACTTCTGACCCACTGGGAATGTGATGAAAGAACTAAAAGCTGAAATAAATAATTCTCTCTACTATTATTCTGACATTTCACATTCTTAAAATAAAGTGGTGATCCTAACTGACCTAAGACAGGTAATTTTTATTAGGATTAAATGTCAGGAATTGTGAAAAACTGATATAAATGTATTTGGCTAAGGTGTATGTAAACTTCCGACATCAACTGTAGGTTGACCCCCACTGTACTCACATCCTACCATACCCTTGTCTGTACATATGCCCTGAATTTATTCTATCACGCCCAGAAATCTGCCCATTTAATTCTCTGTTCACAACGCTCTAGACGACCAGTTCGTATAGCCTTTAGCCGTACCCTTATCCTACTCCTCCTCTGTTCCTCTGGTGATGTAGAGGTTAACCCAGGCCTTGTAGCCCCCAGCATCACACCTATTCCCCAGGTGCTCTCATTTGTTGACTTGTGTAACCATAAAAGACTTGGTTTCATGCATGTTAACATCATGGCTAGGCCACTCCAGGACCTTAATGTGCTTCTTCTTGAGCCACTCCTCCGTGTTTTTGGTCATTGTCATGCTGGAATACCCATCCACGACCCATTTTCAATGCCCTGGCTGAGGGAAGGAGGTTCTCACCCAAGATTTGACGGTACATGGCCCGTCCATCGTCCCTTTGATGCAGTGAAGTTGTCCTGTCCCTTAGTAGAAAAACACCCCCAAAGCATAATGTTTCCCACCTCCATGTTTGACGGTGGGGATGGTGTTCTTGGGGTCATAGGCAGCATTCCTCCTCCTCCAAACACGGCGAGTTGAGTTGATGCCAAAGAGCTCCATTTTGGTCTCATCTGACCACAACACTTTCACCCAGTTGTCCTCTGAATCATTCAGATGTTCATTGGCAAACTTCAGACGGGCATGTGTATGTGCTTTCTTGAGCAGAGGGACCTTGCGGGCGCTGCAGGATTTCAGTCCTTCACGGCGTAGTGTGTTACCAATTGATTTCTTGGTGACTATGATCCCAGCTGCCTTGAGATCATTGACAAGATCCTCCCGTGTAGTTCTGGGCTGATTCCTCACCGTTCTCATGATCATTGCAACTCCACGAGGTGAGATCTTGCATGGAGCCCCAGGCCGAAGGAGATTGACAGTTCTTTTGTGTTTCTTCCATTTAAGAGTGTGCTCCTAATCTCAGCTCGTTACCTGTATAAAAGACACCTGGGAGCCAGAAATCTTTCTGATTGAGAGGGGGTCAAATACTTATTTCCCTCATTAAAATGCTAATCAATTTATAACATTTTCACATGCGTTTTTCTGGATTTTTTTGTTGTTATTCTGTCTCTCACTGTTCAAATAAACCTACCATTAAAATTGTAGACTGATCATATCTTTGTCAGTGGGCAAACGTACAAAATCAGCAGGGGATCAAATCTTTTTTCCCTCACTGTAGCTGATGTTCTGAAAGAGCTGCAAAATCTGGATCCCTACAAATCAGCTGGGCTAGACAATCTGGACCCTCTCTTTCTAAAATGATCAGCCGAAACTGTTGCAACCACTATTACTAACCTGTTCAATCTCTCTTTTGTATCGTCTGAGATCCCTAAAGATTGGAAAGCTGCCGTGGTCATCCCCCTCTTCAAAGGGGAGACACTCTAGACCCAAACTGTTACAGACCTATATCCATCCTGCCCTGCCCTTCTAACGTCTTTGAAGGCCAAGTTAACAAACAGATCACCGACCATTTCAAATCCCACCGTACCTTCTTCCCTATGCAATCTGGTTTCCGAGCTGGTCGTGGGTGCACCTCAGCCACGCTCAAGGTCCTAAACGATATCATAACCGCCATAGATAATAGACAGTACTGTGCAGCTGTTTCCATTGACCTGGCCAAGGCTTTCGACTCAATCACCACATTCTTGTCGGCAGACTCAAAAACCTTGTTTTCTCAAACAACTGCCTCGCCTGGTTCACCAAATACTTCTCAGATAGAGTTCAGTGTGTAAAATTGGAGGGCCTGTTGTCCGGACCTCTGGCAGTCTCTATGGGGGTACCACAGGGTTCAATTCTCGTGCGGACTATTTTCTCTGCATATATCAATGATGTCGCTCTTGCTGCTGGTGATTCTCTGATCCACCTCTACGCAGACGACACCATTCTGTATACATCTGGCCCTTCCTTGGACACTGTGTTAACAAACCTCCAAACGAGCTTCAATGCCATACAACACTCCTTCTGTGGCCTCCAACTGCTCTTAAATGCTAGTAAAACTAAATGCATGCTTCAGCCGATTGCTGTCCACACCTCCCCGCCCGCCTAGCATCACTACTCTGGACGGTTCTGACTTAGAATATGTGGACCACTACAAATACCTAGGTGTCTGGTTAGACTGTAAACTCTCCTTCCAGACTCACATTAAGCGTCTCCAATCCAAAGTTAAATGTAGAATCGTCTTCCTATTTCTCAACAAAGCCTCCTTCACTCATGCTTCCAAATATACCCTCGTAAAACTGACTATCCTACCGATCCTTGACTTCTTTGATGTCATTTACAAAATAGCCTCCAACACTCTACTCAGCAAATTGGATGTAGTCTATCACAGTGCCATTATGTTATTCAGGTTATGTCGATATAGGACTTGTTTTACTGTGGATATAGACACTTTGTACCTCCAGCATCTTCACAAGGTCCATTGCTGTTGTTCTGGGATTGATTTGCACTTTTCGCACCAAAGTACGTTCATCTCTAGGAGACAGAATGCGTCTCCTTCCTGAGCGGTTTGACGGCTGCGTGGTCCCATGGTGTTTATACTTGTGTACTATTGTTTGTCCAGGTGAACGTGGTGCCTTCAAGCGTTTGGAAATTGCTCCCAAGGATGAACCAGACTTGTGGAGGTATACCATTGTTTTTCTGAGGTCTTGGCTGATTTCTTTTGATTTTCCCATGATATCAAGCAAAGAGACACAGTTTGAAGGTATTTCTTGAAATACATCCACAGGTACACTGCCAATTGCCTCAAAATATGTAAATTAGCCTATCAGAAGCTTCTAAAGCCATGACATCATTTCCTGGAATTTTCCAGGCTGTTTAAAGGCACAGTCAACTTAATGTATGTAAACTTCTGACCCACTGGAATTGTGATACAGTGAATTATAAGTGAAATAATCTGTCTGTCAACAATTGTTGAAAAATTACTTGTGTCATGCACAAAGTAGATGTCCTAACCGACTTGCTAAAACTGTAGTTTGTTATCAAGAAATTTGTATAGTTGAAAAACGAGTTTTAATGACTCCAACCTAAGTGTATGCAAACTTCCGACTTCAACTGTAGATACAGACACATTCCAGAGATACAGACGCATTACATAGACACGGCACGTAGCCTAGTTCAGGTTGGGGCGGCAGGTAGCCTAGTGGTTAGAGCGTTGGACTAGTAACCGAAAGGTTGCAAGATCAAATCCCTGATCTGACAAGGTATAAATCAGTCGTTCTGCCCCTGAACAAGGCAGTTAACCCACTGTTCCTAGGCAGTCATTGAAAATAAGAATTTGTTCTTATCCTGGTTAAAAAAATAAAATTAACAAACAGATGAAACATTCTCAACCTCCAGAATAGTATAAGTGGGGAGTTCTTACAAGCTTGATTGGCTGGTCTGTAGCTTATTCTTTAGATGCTTGGGGCTGCTGGTGAACCATGATGTGCAGGCATAATCAAAGTGACACTGGACTAGCGCACTTGCCTGTCTTTAGGGTGTCTATATAGTGTATTCAGAAAATATTCAGAACATTTCACTTTTTCCAAATTTTGTTACGTTACAGCCTTATTCTAAAATGAATTAAATAAATGTGTTCCCCATGTATCCCCCTAATGACAAAGCCGAAAACGAGTTTTTAGATTTAAAAAAATATATATTACAATTTTATAAACAGAAATAGACTTGAAATTGAGTTCAGGTGCATCCTGTTTCCATGCATCATCCTTGAGCTGTTTCTACAACTTGATTGGAGTACACCTGTGGTAAAAATGTTTTGGACATGATTTGGAAAGGCACACACATCTATATAAGGTCCCACAGTTGACAGTGCATGTCAGAGCAAAATCCAAGCCATGAGGTAGAAGGAATTGTCGGTAGCACTCCGAGACAGAATTGTGTTGAGGCACAGAACTGGGAAGGGTCCCAAAAAAATTCTGCAGTTTTGAATCTCCCCAAGAACACAGCGGCCTCCATCATTCTTAAATGGAAGAAGTTTGGAACCACCAAGACTCTTCGTAGAGCTGGCCACCCGGCCACACTGAGGAATCGGGTGAGAAGGACCTTGGCTCATCCCTTGTGCTTGATTAATGAATTAAGGTCACTAATTAGTAAGGAACTACCCTCACCTGGTTGTCTAGGTCTTAATTGAGAGGAAAAGGCAAAAAACAGCAGAATGGAGGGCCTAGTGTCTGCTGTTTTTTGCTTTTTGTGAAGCATGGTGGTGGCAGCATCAGCTGCTATGGGGATGTTTGTGGGGATGTTTGCTGTGGGGATGTTTTTCGTCGGCAGGGACTGGGAAACTGTCAGAATTGAAGGAATGGTGGATGACGCTAAATACAGGGAATTGTTGAGGGAAACCTGTTTCAGTCTTCCAGAGATTTGAGACTGGGACGGAGGGTCACCTTCCAGCAGGAAAATAACCCTAAGCATACTGCTAAAGCAACACTTGAGTAGTGGAATGGCCTAGTAAAATCTCACCTAAATTCAATTGAGAATCTGTGGTATGACTTAAAGATTGCTGTACACCAGGGGAACCCATCCAACTTGAAGGAGCTGGAGCAGTTTTGCCTTGAAGAATGGGCAAAAATCCCAATGGCTAGATGTGCCAAGCTTATAGAGATATACCCCAAAAGCTGGCTCTACAAAGTATTGATGTCACGATCTCCTGAAGGGACAGACCAAGGCACAGCGAGGTATCCAGTATACATTCTTTATTAATCAATGTAACTGGCAAAAATAACAAACGGAAAACAAAGAGCGTAACGTTGAAACATAACTCACAACACAAACAAAGCTATGCTCAAACAATAACCCACAAAACCCCTCTGAAAACTACAAACATATATATGGTTCCCAATTAGAGGTAACGACACTCAGCTGCCTCTAATTGGGAACCATTACCCCAACATAGAAACACAACACCTAGAACAAAAAAACCCTACACCAAAACGAAACTAAACACGCCAGCCTATAAATATCAGGCCTGAACGTGACAATTGACTTTGATGGGGGGGGAATTAATAGTTATGCACGCTCAAGTTTTCAGTTTTTTTGTCTTATTTCTTGTTTGTTTCAAAATAAAAAATATTTTGCATCTTTAAAGTGGTAGGCATGTTGTGTACATCAAATGATACAAACCCCCCAAAAATCCATTTTAATTCGAGGTTGTAAAGGCAACAAAATAGGAAAAATGCCAAGAGGGGGTGAATACTTTCGCAAGCCACTGTAAAAGCTGTACAGGCCTCTGTAGCATCAAACAGATGTTAGATATTCAGATTCATCCAAAGAATGTTAATTTTTCAAAGTACAGGGGAGTGAACACGATTTAATGCTAACTCAAAAAGAGAACTGGGCATTCAACAAGAATGTTATATGGTAAGAGTAACATACAAAAACATACAGTATGAACAGTATAGTACAGTTCAGTGTGTCTGAGGTGTACTCTTAGGTGTAGTAAAGTGCACAAAACTGTAGCTACAGATTGTTACTCCAGATAATGTGATTTAACCAAAGATTTTTGGTATCCGTTACTGGGAGTTACAGGATAGGTACTGTTGGGTGTAGCGCAGAGAATTTTAGACCAACCTTGGCGATACTTCGTCCTTGATATGTGGAAATGGGAGTCTCATAAAATGTCTGTGTCCAGTTGCAGGGGGTCTGTTTGAATTTAGAAGATGCTCCATTATTAAAATACATATTTATTTTGCTCCATTAAGTAATCCAACAAAGTGTACGCTGCCATATTGTCTATTTCAAGTCTTCTCTCACTGATTGAGACAGGTGGGTGTCCACCCCAACGTGTCGCATGTCATGTTGACAGCCACCTGTCTATCAATGAGAGAAGACTTAAAATAGACAAGATGGAGGTAATTTGGTCATTGTTATTAGTATCCCCATTAGCTAACCGTAACGCTAGCTAATCTTCCTGGGGTCCAACACCAATTAACAAGACATTACAAAACCATAAATCAAGACTTCATAAACATTCAACAAGTAGACAATACAGACAATTAAAATACCTGACAGGAAACACATTTAATATTCAGTTGATGCTTTCTATTTCCTGTCCAGTCATATTGTCTGTCACATTAGATGTTTTTTTTTCTTTTTTCTTGAAGGTGGATTTACTTTTCGCCAGAGAAATATGGATTGGTAAAGAGTTTCATTCAGCTATGGCTCTACATAAAACTGTAGACTTAAGGCGATTTGTCCTTGGCTTGGGTTGTCTTAGCTGCCCTGAATTTTCCTGTCTGGTTTGGTGGTTATGTGTGTTGCTAGTATGTACTAACTGTCCTGATAAATAATGTGTTTTAAGGTATTTTAGCACTGAATTTCATTTTCAACTCTAGGCCTACTGATGGTTTTGTCATTTTTTTTGCAGGTATAGGTATAGAAAATGTGCCCACTCTGGTATTGGCAAGTGCACTTTAGCTCACAGATGCAGTGCAGATATAGCCTACTACATGATTATTATGGACAAAAGTGTGAGATTATTTTTATTTGTCAAACGGCAGCCAAGCACCAATCATCATGTCACCAGAATAAGACCCTCGATATTTATTGAAAGGAACAAGCTCATCACCCTGCACTTTCCCCACACTGTGAAGTTCATCAGAACTTTTTTAATCTGTAACCTAATAAACAGTATGCTTTCCTATGATGTCGTATACTTTCTATCCAACAAGAAGGCTACTTTACTCGCATAAAAAGGTTGGATGGAAACCTGGTTAATGTCATTTTGAGGATGCTGGAATTATATTTTGGATGAACGTGCACATGCCTACAGGAGACTTTTGAAGTAGGGTAATCAGATGAAAACATTGTGACTGGTTTTGTTTATGAAACATATAAAAGGTCATTTTAAAAGTTGATAAATATTTCGGCTATATTGAAGCATTAGGTTCTAGGAGCCCGATGGAATACCCGCTTGGATTGGAGAGGGGGCAGAGCTCTTGTTAAGCTTTCCTGAATAACTGGGCCTGCCGGGAGCATTATGGCACATTATTATAAGACGACTTGGGGAGAAGGATGATCTCCGACAGACAGCACATTCAGTATCAGAAGTAGAAATATAGCCAGACTGGCCTGCTACGGTGCCTTTTTAGAACGTATAAACTGTCGAGAGTAGACCCACAACTGATACAAATGGAATGAAACATTCAGATCACAGGGCTTTTGCGGCGTTGTTAAAATGACATTTTCACTGCAACCTAGAGTAGAATGTTGTACTCACTTGAAAACAATAATCCAATTATTCCTTGCATTGTGGTGTTGTAGGCTAGTCTAGGTTGGATAATTGTATTGTCCCTAAACAAGGTCAATAGGGGAGCTGTTTGAGCTGTGTGTCTCGTTTGCAATGATGCACCTGGCCTGCCCACTGCCTATCAGCTATTCCTATTTGTTCTTGAGGATTTATTAATAAAAATTATGCAGCTTTGAATGCTTTATGTGTGGTATGATTGCTAGTTAGCCTGTTGCGGATCTGGAAAAACGATTGACCTACCACTATTGTCACTACAGTATGAATGGTGGATAGAGGGCAGGATAGACAGTTAGACTGGTAGACTATATTGACCTGTGGTATAATATAAGTTACAATCCTCCCCTATTTTGGACCATCCCTCCTCCCAGTAAATGTCCTTATTGCCAAGCTTCAGATCTGGAGGTATGCACTGTATGCAGGCCTATAAGTCTTGAGCTGTCTGTTTCTTAGCCAACAAGATCACACCAATTTGACTTCTGATTCTGACATTTATCCAATTTCACCCTGGGTTGCTCCTCCTGCTCTGCATTGTTCCAAATGGTTTAGTTAAGAGTTCAAGTTTTGGATAGGGTTAAAACATTAAGTTAAGGCATTCATTCCGAATGGTGAATGTAAGTTAAGGGTTGTTTGGGAAAGGGTTAAAACCAAACAAATGTAAAATGAGTGTCTACCCTGCCAATCAACACACTGTCCTAGATCTAGAGCTTACAATGGCAAGGAGCTCAGAAATATAATAACTGCTCTTCATGTTCTCAATTGGCACATTGTTATTGACATGTAAGACTTTGTCCTTGTCCGTGGTCGACAGGCATATATCTGATTACACATAGATATCCTATGGCTTAATACAGCTGTAATTTGTGTTGGCTTTGTTTGAGTCTGTCATTGTGTTGTAATTCAATTTGACCAGCCTCTGTCACAAACAGTTCACAGAGGAAAGAAAGGAAGGTAAATATGACTCACATCTCTCTCTCTTTCTGTGCTACTCCATCTCCCTCTCTCACATTCTCAGGTGAAAGTAGTTGTGCAGTTCCTACGAGGGTATGAGGCCTGGGACAGAATGTGACAGACATACAGTATGTACCCATCCTCCCAAAAAACTATTTTCCACTCAGTTGAAAGTGACAGCCATTGTAACTGCTCTACCCAATAGACTGATTCACAGCCGAAATACTGGAGCTAAAACATATGGGTTACAGCAAGGTCTGAGTCATGGATCTTACCCATGGATGACTTCTGAGGGTTGATTTCATGCAACCAGAGACAACATTGTGCAAGGTGTAAGAGATGCATAGGGGATGGGGCGGAGTGAGAACGTATATTTTTCACCCAGTCTAAATGACAGTTGAGAATGCCTATGACAAGTTGTGAATTGAAAAAGGTGATAGGTACACAATGAGCTTACGCGCTATATGTGTGAAGGTTAACAAATTATTTGGAAAGTCCATCTGTAGATGCTCTACAGACTATCTACAGACTATTAGTAACGTTTTAACTAACTATCTACTAACCCTAGCAATAAACCCTAACCTTAACCCTTATCTTAACTACAAACTTAACCCTTACCTTAACTCTAACCTTAACCCTGACCCAAACCCGTATTCTAAACCTTACCCTAACCCTAAACCTAGCAAGCAGTTGCTTATAAACAAATAGTCAGTTGCTTATCAACAGATAGTTTGTTGATAGTATGACCATCTGTAGAGCATATACAGATGGACTATCCAAACAAAGTGTGGCCTGAGTGAATAATGTTGATGTACTGTAAATAGGGCCTGCTGAATATATTCATATTAGAAAGCTTTGTATTGTTACAAAGAAGTATCTGAGGTAGCCTCGACCGTATCAGGTTTCATACCAACAACTTTGGCAGAATTATAAAAAATGTTGAATGTTTATATTCATTTTACCTCCTTTCTTCATGACGAGGAAGTAATACCTCGAATGCCAAATGCCTCCATGTTTTTTAGATGGTGGCTGGCTGACAGACAGCCTCTCTCTGTCTCCATCCTTCCAGCCTAGAGAGCAGGTTAGTGCGTCCCTGGACCCTCTCTTCCCCTCTCCCTCCATGGTCTCATGGGCATCAATGGCACAGATCTATGGTCAGCTTACCCTCCCCAAATCCTCATTTTAAAGAGGCAATCTGCAGTTGCTACATCCATGTTTGGACTTATACATTTGTGATATGTACCCATTGATTCTTGAAAAATATATAACTTAGAAATACCTCATAAGTTGTTGTACCCCATCAGAACCCAAAATATAAGCTTTTTTACTGCAATGCAAACAAAGTAAATGCAAACAAAGTAAATGTAAACTTACACTGTATAACTTCAAAACATGGTTAAAACAATTTTGATATAAGTAGCTCAATCCATAGCTGTCTACGAATTTGAGTGTTTAAATTTCTCCAGCCCCAGGCTTAGCATTTTACAGAAACAGTGGCAGGGAAATGCGTTGTTATTGTTTGAACTGCAGATTGCCTCTTTAACATTAGGGTTGAATACTGGTCTAAATCTTAGGGGCAACTTCCTCCTATTCCTAGTTTGATGGGTAGTGAGCAAGGACGCTACAGGGACTTGATTCAGAAGGGAGTTATCCCCACTGACCTTTGGAATCCTCTAGGGCAGATCTCACACACACACGCTCCGAGGAGCTGGGTAGGCCTGCCATTTCTCCTCAGTACAATTGTGTTTAGAGAGCTAATGTGTTTCTGTGTTTTTTCTCATCTCGCTCCTCCTCTCTTCTCCTTTCCTCTCCTATAGGAAGGGATCAAACTGCAAGGGAATTGGTCAAAGTGTTTGCGGATTATTTTTCTATTTCATGCACATCTTCTCTGTTGTCATGGCTTAACAGAAACTATGGTGAAATCCAGCAGGGTGTGTGTAGGTTGGGCCATAGCTCGGATGTTTGAAGTTGGAGTGGGTGGGCATGTCAATTCCAAGAGCATTTGGCTAGTGATAACTGAACCCCCAGTGATAACTGAACCCCCAGTGATAACTGATCCCCCAGTGATAACTGAAGCCCCAGTGATAACTGAACCCCAAGTGATAACTGATCCCCCAGTGATAACTGATCCCCCAGTGATAACTGAACCCCCAGTGATAACTGAAACCAAAATGTACATATTTACATGATCTAAATTCATTAGATGTGAATGTGGTCTCTGATGTCTGTAAAGGACAAACACAGCCTTTGTAAGAGAATCTCTATGCAGGAATGATACACAGAATTAACCTAGGTGGGTGGGAGCAGTGGCATGCAGTGGATATTGGAGCAGTCCATACACACACACCGACCACATTATATGATAGCGTGTGGGTGCATGGCCTTCAGCAGCTGCCAACCAGCACCAATGATATAGAAGAGGCCTCTGTGTGAAAAATACATGTAGCGTGGGTTTAGTCAGGCATGGCTGTAGCCTTCCAATGAGAAATAATGGAGAATATCCTTCCTCATAATACTGTGTGGAATCCTACTGCAATTCTATAGTTGCCAGTATGCATGGTAAAATAGGGGCAACATGAACACTGCTGTCTGTCTCCCTCCCATGCAGCTGCAGGCCTTTCTTAAATGTCCATGGTACTTGCCTACTGAGCAGCAAGAGGAACTGCCCCACCCTACCTCCAGACTCTGCTCAAACCCTTACACCCCAACCTGTGTACTCCATTCTGCCACCTCTGTGTACTCCATTCTGCCACCTCCCACTCTCTGTCCTGGCAGTCCAATGGTGGAACCAGCTTCCCCCTGAAGCTAGGACAGCAGAGTCCCTGCCCATCTTCTGAAAACATCTGAAACCCTACCTCTTTAAAGAGTTTCTTAAATAATCCCACAGCCCCCAAAAAAAGCCTTTGTGTGAACTAACTTGACTTTTCCCCCTTTCTAGCTCTGACTTTGCTGATATCTACTTTATTGATGAAAAATGTACTTACTATGATTGTGATATGTGGTTGTCCCACCAAGCTATCTTAAGATGAATGTAAATCACTCTGGATAAAAGCGTCTGCTAAATGATTAAAATGCAAATGTCCCACATTCCGACATGGAATTGCTCAATCTTGTTCTCAGACCCCCTTCCTTGAAATAGCTTGGCTGGTGCGTAAAACCCGCGAATTCAGACAAACAAAAAGGTGTAATGGGTCACGCACTCATGTCACGCACAGGCCCACCCACCATATAAACTAGTAAGACAGATCATCAGTAACGCTTTATTACATGTTATCAACATGCTTTAATTACATGCTGTTTAGGCCCCTTGCTTTTTAAAATCTTAACTGACGACCTGCCACTGGCTTTGAGTAAGGCCAGGATGACTTAACACTATACACGTCAGCTACTACAGCAACTGAAATGACTGAAACCCTTAACAAAGAGCTGCAGTTACTTTCGGAATGGGTAGAAAGGAATAAGTTAGTCCTAAATATTTCCAAAACTAAAAGCCTTGTATTCGGGACAAATCATTCACTAAACCCTAAACCTCAACAACATCTCGTAATGAATAATGTGGAAATTGAGCTAATTGAGGTGACTAAACTGCTTGGAGTAACCCTGGATTGTAAACTGTCATGGTCAAAACATGTTGATACAACAGTAGCTAAGATGGGGAAAAGTCTGTCCATAATAAAGCACTGCTCTGCCTTCTTAACAACACTATCAACAAGGCAGGTCCTACAGGCCCTGTTTTTTTCGCACCTGGACGACAGTCGTGTGGTCAGGTGCCACAAAGAGGGCCTTGGGAAAATTGCAGTTGACTCAGAACAGGGCAGCATGGCTGGCCCTTAACACAGAGCGCTAACATTAATGACATGCATGTCAATCTCTCATGGCTCAAAATGGAAGAGAGATTGACTTCCTCATTAAATGTTTTTGTAGGAGGTGTTGACAAGCTGAAGGTACCGAGCTGTCTGTTTAAAATACTAGCACACAGCTCGGACACCCATGCATACCCCACAAGGCATGCCACCAGAAATCTCTTCACAGTCACCAAGAACAGACTATGGGAGGTGCACAGTACTACATAGAGCAATGACTACATGGAACTCTATTCCACATCAGGTAACTGATGCAAGCAGTAGAATCAGATTTAAAAAGCAGGTAAAAATACACCTTATGGAACAGCAGGGACTGTGAAGTAACACAAACATAGGAACAGACACATGCATACACACACATGATAACATACGCACTATACACACGTGCACATGGATTTTGCGTTGTAGATATGTGGTAGTGGAGTATGGGCCTGAGGGCACACACTTAGTGTGTTGTGAATTCTGTAATAAACGTATTGTAATATTTGTATAATTGTATAACTGCCTTAATTTTGCCAGGAAGAGTAGCTGCTGGATCCATAATAAATACAAATACAAATTACTGAATGTAATGCATTACCTGGCAGATCAGCCAATATCTCAAATCATGCAATAGGATGCCACGGTGGTATTCAGTAGCCTGCCCGCTGGTTAGACAATGTTTTCATATATTTATATGAATGGCATTTCTATAGGAAACGTATATACCTCTCTCTCCCAACCAATTACCATTAAAGCCATACCAGCCGTGGGTCCATTTAGATCCATGGGGTGTACATGCAGCTCACATGACTGCTGTATTACTGTAGAGTAGACGGTAATTGTGCTAAGCATCGGCAGGCAAACCAATGGGGTTCCTCTCTGTATGTGTGTGTATGTGACGTAAGGGAGGCGGGTCGGGGGCAGGTCTGTGTGTAGCCTATGCGTATGTGTGTAAGCGAATGTGTGCGTGAGTGTGGAAGCCTATCCGCCAGGCAGTCGGCTCCTGCACTGAGGAAAGGTGTGTGTTAAGCGGCTGACCTCGCATTGAATGGACTAGCTAGATTGTTTCGCAGCCACGTAAGTACACACCACCGCCGGAGAGGATGTCTTGCTGAATCAAGGGAAAGGCCTTGGAAAGTCGGCCATCCTTTACTTCCAGCAGCTGAAACAGCCGACAAAAGTTCATTTGGATTCAAAAACGAATTCGTCGCAAAGGACATCCACTTCCGAACACAACAAAGGTCTTTGAATTCTGGATGGTTTTCTCTCCATATTTGGTCGATGGCAATTCTCGAAGCTCGCTGCATGGACATTACGTGTTAAACGAACAAGCACCGTATGACACTGACCCGGTAGCTATAAAGCAATAGCATAGCTTTTGCTATCAAGAATTAATGTTGATTTAAATATAGGCCTACCGTAGTTTGCAACCTCGGTGCGATTTTAACCGTGGATACTTTGTATCTTCTCTGTCCGCAAGGTATTTTCGGAAACGTGTGATGTAATTCAATGAATTGCAAGTTTAGCGGGATATTTTTGTCCTTATATTTAATCTAGTAGTGCAATCATCATTACAAACTGCAATCGGTAGGATTTGAGTGTTTCCTTTGTTGCAAATCGGCATTGCTGTCTCTCGCACTCTGGTAAAGCGTTTATGCTCAAATTCAGCATCTTTTTGTGCAAAGGGCTGCGGTGCGTCACGGTGCAGTGAACAATGCTTTTGTTTTAGTCCCATAGCTGGGTAGATAAAGAAAACATATTGCAAACGTTGTCTTAGAATTGCTTCTTTCATTACATGTATTACATATGAGCCCTCCGACACTAGTCTCGCCTACAGATAGTTTGACATAACCTATTTATTACATTGTAATAGGTGCACTTGCAAGGGTTGCACAAAATATAATCTAGATTTATATTTTTTAAAGGGCAGCAACAAAGTACAGGACCACTACAACCAATCTATTTACTCAAGTTTACAACCCAAAGTGCCGTCAAAGAGAAGACGACCGGATAGTTTGGCAGTATTAGGGAATCCTGATGAACATACAAATATCTAATCCCATCAACATCTCGCGTTATGGGAGATCACGGCACAAAGCGACCGATTTTGAGGAGTTAGGCCTATCTTGCTTGAGGACTACAGAATCCAGCCAGAGTTTCAGCCCTAACCTAGGATCCCCTAGCCCCCCCGAAACACCAGATTCCTCCCACTGTATCTCCTGCATCGGTAACTACCTACTCCTCGAGCCCTTGGAGGGGGATCACGTTTTCAGGGCCGCCCACCTGCACACCGGGGAAGAGCTCGTATGTAAGGTGGGTCCTCTATAAGTGTTTTTATAGGCCATTGAGTTGATTGACGGGCGCATTAGTCATAGAGAGAATGCAGCAGATACATTGTCGCGAACGTTACATCATGAACATTCCATTCATCTCGAGCTGATAACGCTGTAGCCTAACCATAAAACACCATATTTGGTCAGTCCACCAGTCCCACACACAGGTTTAATATAGCTAGAAAAGAACTGAAGCACTATGATAAACATTGACTTGCTCACAATACAGTCATCCACACTGAACAAAAATATAAACGCACCATGTAAAGTGTTAGTCCCATGTTTCATGAGTTGAAATAGGAAATCCCATACATGTTCCATATGAACAAACTTTTTTCCATATGCGTTTATATTTTTTATTCAGTATGGATAGAGCCATAAATATAGGCCTACAGTGGTTCCAGGTTTATAGCTGTAAGCAATCTGGGTTCATTTTTGAATGCAAATTACGCACAGAATCTCCAACAGGAAATAAATAATGCACTGTATGCTAGCCCATGGAAGTACCCGGTGTTGCTGCGAACTTTGTCTCCTGATATTTTATGCATGAATTGGAAATGGATACGACTGAAAGAGTAATGGAAAAAGTTAATGGAGTGCAAAGCAGGCAGCTCAGCTTGCGCGTGTCTCTAGAGCTGTATGGGTCGGTATGATGTAACGTTGACAAATTAGTGAGTAATCACGCACCTTGCACGCTCCATACTCTCCCAAACTCAGTACGTATAGCACTACCAACGCCGTTGTTCCTCGTAAAAAAATCTAAGGTTTTCCTCATTCTCCTGAGCTCGGTTTAATTCATTACCAGAATTACGCACTATTTCCTACTGTAAATGGATGTTATGTAAAATCTTGTTTAAGTGTTTCTAGTGCAATATGAATATAATACATTTCATTGTAGTTAAATCTACAACTCTGCATTTTGTTGTTTTTCTTATATACAGTAGCACACACATCACCAAGGGTTTGAAAGATGCACTAGGTAGATTGCTTTGCAAGTGCATAAGGCAAATTGAGGTCAGCCTGTTGGCCTTTGTTACCACCCCTGTATGGTACAGTATTGACTTAACTGTACAGTGTGATTATTGGAGCATTGGATACATGTACCATTGGGTACGTTCAAGTGTTATGAACCTGGCCTGATTAATAGAAATGTTATGAACCTGGCCTGATTAATAGAAGTGTTATGAACCTGGCCTGATTAATAGAAGTGTTATGAACCTGGCCTGATTAATGGAAATGTTATGAACCTGGCCTGATTAATAGAAATGTTATGAACCTGGCCTGATTAATAGAAGTGTTATGAACCTGGCCTGATTAAAATAAGTGTTATGAACCTGGCCTGATTAATAGAAATGTTATGAACCTGGCCTGATTAATAGAAATGTTATGAACCTGGCCTGATTAATAGAAGTGTTATGAACCTGGCCTGATTAATAGAAGTGTTATGAACCTGGCCTGATTAATAGAAGTGTTATGAACCTGGCCTGATTAATAGAAATGTTATGAACCTGGCCTGATTAATAGAAATGTTATGAACCTGGCCTGATTAATAGAAGTGTTATGAACCTGGCCTGATTAATAGAAATGTTATGAACCTGGCCTGATTAATTGAAATGTTATGAACCTGGCCTGATTAATAGAAATGTTATGAACCTGGCCTGATTAATAGAAAGGCTAAAAAGCACACAGGCAACACAGGAACACCGTCCTAGAGTATGACCCTAAACTGTGTCACAATGATAAGAGTAGGCTAGGTCTACAGTCTTTGGCACTGCCAGCAAGCTATATATATATAGCACAGGAGGTTGGTGTCACCTTAATTGGGGAGGACAGGTTCGTGGCTGATATCATTCCACTGAGCGGAATCAGTGGAATGGTATCAAACACATGGCTTCCACATGGTTTCCATGTGTTTGATGCCATTCCATTTGCTCCGTTCCAGCCATTATTATGAGCAGTCCTCCCCTCAGCAGCCTCCACTGATAAAGAAAAACTTTTGACCACTATGATTTTCATTTTTACTGCATGTTACAGAGCAGCATCAAAGATACATTTGTAATCTCAGAATTGGCAGTTTACTACCAATGTGTATTAGTAGACCCCAGCTACAATTGTAGACCTTGAGAAGCACATGCACACACACAATGCAGGGTGAGACAGAGCCTGCTGCTCTCTAACTGTTGATGTACTTGGAGCCAAGAGGCTGGCTCACTTGGGCTCCCCTCACTGAAAGTCAACAGGAGAACTGAGGGAGAGGGGTTACTATGGAAACCGGGGGAGACTGTAACCTGAAGCGTATGCAGGAGGGCAATGGCGGCGAAGTTACAGAATCGTCACATTCAGATAGAAAAGTATGCATGCAGAATATGGAATGGTCACCATGTAGCTCTATGGTTTTACCTTTCTATCTGCAGCAGCGTGCTAAATGTTGCAGTACATGGACTAAGCATTGGTCTAAAGGTTCTGGAGCCCTGGGGGGTGTAGGCATGTTCAGTAAAGTGAAGCATTCAGAACTTGGCGAAATATTGATCTGTTCTAGTCTACACAATGCGCTGAACAATGACTATCATCTCCATTGGATACTAAACTCTCTCCCTCCCTTTGTACCCGCCCCCTCCCTCTCTTTCTCCCGCCGCCTCTCCAGGTGTTTGAGATAGGCATTTACCAGGAGTCCCTGGCGGCTTACTTCTCCCTGGGCAGACATGAGCACATCAACCATGTGGTGGAGGTCCTGCTGGGGGAGAAGCGGGCCTATGTCTTCTTCGAGAGGAGCCACGGAGACATGCACTCCTTCGTCCGTACCTGCAAGAAGCTGCGTGAGGACGAGGCCGCCAGACTCTTCCGTCAGATAGCCTCAGCAGTGGCACATTGCCATGACAACGGTGTGGTCCTCCGGGACCTCAAGCTGAGGAAGTTTGTCTTCAGGAACGAGGACAGGTGAGGAATGGGACAGGGTGAGGAGGGGTGATGGATGGGAGGGGAAGAAAGGAATGAGTCTCTAACCTTATGCTCTTTGTAAATAGATATGAGTGTACATAACCCTACGGTAACTCTTTACATGAAGTTACACTGTGTAGTAACACTGTAATTACTACAGTAAAATATTGTTGTAACATAGTTATGGGGTTGAGTGGTTTCTATTTAGAGCAGAGGTTACCATATTGAAGGTACCCAATATAACTAGGAGTACACAAGCACCTATGTGGTTTGGGGACAACCAGGGTGACTGCTGGATACAGTCCAGGGCCCATGCCAGCTAGCCGAACTGCTTTTAAACTGGTGGACAGTGACAGCAGAGATGCCAGGATTAGATTTTTCTGACAGATGTTCCATTAGGTTGGGATTTACCATGTAAGGCTGTGGCAAAGAGTAATGAATCAGTGCTACAGACATCAGCTCTAGCAGAGTTTAGTATGTACAGACCCCTGGTGGTGGACTGTTGATATTGCAGCTCATTAGGCACAAATAGAATAAATATAGGTTTTTATAGCCTATTATGCTGCAGAGATAAAAGCAAATTAATCAGACCAAAATGTGTTCCACATTTATCATTATAGTGTTTCAGGAGAGCACTGATAAAAACATAGTCTAATGCTGCTTTTTTAACTGACCCTGTCAAAGCAAGCACAGATCCATATATTGCTATGGACTGCAGCTCTACTGCAGCTCTGATTTGTTATTTCACTACAGTTTGTGTAGAGTACGGGCTGATATTATGGTATTATGCATTGAAAGTGGCTAATATTGCATTGATTTCGATCACAATTTCCACAGTAAAGGGACCGTTGATAGTGTTAACAAGGAAAACTCTAAAACAGTGGTAACCAACCTTTTCTGAGTCAAGATCACTTTCTGAGTCAAAATGCAAGCCGAGATGCTCATGGAAAATCTGAGCTGACTGCCACACTTATCTAATAGCAGTCTAACGACCTTGGCTGCCATGACAGGACCTACCAGGGTGGGATGTCAAACCCTCCACTGAATGATTGATGGGGGCAGAGGGGGGTTAGAAGAGAAATTGTGGGGTGGGGAATCGGGGTCTAGGGGTGCATCTAATTCTAAGTGGCTTTCTTTCTTCCTCTCCTCATATCCCTATATCCTCTCCTGCATCCGTACTGATCTGAAAACAAGCTAGCACGAGATTAAAATATTTTGTAAAAGTTGAAAGCAGTGGTAGGCTACCGGGAATCTGCTTCACCTATCCAGCTCTATCAAATCAGTGCAGATGAAGGAAATGAGACGAGGAGACTGGAGAGGAAGCCATTTCAGACTATTCAGAGTCACTCTAGCCAAAACCAAGTCCCAGAGCTTCAGTGAGTGGAAAGCCAGAGAAGGGAGAGAGGGCGATAGAGAGAGAGGCTACCCGGTAAGGTGATATGGCCACAGCAGTGTATGGTGACAGACTGGGCGACCTGCTTATGTCATCATGGCTGGATTGACCAATCACTGCCTTGCAGGAAAGGTTATAGGTCATAGGTCATACTGGCTGGGAATCCACTGCAGTGTCAGCCAGGAGAGATCTGGAACCCAACCTTCTACAAGCACTGTAGTTGGTGTTCTAATTCATTTTTAACATCATTATGTGGGTCATACTTAACATGAGATGCTATGTAAGCAGTATTAAGAATTATGTCAGCCCCTCTATCCTATTGGCTGCTTAGAGAGATTGCATGTAGCTCTGTCAGTGATATTTACAAACAGGCTGCTTACAAAGGTTTCTAGCGGCTTGATTGAATACTCCGAACTATCTGAAATCAAACAAGTGAACCGGACTGTACAAAATCCCACAATTAACATAAAGTCAAGCCGTAGCAAAAATCAGTACGTGTGTGCGTGTCACAGACAGTAAAGATATATTTTCTGAATAGGCGTTAGCGACTGCTGCAGCTCTGCTCTTCTCCTCAATTAAAATGGATGAAGTATGTGTGTGTGTTTGTGTGTGTGTGTCTTTAACAGCCCCTCACACTTCCACAGACGCGCACGCATACACAGATGGAGACACTTTAGGCAGCGCTTCATAAGTGTCCCTTTCTCATCCTCTGTGTGTAGGGTCTGTGTACCCTGGGCCACTCCAGAGCCCTCATCAGTCACGATGTCGCTGAACAACCCATAATTATGATCAGCAGCTTTCACAAAACCAGGGCTGTGATGGTCTGCTTTGAAAAGAGACTTCATGTATCTCTGTTAAAAAAGACACTGATGATGATAACGCGTTTGAGTTTTGATTCCCATTTTCAAATTGTTCTTACCGCATGCTGACTCAAAGCCGCTGAACTGAAGTCGTCCATAGTGGTTGCTCTTTGTTGGGCTGGAGAGGCCTATTGAATCAGCTGGGTTATTTATAGGCTGATGCATACTGGCTGGCTAGCTGCACTGCTCTTATCACTGTGAATGGAAATGTTAGATGTACTGTAAGCCCCAGGCATTATGTGCTCTACTTCATTTAATGTCCAAAGCTATGGATCTAAAACATACGGATGATGTCCATCACAGTGAATTACAATGCCCTCCCACTAGAAGAGGGCAGCTGCTTACTGTAATCTTGAACCATGCGGCAGGAGCATTTCTATACTCACAATGTACTTTTGATTTTATGGACAGATTCAATTAAATTTGAAAATGGGTCATTGTCCATTGATTTAACATATCGGTTATATAATTTTTGTATTTAGTCATCCTCCTGTAGTAAGAGGATTCTGGGTATTAATATTTGTTTGTTGTCGGTTCTTGTCTCCCTCCAGGAGCCTTGTAAAGCTGGAGAGCCTAGAAGACACCTACATCCTGGAGGGTCATGATGACTCTCTGTCAGAAAAACATGGCTGCCCTGCCTACGTCAGCCCCGAGATCCTCAACGCCAGCGGCAGCTACTCAGGCAAGGCGGCCGATGTCTGGTCCCTGGGCGTCATGCTCTACACCATCCTGGTGGGCCGCTACCCCTTCCACGACGTAGAACCCAGCTCCCTGTTCAGTAAGATCCGCCGGGGCCACTTCAGCATCCCAGAGAACCTGACGCCCAAGGCCAAGTGTCTGATCCGGAGTATCCTCCGCCGGGAGCCTGCAGAGCGCCTCACGTCCCGGGAGATCCTGGAGCACCCCTGGTTCTTATCCTCCGGGGCAGCAGGTGGAGCTGTGGTCCAGGGGAGAGGGGAGCAGGAGCAGACTGTGCCCGAGGTGAACATGGAGGAGGAGCTGGATCAGTTCTTCAGCTGAGAAAACAGGAAACAGTAAGCACAAAGGGAGGACTACGCCACAGCGCGGAACAAACGCGACACGCTCTGAAAGAGCCTAAAGTTAGATTAGTTGTTTAGCAGGTGGAACATTGTCACTCACAGAAAAGGTGTATCCATCTTTTTTTCTTTCCATTTCATGGAAAACCAACCTCGAGGCAGAGCCAGGTGGCGAATGGCGTATAAACATAATTGGGGGCGGGACTTCTGTTAAGAGGAGTTGCCGCCACTGGACATGCAAGTCACAAACAATGTAGCAAACGTTATCTTTTGTTGTTCGTTTTTTTTAAGTGGTGCTTTTAAAAGTAGAGACATACGCCGTGTTGTGACGCTACAAAAAGCACGAAGGGACAAAAAACCTCAGCCAAGGAGAACAAGAACACCACTCCTCTATGCGCTCTCACACACCCAGGTAGAAGTTACCCACTAACCAAAGATCTAGGATCAGATCACATAACCCTCAATCCTCACCTTAACCATTATGAGGATTAAAACAATATCTGACCCTGGACCTGTGGTCAGGGCCAACTTCTACCTCCTCTGTTCCAACAATCATCAGGACAGATGACCTCATTTTTGTTTTGTCACTCAGTGTTTGTCTCTCATTACCTAACATGACCTTTGAACCTAGGTTATAAAGCTCTTTCATTGACATAGAAGACGGATACTGACTATACTATTTTATGTCTTCAGAAACGTGTGTACTTCATCATCTTTTTCTGTGTAGCCTTATTCCTCTCCACCACTCATCATGTGCATCTTCCTCCACCATCAATTTGTCATTTAATAATAAGGCTATGTTTTAAGTCTGATATCACCTTGTTGTATTAAGCTATTCCATTAAATTATTAATGCTGCTTTGATATCTTCGACTTAACCTTAATTTGTAACCTCCCTCTCTCGTTATGCCTCCTCTAATGGCATAATGCACTTGATTTGTTTAGGTTAGGTTAAGTTAGGTGAACAATCAATTCCACCTCTCTAGACTCGCTTTCTCTATTTAAGTTTAGCTTTTCATTTGTAGGAGAGGAAAACTTAACATTTTATTTAAATTGTAACAACTATATAAATATAAATATATATATATTTAAAAAAAAAACATTGCAGGGTTTTTCTTTTTCAGAGATTCCTTTTTCATGTATATTGAAGGCAATAGTTTGGACACAGGACATGTGCGATGGGAAAAAAAGTCTGTCCAAGGTTTTTAGATTAAACAATTCAACTTTTGTGCCAGTATTTCTCTGCCCCCTCCACCCATGCTAACTTCGGTCACCCCTTAATACATTTTATTTTGAACTTGACACCAGTTATTAAACAATACTATTACAGTAACATGTTCTGCTGCAGCCCATGTTAATTTTCTACTACCTGCGTAGGTCCTGTAAAACTGTCCTGTTCTGAATGGGTACCAGTGGACATGTTTTGTCGTATCTCAATGTTACTTGAATTTCTGTTTTTATTAACTAGTCATTGGCATGCACCCTATGAATGCTATAACCTGCCTAGCAGGGTGAAACAAAATAAGCTTTTTTTTTATAAAAGTCAAAACACAAGTGAAAATGTTATCGGAAATGTGCTATTTTGAGTCACTTTTAAAACTGACTATTGCTTTTATTTTGTTTCGTAGAATGAGCTGCCCTTATTTGCATTGGTGCTGATTTTGGTGCTAATGCTTAAGAAGTCCTCTTGTTTTTGTTTTGGAGGGGAGTGGTGCATGGTGGGAATTCTGCCTCGGATGTTCTGATTGTAAAATGTAACAGATTTTGGTGTTTTGTCCAAATTTATTCAGTAAATAAATTGTGAACTGCACATTTGGTTTGATTATTCTCTTGGCACACCTTAGATATTGTATCTTCATAGCATTAGCACTCTGTATATTTTTACACAAGCCCACTTATGGTTATTACAAAGTGTTTTCTATCAGGGAATTCATCATGTCTAAAAAAAAAGAATGCTCAGAAAGGCCACAGTGATAACATCTTCATTTTGCTGGAGTACAGTATAGTTGTCAGGTGCCGGGTGTAGCTGGTGCAAATGAGTCAGGCGCAGGACAGCAGAGATGAGCAACACAATGTAGTTTACTCAAGAAATCACAAAGGACCAATAACACCATGCCCACCAAAATTGGACTGACATAACAGGAACAATAATGCACAAAAGCATGGGGGAAACGGAGGGTTAAATAATGAACATGTAATTGGGGAATTGAAACCAGGTTTGTAGAAACCAAAGAAAAAACTAATGGATAATGAAAAGTGGATCGGCGATGGCTAGAAGGCCGGTGACGTCGACCTCCAAACGCCACCCGAACAAGGAGAGGGACCGACTTCGGCGGAAGTTGTGACAATAGTATGACCACTTTAGACATCTTTGGCTGAGGAGCACCTAAACACACTCCAGAATGTCTCAATGCTTAAAGGAAATGACAACACAAAACCACTATTTTGATATTTGTTTCATTAGTCCACTGTTGATACAGTCCCAAAATGTTTTGCATGTCAGTAATCAAGTTTTCAAGATATAAAACTTTCAAAATAGAGAAAGTGTCACTATATGATCATTTTTGAGTGGTCATTTTCTTTATAGGAGAAGTGTACCCAAAATCCAGAAATAAGATTAGTAGAGTTTGCCCTCTCCCCCCTCTCTCCCCTCTCTCCCTGCAAAAATGGGTCATGTGACATTGCTGGATGCAGTCCTCACTGCTCTGTTGCCAGTGAATTCATGATTCAGAAATTCGCAAAGTGTGGACAAATTTGTTGTTTTATTGAAAGCGTATGGCTGATTTAGCAGTTTCTATCAAAAGTACTATCGGTTTTGAGTAAAAAAATGTGTTCATTTCCACCTAAAACATTTGAGATGAATTTATATCATTATTTTATGGCAGCAGAGCTGGTGCGGAAGTTGCTAGAGTTAGTTATGCAAAGGGAGAAGAAGAGATGTCAGCAAGAGCAAGCTAGTGTTCTGCACTTTATACTGCACTTTATATAATCAAGGGAAGAAGGCACCAAATGTCACTGTTTTCAGATAAAAGATTCGGAGAGATGCAGAAGATGGTTAGTAGCAATTAGAAATAGTAAATACTATGTAAATACTCCTGCAGCCAACCTTGCATCGTTGCGTGTGTGTAGCAAGTGCCTCAGCAACGATGCATATGAGCGAGATAGTCAATCTGAAATGATGGGGACAGAAAACTGAAGGATACTAAAAGATACAGCTGTTGCTACTGTATTTCTATGGACTTGATCCGGCGCAGTGCCAGAATACAAAGGCACGTTTAAGGAGAGAAAGCGACAAAGCAAGCTTGCAGAGGTATGTAGCCTAGCCCGATTTTTGACATTTGAGGTATTCTTATTTTGTTATTACCATCGCACCGTGTCATGTAGACATAAAGTATTCATACCCATTGACGTATTCCACATTTTGTTGTATTGCAACCTGAATCCAAAATGCATTAAATATTTTTTTCTCACTCATCAACACACAATACCCCATAATGACAAAGTGAAAACATGTTTTTAGATATTTTTGTAAATGTATTTCAAATGAAATAGACACATCTAATTTACAGTCTCTACAGCACTTCACAAATCTGGGCTTTATGGGAGAGAAGCCAGACAGATGCCACTTCTGAGAAAAAGGCACATGAAAGCACGCCTGGAGTTGGCAAAAAAGCCACGTGAAAGACACAGAGCATAAGGCAAAATATTCTGTTGTCTGTGGCCTGAATGCAAAGTGCTATGTCTGGAGAAAACCAGTCACAGATTATCACCTGTTTAACACCATGCCTACCGTGAAGCATGGCGGTGGCTGCATCATGCTATAGAGATGCTTTTCAGCAGCAGGGACTGGGAGACTGGTAAGGATAGAGGGAACAATGAATGGAGCCAAATACAGGCAAATCCTTGATGAGAACCTGCTTCAGAGTTCAAACAACCTTAGACTGGGGTGAAGATTTACATTCCAACCGGACAATGACACCAAGCACACAGCCAAAGCAACACTGGAATGGCTTCAGAACAAGAATGTGAAAGTCCTTAAGTGGCCCAGCCAAAGCCCAGACTTGAATCCCACTGAACATCTGTGGAAAGACTGGAAGATTGCGGTTCACCACCGCTCCCCATCTAATTTAACAGAGCTTGAGAAAATCTACAAGGAAGAATGGGAGAAAATCCCCAAATCCAGATGTGCAAAGCTGATATAGACATACCCCAGACGACTCAAACCTCTAATTGCCGCCAAAGTTGCTTTTACAGAGTATTGAATCAGAGGTGTGAATACTTATGTAAATGTGATACTTGCGTATTTAATTTTTAAGACATTTGCAAACATTTATAAAAACATGTTTTCACTTTGTCATTATGGGGTATTGTGTGTAGATGAGTAAAAAAAATATATTTTATCAATTTTGAATTCACATTGTAACACAACAAAATGTGGAATAAGTCACGGGGTATGAATACTTTCTGAAGGCACCATAGAGGCCTAGGGGCTCTACAGGTTAGCATATGTTCCCTATGTATTTATGTCAGTGGTGTTGAGAGACAATAGACATTGTGTCACCTTACATTGCAGAACAAAACATCCCGAAAACATTGTGATAAATGAACATAAACTATATAGGGTTTTGGGCTAATGTGAAAACATAAACCCACTAACGGTCCCGCTCATAGGGGTTGATTATACGCGACCATTCAATAAAGTAAAGTAGCTAGTTACTCGTTACATAACTGTACATTTTGCCCAGCTGTAACAGGCGTGCGTCTCCAATTCTTTTTCGGAATATGCAAAAACTGAGTTTATGTGGGCAGCTTAATCCCTGTGGTTGCAAAATCAAAGTAACTGCTCCTCATCATCATTAGGGTCCTCCATGTTTGTAAGAATTGTAGTCAAGTATTCAAATTCTCTGCAGAACAAACATTCCTCATTCGCGGCATTGGAGCGCAATTGCCACAACTGCACCACCAGTCTGTGTTGATCCTGGGGATGGGTTGGGGCTGTGGTCCAGCTACTGCTGTGGCTAGAGGTGGCTAGAGCGGCGGCGGCCATCTGAAGATCAATTTTCCTAAATTCTTCGTCCAAACACTCAGGCTCAAATAAATACGGTTCGAAGACACCATCGGCGCCCCTTCAGCAGTTTTCTTCATCACTCAAGAGTTTTTGGCCGTCAGTATTTGTAGGTTGTTGTTTACTTTGTATAACTAATGTGTAACGCTGTCTTCACTTCTCCACCCAAAACAACTTGCATCTGTGAATAACGGCATAACATGCAGTTTCTACGTAGAAGGGATTCCCCCGAGAGCTCACATGCGCCTGCAGTTGTTACCCATCTCCGCTGCTGTGGCAGTCTCTACATAACATCATGAAATAAAATCATTTAAAATGTTTTACGTGGAAGAATACGCATTTCCTGACTCAAAACGGATAGTAGTTTTGACAAAAAACTGTACGCTTTCAATAAAACAACTAATATGTCTACACTTCAATTCACTTGCAAAAATGGCAAAAATCACTAAAGCTGGAGTCTTATATCTCCCTCTCTAACTTTAAGCATCAGCTGTCAGAGCAGCTTACTGATCACTGTACCTGTACACAGCCAATTTGTAAATAGCACGAACAACTACCTCATCCCCATATTGTTATTTATCCTCTTGCTCTTTTGCACCCCAGTATCTCTACTTGCACATCATCATCTGCACATCTATCACTCCAGTGTTATTGCTAAATTGTAATTATTTTGCCTCTATGGCCTATTTATTGCCTTAGATCCCTACTCTTCTTCCTTTGCACACACTGTACATAGATTTTTCTAGTGTGTTATTGACTGTACGTTTGTTTATGTGTAACTCTGTGTTGTTGTTTTTGTTGCACTGCTTTGCTTTATCTTGGCCAGGTCGCAGTTGTAAATGAGAACTTGTTCTCAACTGGCCTACCTGGTTAAATAAAGGTTAAATAAAATAAAATAAAAAAACTAGCAACAGAGCAGAGTGAGGCCTTCATCCAGAAACGTCATGAGTCACGGGACCCTTTTTTGCAGATGTTTCAGTACAGCACTAGAGAGAGAGAGAGAGAGCAGAGGAGAGAGCAAACTCCACTGAACTACTAGTTTCAATATATGGAATCACATGGCAATTTCTGTATTTTGGGTAAACGTCTCCTTTAAAGGCTGAACTCACAGTGTTAAATAAACAGATCTAAGAATATCCCAACTAAGCAAAGTGCATTTGACCACAGACAATGCAACACACAATGTTGAGGTTTTCCACCTGTTATACAGTAGGCTAGTTCTCTTCTTCAGATAGTATCCATCTGTAACACACAAACCTCGTCTCATAGAGCCTCTCTCTCAGGAGACAGTTATACCTAACAAACATAACCACTGTACTCTAAAGTCACAGAGCAGAGAATTCTCTCAGCCTGTTGAGTAGACAGAGGACAGGAAGACATACTACACATTTATAAAATGTTCTCTCTTTCCCAGAGTCCTGCAGCACAGACAGAAGGCACAGTTACTACATTTGGCGGAAGCCCGCTGTCGGATAATCCAACAGATCTAGATTTAAAGGTTTATGGTGCTGGGGTCATTTTGTTGTGATCTGAGAGCAGATAAGGACAGAAAAGATAGAAACTATTTACCCCTGAATAACATTACAACTGTGACTGTGGTGCGCATCGCCTGGCTGACAGACAGGACAAGGGTAATGAGATATTTAGCTGCTTCTACCAGGCAGCGCCATTAGTAAGGTCCTTCAGAGAAGTATGATTTTGACATTGTTCCCTCAACAAAATGATCCATTTGCACTTTGCTATCAGATATGCATGGAATATGTATGGAAAAAGACTGACTTTCATCTCTTAACCTCCTCTCAACTTCGCAGACATTAGAAAAACAATCACACAATCATGTGAAAAGCTCTTCACTAAACCATTTCCTGGGAGTACTCTACCCCTACAAGAGTTCCCAAAATACATTTCCTGTCAATTTCGCCATGGCAATATTTTTGATAGACCACCTGACCTCTCCTTGCTTCTCTGATTGACCTCCTTCTCTCATTGAATCACACTAGAGGAAAGCACTTCACATCTTATTTGTCCCTCCAGTGGTGAACGTCATCTGGTGCCTGTGTGTTGTTGTTGGTGGTGGTGCTGCACCTGTCATGTCGTGCAGAGTAATCCTGATTAATGTCCATCAGATAAGGGAAATGGGGGCAACTGCTGTGGTATAGGCTGCAGATACAGAATCTCTGTCCGGATTAAACATACACAGACAACTGACTCATATGGAATGCCGATACCCTCTCAATCACTTACCTAAGCATCATTTTATGACCATCAATTATTTTTCTAGCAAATAGCTTTTTTCCATTGTCAACATTAGAGCATATCAGTATATTGTAGGTTACATTGAGGGTTATGATGAAGTTATTGGTTTCCTATAATTGATCTCTAGACAAGGTTGGAATTATATTTATAGACAAGCAGAAACCTACAAATCCTGAAGATGTTCAGGATAATTTCTCTCCAGTTTACAGGGTGAAGTGCCACCAGCACATGGGTAAGCATAACTGTGCTACTCTGCTCTCTGCTGGTGACAGTAAAGAACTATCATGTTTGGGATATGTTGTGTTGAATTTCTGAGAAGGTAGCAGCTAGACTCACATCACATGTAGATTCTTCCAGTTTACCAACAGTAGTTGCATAAACAACGACACTGCATAAATACTGCCATACACATTGTTGGATGCATTTTCTGCAGTTTATATTTCGATGATCCCAGATAGGACAACCTGGTCTAAGAGCATTTCTTATTATTCTGTACGTAAATCTGGGACACTCCATTTAGTATGGTATGTATTAATTGTGGATGTTCATCATCCATTTTGTATAATATGTTACCCATAACAATTCGTATTATATGCTACGAATGTTCTAAATGTACAATATGTTAGGAATTTACAATATGTTAAGAATTTGCAAAACGTACTATATGTTACAAATTTGGGGCAAAGTATGATATGTTGCAAATTCTAGCTGGTGGCTAGGTGGCTAACGTTCGCTATCTGGCTAACGTTAGCTAGGCTAGGGGTTGGGGTTAAGGTTAGGGTTGCGTTTAGGAGTTAGGTTAAGGGTTAGGGTTAGCAAAAAGGGTTCAGGTTAGGGTCAGGGAAGGGTTAGCTAACATGCCAAGTAGTTGCAAATGAGCTAAAAAGTTGTAAGTAGTTGAAAAGTTGCTAATTAGCTAAAATGTTAAAGTTAAAGATGAAATTCAAACTAGCAACCTTTGGGTTGTTAGGCATTTGCATTATACACCCACCCATCTACCCTAACCGCCCTATATTCGGTTAACTAAGCATCTGTCTTATGCAGGGGTGAAAGTAGATTTAATTTCTTCCCAGAATGGGACCTCATGTGTGTGCACGTGCTTGCCCCCCGACAATGTATATGCAGCAGAGCAGAACTGAAAATGTAACTATGAAAAAGTCTCAAAAGAAAGATGAATAACGACAATATAAGTTTTAGGAAAGAAAGGACAGAGAAATAGGTCTTCTTAGCATATTTCTCAAATGCCAAACCAGAGTGTCTTGTTTGCAATGAAACGGTTGCCGTTAACAAATAATTAAATATGACACCTTAGGAATCTAAGCATGGCATAATCTGTTTGATGATGCCGTAGCCGCTCCAAAGTTGATGTCAGCCCGTCTGCCTTTTTAGTTGACATTCTCCTGCACTCCCTCTCCTTATTAATAAGTTAATGATTTAAAAAGTCTGTCTCATGACATTGTAATACGTTTGGTCTCCAGTCTATGGGCTACAGAAAAACCTCATAGGGCACTACTCTTTCTACCGTAGACTACATAACTTATGTTAAATTAATTTGATGGATCGCCGCAGCGCAGTGTCTCTGTGGGTCTAGTCAATGAATTATATTTAGAATCCCTATTCATTCAATAGCATCTCTGCGGGTCTAGTCATATAATTATATATAGAATCCCTATTCATTCAATAGCATCTCTGCGGGTCTAGTCATATAATTATATTTAGAATCCCTGTTCATTCAATAGCATCTCTGTGGGTCTAGTCATAGAATTATATTTAGAATCCCTGTTCATTCAATAGCATCTCTGTCACGATCTTGTGATGGAGCGGACCAAAATGCAGCGAGGGTTCCAGTAAACATACTTTTATTCAGTGCAAACTGGCAAAAACAATGAACAGACCGTAACACAGGTGTGGTACACACACAACTACAAACAATAACCCACAAGGCAAGTGGGGCAGGGAACCAACTTAAATAGGATTCCCAATTAGAGGCAACGACAACCAGCTGCCTCTAATTGGGAACCTAACCAACATTCCCTACATAACCCTAGTCACGCACTGACCCAACACACCATAGAGAAACCTAGAGAGCTCTCTATGGCCAGGGCATGACAGTACCCACCCCCAAAGGTGCGGACTCCGACCGTCACCTAGAGTCAATGGGTGGGGACTTCGGGTGGGCCTTTGTCGGTGGCGGCTCCGGTGCGGGCCGTACAGACCCGAGAAGACGCACTGGAGGCCCGGTGTGTGGAGCAGGAACAGTACGTACCAGGCTGGGATGACACCCTAGAGGCCTGGTACATGGAGCAGAGACAGGCCATGCCGGTCTCTCGATGCGCACAGGGGGCTTGATGCGTGGAGCAGGGACAGGACGTGCCGGGCCCTCGATGCGCTCAGGGGACCTGATGCGTGGAGCAGGGACAGGACGTGCTGGGCTCGATGCGCTGGGGACCTGATGCGGGAGCAGGGACGTGCCGGGCTCGATGCGCTGGGGGCCTGATGCGTGGAGCAGGGACATGACGTGCTGGGCTCTCGATGCGCACAGGGGGCCTGATGCGTGGAGCAGGGACAGGACGTGCTGGGCTCTCGATGCGCACAGGGGGCCTGATGCGTGGAGCAGGGACAGGACGTGCCAGGCTCTCGATGCGCTCAGGGGGCTTGATGCGTGGAGCAGGGACAGGACGTGCCGGGCTCTCGAACGGCATAGGGGACCTGATGCGTGGAGCAGGGACAGGACGTGCCGGGCTCTCGATGCGCACAGGGGGCCTGATGCGTGGAGCAGGGACAGGACGTGCCGGGCTCTTGACGCGCACAGGGGGCCTGATGCGGGGAGCAGGGACAGGACGTGCCGGGCTCTCGATGCCCACAGGGGGCCTGATGCGTGGAGCAGGGACAGGACGTGCCGGGCTCTGGATGCGCACAGGGGGCCTGATGCGTGGAGCAGGGACAGGACGTGCCGGGCTCGATGCGCTGGGGGCCTGATGCGTGGAGCAGGGACAGGACGTGCCGGGCTCTCGATGCGCACAGGGGGCCTGATGCGTGGAGCAGGGACAGGACGTGCCGGGCTCTTGACGCGCACAGGGGGCCTGATGCGGGGAGCAGGGACAGGACGTGCCGGGCTCTCGATGCCCACAGGGGGCCTGATGCGTGGAGCAGGGACAGGACGTGCCGGGCTCTGGATGCGCACAGGGGGCCTGATGCGTGGAGCAGGGACAGGACGTGCCGGGCTCTCGATGCGCACAGGGGGCCTGATGCGTGGAGCAGGGACAGGACGTGCCGGGCTCTGGATGCGTACAGGGGACCTGATGCGTGGAGCAGGGACAGGACGTGCCGGGCTCTGAAGGCGCACAGGGAACCTGGTGCGTGGAGCAGGAACAGGACGTGCTGGGCTCTGAAGGCGCACAGGGAACCTGGTGCGTGGAGCAGGGACAGGACGTGCCGGGCTCTCGAACGGCACAGGGGACCTGATGCGTGGAGCAGGGACAGGACGTGCCGGGCTCTGGATGCGCACTGCAGGTCTGGTGTGTGGACCCGGTGTAGGTCTCACCAGGCGTCCTCGCTGCAGCTCACTCCTCGCCTGTACCTCTCTCCTGAACTCCTCTATGGTCCTCAACTCGGGTTCCGGCTCCCTTCTCCGCCTCGTCTTGGGGCGGTTGTGGCCTCGGACCCCGGCGTTGTCGCTGTCCTTTGTCTCTCCTTGGCGACTCCCGCCAAGGAAAGGTCTCACTACGGCCCATAACCTCCTCCCAGGTCCAGAACGTCGTCTCCTCCACGGGTCGCGCTGCTTGGTCCTTTTCTGGTGGGTTATTCTGTCACGATCTTGTGATGGAGCGGACTAAAATGCAGCGAGGCTCCAGTAAACACTTTTATTCAGTGCAAACTGGCAAAAGCAATAAACAAACTGTAACACAGGTGTGGTACACACACAACTACAAACAATAACCCACAAGGCAAGTGGGGCAGGGAACCAACTTAAATAGGATTCCCAATTAGAGGCAACGACAACCAGCTGCCTCTAATTGGGAACCTAACAAAACACCAACATAGAGTTCCCTACATAACCCTAGTCACGCCCTGACTCAACACACCATAGAGAAACCTAGAGAGCTCTCTATGGCCAGGGCGTGATAATCTCTGTGGGTCTAGTCATATAATTCTATTTAGAATCCCTATTCAATCAGTAGCATCTCTGTTGGTGTAGTTATAGAATTATATTTAGAATTCCTATTCATTCAATAGCATGTCTGTGGGTCTAGTCATATAGTTATATTTAGAATCCCTGTTCATTCAATGGCATCTCTGTGGACCCAGTCTTAAAAATGTGTCCTTCGACTTAAATGTATTACCTTTTATTGTGGCATAAACGCAACCAGTCATGATGTCCCAGAGACTTGACCTTGTGGTGCAAGGACAACAATCTCTCCCTCAACGTGATCAAGACAAAGCAGATGATTGTGGACTACAGGAAAGGGAGGACCGAGCACGCCCCCATTCTCATCGACGGGGCTGTAGTGGAGCAGCTTGAGATCTTCAAGTTCCTTGGCGTCCACATCAACAACAAACTAACATGGTCCAAGCACACCAAGACAGTCGTGAAGAGGGCACGACAAAAACTATTCCCCCTCAGGAGACTGAAAAGATTTGTCATGGGTCCTCAGATCCTCAAATGGTTCTACAGATGCACCATCAAGAGCATCCTGATGGGTTGCTTCACTGCCTGGTATGGAAACTGCTCGGCCTCCAACCACAAGGCACTACAGAGGGTATTGCGTATAGCCCAGAACATCACTTGGGCCAAGCTTCCTGCCATTCAGGACCTCTATACAAGGCGGTGTCAGAGGAAGGCACTAAAAATCATCAAAGACTCCAGCCACCCTAGTCATAGACTGTTCTCTCTGCTACCGCACGGAAAGAGGTACTAGACCGCCAAGTCTAGGTCCAAGAGGCTTCTAAACAGCTTCTACCCCCAAGTCATAAGACTCCTGAACATCTAATCAGTTGGCCACCCAGACTATTTGCACTGCCCCCTTTTTTTACACTGCTGCTACTCTCTGTTTATTATCTACGAATAGTCACTTTAATAACTCTACCTACATGTACATATTACCTCAATTACCCCAACTAACTGGTGGCCCCGCACATTGACTCTGTACCGGTACCCCCTGTATATAGCTTACTTTTATTTCTTATTTTTTTGTAGGTATTTTTCTTAAAACTGCATTGTTGGTTAAGGACTTGTAAGTAAGCATTTCACTGTAAGGTTTACACCTGTTGTATTCGGCGCATGTGACAAATAACATTTGATTTGATTTATTTTCATATGATTGTCAATCACTTCAAAGGGCTCCTTTACTAGGCTACCCGTGCACGTTCATCCACTCACAACATATTTCAAGACTCCAAACAATGGTGAATGGAAAGAGACATCTGTGACACAAAACACCAAAAAGATTAACTGGCCTTCATGTCTTAAAGTAATGATGGACTGTCATTTATTTTTGCTTATTTGAGCTGTTTGTCAGAAGGCTTGGTGTAGTAGTGCAAAGGAGTCAGGCGCAGGACAGCAGAGATGAGCAACAGAAGGTAGTTTACTCAAAATATATAACGTCGAAACAAATACCAAGCCCACCAAATGGACTGACATATCTAATAACAATAACGCACAAAAACATGGGGAAACAGAGGGTTAAATAATGAACATGTAATTGGGGAATTGAAACCAGGTGTGTATATAAAACAAAGACAAAACAAATGGAACATGAAAAATGGATCGGCGATGGCTAGTAAGCCGGTGACGTCAACCGCCGAACGCCGCCCGAACAAGGAGAGGGACCGACTTCGGTGGAAGTCGTGACACTGTTCTTGCCATAATATGGACTTGGTCTTTTACCAAATATCTTCTGTATACCACCCCTACCTTGTCACAGCACAACTGATTGGCTCAAACGCATTAAGAAGGAAAGAAATTCCAAAAATTAACTTTGAACAAGGCACACCTGATAATTTAAATGCATTTCTCCCCTATGTATTTATACCTGTGTTCTCTGTTTGTTTGTTGTCAGTTCGTATTGTTTGTTTCAAGTCAACCAGCGTTTTGTGTCTCAGCTCCTGCTTTTTCAAGTCTCTTTTTTCTCGCCCTCCTGGTTTTGACCCTTGCCTGTCCTGACTCTGAGCCCGCCTGCCTGACCACTCTGCCTGCCCCTGACCCTGAGCCTGCCTGCCACCCGGTACCGTTGCCCCACCTCTCGTTTACTGACCGCTGCCTGCCTTGACCTGTCTATTGCCTGCTCCTGTTGGAATATTAAACTATTGTTTATTCGACATGGTCTGCATCTGGGTCTTACCTTCATACCTGATAGTACGAACTGGCCATGACTGACCCAGCAGACCTGGACCAGCTGCGCAAGTCCCCCACGGTCCCGTGGCTGAGAGCACCCGAGATTTCCCAACCTTCTTCGAGAGTCACAGAGGAGGGCAGAGGCTCTGTTTTCCGAGCCCATGCAACTAGGCAGGGCTGGGCTGTTGCCAGCGGATTGGCAACACCGGATCAGCACAAGGAGCTGTCTGTATTGCGGGACTTTTGGTCATTTTGTGTCCTTGTGCCCAGGTAAGAGACCAGGCTCACCGGTAGGAGCGAGTACTCTGGTGGGCCATGTGGGGAACTTTTCTGCTTCCCTTACTCGCACCCCTTTTCATGTCATTCTGCTGTGGGGAAACCAGTCCAAATCTCTCCGGGTCCTCATTGACTCTCGGGCCGATGAGAGCTTTTTGGACTCCACACTGGCTTCCGAGCTGAACATCCCCACTCAACCCCTCTCCATTCCCGTGGATGTTAGAGCGTTGGACAGCACTCTATAGGTTGGGTCACCCATAACACCACTCCCATCAACCTACGGCTGTCAGGGAATCACAGCGAGACCATTCAGTTCCTGCTCATCAAGTCTCCCCAGATCCCTGTGGTTTTGGGATTCTTCTGGCTCCAGTGACACAACCCACTTATCAACTGGTCTACGGGTGCCATCATGGGATGGAGTCCATTCTGCCACTCCCATTGTCTGAAGTCGGTGCAACCTGCCCCGTAACGTCTTCCTGGGTCCTCGGAGGTGTTTCCGAATCTCTCCTCCATTCCCGCTGAGTACCAGGATCTCCGGGAGGTGTTCAGCAAGTCCAGGGCCACTTCCCTTCCGCCGCACTGCCCCTATGACTGCAAAATTGACCTTTTCCCTAGCACCATGCCACCCTGGGGGCGTCTGTACTCGCTGTCAGGACCTGAAACCAAGGCTATGGAGGACTACATTGGGGACTCCCGAGCTACTGGATTTATCCGTCCCTCTTTCTCTCCCGCTGGCTCAGGGTTCTTCTTCGTGGAGAAGAAGGAAAAGACCCTGCATCCGTGCATTGACTACCGGGGACTCATTGACATCACGGTTAAGAACCAGTATCCGCTACCACTCATTTCCTCGGCCTTCAAGCCACTCCAGGGGGCCACTGTGTTCTCCAAGCTGGATCTACGTAACGCCTACCACCTGGTGCGGATACGAGAGGGGGATGAATGCGGCCACTACAAATATCTGGTCATGCCCTTTGGCCTCCCCAACGCCCCTGCCTTGTTCCAGGCTCTGGTGAATGACGTTCTCCACGACATGCTGAACCGGTTCGTCTTTGTCTACGTTGATGACATCCTCGTCTCCTCCCACCCCCGCCAAGAACACGTGCTCCATGTCCGGCAGGTTCTCCAGCACCTTCTGGAGAACCAGTTGTTCGTTAAGGTGGAAAAATGTGAGTTCCATCGCTCCACCATTCCCTTTCTGGGCTACATCATCTCTGTTGGGAGCGTCAAGATGGATCCCGAGAAGGTGAAAGTGGTGGTGGATTGGCCTCATTCTACAATGAGGCCAACTGCAACGCTTCCTCGGTTTTACCAACTTTTATCGCGACAACGCTTTTGGTGGTTTTTCCATTGTTCCAGACGTCGCCGCCTTTGTCTCCACCTGCACAATCTGTGCACGCAACAAGACCCCTTGACAAGCTCCGGCTGGCCTCCTCCAACCTCTGCCCATCCCTCATCGCCCCTGGTCTCACATCTCCCTGGACTTTGTCAAAGGTCTTCAGCCGTCTGATGGCAACACCGCCATCCTGACCGTGGTGGATCCCCCCTTTACCAAGGTTCTGTCCACTTGGTCCACGGACCGGGCATTCCGGACCGTGCGTTCCGGGACCTTAAACATTGCTTCACTACGTCTCCGATCCTGGTTCATCCGGACCCTTCCCGTCAGTTCGTGGTGGAGGCCGATGCTTCGGATGTCGGAGTGGGGGCTGTTCTGTCCCAACGTTCTGCCCTGGACCTTGCAAAGCTGTCATCAAGGCAAAGGGTGGCTACTTTGAAGAATCTCAAATATAACATATATTTTGATTTGTTTAACACTTTTTTGGTGACTACATGATTCAATATGTGTTATTTCATAGTTTTGATGTCTTCACTATTATTCTACAATGTAGAAAATAGTAAAAATTAAGAAAAACCCTGGAATGAGTAGGTGTGTCCAAACTTTTGACTGGTACTGTAAATGAGAGAACACCTCACTCTGACCATTGCTCTGGCACCCTTAGGGCACGTTTGTAAATTCACTCTGGATATCTACTCCGATTTCAGAGCGCTCTCGTATGAGTGTGCCAGAGTGCAGAATAACTGATGAATTTACGAACGCTCAACACCCGTTGTATATGGCCGTTGTCAGTTAACATCGGCAAAAACCCGTAATTAAATTGTTGCCAGCAGCACAGTTATAGTCAACAACTCTCTGGATAACATGAAAACAGCCTAACCAGCTCTGCAGGGGTGAGTAAAATGTTCAGAGTGAGGTGTTATCTCATTTGTGTCTGGAAGTAGCTAGCAAGCTAGCCAACGTTAGCCAGTTAGCTTGGGTACTTGACTGCCGTTGTGAGGTCAGAACGCTTGGATCAACCCTACTCCTCGGCCAGAGCGTCCAGTTTCGCTGAGAGCGAAACGCTGTGAATTTATGAACGGACAATCTGACAATACTCTAAATTTACTAATGCCCAGAGCACACTGTGAGCGCACTCTAACACTCCAGATTGAATTTACTAACACACCCTAAATTATGACGTTCCCTTACTTTGCTACTGATTTTAAACATTTTTTTTCATCAGGCATCCATATCCCAGGTGGGGGTGGAAGGTCCTATATATAGGGGCAGTACTCAGTGACATCACTTCCAGAAACAGGAGGTAAAAAATCCATAACATATGTTCAATATATCAAAATATATGAACATTTGCACATTTTGAAACTATAAAAATGGTTTCAAGTCAAACTCCTTGTTAAGGCCAAGAGGAGACAATCTGTTTAGCCTGTGGATCCAGAAAGATTCCCTTTGAAGAAGTTTCCTCTCAATGTCCCCTCCCCTGCGTGACATCTTGACCATTTCTATTCCAATGTATCTCAGAGAACTAATATGATGTCCAGCTTGTACAAAATGAACAGCAACCATATTTTTTGTCTCACCTGTCTGTATATTGCTGTGGTGCTTCGACGGGTTTTCCCTATGTAAGACAAACCACAAGGACATTTCAACATGTAAATAACATTGGTGGACATGCAGGTAATCAGGCCTTTGATCTTAAATCTTTGTCCTGTGCTGGGGTGGGTAAATGAGTTGCATTTGTACGTGAAGCTGCATTGAGCACATTGGCCACATTTGTAATTACCCTCCGGAACTTGTCCTAACAAAGTTTCCCTTTTCTCTGGTGGGTAAACAGATTTAACCAAAATGTCTCTCACGTTTTGGGATCTTTTAAAGACCATACGTGGGGGATATTTAAACTGGGTTTCAATTGTGTTTCAGTATAAATAATGTACCAGTGCTTCCTGATGACCTGAAATGCCTTCCCCAACGGTGAGTATTTGGTGAAGTCACAACGGTGAGTATTTGGTGACATGTTCTGCTTTTTCTTTAACTTTTGGTTGAATGCTTAAATCTGATTTACCCACCAGAGAAAAGTGAAACTGTCTTGGACAAGGCTCCGGAGGGTAATTACAAATGTGGCCAATGTGCTCAATGCAGCTTCACATACAAATGCAACTAATACCCACAACCGCCTACAACTACAACAAGTATGTTCTTCAGCTTTTGTACTGTATGAAATACTCATAATATGGATAGTAGTTTTCCCAGTTCAAATTTCACATTTATTTTGTAAAGCACTTTTTACATCAGCAATTATCTTTGCAACTACTGTCATTTTCCATCCTTTGAATTTATTTCAATTGGTTACTTTGTGTTTGTTGCCGTTTCTCATCTCGGACCTCCACTCTCTATGGCGCACGCCCACTGTCACATCCAGGCCTGGGTTAGCAGGCTGGTGTTTAGTTTGTCTTTAGTTTAGGAGGGTTGGGTATTTCTATGTTGGAGAAATGGTTCCCAATTAGAGGCAGCTGATTGTCGTTACCTCTAATTGGGAACCATATATATGTGTGTGGTTTTCACTGGGGTTTTGTGGGTCATTGAATGTTTATACTGATGATTTGAGAGTATTATGGTCACAGTAGTGACGATCTTCATGCGTTTATTATTTTCCCAGTTTCGTTTAATAAAATATGTATACTGGAAGCATCGCTGCGTCTTGCTTCGTCACTAAAGAAGATCGTGACACCCACGGACGTGTGAGTGTATACAGTACCAGTCAAAAGTTTGGACACACCAACTCATTCAAGGGTTTTTACTTATTTTTACTATTTTCTAAAATTTCTAAAATTGTGAAGACATCAAAACTATGAAATAACACACCAAAAAAGTGTGAGAGAATGCCAAGAGTGTGCAAAGCTGTCATCAAGGCAAAGGGTGGCTACTTTGAAGAGTCTAAAATATGAAATATATTTTTATTTAACACTTTTTAGGTTACTACATGATTCCATATGTGTTATTTCATAGTTTTGATGTCTTCACAATTTTTCTACAATGTAGAAAATAGTAAAAATAAATAAAAACCCTTGAATGAGTAGGTGTGTCCAAACTTTTGACTGGTACTGTATATTGATTTCACAGTAGGCATATCCGTAACCTGGACCTGTTTCCTATAAGGCCTAGTCCTGATTTTGAATTCAGTTAGTTTTTTCAATTCTTGGGAGAAATTAATTTATTGTCCATCGTTTGTATTTTTTCCTATTTTTTCCTCTAATATTTATCCGAACCACCGCTACCTACCATCACTACCATTATTTAGTGAATAAAACCAGACACGTTTACCTTTTCACAGGCATGTACGTATACACACACACACAACACACAGGGCCGGCCCTAGCCACTGACCGACATAAGCAGGGCCCTGCGGCCGCTAAGGGGCCCCAACCAATGTTTTTTTTTGTTTCATGTTTTTTTTTTACTTTGCCGGGGTCTCAACTTACTGTTGAGAGTTTGGATAGTAGAATACACAAGGTGCAATTTCGAAATTTGGTTGCGCAACAGCCGTTTTTCTCTTGTTATATGGGTCACTTACAGTCACTCAATTAGACTGTGTCAGCTAAAACATTTTTGATTGGTAAGTTAGTCTAGCCAGCTATCTGAACTTTATTTTGTAAGTCATTCTCACTCAGATATTATATTAACATGGCATAATTCATAGCAAAATGTGTAGAAATGCTGGAAATTTGCTATAAAACTGCAGATTTTACTTTCCGCCCCATGGCAAAATGTGTAGAATTGCAGGAAATTAACTCTAAAACCATTTTCCCCCCTCTGCCGTCAAGAGGGGTGCCACTAAAATGTTTTGCCTGTGAGGTGGGCCCCCCCCCTACAACATTTAGCTTAGGGCCCCCAAAAGGCTAGAGCTGGCCTTTACACACACACACACAACCCCTCATCTGCGATACATTAATCAATCCCGGCATGACATCAATGATTTATCTGCTGTTTACATAGTCTACAAAATATTCACAAAATGCACATCTAGGCATTATCTCTCTGTCACACAGATGGTGAATAATGAAGTAGGCCTAGACTTTCTGGAAGCTGATTTAAAGTATTTGTGAAAAACAAAGCAGAGAAGAAAACATTTAAAAGTTAATAATTGATGGCATGCAGGGTTCTTTGCTGGGTGGGTGCTTTTATCCAAAGCAGCTTACACAGCCTCCACTCTTCTGCCTAGCAACATTTATTCAATTTATACTCCAGGATGTTTCTTTTGAGGTGCTGCAGGTTAAATGCCTTTCACCCACAGGAAGCAAGTTCTCCATAGTGATCCTCCTGGGAGTTGAACCGACATTTATTTCCCAACCCTGTCCCCGAGCCCATCTCTTCTGGTGAGTTCAGGTGGTAACACTTCCAGTATTAAAATGATTAGAAATGCTTATAAACTACCCATAGGATATTTCAATAATCATTAGTAAAGTGTTGTTAATCAATCTTTATCATTACTCATGTATATTAACAACGTTAGTAATTACATAAATCTAAATATTTATCCACAGTGTAGGCAAACTGCTACCACTTATTGTGTAACTAAACATGCTCCAGATGAAATAGAATGATGTCATGCTACATTGCATTGGTGGATTTCTGATGATGTCTTGAAAAAGGCTTCAAGATGTTTCTACAATTGTAAAGGTTTCTCTTGGGTGAAGTCAGCCCACTGTAACATCTGGTCACTCTGGTCTCAGCCTGCCATTATGATGCACAGATTTTAGTCTGTTTTCATTTCTCTACACTCTTAGGAAAAAAATTGCTATCTTGGGCCTAAAAGGTTATTCGACTGTCCCCTTTGGACAACCCTTTGAAGAATCCTTTTTGGTTCATTGTCGAACCCTTTTCAAAGATGATTCTACACGGAACTCGAAAGGGTTCTACCTGGAACAGGAACTGACCATAACTGATTTAGGATACAGCTTAACTCTCTCTCTCTCTCTCTCTCTCTCTCTCTCTCTCTCTCTCTCTCTCTCTCTCTCTCTCTCTCCAATCTGCACTGCAATTCAATTAACTAGTAGAGCTTCAGTGACACGAGGGAACAACTACCCATTCTTTCCAGTGAAAGTAGTTTTTTTTGCCAACCCGGGCAAATTAACGTTGGTAGCTTGGTTATATAACCGGTGTTGGTCCCCTGACACACTTAGATTATTTCCCTACACAGCTTTATAATTGCTGCTGCTGGTCGGTGGAACACTGAAATCCCGCAAACGAGGCAACAGGCAGGAGGTGCTTCTGTGTGCTGCTCCCCTGGTGCAGCTCTGTGTACAGGCTCCCATGGGTCCCCTGGCGGAGCTCCTTGTGGCAGGGCACCAAGGCAAACACACAGGCAACAGATGGCCTCTGTTGTGTTCCTTCCATCCGTGGAGCTGAGGCTGGCTCTGAGCTCAGGCCCGCTGAGAAAGAGAGAGAGAGAGAGAGAGAGAGAGAGAGAGAGAGAGAGAGAGAGAGAGAGAGAGAGAGAGAGAGAGAGAGAGAGAGAGAGAGATTGGATGGAACATGAATTCACTTAGGTGGATCTGTTGGCCATATGTGAAGTGGTGGGCAGACATACGGCCCTACAGATATTTGTTGCAGGTTTATGGTCTGTTTATGAAGGATGTTTACGTGCATTATGCAAACACATGAGCAAGATCCAAAAAACAAGAACATTTCCCCAACTTCTTCAACCTCTCTTAATACATTACTTCACACAGTTAGTTACTCTCCATGTCCAAAACCTTCAATTAAGTCAGTATATGAACTTTCAAGACACCATGAGTTACAGGGAAAACATATGGCCAATAAGAGACACAATAACTGAGAATTTCCAGTTGTAGCATGTTCAGTACACAACTAGATGGCGCTCACTAACAGAAATTGAGTCTAACGGGCGATGACTAGAGAGGACAGTGGGCCCATTTCCATGACTGATTGAAAAATGCCCTCCTTCATGTAATGTACGGTTGGAAAAAGGTAAACAAGCTGATTTCAAACAGAATACATGTCACAGAAGAGGCGTTCCACAAGATATGCCTGCATGTTAAGTAGTATGAAGTACACACAGGTATTATGAGTGAAAAAGTAGGGTTATAAATGTTATGGATTTATGAAGAGCTAATGTATAGGATTCTAAGGTTGTTGATTTTGCAATATGGAATAGGCCTAGTGAAAAACATAAAATAGAGTGAATGCTGGAGATAAATATTATAGATAACTTAAACTGACAGGCATTAAGAAAGACCCTGAAGGCTTCTGGCTGGTATTTAATGCTAAACAAGCCTTTGAGTATCGGGTTATAGGCCAGAGGGAGAGGTACGTTAATATATGTTTATATATACAGTACCAGTCAAAAGTTTGCACACACCTACTCATTCAAGGGTTTTTATTTTTACTATTTTCTACATTGTAGAATAATAGTGAAGACATCACTCTTTGCATTCTCTCAACCAGCTTTGTGAGGTAGTCACCTGGAATGCTTTTCAATTAACAGCTGTGCCTTGTTAAAAGTTAATTTGTGGAATTTATTTCCTTCTTAATGAGTTTGTATTGTGACGTGGTAGGGGTGGTACACAGAAGAAAGCCCTATTTGGTAAAAGACCAAGTCCATATTATGGCAAGAACAGCTCAAATAGGCAAAGAGAAACAACAGTCCTTCATTACTTTAAGACATGAAGGTCAGTCAATCTGGAAAAGTGCAGTCGCAAAAACCATCAAGCGCTATGATGAAACTGGCTCTCATGAGGACAGCCACAGGAAAGGAAGATCCAGAGTTACCTATGCTGCAGAAGTTAAGTTCATTAGAGTTACCAGCCTCAGAAATTGCAGCCCAAATAAATGCTTCAGAGTTCAAGTAACAGACACTTTTCAACATAAACTGTTCTGAAGAGACTTTGTGAATCAGGCCTTCGTGGTCGAATTGCTGCAAAGAAACCACTCCTAAAGGACACCAATAAGAAGAGACTTGCTTGGACCAAGAAACACTAGCAAAGAAAATAGACCCGTGGAAATCTGTCCTTTGGTCTGATGAGTCCAAATTTGAGATTTTTGGTTCCAACCGCTGTGTCTTCGTGAGACGCAGAGTAGGTGAACGGATGATCTCCGCATGTGTGGTTCCCACCGTGAAGCATGGAGGAGAAGGTGTGATGGTGTGGGAGTGCTTTGCTGGTGACACTGTCAGTGATAAATTTAGAATTCAAGACACACTTAACCAGCATGGCTACCACATCATTCTGCAGCGATACACCATCCCATCTGGTTTGCGATTGGTGGGACTATAACTTGTTTTTCAACAGGACAATGACCCAACACACCTCCAGGCTGTGTAACGGCTATTTGAACAAGAAGGAAAGTGATGGAGTGCTGCATCAGATGTCCTTGCTTCCACAATCACCCAACCTCAACCCAATTGAGATGGTTTTGGATGAGTTGGACCGCAGAGTGAAGGAAAAGCAGCCGACAAGTGCTCAGCATATGTGGGAACTCCTTCAAGACTGTTGGAAAAGCATTCCAGAAGAAGCTGGTTGAGAGAATGCAAAGAGTGTGCAAAGCTGTCATCACGGCAAAGGGTGGCTACTTTGAATAATATCAAATATTAAATATTTTGATTTGTTTAACACTTTTTTGGTTACAACATGTTATTCCATAGTTTTACAATGTAGAAAATAGTAAAAACAAAGAAAAACCCTTGAATGAGTAGGTATGTCCAAACTTTTGACTGGTACTGTATATATATATATATATTTTATAACCACACATCCCACTGGATAATAACCCACTGAACCACAACATGACAGTGTTCAACAACTGCATCCATTCACCCGAACGTGTTCTTATTACTGAACTAACACAAACCACTTACAAAAGGAGAAACATGAAAATAGATTTTTAATTATGTTATGCAATGCCCGTGTCTGTGTTTGATGTTTCACCAAAGAATATGAGCATTATTTTTGTTAGGGATTGGCCAATTATCTAGTCAGTACACAATGTAATCAGAGCCTCAAGATGACAAAGTCAATTGGAGAGAGGTAGGTCTTGTGTTCCGTCTCTCCCCTTTTTTTCTTGCACCCTTTTGTCAATACACAATTATCCTCTCTGTTGCCTTTCCCTGTGATAGCGGAGGCCCTAAAATAGCTTTCTGAGGACTTGTTTTCTAATTGCAGCATTCCGGAGTCATTTGAATCATTGATCAAACATTAGAGGCTTTATATGTTACAGTGCGTGGGCAAGGTGGGTTGGAACAGGAGAGAGAGAGACAGAGAGGTTTACAGGTTGCCTCGTAAGTACTAGGTGTTTTGAAATCGGTTTTGAGCAATTGTAGAGGGTGGTGCACTATTGGCTTGTTTGTCTTGTTGTCTTCCTCTAATGTGTGTTAGCTGATGGTGGGCTAGTGCCACAGGATTCCATGTACTGATGACTGAGTGGACTGTGGCTGTAGTTGGTTGGTGGCCATGTTGTTTGTAATTTGCCACTTTGGAGGGATGTAGCAAGCGTATTGCATCATGTGTTGATTGTTGGTCACGGCTGATGGCTGAACCACCTGCAGTAATTATGTTATAAGTATACCATGGCTCTCTGAAAAGCCCTTAACGTGTCAATTCGAGTTGAAACAATAACAAGCGTCCTCCCCACAACTGTTTCGGTAAAAAGCTGAGGGATGGAGCTGGAGAAATTAAACCACTCTCAAATCCATAGACAAGGACTGACCATCCATGATATTAAAATTATAGTTTTAAGCATGTTTTGAGGCTATAAAGTGTTTGTTTACATTTCCTTTGTTTACAAACATTGGAGTAAAATAAGCTTATATTTTGGGTTCTGATGGGCTATGACAGCTGAACTAAACTCATAAGTTGTGTTCTTCAAGAATCAATGGGTACATACAGTATCATTAATTCATGATGATATTGAATTTATGACAAAAATGTATGTAGCAACTGCAAATTCCCCCTTTAAGGAAGAGTGTAGTTGTTAAATCTGGAGAGATACTGTTATTTAAGGATTGTTTCTCATATTCAAATCAAATCGATCTGTATTTGCCGAATACAACAAGTGTAGACTTTACCGTGAAATGCTTACTTACAAGCCCTTAACCAACAGTGCAGTTCAAGAAGAAGAAAATATTCACCAAGTAGGCTAAAATAAGAAGTAATAATAAAAAGTAACACAATAAGAATAACAATAACTAGGCTATATACAGGGGGCATCGGTACCGAGTCAGTGTGCAGGGGTATAGGCTAGTTGAGGTAATCTGTACATGTAGGTGGGGGCGAAGTGACTATGCATAGGTAACAAACCTACAGCAAGTAGCAGCAGTGTACAAAAGGGGGAGGGGGCAGGAGTCTAATGGCTTGGGGGTAGAAGCTGGTGAGGAGCCTTTTGGTCCTAGACTTGGAGCTCGGTACCGCTTGCCGTGCGGTAGCAGAGAAAATAGTCTTTAACTTGGGTGACTGGAGTCTCCAGTCACCCAAGTTATAGAATTATAGTTATAGAATGGTATGGGCTTTCCTCTGACACTGCCTATTATATAGGTCCTGGATGGCAGGAAGCTTGGCCCAAGTGATGTACTGGGCCATTCGCACTACCCTCAGTTGATTCTGTGCTGCTGTTGTTTCTATATCTTCTCCATATCCCCCTCTCCCCCCTCACTTTACCCAGAGGGTCCACCCACCCCCATTCCTCCTATCTCTTTTCAGTCTCTCATTATCAGATGCCGAGCAGTTGCCATACCAGGCGGTGATGCAACCGGTCAGGATGCTCTCGATGGTGCAGCTGTAGAACCTTTTGAGGATAAATATCCTGAGGGGGAAAAAATATCCTGTCTCCTGAGGGGGAAAAGCTTTTGTCGTGCCATCTTCACAACTGTCTTGTTATGTTTGGACCATGACAGTTTGTTGGTGATGTGGACACCAAGGAACATGAAACTCTCAACCCGCTCCACTACAGCCCGTCGATGTTAATGGGGGCGTGTTCGGACCGCCTTTTCCTGTCGTCCACAATCAGCTCCTTTGTCTTGCTCACATTGAGGGAGAGGTTGTTGTCCTGGCACCACACTGCCAGTTCTCTGACCTCCTCCCTATAGGCTGTCTCATCGTTGTCGGTTATCAGGCCTACCACTGTTGTGTCATCAGCAAACTTAATGATGGTGTTGGAGTTATGTTTGGCCACGCAGTCGTGGGTGAACAGGAAATACAGGAGGGGACTAAGTACACACCCCTGAGGGGCCCCAGTGTTAAGGATCAGCGTGGCAGACGTGTTGTTGCCTACTCTGTGTTGTTGCCTACTCTTAACACCTGGAGGTGGCCTGTCAGGAAGTCCAGGACCCAGTTGCAGAGGGAGGTGTTTAGTCCCAGAGTCCTTAGCTTAGTGATGAGCTTCGTGGGCACTATGGTGTTGATGGCTGAGCTGTAGTCAATGAACAGCATTCTCACATAGGTGTTCCTTTTGTCCAGGTGAGAAAGGGCGGTGTGGAGTGCGATTGAGATTACGTCATCTGTTGGGGCAGTATGCAAATTGGAGTGGGTCTAGGGTGTCCGGGAGGATGCTGTTGATGTGAGCCATGACCAGCCTTTCAAAGCACTTCATGGCTACCGACGTGAGTGCCACGGGGCGGTAATCATTTAGGCAGGTTACCTTCGCTTCCTTGGGCACAGGGACTATGGTGGTCTGCTTGAAACATGTAGGTATTACAGACTCAGTCAGGGAGAGGTTGAAAATGTCAGTGAAGACACTTGACAGTTGGTCCGCTCATGTTTTGAGTACCCGTCCTGGTAATCCGTCTGGCCCAGCGGCTTTGTGAATGTTGACCTGTTTAAAAGTTTTGTTCACATCGGCTGCCGAGAGCTTTATCACACAGTCATCCAGAACAGCTGGTGCTCTCGTGCATGCTTCAGCGTTGCTTGCCTCGAAGCGAGCATAAAAGTCATTTAGCTCGTCTGGTAGGCTCGCGTCACTGGGCAGCTCGTGTCTGGGTTTCCCTTTGTAGTCCATAATAGTTTTCAAGCTCTGCCACATCCGACTAGCATCAGAGCCGATGTAGTAGGATTCAATCTTAATCCTGTATTGACACTTTGCTTGTTTGATTGTTCGTCTGAGGGCATAGCAGGATTTCTTATAAGCATCCGGATTAGTCTCCCGCTCCTTGAAAGCGGCAGCTCTAGCCTTTAGCTTGATGCGGATGTTGCCTGTAATCCATGACTTCTGGTTGGGATATGTAAGTACAGCCACTGTGGGGACGACGTCATCGATGCACTTATTGATAAAGTCGATGACTGAGGTGGTGTATTCCTCAATGCCATTGGATGAATCCCGGAACATATTCCAGTCTGTGCTAGCAAAACGGTCCTGTAGTGTAGCATCCACGTCATCTGACCACTTCCGTATTGAGCAAGTCACTGGTTCTTCTTGCTTTAGTTTTTGCTTGTAAGCAGGAATCAGGAGGATAGAATTATGGTCAGATTTGCCAAATGGAGGGCGGGGGAGAGCTTTGAATGCATCTCTGTGTGTGGAGTAAAGGTGGTCTGGGATTATTTTTCCCCTGGTTGCACATGTGACAAGCTGGTAAAAATTTGGTAAAAATCATTTAGGTTTGCCTGCATTAAAGTCCCCGACCACTAGGAACGCCGCTTCTGGGTGAGCATTTTCTTCTTTGCTTATGGCCTTATAGAGTTGGTTGAGAGCGATCTTAGTGCCAACTTCGTTTTGCGGTGGTAAATAGACAGATACGAATAATACAGATGAGAACTCTCTATTTATCTGACAAGTTATTGTTGTTCTGAATGGGCTTCCGTACAGTTTTACTTCCTCCTAACAGGAAAAATGACATAAACTTAATTTAGTTTGTTGCCTTGTGTAGGTTTTTGTGATATGAGCAGTACCATGCGTCCCAGAAAGCTCTTATTAGCTATTTTTCACATTATTTTATCCTCCAAAGCTAATGGCATAAAAGGAAAGTTGTTACTACATGGCATGTCACTAAAGACTTATTTCGCTCTGCCCTATTCGCTCTGGGGTATTCTCAGACACAGAAAACAGCTTTTGCAACATGACACCTGAGTACAAGTCCTGTGTTAATGTTGGATGTTTTTCCCCTCCAAACACCTAGCTAGCTATTGGATAGATTTTTCCACGCTCTCCGAACACCTAGGCCGTTTCCTGGCCCTGGAGAGAGCTGAGGTGTTTTCTCCAACCAGCCACTAAATCATGTGCCTCAGCCAATCATAGTATGGACCGAACCAATTCATCTGACTCTGGAGGTGAGATATTTGGTGGAAACAGGTGGTTTAGTTCCTGGCTGAAGTAAACTAAAGCCAGTTGACAACTCACACTGCAGAAAACGGGCACAGTCATTATAAAAGTTCATACAGGCGTGTTTCTGGTCTTTGCTCCAGTCCAGAGGTTAAACTACTCAATTAGAGCTGTTAATTGGCTGAAAGGTTGAGACACCTGTGGCTTCATTAGGGGTGTGAGTTAGTGTTCACCTCATTGGGGAACTCACCCCCCGATAATTGGTTTGGGGTGTATGTGTGTGCTCGCTTGTGTGTCCTCAGATTCAAGAAGGAAGATTGGTGGGATGAATATTCAATGAATGGAATGTCTCCAATGAATATATTAACTGAATATTCATTTAACATTTTTACTCATCTGAAAAAATATTTCAATGTCACAGCTGTATGAGAAATTAAGGCTATTAAAACAGGCCTGTGCAGCACTAGCCACCTGTGTGTAATGGCACTACTGGGTCACAAAAAATTCAAAGGGCCCTGGGGTTTGAAATTAGGAATATTTTTGCATGAGAAACCGTTTCCAACAAGGACACAGGCAGGAAATATTTCCATCATCTCAAGGGGTAAGTAAATGTCATTGTAAATGAATGTTTGCCAAGTTCAAGTCTTCGCCTTTTAAACAGGGCTTTTGGATATCCGAATACTTGGCCCTTTTAGTTTTTCCCCTTCCTAGCTTCCATTGCCATAGAGATGGTGGTTTTCAGCATTATTGAACTCAGTCTCTCTCTTTCTCTCTCTCTGAGTCGCACTCTCTGAGTCGCTCGCTCTTTGAGTTGCTCTCTGAGTTGCTCGCTTGCTGAGTCGCTGAGTTGCTCGCTCTCTCGAACTCTATGAGTTGCTCGCTCTCTGAGTCGCTCCTTCTCTCTCTGAGTGTCGCTCTCTCTCTGTCTCTAAGTCTGTCTCTCTCAGACTCTCTCTCTATATCTGTCTCTATCTTTCTGTCTCTCTCTGAGTGTCTCTCTCTCTAAGTCTGTCTCTCTCTCTCTGGGTTGCTCTCTCTCTCTTTCTGGGTCTCTCTCTCGCTGGGGTTCTCTCTCTCGCTCTCTGAGTCGCTCGCTCTCTGAGTCGCTCTCTCTCTCGTGCTCTCTGAGTGTCGCTCTCTCTCTCTGTCTGTCTCTCTCTCTGTCTCTCTCTGAGTCTCTCTACATGGAACTCGAAAGGGTTCTACCTGGAACCAAAAAGGGTTCTACCTGGAACCAAAAAGGGTTCTCCTATGGGGATGACCAAAGAACCCTTTTGGAACCCTTTTTTTCCAAGAGTGTACTTGTAATTCAGGATAGGAACTGACCATAACTGATTTAGGATACAGCTTAACAATACTTTATTTTCTCTTCAAGTAAAACAGCATTCTCCTCTCTCTCTCTCTCTCTGAGTCTCTCTCTCTATCTTTCTGTCATTTATTTTATTATCACAATTCACTCTGTTCTATTCTTTACTCTAATTCTGCAGCTTAACGTAACTGACTACAGAACAGTGTGTTGACTGTTAATAATGTCAATGCTTGTCATTTTGGGTTCTGTTGGTGGGATACAAAATCTGGTAAAACTGTACAGTTAGTTTCTCGTATACCTCTACCTCTAATTTTACTAATGCAGAAATAGGGCTGAAAATATTACAATCCTCTACAAAATTCTATATCATCTTTACAAAACATCTTCAGTTCAATTGTTTTCACCTATTGAATATAATGGCATAAGAGACACTCTAACGGAGTTCTTTCATATAGTTGTTTGCGGCTCCAAATGATCACAATGGCGATTTGACGGTAGACCTACCACAGTATTGGAATGCTTTCTTTTATTTAGCAGAGACCTTTACACGGAACCCAAACCCGGCTGCGCGCGTGCGCCATTGTGCATACATTTATTTTGTCCCCCCCACACCAAATGCGATCACGTCACGCAGGTTAAAATATCAAAACATACTCTGAACCAATTACATTAATTTGGGGACAGGTCGAAAAGCATTAAACATTTATTGCAATTTAGCTAGCTAGCTTCCACTTGCTAGCTAATTTGTCCTATTTAGCTAGCTTGCTGTTGCTAGTTAATTTGTCCTGGGATATAAACATTGAGTTGTTATTTTACCTGAAAAGCACAAGGTCCTCTACTCCGACAATTAATCCACACATAAAATGGTCGACCGAATCGTTTCTATTCATCTCTCCTCCTTCCAGGCTTTTTCTTCTCTGGACTTTATATTGTGATTGGCAACTTTCATAAATTAGGTGCATTACCGCCACCGACCTCGCTCGTCTTTCAGTCACCCAAGTGGGTATAACCAATGAGGAAATGGCACATGGGTACCTGCTTCTATAAACCAATGAGGAGATGAGAGGCAGGACTTGCAACACGATCTGCATCACAAATAGAATTTACTTCTATTTTAGCCCTTGGCAACGCAGATGCTCGTTGGCGCACGTGAGCAGTGTGGGTGCAATAATTGAATAATATAGATTTCTACATTTATTTTTCAACGCTCACGCATGCGAAACGAGCAGTGTAGTCAGGGTATTATTCAAGACCACTATTTTGCCACAGATGCCCTTTATCCTGACCTTTGTTCCATCAGCCTATTAGTGGTATGGATTCTATTTCTATGTAATGAATGCTGGAGTCATTCAATTGCTCCTCTTGGTGAGCTGAACTATCAAGGACAGACATCATGTTCTATCAGCAGCAGTTTGCACACAAATGCAGAAGCTGTTGCTTTCTTGCACCTCACTGTTAGCCACACAGAGGTGTGAAATTACTTCTGCTTTAGTCAAATGTTCACTCAGTCATGCATTGAAGGTAGGATTCGTACTGAAGCTGTTGAGAAAAAAGTGGTTTTCTGTTTTGTGTGTGTGGATGGGGGGTGTCAGATTGTCGTTGATTAATCAGGTGGTTTGTTGAGAAGATAAAAACATTATATTTACTCAGTAGTCCATCCAAACCAATGTTCCTTTTTAGATTGTTTATTTGTTTTTTATATACTCATTTTGGGGAGGAGTGGGAGATTTTTTGGTCTTAGTTTATGTGTTTTTTTCCCCCTTTATTTATCAAGGTAGGTTATTTAGGACACGTGCTCCTTTGTCTTAGCCATTTGAAATACAGTACCTCTGAGGATATATTGAGGCGGTAATGGATCAGCAACAAGAGGTTTAAACAAAGATGGCTACACTTATAGATGAGGTGGTGGGTTACTTCCCTTCCCTCCCCCCTGGGCCCAATTACTTCTGTTTATCGCCTTGAGATTCTGTTCACTTCATAGGTTGCACAGGGTTAGCAGTTTTATCTGGTTACAGTATTTCTGTGTGTGTGTCCTCTTTTTGGCTATTAACAATTGATAGGCTTACTTTATTTCAGTATATCCGTTTTATTATACTGTCAATTAAATGTACTTTAGTACTAAATCGTAAAATTAGATTATGACTTGAAAATAATTGCCACAGGCCAACATTTTTACAATAAAGAAAAATGTTCCTCATGCTTTATTCTAGTGTGCACAGAGCACTCACAAATTGTAATATTGATGTTCATTAATATTATTTTTGAAAGAGATTGCACTTCCAAAAATATAATTTACACCATTGCATTTTCAAAATGAATAAAAGGTGACATAAAAAATATACTGCAAATCATCTAAATCATTTAAAAAAATTGATAACATCTATAAAAGAAATATTGTACATTTTTATGAAATATACTGTGTTTGTAACTCTAGCAGAAGCTTGAGAATTGTAGCACTGTTTTTGTGCCTGGGTCGACACAAAATAGTTTTATGCATGCTGTAGTAGCTACCTGCTGAGGCCTCTGGACGCCGTTGTGGGTCAGCTGTAGAAACACGTTCAGGTCAGTTGAAACCCAACGGAATGCAGTGTAGCGCAACTGGGGCCCTGCGGCGTCCCCGACACACGCCACTGCGCATACATAGACATATATTTCTGGCGCATACATATACATATATTGCTGGTCTAGAGCTGGAAAACTATAAAAATAATTCTGAAATGTGTTGCAGGGCTATGTTTTTGTGACAGACTGTTATTTTCTTCCATTATTGATTATGGCTACAGCTGATTTCTTAATCAAATTTGAGAGGAATGTTATAACCTTGAGAGGAATGTTGAGAAGAATGTTATATATTTGTATTAATTTAGAAATGAATTATTGAAATGTACTATTCTTAGTAGGATTATGTTCAGGTAGCCTAGTGGTTAGAGCGTTGGACTAGAAACCAAAAGGTTGCAAGTTCAAGGTACAAATCTGTCGTTCTGCCCTTAAACAGGCAGTTAACCCACTGTTCCTAGGCCGTCATTGAAAATAAGAATTTGTTCTTAACTGACTTGCCTAGTAAAAAAACTATGTTGGAGAAGGTCCATTTAATTGTCACAAAGTAATCTACCGTGTACACATGATTAGGAAAGATGACATTTTCCCCGCCGTTTGGACATCTGACCTCAGGTTGGCTTTGGGCTGATGGTCGACTCCGCAGCTCTCCGCAACGAATGTTTCTGCTTTTAGAGAACACCGCTGCAAATAAAGCTACCACTATGCAGGTTTTCCAATATGTAAGTTTATGTAGTTCTATACGAAGACAAGTGAGAGGCGCTGTAGGGCTCCGTAGAAAGCCAGAGCAAAAGGGGAGGAGCGGTATCCGGGAGTAAAGTAGCCACACGGTGTGTCTGTCCCACCAGGCATTCGCTCGAATCTAACCAACCGACGCTGAGCAGGGATCGGATAAAGACGCGTTCTGTGGCATCTGCCAAAACTCCCGACCACTCCGCTCACAATTGTCAACGGAGAGACAGTAGCCCGCAAACAGCGGACACCTGACAGGCAACAGAAGGGCGAAAGCAAGAGGCAACATAATACATTTAGCCGTAAAATGCAACAGTCTTTGTTGGATTAAAACATAATTCAAAGATAAGCGTCGTATACGCAGTGAAACAAGGACGAACGCCGGTGCTGAAGCTGAACTGCGACTAGGGAGGTAAGGAGAAACTGCGTGTCAGCGCACGAAAGACTATAGGCCTACTTTATGCATTTTTTATGTGGTCCGTGTCAGGCTGAGTTTAGGTTACGCTTTACCCAGGGAGCTATCTCATTATGAGAATGTCCCGTGCTTTGCATGAACGTGTGTGAAGGTTAATCTGTGCCACCCCTTGCTGAGCTAAATAATATAAGCAAATGGGCGCTGCGGCTCTCACGTTGTGCGATCCCTTCTAGCCATGACCCTCTGCTAGAGAACTTCCTGCTAGGGCTTATAACTGGGGTCAGTGTGACATTGTTGTTGGCTGTGGCATGGGCTGGATGTGAATAAAAAAAAAAAAATGTAACTCCTAGGTATTGTCGGCATAATACAAAGTCCAAGCTAGGTCCATGTTGAAGTGATAGAGAAGGTTCTGAACCCTAGATTCTGGTTCTGAGAATGGACGGCGCACGAGTACTGTTCTCTTTATGGTTTATTCTTGTCTAACCTAAATTAGCAGGCGTAAAAGAAGCGCCTGAGCAGCGCGGTTCTTTCTTTCAGGTCCTGATGAGAGAAAAAAAAAAAAACGTCCAGGGAGGTTCTCTTCTGCGCTGTTCAACCAATCCAGTAAATGTGGAGGAGGAGTTAAGATGGAGTGTGGCCTTGTTAACGTCTTAAAGCAGAAGTCTGGTCACAGGCTCTCCTTCAATTTCCCCAGAAAAACGGATGGGGTGATTTTTGCCAAACGTTCTTGTGCACATCCTCTTCGGTTCAACCTGGGGGTAGAGTAGCATAGTAAAAGTAAATCTGTTTCCCATTTAGTATGATATGGTGTGTGTTAATTTGCAGGTGTCCATCATCCATTTCATATGATAAATTGCAATTTGGTATGGCAAACGTTAGCTAGGTGGCTAACATTACCTTGGTTTGGGGTTAAGATTTGGGTTAGGGGAAGGGTTAGGGTTAAAATAAGTTGTTGCTAATTAACTACAATGCTAAAGTTGACTGACGTGATGCCAATACATAACCTTAGATTTGCATCCTCCCCAACTAAACTACCTCCGTTCGCTTTTGCCTTAAATAATCGTTTGTCTTATTTAACCATAACAACCTTAACATATACTAATTTGAATGTCACAGATTTACATTTACTATGTTACGTCTAGTCTTTGAGGTCGGGCTGTTCTCTTAGTTGCTGTCACTAGCAGCATTATGTTTGCTATGTAGCAAGGCCATGTATTACAATACTGTCTGAGATATTGAATAGATACAAAACACATTGCCAGGCTCGTCCATTATGTAGACTGAACAATGCTGTGAATCTTAATTTACATTATACAGTCGGTGTATGTTATTGGTATCTCTGTACATATTAGAGATGGATATTGGTGCGTCACAGAAGTAATCCCTGCACAATCTCTTCACAGCACACTGCCAGCAGTAGCCTAATTCATTAGCCCAAATGTCGCATAGACCATTGAAAGCATGTTACAAAATAACTCTTAATGATGCCTAGCAGCATTTTGGACAACCATTGTTTGAAACTGACTGAAAAATATAGTACACTAGTTGGCTGTTAATGTGGACTATATTAACATATACTGACACCTGCAACTAAACTTTATTATAATCCATGTACTATAGCAGTAACACACCAGTACTGAAAGCTGCATGTGCGTTGAAAAACAAACATCAGTATTTTATTTCTTACTCAGCAACTCACTATCTACTCGGAAACAGACCTAGCCGTTCATCGAATACAAATACACTATATTAGCAACATTATAACGAGTCACTAGCCTACTATACATTCTGAGGTGGATGTAACCAGGTCATTATTGTAAAAGGCAATTGTTCTCAATGACTAAAAGCCCACTTCTCAGGTGTTTATTAAGAAACGATACGGTGGGGTGTTAAGGTAGGATACGGTACAGTGGGACACTCCCATGGCCAACATTGCATTGGTAAAGCTAGCAAGTAATGTGAATAAAGCCTGGGATTAAGGGCTTTTATAGCAGTCATCTCAGAAAAGGCAGGGGAATCTGTAGTCGATGAGGTGAGACAATGCATTTGTCTCAGAGCTGTGCTCATTTAACAGGGGCTTCTCACCTCAGTTTAATATAGGGGCAAGATTGGCACTGCATATTTACAATAACTAGCCTTTATGAAGGGATATGGCTGTGGTGGCGGAAAAGTAAGTAAGGGAGGGTGCGTGTGTGTGCTTGTGAGAGTGTGTGTACATGTGGGTATATGTTGGTATTGGAATCTTCTCAGATTGCTACAGTAAGTGAATCATGAAGTGTGTCTTTTCCTCTCTGCAGTGATCAACATGCAGACCATGCATCACCATCAGGGAATTATTAAGGTGTGTTGGGAATGCCTAGCTAAAATCTACTGTATGATCTCTGAGACAGAGGCTCGTCTTGGCTCTGTGTTGGTTAGCTTTTGGTCTCTGACAGAGCTGGGCTGGTTGAACTTCTGTAGGACCTCGGATAAAACGCAGGAAGGCAATTCATGTGCAGTTTGTTATGCTAATACACTTGCAGTTGTAGGGTCTGTCATGACAAATGGTGTCCCCCTGCCAAAAAGTGTCACAATGGAATTCGATAAACTATTAGCGTCCGTTGCTATGTCAACGTGTGATGACGTAAATTACATTCTTTTCATCCTCGCTATGCAAACAAATCTGATTTCTGCCACAATTTTGCTTTTTAAACAAGTTTTGTTAAGCTAATAAGATGACAACATTACTTAACTACTTTTGGGTACCTTGTTAGCATTTCAACAACATGAAATCGATGTCTTAAACGTTGCTAGTTTAATAAATAGCAAAGAAAATGTAGTCTGCTTGACGCATTGTTACATACCTTACAGATCACAAAGTCAGCTAATTTCCACTCAATTCATATGCAGATGCATTTGATTCATACAATGGCTTGTCTGGCTGGCATGGAATGGACGGGGCACAAGTATTGTTCTCTTTACAGTGCCTTCAGAAAGTATTCAGACCCCTTGACTTTTTCCAGATTTTGTTACGTTACAGCCTTATTCTAACATTTATAAAATCGTTTTTTCCCCCCTCATCAATCTATAAACAATACCCCATAATGACAAAGGAAAAGCTGTTTATTTTTTATTTTTGCAATTGTATTACACAAACTGAAATATCACATTTGCATACGCATTCAGACCCTTTACTCAGTACTTTGTTGAAGCACCTTTGGCAGTGACTACAGTATCGTGTCTTGGGTATGACGCTACAAGCTTGGCACACCTGTATTTGGGGAGTTTCTCACATTCTTCTCTGCAGATCCTCTCAAGCTCTGTCAGTTTGGATGGGGAGCGTTGCTGCACAGCTATTTTCAGGTCTCTCCAGAGATGTTCGCTCAGGTTCAAGTCCGGGCTCTGGCTGGGCCACTCATGGACATTCAGAGACTTGTCCTGAAGACACTTCTGCATTGTCTTGGCTGTGTGCTTGGGGTTGTTGTCCTGTTGGAAGGTGAACCTTCGCTCCAGTCTGATGCTCTGAGCAGGTTTTCATCAAGGATCTATCTGTGCTTTGCTGCGTTCATCTTTGCCTCAATCCTGACTAGTCTCCCAGTCCCTGCCACTAAAAAAACATCCCCACAACATGTTGCCACCACCACCATCCAGGTTTCCTCCAGACTTGTCGCTTGGCATTCAGGCCAAAGAGTTCAATCTTGGTTTCATCAGACCAGAGAATCTTGTTTCTCATGGTCTGAGAGTCTTTTGGTGCCTTTTGGCAAACTCTCAATCGGGCTGTCATGTGCCTTTTACTGAGGAGTGGCTTCCATCTGGCCACTCTACTATAAAGGCCTGATTGGTGGAGTGCTGCAGAGATGGTTGCCCTTCTGGAAGTTTCTCCCATTTCCACAAAGGAGCTCTGTGAGTGACCATCGGATTCTTGGTCACCTTCCTGACCAAGGCCCTTCTTCCCCGATTGCTCAGTATGGCCCTGCATAATCTTTTTTGTACCCTTCCCCTGATTTGTGCTTTCGACACATTCCTGTCTAGGAGCTCTACGGACAATTCCTTCGACCTTATCACTTGGTTTTTACTCTGACATGCACTGTCAACTGTGGGACCTTATTTAGACAGGTGTGTGCCTTTCCAAATCATGTCCAATCAAGTTGTAGAAACATCTCAAGGATTATCAATGGAAACAGGATGCTGACTGGCGCAGCTGTCTAAGGCACTGCACCTCAGTGCTAGAGGCATCAGTACAGACCCTGGTCCGATTCCAGGCTGTTTCACAACCGGCCATGATTGGGAGTCCCATAGGGCGACGCACAATTGGCCCAGCGTCGTCCGGGTTAGGGTTTGGCCAGGGTAGGCTGTCATTGTAACTAAGAATTTGTGCTTAACTGACTTGCCTAGTTAACTTCTTTGGGAGCAGCGCACGATGTGACCGTTTTGGAGGGACTGGCATGCCCAAAGTAAAATGCCTCCCATTCAGGGCCAGAAAATAGGATATGCACATATTTAGTACCATTGGATATGAAACACTCTGAATTGTCTAAAAGTGTTAACATTTTGTCTGTGAGTATAACAGAACGGATATGGCAGGTGAAACCCAGAGGAATTTCTGTCCTGGAAAAAGTGGTTTTGACGCATTGCCTCATTTAGAACCCCTCTCTTATGAAAATGCCCATATAAGGGCATATGAATGCAGTACCTATTGCTTCCTCTGGATGTCAACAGTCTCGAGGAAGTGTTCTGATTCTTTTTAGATGCTTTTAGAGCATAGAAGAAGACGAGTAAGGAAGTGGCCACACAGATGTCAATAGAAGTAAACGCGCGTTCACGGCTGGCGCGCTCTTTGGTTTTTTCCTTTCTTATCGCCCAGTTTATATTCCGGTTGAAATATTATACTATTTATACATAAAAGTGTTCCTAAGGATACATTTAAAATTGTTTGATTGTTCTTGGACAAGTTTATAGGTATAAGTTGAACGAGTTCTCTTCACGTTTCAATGGAGGAGTCGACGCTATATTTTCTCATAACGCACCAACCAAACGGAGATTTATGGATATAATACATTAATTTTTCTAACAAAAGAACCATGGATTGTCTTCATTGGACACTTGGGAAGCCCTCAGCAGAAGTTCTTCAAAAGGTAATTGATTTGTTTTCGCTGTGAAATGTGTGTGAACCGTGAAGGCTTATGAATTCATTAAGTTAAATAAATAAAATCGAGTCTCATAGCAAAGGGTTTGAATATATATGTAAATAGGTATTTTTGTTTTTATTACATTTGCAAACATTTCTAAACAGTTATTTTTTTTCTTTGGGGTATTGTGTGTAGATTGCTGAGGATTTTTTGGGGGGTTGAATCCATTTTAGAATAAGGCTGTAAAGTAACAAAGTGGATAAAGTGAAGGGGTCTGAATACTTTCCGAAAGCACTGCTTCTTTTTTTAATGAATTTTTTAAAAACCTTTTCTTTAAGGTTTTATAACATTTACTTTTCAAGAGAGACCTGGTCCAGACAAAACAACTTACATACACTAACACAACATTAAACAAAACCATAGACACACATACAGTACAACAATTACGTATTACTTAAAAATAAAAATAAATGAATGTCATGGCTAATGACAGGTTTCCTAAAGCCAATTACACGCTTCTATGATATTTTACATCGATCAAGTGTTTAAACTCCACCAACGTGACTAGATCATCACATTTTAAAATGTTCAGGAGAGAATTCCAGGACCAAGAGCTGGGTAACTAAAACTATTTCTACCATGACCTGTTCTAATTCTTGCTACTGTTAAAAGCAAATGAGAATGGGACCGTAATTGATATTTATTTACTGACCGGATAAAAAAAATAACAGATAAAGTAGCGTTTTACCCAGTATGGCCTTATAAATCAGTGTATAGAAGTGTTTTAAGCCTACGCAAGGTTCATGACGACCAGGCAACTGCGCTGTAGAGATAACAATGATGTGTTAGACGTTTGATTGGTAATGAACCTGAGGGCAGCATGCTATACCGAATCAAGTGCTCTCAGGGTAAGGGTTGAGGTGTGTGTGTGTGTGTGTGTGTGTAAAATCACAAAAATCAAAAACTGCCAGTAATGTACATTGTACCAGCTCCTTCCTGGCATCCAGAGGAAAAACAAGCCTTATTCCAGTAATAAAAACCTATTCTCAGCTTGAGCTTTCTTATCAAGTTCTTCACATGAACAGTGAAGCTCAGCTTGTCATCAACCCACACACCCAAATATTTGTACACTTTGACTTGCTCTATAGTATGTCCATCCAATGTAGCAATGACATGATTAGTAACCGGCCTGGCATTTGAAAATGCTGTGCATTTTGTTTTACCTGAATTCAGAACCAGATTCAAATCATACAGATTCTGTTGTATGATATTAAATGCTCTTTGGGCATTTTAAAAGCTAAAGATGTGTATCATATGTATCTATTTTAGTTCCTAGTATACAACAATTAATAATGTGGAACTAACAAATACGATCAAGGGATACATAAACATTTACAACAATGAACACGTTGTGAAACCTTGCAATATTTAAGATTAATATATTCAACTTTGATAATTTTTGGTACAGGTGTGTCACGTAATTTATTTTTGCAGTTTTTTTTGTACTCCCATGGCAATCAGACTAAAATACAGAATTATGGTGGAATAGAGAGGAGGTGGGTGGGAGTAGCGTTAAAGGGAACAGCGTAGGCGAAAGACTTAAACAAGCTTGATCAGGTATTTGAATTAAATGTTTGATTAGACTTGCAATAATGTTAATGGCAGACAGAAAATAAAGGATACCTGTCAAATGTTTTGTCAGTGGGGTTGGTAGATGACTGAGGTAAGGGACAGTCCCTGAAAAAGAGGTGAGTTTTGAGAAACTCTGGGGTGGTGTTATGACCACTGAGAGTCATACACCTTAACAGTACCTACCTGGCAGCGGAGGTTACTTAACGTGACCCAGTGGTTAGCCTTGAGATTGACTAGCTGAAGAAACCCCTGTGCCAGCGTGGGCACTGCTGACAGCATGGTAATGGCACCCACCATGAGGAGGCCTTCCACTCCTGGATGCTACACCTGTAAATGAGCTTGAGTCATTGTAAATAAAAATTAGCTTTTAACTGATTTGCCTAGTTTTTTACATACGCTATAAATTCAGGGTTAGCTAAATAAAACTGTCTGGCTAGCTGACTACGCAGCCTGATGTTAATAAGTACAGTAGCAAGCAATGTTAATCTAAAAACAGCTTATTTCTTCCTATTTAACAATATTTTCTTTATATAAAGACATATATGGTAAAGAAAGTGTTCTCCTTCCAGTCTTTTCGATCTTCTAAAGCACTGGGGAGTCAGTCAAAAACACTGTCCTTGGAGAGCGATTCTGAACTAGAACTGCCTAAGTCCTCTGTCCTCCGTGAACGCTACGAGGTAAAATAGAGCTAACCAGCATAGCAATGGACACTTTGGTTCATTACGTAGGCTGGTCAGAATTTTGCAAGTTCTAGCAACAGCCGTAGCAACGGAAGCTAGAACTCATCGAATCCCATTGTGATGCAGTGGGAGGGGACACTTTTTGTCAGAAGGACAGTATTTGGCATGACCGGCCCTGTAAAATCTGCATTGTGGACGGAATCACGGAATTCAGACATTAAAACAGAATTGAACAATATTCAGAAATGTATTGAACTTAGTTTAATATTTAGTTGATTTCATACTAATTAAAATCCATTAATTTGCCAAAGATTATCATAAGTCATGAACAAATCAATGATTTGTATTTTCACACACACACACGGGCACAGGAATGCCCCTGTGTGTGTGTGTGTGTCTCGAGCGTTTGTCTACCACTTTGTGTAGCCGATAGCGATGATGCTAATGTAATGACAACCATCTTCTGGAAGATGGAAAGGTTCTCAATTACTAAATTACAGTTCATATAAGGAAATCAATCAATTGAAATACATTTATTAGGCCCTAACCTATGGATTTCACATGACTGGGCAGGGGCACAGCCATCTGTGGGCCTGGGAGGGCATAGGACCACCCACTTGGGAGCCAGGTCCAGCCAATCAGAATGAGTTTTTATCCACATAAGGGCTTTATTATAGACAGATATACTCCTCAGTTTCATCAGCTGTCCAGGTGGCTGGTCTCCAATGATTCCGCAAGTGAAGAAGCCGGATGCGGAGGTCCTGGGCTGCCATGGTTACACGTCGTCTGCGGTTTTGAAACCGGTTGGACGTACTGCCAAATTCTCTAAAATGACATCGGAGGCGGCTTATGGTAAAGAAATTAACATAAAATTCTATGGCAACAGCTCTGGTGGACATTCCTGCAGTCAGCTTGCCAATAGCACGCTCCCACAAAATTTGAGACATCTGTGGCATTGTGTTGTGGGACAAAACTGCACATTTTAGAGTGGCCTTTTATTGTCCCCAGCTAGAGGTGCACCTCTGTAATGATCATCCTGTTTAATCAGCTTCATGATATGCCAGACCTGTCAGGTGGATGGATTATCTTGGCAAAGGATAAATGCTCACTAACAGGGATGTAAACACATTTCTGCACAACATTTGCGAGAAATACGCTTTTTGTGCATTTGGAACATTTCTGGGATATTTTTTTCAGGTCATGAAAAGTGGGACCAACACTTTACATGTAGAGTTTTTTTGTATTTTTTTTGTTCAGTGTACATAGTAGCCTATGCCTACCTGGCAGAATTTGTCATGACGATTTTCATCAATCCAGTGGCCTTTTGTTTTGTAAAATCTGCAGTCACATGAGCGCTCCAGGAACATTGCTAACCAAACTGTCTCTGGCTGGTGCACAGTTGAATTAAAGGGTAACGACAACCAAAAATCTAAATGTCTTCGATTTTTAATTTTTTTTTCCACCAGACCACAAATTTGGTCTCCTGATGTGGTTAAAGCATTGTTGTGGACTTAGAACAATCAAAATTATTTTTGCTGTTGCAAAAACCTTACTGGTAAAGACAAAATGGAGAAAACAGAATTTGGGTGGAGGATACTGTGTAAGAGCGGTGTTGAGATTGTCATGGAGGAAAGTGACACCGAAGGTTGGTAGTTTTTGTTTTGCCTGCGTCTTGTTCCCTCACTAGTTCTCTAGGTACAGGGAGAACATTTGGAGAAGGATTAGGATACTCTCATTGCTTGATTTATTTGTTTTAATACAATCTCAATCAATTGGTTATTAGTGAGTGGAAGAAATGGCAGGACTGAAAGAATCCCTCCCCCGGACAGAATCCTGATCCCCTCTGTCTTGTTATTTATTTATGTTACTCCTCTTGTCTTTGCCCTTGTAGTCCAGTAGCAATGCCAGGCTTAGGCTGTACAAGGTCTTAAAAATCAAGAGCATGCTACTGCTGTACCAACAGTCAGATAAACACGTTGGGGAAACTGACTTTATATGGCTGCCAGTGCAAACAAGATAGTACGGAGAGGTGTTAAAGATTGAAGTCCCATTTGGCCTTTTGCTCTCTCTCTCTCTCTCACTCTGAAAAAAATTATATGTTTTCATCCCAAGACCTTTCCTTCAGCCCTCAACTCCGCTCATTCAGCTATGGAGATATTCACTGTGGATGAGTATGCAGAATATTTAGCTAGCAATGGAGGCAATTGTGAAGGGTAATATACTTGCTAATGTAGATGGGGGTGAAAGGCCACAAGCTAGCTGCGCGGTTTCGCAAGCCTCTTTAGAAACCAGTGAACTATGAAAGGCAGTCTCTTCAGCTGCCCTCTCCCGCACAGGAGCTCCGGGGGGTTGTGGCACTGGTATCATAGCACTAAAAACTTGCTGTTTGACTACAGAGACTAGAATGGTCTCAGTGACACAACCCTGAATGCCCAACAACCACAGACTGAGTCAGGGGCACTCTCTCTGCTGCAAGGATGCAGACAATGATTTTTTTTAAATTTTATGTACAATAAATAGCATACTTCCAATTTTATCAAAAAGAAAGCATCCTTACGTGAATTTAAATGCATCGATCTTTAGGAAGGTGTAAACAATGTCTCATTATTTAGTATGTTCTGTATATTGTTTTGACACAAACAATGTAGGCTAACTCCACTGTATTAAGCTCATACCATTTAGATTGTTCAGGATTGGTTAGGCTACATGTAAAGAGGGTTTACATTCTTGTGCAGCTAAATCAGCCCATCAGTTTCCAATTATATGTAGTGGCAGAGGAAATCTGATGTGCAGTGCCCTCAAAGTATTGAGACCCCTTGACTTTTTCCACATTTTGTTACGTTACAGCCTTATTTTAAAATTGATAAAATAGTTTTTTTCCCCTCATCAATCTACACACCCCATAATGACAAAGCAAAAACATGTTTTTAGACAATATTGCAAATTTATTAAAAAGAAAAAACACACTGATCACATTTACATAAGTATTCAGAGCCTTTACGCAGTACTTTGTTGAAGCACCTTTGGCAGTGATTACAGCCTTAATTCTTCTTGGGTATGACGCATGGCACAACTGTATTTGGAGTTTCTCCCATTTCTTATCTGCAGATCCTCTCAAGCTCTGTCAGGTTGGATGGGGAGTGTTGTTGCACAGCTATTTTCAGGTCTCTCCAGAGATGTTCGATTGCGTTTAAATCTGGGCTCTGGCTGGGCCACTCAAGAACATTCAGAGTTGTCCCGAATCCACTCATGCGTTGTCTTGGCTGTGTGCTTAGGGTTATTGTCCTGTTGGAGTTGAATCTTCACCCCAGTCTGATGTCCTGAGCACTCTGGAGCAGGTTTTCATTATGGATCTCTCTGTACTTTGCACTGTTCATCTTTCCCTCAATCCTGACTAGTCTCCCAGACCCTGCCACTGAATAACATTCCCACAGCATGATGCTGCCACCACCATGCTTCACTGTAGGGATGGTGCCAGATTTCCTCCAGGTGTGACGCTTTGCATTCAGGCCAAAGAGTTCAATCTTGGTTTCATCAGACCAGAGAATCTTGTTACTCATGGTCTGAGAGTCCTTTAGGTGCCTTTTTTGGCAAACTCCAAGCAGGTTGTCATGTGCCTTTTACTGAGTGGCTTCTGTCTGGCCACTACCACAAAGGCCTGATTGGTGGAGTGCTGCACAGTTGGTTGTCCTTCTGGAAGGTTCTCCCATCTCCTCAGAGGAACTTTGGAGCTCTGTCAGAGGGACCATCCGGTTCTTGGTCACCTCCCTGACCAAGTCCCTTCTCCCCCGGTTGCTCAGTTTGGCCCGGGTGGCCAGCTCTAGGAAGAGTCTTGGTGATTCCAGACTTCTTTAAGAAAGATGGAGGCCACTGTGTTCTTGGGGACCTTCAATGCTGCAGAAATGTTTTTGTACCCGTCCCCAGATCTGTGCCTCGACAGTTCTACGGACAATTCTTTCGACCTCATGGCTTGGTTTTTGCTCTGACATGCACTGTCAACTGTGGGACCTTATAGACAGGACATCCCTGCCAGCCAAACCCTCCCCTAACCCGGACAATGCTGGGCCAATTGTCTGCCGCCCCATGGGCCTCCCGGTCACGGCCGGGTGCGACAGCCTGGACTCGAGCCCAGAATCTCTAGTGGCACAGATATTCAGATCAGGGCCTTACATTGAATTTACCACACGTGGACTCAAGTTGTAGAAACATCTAAAGGATGATCAATGGATACAGGATGCGCCTGAGCTCAATTTTGAGTCTCATAGCAAAGGGTCTGAATACTTTTGTAAATAAGGTATTTCAGATTTTTTGTTAATAGATTTTCAAACCTTTCTTAACCTATTTTTGCTTTCTCATTATTGGGTATTGTAGATTGCTGAGGATTTGTATTAGTTTCATCCATTAAGGCTGTAACGTAACAAAATGTGGAAAAAGTCAAGGGGTCTGAATACTTTCCGAAGCACACATTCAAGAGATAAAGGTGCTCAAAGTTGCCCCGTTTTTGAATACCCCATCATACCATCTGACATCCAAAATATAAATGGTTGGGTTTGATATCATTTAAAAGCTTATAAACAGCGTTGTCAAACTATTTTATTTCTTGAAAAAAATGTAAATGATCTAAAAATGTGTAAACTCCTATTACATAGTTTTTTTCTTCCTATTCGCATGTGTTGTAGCTTAGACCCTATTTCACATCTTTGGTTTTTGTGTTGTGCCCACCATCAGTTGAGGCACAACATGCTCTAGAATACGGTGTGGGTGTCATTTTAAGTCATAGGAAAAATAAATGGACCGGCAGTCATGAAAATTTTGTCAGCGGGTAAGTGTCATACAAAGAACTGCAGGTGTCATGGTAATTGACCGCTGGTTAACATAAACACGTTTAGCATCTCTGGGCTTCCACATATAGTCCGCAAGCAACTGATGTGGACCTTTGGAATATCCTACGTTTTGAAGTCTAAATCCATTTAATATAGCTTACACCATTACAATAAATCCTTTATTTATTTTAGGCAGGTCTAAAGAAACATTATGAAATGTAGCCTATTTCAGACAAACATAATAGCATATTCTGATGTGCCCTTATGTTAGGCCCTGATCTGGCTATGCCATATGCCTGTGGGCTACGCTAGTTCATTTAGCAGATAAGATTTTCTTATAATTCCCATGGTAGTTTTTTTCTTACATAAAAAGAATATTGAACATAGATGAATAAAATAGAAAGGATATTTTTCCCAATCGATTTCCGAGGAAGTGCCCATATGCAGCTATTCTGTGTTGAGCAGTTAACAAAGTGATCATTTGAAAGACATCCTCCTATACGCTCAATTTAGATTTATTTACGCAACTTTAGTTGTGATACAGGCTATATGTTTTTGATTTCTATTACATTTTAAGGCTGCATGATGAAAGGCATGTGCTCTGTTTCTTGTGCAGGCTGCACACACTTCATTTCTCTTTCACAATTTGACAAGCACTTGGTAATTATTTTCACCCATCAGCCTACTCTCAGTTTTAATGTGTTTTTTACATATAGCCTACTAATATGTGTGGATTATTGTTTTTAGAATGGCTCACAAAAAACGACGTCATCCGTAGCCTGCATTCAAATAGCGAATGGAGGATACGTCTGGTCACTTTTTTTATATGCCAGGTAGGCTACACCGATTTTTGTAACCGGATTCCTTTTTAAGAATTTTTAAATAATGACTGGGCAATAAGAGCACGTTTTACTAGGCTTTGTTGGCAATGGGCTCTCCAACCCTGTTCTAGGGGTCCTAGACCTATAACAAAGATTTGTATAGCCATACCAAGATAGCCCACAGCCTGTCGTTTCCAATGGGAGCAAATTAATCGTAGTGGGCAGAGCCAAGCACAAGCTAGCGAGATCCTATTGGCGTGTTTTAGCATATTATTCTATTCAGACTTCTCAATTTAATTGTGTGTGTCATTAGTTTTAATTTAGACTGGGCCATTATCATGCACCTGTCGGAACAGGTATAGGGGAAAAATACGTCATCCACAAGCCCTTGAATAGACCGCTTTACTTTTTCCACATTTTGTTACGTTGCAGCCTTGTTCTTTAGTAGATTAAATAAATAAAAATCCAATCAAGTTGTAGAAACATCTCAAGGATGATCGATGGAAACCGGATGCATCTGAGATCAATTTTGAGTCTCGTAGCAATGTCTGAATACTTATGTAAATAAGGTATCTGTTTTTATTTGTTATACATTTGCAAAAATGTCTAAACCTGTTTTCACTTTGTCATTATGGGGTATTGTGTGTAGATTGAGGATCAATTTTAGAATAAAGCTGTAACGTAAAAATGTGGAAAAAGTCAAGGGGTCGGAATACTTCCCGAATGCATTGTGTGGGTGTGGAGAATCAGAGCAGGTGGTCAGTTCAGTTCAAGGGTTCAGCATTCTGGTTGCTTGTAGATAGAAACTGTCTGAGCCTGTCGGTATCAGACCTCCTGTACCGATACGGCCTGATGGTAAGGAGACAAAAGCTTGTGGCTGGAGTGTGTGGTCCTTGATGATGCTGTGTGCTTTCCTCAGTCACCGGTTTGAGTAGATGTCCCGGATGGGTGGGAGCATGGTCCCAGTGATGTACTGGGACGTCACCACCCACTGGAGGGCCTTGCGGTCGTGGATGGAGCAATTCCCGTACCAGGCTGTGATGCAATTGGTCAGGACACTCTCGATGATGCAGTGGTAGTATTCAGAGAGGACCCAGGTGGCATGCAGAATTTCTTCAGTCGCCTTAGGAAGTAGAGACGCTGTTGCGCTCTCTTAATGAGTGGTGGCGTTGGTCCATGCTCTTAACTTCTTAGGGAGCGGTGGGGCGCTAGATTTGTCAGATTTCAAAAAGGCTTTTACGGCGAAAGCACCACATTTGATTGTTTGAGGGTAGCACCTAACAACATATTTTTGCCATTACCATGAATTCATAAGCTATCACAGTTCACACAACACATTTCACAGCGAAAACAAATCAATTACCTTTTGAGGAACTTCTGCTGAGGGCTTCCTAAGTGTCCAACGAAGACAATCCATTATTCTTTTGTTAGAAAAAGTAATGTATTATATCCATAAATCTCCGTTTGGTTGGCGCGTTATAATGAGAAAAAAACAGCGTTGACTCCTCCATTGAAACGTGAAGAGAACTCGTTCAACTTATACCTATAAACTTGTCCAAGAACAATCAAACATCATTGTAAATGTATCCTTAGGAACACTTTTATGTATAAATAGTATAATATTTCAACCGGAATATAAACTGGGCGATAAGAAAGGAAAAAAAACAAAGAACGTGCCTGCCGGGAGCGTGCATTTTCTTGTAAGGACATCTGTGGGGACACTTCCTTATTTCTCTTCTTCTCTGCTCTAAAAGCAGCTAAGAAGAATCAAATCACTTTCTCGAGACTGTTGACATCCAGAGGAAGCGATAGGTACTGCATTCATATGCCCTTATAAGGGCATTTTCATAAGGGAGGTGCTCTAATTGAGGCAATGTGTCAAAACCACTTTTTCCAGGACAGAAATTCCTCTGGGTTTTGCCTGCCATATCCATTCTGTTTCACTCACAGACAAATGGTTAACACTTTTAGAAAATTCAGTGTTTCTTATCCAATGGTACTAAATATGTACATATCCTATTTTCTGGGCCTGAATGGGAGGCATTTTACTTTGGGCACGCCAGGGTCTCAAACGGTCACCTCGTGCGCTGCTCCCAAAGAAGTTAATGGTGCATCTGTAGAAGTTTGAGGGTCTTAGGGGCCAAGACAAATTTATTCAGAACATATACACAAATTCCTATCCAAACCATTCAGACCTCCATTAGGGGCTGAGGGGCTAGGGGTGAGAAAATTAAGGATTTGGTTTGGAACTGGGCCTTGTATAAGAAGTCCCTGTAAGCCGTGACCCTGCTGAGCGGTCTCATTGGGGGGGCAGGTTAAACTCATTAACTTCACATGATGACATGGCACTCTAGCTCCACACAGGAGAGAGCTGGTGGCCTGGGACACTGCCTGGTGGACATAGAAAATCTAAAATCCTGGCTAGCTTGCCATCCTTTGTTTATTAATAAAGTCTCCCATTAAAGCCACAGTCTGTAAGATGTCCAGTGATTCAAACTAATACATGGTACTTCTTGAGTTGGAGGAATTTGACTTAGACATTTAGTACAACTGTCTTATTGTAGGAATCTGATATTGGTATGTACAAATTTAATTGGTATTGGCTCCCTTGTAAGAAATAAAATAATTGATGGCCCACTCTTTGAGGGTCTTTCAGAGTGTGGCTTTTAACTCTATCTTGTTGTGTTTATTTATGTTAGCCTGTGACTGCGACCAAAACTGTTCCCCTGGTATCTCCTTTATTGACCACACTGTCTCTTTTTAATAAGGTGTGTTTTATTAGGTTGTCGCTGCTTTGGAATAAACATTGTCCATAATGAAATATTAAAATCTATTCCTGAGTAATGTGTGCTCTGTATGCGTTTTAAAGAGAAGGAAGATGTTTGAGAGGAGAGAGAATACTGGCTGGCCCTTAACACTGCTGTACCCCTCTTATGTAATAATTTATCTAAAATTGAATAATTGAATGTGCCTTCAGGAGGTGGTCTGTGGGAGCTGTGTGTGTGTGTGAGAGAGAGGCCTAGCGAATCTCGAGGTGGATGGGTCATTCTCATACCAGCCTCCTTTCCTCCATCCTGCGGGCAGACTTAACCTGATATTACCCCGGCCGCCACCATCACACATCATGTCACTGAAACTAATTTAAATCCAAAATCCACTACCCAGACCCATGAATCGGCCCTCAATGAATAGACACTATCATGGCCTACTTGTGGGATCATAACAGTCCAATTTGACTTAATAGAAGAATAGTTGATTAGTAGGACAGACAGTTTGGTTAAATGGTCCACAGAAACAGGATGTCAAGAGTAAATGTTGAACTTTTTGCTGCTGTTTCGGATACTACACTAACTGGATCCGTCATATCATTGCTTAGGGGAAGAGTAACCGAACTGCAAACTAGTCGAATGCGATTTGAACCAATGAGGTGAGGGTAAGAGCAGGACAAATCAGATTAGGCTTGGGAGCATTGCGTCAACTATTTCAGTTTTTTGACTGAGGTGAACAATATGGGTATCATTGACTGCAATGGTACTGTAGCAAACCGCACATATAAGTATCCAACACCTGCTCTTGTTGCATGCCCACTTAGGTGTTACCATCTCTTAAGTATTCAGGTAAGGACATCCCCTCTGTAGTAGTATGGTCTACTACAGTACTATACTATTACTACACTGATAGGGATGATGTCCTTGCCTCAATACTAGTAGTTGTTTATTAATCCTAATAAGGGACATTTGTTTAGTGGACAGGTGAATAAGATGGCCTCCTCTTCAAACAGCCCTGCGCAGTCTCCCATGAAACTACAAACTCATCGCTATAGTTAAATTAATTCCTAACTAGCTTATAGCTAATGAAAGTATACTGTACATAACAGTGACTTGAAGTAATACCTTATTTCCATACTCAGGGTAGGAGTTGAAAGGTGGCTCTTGAGTTAAGAGGATACAGAAATCATGGGTCCACAGGTTGTGTGTGTGGTCTGAATTCTTTAATGCTCTGTATATGCATCGTGTTTGTATTGTACGCCATGTATTTTAGCAATGGAATAAAATGATATATCAAATTGGCCATAACACATCCAACTAATGTTTTGATGCATGCGTTTTTCATTTGTGATTTACTTACCGTGCAGTGTGCTGCCAATGCTGAGTAGGAAACATATCTAGTAAAAGAAGAATTAATTAACATCGTCATCGATCTAATTAACATTAAGCATCTAGCAATGTATAGAAAAATAGTTTACTAAAATGCATGCTGGCTGCTCAGGTGAGTCTCTCCATAGAAGCTGTGTGTTATTGATAAACTATGAACAGTGCAGTGGAGAAAATGGTATGTTGCCACATTCATTTGAAATATGCAGCCGGAAGGCTGCACAATTATGAATGTGAAAATGGAACAAATGTCTATGGAATGAAAAAAATAAAATGACATTGGTGAAACAAAGTTGCCCATTCCAAACAGTTACTTCAGCATCCTTCACAGACCACTGTGCACCATGGTGTAGCAGACTTGAAAGGTGGGTAAATGCAAAGAAATGGGCTAAAAGTCTCCTCTATGTTACTTTAGTATGGAGCCTTAGTATGCGACTGCTAGGTGTATGCGACTGCTAGGTGTATGCGACTGCTAGGTGTATGTATAACCCCTATTCACTTTCTTCAAAGGAAAACAGAAATACTGCAATCATAGAACTGACCCCGGTTTTAATAGATTCTTTTATTTTACTTTATTTAATAGAAAGCTTTGGCTATGCTTAGCAGACATCTCGTCTTTTCTCTGATGCCTGTGGCCCTTTGGTGTGTAACGCTATAGCCCTCTGAGGAAAACATTTCTATTTCCACAACATTAGCAGGGTATTCATTCCTCTCTGAACACATTCATTGGTCTTTGTAATAGTAGCCTTTTGATATGACTAGAAAAATCTCTCTGCTGTCCCTACGGCTGTTAGCCAAGAGCCATTTGGTTGACAAGTACAGAAGACTAATATGCAGCATTTACTCTCTCTTATGTGTAGGAATCAAGATCAATGACACAATGTATTTGTGTTGTCAGAAAAAGAAAGCGCTGTGTCACCTCTGAATCTTTTCAAGTTCTCTGTTTGAATTTGAGTGAGAAGGCTTTGGCCTATAACTTTTTTTGTAGAGTGATAACAGTTGAAACACTTAAATCAACCCCGGCAGCTTGTCTCAAATTAAATCAGTGGCTGGCCAAGTTAGATCCACCATTTAATAATCTATCTCTCAAACCCTAATTGGTCTCTGGTGATTGAGAAATTCCATTAAAATGTATATATTATTCCTGTAAGTCTGTTTCTCAGTCAGATAGCTATTTTAATCCATTGATCATTAAACTAGATGTATTTTTTTTATTTAACCTTTATTTAACTAGGCAAGTCAATTAAGAACACATTCTTATTTACAATGACTGCCTACCCCCGGCCAAACCCTAACGATGCTGGGCCAATTGTGCGCTGCCTATGGGACTCCCAATAACGTCCGGTTGTGATACAACCTGGAATCGAACCAGGGTCTGTAGTAACACCTCTAGCACTGAGATGCAGCCTTAGACCGCTGCGCCCCTCGGGAGCGTCAGACCGCTGCGCCCCTCGGGAGCCCAGTATTGCATGAGTTCCTGTTGACATCTTAGCAGTAATTGGTTGCATGGCAAGTTTTTTTTCGCTGTGCGGTTTTGAATTTAATGAAAGTGACTGTTGTGTAAAATAATGTTGGCAGGATGATTTTTTTATTTTTTTTATTCCTTCATTTCATAGAGCAATGCGTCTTGGGTAGTTTAAGCATTTGTTAACTCAAAAGACGAGCATGCATCTCAGTTAAAACAGGACTAAATTACATGCATGTCTCAAGGATGGTCTGTGATTTATCCTAGTTTATCTGCATCTGTAATTTCACCCATAATCTGTGATTTTGTCTTTATTAATGTGACTTTTGTTTTCACACACAGTGTGTCTTATCTATTTAATTGCTCTCTCTGTCGAACCATCTGGTTTCACAGTGCCTCGGAACGAGACTTGACTGGAAGTCTATGGCAGGAGCGGATGAAACAACCGCCGGTTTTAATTGGCTGATCTGTCTATTCCCATTTAGCATAACCCTTAGAACCCTCCCCCTACATTGTGGACTTCAAAAGCGCCAACCGCATAAGTCCTTTAAACAAGTCAAAGTACACATTTTAGAAGTAGGTTTCACTAAACTTATATGCCCGAACTCAATCAATTGTGCTTCCCAAAAATAATATGGTCAATGTGATAGAACACTTATTTTGATTTGCAATTTTCTTAAAGTCCCATCTATACAGCTGTAACGGGCTCACTCCCTCTCCCGCCTTGATTTTAACCACTCCCATATCAAGTCCCACTTTATAGCACAGTGTTACCAGGCTCTATGGGCCAGCAATTCAAGCCTGGGGATGAGGTTACTTATCCATTAGGGAAATGCTAATGTCTGCTCGGCGCAAAAGGAGCCTCTATGTAAATCTATAAGGAGAAGTCAATGAGGCAGTTAATGATCTTGTGAGGAGTAATGGAAAAACATCCCTAATTTCATGGCAAAGTGAACAACTTTCCTATGGGCTTTTTTTGGTGCCTTTTTCTAATAAAATAATGCATGTAGAGGCAAGAAAAGTGGCAGTAAATACCGAACTTTACTATGTAGTTTTGCTGCTTTTTTGTCTAGTTTAAAAAAATGCATTGCAGCTTATGGTTATACTATAAGATGCGTGAAGATAATACACTGAACAAAAATATAAACCCAGCATATAAAGTGTTAATCCTATGTTTCATGAGTTGAAATAAAAGATCCCAGAAATGTTTCATAAACACAAAGCTTATTTCTCTCAAATGTTGAGCACAAATTTGTTTACATCCCTGTAAGTATTTTCCTTTGCCAAGATAATCCATCCACCTGACAGGTCTGGGATATCAAAAAGCTAATTAAACAGCATGATCATTACACAGGTGCACCTTGTGCTGGGGACAATAAAAGGCCACTCTAAAATGTGCAGTTTTGTCACACAACACAATGCCACAGATGTCTCAAATTTTGTGGGAGCATGCAATTGGCAAGCTGACTGCAGGAATGTTCTCAACTTGCCTACCTGGTTAAATGAAGGTGAAATAAATAAAAGGAATGTCCACCAGCGCTGTTGCCACAATCTGTTTATTTCTCTACCATAAGCCAACCTCCAATGTCGTTTTAGAGAATTTTGCAGTACATCCAACTGGCCTCACAACCTCAGACCATGTGTTTGGCGTTGTGTGGGCGAGCGGTTTGCTGATGTCAATGTTGTGAACACATTGCTCCATGGGGGTGGTGGGGTTATGGTATTGGCAGGCATAAACTATGGACAACGAACACAACTACATTTTATCGCTGGCAATTTGAATGTAAAGAGATACCGTGACGAGATCCTGATGCTTATTTTTGTGAGGCTTATTTTTGTATTTATTTTATTTCCTTAAGGTATCTGTGACCAACAGATGCATATCTATATTCCCAGTCATACTTTTAATAACTCATATGATAAATATAGTAATATTATTAGCAAGATGAGGAATAGTATATATTCTATAATATTTCAAGTGATTAGGCACGATAAGCCTGATTTAATAAACGTTTAATAACGTCATAATTAACATCAATATCTCACCAAAATACTTTTCGAAGTGGGCCTCCTGAGTGGCACATTGGTCTAAGGCACTGCATCGCTGTGCCACTAGAGACTCGGGGTTCGAGTCCAGGCTCTGACGCAGCTGGCCGCGACCGGGAGACCCATGGGGCAGTGCACAATTGGCCCAGCGTCGTCCAGGTTAGGGGAGGGTTTGGCTGGCAGAGATGTCCTTGTCCATCGCGCACTAGCGACTCCTGTGGCGGGCTTGGCGCAGTGCGGGCTTGGTGCAGTGCATGCTGTACGGTGTTTCCTCCGACACAATGATGAGGCTGGCTTAAGTGGGCATTGTGTCTAGAAGCAGTGCGGCCTGGCTGGGTTGTGTTTCGGAAGACTCATGGCTCTCGACTTTCGCCTCTCCCAAGTCCGTACAGGATTTGCAGCGATGAGACAAGACTAACTACCAATTGGATACGACGAACTTGGGGGGGGAAAAAGGGCAACAACAAAAAAAATCCAGAAAAACTATTAACAATATATTCAACTGCAAAACACTAAAATATTAACACATCTATTCGCACTAGCCACTTTTTAATATTTCCTCAAGTAGAAATGTGCAGCATTTTGTGCAAGATTTAAAATTCCTTTCAATCATCATAATGGAAATCAGCCAGCCAGGGCTTTCTAAGGGGCAAGAAACACTTGGAAATGTTCTGTTTCATTTTCTAGCAGTTGTATTAATAAAATGCCCCTCTTGAGGAAAATTGGATCGTTTCTCTATTGAGATGGGGGTAATATCTTCCTAGTTGCCAGATCTCCAACATCTTTAGTTCGACTGATCCATAACCTCTTAAGCACGGCTTTGAACAGCAGATGGAGACGTGATGAGACACTCAATGAAGTCCATGTGTTTAGACAAATAACCATTTTAGGTAGTGGGATTGTCCAATGTTTACTCACCATTTAGAATATCAGTTAGCGTTATTGAAGGAAAATGTTAATATAAACTAACTGTGCTTCAGGTTAAAGTATTACAAATAGCATTTATTTCTGTTATGCTATTATATTTAAGTTTTTGGGTTGGAGTGTATTAGGGCTTGGAGTTGCCAGGGACCTCACGATTCTATATGTATTGCTATTCGAAACTGTGATTTTATTGCTAATCGATGTTCCAAACGTATTGCTCACCATATGTCTGCTGCAGAGGGGCAAGACCGAGCCATGAGAATGAGTTTTGATCAGTCATGGAAATTAAAGTGCTGAAAACAAATTGGCTCCCTATTTAAAAAGATGAAGAACAAGCTATGAAGGAAAATTACTGGCATTTTGGTTCAAGTACAGCCAACTAGCAAAAAAATTATATTGCAATATTTTCAAAACGATACCATATATCGTAAAAAATTATATCCTGATATGTAATGATAAAAAAGATGCACTCGATCGATAGATCTATGTAATACTTATCTAGCCATAGAGAAACCCTGGTGTCCAACCATTACTAGCCCCTGGTTACCACCCCCCTGTCTCTCTGGAATGAATGACATCATGAGATCATAGATCACGTTGTTGGCTTTCAAACCCTGCCACTGTGGACCAGTCAAAAAATGGCCTTGTTTACCAAACAGAACCTTTGTTTATGTTTGTTCCACAACAAACATTTTGACGTTCCATCACCCATACAGAATGCTGGCTTTATCTGCTGATTTAAAGAGTTCACCCAAATAACATTGGTTTCTTGTCCATTGACTGCTTAAAGGGTAAAGGTACACTATGCAAAATTATGTGGACACACCTTCAAATTAGTGGATTCAGCTATTTCAGCCACACCCGTTGCTGACAGGTGTGTAAAATCGAGCACACAGCCATGCAATCTCCATAGACAAACATTGGCAGTAGAATGGCCTTACTGAAGAGCTCAGTGACTTTCAACACAGCACCGTCATAGAATGCCACCTTTCCAACAAGCCAGTTGGAAAGGTGCCAGCTGCCCTGGTCAACTAAGTGCTGTTATTGTGAAGAGGAAATGTCTAGGAGCAAGAACGGCTCAGCCGCAAAGTGGTAGGCCACACAAGCTCACAGAACGAAACCGCCGAGTGCTGAAGCACGTAGCGCATAATTGTCTGTCCTCCGTTGCAACACTCACTACTGAGTTCCAAACTGCCTCTGGAAGCAACTTCAGCACAATAACTGTTCGTCTGGAGCTTCATGAAATGGGTTTCCATGGCCGAGTAGCGGCACAAAAGCCTAAGATCACCATGCACATTGCCAAGCCTCGGCTGGAGTTGTGTAAAGCTCGCCGCAATTGGAGCAGTGGAAACTCGTTATTTGGCGTGATGAATCGTGCTTCACCATCTGGCAGTCTGACAGACGAATCTGGGTTTGGCAGATGCCAGGAGAATGCTCATTGCCCGAATGCATAGTGCCAACTGTAAAGTTAGGTGGATGGGGCTGTTTTTCAGGGTTTGGGCTAGTGCCCTTACTTCCAGTGAAGGGTAATCTTAACGCAACAGCATGCAATGACATTCTAGAAGATTCTGTGCTTCCAACTTTGTGGCAACAGTTCGGGGAAAGCTATTTCCTATTTCAGCATGACAATGTCCCAGTGCACAAAGCGAGGTCCATACAGAGATGGTTTATCGAGATCTGTGTGGAAGAATTTGACTGGCCTGCACAGAGCCCTGACTTCAACACCATCGAATACCTTTGGGAGGAATTGGAACGCCAAATATGATCCAGGCCTAATCACCCAACATCAGTGCCCAACCTCACTAAAACTGAATGGAAGCATGTCCCCGCAGCAATGTTCCAACATCTAGTGAAAAGCCTTCCCAGAAGAGTGGAGGCTGTTATAGCAGCAAAGGGGGGACCAACTCCATATTAATGCTCATGATTTTGGAATGAGTTGTTCGACGAGCATGTGTACACATACTTTTGGTAATGTAGTGTATGACATCAATCCATGCTTTGGTTTAGTTTCCCTGGCACTGTTCTCAAATGCTAACATTTTAGCATTTGTGGCACACATTCTATGCATATCATGGTACCTACATTATCATTTTTTGCACATATTGTCCAAATCATGCTAAAGTGTAGCTAAATAAAGTCACTTACATGATTTGGACATGACCTCCTAAGACATGCTAACCTCTCACCATTACAATAACGGGAGGTTAGCATTGTTTGGGGGGTATGATATGTATGCCTCAAACTTTCTCACTAATCATTATTCACGATTAATTCAGGATTATCCCTAATCATGTTAGCATCCACATTAAGTCTTTAGAAACATATTCTATTCTTATTTACAATAAAAGTGACTCCAATGACACAATACATTATTTAATATTTTTATTGGGCACAAAATAATCGAACACAACCAAAACAAACAGAAAATGCATTCAAGTTTGTAGAGTCACAATCTTGATGTAATCATTGCGTGCTAGGAATATGGGACCAAATATTAAACTCTACTTTAATACACATAGGTGAATTTGTCCCAATACTTTTGGTCACCTACAATGGGGGGACTACAAAAAAGGCTGTAATTTCTAAACCGTTCACCCGATATGGATGAAAATATCCTCAAATAAAACCTGACAGTCTGCACTTTAACCTCTTAGTCATTCTATCATTTTAAGTACAGAGCCAAAACATCAACATTTTGTCACTTTCTCAATACTTTTGGAGCTCACTTGTAGGTACCATGACTTGCATGGGATTTGTGTGACAAATGCTAAAACATCAGGTCATTCAGTTCTAAATGCAACATAATAGACTGATTTGGGTGTAAATGTCATTGTTGGTGTTCCGGTGAGTAACACCTCTAACCTGTATTGTTTGTTCCTTCTACTCCCTAGATTCATATTCAATACCAGCCATGCTTCCACACTGACCTTTTATCTCTATCTGGTCTAACATTGACCTCTAAATGTGTGTACGTACACGTCCGCGCGCACATGCTCTGTCATTTTATTTGTCAAGATTAGCTGTAGTGTAGTACGGGTTTTAATTTGTCTGCACTGCACAATAAAGATTACAACATGTTTTTGATTGAATTTACTGCAAGATCCAATGGGTTTGCCGACCGCATTATCTACCAAGAGAATTCTCTTCGATTATAATCACAGCCGTGTATATTCCCCCTAAGCAGATACCTCGACGGCCCTGAAAGAACTTCACTGGAATCCATATATCCTGAGGCTGCATTTATTGTAGCTGGGGATTTTAACAAAGCTAATCTGAAATCAAGGCTCCCTAAATTTTATCAGTGTATCGAATCCGTGACTCGAGCTAGCAGCATTCTGGATCATTGCTACTCTAACTTCCGTGACACAAAGCCCTCCCTCGCCCTCTTTTCGGCAAATCTGACCAGCTCCCAGCCTATAGACAGAAACTAAAACAGGAAATGCCCGTGCTCAGGTCCGTTCAACACTGGTCCAACCAATCGGATTCCACGCTGCTGTGCCCACATGGTTCAAGAGGGCCACCAAGCTAAGGTAACTGAGCTAAATGACTAGCGCCCCATAGCACTCCTGTCATCATGAAGTGCTTTGAGAGACTAGTCAAGGATCATATCACCTCCACCCTACCTGATATCCTAGACCCACTCCAATTTGCCTACCGCCCCAATAGGTCCACAGACGACGCAATCGTAATCACACTGCCCTAACCCATCTGGACAAGAGGAATATCTATGTAAGAATGCTGTTCATTGACTACAGCTCAGCATTTAACACCATAGTACCCTTCAAACTTGTCATTAAGCTCGAGACCCTGCCCTGTGCATCTGGGTCCTGGACTTTGTGACGGGCAACAGCGCCTCTTCAACCTCAGGAGGCTGAAGAAATTTGGCTTGCCACTGAAAACACTCAAACTTTTACAGATGCACAATTTGAGAGCATCCGGTCGGGCTGTATCACCGCCTGGTACGGCAACTGCTCCGCCCACAAACGTAAGGCTCTCCAGAGGGTAGTGCGGTCTGCACAATGTATCACCGGGGGCAAACTACCTGCCCTCCAGGACACCTACGTCACAGGAAGGCCAAAAAGATCAAGGACAACCACCCGAGCCACTGCCTGTTCACCCCGCTATCATCCAGAAGGCGAGGTCAGTACAGGTGCATCAAAGCTGGGACCGAGAGACTGAAAAACAGCTTCTATCTCAAGGCCATCAGACTGTTAAACAGCCATCACTAACATTGAGTGGCTGCTGCCAACATATTGACTCAAATCTCTAGCCACTTTAATAATTGGATGTAATAAATGTAAACAATGCCTTTAAACACTTTAAACAATGCCACTTTATATAATGTTTACATACCCTACATTACTTATCTCATAGGTGTATATACTGTACTCCATACCATCTACTGCGTCTTGCCTATGCCGCACGGCCATCCCTCATCCATATATTTATATGTACAGTTGAAGTCGGAAGTTTACATAACTCGTTTTTCAACCTCCACAAATTTCTTGTTAATAACAAACTATAGTTTTGGCAAGTCGGTTAGGACATCTACTTTGTACATGAAACAAGTAATTTTTCCAACAATTTTTTACAGACTGCTTATTTCACTTATAATTAACTGTATCACAACTCCAGTGGGTCAGAAGTTTACATACACTAAGTTGACTGTGCCTTTAAACAGCTTGGACAATTCCAGATTCCAGCTTCTGATAGGCTAATTGACATCATCTAAGTCAGTTGGTGAACCTGTGGATGTATTTCAAGGCCGACCTTCAAACTCAGTGCCTCTTTGCTTGACATCACGGGAAAATCAAAAGAAATCAGCCAAGACCTCAGAAAAAAAAAGATTGTGACCTCCACAAGTCTGGTTCATCTTTGGGAGCAATTTCCAAACACCTGAAGGTACCACGTTCATCTGTACAAACAATAGTACGCAAGTATAAACACCATGGGACCATGCAGCCGTCATACCGCTCAGGAAGGAGACTCGTTCAGTCTCCTAGAAATGAACGTACTTTGGTGCGAAAAGTGCAAATCCAATCCCAGAACAACAGCAAAGGACCTTGTGAAGATGCTGGAGGAAACAGGTACAAAAGTATCCATATCTACAGTAAAAAGAGTCCTATATCGACATAACCTGAAAGGCCGCTCAGCAAGGAAGAAGCCACTGCTCCAAAACCAGCATAAAAAAAAGCAAGACTACGGTGCAACTGCACATGGGGACAAAGATTGTACTCTTTGGCGAAATGTTCTCTGGTCTGATGAAACAAAAATAGAACTGTTTGGCCATAATGACCTTTAGGAAACTAAAGCTTGGTCGCAAATGGGTCTTTCAAATGGACAATGACCCCAAGCATTCCAAAGTTGTGACAAAATGGCTTAAGGACAACAAAGTCAAGGTATTGGAGTGGCCATCACAAAGCCCTGACCTCAATCCTATAGAACATTTGTGGGCAGAACTGAAAATTGTGTGCGAGCAAGGAGGCCTACAAACCTGACTCAGTTACACCAGCTCTGACAGGAGGAATGGGGCCCAAATTCACCCAGCTTATTGTGGGAAGCTTGTGGAAGGCTACCCAAACTGTTTGACCCAAGTTAAACAATTTGAAGGCAATGCTACCAAATACTAATTGAGTGTATGTAAACTTCTGACCCACTGGGAATGTGGATCCAAAAGCTGAAAAATCATTCTCTCTACTATTATTCTGACATTTCACATTCTTAAAATAAAGTGGTGATCCTAACTGACCTAAGACAGGGATTTTGTAGTAGGATTAAATGTCAGCAATTGAGAAACTGAGTTTAAATGTATTTGGCCAAGGTGTATGTAAACTTCCGACTTCAACTGTACATATTCTTATTCATTCCTTTACACACGTGTGTGTGTGTGTGTGTGTGTGTGTGTGTGTGTGTGTGTGTGTGTGTGTGTGTGTGTGTGTGTGTGTGTGTGTGTGTGTGTGTGTGTGTGTGTGTGTGTGTGTGTGTGTGTGTGTACGGTAGTTGTGAAATTGTTAATTACTTGTTAGATATTACTGCACTGTCGGAACTAGAAGCACAAGCATTTCGCTACACTCGCATTAACATCTGCTAACCGTGTGTTTGACCAATAAAATGTGATTTGATTTCTGAGTGAGCTGTCTGATTTTGAAATAAACCTATTTTGGATATATGATGGGGGCATGAGACTGCTAATTGTCAGTGAGTTTTTTCCCTTTTTCTCACCAATACTTTGATATTGTTTTCGCAGGTGTAGACGGGAATACTCAAAAGATCGAACTTGTCTGTGATGAGAATCGCCATCCACCAGAGACCTAAGGTACGGTAAGATATCAAATGTTCATTATCTCATGTACCAATAAACAATTCAGAAAAAGAACAACCCACGAAGGCTGTATACCAAATAATTAGGAAATCTGTTGCCTGAACATCTGACTGTTACCATGGTTACCCCATGGATATTCAATCTGAAAGAAGTCTGCCTAAAAAAGACGTAAGGGTCTCTACAAGCCAAAATGTTGAATATTTATACATACTTTACCGTTTTATATTTATACATACTTTCCCAGTTGATATTTATACATACTTTACCGGTTGTCCGTGCCGTTGGTCCTTTTGATGGTGCTAGGTGAAAATGAACAATTCGCAGGAAAATTTTGTTTACCTGACTTTTTGCAGAACCGGTAGGTTTTGCCGCTTGTATTTTCAATCTCCTGACGCATTGCACGTGATGCACAATATGTAAACAATAGCCTAATGTAACCGAACGTAGTCGACCAACGCACGTTTCCTCGCAATCGGCTGGAAGTGATTGGGAAATTCGCCAGATGATTGCGTGGGACTGTTGTGTTTGGCTCGGCCATATTGTGCACGTGTTTGTCACGTGCGAATCACTGCTATACAGACCAGCATACTGAAGGTCTGGTTGCTATCACTTCCCTATGGATATTTTGTCTCCATTACCTCTGACATGGGGACAAAATCGGCAGACAACAGGGTAAAGTAAGTTGAAATGAAGTTTGTTCAACATTCTGACTGTTGGGGAATATTTTCAAACATGGAAATATCCATGGTGATTTCTCCGAAAATGTCTGACTGATGGTAATTGCATAGTATAGCTCTGTTTTGGTGTTTGAGGATTGTTAAATAAACTGATCCCAGTTCTTTTTTATTACATATTTGAGCCATTTGTGAGCTATTGAAGTTGAGTTTTGAATGGTTAAAGTAATTTGTTCAGGGTCAGATACATTGAAAATGACAGACAAATACCCAGTGCTGTAGCTTCTGTATTGGAACAGCAAGAAGAGTTTGGTAATTAGACTTAACACTAGAACCGCTGAAGCCGTTACAGTATTTTGACTGCACATTAATAAAAATAAGTCTTACGCTGCCATTTAAGTCATACACCCCTCCGTCCTTGACTTTTCATTAATAAGTCTATATAACACACTGTCGTTGTTAGAATCTTTATCACAAACAGAACTGGAGTTCTAACCAGTTTTAGGGGGACATGTCCTTTTTTTTTGTTTTCAATTCTTTCTTTTTTTTATGGTTTCCCCCGTTGCCCCTCCTTTCCCGACTTCATGCCCTGCTCCACTCCTCTTCCGACAGCTGAAAGTGTTCATTTGGTTATCACCCCGATAATTACTTTGAATCCAAACCTAAACTATACCGAAATTAATTTTACACATACTGTATAACAACAGATGAAATACATTAAGAAAAGTATGATGGGGAGAATGGGTGAGTTGATGAGCGAGGGGAACGATGCATAATTATGTAATCACCAATTGTGAAATTTAACCATTCTAATTAGAATCTTAAAATGGTGTGTACCCTATATCAGTCCACCGAATCCAAGCAGTCTTATCAGTCTACTCTGACCTACATGGAGTAGGCTACGCAGTCTTATCAGTCTACTCTGACCTACATGGAGTAGGCTACGCAGTGAGAGTGTGTGTTAATGTACATGCTGAAAGGCTTTCCATATCTGGGAAAAGATCCACATCGGGCAGCAGGTTAGTGAGCGTTGGAGAATGTGGTGATGAGGCTTGTGGAACCTTACATTGGCAAGGGGAGAAATGTTATGAACAATTTCTTCACTTCACTGGCGAACAAGTTGCTTGCGAGAAACAAGCCTGGTTTACACCATGAGCAAAGTGAGACGGAAGTCCCCCACCCTCTGCTCAAAATAATGGACCTGCATAGCTGTTGTACTCCACAATGGTGCTGAAGAATGACAAGACAACACTCGCACTTTACCAAAGCAAGGCAAAGAACGTTTCTGTCATGAGAATCATGCATCCGACAGTTGCCATCGATGGGGATGCAAAGAGAAAACCGGAGACTGTTACACACTACAACCAAACAAAGGTAGGCCTATGTCAAAATGTGAAAGTGACAGATTTGTGTCGACTGTTAGGACAAGGGATAACAGCTAATTGAACTCCAATTTATATTAATTATAATTCAATTATTGCTTTGTGCTGATTTTCACTTTATCAAGCACACTTGCCGTTAATGATGCTCAGGCTATATACTGCTGTTTTCATCATTTGACTGTGCGTCTTGGTTGTAGTATATTTTCTTTCTTAATTTTGTCGTTATAAAAATAAGCTGTTACTGTGTTCCAACATCTATGCTTTCTGTTTCATAGTTGTCACAAAGGCACTCTACTAATAAAATTGATTGACCACTTGAATGTAGGTGTTTTTAGTAGTTTGTTTTGACTAGTTATTTGAAATCAAATTAAAATCTTATTCTGTTACCTAAGACTTTCATAAATTATTTTTGCGATAGCATGTATTAATTACACTGTTAGAACGTTGAAGTCCGAATGATTGCTCATTAGCTTGAAAGGCGGGTCCCTCGCGGTTCTAGTGTTAAGTTAAATTACACCACTTGATCCTGTAATACCGCATGTACTGTGTGCTTGTATATGTACACCTACTGTATGCCATTGGTTTAATTGGTGGTGGGCCAGATTGCTTGAATTACTTAAAGAATCTGTCGTTGTCAACTCATCCCTACGAAGATCTTGCAAAACAACTGCAGCCAGGCACTAAGAAATGATTGGTTTAGTGTCTGGTCTCGAGTTAAGAGAGGGGATTACTGCTGGGCCAGAGAACCCCAGGAATGTGTTGTCCCCTCTGGTGACCCAACACACCTCTGATGAAATGGAATTGAATTAATGGGGCCGCCCACTGGGCTGCCTGATTTTAAAATGACACACACCTTTGATCCCAGAGCGAGGTGACCAGGCTGCCCCCCCCGAGGGATATGGAGGGGACGTGTGTGTGATCCACCTCCAAACCCCAGAACCTTCTCACTGAAGGGGGGCTGGACCTCTCATGTGCAGAACTGGTTGCCTGGTTTTGGGTCGATGAGTTATAAAAGACTGCAGAGATTGAAGCTGGAGCCCTTCCAAATATAACCTTGTCATGTAGAAATAAACCAAACAGAAACAACATAGTCCATGTTTAAACTTTCAATCAAATGTATGTATGAAGCCCCTTTTCCATCAGCAGATGTCACAAAGTGCTTATACAGAAATCCAGCCTAAAATCGCAAAGAGCGTGCAATGCAGATGCAGAAACACGGTGCCTAGGAAACTCCCTAGAGAGGAACCAGGATCTGAGGGGTGGCCAGTCGTCTTCTGGCTGTGCCGAATGGAGATAGTTCTTCAAGATGTTCATACTGTAGATGATTATAATAAAAGGGTGCAACAGGTCAGCACCTCAGGAGTAAATGTCAGCTGGCTTTTCATAGCCGAGGGAGGGGAGAGAGGTCTGCGACAAGGTAACACGTCATGGTTCACCACTTTGCGATGTTCCTTTGATCGTAAAGTAAACATCTCAGTATTACATTTTTGGGATACTGTAAATAAAGTAGATGTGTAAAAGATGAACAAAATGAAATGCTTTAATGTTTGTCTTTTTGAGATGGAAAGTAAAATAAGAGTGTGTGTGTGTAGCCATGTTAAACCTAACCACACTAAGACGGTAATGTTTCATGAACACAGACATGTGACTAACAGAAATTGAATAATGTGTCCCTGAAAAAAGGGGGGGTCAGAAGTAAGTCAGTATCTGGTGTGGCCACCAGCTGCATTAAGAACTGCAGTGTACTTAATCCTCCTCATGGACTGCACCAGATTTGCCAGTTCTTGCTGTGAGATGTTACCCCTCTCTTCCACCAAGGCACCTGCAAGTTCACGGACATTTCTGGGGGGGAATGACCCTAGCCCTCACCCTCCGATCCAACAGGTCCCAGACGTGCTCAATGGGATTGAAATCTGAGATCTGCTGGCAATGGCAGAACACTGACATTCCTGTCTTGCAAGAAATCATGCACAGAACGAGCAGTATGGCTGGTGGCATTGTCATGTCGGGATGAGGGAGGAGGATATCTTCCCTGTAACGCACAGCGTTGAGATTGCCTGCAATGACACCAAGCTCAGTCCGATGATGCTGTGACACACTGCCCCAGACCATGACGGACCCTCCACCGCCAAATTGATCCCGCTCCAGAGTACAGGCCTCGGTGTAACGCTCATTCCTTGGACGATAACTGCGAATCCGACCATCACCCCTGGTGAGACAAAACCGCGACTCGTCAGTGAAGAGCACTTTTTGCCAGTCCTGTGCCAGTGATGTCTGGTGAGGACCTGCCTTACTTCAGGCCTACATGCCCTCAGTCCAGCCTCTCAGCCTATTGCGGACAGTCTGAGCACTGATGGAGGGATTGTGCATTCCTAGTGTAACTCGAAGTTGTTGTTGCCATCCTGTACCTGTCCCGCAGGTGTGATGTACCAATCCTGTACAGGTGTTACACGTGGTCTGCCACTGCAAGGATTATCAGCTGTCCGTCCTGTATCCCTGTAGCGCTGTCCTAGGCATCTCCCATTACGGACATTGCAATTTATTGCCCTGGCCACATCTGCAGTCCTCATGCCTCTTTGCAGCATGCCTAAGGCACATTCACGCAGATGAGCAGGGACCCTGAGCATCTTGATTTTGGTGTTTTTCAGAGTCAATAGAAAGGCCTCTTTAGTGTCCTAAGTGTTCATAACTGTGACCTTAATTGGAAGCTGTTAGTGTCTTAACGACCGTTAGGTGCATGTTCATTAATTGTTTATGGTTCATTGAACAAGCATGGGAAACTGTGTTTAAACCCTTTACAATGAAGATCTTTGGATTTTTACTAATTATCTTTGAAAGGCAGGGTCCTGAAAAAGGGACGTTTCTTTTTTTTTGCTGAGTTTACAATGCACCTTTTGCAGTAGTCATCCTCACTGTTTCTGTTTGCATTGTGACTCCAGACAGTTGTGTGAACGGCCTAGTAGAATCACCCTCCTGGGTTAGCTGGAGGTGTACTGGTTTCTGCATACTCCGGTTAGTTGGGGGTACTGGTTTCTGCATAATCTGATTTAGTTAGGGGTACTGGTTTCTGCATAGTCTGGTTAGCTAGGGGTACTGGTTTCTGCATACTCCGGTTAGCTAGGGGTACTGGTTTATTTTTATATATACACACACTCCGGTTAGTTAGGGGTACTGGGGTAGGCTCCCCTCACCTGCTTACGAAGGTGGAAATGTATGTCTCCTGTACTCTTAGGAAGGGTGTTTCATTCAGCTCAGTGAGGTTCTTAGCTGTATAGACAGAAAAGCATTTGGGTTGTCTGTTGTAAAGGTGTCTGCTAAGCAGAAAATATAATGATTCTAAAGACGTGTGCGTGCGTGCGTGCGTGCTCTGGGTCATTAGCAGTAAAACTGTCTCTTCCTGCCTACACATCCATTGTCAAAATAAAAGCATTCCACTAATTTGAAGCCTGAGCTCGCACTCACACACTGTACGCAGACTGCAACACACACAAACTGACGATTCCGAGACATAAACATTGAAGCACTGTCTCTCAGCCGAGTGATTAAGACATTGCGCCCAGTGGGGGGCGTCAGGTGGTGATGCGGGGAGTGGAGACCCCTGGGGACAGAGCACACAGCATGACATCTCACCCATGCCATTGAGCTTAATATCTGTGAAGGAACTGCTGAAACACACACAGAGTATAATCAGCTTCAGCCTCTTAGACATCCGTTAGGTACCAGGCTTTAGCTTTAACACCATCTAATGGGAAATAAACTAAACCCACAACACTATCCAGAGTTATTACTCTATACATTGCAGAACTTTTTGTTGCCTGCTGTGTTTTTTTGTTCTTAAGTGCATTTCAGGGGGTGGTTGCAATGACAGAATGTGTATTATAGCTGCGATCTAAAGCAGGGAAAAACTCATGGAGAAACCTCAATCCACTTGACACCTGGACGTGTGAATGTACAGTATCTAGCTGTGGAGTGTTACGAGCTGATAGCCTTTTCTCTTTCTCTCTCTCTGTTGTGCGCTGTTTTATTTCCTCGCTGGAATCTGTCGAGTTGCAGTGGTGGGCAGGGAGATATGCTGCCAGATCTCTGCTACTGTGGCTCCAAAATGGTGGTGGCTCAAGAGGAAGTGGCTGTGAGGGAATAAATACTGTATGCGTAACAGAGCAGTACCTAGTGTGATTGCTTGTTTACACCGATGATAATGGACTTGATTTATTTAGCGCTTTTCCAAGTGCCCAAAGCCCTGTATATCAGTACTATAGTAGTTTAATTGAGCACTTAAATCACCAACCACCCAAAGAAGTCATTTTGATGTCGCTGCTAATTCACATAAAGAACAATTAGGAAAGAGAAAAATAAAAAAATAAATAAAAAAAAAGCTGTGGTGTTGTTGACTATGGCAAATGTATAGTCTGTGTCCGAAATGGCACCCTATTCCCTATATAGTGTACTTTTGACCGGAGCTATGGTCTCTTGTCAAAAGAAGTGAACTATGTAGGGAGTCATTTTCCTGTTGTTTTTTTTCTCTCTCAAGTCAATTCAAATCAAAGGGCTTTATTGGCATGGGAAATGTGTTTACATTGCCAAAGTGACAACAGGTTGCTCTGTCATCCCAGTGTTATTGGCCCAGAGGCCTCTGTGAGAACTAGCTTTCCCCTGCTGGTAGCATTACACACCAACACCACAGAGAACCCCTAGCTGCCATTCTACCTGTCGGGGACCAACAGCCATCCATCCGCCCACCCTGTCGTCCAGTGTTTGCTTGAGTCCTCTTTAGAACAGCCTTGTAGTCTTACAACATTTGTAGTTTGTTTGAATGGTCTTCAATATGCAGAAACCTAATTTAAAGGTATCTGGTAGACCGTGGCAACCCCCACGCCCCCCCTTTTTTTTCAAGCACTTTTAAAAATTATTTGATACCTGTTTTGCATGTTATTCTGGCGTTAATACATGTCACATATCAGTTTTCAAACAATGTTAAAAAAAAAAATAAAGCTGCATACATACTTGGTCTCTTTGCTTTCTTGTGTAAGGAAGCTCCAAAATGCAGGTGCTTTCAGCCTAGCTCAGTGCTTTCTGTGGTGGTGGGGCAGCCAGTGGAAAATACAGAGCGTAGGGGTTGGTAATGTTCTCTATTTGCGCCGTGATTGTCTAAGTGTTCTCACTCATGGGGACACTACGTCACAGCCAAATCTAAGGGTGGAGCTTGAAAATTCAAGCCGCTTGGGTGCTGCCATAGTTACATTAGAAGTTCCCATCCAAGAAGGCTCAAGGTCATTGGCCACAGATAATTTTACAGCAGCTTGATTGGACTGATCATGTCAACATTTATACTTTCAAAATCTTAGCTAGCAAGCTAGCAGTCATCATCATGCATCAAGTTGACAATCTACTGGCATACCCTTTTCAATCCTTGTCATATGAAGATAAATTATAGATAAAACATCAGTGCTCATCGGCCATTGGACATAAACATTACACAACAAGTTGGAAGTCAAATTCAACAATGAGTGGTTTGGAGTGAATCAATGGCTAACTGCAAGCATTGCAAAGTAATCACTAGCCTCCTATTCAGGGGAGTGGGGGTGTGGTCCCCAGTCTGGGTTTAAGGTTCTCTTTTCCAAGCTTAAAAGGATGAACATTCAGCATTGACCATTATGGCAATCCAGCATGACTTCTGCCACTCTCAAAACAACTGGAAACTCTGAAGTGGGAAATCTAATTTCAGTAAGTTCAAGACAACTGGGAACTCCGATTGGGAAAATAAGTTTTGAATGGTCATCCAATTCAGAATTGGAAGTCGTGAACTCGGACCTCTTTCTAGAGCACTGACGTCATCATGATTAAACCTTGTTCCCAGTTGTCTTGAACGCACCATACATCCAGAGAATACCAGACTTTGATGGCAAAGTTTGATGACAAAATTTGCCCACGAAGGCCCGCTGCCCCACCTTCCTGTTCAAGTGAGCACAACACAACAAGGTGAGTTCAAAAATGTGTTGTATGCTGCTGCATAAATGATGTAATATGCCAAGGAGACATGTATACTGTAGCCAAAAGTAATACTAAGTGTACAGTACCAGTCAAAAGGTTGGACACACCTACTCATTCCAGGGTTTTTCTTTGTTACTGTTTTCTACATTGTAGAACAATAGTGAGCACATTGAAATAACACATGGAATCATGTAGTAACCAAAAAAAGTTGTTACATTTGAGATTCTTCAAAGTAGCCACCCTTTGCCTTGATGACGGCTTTGCACACTCTTGGCATTTTCTCAACCAGCTTCATGAGGTAGTCACCTGGAATGCATTTCAATTAACAGGTGTGTCTTGTTTAAAAGTACATTTGTCTAATTTCTTTCCTCCTTAATGCGTTTGAGCCAATCAGTTGTGTTGTGACAAGGTAGGGGTGGTATACAGAAGAGAGCCCCATTTGGTAAAAGACCAAGTCAATATTATGTCAAGAACAGCTCAAATAAGCAAAGAGAAATGACAGTCCATTACTTTAAGACATTAAAGTCAGTCAATCCAGAACATTTCAAGAACTTTTAACACTGGCTCTCATGAGGATCGCCACAGGAAAGGAAGACCCAGAGTTACCTCTGCTGCAGAGGTTAAGTTCATTAGAGTTACCAGCCTCAGAAATTGCAGCCCAAATAAATGCTTTGCAGAGTTCAAGTAAGACATCTCAACATCAACTGTTCAGAGAAGACTGCATGAATCAGGCCTTCATGGTTGAATTGCTGAAAAGAAACCACTACTAAAGGACACCAATAAGAAGAAGATACTTGCTTGGGCCATGAAACACGAGTAATGGACATTAGACCGGTAGAGATATGTCCTTTGGTCTGATGAGTCCCAATTTTAGATTTTTAGTTTCAACCACAGTGTCTTTGTGAGACGCAGAGTAGGTGAACGGATGGTCTCCGCATGTGTGGTTCCCACAGTGAAGCATGGCGGAGGTGTGATTTGTGTGGGGGTGCTTTGCTGGTGACACTGTCTGTGATTTATTTCGAATTCAAGGCACACTTAACCAGCATGGCTACCAAAGCATTGTGCAGTGATACACTATCCCATTTGGTTTGCGCTTAGTCCTATCATTTGTTTTTTAACAGGACAATGACCCAACACACCTCCAGGCTGTGTAAGGGCTATTTGACCAAGAAGGAGAGTGATGGAGTGCTGCATCAGATGACCTGGCCTCCACAATCACCTGACCTCAACCCAATTGAGATGGTTAGGGATGATTTAACACTTTTTTTTTTTTTTTTTTTTTGGTTACTATATGATTCCATATGTTATTTCATAGTTTTGTCTTCACTATTCTACAATGTAGAAAATAGTAAAAATAAAAACCTTGAATGAGTACGTTTGTCAAAACTTTTGACCGTATGTTGTGTAGTAAGCTGTTGGTAGCCATTGTGCCTCACCCTATTAATTTGGTCCCGTTTCCCCTTCTAATTTCACCTACTGTTCTGACTTGGTGGTGCACATGTAGCCTACAGTATAGCCTGTTTTAGAGAAATGTAATCATTAGAATATTGTAACAGCTTTCGTTGTCTGCTTATATGCCCCTTTATTTATCCTACGGTTCTGACTTGGTGTACAGGGAGAACACTGTAAGAACGGCCCATGTTCTGTATTCTGTCGCTGTCCATTTCAAAAGTGCTGAACAACTAGTTATATTGACTACGTCCATCCTAGCTCGCTCATTAACGGATTGCCTTTTATCCGCTCGTCATCCCCTTATGCCATAGTTTGTAGATCTCAAAAGTCAATAGAAACCACATTTGTTGAAGCAAGTCAGCCATATCAGCTGTTTCTTTAAAAGTCAGTAATTAGGCTGAATGAACTGTTTCACTGCCAGACAAGGCTCCGCTGATAGCCAGGTGTCACAGTGGTAAGGTGTTGGGACGTGTGTGGGCACCGTTTGTCACCGTTTATAGTGCGGTTAATGTATTGTTTAGTGTTGTGTTGTATAGATTTACATGCTAAAATCGCCACTGCTGGTAGAAGTAAATCTATTCGTAAACAGGAATATAATTTTATATCTGAAATGAATTCATGAATTTGATGGTATAATAGTAAAGCCCTTTTCAAAACAGCTTGGGAAACACTATGGAAGTAAAGCACAAGTTGCTGCCACTTTCACAGCAAATTCTATTTTGTTCCATTTTGTTGTTATATTACTATCCTCAGATTACATAACTTATATGAATTTATTCTCAGAAATAGGTTGGCCCATTCATTGTTATCTCAATTAGGCAGTGTTATTAGGACTGTGTGCAGGGCCGACACTGGTAAGGGAGTGATTTCCCTGCTCTGAACAGTCCTGCTGCTAAATGTTCATTACATCTCCTCTAACTACACAATGTCCTCAAATGAAATAATTCCCCTAACAGAGGGACCTCTTATCTGAAAAATTATTCAAATGTTCTGTTTTATAATTTACGGTCAACTGGCCAACTGAGTGAATTTACTCTGAAATAATTGCTGAATATCAGCCGGCCCATTGCACCGCAGTGTTATTATATATCTCCTTATTTTGACATAGGTTTTAATGGCCCGCTGCGGAGTGCAACTCATTACCGAGCACATATCTCTATCCTACATATGTAGAGGAACGTCTGATGTTATATGGTATTTTTCACTGCTGTTCAGCAGTGTGGGTAAGGGAGGCAGAGACTGGGAGGTTGGCTGTTTAGGGCTCTAGTCTGCTGGAGGCGTGAACAGAATAACTGTGCAGCACAATCTGTTCAACTTCCTCAACAACCAGAGCCAGTTCAGACATTTATGTACTGACATATCTGGCAGTAATGTAGCTTTTGTACAGTATGACCTTGCAGTTGTTAAAATGCTTATTTTCATGGGCTTATGACAATACTGAGATGCCCACTGGGCTCATGAGGTTAGATCTTATCCTCCCAGCAAATGATTTGATAGAAAATGAATTAATTCAAGCAAAAAAAAATTGAGATTCGCAGTCCATCACACTTCTCTAGACACATGGGTTGTCCATGGAATTAAATCCATTCCATCAATCAAAGCAAACATAAATAGCTTTAGTTTTAGTAAAAGAAGAGAATGTGGTCCTACTGATACATTAGGGAAGTAAATGGAATACCTCGGATGCAGTAATCACTCTTCTAGATCCATGGACTGTCCATGTGCTGCCTGTGTAGAAAAATGTAAACCGATCAACACACAGATTTATGGACTGGACATGTGCCGTACAGATGTCAAGCCAACGTTTATAAGGGGAAAAAGGGGTTTCGAAGTGCATTCCTACCACAGTATGAAATTTCATGTAATTGTAAAATTGTTTTTGAGATAGAAAACGGTCAGATGTTTTTTTTGGTTTTCCCAGCTGGCTGATTTTAACAGGCATAACACCAAACTAATAGACCAATGAATGTTGTTTTGTAAGAAAATGTTAACTAATAAAGTGTTGCTTGTGTTTTCATGTCGAGGCAAAGCTTCAGTAGCTATTTTTTGCAAAACAATTACAATTAAAGGGTAGTAAACTTGAAAATGAAAACATGAGTTGAATTGTTTTTTTTCAGATTGAAGCGTTGAGAGAGATATATAATCTCAGCAGCCATTTCTAAACCAGCGAGGAGTAAGATGTCCAGAACAGTGTGTGTGATTGTCAAGTCTAGAGAACCAAACAGAGTTGATGTTATCCCTCAGATATAGGAAGGCAGGCACTCTGCTTTCCAGGGAAGACAGACAGCAGTTCTGAAAACGGACACTTAAATGGGCAGATACCCTGGCCTAACCATCAACTGTCAGGAGGATAAAAGGAAAATGGTAAGGATCACACAGAGAGAACAGACGACAGACCAGTCCTGTATCCTCCCACACACGCTTCCCATGCCATGAGGAATATGAAAACCAGACTTTCAAGAAACTCAAACAAAAAAAGTGTATTCTACTGAACAAAAATATAAACGCAACACAAAGTGTTTCTTGAGCTGAAATGAAAGATCCCAGAAGTGTTCCATTATGCACAAATATCTTATTTCTCATTGTGTGCACACATTTGTTAACATCCCTGTTAGTGAGCATTTCTCCTTTTGTCAAGAAAATCCATCCACCTGACAAGGGGTGGCATATCAAGAAGCTGATTTAAACAGCATGATCATTACAATAAAAGGCCACTCTAAAATGTTCCGTTTTGTCACACAACACAATGCTACATATTTATGTCTCAAGTTTTGAGGGAGCATGCAATTGGCATTCTGACTGCAGGAATGTCCACCAGAGCTGTTGCCAGAAAATGTCATGTTTATTTCTCTACTATACGTGTAATCACAAGAGCCCAGGACCTCCACATCCAGCTTCTTCTCCTGTGGGATCGTGTGAGACCAGCTACCCGGACAGCTGATAACTGGGTTTGCACAACAAAATAATTTTTGCACAAACTGTGAGAAACCGTCTCGGTGAGGCTCATCTGCGTGCTCGTCGTCCTCACCAGGGTCTTGACCTAACTGCAGCTCGGCATCGTAACCGACTTCAGTGGGCAAATGCTCACCTTCGACAGCCACTGGCACACTGGAGAAGGCTTGTAATTTAACGATTGTATTCGTATTGATGGTATGCAGGTTATTAAGGCACATGAAAGTTCACATGATCCAGAAGGCATTTCTGCCAAAAAACACATAAAAAAAGTTTTTAAAACACGTTCAAATGCCTCTACTGTGAAGTAGTGACCTGCAACATTTGCCTAGCTTGAAACGGGTCACATTTCCTTATGAACTGTAACTCAGTCAAATCTTTTAAATTGTATGTTGCGTTTATATTTTTGTTCAGTGTAGAATTTGTCTGGTTCTCATTTATTTGCAAAACACAAGTTTATGCAGGATGGGATTAAATAGAACCGATTTTATCAATAAATTAGTAACTTAATTTATTGACATTCTGTTTGTATGTGGCCTGCTATTATTGTGTTGGCTAATGTGTAGATTTAAAAAAAAATTGTTTCAATGCAGTTTGGCAGATCACAGTCTAATTTTGATTCAGCTAATTAGTAAAGCTGAGTCTGTAAGCGTGAAGGACATTGCAGCTCATTGTTCTTTCTCTCTGTCTGGATTGTTGTTTTGAATGTTTGAATCTTTTATACTCCCCACACATTTTGTTCTGAAAGAAAGCAACCACAACAAAAATTAAATGAGTTCTACCATAAAGAGCCATTCTCCCCTGTCCTCTTCCTCAGTGTTGATCCTCTGCTCAGAGTATCAGAAACATTCTCCCCTGTCCTCTTCCTCAGTGTTGATCCTCTGCTCAGAGTATCAGAAACATTCTCCCCTGTCCTCTTCCTCAATGTTGATCCTCTGCTCAGAGTATCAGAAACATTCTCCCCTGTCCTCTTCTTCAATGTTGATCCTCTGCTCAGAGTATCAGAAACATTCTCCCCTGTCCTCTTCTTCAATGTTGATCCTCTGCTCAGAGTATCAGAAACATTCTCCCCTGTCCTCTTCTTCAATGTTGATCCTCTGCTCAGAGTATCAGAAACATTCTCCCCTGTCCTCTTCCTCAATGTTGATCCTCTGCTCAGAGTATCAGAAACATTCTCCCCTGTCCTCTTCCTAAGTGTTGATCCTCTGCTCAGAGTATCAGAAACATTCTCCCATGGAGGGATGCGGCAGGGTCACTACCCTTCTACCCCGCCGTTCCTCCCGGCCGAACCCCCAGACCAAAGCATATCTCATCCACAGTCTATTCCTCCCTCTTCACATCTTTTATTCTTTCATTTAATTAAAAATATATAATTTTACCAATTGGGTTAGCAGCCACTTCTGGGTCTGAGAGGAGGGCTCTTGTTTTGGCAGTAGAAATCAATAGCCATTACAGGGTAGGGAAATGGTGCTTCTATCTGTGTCAATCTGGCCCTGTGCCTGACAGCTTGCCCTGCCTGACGACTGTCATCTTACTTAATTGCTTTGCTAATATCATCCACTACTCTGACTGGAACTGGGTCAGCAAAGCCCTTTTGGATCAGGGCCGTATATGACTCCGCCCCTCTGCTCTCTATCTAGTTATTTTACTATGGGCCCCAAAATTGTTATTTTGGGACATAGGCCTACTCATTATGTTAGGCTTTGCTCAATTAAAACCGAAACATTCAAAACTTAAGATAAATAAAAATACACTGCTCAAAAAAATAAAGGGAACACTAAAATAACACATCATAGATCTGAATGAATGAAATAATCTTATTAAATACTTTTTTCTTTACATAGGTGAATGTGCTGACAACAAAATCACACAAAAATTATCAATGGAAATCAAATTTATCAACCCATGGAGGTCTGGATTTGGAGTCACACTCAAAATTAAAGTGGAAAACCACACTACAGCCTGATCCAACCTTGATGTAATGTCCTTAAAACAAGTCAAAATGAGGCTCAGTAGTGTGTGTGGCCTCCACGTGCCTGAATGACCTCCCTACAACGCCTGGGCATGCTCCTGATGAGGTGGCGGATGGTCTCCTGAGGGATCTCCTCCCAGACCTGGACTAAAGCATCCGCCAACTCCTGGACAGTCTGTGGTGCAACGTGGCATTGGTGGATGGAGCGAGACATGATGTCCCAGATGTGCTCAATTGGATTCAGGTCTGGGGAACGGGCGGGCCAGTCCTTAGCATCAATGTCTTCCTCTTGCAGGAACTGCTGACACACTCCAGCCACATGAGGTCTAGCATTGTCTTGCATTAGGAGGAACCCAGGGCCAACCGCACCAGCATATGGTCTCACAAGGGGTCTGAGGATCTCATCTCGGTACCTAATGGCAGTCAGGCTACCTCTGGCGAGCACATGGAGGGCTGTGCGGCCCCCCAAAGAAATGCCACCCCACACCATGACTGACCCACCCCCAAACCGGTCATGCTGGAGGATGTTGCAGGCAGCAGAACGTTCTCCACGGCGTCTCCAGACTCTGTCACGTGCTCAGTGTGAACCTGCTTTCATCTGTGAAGAGCACAGGGCGCCAGTGGCGAATTTGCCAATCTTGGTGTTCTCTGGCAAATGCCAAATGTCCTGCACGGTGTTGGGCTGTAAGCACAACCCCACCTGTGGACGTTGGGCCCTCATACCACCCTCATGGAGTCTGTTTCTGACCGCTTGAGCAGACACATGCACATTTGTGGCCTGCTGGAGGTCATTTTGCAGGGCTCTGGCAGTGCTCCTCCTTGCACAAAGGCGGAGGTAGTGGTCCTGCTGCTGGGTTGTTGCCCTCCTACGGCCTCCTCCACGTCTCCTGATGTACTGGCCTGTCTCCTGGTAGCGCCTCCATGCTCTGGACACTACGCTGACAGACACAGCAAACCTTCTTGCCACAGCTCGCATTGATGTGCCATCCTGGATGAGCTGCACTACCTGAGCCACTTGTGTGGGTTGTAGACTCCGTCTCATGCTACCACTAGAGTGAAAGCACCGCCAGCATTCAAAAGTGACCAAAACATCAGCCAGGAAGCATAGGAACTGAGAAGTGGTCTGTGGTCACCACCTGCAGAACCACTCCTTTATTGGGGGTGTCTTGCTAATTGCCTATAATTTACACCTGTTGTCTATTCCATTTGCACAACAGCATGTAAAATTTATTGTCAATCAGTGTTGCTTCCTAAGTGGACAGTTTGATTTCACAGAAGCGTGATTGACTTGGAGCTACATTGTGTTGTTTAAGTGTTCCCTTTATTTTTTTGAGCAGTGTATATATATATGTATATATTACCTTTTTTTAACTAGGCAAGTCAGTTAAGAACAAATTCTTATTTTCAGTGACGGCCTAGGAGCAGTGGGTTAACTGCCTTGTTCAGGGGCAGAACGACAGATTTTTACCCTGCAACCTTTCGGTTACTAGTCCAACGCTCTAACCGCTAGGCTACCTATTATCGTGCTGGGGTGGCACTTGGCTTTGAATCAGTAAAACAAGGATTTTGGTGAAGAACAAGAATTCTGAATTAGTTTATTACAGTGGTCTTACATCAGATAACAACTGAATGCCAGTTTTGATTGAAAAGTCTAGAGCAGTGGTTCTCAAACCTTTTATAGTCCTGTACCCCTCCAAACATTCAACCTCCAGCTGCGTACCCCCTCTAGCACCAGGGTCAGCGCACTCTCAAATGTTGTTTTTTGCCATCATTGAAAGCCTGCCGTACACACACTATATGATACATTTATTAAACATAAGAATGAGTGAGTTCTGTTACAACCCGGCTCGTGGGAAGTGACAAAGAGCTCTTATAGGACCAGGGCACAAATAATAATATAATAATCAATCATTTTGCTCTTTATTTAAACATCTTACATATAAAACATTATTTGTAAATTATGAATAACTCACCACAGGTTAATGAGAAGGGTGTGCTTGAAAGGATGCACATAACTCTGCAATGTTGGGTTGTATTGGAGAGAGTCTCAGTCTAACATCATTTTCCACACACAGTCTGTGCCTGTATTTAGTTTTCATGCTAGTGAGGGCCGAGAATCCACTCTCGCATAGGTACATGGTTGCAAAGGGCATCAGTGTCTTAACAGCGCGAGGCAGGATACTCTGAGCGCAGCCCAATCCATATATCTTGCAGTGGCTTCTGATTTTAAATTCAAATTTCACAGAACCGCTTGTTGCAATTTAGATGAGGCTCTTGTCACGTTGGCATGAATGGATTGGGAGACAGGTGCAGGAATGCGTAATAGGGGTTTTTATTTCCCAAATTACAGCGTGCCGTGTAAAGGCACGGGGACGATGACCAAACAGACACGTATACAAAACACAGGGTTGAAACCCAAACAAAAGAGCGAGGAGTACCTCGAATAAATAACACAAGTGCACAATGATCCCACACGAGGCCCGTAATCATCTGCGCCATACATGTGGCACGAAAGCCAAAACAACACCGCACAGGTACTCGGACGACCAACGGACATTGGAACAATAATCAACAGCTTAATGGAAACCAAAGGGCACATTTTAAACAATTACAATCAGTTGGAATGGGGACCAGGTGTGCGTAATGACACAGTTCCAGAGGGATTTATGACAGCTCTCTTGTTCAGATATCGGTAAGTGGACTGGAGGCAGGGCATGAAAGGGATAACAAATCCAGTTGTTTGTGTCATCCATTTCGGGAAAGTACCTACGTAATTGCGCACCCAACTCACTCAGGTGCTTTGCTATATCACATTTGACATTGTCCATAAGCTTGAGTTCATTTACACACAAAAAAATACTGATGGAAAGACCTGTGTGTTGTCCTGTGCAGACAGAGAAGAGCTCCAACTTCTTAATCATAGCCTCAATTTTGTCCCACATATTGAATATAGTTGCGGAGAGTCCTTGTAATCCTAGATGCAGTTCATTCCACCAAGAAAAAACATCACCCAGATAGGCCAGTCGTGTGAGAAACTCGTCATCATGCAAGCGGTCAGACAAGTGAAAATTATGGTCAGTAAAGAAAATTAAGCTCTTCTCTCAATTCAAAAAAACCTGTCAATATTTTGCCCCTTGATAACCAGCGCACTTCTGTATGTTGTAAAAGCTTAACATGGTTGCTGCCCATATCATTGCATAGTGCAGAAAATACACAAGAGTTCAGGGGCCTTGCTTTAAAAAAGTTTACCATTTTCACTGTAGTGTCCAAAACGGTCTTTCAAGCTGTCAGGCATTCTCTTGGCAGCAAGAGCCTCTCAGTGGAGGCCGCAGAAGAGGACGTATATCCAAGTGGTGTCGGGAGCAACTGCTTGCACGCGAGTTACCTCTCCACTATGTCTCCCAGTCATGGCTTTTGCGCCATCAGTACAGATACCAAAACATCTTGACCACAAAGTCCATTTGATGTCCCAAAGCTGTCCAGTACTTTAAAAATATCCTCTCCTGTTGTCCTAGTTTCCAGTGGTTTGCAGAAGAGGATGTCTTCCTTAATAACTTCTTAAGGAGCAGCAAGGTGCGCTGTCCCGACACTACCAGGTGAAATGCAAGGCGCCAAATTCAAAGTCCAAAAGTTGAATTATTAAACATGCATCAATATACAAGTGTTTCATAGTCATCAAAAGCTCTGCTTCTTGGCAATATCACAGCGTTGTCAGATTTCAAAAAGCACCACATTTGATTGATTGAGGATAGCACCCCACATATTTAACCATTACCATGAATTCATTAGCCTTCACGGTTCACACAAAATTTCACAGCGAAAACAAATCAATTACCTTTTGAAGAACTTCTGCTGAGGGCTTCCCAAGTGTCCAACGAAGACAATCCATGGTTCTTTTGTTAGAAAAAGTAATGTATTATATCCATAAATCTCAGTTTTGTTGGCGCGTTATAATGAGAAAATAGAGCCTCCAATCGTCCATTGAAACGTGAAGAGAACTCGTTCAACTTATACCTATAAACTTGTCCAAGAACAATCAAACATAATTTTAAATGTATCCTTAGGAACACTTTTATGTATAAATAGTATAATATTTCAACCGGAATATAAACTGGGCGATAAGAAAGGAAAAAAACAAAGAACGCGCCAGCCGGGAGCGCACATTTACTTCTATTGACATCTGCGTGGACACTTCCTTATTCGTCTTCTTCTCTGCTCTAAAAGCATCTAAAAAGAATCAGAACACTTTCTCGAGACTGTTGACATCCAGAGGAAGCAATAGGTACTGCATTCATATGCCCTTATTTGGGCATTTTCATAAGGAAGGGGTTCCAAATGAGGCAATGTGTCAAAACCACTTTTTCCAGGACAGAAATTCCTCTGGGTTTCGCCTGCCATATCCGTTCTGTTATACTCACAGACAAATGGTTAACACCTTTAGAAGATTCAGAGTGTTTCCTATCCAATGGTACTAAATATGTGCATATCCTATTTTCAGGGCCTGAATGGGAGGCATTTTACTTTGGGCACGCCAGGCTCTCCAAAACCGTCACCTCGTGCGCTGCTCCCTAAGAAGTTAATTGACCCCCCCTAAACGAGTAACGATTAATGTGATTGGATGTTCATTATTTGACATTGTGTTGTTATTTCGCTGAACACTAGATGGTTTAATTGTATTTTTGGCAGTGAAATGAGGTTACTCAGGCAAGAAAAAAACCATCACCCAAATGTATTGCCCCGTTGGAAAATATAAATGGACTGTTTCAAAATGTGAGGTTTTTTGGGGGGAAATCACATTTTTATTTGCATACCCCCAACAGCATTGTACGTACCCCTGGGGGTAGTAATACCTGGTCTAGATCACTTAAGTGTTTTGGATTAAATTGCTGTGTGAATCAGGATGTCCTGTTGTGTACTTTAAAGTGGTCAAACAAAAGTCAGGCGCGTTGCGGCAGGTAGCCTAGTGGTTAGAACGTTGGACTTGTAACCGGAAGGTTGCAAGTTCGAATCCCTGAGCTGACAAGGTAAATCTGTCATTCTGCCCCTGAACAAGGCAGTTAAGCCACTGTTCCCCGGGCGCCGAAGACGTGGATGTCGATTAAGGCAGCCCCCCGCACCTTTCTGATTCAGAGGGGTTGGGTTAAATGTGCAAGACACATTTCAGTTGAAGGCAATCAGTTATACAACTGACCAGGTACCCCCTTTCCTTACTTTGCATTCGGTTCAGTCATCAGTATTTTTCCAATTACAGCTGGAGGTTGTTGGTGGAAACAAATTAAAGGTTACAGTTCCATCCTGTTGTTTCTGTCCTGTGGGTTGTTGTTTGGAAAGTCCTGTTCAGCAATGCTGTCAAAAAGGAATTGATGACTTGGTGAAACTTTACCTTCACTGTTTCAATACAGATACATTTGATTTGCACGATAGTCAATTTAAATAAGTAACATTTGGCCAACAAAGTTACAACTTGCCATCTTAGATTTTTAAGAGTGGTGCCAAGAAATGAGAGCTCCACCATAACTGTAGGCCTACATATGTCTGCTCTTCTGAAGCCCAAGTCCTTGGAGCTGCAGTGTTGTTTACATTCTCAGCGTAGGCTACAGGTGGTCATTTTAAACAACCTAGCCTCAGTGTAGACGAGGGAGGAGTGGCTAGTAGTCCTGTCAGTCTTAGGGCCCATGGCCCCTGTCAATCTTAGGGCCCCTCACTCTCTGGGAGAATAAGAAAATACCTGCTGGCTTGAGGCTGATGAAGTCCCTTGTGGTTGAAATGTTGCTAATAAACTACAAGAGCATCTTAAAAAAGGTATTTTTCCTATTCTACCATGATATTTTCATACCCTGAACCTGTGGAGGTTTGTTGAATGTGTTTACACTGTTTTTGTTCTGGGAGGAAAATGTCTTTATAGCTACAGGCCGACACTTGAAACAACCTAGTCTGAGCATAGACAAGGGACAAGGGGCTAGCAGTCCTGTTGACGGCGGGCAGGGCTTGGAGCCAGGAACAGTCAAGGCTTGATTCTTTCCCCTCTTTCTTGTTTAATGGAGTGTGCAGAGGCCCATCGTGTACTTGCTGCTGCTCTGGACCTACTTGTTGAGTCAAAATAGCCTCTGTCCTTCCTTTCTGCGATAGGCACGGTGGAACAATAAGACCAAGGTGGAACAGCTGGACAAGCCATTTGAGTAAAGAGGCTTCCTGCAGGTTACTGCTTTTGTAGACTCTCTGCACTCCCACTCCCTACTCACAAAATAAAGACTTTCCTTTCGGGGCCAAAAAAGGACACAAACCCAGCATCAATGCCATCACAGTTCACTCCAAGGTGTTATGATGGAGTGCCGTATTCAGACATACAGTGAGGGGAAAAAGTATTTGATCCCCTGCTGATTTTGTACGTTTGCCCACTGACAAAGAAATGATTAGTCTATAATTTTAATGGTAGATTTATTTGAACAGTGAGAGACAGAATAACAAAAAAGAAAATCCAGAAAAACGCATGTGAAAAATTATATGAATTGATTTGCATTTTAATGAGGGAAATAAGTATTTGACCCCTCTGCAAAACATGACTTAGTACTTGGTGGCAAAACCCTTGTTGGCTATCACAGAGGTCAGATGTTTCTTGTAGTTGGCCACCAGGTTTGCACACATCTCAGGATGGATTTTGTCCCACTCCTCTTTGCAGATCTTCTCCAAGTCATTAAGGTTTTGAGGCTGACGTTTGGCAACTCGAACCTTCAGCTCCCTCCACAGATTTTCTATGGGATTAAGGTCTGGAGACTGGCTAGGCTACTCCAGGACCTAAATGTGCTTCTTCTTGAGCCACTCCTTTGTTGCCTTGGCTGTGTGTTTTGGGTCATTGTCATGCTGGAATACCCATCCACGACCCATTTTCAATGCCCTGGCTGAGGGAAGGAGGTTCTCACCCAAGATTTGACGGTACATGGCCCCGTCCATCATCCCTTTGATGCAGTGAAGTTGTCCTGTCCCCTTAGCAGAAAAACACCCCCAAAGCATAATGTTTCCACCTCCATGTTTGACGGTGGAGATGGTGTTCTTGGGGTCATAGGCAGCATTCCTCGAGTTGAGTTGATGCCAAAGAGCTCCATTTTGGTCTCATTTGACCACAACACTTTCACCCAGTTGTCCTCTGAATCATTCAGATTTTCATTGGCAAACTTCAGACGGGCATGTATATGTGCTTTCTTGAGCAGGGGGACCATGCGGGCGCTGCAGGATTTCAGTCCTTCACGGCGTAGTGTGTTACCAATTGTTTTCTTGGTGACTATGGTCCCAGCTGCCTTGAGATCATTGACAAGATTCTCCCGTGTAGTTCTGGGCTGATTCCTCACCGTTCTCATGATCATTGCAACTCCACGAGGTGAGATCTTGCATGGAGCCCCAGGCCGAGGGAGATTGACAGTTCTTTTGTGTTTCTTCCATTTGCGAATAATCGCACCAACTGTTGTCACCTTCTCACCAAGCTGCTTGGCGATGGTCTTGTAGCCCATTCCAGCCTTGTGTATGTCTACAATCTTGTCCCTGACATCCTTGGAGAGCTCTTTGGTCTTGGCCATGGTGGAGAGTTTGGAATCTGATTGATTGATTGCTTCTGTGGACAGGTGTCTTTTATACAGGTAACAAACTGAGATTAGGAGCACTCCCTTTAAGAGTGTGCTCCTAATCTCAGCTCGTTACCTGTATAAAAGACACCTGGGAGCCAGAAATCTTTCTGATTGAGAGGGTGTCAAATACTTATTTCCCACATTAAAATGCAAATCAATTTATAAAATTTTTCACATGCGTTTTTCTGGATTCTTTTGTTGTTATTCTGTCTCTCATTGTTCAAATATACCTACCATTAAAATTATAGACTGATAATTTCTTTGTCAGTGGGCAAACGTACAAAATCAAATACTTTTTTCCCTCACTGTAAAAACTCACCATATAGCCCTAATGGATACCCAGAGGTAGGCCTAATATTAGTTTTCACACCTCCAGGCCTGTAGGAGCATTAGCAACCTTATGCTGGATTCAAACATATAGGGCTGACCCGAACCTTACTGAGCTAGTTCAAATGTTTTTCTTTGCCAGCCCAGTACAACTCGGCATGGCATGGCTAAGTTTGGTCCTATAGTGTGAATCAGACAATACAGTAAGCTAACAGGCTACTTAGCTTCATCAGAGCCCTACCCAAGAGACCAGGGCACATAATTTCCTACATTCCCCTCACTGTGTGTCTGTCGATCCCTATTCTTGTGTCTTTTGACCCGCGTCTCTCGCAGATACCAAAGACAATCTGAGCGAAGCTCCTTTTGATGGCGGAAAGTGAAAGTCCAGCTGTCGTCTCGACAACGTGTGGTTTAGAGGATTCTTGTGGCTGAACAGAATCAGAGCGTTGTGGATAGCGCCGCCACCGGACGGCCTGGGTGGTTTTTTAACTGTCATGGGAACTTACTGTAGATATTGGTGAATGGTAAAACATTTCAATTTGTTCACTCACAAAATTTCCTCTAGTTCTTGAGAAACTCAGAGACCAATCTAAGAAATATTTCCTTAATATCTCTCTCTCTCTCTCTCTCTCTCTCTCTCTCTCTCTCTCTCTCTCTCTCTCTCTCTCTCTCTCTCTCTCTGTCTCTCTGTCTCTCTGTCTGCCTGCCTGCCTGCTTAACTTGCTCTCCAGATCCCATTCAGATGTGAATGCCAAAGCAATCAGATGGAGAGGCATTGACATGTACACCCAGAGGACGCATTTGCGAGTCAAGTCCCCTCCCCCCGCTATTCTGGCTCGCTGGTAAACAGTATTTTGAAGATGTATTTGTCGAGTTGTTAGGGAGGAAGAGGAGAGACGTATCAGACGGCAACGGAGATGATGACAAGTCTTCCATTAGGAGGATCTTTTCACCGCCTTCTGAAATGGCTTCATTTATATTCATGTGTGTATTTGGCCTGTTGGTAGTTTATATTTGTGTGTGTGTGTGTACTGCTGTATGACATTGATGGTGTATGTCCTCTTCTGACAATGGCCAATTGAGTCCATCAGTTAGACAGTGGGCCGGGCAGTGGTGGCTGGTTCTACCTAGAAACGGAAGAAAACAAATGAGAGGCGCAACATTCTGGCAAAAGGCAACGAGGCGTGGCATCTGAGATTTGTACCACCGTTGAGGCAATTTTTGAACATTCCCCTGGATTATATCAAACTAGCCTTTCCCACTGTGCTAGCCTTGCAAATCCTTGATGTGAGGTGCGATTACATTTTTTCATTCAATCGTTCTGTGATGTCTGCCAGCGGGGAGGTACAGAACGGCTCAAACAAAGCAGTCCAAAATATATAATAACCTCATAAAGACATCAGCACTGTGCGTTTCAGTCTCTGCTATTTATTTATATGAATGGATCAATTCTGTGGTTAAGCAATCGTCAAGGCTTTGTGTGAGGTGTAATCCTCCTAGAATTATGATAACATCCATGGAATTGTGTACGAGTCATATCCCCTATATAGCTTAGTGTACTACTTTAGGCCAGAGTTATGAGTTAGGCCTACATGGAATAGGGAGCAATTTCAGACTCCCCCATATGAAACCTGGCTGAGGTGACATGGTTTCATACCGGATGATGATGGACACATCGGGGAGATTTCATTGAGATCAAAACTAGCCGAGTGTTTAACAAATCTTCACGGTGGTCTGGGTAGCAGTCGGGAGAAAATGGATTCTACAGAACGTTCTCTGCAGTGGGCACATTGATCACGCTGATGACTGTCATTCCTGGACTATTATAATTCCTGGACTATTATGTTATATATTTATTATCATTAGTCAATTATAAAGACCATTGAAATGATTTTAGGTGACAGAATTGTACGGTTTCCCATCCTCGCCATACACACCCTATACACACTCATCACACACCCTATTCGTTTTAGTGCCTTTTTAGACCTGAATGTAGACAGGTTGACTCCCTGACACCCCCACTGAACAGTTTTCATGGAGCAACCTCCATTTGGGTCAACAAATTGTTGACCACATGAATCAAATCAATCCCCCCTATCAACTACAATATGAGGCATGTAGCTATAGATAAGTATTCTAAAACAGTTCAATTTAAATACCCTCAGTAGCAGCACTGGAATTTCAGACAGCTCAACTCCTAGACTTGAGGTCAAGTTTGATTGTGGCTGTCTTAAACACTGTTTTATGATTGGTCTAATTGGAGTGACCAGTCATTAGCCTTGTTTTATTACTCTGGCGCCCCATTCGTCCATTTTACGATTCCCTCTGAGCCGAGGACAGTCCTGATGAGTCACGTCCTGTATAAGGATGAGAGGCGTGTGTGTGTGTGTGTGTGTGTGTCATAAGACCGCATTGTAAGGACATGATGAGAGGCTTTAGCTTTGTCCATCTTTCATTACTCAAGTCCTTCAGTCCTTCTCACCATAATCGAATTTCCCCTTTCTCATCCGCAGACAAAACAAGCTCAATATTAAGTTAGTTTTCAGAGTCTCGGTGGCATGCTTTATAAAGATGCCCAGAGTATTAGGAGGATTACATTTCTGCCTTTTGACAATGAGGTCTGGAGCGTCCCATTTTTGTCACAAGTCAGCATGCAAGGACGTAATCGAATTTAGAGCTTCTCTTTTTGAACTGCGTTGACTTACTTTTTGACTTACTTATTGGGTTGTGAAGGCTTTTTTTGTAAGGTTGTGCAATAAAATGGGACCAAGTCCAATATGCATTAGTACTGTACCCAAATACAATAGTTAAAGTATGTCAGCTCTTTGTTATTAGACATAAGTTATTGTCCCTTGGTGAAGATATGATTCACTAAGCAATTTAGTTTTTATTACTGTTGTGTCCAGTCAGTCCCTGATATGATTAAGATGGGTGTATGAATCAGAGAAGGACTGAGGCGATGGTCAGTTTTGACAAGGTACTCTGAGTTTGTGTGTGTGTATGTGTGGTGTTCAGTTGCAGTGATAAGCCATTGTGTTGTGGGCAGTGGTTTGATACAGGGCTTGCTACAGGGGATGGGGAGGAGGTAGGGGAGGAGGGGGAGGAGGGTTTAGTTTAGAGTTTATTAGTCACATGCACAGGGTCAAAGATGTAATTGCAGGGTACAGTGAAATTCTTAAGCTTCGAGCTCCAACAGTGCAGGTCAAAAGAAATGAATGGGACAATAATACAAATTATAATATTTACAACTGTAACAATGATAAATGTCCTTTAGGGGGTGGGGGTAAAACCTAAAACCGGGGGGAGGAAGTCCGGCAGGAGGGGGAGCAGCAGGGGGGGCAGGAAGTTCAGTGGGCAGGAGGGGGACACCTGGTGTTGTAGGTGTCCTGCAGGCCAGGTAATGTGTACCCAGGCTGAGCATACCACCCTCTGTAGAGCCTTGCGGTCAGTTGCGGTGGAGTTGCCATACCAGGATGTGATGCAGCCCGGTAGTATGCTCTCTTTGATGCTCCTGTAGAACACTGAGGGCCCCTCTGGGACAGGTCAAATTGTTTCAGTCTCCTGAGGTTGAAGAGTCGCTGTGGTGCCTCTTCATGATGATAGAAGGGAGTGTTACAGGTCAGTTGTTGTCCTCAGGGGTTCTCCTCGGCGGCTTAGAGTTGTTATGCTCGAAGCGTGAGAAAAAGGTGTTTAGCTCGTCTGGTAGGGCGGTGTTGGTGTCCGTCACCTAACTGGCTTTCTTTTTGTAATCCGTGATCGGAAGGGAGAAGGAGGAGAAGGAGGAGGAGGAGGACCTTAACCACTGATACTGGGTTATATCTTTTTCATTTCTCCTAACAGTCAAGGTTACGAATGGGGGGTTGGGGAATCTGATCCTAGATCTGTGGGGAAGGGCTGTGCGTGTGTGTATGCGTGTGTGAAAGAACAGAGCTAGGGGTCAGCCTATGAGGCCCAAACCCAATTTCCCCAGAAAGAGAGAGACTGGCTGATGTAGGTCATGGGGGTGAACTTGCTCTGGGCAACCAGTTGAACTCTCCTCTGTTCTCTGCCATCCCAATCACATCAGTCTTAGAATTTTTTCATGAACCAGACTGACCTTTTTTAACCTTTAATGAGGGAAGAAAGGGGTTGAGACTGCAACAGAAGATGTGCTAGAGGGTATTCTTTGTTTCAGCCCAGCAGACGTAGTAGGTTATAGCTTAAGGGGAAGTTGACTTTGTCAGATGGGCTTATGATGACTTACTAATACCATACTAATACACAACACCTTATATGTATGTGTGTGTATATACAGTGGGGAAAAAAGTATTTAGTCAGCCACCAATTGTGCAAGTTCTCTCACTTAAAAAGATGAGAGTGGCCTGTAATTTTCATCATAGGTACACTTCAACTATGACAGACAAAATGAGGAGAAAAAAATCCAGAAAATCACATTGTAGGATTTTTAATGAATTTATTTGCAAATTATGGTGGAAAATAAGTATTTGGTCACATACAAACAAGCAAGATTTCTGGCTCTCACAGACCTGTAACTTCTTCTTTAAGAGGCTCTTCTGTCCTCCACTCATTACCTGTATTAATGGCACCTGTTTGAACTTGTTATCAGTATAAAAGACACCTGTCCAAAACCTCAAACAGTCACACTCCAAACTCCACTATGGCCATGACCAAAGAGCTGTCAAAGGACACCAGAAACAAAATTGTAGACCTGCACCAGGTTGGGAAGACTGAATCTGCAATAGTGGTAGATAGTGGTAGATTCCCTTGTGGTTCAGATCAGATGCCTTCATGGTACATGCACCATAGACATACATAATTCACACATTTGAATATTTGTAGCAATGTAAGTAAATACCTGCAGTCAACTTGTGCAATGCATTAGGAGATAAAGCAGATTGCGTTCTTCATTTCACCTGTCACATTATTTTACATTATGAAGCGTATGTAGTTCTGCAAAACAGTTGCACTAGTCACATGTTTGTAAATAGCACAACGGGAGTATTAGAGCTGGTTCTGTATCGGCGAGATGATGAACTTACATTTGTATGCAATTCACTACTACATTTTTGCCATCATATCTTCTAATGGCTTTTTGCCAGACGTCTAAGAGCTCTGGATGAGTTATCTGTACAGCTGCCATTTCTCCCCTGTGCTTCCTACTAGTGTTTTTTTCTCCATTCTCCCATCTGCTTGGTGTACACAAGCTGCTCTCCCTTCAGGAAGTCCTATATCACAACTTTGTTAATTTGCACAATTTACAAGCGAAAGTTCACTTTCACTTGTAAATTTCCACACTCACCGAAAATGACATTCGGTATCTACTAGCTATGCTTGTATAACTTTATGAGCTGGATTTGCCTGTCTTTGCAATTAGTTTAGGTTTGTTTTCGCTTGTTTGCATTTAGCTAACAGCGTCTATGTGATTTCGCTGTTAGTTAGTGCAAATGTTGTTAGCAGTCTGGTAAGAGGCCCAATGGGCTTTTCTTGCATTTTTAGCACCCCCTAAGAAGGACAGTACAACAATGTGAAAATCTAGATGTCCAAGCCATGTATCTAGATACGTATCAAATCGTTTTTAAGGAGAATAATGCACAACCCTAATACATACATATCCCTAATGACTGCACTGCAGAAGCTAGGAGAGAGACAGACTGAGAGAGACTAGCAAGATGTGCAAGAGCTACACTAACGGTCAAATGTTTTAGAACACCTACTCATTCAAGGGTTTATTTTACTATTTTCTACATTGTAGAATAATAGTGAAGACCACAAAACTGTGAAATAACAGATATGGACTCATGTAGTAACCAAAATAGTGTTAAACAAATCAAAATATATTCAAATAGCCACCCTTTGCCTTGATGACAGCTTTGCACACTCTTGGCATTCTCTCAACCAGCTTCATGAGGTAGTCACCTGGAATGTATTTCAATTAACAGGTGTGCCTTCTTAAAAGTTAATTTGTCTTCATTATTATTCTACAATGTAGAAAATAGTAAAAATAAAGAAAAGCCCTTTTTACATCAGCCGATGTCACAAAGTGCTGTACAGAAACCCAGCCTAAAATCCCAAACAGAAAGCAATGCAGATGTAGAAGCACGGTGGCTAGGAAAAACTCCCTAGAAAGGCCAGAACCTAGGAAGAAACCTAGAGAGGAACCAAGATCTGAGGGGTGGCCAGTCCTCTTCTGGCTGTGCCAGGTGGAGATTATAACAGAGCATGGCCAAGATGTTCAAACGTTCATAGATGAACAGCAGGGTCAGATAAACATTATAATAATCACAGTGGTTGTAGAGGGTGCAACAGGTCAGCACCTCCGGAGTAAATGTCAGTTGGCTTTTCATAGCTGGTCATTCAGAGTTACAGACAGCAGGTGCGGTAGAGAGAGAGAGTCCAAAACAGCAGGTCCGGGACAAGGTAGTATGTCCAGTAAATAGGTCAGGTTTCCATAGCCACAGGCAGAACAGTTGAAACTGGAGCAGAAGCATGACCAGGTGGACTGGGGACAGCAAGGAGTCAAAAGGCCAGGTAGTCCTGAGGCATGGTCCAAGGGCTCAAGTCCTCTGAGAGAAGAGCGAGAGAGAGAAAGAGCGAGAGAAAGAAAGAGCGAGAGAGAGAAAGAGCGAGAGAAAGAAAGAGCGAGAGAAAGAGAGAATTAAAGGGAGCATACTTCAATTCACACAGGACACCGGATGAGACATGAGAAATACTCCAGATATAACAGACTGACCATAGCCTCCGACACATAAACTATTGCAGCATAAATACTGGAGGCTGAGACGGGAGGTCGGGAGACACAGTGGCCCTGTCTGTTTGGCCCCAGACAGGGGCAAACAGGTAGGATATAACCCCACCCACTTTAAGCCCACCCGCTTTATATCCTGCCAAACAGGAAGGATATAACCCCACCAAAGCACAGCCCCCACAACACTAGAGGGATATCTTCAACCACCAACCTACTACCCTAAGACAAAGCCGAGTATAGCCCACGAAGATCTCCCCACGACACGAACCCGGCAGGAAGATCACGTCAGTGACCCGCTCAAGGAACGCGCCCCTCCTGATGTAAAAAGGGCTTTTCTTTATTTGTACTATTTTCTACATTGTAGAATGACCGTAGCGTACGTGTAGATATCTATGGCAGGACCAAATCAGAAAGATAGGTAGGAGCAAGCCCATGTAATGCTTTGTAGGTTAGCAGTGAAACCTTGAAATCAGCCCTAGCCTTAACAGGAAGCCAGTGTAGAGAGGCTAGCACTGGAGTAATATGATTCAAAATAATGACTCTAGCAGCTGTGTTTTGCGCTAACTGATGTTTATTTAGTGTTTTATCCGGGTAGCCGGAAAGTAGAGCATTGCAGTAGTCTAATCTAGAAGTGACAAAAACATGGGTAAATGTTTCTGCATAATTTTTGCACAAAGTTTCTGATTTTTGCAATTTTACGAAGATGGAAGAAAGCTGTCCTTGAAATATTCTTGATATGTTCGACAAAAGAGGCGTTACTCTGGAACCTGATGAGGTCCTTCACAGTTTTATTTGAGATGACGGTACAACCATCAAGACTAATTGTCAGATCTCTTTGTTTCTTGGGACCTAGAACTAGCATTTCTTTTTTGTCAGAGTTTAAAAGTAAAATATTTGCCGCCATCCACTTCCTTATGTCTGAAACACAGGTTTCCAGGGAGGGCAATTTTGGGGCTTCACCATGTTTCATTGAATAGTACAGCTGTGTATCGTCTGCATAGCAGTGAAAGTTAACATTATGTTTCCGAATGACATCACCAAGAGATAAAATATATAGTGAAAACAATAGTGGTCCTAAAATGGAACCTTGAGGAACACCGACATGTACAGTTGATTTGTCAGAAGACAAACCATCCACAGAGACAAACTGATATCTTTCCGACAGATACGATCTAAACCAGGCCAGAACTTGTCCGTGTAGACCAATTTGGGTTTCCAATCTCTCCAAAAGAATATGGTGATCGATGGTATCGAAAGCAGCACTAAGGTCTAGGAGCACGAGGACAGATGCAGAGCCTTTGTCTGACGTCATTAAAAGGTAATTTACCACCTTCACGAGTGCAGTCTCAGTGCTATGATGGGGTCTAAAACCAGACTGAAGCGTTTCATATACATTGTTTGTCTTCAGGAAGGCAGTGAGTTGCTGCGCAACAGCTTTTTTCATTTCTTTTGGAGAGGATTGGGAAATTCGATATAGGCCGATAGTTTTTTTATATTTTCTGGGTCAAGGTTTGGCTTTTTCAAGAGAGGCTTTATTACTGCCACTTTTAGTGAGTTTGGTACACATCCATCTGGTGGATAGGGAGCCGTTTATTATATTTAACATAGGAGGGCCAAGCACAGGAAGCAGCTCTTTCAGTAGTTTAGTTGGAATAGGGTCCAGTATGCAGCTTGAAGGTTTAGAGACCATGACTATTTTCATCAATGTGTCAAGAGATATAGTATTAAAAAAACTTGAGTGTCTCCCTTGATCCTAGGTCCTGGCAGTGTTGTACAGACTCAGGACAACTGAGCTTTGGAGAAATGTGCAGATTTAAAGAGGAGTCTGTAATTTGCTTTCTAATGATCATGATCTTTTCATCAAAGAAGTTCATGAATTTATCACTGCTGAAGTGAAAGCCATCCTCTCTTGGGGAATGCTGCTTTTTAGTTAGCTTTGCGACAGAATCAAAAAAATGTTGGATTGTTCTTATTCTCCTCAATTAAGTTGGAAAAATAGGATGATCGAGCAGCAGTGAGGGCTCTTCAATACTGCACGTTACTGTCTTTCCAAACTAGTCGGAAGACTTCCAGTTTGGTGGCGCGCCATTTCCGTTCCAATTTTCTGGAAGCCTGCTTCAGGGCTCGGGTATTTTCTGTATAACAGGGAGCTAGTTTCTTATCACAAAATATTTTTTGTTTTTAGGCGTGCGACCGCATCTAGGGTATTACGCAAGGTTAAATTTAGTTACTCAATTAGGGGGTTAACCAATTTTTGTACTCTGACGTCCTTGGGTAGGTGGAGGGAGTCTGGAAGGGCATCTAAGAATCTTTGGGTTGTCTGAGAATTTATAGCACAGCTTTTGAGGATCCTTGGTTGGGGTCTGTGCAGATTATTTGTTGCGATTGCAAACTGGGTCCAGGATTATGAGGAAAAATATTACGATTCACAATATTTATTCCACGGGACAAAACCAGGTCCAGAGTAGGACTGTCGCAGTGAGTAGGTCCGGAGACATGTTGGACAAAACCCACTGAGTCGAAGATGCCTCCGAAAGCCTTTTGGAGTGAGTCTGTGGACTTTTCCAAGTGAATATTAAAGTCACCAAAAATTTGAATATTATCTTCTGTGACTACAAGGTCCGATAGGAATTCAGGGAACTCAGTGAGGAACGCTGTATACGGCCCAGGAAGCATGTAAACAGTAGCTATAAAAGTGATTGAGTAGGCTGCATAGATTTCGTGACTAGAAGCTCAAAAGACGAAAACGCAGTCATTTTTTTTGTAAATTGAAATTTGCTATTGTGAATATTATCAACACCTCCGCCTTTGCAGGATGTGCGGCAGATATGGTCACTAGTGTAACCAGGAGGAGAGACCTCATTTAACACAGTAAATTCATCAACCTTAAGCCATGTTTCAGTCAGGCCAGTCACATCAAGATTAGGATCAGTGTTCTAAAAGTAGGTGTTCTAAAACTTTTGACCAGTAGTGTGCATGTAATATTTTTTTCTCTGAACACATCCAATGACGGCGAGGGGGAGATGGAGACAGTAAAAGAGAGAGATGGACAGAGGGTGATGTACTAGTTAGGGCTAGGGCTTTTCTCTTTCTCTGAACACATCCAATCAGGAAATGGGAGAATGAGATGTGGTACACTGGTCTTTTTCCTTGTTCTTTTGTTCTGTGAACACAACCCAGAGAGTTCACCAGAGGCCTGAGGGGTTCACACATCAAAATGGCCTCTATCTGATTGTTCAATAATCTCCCCATCATCGCTATCACTACCATCGCTCTCTCTCTCTCTCTGCCTTTATTTCTCTCTCTCGCGCTCTCTCTGCCTTTATTTCTCTCTCTGCCTTTATTTCTCTCTCTGCCTTTATTTCTCTCTCCGCCTTTATTTCTCTCTCTGCCTTTATTTCTCTCTCTCCGCCTTTATTTCTCTCTCTCTGCCTTTATTTCTCTCGCTCTCTCTGCCTTTATTTCTCTCTCCGCCTTTATTTCTCTCTCTCGCTCTCTCTGCCTTTATTTCTCTCTCTGCCTTTATTTCTCTCTCCGCCTTTATTTCTCTCTCTCGCTCTCTCTGCCTTTATTTCTCTCTCTGCCTTTATTTCTCTCTCCGCCTTTATTTCTCTCTCTCGCTCTCTCTGCCTTTATTTCTCTCTCTGCCTTTATTTCTCTCTCTCTCTGCCATTATTTCTTTCTCTACGCCTTTATTTCTCTCTCTGCCTTTATTTCTCTCTCTCTCTCTGCCATTATTTCTTTCTCTACGCCTTTATTTCTCTCTCTGCCTTTATTTCTCTCTCTCTCTGCCTTTATTTCTCTCAATTCAATTTGCTTTATTGGCATGACGTAACAATGTACATATTGCCAAAGCTTACATTTGATATTTATAATATGAACATAATTAATAATCAAAATTGTCAACAGGACAACAGTAACAACAATAACCACATTGAACAACAACAATAAGCATACAGTAGAAGACATGTGCAGGTTGATTGGTCTGTCAGACACTGTCCCTCATCTTATGGCAAGCAGTGATGTAGTGCGCTGCCAGCCCACAGCTTTCTGTTTCCTCCCCCAACAGGATGGGTAGCCTATTCTCATCAGAGAGGTCTTTGAAACCTTGAATATGGGTTTCAAATTTGGGGAAATGACACTCTCTAATTGTTTTATATTTTTGACATTTTGTCAGGAAATGCAGCTCTGTCTCAGGTTCTGCTGTGGTGCAGTGGTTGCACAGCCTTTCCTCTACAGGCAGCCAGGTTTTCCTGTGTCTACAGGAATTCTCAATGGCAAGGCTGTGCTCACTGAGCCTGTACTTTGTCAAGGTTTTTCTAAGGTTTTGATCAGTAACTGTCGATTTAGGGCCAGATAGCACTGCATTTTGCTTTGTGCTTGTGCTTGTGTTTCCCAATGAGCAATGTAGTTTTGTTTTGATTGTGATGTAATTTGTTTTATTCTGATTGATTGTATGTTCTGGTCCTGAGGCTTCAATGTGTTAGTAGAACAGGTTTGTGAACTCAGCCCCAGGACCAGCTGGATGAGGGGACTCTTTTCTTTGCTCAGCTCTTGGCATTGCAGGGCTTGGTAATGATATGAGAGGGGGTCACTGTATTTTAGATGTTTCCAAAACTTAATTGCTCTTTTTTGAGTTTTTATTATTAGTGGATATTGGGTTGTGGACAGGTGTCTTTTATACTGATAACAAGTTCAAACAGGTGCCATTAATACAGGTAACGAGTGGAGGACAGAGGAGCCTCTTAAAGAAGAAGTTACAGGTCTGTGAGAGCCAGAAATCTTGCTTGTTTGTATGTGACCAAATACTTATTTTCCACCATAATTTGCAAATAAATAAAAAAAAAATCCTACAATGTGATTTTCTGGATTTTTTTTCCTCATTTTGTCTGTCATAGTTGAAGTGTACCTATGATGAAAATTACAGGCCTCTCTCATCTTTTTAAGTGAGAGAACTTGCACAATTGGTGGCTGACTAAATACTTTTTTTCCCCACTGTATTTCTCTCTCTGTCCGCCTTTATTTCCTCTCTCCGCCTTTATTTCTCTCTCTCGCTCTCTCTCTGCCTTTATTTCTCTCTCTCTCTCCACCTTTACTTCTCTTTCTCTATGCCTTTATTTCTCTCTCTGCCTTTATTTCTCTCTCTCTCTCCACCTTTACTTCTCTTTCTCTATGCCTTTATTTCTCTCTCTGCCTTTATTTTTCTTCCTGCCTTTATTTCTCGCTCTCTCTCCGCCTTTATTTCTCTCTCTCTGCCTTTATTTCTCTCTCTCTCTCCGCCTTTATTTCTCTCTCTCTGCCTTTATTTCTCTCTCTCTCCGCCTTTACTTCTCTTTGCCTTTATTTCTCGCTCTCTGCCTTCCTCTCTCTCTCTCTCTCTCTCTCTCTCTCTCTCTCTCTCTCTCTCTCTCACTCTCTCCGCCTTTATTTCTCTCTCTGCCTTTATTTCTCTCTCTCTCTGCCTTTACTTCTCTCTCTCTCTGCCTTCCTCTCTCTCTCTCTCTCTCTCTCTCTCTCTCTCTCTCTCTCTCTCTCTCTCTCTCTCTCTCTCTCTCTCTCTCTCTCCCTCTCCCTTCTTTTATCTCTATCTCTCTCCCTCTCTCTGTCTTTATTTCTCTCTCGCGCACTCTCTCTGCCTTTATTTCTCTCTCTCTCCGCCTTTATTTCTCTCTCTCTATGCCTTTATTTCTCTTTCTCGCTCTGCCTTTAATTCTCCCTTTCTCTCTGCCTTTTTTTTCTTGCTCTGCCTTTATTTCTCTTTTTCTCTCGCTCTGCCTTTATTTCTCTCTTTCTCGCTCTGCCTTTATTTCTCTCTTTCTCGCTCTGCCTTTATTTCTCTCTCTCTGCCATTATTTCTCTCTCTCTGCCTCTTTCTCTCTCTGCCTTTATTTCTCTCTCTCTCTCTGCCTTCATTTCTCTCTCTCGCGCTCTTTCTTTCTTTCTTTGTTATTTTCTTTCATTCCTTCTTTCTTTCTTTGATTATCCCAGATATATTTAGTCTGTAGTGACATGAGTAGCTCAGCTGTCCTTCACAGACAGACAATAGAAGTCATGTCTTTCAGACTGTCTTGACTAGAAATCGCTGCCCGACATTTTGACGGTGAACCATTGTAACGGGAGATTTTTGTACTGGTACATTTTGTACTGGTACATTTTGTGTTTGTACTGGTACATTTATTTTATTTTTTTATAAGTAATGTCAAGTCTTTATACTTGACTTGTGTGTGCATGAGCCTAAAGAGAAGATTTGGGAAGCTAATATAATCAGTAAGTGATAGCACCCTACTGTTCGTAGTTGAGCAGTTGGCAACAAGGAAAGCACAGGTGCATTATTTGTTTCATTACCACACTATGTTGTATTCTAATTCAGGCACACATTTCATGTTCCACCTCTAATGACATTTATGCCTAACAGCATCACCTAGACAATGATATCAGCTGACAGACAGAGATGTGAGAGCAGTCCCATGGTTATTGAGTGATGGTAGGGTTGATGATGAGAAGGAAAAATGAAAGAATAGATATCCCAAGGAGATTGACCTTGGAGCTTTGAGATCCATATTCATACTGTATCTGAAGCTCATAGCACAGGAAGCAATCGGGATCCTATCCCTGCTCTCATCTAGCATACATACATACATACACTTAGGTTGGAGTCATTAAAACTAGTTTTTCAACCACTCCACAAATTTCTTGTTAACAAACTATAGTCGGTTAGGACATCTACTTTGTGCATGACACAAGTAATTTTTCAACAATTGTTTACAGACAGATTTATTCACTTATAATTCACTGTATCACAATTCCAGTGGGTCAAAAGTTTACTTACACTAAGTTGACTGTGCCTTTAAACAGGTTGGAAAATTCCAGAAAATGATGTCATGGCTTAGCTTCTGATTGGCTTAGCTTCTGACATCAATTGAGTCAATTGGAGGTGTACCTGTGGATGTATTTCAAGGCCTACCGTCAAACTCAGTGCCTCTATGCTTGACATCATTGGAAAATCAAAAGAAATCAGCCAAGACCTCAGAAAAAAATTGTAGACCTCCACAAGTCTGGTTCATCCTTGGGAGCAATTTACAAACGGTTCATCTGTACAAACAATAGTACGCAAGTATAAACACCATGGGACCACGCAGCTGTCATACCGCTCAGGAGGGAGACGCATTCTGTGTCCTAGAGATGAACATACTTTGGTGCGAAAAGTGCAAATCAATCCCAGAAAAACAGCAAAAGACCTTGGGAAGATGCTGGAGGAAACCGGTACAAAAGTCCTATATCGACATAACCTGAAAGGCCGCTCAGCAAGGAAGAAGCCACTGCTCCAAAACCGCCATAAAAAAGCCAGACTACGGTTTTCAACTGCACATGGGGACAAAGATTGTACTTTTTGGAGAAATGTCCTCTGGTCTGATGAAACAAAAAATAGAACTGTTTGGCCATAATGACCATCGTTATGTTTGGAGGAAAAAGGGGGAGGCTTGCAAGCCGAAGAACACCATCCCAACCGTGAAGCACAGGGGGGGCAGCATCATGTTTTGTGGGTGCTTTGCTGGTGCACTTCACACTGAAAAAGCGTGTGCGAGCAAGGAGGCCTACAAACCTGACTCAATTACACCTGCTCTGTTATTGTGGGATTATTGTGGGAAACTTGTGGAAGGCTACCCGAAACATTTGACCCAAGTTAAACAATTTAAAGGCAATGCTACCAAATACTAATTGAGTGTATGTAAACTTCTGACCCACTGGGAATGTGATGAAAGAAATAAAAGCTGAAAGAAATCATTCTCTCTACTATTATTCGGACATTTCAAATTCTTAAAATAAAGTGGTGATCCTAACTGACCTAAGACAAGGTTAAATTTCAGGAATTGTGAGTTTAAGTGTATTTGTTTAAAAACTGAGTTTAAATGTATTTGGCTAAGGTGTATGTTAACTTCCGACTTCAACTGTACACACATGCATGCATACTAGCAGTGGCTGTCAGTGCCAATGAGGGAGAACCATTTATATTTTTCATGAGCATGGCCTTATTTCTATTACAGCATTTTGGATGACTGTCATTCATATTCCATTCACCCAGTTCAATGTAACAGTGATGGGTTTAGGCTACTACATGATACTCAAACCTTCCCAATACCCATCATGAGGTTGCTACAACCTAGCCAATGAATGAAAGTTTACAATATAGGTGCATACAGGTTGATATAATTTTTAGGTGACAGACTGTGACACATTCAATACCACCTTGCACACTTTTGCCTGCATCTAACTGATCTAGGGTGTAATCATTATTCAACCATTTGCAAACAAGAGTTTCTATTGTACAAATTCAGGTATGTTTATCCCCATTGCGTTTGCTTCCGTTTAAGAAATGTTTTTCAACAGAATTGGAAGAATGAATACACCCCGATCACGTGTAAACATAGTTCACTTTCATAGTAGCCCCGTTGTATTCCTTCTCACATCAATGCACTCTCCTCCTCTCACCTTTTCCCTTCACTTGTACACTCCAATGCACAACACATCAGCTGTGAGTGACCAAGCAAAAAAAAAATTTAACGGCAAACCATATCATAACCACTACACACCGCCTACATCATTGTCACCATATTAGCTAAAGTAACGTCATAGTCAGCATCGCAAATAGAACTAACACGTTAGTATACCCCCTACAATCATGCAGTAAGCAGTTTGGCACTTACACCGGCGGGCCCCAGTGGCAATACATTTGTAAAACCAAAAGTTTACTTTCACTTGGAAGAGTTCCAGTGTTGTGTTGGATAGTCATAGCCAGCTAGCTAACATAGCATCCCTCTGTTTGAGCAGGATGTTTGAGTAGTCTAAACTAGCTAGCTGCATTTGCTAGCTAAGTAAGTGAAAGTGAAAAAAATGTCTCTCTCTCTTGCTTGAAATTAATTTGTTCAAAACTGTTAAACTATTGTCTTTCTCTCTTTCAATCAACTACTCACCACTTTTATGCACTGCAGTGCTAGATAGCTGTAGCTTATACTAGATTCATTCTCGGATAACTTTTTAAATGTTTTACAATCCATTTTATACTGGAGGTTCCACTGCATACTAGGGAGGCAACGATTCATCGATACGCATCGGTCCCCGATTTAAATGTTTAAGATTGCTTTGGTCCACGGACCCCAAACCGATCCAAATAATATAATATCCAAATAACACGTAACGTTAGCTAGCGAGCCAGCCGGCCAGGTAACGTTAGCTAGCTAGCTAACAGTACGCTTTAACTTGCAAGGAAAATGACTTTCTGACAAAATTAAAAACGTATAATATCTGAAAATGTAGCTAGCTAAACTCAACTACCCGTATACATGGATAAACGCTTCTCCCTTTCTGTCATGGAAGCCATTGTTACCCTTAGTTTGAAGATGTAATCCAGAGACAGGTGTTTTATACAACAGCCTTCTGTGTTCTCTTTTCGACTCCCTCCACATTTGCAATCAAACACTTGCATTTTCTCCATAGCTATCATACTCTGCTTCCACTGGGCATTCTATTGATTTCAAAACTCGGTCCTCCAGAAAGTGGAGAGACTTAGCAACATGTTTGCAGTTCTTTGTGATATCTTTAAAAGACGCCGCATTATAAAGGATTACATATACATACTTAGCAGCTCATGTTATAGACAGAAGCGTGCTACATTGCAGACCACGTACAGCCCATCCATTATCTCAGCCAATCATGGCTAGCAGGAAGGTTCCTCTCTTTTTCCGTGGCTAAGCCAACTAGGCTCGTAATTTAAATGTTTTATTTGTATTTACAGATGGCATACAAGTTTGTTATTATTAAGGCACAAGTTCACATGTTCCAGAAGGCATCTCCATTTTCCTGTCCTGTGAAGTAGTGAAATGAGTCACATATAGCGTGCATCTGTCAGAAAATCGAATCAAACATTACCAATCGCTTATTCACTAAAATGTTTTGTCCTATGACTTTGTTCCTACCTTCTGAAAATACCTCATTTTGTGACAACTGATGCGTCCTCTCCTTCAGTGTCAAACTAAGCATGTAACTGTGTTGACAGACATTGATCTACAAGTCATTTTGCATGCCGAACAACCCTAGGGAATATCCGTAGCCTAGTCAAACTGCGCACTGTGCCCAGATTCTCACGCTGACCAATGCCAGAGAGGAAGTGCAAGGTTTCACTCTTGCCAAAATCTGTCCAAAATGAGCCCAATGTGGGCTTATTTTGGAACTAAGCTTTTCGCCTGCCTTCCTGTTTTTGGGACAATGACTCGTATTGTTAGAGTGGAGACATGAGCATCTCGTCATTATGTATAGATCTCTGCCAACGCGAGGCAGGCAGCCGGTTCCTGATCATGCACATCTGCACAGCACCTTCAGCTTTACCCTTTGAGTGATAACATATGTCATTTACTAGGTTATTGTTATCTATGCACTGTTAAAAATTGTGTTTTACCAGAATAAAAGCAAGCTACCGAAGAGAACTCTCATCTGGCTATACCTGCTGAACAGGGCTTACAATAGATTTTATTTAGATTGTTCAGGTTCACCCTCAGCAATGGTTTTGGTACTAGTTTTGCTTTAAACAATCAGTGTATTCGGTCATTTTTAGATATACAGGGTAAAGTTGATCATTTCTTTCATAAGGACGACAGAAATCACTTTGTGAGGTGCACTGCATGGTCAAAGCAGGAGAAGAAAATAAACTCACTAAACTTCCAAACGGTCAAAACCATTTGATTTTGAGATGAGGGTGAAATAAAAAAATGTGCTATATATTCATTGGCTATGTCATAGCTCATTTGTAAACAATAAATATTGATACATTTCTAGCTCAAACACTTAATCTGCAAAAATGGCAAGTTAATTAGTGGGTGATGGATGGTGATTTCAGAACCAATGTGGGAGGACAAAAGATATAGACTACATTGCCCCCCCACCCACCGCCTTTAATCTGATAGTGGTAGATGCCTAGTCTCCCTTATGGCTCTAATCTGATAGTGGTAGTGGGGTGGTAGATTCCTTGTCTCCCTTATGGCTCAGATCAGGTGCCTACATAATATACACCATAGACATACATAATTTACACCATACACACACACACACACACCCCACACACACACTCACACACACAGAGAAGTCAGCTCAGAGAAGCCCAGCTCATTAGCTCCATCAGCAGCAGATTTGAATATGTGTTTATGCAACGAATGTTAATGTATCGCATCGAACCAAATCACTTTGATTCGTTCTCTAATCAAACCAAATCGCACTCTTTTCAAACTAAAATGTATCGTTCCTGTATCAGAGCCTATGTATCTAGATACGTTATCGAATCGTCTTGAAAGGGAAAGATGCATATCCCTAATGAGTGCACTGCAGAAGCTAGGAGAGAGAGAGGGACAGAGGAGGAGAGCGAGGACAAAGGCGGAGGAGAGCGAGGACGAAGGCGAGGGAGAGCCAGACAGGGACAGAGGAGGAGAGCGAGGATGAAGGCGAGGGAGAGCCAGACAGGGACAGAGGAGGAGAGCGAGGACGATATGAGAGAGCGACCGGGAAAGAGAGCGACCGGGGGAGAGAGCGACCGGGGGGGGGAGAGAGAGAGAGAGACACACAGAGAGAGAGACACAGAGAGAGAGACAGACACAGGGAAAGAGAGAGAGTGAGACAGAGAGACTGGGTAAGAGAGAGAGAGACAGAGAGACTGGGAAAGAGAGAGAGCGAGCGACCGGGAGAGAGAGAGAGAAGGAGACACACAGAGAGACTGGGAAAGAGAGAGACACAGAAAGACACAGAGAGAGATACAGGGAAAGAGAGAGAGAGAGAGACTGGGAAAGAGAGAGAGAGAGACAGACAGAGAGACTGGGAAAGAGAGAGAGTGAGAGAGACTGGGAAAGAGAACGAGAGAGACTGGGAAAGAGAGAAACTGAGAAAGAGAGAGACTGAGAGCGAGTGATGGTTCAATAATCTCCCCATCATCACGATCACCAGCCAGCTCCCACTCTAATGGTTGTTTGTTAATGGTTGTTTGTTTACTGTAACGAGCACACAGACACACACACACACACACACACTAATGTGATTGGTTCTGAGGGAGAAAATGAATATGAATAGCAGCAATTCTAAAGGAAAGCCTCTCATTGGTTGAAAAAGTGCCACTTTTAAACATTTTTAAACACTCACTCCCGGTCATGCCATCGTGAACGCTGTCAACACACGCTCGGAATAGAAGCACACATCAGTCAACAGTCATCAGATATGATCCCATTCTTCATGTTCCTGGCGCTTATTGATGTTTATTTCACTCCGTCATACCCGTGTGTGATTTCATCTAATGCTCATAACCGACCCGGGATTAGGGCCTGTATGATTGGGAATGTACATGTCATTGAGACTCATGTGGAAGTACAGTCATGGTGGCAGTTGAGTACACCTGCACGAGTACACACACTCAAACACGCACACACTTGCCCTCCCATACTGTACACTCTCTCTCACACACACGCACTTACACACACACCGTTAGTGTGGCATCTCGTGTGACATTCAGCAGGGCATTTGAGACACTCAGTCACCGAGTCAGTCAGTCAGTCGTAACCATGTATTAACTCAATGGGCCCCTTCTAGATATCCCAGGGCCAGACAGTCAGCTGTCATGAAGGATATTTAGTATTCTCACATTGTCACTGCTCTCTGTGTGACTGCATGATTTTATTACACTAGAATGTAGTGAGAATGCTTAGGGTAGACTAGAGCATTGTTTCCCAACTCCAGTCCTCCAGAACCTCCAGCAGTGTTTCCCAACTCCAGTCCTTCAGAACCTCCAGCAGTGTTTCCCAACTCCAGTCCTCCAGTACCCCAAGCAGTGTTTCCCAACTCCAGTCCTCCAGCACACCCAACGGTGTTTCCCAGTACCACCAGCAGTGTTTCCCAATCCTCCAGTACCCCCAGCAGTGTTTCCCAATCCTCCAGTACCCCCAGCAGTGTTTCCCAATCCTCCAGTACCCCCAGCAGTGTTTCCCAACTCCAGTCCTTCAGTACCCCAGCAGTGTTTCCCAACTCCAGTCCTCCAGTACCTCCAGCATTGTTTCCCAACTCCAGTCCTCCAGTACCTCCAGCAGTGTTTCCCAACTCCAGTCCTCCAGTTCCTCCAGCAGTGTTTCCCAATCCTCCAGTACCCCCAGCAGTGTTTCCCAACTCCAGTCCTCCAGTACCTCCAGCATTGTTTCCCAACTCCAGTCCTCCAGAACACCCAACGGTGTTCGCCAGTACCCCCAGCAGTGTTTCCCAATCCTCCAGTACCCCCAGCAGTGTTTCCCAATCCTCCAGTACTCCAGTACCTCCAGCAGTGTTTCCCAACTCCAGTCCTTCCGTACCCCAGCAGTGTTTCCCAACTCCAGTCCTCCAGTACCTCCAGCAGTGTTTCCCAACTCCAGTCCTCCAGTACCTCCAGCAGTGTTTCCCAACTCCTCCAGTACCCCCAGCAGTGTTTCCCAACTCCTCCAGTACCCCCAGCAGTGTTTCCCAACTCCTCCAGTACCCCCAACAGTGTTTCCCAACTCCTCCAGTACCCCCAACAGTGTTTCCCAACTCCTCCATACCCCCAACATAACACATTTTTGTTGTAGCCCTGGACAAACTCACCTAATTCAACTAACTGAAGGCCTGTTGATTAGTTGACAAGTTGAATCAGGTGTGCTTGTCCAGGGCTACAACAACAATATGTACATTTAGGGCTACTGGAAGACTGGAGTTGGGAAACACTGGGCTAGCGCATGGTTTATTGAGGTGTTACGTACTTACTACTTAAAGCAGTAACTAGGAGAAGTACTGTCACACTTTCAAAGCATGTGTTTGAGAATGCATGGTTTTATCTACACACCTACAGTACAGGGTTGGTTTAGATCAGGGATATACTAGCACACAGGTGCACAAACACACACCACACACAATTATGAACACACACTCTGAGACACATGGGTGAGAATATGAGCTAGAGAAGATTTAACCCTCAGTGAGTCCTTCTAGAGATAATACTGTCCTCTCAGACAGAATCTCTCCTGGCTCTGAAGGACACTGGAGAATTCTCCACAACACTCACACTCTCCAGTCCCCGTCCTCTTGACCCTGCACAGTGCTCTCCTTATCACCTCTAATTAGCTCATGGTGTCTCTAATCAAAATGGTGATGTCTGTAGAGAATCAGACAGACAGAGTAGAGAATGGCTAGAAAGAAGACTGCTGTGCTCTGTCCTAATGCTCTGCACTGTAGGGGCCCAGTCTAAATGAGTTACAGCTAAATGAGAACCTGTCAGCATGCCCTCGTAGAGTGGTAGTGTGTGAGTTGGGGGCAGAGGGCAGTTTGTGCGTGCATGTGTGTGTTCTCCAGTTCTCTCTGTGCACAGGGGGAATACCTTATGTATTAGTGGTTCCTACCTTCCACAGTCCAGAGAGTGTTCTCTACACAGCCACACAGTTTACCTCTCTAAATACAATCATTTCCCCCTGCTACCCTCTTCCCATTCACTCCCTCCCACTCCCTCCTCCTCTTACCCCTCTCTCTCTCTCTCTCTCTCTCTCTCTCTCTCTCTCATCTCTCTCATCTCCCTCATCTCCCCCTGGCTACCAGGGTTCAGTCAGCTCTGTGTATGGAGTGACTCCCTCAAGTGAGACCTTATTGATGTGCTCTGTTTGTGACTGGGAAATGTTTCCAAACCTCTCCGGCATGTTCTAACACAGCCAGGCACCCTGCAGATTTGACTGAGATGGAATAAAGTGGAGATCTAGGCCTACACACAGGACACATGTCACTTGTGTATCTAGCTCTGCCCTGCACCTGTCATGGTACAGTTGTTTAATGAAAGTAAGACAGGTTTGCGTGTGTGAGATAGTAACACCAAATGTGTGTGTGTGTACCATACCTATAAATGAATCCAGCTCCACCTGACTGCTCTATTAGAGTAACAAGTGTCTGAAAATACAAGACTACAGTGTTTCTAGAACCATCATTTCATTAGTACTTTTATTTTCGGTGAAGCACACTTACTTATTATTATAATTTGAGAAAAATGACTCTCAATTAAAAGTCGCTGTTTGAGTCATGCTTCATATTTTCTCTGCCGATCAAAAGTTCATTAGGAGTATTTTCTTCTGTAATTGTGGGCCAGGCTACCGCTGTGCAATAAAAAGCTGAACTTACCATTATCAGGAATGTTTGCTACCATGGCTACAGAGAAGCGCACACACACATACACTTTACTTCAATAGGGGTGCGCGCCAGTGAGCTACATCATTGCTTCATTTGGATAAAAATGTATCTACATACACTGATTATACAAAACATGAACTCTTTCCATGACAGACTGACCAGGTGAAAGCTATGACCCCTTATTGATGTCACTTGTTAAATCCACTTCAGTCAGTGTAGATGAAGGGGAGGAGACAGGTTAAAGAAGGATTTTTTTGAGACATGGATTGTGTATGTGCGCCATTCAGACCTTTTATATTCTACTCAATTCAGTTATTCAAGAGCTGCTCTCCTGCTCCATGTGCTGCTATAAGCCCGGGTGTGTTATGTTGTAAGAGGACCCAGTGTGTGTAGCAGGCATCTGGTGGCCTGAGACTGATATCTCAATAGACCTGAGGCCCAGTGAGGGCCTTGCAGTGGTGCTGTCACATCGCCTGACTGTTGTCTGAACACAGACACACAAACACCACTGTTTTCCCATCTCCTGTCTGTCGGTGATGAGTAACATTTTTCCGTGTGTCTGTGTATCCGTGGTTACACACACACACACACACACTCAGACCCGGCTGCCCTTCTCGCCCAACAGCCCCGCACAGCCACATTGATTTTAATTGCCTAATATGTGTGTCTGAGTAGTGTATTTTTTGTGTTTGAGAGAGTGGGGGAGAGTAAGCGCACACCCTGACACACCCCTCTGGGTCTGATGTGACAGAGACGGGTAGGACAGCAACACATCACTCTTTTGTGTCACCTGGACCCGGAGGGAAGGACCTGAAAAGTGAGTGTGCGTGTGTATATACAGCACGTGTTTGTGTGTATTACGCTCGTGTGCATGCAAGCTTGCTGTGTGTGTAAGGACAGCGGGTCATGTCTCTGGTTTCTGGTATCCCACTACCCCAGACAGCATGCTGTGTCTGCTATGACAGATACATATATGACCGCTCACTGTCTGGTGTCACATTACCGATCCTCCGTCTCTCCACATGCTGATGAAGGAAGTGGAGGGGTGTCTGTCTGTCTGGGGGAAGGTAAGTGCAGCTGGTTGGTGCTGAAAGCAGGGCTAAGATATGAGGATCCTGTGCTATCATAGGGGGATGTCACTGCAGAATGGGATTGTGGCTGTTTCTGAGGATTAACGAGCCAATTTGTCTGTCACCAGCCAGGCATATTAACCAAGTCTTCCATCAAGGTGTTGGATAGCGTAATTTCCTTGAAATCAACAGCAACTGTCTAGGGGTTCTCTCAAGGCTTCTTCGTCCCACCTCTGTGTTCTCTTTAGTGGTTTTGACAAATGTAAATGTAAAAACCACTATACTAGACAAATAAAAAGTGATTGATTTGATTTGATTGGAACAAACAACTAACCATGGATAACCCAATAGATTGCTTTGCTCTATTGGGTTATCCACCACCACCAGTCAATACAGATGCCAGTCAATACTAGGGTTATCACGATACCAGTATGGCGATACTACGATAGCTGATTTTCCATGCAAAAAGGAAAACGCAAAGCAGACTGAACTCTTTGGTCCTAAACACTGTATGTCAAATATTGTGTGCCATAGCTTGGAAAAAACTGGGTGACAACATAAGGCTGCTTGTTTACAACATTACCACTGATTTCCTCAGAAAATGTTTTGTTTCTTTTGCCTATGAGTATAGCGATACTGGTATCGTGACAACCGTAGTCAATACAGCCACCAATCAAATTATCCCCTCTCCCCTCTTCTGTTGTCTTTTTTCTCCCCTCTACCCGCTCTCCTCTTCCAGGCTGGGGCCATGCTGTGACTCATGAACACCTTAAAGGGCCGAACACCCGAAAGAGTTTAGCTTTTACTGACCACAAACAAATACTCTTCCACCCCACCAAAATTGGGCAACAGGTAGTCTAGCAGTTAAGACCATTGGGCCATTAACCGAAAGGTCGCAGGTTTGAATCCCCGAGCCGACTAGGTGAAAAATCTGCCCATGTGCCCATTGAGCAAGACACTTAACCCTTATTGCTCCTGTAAGCCGCTGGATGAGAGCGTCTGCTAAATTACTAAAATGTAAATGTAGAGAGGGCACGTCCCTTTTCATGTCTCAACGCTCACTGACCTTCACGCTGCTAGTCACTGCATGGACACACACACGCTTGTATGTACACAGACAGACGCATACACAGAAACAGCAGTCAGGTTTTCAAAAGGCAGAAGAGAATGTTTGTGTTTTAGCTTTTGACACTCATATGCTCAGTGACCGTGATTTGACCGTGGTCGTCAGATGGCGGTGGGAAAGAAGTGTGTTTGTGTGTTAGCGTGCAAGCGTGTGTACATATGGGTGTGTCTGGGGTGAGGTTGACGTCCAGTGACAGTGAGCTGGTCCAGTAACCAAGTACCCTGCACTTTTCCTGAACCCCCTTACACACACACACACACACACACACACACACACACACACACACTGACATACACACTCTGCACTTTCCCTGACCTCTTGCGATGATGAGCACAAGGCGTATGCATCCCCATCTCACCAGCTCACCAGTACAGCAGGGACATGACTATTTAATGAGTGACAGCAGTGGGCCTCTGGGACCTCTCCTAACATTCAGCCACAGGATAGAGAGTAGAGGAGAGTTGTACTGTAAATAGCTCAGAGAGGGTGGATCTAAGGTCCTGGTCCAGAGATCGGTAGATAAGTGGTTACAATAGATGATGGTGGGGGTGGTGGTGGAAGGCTGTCGTACCGGACTCTCCTGTTTTGGTATGTGATTTCACCCCGGTGAACTGTAAGAAGGGAGGTTGCGGTCACACTCTGTACATATAGTCACATACTGTACATATAGCATGGGTTTCCTTCCTGCTTGAAAATAATTACATGTATACGTTTTTTCAACTCGCAGCTGATGTTGGAACTGAACGAAGGAACAGTGCCCCAAAATAACACCAACTCCAGATGACCCCTGCTGTCTTCCATTTTTTATGAAACCTAACAGCAAAAACAGATCAATTTTTAAAATGGTATGCATGACTAACGAACAGCCTTAACGAAAAAAAGGCAATCAGACCACCCTTTCATCTCCCTTCGTTGTTTACCTTTTAAAACCATTTTTTAGCATATTTATTACCAGAACCGTGTGAATTAAATCTAACCTCTGGCTATCATAGATTTATATTGCATTATATGAAACAACCAGCAGGTAACGATCTTATCCTGCCACGTCTCACTCAGTCCATCTGTAATATTAAAGGACCGCCCCAGAGGAAGTTGCCTCCACAATTGTTTTTACATCATTTCCTGTCCTAGAGAGGAAATGAACATTTAGCTTCCACCTCCGAAGAATGACAAAGGCTATTTATACGTATTCCAGAGAGATATCAGAGATTGTAACATTCTCTGTTTCACGGAAACGTGGCTCACTTGGGATACGTTATCAGGGTCGGTACAGCCACAGAAACAAACATCTCTCTGGTAAGAAGAAGGGCGGGGGTGTATGCCTTATGATTAACGAGTCATAACAACATACAGGAACTCAAGTCCTTTTGTTCACCTGACCTAGAATTCCTTACGATCAAATGCCGACCGCATTATCTACCAAGAGAATTCTCTTCGATTATAATCACAGCCGTATATATCCCTCCCCAATCAGACATCTCGACGGCCCTGAAAGAACTTCATTGGACTTTATGTAAACTGGAAACCACATATCCTGAGGCTGCATTTATTGTAGCTGGGAATTTTAACAAGGCGAATTTGAAAACAAGGCTCCCCTAAATTGTATCAGCATATCGAATGTGAAACCCGGGCTGGAAATGTTTTTGATCATTGTTACTCTAACTTCCGCGATGCATACAAAGCCCGCCCCCGCCCTCCTTTCGGCAAATCTGACCATGACTCCATTTAATTGCTCCCAGCCTATAGACAAAAACTAAAACAGGAAACGCACGTGCTCAGGTCTGTTCAACGCTGGTCCGACCAATCCGATTCTACGCTTCAAGATTGCTTCGAACACGGGGACTGGGATATGTTCCGGATAGCGTCAGACAATAACATTGATGTATACGCTGATTCGGTGAGCGAGTTTATCAGCAAGTGCATCGGTGATGTTGTACCCACAGTGACTATTAAAACCTTACCCAACCAGAAATCGTGGATTGATGGCAGCATTCGCGCAAAACGGAAAGCGCGAACCACTGCTTTTAATCAGGGCAAGGCGACCGGAAACATGACAGAATACAAAGAGTGTAGCTATTGCCTCCGCAAGGCAATCAAACAAGCTAAGCATCAGTATAGAGACAAAGTAGAGTCACAATTCAACGGCTCAGACACGAGAGGTATGTGGCAGGGTCTACAGTCGATCACAGACTACAAAAAGAAAACCAGCCCCGTCGCGGACCCCAATGTCCTGCTCCCAGACAAACTAAACAACTTCTTTGCTCACTTTGAGGACAATACAGAGCCACCGACACAGCCCGCTACCAAAAGCTGTGGGCTCTCCTTCACCCAACGTGAGTAAAACATTTAAATGTGTTAACCCTCGCAAGGCTGCCGGCCCAGATGGCATCCCTAGCCGCATCCTCAGAGCATGCGCAGACCAGCTGACTGGTGTGTTTACGGACATATTCAATCAATCCTTATCCCAGTCTGTTGTTCCCACATGCTTCAAGAGGACCACCATTGTTCCTGTTCCCAAGAAAGCTAAGGTAATTGAGCTAAACGACTATCACTCAGCAGTGACTAGCACTCACCTCGGTCATCATGAAGTGCTTTGAGCGACTAGTCAAGGATCATATCACCTCCACCCTACCTGACATCCTAGACCCACTCCAATTTCCTTACCACCCCAACAGTTCCACAGACGACACAATCACAGTCACACTGCACACTGCCCTAACCCATCTGGACAAGAGGAATACCTATGTAAGAATGCTGTTCATCGACTACAGCTCAGCATTTAACACCATAGTACCCTCCAAACTTGTCATTAAGCTCGAGACCCTGGGTCTCGACCCCGCCCTGTGCAACTGGGTCCTGGACTTTCTGATGGGCCACCCCCAGGTGGTGAGAGTAGGAAACAACATCTCCACACCGCTGATCCTCAACACTGGGGCCTCACAAGGGTGCGTTCTCAGCCCTCTCCTGTACTCCCTGTTCACCTATGACTGCATGGCCATGCACGCCTCCAACTCAATCATCAAGTTTGCAGACGACACTACAGGGGTTGGCTTGATTACCAACAACGATGAGACGGCCTACAGGGAGGAGGTGAGGGCCCTCGGAGTGTGGTGTCAGGAAAATAACCTCACACTCAACGTCAACAAAACAAAGGAGATGATCGTGGACTTCAGGAAACAGAAGAGGGAGCAGCCCCCTATCCACATTGACGGGACAGTAGTGGAGAAGGGGGAAATGTTTAAGTTCCTCGCCATACACATCACGGACAAACTGAAATGGTCCACCCACACAGACAGCGTGGTGAAGAAGGCGCAACAGCGCCTCTTTAACCTCAGGAGGCTGAAGAAATTTGGCTTGTCACCAAAAACACTCACAAACTTTTACAGATGCACAACTCGAGAGCATCCTGTCGGGCTGTATCACCGCCTGGTACGGCAACTGCTCCGCCCATAACCATAAGGCTCTCCAGAGGGTAGTGAGGTCTGTACAACGCATCATCGGGGGCAAACTACCTGCCCTCCAGGACATCTACACCACCCGATGTCACGGGAAGGCCAAAAAGATAATCAAGGACAACCACCCAAGCCACTGCCTGTTCACCCCGCTATCATCCAGAAGGCGAGGTCAGTACAGGTGCGTCAAAGCTGGGACCGAGAGACTGAAAAACAGCTTCTATCTCAAGGCCATCAGACTGTTAAACAGCCACTAACATTGAGTGGCTGCTGCCAACATACTGACTCAAATCTCTAGCCACTTTAATCGTTAAAATTGGATGTAATAAATGTATCACTAGTCACTTTAAACAATGCCATTTTATATAATGTTTACATGCCCTACATACTCATCTCATATGTATATACTGTACTCTATACCATCAAATGCATCTTGCCTATGCTGTTCGGCCATCGCTCATACAGATATTTATATGTACATATTCTTATTCATTCCTTTACACTTGTGTGTATAAGGTAGTCGTTGTGAAATTGTTAGATTACTTGTTAGATATTACTGCATGGTCGGAACTAGAAGCACAAGCATATCGCTACACTCGCATTAACATCTGCTAACTCTGTGTATGTGACCAATAAAATGTGATTTGATTTGAATTGGGTGTGGGAATTTCCACGTAAAGTTGATAAACCAAAAAATAGGGCACTGTCAGCTGTCAGTGCAGCTAGCTAGAATGCTAACCTTATCTAGCTAGCTGGTTATCTTGCTAACCTTATCTAGCTATCTAGCTGGCTTGCTAACCTTATCTAGCTAATGTTATCTGTTGTTGCTGTTTTTGTTTTGTTTTTTACTGCACTGTATGTAAAATATTAGACAGCTGGTTCTGGAGCTGGATTTGTCATAAGCATTGGTTTAGGGAAAACTTTGACATCTATTTGTTATCTCAAGTTTTGGCATCCCGCCATTAAAATATTTAGAAAGAATAAGATGAATCATGGTAATATGGATAGCTATTGAAAGATAGGTGATAGGCTTTTTTTCTACATTGTAATGGACACGTTGCAACCTGGGTAGGTAGGCTGCTCCCAGGCTTTGGCTATGGCACAGCAAAGCCAAGTTAGCCTGTGTTCATGGTTCTCAAAGAGGAGGTGAAATGATAAGCTACAATGCCTTTGCTCATGATAATGCACGCCAAAAATGACATGTAACAGACACATCTCAACATCAACTGTTCAGAGGAGACTGCTTGAATCAGTCCTTCAAGATGAAATTGCTGCAAAGAAACCACTACTAAAAGACACTGCATTCTGCAGTGATTCGCCATCCCATCTGGTTAGCGCTTAGTGGGGACTATAATTTGTTTTTCAACAGGACAATGACCCAGCACACCTCCAGGCTGTATAAGGGCTATTTGACCAAGGAGGAGAGTGATGGTGTGCTGCATCAGATGACCTGGCCTCCACAATCACCCGACCTCAACCCAGTTAAGGTGGTTTGGCATGAGTTGGACCGCAGAGTGAAGGAAAAGAAGCCAACAAGTGCTCAGCATATGTGGGAACTCCTTCAAAACTGTTGGAAAAGCATTCCAGGTGAAGCTGGTTGAGAGAATTCCAAGAGTGTTTAAAGCTGTCATCAAGGCAAAGGGTGGCTATTTTGAAGAATACCTTTTTGGTTACTACATGATTCCATATGTGTTATTTCATAGTTTTGATGTATTCACTATTATTCTACAATGTAGAAAAACCCTTAAGTAGGTGTGTCCAAACTTTTGACTGGTACTGTGTATATATATATTTGTTATTAATTAATAAATATATATATATTTATCTTTTTTTTTTTTTTTTATAAATATTATTATTATTTATTTCTTCGTTTTTGGGGGTTTACAGACTAGCTAAAAAATAAGTGAAAATTGACACATTTTCCAATGAATTATGAGACATTTCTGGTATAAACAATATTCAGGTGCGAAAACACAAGTTTGCCTCCACCTATTTTTATGTGTATCATGAATCAGGCAGCCAAGTGGACACAAGGCTGTTTGGCTCATCAGTCACGAAGAGGAATAACTTTGCAGCTGTTTGCGATAAATTAACATAAATAATTAGTTTGTCACATCACAGGAAAATACACTGCATTTACATGGATTTGCAAGAAGTGGACAGTTTGGAATTTGTCACTTCAAAACTAAATAAGTCATACTTGACTAAAACGTTAACTTATTGACAAATCGTTCTGCACCATCATGGGTAAGCTCTGACCATCGTTTTTCAGCTCAAAAAATTAGATTTCTACTGGTGTGGGCATGTAGATGTGAATATTTCACCTTTCTGCTCTCTAAAGTGTTCAAACATTTAACTAAAATGTGTTGCTGAAGGCCTAAATTACATCACAATGAGCCACAAAAAACTCTATTAAGACTTTTACAATAGGAACAATGGAAATACTTCTTCTCTTGCAAGCATAAATGATATGCATCTTATAAGATGGTCCATTTCTTATGAGTATCAAAATCTGTGTCAAAGTCTGGATACGGGCTGTGTTGGATCTTTGTACACTCTAACACATAATGACATATGCTAATCATATTGTGTCAATATCTAGGTTTACGTCCAATTGGCAACAGATTTTCATGCGATTATTCTAAAATCCACAATGAATACATGCACATTTTCCCACCAGTGGTGCGTTTCCACCAAACGGACTGTGCGTGATGACATAGTGCACACTGTACTTTTTCCCTTAAGTTTTCATGTACCGCATATCTAAAGTTGAATGTGTTTCCATCGTTTCAACTCTACCGATAGTTTTGTGCGTTCTAGCCAGTAGCTCGCAGATACAGTGCGGGTAGGCTAGTCTACATGATATCAAAGGTCAGCCAAGCATCGATCATCATGTCACCAGAATAAGACCCTCAATATTTGTTGTAAAGGAGCATGCAAGTCGTAATGGTAGGACCACACACCATATCATCGTGTGAGTCAAAGTTTACTTCGATATGATGATTATTATATCAATATTTGCGCATATAGTAATTTCCACTGCAATTTCTCGAATAGTACATTTTACTGACACCAAAAAATTGCTACCATGTCGAATGAACATTATCTGTTGGCATTTTTTAAATTGTACCGAGACTTTCTGTTTCCATCACAGCTGTCGTAAAAATTATACGGTATGACTTTACCCGCATAAAAACTGTGGATGGAAACATGGTTATAGTGGAAACGTGGTTATAGTGGAAACGTGGTTGTAGTGGTTATAGTGGAAACATGGTTATAGTGGAAACGTGGTTATAGTGGAAACGTGGTTATAGTGGAAACGTGGTTATAGTGGTCATAGTGGAAACATGGTTATAGTGGAAACGTGGTTGTAGTGGTTATAGTGGAAACATGGTTATAGTGGAAACGTGGTTATAGTGGAAACGTGGTTGTAGTGGTTATAGTGGAAACGTGGTTATAGTGGAAACGTGGTTATAGTGGTCATAGTGGAAACATGGTTATAGTGGAAACGTGGTTATAGTGGAAACGTGGTTGTAGTGGTTATAGTGGAAACATGGTTATAGTGGAAACGTGGTTATAGTGGAAACGTGGTTATAGTGGAAACGTGGTTATAGTGGAAACGTGGTTGTAGTGGTTATAGTGGAAACGTGGTTATAGTGGAGACGTGGTTATAGTGGTCATAGTGGAAACATGGTTATAGTGTAAACGTGGTTATAGTGGAAACGTGGTTGTAGTGGTCATAGTGGAAACGTGGTTGTATTGGAAATGTATTTGTAGTGGTCATAGTGGAAACATGGTTATAGTGTAAACGTGGTTATAGTGGAAACGTGGTTGTAGTGGTCATAGTGGAAACATGGTTATAGTGGAAACGTGGTTATAGTGGAACCGTGGTTACAGTGTATTTTGTGTATTTTGTGCTCTATTAGAAAGTGTTACAGTGGAGGTATCAATAGTTTTTGCATATTAATCTCCGTCATTTAGGAATGTGTGCATGCGTATGTGTCGCGTCCATTGAAAACTTTGTTTATGACAGGGTTATAGTGATTTGTTTCACAATAACGACTTTAATCAAACTCTCTAATTTCTCCTACTTTAATGTACATTCAAACTGTTGTGGAAAAAATCTTACACAGGGACACTCAAAGTAAATTTTAATGTCAATCAGGGGCTCTTCCTGGGCAGACCCAGCAGTTGTCTTATATATGACTAGACACAGACAAGTTATATTTGCACGATTTAGCATAATTAATTCATCGTTACCGTTTTGTTTCATTCATGTGATCGACCAATACTGGTTCATAACATGTGACAGACCAATACTGGTTCATAACATGTGACAGACAAATACCTCACGAGGCTTCTCGTCTCTAAGAAGAGACCTTGAAACTGAGATCTTTCGTTCGTTCTCAAAACACGGTCTGGGCGCACTGACAAATTACAGCTACTAAGTGAGGATTTGTACAGTCAGCCACTTGCATGAACACAGAAATTGAAATTGGTTTATAGAACAGCACATGACTAGAACACAGAAATTAGTTATAAGAAAAACACAAACATTATAATTCCATTACAAAAGTCAGCCCTGGTCTTTATTTAATCAAGCCTTATATTCAGCCCTGATCTTTATTTAATCAAGCCTTACATTCAGGTCTCTGAACACAACAATGGCTACTGGAGAGGGCCTAGCTGAAAAGCTGAAGAGGCTTCAACAGTACTGCACTTGTGGCTGGCTAATCAATGCTTTCCAGCCTGCCATTTCACAATACTGCTTTTAAATTGAGGAGGTAAGACCATGGAATGAAATGGTGTGTTGTTTACTCCAAATTGTAACACCTTAATCACACAAACAGTCCCTGTACTTGACATAAGTGATAGCTGTGTTGATGACTCCTGTACAACAGGAGTTCTCATGTGCAGGAAAATTCTCAGCAACATAATATCAAATTAAGACCCTACATCTGTATGATGGATATGGATGGTATTTCAACCAGCATCTGGTGCCTAAACATTTGATTAATGTATTGATTTGATTTATGAAGACTTTTCACTTCACTACTGTAGGCCTACGTCTCAAAGCCCTTTACATTGTAAGTGGGTATCTCACCTCATCTGCTAGCAATGTGTAGCAACAGTGAGCAGCAACCACCTGCTTGAAGTTAGGAGCGCAGCTTTGTTGTAATGCGTCTGTGTGTAGCTGGTGTAGAGGAGTCAGGCGCAGGACAGCAGATATGAGTAATAATAGCAATTTACTCAATAATAGTCACAAAACACTACAAAATAATGCCAAGCCCACAAATACGGACCACAATAAACAAACACTCACAAACAAGCATGGGGAACAGAGGGTTAAATAATGAACAAGTAATTGTGGGATTGAAACCAGGTGTGTAAAACAAGGACAAAACCAATGGGAAAGAGCCTACTCCATCTCAGTGTCCAGCTGGCGTCTGTACGTTCCGTCTTCTGTCCGCGACCGGTTGATCTATTGGGCCCACACGTCACCCTCCTCTGGTCATCCTGGGATCGGTCGGACAGTGCGCGGACAGTGCGCCCGTTCCACAACGGCCGTGGTCGCACCTGTTGGTGGACTTCCTGACTGATCTTCCTCCCTCACAGGGCAACACCACGATCCTGGTCGTTGTGGATTGGTTTTCTAAGTCCTGCCGTCTCCTCTCTTTGCCCGGTCTCCCTACGGCCGTCCAGACTGCGGAGGCCCTGTTCACACACGTCTTCCGGCACTACGGGGTGCCTGAGGACATAGTCTCTGATCGGGGTCCCCAGTTCACGTCCAGGGTCTGGAGGGCGTTTATGGAACGTCTGGGTGTCTCGGTCAGCCTCACCTCAGGTTTTCACCAGGAGAGTAACGGGCAGGTGGAGAGAGTGAACCAGGATGTGGGTAGGGTTCTGCGGTCATATTGCCAGGACCGGCCAGGGGAGTGGGCGGCGTTCATCCCATGGGCAGAGATGGCCCAAAACTCACTCCTCCACTAACCTCTCTCCTTTCCAGTGCGTACTGGGGTATCAGCCGGTTCTGGCACCTTGGCATCAGAGCCAGATCGAGGCTCCTGCAGTGGACGAATGGTTTAAGCGCTCGGAGGAGACCTGGGACGGAGGGAGGATGATTAGTCAGGAAGTCCACCGACAGGTGCGACCACGGCCGTTGTGGAATGGGTAGGGGTTGTAACTTCCCTCTGGGCAGGTGCCTAGGAGTCTTGCACTGGGCGCACACGAGCAGGAGGAAACATAAACCCTCACGTCCTTGGCCAAGGTGGACCACCAGTACTTCCCACTAAGACCGCGCTCTGTCCGACCGATGCCAGGATGACCAGAGGAGGGTGACGTGTGGGCCCAATAGATCAACCGGTCGCGGACAGCAGACGGAACATTCAGACGCCCAGCTGGACACTGAGATGGAGTAGGCTCTGTACGTAACGCCCGCTCGATGTCCGCGTCCAGCTCCCACACTACCGGTGCCACCAGGCAGGAGGCTGGGAGTATGGGAGTGTGATAAATGGACCGCTCCTCTGTGTCATACATCCGGGACAGTGCGTCTGCCTTAGCGTTCTGGGAACCTGGTCGGTAATAAAGGGTGAAAACAAAATGGGTAAAGTACATGGCCCACCTTGCCTGGCGAGGGTTCATTCTCCTCGCCGCCCGGATGTACTCCAGGTTGCGGTGGTCAGTCCAGATGAGAAAAGGGTGTTTAGCCCCCTCTCCACGCCTTCAGAGCCTTGACGACAGCCAACAGCTCCCGGTCCCCCACATCATAGTTTGCAGGTCCCGGAAAATCTCGTCAACAAAGGCCTCGAAGACTGATGGAGCATTCATCAACCCGTACGGCATGACGAGGTACTCATAGTGCCCTGAGGTGGTACTAAATGTCGTCCTCCACTCGTCCCTCTCCCGGATACGAACCAGGTTGTACGCGCTCTTGAGATCCAATTTTGTGAAGAAGCGCGGCCCGTGCATTGACTCGATCGCACTGGCTATGAGAGGCACCGGGTAGCTGTACCTCACAGTGATCTGATTGATACCCCGATAGTCAATACACGGACACAGACCTCCATCCTTCTTCACAAAAAAGTATCTCCAGGAGGCAGGTGAGGTGGAGGGCCGAATGTATCCCTGCCCCAGGGATTCGGAGACATGTGTTTCCATAGCCGCCATCTTCTCCTGGGACAGAGGATACACGTGACTCCTGGGAAGTGCTGCATCTACCAGGAGATTTATCGCACAATCCCCCCCTCGATGGGGTGGTAATTTAGTCGCCCTTTTCTTACAGAAGGCGAGAGCCAAATCGGCATATTCTGAGGGGATGCGCACGGTGGAGACCTGGTCTGGACTTTCCACCGTAGTCGCACCGATGGAAACCCCTACACACCTCCCCGAGCACTTTCGTGACCACCCCTTGAGAGCCCTCTGTTGCCACGAAATAGTGGGGTCATGACAGGCTAACCAGGGTAGGCCCAGCACCACTGGAAACGCTGGAGAATCAATAAGGAAGAGACTGATTCTCTCCCTGTGACCCTCCTGCGTAACCATGCCTAGTGGAGCGGTGGCCTCCCTAATCAGCCCTGACCCTAATGGTCGACTATCTAGGGAGTGCACAGGGAAGGGCATATCCACAGGAACAATGGGGATCCCTAAACTATGGGCAAATGAACAGTCTATTAAATTCCCAGCTGTGCCTGAATCTACAAGCGCCTTATGCTGGGAATGCGGGGAAAAGTCCGGAAATGTAATAAACACATACATGCGAGCAACAGGGGGCTCTGGGTGAGCCTGGTGCCGACCTGGGGTGACACGACAGTGCCCTGCCTGCTGCCTCGACTCCCTGAGGAACCCCCCCAGCACCGACCAGCAGTGTGCCCTCTGCGGCCACAGATGGTGCAGGGAATGGCCCCTCCTCCAGTCGCCCTAAGCGCAGCACCTCCCAGCTCCTTGGGCATCGGAGCAGTGGTGCTGGGGGATGGAACTGACAGGCCCCGTTCCGGACGTCCGCGGATAGCCAGCAGGTTGTCCAGCCGGATGGACAGGTCCACCAGCTGGTCCAACGTGAGGGTGGTGTCTCGGCAGGCCAACTCCCGACGGACGTCCTCGCGCAGACTGCACCGGCAGTGATCGATCAGGGCCTTGTCGTTCCATCCCGTGCTGGTGGCCAGGGTCCGGAAGTCCAAAGCCAAATCCCGCACTCTCCTCGTGCCCTGCCTCAGATGGAACAGACGTTCACCTGCCGCTCGACCCTCAGGCGGGTGGTCGAAAACTGCCCGAAAGCAGCAGGTGAACTCTGCGTAATGGTCCAACGCCGCGTCTCCTTCACTCCATATGGCATTGGCCCACTCCAGGGCTTTGCCTGAGAGGCAGGAGATGATGGCGGACACACTCTCACGTCCCGAAGGAGTCGGGTGGACGGTCACCAGGTAGAGTTCCAGCTGGAGTAGGAACCCCTGGCATCCGGCAGCCGTCCCATAATACTCCCTCGGGAGCACGAGCCGAATCCCGCTCGGACCGGGTGAAGGAGGGGTGGACAGTGGGGACTGCTGTAGTGGGGCTGGTGGAGACGCTGGAAGACCTCCTTCTCTCTCCCATCGATCCATCGTCTGCAGCACGCGATCCATGGCGGTGCCCAAACGTTGCAACATGGTCGCGTGCTGCTGGATGCGCTCCTCTACCGCCACAGGGAGGGCGTCTGCTCCTGCTGACTCCATTCGTCTGGGTGAGTGTTTCTGTAATGCGTCTGTGTGTAGCTGGTGTAGAGGAGTCAGGCACAGGACAGCAGATATGAGTAGTAATAGCAATTTACTCAATAATAATCACAAAACACAACAAAATAATGCCAAGCCCACAAATACGGACCGCAATACAATAAACAAACACTCACAAACAAACATGGGGGAACAGAGGGTTAAATAATGAACAAGTAATTGTGGGATTGAAACCAGGTGTGTAAAACATGGACAAAACCAATGGGAAAGAAAAGTGGATTGGCGATGGCTAGAAAACCGGTAACGTCGACCACCGAACGCCACCGAACGCCATCCGAACTTCGGCGGAAGTCGTGACATTTGTAATGACAACCCACTCCGGGACCATGGTCATTGGTCACAGCAGAGTTCCAGACACAGTCACAGTGTGGTCATTGTCAAGGCTGTCCACCAGTGATCACAACAGTTGGTTCTGGTTTGACACGGCCGTCAACTGGCTCTCCCAGGACAAACCCGGTCGGGTTGATCTGTGGCCTAAAACACTAACAGATGGAACACAGAACCACACTCCAGGTATTTTCACGAGCCAATGCTAATTAAGCAGTAAGGCATGAGAACCTGGGAATTATCATGTGAATAACTCACATTGCTTTAATAAAACTGTTGCCAACATATACAAAAAATTATTAATGATATGTTTTCATTAAAATGTTTATTATATTGAGTAAATTTGTTAAAAATAGTCTGGGCAAAAGCCAGTCGTTAGTTCTGAGATTGTGAAGTTGCTAGCTAAATTCGCCTGGCTCAGAGAAGCTGTCGATTCACATCCCGTTCATATGCATGGCATGATGGAGATCACAAAAAAATACAACGTTCCACAGGTCGAAGAAGCAGACAACAAGGTTTAGACAAACCCAACCTTTGCAAACCAAATGCTAGCCGTGTAGCATAGGGAAATATTGTCAACTCTGGATGTTTTTTTCCAGGAGAGATTAAGTTTTGTAAATTGCCTGCCTGGGCTGTGGAACAGTGGATGTGCATTGATAATTATAATGGAACTGTTAACAGGCACCCAGGAATGGTGAATAACTCCCTGCGGCCAACCAATCAGCATCCAGGATCCAAACAAACCGTTTTATAGCTAGCTAAGCATTCTAGCTGTACCCGAAGACTTCTAGTCTTTGACCTAAGCTAGTTAGCCTTGGCTTGAAAATGTACCTCTAACTTCCTTCGAAATGGTATTCACTAGTTCATCTGACTCTAGGGAAGTCAAAGTATCAATGTAATTACAGTGCTGTAACATCAATGTTTGGTATGCATGTTGTAGCTGTGATAAGTACAAGGTACTGTGGAAGCACATCAAAACCCCACTGTCTTATCATGGTTACATTAGCACAATGTAATGACCATATGAAGATTGTGTGGCATTGTTTCTGGGCATGACAGGGCAGGGGGAGGAACACAGACATCTGCTAGGGAGGAATTAAAAGGGGTCAAGCCATAAAAAAATATCTCTAGAAATGAAATGAGCTAATCTATGGAGCCAAACCTGACCTTCAGAGCTTTCAGCCAGAAGCCACATGAGTTATCTGTGTGGGGGTGGGGTGTGCGCACATGGTGTGTGTGCGTGCCTGCGTGTGTGCACTTGACTGAATTCTCATAAAGAAATGGAAATTAATTGGAATCATCATGAGTCAGTCGACAGACACTAATATTGAGAGGAAACAGTTCCTGTCAAATGTCTGTGTGTGTGTGTGTGTGTGTGTGTGTGTGTCTTCCTAACGTAATTGAGGATGGCTCGTGGACAAAACATCATTCCAATCTCCCCCTCACTTTTGATGGGAGAGTTTATGTGGTGCATATTTTTTTATTTGAACACAATTCCGTGATTGTACTGGACTTTTCATACAAATTTACTGAATCAGATTATGAGATAAAGCTTTCAATGTCTTCATGTAAATTAATGTTCATTGCCTTGTGGCGTAGAGTGATTTGAAATCTGCCGATTCCGTGTGAATTATCCAGATTGACTCTGGCCATTTGGATCATTTCCTGTAGGTAGAAGGAAAAACCGTCGACCAAAACGCTGAATCCAACATTTTCTTATTGTCATGCTCCATTGAAATTTCCACATTTACAGGGCCAACAGTTTGAATCCCTTGGGTACACAGTGCAGTACTTTAACAGGAGGATAAAAACAACTTTCACTGGAGAAGAATTCCACTTTCTATCTTTTTCTTAAATGCTTACAGCACATCCTTACCTTGAACTGTAAAACCATGAATGGAATCATTGCTGAGCCATGCGCCCACTTTCCCTGGAAAATCAATATTATGGGGCGAGAGAGAAAGAAAGGGGAGACAGGAGGGAGTGGAGAGAGAGACAGAAGGATGGAGAAAGCGAGATTCCTGGCATATCTAGTTATAGGCCAGTGAGTGGTCCATCAATGGTCTGGACTCTGGTTTGGCCTGATGAGGAGGGATGAGCGGAACAGAAAAAGTCTGCCTCACAGAGCACGTATACGCACACACACACGCACACATGTCGAACCACAAACACACACACACACACACACTGGAACTAGGCCTAACACTATAATTTCTCCAGTGATTTAGATCCAGGAACCGTGTTGTCGCTGCTCTAACTAATCAGCCATGACATCCTGCTCTCCTCTTTACTTCACGCTCTATTGATTATTGAAATACTCTTGAAACACACTGCCATTTTCATTACCCTGCCTTGTCTTTCTTTCCTCCTTTCACTCAATCTTTTCACTCACTCTGTAATGGCGTCTCCAATTCCTCTTTTAGCCTTTTCTCATCCCCTTCATTTTCCTCATTTGATAGTTGGAGCTGATTATTCTGAACGGAGAGCCACGTTTTCACATACGTCTCCTCACTCCAACTCTCCCTCTTCCCATCTCTCTCTCTCGCTCTCTCCCATTCCTCTTCCCATCTCTCTCTCTCGCTCTCTCCCATTCCTCTTCCCATCTCTCTCTCTCGCTCTCTCCCATTCCTCTTCCCATCTCTCTCTCTCTCTCCCTCTTCCCATCTCTCTCTCTCGCTCTCTCCCATTCCTCTTCCCATCTCTCTCTCTCTCTCCCTCTTCCCATCTCTCTCTCTCGCTCTCTCCCATTCCTCTTCCCATCACTCTCTCTTCCTCTTTCCATCTCTCTTCCTCTACCCATCTCTCTTCCTCTTTCCATCTTTCTCTCTCCCATTCCTCTTCCCATCTCTCTCTCTTCCTCTTTCCATCTCTCTTCCTCTACCCATATTTCTCTCTCCCATTCCTCTTCCCATCTCTCTCTCTTCCTCTTTCCATCTCTCTTCCTCTTTCCATCTCTCTTCCTCTACCCATCTCTCTTCCTCTACCCATCTTTCTCTCTCCGATTCTTCTTCCTATCTCTCTCTCTTCCTCTTTCCATCTCTTCCTCTACCCATCTCTCTTCCTCTACCCATCTTTCTCTCTCCCATTCCTCTTCCCATCTCTCTCTCTTCCTCTTTCCATCTCTCTTCCTCTACCCATCATCTATACAGGTACAACACTGGTACTGCTGTTGTATTGTGGAATCTTCGGTTGATACATTGAATTATATAAAAATAAGATTCTAAAAAAAGAAAGACTGGCTACTAAATAAACAACAACATGTACGTGGATGATGGTTACAGTATGTACAACTTGTTATATACAGTTGTGGCCAAAGGTTTAGAGAACGACACACATATTAATTTCCACAACGTTTGCTGCTTCAGTGTGTTTAGATATTTTTGTCAGATGTTACTATGGAATACTGAAGTATAATTACAAGCATTTCATAAGTGTCAAAGGCTTTTATTGACAATTACATGAAGTTGATGCAAAGAGTCAAAATTTGCAATGTTGACCCTTCTTTTTCAAGACCTCTGCAATCCGCCCTGGCATGCTGTTAATTAACTTCTGGGCCACATCTTAACTGATGGCAGCCCATTCTTGCATAATCAATGCTTAGAGTTTGTCAGAATTTGTGGGTTTTTGTTTGTCCACCCGCCTCTTGAGGATTGACCACAAGTTCTCAATGGGATTAAGGTCTGGGGAGTTTTCTGGCCATTGACCCAAAATATTGATGTTTTGTTCCCCGAGCCACTTAGTTATCACTTTTGCCTTATGGCAAGGTGCTCCATCATGCTGGAAAAGGCATTGTTTTTCGTCACCAAACTATTCCTGGATGGTTGGGAGAAGTTGCTCTCGGAGGATGTGTTGGTACCATTCTTTATTCATGGCTGTGTTCTTAGGCAAAATTGTAAGTGAGCCCACTCCCTTGGCTGAGAAGCAACCCCAAACATGAATGGTCTCAGGATGCTTTACTGTTGGCATGACACCGGACTGATGGTAGCGCTCACCTTGTCTTCTCCGGACAAGCTTTTTTCCGGATGCCCCAAACAATCGGAAAGGGGATTCATCAGAGAAAAGGACTTTACCCCAGTCCTCAGCAGTCCAATCCCTGTACCTTTTGCAGAATATCAGTCTGTCCCTGATGTTTTTCCTGGAGAGAAGTGGCATCTTTGCTGCCCTTCTTGACACCAGGCCATCCTTCAAAAGTCTTCGCCTCACTGTGCGTGCAGATGCACTCACACCTGCCTGCTGCCATTCCTGAGCAAGCTCTGTATTGGTGGTCTCCCTGATCCCGCAGCTGAATCAACTTTAGGAGACGGTCCTGGCGCTTGCTGGACTTTCTTGGGCGCCCTGAAACCTTCTTCACAACAATTGAACCGCTCTCCTTGAAGTTCTTGATGACCTGATAAATGGTTGATTTAGGTGCAATCTTACTGTCAGCAATGTCCTTGCCTGTGAAGCCTTTTTTGTGCAAAGCAATGATGACGGCACGCGTCCTCGCAGGTAACCATGGTTGACAGAGGAAGAACAATGATTCCAAGCACAACCCACCTTTTGAAGCTTCCAGTCTGTTATTCAAACTCAATCAGCATGACAGAGTGATCTCCAGCCTTGTCCTCGTCAACACTCACACCTGTGTTAATGAGAGAATCACTGACATGATGTCAGCTGGTCCTTTTGTGGCAGGGCTGAAATGCAGTGGACATGTTTTTTGGGGATTCAGTTAATTTGCATGGCAAAGAGGGACTTTGCAATTAATTGCAATTCATCTGATCACTCTTCATGACATTCTGGAGTATATGCAAATTGCCATCATACAAACTGAGGCAGCAGACTTTGTGAAAATTAATATTTGTGTCATTCTCAAAACGTTTGGCCACGACAATGTAAATAATTCAAGGAATTAATGGTCATAGGATGTTCCTCAGGCTATGGCAATCATATACATATCTGACAGTAATAGTTGTGGTTTCTCCCTCACCCAAAATAATTACCAGCTTTGTTATTAGTAAATGCACAGGAATTGATTGAGATATTTTTGTGAAAAAAATAACTTATTTGGGAGTATTTCTCACAGTAGAGGAAAAAGTGCCTCTCTTTCTCTACCTCCCCTCTCATATAGTGACCACATAGACACTCCTTTTTAGGTAGCCATGTCTTTTTGTCTCCCTTTTTCTATAGCCAGTTGGTGGTCGATGAGCCTGTATTTGGTCAGGATCTGTCTCTGTTTTGTATCTGACAGAGTACAGATATTCTACCAATTTGTATTCTCTTTTGAGGGACAAATAGCAATTTAGTTTATTCTGTGTTTTTGTTTCATTTTTACAGTTTATCAAATGAGGTTTTAATTTCTGTCACATTCTGATTGATTTCCCTGTGTTTGGGTAATAGGGTTGTTTAGTTTTTTAACAGCTGAAATATGGGACTATTTTCAGGGTTCAGCTCTTGGGTTTCCAGCGCTTTGAATTGTAAGGATGTTTTGGGGCTTAATTTCAAATGGTGCCAAAATGTTTGTGTCCTTTTCTTTATGTTTACAATTGAAGGGAATCGTCCGAGTTCCACTCTGTTTGCATTATTTGGTACTTTCTTTTGGATGTTCGGGATAAATCTTCCTCTTCCCATCTCTCTCTCAATTCAATTCAATTCAAGGGGCTTTATTGGCATGGGAGACATATGTTAACATTGCCAAAGCATCTTCCCGTCTCTCTCTCCATCTCTCTCTCTCCCTCTTCCCAGCTCTCCCTCTCCCTCTTCCCAGCTCTCCCTCTCCCTTTTCCCATCTCTCTCTTTCTCTCCCTCTTCCCATCTCTCTCGCTCTCTCTCTCTCTTCCTCTTCCCATATCTCTCTCTCGCTCTCTCTCTTCCTCCTCCCATCTCTCTCGCTCTCTCTCTCTCTTCCTCTTCCCATATCTCTCGCTCTCTCTCTTCCTCCTCCCATCTCTCTCGCTCTCTCTCTTCCTCTTCCCATCGCTCTTTTCCTCCTCCCATCGTTCTTTTCCTTTTCCTCTTCCTCTTCCCATCACTCTCTTCCTCTTCCTATCTCTATTCCTCTTCCCATCTCTCTCTTCCCATCTCTCTCTCTCAGTATTGTTATTCCTTTCAGAAGAGCTAAAGAAATCAGAACTCAAACTTCTTCATGTCCGTTAGAAGTTTGTGTGTGTGAATGACAGATGTGAGCAGTAGCATGCTACAGTAGCTGAGCTCTGAGGCGTCTTACTGAGAGAAAGACATCTTCCTTTGTACAACTGAGGCTCCTAGCACGCTCCAGTAACGCTCCTACTGAAACACACACACACACCTCCACCCTCTCCTCCCTCCTTGGCTCCTTTGTCTACCTCTACTCCTCTTCCCTCCCTCCTTCTCACCTGCCTGTGTCTTATTGTAATGTAGGTTAAGCTGTATTGTTGACGGTCACAGAAGACTTGGTCATGCCTTTCACCATGGATAAGCACCGGCGTAAAGGAACGAGGGAGAGCAGAGTGACACTCCTTCTTTCTGCCTGAGATGTGATACAGGTATACGGGGAAGAGAAGAACAAGAGAGGGTGGGGGTAATGGAGGGTGTGTTTCAGCCTGTTTCAGGGTTTCTTAATGTTGTTCTGTCTCTGCGGGGTTAGTCGTCCGTCGTACGCCGTGTCACACTCCGTAAAGCGGGAACCCCAAAGGGAGTGTGGTACTGAGAGGGACAGGGAGAGAGAGGGATTGTCTGAAGAGCGAGGGAAAGGTGGAAGAAGGCCTGGAGGTATGCAACCTTATCAAAGTGACTGGCCCTGAGGGGAAGCATACATGACTACCCTTAACCCATTCTTCTGTTGTGTTCTCTAGCTCTGGAACAGGCTTAGCTTGGCAGAACTGGGGCTACAGGAGCAGATGGGGCTTAAACAGACAGGAGTTAGTGTATAAATTGGGAGAATGTTTAAGTTAAGATATTCAACATGTTCCTGAGTATTTATTTATTTCAGAGAGCTTCATCAATTACAGCACTCTAGTTTATTGCCTGTTACTGCTAACAAGTTCCACGGTTTCTTTGCATGTATTACATTGTTCGCGTACAAGGTTACCTACAGTATTTACAGAACAAAAAAGTCCAGGACAAACATATTCCCCTATTGCCGTACATGCTGTACTTTATTGGGCAATTAGGGAAATGTGTTCCACTGACAGTGCTCTGGCCTAGTTGAGGTGCATTCTGGGACCATTTGACAAACTGTTCCATCCTGTGAAGAGAGGAATATCTTGTGAAAAGGTGTTAAAGCTGTGGTTCTCTGGAGGGGACATTGTGTTTTACTCTCATCTCCTCCAGCTCTGTTTTTTTATCTGGTAATATATCCTCCTGCTATCAAGACCACCGCCCGCTCCTCTCCTGGTGCTCTATTCATCGCTCTCTCCACCTCTCTCTCCACCCATCTATCCATTGTTCTCTCGCTCTCTCTTCACCTCTCTCCAACCCTCTATCCATTGCTTTCTCTCCCTCTACCTCTCTCTCCACCCCTCTGTCCATTGTTCTCTCCCTCTCCACCTCTCTCTCCACCCATCTATCCATTGTTCTCTCGCTCTCTCTTCACCTCACTCCAACCCTCTATCCATTGCTTTCTCTCCTTCTACCTCTCTCTCCACCCCTCTGTCCATTGTTCTCTCCCTCTCCACCTCTCTCTCTACCTCTCTGGGAAACATATGCATGGGAAACATATGTTAACATTGCCAAAGCAAATGAAGTAGATAATAAACAAAAGAGAAATAAACAATAAAAATTAACAGTAAACATTACACTCACAGAAGTTCCAAAAGAATAAAGACTTTTCAAATGTTATTATGTATATATACAGTGTTGTAACGAGCCTCTCTCTCTGTGTGTGTCTCTCTCTCTGTGTCTCTGTCTCTGTCTGTCTGTGTGTTCCATTAGCATTGATTCTATATTCTGTCCAACGGAGTATTTAATAGCAGACCAGCCCTAGCTGCCTGTTATTATGAACCCTGTGTAGTAGGACCATGGAGGCATCAGTTAGGCCCTCTCACACCTGGTTGAAAGCACCCACAGTGTGCATTTGATTCAAGTGCATTGGTTGTGGCTCCGTGGAGAAGGAACTTATCACTAGGTGACATTCATTGTTGATGTGTAATATGTAAATGCCTTGTTCACACATTAAGGCTTTTACACAGCAGAGATGAGACGCTAGTGGCTGTACAAAGCCTGTTTACTCGCACTGTGTTAGATGAAACCCCTCTGTGATGAAAGCTTTATCTGTAGAAGCTTCTCTAATGTGACGTTGATAAAAGGTTATCATATTTGATTTATCTCAGTGGAGAAATGAATTGGTTACATTTAAAATACTCAACATTACAAACACGTCAACAACTAAACCATGCCAACGGTCATTGTTTAGTGGTTGGTTACAGTAGCAGAGAGATCTGTCATCTGCATTGTGTGTGTTTGTGTGCATGATTATATGTGACCCCATTTACACCTTGTATTAAATATGCAAACTGTATGTGCATTTTTATTGACATAACAAGAAGAAAGCATGTTAATGCCAGGTCTCATAGTGATCAGAATGTAAACAGATTTGCATGACTGCCTCCGGAGGTGGACGAGCTCTCATTGTTCCTATCTCAGCTCAGTGTAAATGCAATCAGGCCTGTCTGACCACATTCCGTGAGCAGCGTCATCATTGCTCCGCCTAACAGAATTCCTGCGTTATTCAAACTCCGCTCCAGTGTTCCACCTATTGAATGTAAAGCAAGGGAAGAGCAGACTGTCGCACGAATATTTAAATGTGGTGTTAACATGTGACCACCTGCTGTGCTCAAATGAATCAATGGTGGATCATTTTTGTTTTAATGGTTTGGGATGTTGTGTTCATCAACACTGTAACAGTCTCTCTCTCCCCTTCAGACTTTACCTATAAATGAATTTCCTACATATTGTCTTTGCGTTGTCCGGTACACTATAGGCAATGTTATTTCAGATATTTCTCTTGGTCTTTTGGAAACCGTAGGCGTAGGCCTATACTGCAGATAATCTTGTTACAAGAAAAAAAGGATGAAATGACCGATGCGCTATGTTCTCCAGGCTGAACTTTTAGACCCTGACAAAGCTCCCCTATTGATTAGGCCTACATTTTCAGGGACAAAACAATTTTCCTACCCTATCCTACCTACAACAATAATTGCATTCATCACAATTAAAACCAGAGAGCGACATCTGCTTGGTAATGTCCACAAAGCAAATATTGCATTCAACAGTTACCTGACCTACAGCAGGGCTCTCCAACCCTGTTCCTGGAGAGCTACCATCCTGTAGGTTTTCACTCCAGCCCTGTTCCTGAAGAGCTACCATCGTGTAGGTTTTCACTCCAACCCTGTTCCTGAAGAGCTACCATCCTGTAGGTTTTCACTCCAACCCTGTTCCTGGAGAGCTACCATCCTGTAGGTTTTCACTCCAACCCTGTTCCTGAAGAGCTACCATCCTGTAGGTTTTCACTCCAACCCTGTTCCTGGAGAGCTACCATCCTGTAGGTTTTCACTCCAACCCTGTTCCTGAAGAGCTACCATCCTGTAGGTTTTCACTCCAACCCTGTTCCTGGAGAGCTACCATCCTGTAGGTTTTCACTCCAACCCTGTTCCTGGAGAGCTACCATCCTGTAGGTTTTCACTCCAACCCTGTTCCTGGAGAGCTACCATCCTGTAGGTTTTCACTCCAACCCTGTTCCTGGAGAGCTACCATCCTGTAGGTTTATACTCCAACCCTGTTCCTGGAGAGCCCTTCACGGCGTAGTGTGTTACCAATTGTTTTCTTGGTGACTATGGTCCCAGCTGCCTTGAGATCATTGACAAGATCCTCCCGTGTAGTTCTGGGCTGATTCCTCACCGTTCTCATGATCATTGCAACTCCACGAGGTGAGATCTTGCATGGAGCCCCAGGCCGAGGGAGATTGACAGTTCTTTCGTGTTTCTTCCACTTCCATAATCGCACCAACTGTTGTCACCTTCTCAGCAAGCTGCTTGGCGATGGTCTTGTAGCCCAATCCAGCCTTGTGTAGGTCTACAATCTTGTCCCTGACATCCTTGGAGAGCCATGGGCCATGGTGGAGAGTTTGGAATCTGATTGATTGATTGATTGCTTCTGTGGACAGGTGTCTTTTATACAGGTAACATACTGAGATTAGGAGCACTCCTAATCTCAGCTCGTTACCTGTATAAAAGACACCTGGGAGCCAGAAATCCTTCTGATTGAGAGGGGGTCAAATACTTATTTCCCTCATTAAAATGCTAATCAATTTATAACATTTTTCACATGCGTTTTTCTGGATTTTTTTGTTGTTATTCTGTCTCTCACTGTTCAAATAAACCTACCATTAAAATTATAGACTGATCATTTCAAACGTACAAAATCAGCAGGGAATCAAATACTTTTTTTCCTCACTGTATGAGGAGTGGTACTCAGTGATGTGTTGTTGGATTTGCCCCAAACATAACACTTTGTATTCAGGACATAAAGTTAATTTCTTTGCCACATTTTCAGTTTGACTTTAGTGCTTTATAGCGAACAGGATACATGTTTTGGAATATTTTTTGTTCTGTACAGGCTTCCTTATTTTCACTGTAATTTAAGTTAGTATTGTGGAGTAACTACAACATTGTTCATCCATTCTCAGAGTTCTCCTATCACAGCCATTAAACTCTGTAACTGTTTTAAAGTCACCATTGGCCTCATAGTGAAATCCCTAAGTGGTTTCCTTCATCTGCCTGTATCTTTGTGGTGACTGGGTGTATTGATACACCATCCAAAGTGTAATTAATAACTTCACCATGCTCAAAGGGATATTCAATGTCAGATTTGTTTATTTGTACCTATCTACCAATAGGTGCCCTTCTTTGCGAGGCATTGGAAAACCTCCCTGGTCTTTGTGGTTGAATCTGTGTTTGAAATTCCCTGCTCGATTGAGGGACCTTACAGATAATTTTATTTTTGGGGTACAGAGATGAGGTAGTCATTCAAAAATCATGTTAAACACTATTATTGCACAAGGAGTGAGTCCATGCAGCTTATGTGACTTGTTAAGCAAATTTTTACTCTTGAACTTATTTAGGCTTGCCATTAACAAAGGGGTTGAATACTTATTGACTCAATTTCAGTCTTTCATTTTTAATTAATTTGTAAACATTTCTAAAAACATATTTCCACTTTGACATGATGGGGTATTGTGTGCAGGCCAGTGACACAGCATCTCTTTAATCCATTTTAAATTCAGGCTGTAACACAACAAATGTGGAAAAAGTCAAGGGGTGTGAATACTTTCTGAAGGCACTGTAAATGAGCCTCCGCTGAGCCGGTCTTGGTGCCTGATGAGAGAGACAGTTCCTGAACTCAAACAATGTCTTTGCTGGTATCATAAAACAGCTTAGATGGGAAGGCAGGGACAGAACCAGCCACCACCCAGATATAACACAGTAGGACCTAAAAATACTCTGAGTCCACAAACTGAAGCCAGACTCATTCGTGATGAAAGAGGACAAGAATGGTTCGAGATACGCGACACAGTTTCAATAAACAAGCTGAGAAACACCAAAATCCAATGGAAAGAGACACTGAGAATCGTCGCAGCTGCATGTAGGCTTTGAGGACCCAGGGCTCTTCCCTGTGGCATCGCTGGAAAAACATCTCTAAATTACCCGAACATTCCCCAGCCTTTTATCTACACCCTAGGTGAAAGCTCGCCAACGATGACAACGTGTGGTATACCATGGCTCCAATGGGACTCAACACCTTTTCATCAATGCTGCCCCGTCTGTGCAAGGTAATAACATTTTGTTCAAATAACTAGGCTGCTTTACAGTATATTAATAGAATGAACATCTCTCACGCACACACACACACACATCACGTAGGAATACCAACCATTACTTCAGGGCGACTACTATCCAGCAGGTCTGGAGGCCAGAGAGATAATGAGTGGCACATGGCTGAAAGCTCTCTTAGGAGTTATTGGAAGCCGCCCACTGAAAACAGCTGGGTGTGACAACAAGGCAGTTGTTCCTGAGAAACAGCACCCAGCTGCACTTGAGACCCCGGCGTTAGTCAGCCACTTCACTAATTGCACACTAAACAGAAATGTGCAAGTCATTGTGTATCATAAATAAATAGCTGTCGATGCTGTGACCATTTGAAAGAAAATTGTCTTGTTGGTTTCTGTTCTGATCTGATGTATCCATGCCTTTGCTACAATGTTTCAGGGCAATAATACATGATGTTAATTCATTGCTATGAGGTAACTTACATTACATTAGAGGTAGTCTATTAATATGCATAGATATGTGATTTTTGCAGAACCATCGACAGCTTCCTAGAAACCACTGGAACTATCAACCAGTGCTTGGGCAGTTTGCTTTACATGGCAGTCAATACGAATAGAACTTGACAACCAGTGTTCGTGAATGAAGCATCACGTTTTGCAGAAAAATGTAGGTTTTGGGATTTATTGTTTTTTTTATGCTGGTAACCCGTTGTATAAAAGCAATAATGCACTCGAATCCATATGTTATGACATCTTTATCGTGGCTGTGGTGGTCTACGCCACTTGGCTTCGCATCATTTGAATGAACATTCCTCATTACCTTGGCAATCAAACGTCAGTTGATAGAACATTCCACATTACCATGGAAATCCAACATCATTTGGGTAGGATTGAAAACCTACAGGAAGGTAGCTCTCCAAGAACAGGGTTGGAGTGAAAACCTACAGGATGGTAGCAAAATACCATGGAAATTATTGCATCACAATACCAGGCAGCCATAGTACCAGTCCGCATTAACGTAGTAATAAGGAATTTCCCTCGAGCACGCCCACAAATTGGGGAAAACCAACATTCTTTCCTATTGACCCCCATTGTAAAAGAGGCAACTTCGTCGTAATTTTTTTAGTTATACAGAAATAACAAAACATGCCGAAATCTGCTGTGTTGTTCAATGTACATGTAGCCAGGTAAAAAATCCCGACCTACGGTTCGCAATGCTCCCACGTAGGGAAATAGAGCCTGCGAGAAGTGCCCTGTGGCTTCAAGATATTCGGTGTGGGAAATGTGGGGACGCGGTGTCCAAGTAGGCTACACTTAGCTATGTGTGTGGAAAACATTTAGTTATAGGTAAGACATTTTAACTTGTTTAGTATAGTCCACTTGTAACTCCACTCACTACTTGTGGTGTATAGTCCGTTTGTTTGTTGTTGGTCTTGGCTAGCTTAATGTTTCGGTTGGTAGCTAGCTAGCACTGAAAAGCATTGTCATGGAAAGGGGCATGAGGGAAGCCCTACAATGACGTTTTTCTAAGTCGTGAAAAGGGAGCAGGCAATGTTGAAAAGTCATCTTTAGACATGTACTTTTCTTAAATGTAGTTTCGTAGTTCACAAAAACAATCAGACAAAATAATTGTGTTTGAAAAATGTCAAGTTTTTGCTGTGAGCCAATGGGGTAACCTAGGTAACCACAGGTTTTCTCCACAGGCGGGCAGGGTCGCGACGTTCTATCTAATACCGACTGGGTCTTTTGCAATTGTGCCCATTAGTTTACCATTCATATCCAGGGTTAGAGCTTCCAGTTAGTTATTGGTCAGCCAAATGATCGTGGTCACTGTTATAACCGTTAAAATTATTTTTTAAATATCCCATACATATTCTTCTCTCCTCCACTCCTGACGGCATGTGCTGTCATAGAAATATAATGAAACGAATGGACATCCCTGTCACGACTTCCACCGAAGTCGCCTCCTCTCCTTGTTCGAGCGGCGTTCGGCGGTCGACGTCACCGGCTTTCCATCGCTGCTCAGTTATTCATTGTTCCATTTGTTTTGTCTTGAAGGTCTCTCCAGCGCCTCGACTAGCACAACCGGATCTACATCTACCCGTCCCTCCTGGATCCAGTCCCAGTGGGATGCGTCTCTCCCTTCCCAGGGAGTATGATGGGACAGCAGCACGGTGCCAGGGGTTCCTCCTACAACTAGACCTTTATCTGGCCACCGTCCACCCAGCTCCCTCGGGAAGGGAGAGGGTGTCCTCCCTCGTCTCATGCCTCTCGGAGAGAGCTTTGGAGTGGGCCAACGCCGTGTGGGGAGAGGAAGACGCGGCGTTGGACCACTTCGAGGAGTTCACCTGCCGCTTCCGGGCCGTCTTTGACCATCCACCTGAGGGTAGAGCGGCGGGAGAACGGCTCTTCCACTTGAGGCATTGGACGAGGAGCGCCCAGGAGTTCGCCCTGGAATTCCAGACCTTGACCGCCGGAGCGGGATGGAACGACAGGGCTCTCATCGACCACTACCGATGCAGCCTGCGTGAGGACGTTCGACGGGAGTTGGCCTGCAGGGATGCCACCATCACGTTTGACCAACTGGTGGATTTGTCTATCCGGTTGGATAACCTGCTGGTCACCTGCGAACGTCCAGATACCCGCTACCTCTCATTGCTACAGTGATAGAGTCCATGCACGGGGCGTGCTCCTTCACTAAATTGGATCTCAGGAGCGCGTACAATCTGGTGCGTATCCGGGAGGGAGACGAGTGGAAGACTGCGTTTAGTACCACCTCAGGCCACTATGAGTACCTTGTCATGCCGTACGGGTTGATGAATGCTCCATCAGTCTTCCAATCCTTTGTAGACAAGATTTTCAGGGACCTGCACGGGCAGGGTGTAGTGGTGTATATCGATGACATTCTGATATACTCTGCTACACGTGCCGAGCATGTGTCTTTGGTTCGCAGGGTACTTGAATGACTGTTGGAGCATGACCTGTACGTTAAGGCTGAGAAATGCCTGTTCTTTCAGCAGGCCGTCTCCTTCCTAGGTTACCGCATTTCCACATCAGGGTTGGAGATGGAGAGTGACCGCATTTCAGCGTGCGTAATTGGCCAACTCGTACCACGGTAAAAGAGGTGCAGCGGTTTTTAGGGTATGCCAATTACTACCAGAGATTTATCCGGGGTTTTGGCCAGGTGGCTGCTCCCATTACCTCACTGCTGAAGGGGGGCCCTGTGCGTCTGCAGTGGTCGGTTGAGGCGGACAGGGCTTTTGGGCAACTAAGAGCTCTGTTTACTTCGGCTCCCGTGATGGCCCATCCGGATCCCTCTTTGGCGTTCATAGTGGAGGTGGACGCGTCCGAGGCTGGGATAGGAGCCGTGCTCTCTCGGCGCTCGGGCACGCCACCGAAGCTCTGCCCCTGTGCTTTCTTCTCTAAGAAGCTCAGTCCGGCGGAGCAGAACTATGATGTGGGGGACCAGGAGTTGTTGGCTGTGGTTAAAGCTCTGAAGGTGTGGAGACATTGGCTTGATGGGGCTAAACACCCTTTCCTCATCTGGACTGACCACCACAACCTGGAGTACATCCAGGCAGCGATAAGACTGAATCCTCGTCAGGCAAGGTGGGCCATGTTCTTTACCCGGTTTGTGTTTACCCTGTCCTACAGACCAGGTTCCCAGAATAGGAAGGCAGACGCACTGCCCCGACTGTATGACACAGAGGAGCGGTCCATGGATCAGACTCCCATTCTCCCGGCCTCCTGCCTGGTAGCACCGGTCGTGTGGGAGCTGGACGCGGATATTGAGCAGGCGTTGCATACTTAGCCCGCTCCCCTCCAGTGTCCTGTCGGGCGCCAGTACGTTCTGCTTGCTGTCCGTGACCAGTTGATCTATTGGGCCCACACGTCACCCTCCTCTGGTCATCCGGGGATCGGTCGTACGGTGCTTTGTCTTACTGGGAAGTACTGGTGGCCCACCTTGGCAAAGGACATGAGGGTTTATGTTTCCTCCTGCTCGGTGTGCGCCCAGTGTAAGGCTCCTAGACACCTACCCAAAGGTAAGTTACATCCCTTACCCATTCCACAACGGCCCTGGTCGCACCTGTTGGTGGATTTTCTAATGGATCTTCCACTTTCACAGGGAAACACCACGATCCTGGTCGTTGTGGATCGTTTCTATAAGTCCTGTCGTCTCCTCCCTCTGCCCGGTCTTCCTACGGCCCTACAAACTGCGGAGGCCATATTTACACACGTTTTCCGGCACTACGGGTGCCAGAGGATATAGTATATGATTGGGGTCCCCAGTTCACTTCGAGAGTCTGGAGGGTGTTCATGGAACGTCTGGGGGTCTCAATCAGCCTTACCTCAGGTTTCCACCCCGAGATAAACGGGCAGGTGGAGAGAGTGCACCAGAATGTGGGCAGGTTTCTGAGGTCCTACTGCCAGGACCGGCCGGGGGAGTGGGCGACGTTCGTGCCCTGGGCAGAGATGGCACAGAACTCGCTCCGACACTCATCCACTAACCTCTCCCCCTTTCAGTGTGTATTGGGCTATCAGCCGGTTCTGGCACCATGGCATCAGAGTCAGACCGAGGCTCTTGTGGTGGACAATTGGTTCAGGCGCGCGGAGGAGACATGGAAATCCGCCCATGATCACCTCCAGCAGGCCACGTTGCGCCAAAAGACCAGCGCGGACCGTCACTGCAGTGAGACCCCAGTGTTCGCACCAGGGGACAGGGTCTGGCTCTCGACCCGAAACCTGCCCCTCTGCCTTCCCTGCCGGAAGCTGGGTCCGCGGTTTGTGGGGCCATTTTAAAGTCCTGAGGAGAGTGAATGAGGTGTGTTACAGGTTACAGATTTCTCCCGATTACCATATTAACCCCTCAATCCATGTGTCTCTCCTCAGGCCGGTGGTGGTTGGTCCGCTCCAGGAATCTGAGGTGCGGGAGGTTCCTCCACCCCCTCTGGACATCGAGGGGGCCCCAGCGTACTCCTTCGTTCCATCCTGGATTGAGGCGCCGGGCGAGGGCCTTCAGTACCTCGTGGAGTGGGAGAGTGCGGCCCAGAGGAGAGGTGCTGGGTTCCGGTGGCTGATGTGTTGGACCCTGAACTGCTGCGGGATTTCCACCATCGCCCTCCGGGTCGTCCCAGAGGCCGGTGTCGGCACACCGCTGGAGCCGCTCGTCAAAGGGGGTACTGTCACGACTTCCACCGAAGTTGCCTCCTCTCCTTGTTCAAGCGGCGTTCGGCGGTCGACGTCACCGGCTTTCTAGTCATTGCCGCTCAGTTATTCATTGTTCCATTTGTTTTGTCTTGTTCCCTTCACACCTGGTTATCATTCCAGTAATTACGGCATGTATATATTCCTCTGTCCCTCATCATGTCGTTGTGTGGAATTGTTCTATGTTTCATGTCGTGTGAAGAACCAGGCTAGGTTCTACCGGATAACGTGTTTTCACCCGTAATTATTTATTGTATTGTTGTTACATTTATAGACTGTGTTATTTCGTCACGCTTGTCACTTTAGTTTTTGGCTAGAGGAGTGTTTGACGCATTGTGCGTTCATTCGTTTGTTTTGCTTCTGTCAATAAAGTGTGCGCCTGTACGATACTCTCCGCTCTCCTGCACTTGATTTCAACCCCAGTAGCGCACACCATTGACAGTCCCCATTCAAGTCAATGATGTCATAATGGGTGGACTGGCGGCCATTGTGAGTGTACCCATAGGAACAAAGCAGGAAATTAAAGCAGGAAGTGTACCCATAAATAATATGCTTCGATTTGTTGATTAAATTCAACTGACATTACAAAAAATACATTCCATTGCATGAGCCACATCATTTGAATGAACATTCTACATTACCATGGAAATTATATTATCACAATACCAGGCAGCCATTGCGAGTGTACCTATGAGTTTACCAGTCAAAATGCCAGAGTTAGAGGTTCCAAGCCCGTTCTATTCATTATATGTCTATGTGTGCTGCTGCTGCAGTGCGGGGGCGTTGCCTAGGCCAGTGTTTCCCATCCACAGGGGGTACTTGAGAAGACTCATGAGACCAAAGGCCTACTGGTAAATGCAAATGAAGGGGTACTTAAAGGGTATTCTGGGCAGAGCAAAATGTACTTGGTCGTACAGTAACCGAAAACGGTTGGGAACCACTGGCCTAAGTAACCAAAGACTGGTTTGCTACAACACCTTGCTTGTTTGAGCAAGGAGCAACAAAGTTTCATCACGTTGTTATGAGTCAATGTTACCATAGAAATGGACTCACCCGCACGAATGCCCGGGCCGTCCTGTCTTCAGTCAGCTCTTCGTCCTGTCTTCTGTCAGCTCTTCGTCCTGTCTTCAGTCAGCTCTTCGTTCTGTCTTCAGTCAGCTCTTCGTCCTGTCTTCAGTCAGCTTTTCGTTCCACAAGAAAAGCCTGGTTATGACGGTTATTTTATTTTCATCCATAACCGTTGGTAATAGTGTTATATGGTATTTGTGCCAGCCCTACCAATAGAGGACTGATCCCAGTCATTTGTTGTGTGTGTGCGTGTGTGTGTTTTGGTGTGAGTCAGAGGTTGAGAGGTGTTCAAAGGCTTCGAGAACAGAGGAGACATTAGAGCTGTCTGTGTCACTCAATTAACGAGTGGCTTATCAAGTCTCTGCCGTGACTCTATTAGTGAATAGAGAGATCAGACACACTACTTCTTCATGGGTCGCGCCTCCATCACTTGGTTGCGTCACGCTACTGTTATGAACGTTCTAAAGACCTCTCCGCCGTAGTGGCTCCCAAAAGTCGAGTGGTGCCCAGTCATTCTTAACAAGGGCTAATGATTGTTTAGTCTAAATTACATAGTGGCTTGGAAATATGACGACATTTCTTAAGTAGGCAAATAATTAGTAGGAAACACTTATCATTATGATCTCATCAAATTTACCTTAGACAGATGGAAATGTTGCCATTAGCTAGAAAGGTTAATCTAAAATACCTAGCAATGCTAACATAGCTAGCTAAAGCCGGTGCTGTCGCATCAAAGTTAGCAAGCTAGCTAACACTATACTACATAAAAATAAAGAAAATAACCTTTATTTAACCAGGTAGGCTAGTTGATAACAGATTCTCATTTACAACTGCGACCTGGCCAAGATAAAGCAGTGCGACACAAACAACAACACATGGAGTTACACATGGAATAAACAAACATACAGTCAATAACACAATAGAAAAAGTCTATATAAAGTTTGTGCAAATTAGGTAAGATAAGGGAGGTAAGGCAATAAATAGGCTAGAGTGGTAAAATTACAATTTAGCAATTTAACACTGGAGTGATAGATGTGCAGAAGATGAATGTGCAAGTAGAGATACTGGGGTGCAAAGGAGCAAAACAATTAATAAATAACAGAATGGGGATGAGGTAGTTGGATGGGCTATTTACAGATGGGCTATGTACAGGTGCAGTGATCTGTGAGCTGCTCTGACAGCTGGTGCTTAAAGTTAGTGAGGGAGATATGAGTCTCCAGCTTCAGTGATTTTTGCAATTCATTCCAGTCATTGGCAGCAGAGAACTGGAAGGAAAGGCGGCCAAATGAGGAATTGGCTTTGGGGGTGACCATTTAAAGTCAATCTGACAACATCACAATAATGACAAAAAGGCCTACCTTCAAACTCAGTGCATCTTTGCTTGACATCATGGGAAAATCAAAAGAAATCATCCAAGACCTCAGAAACAAAATTGTAGACCTCCACAAGTCTGGTTCATCCTTGAGAGCAATTTCCAAATGCCTGAAGGTACCACGTTCATCTGCACAAACAAAAGTACGCAAGTATAAACACCATGGGACCACACAGCCGTCATACCGCTCATGAAGGAGACGCGTTATGTCTCCTAGAGATTTTGGTGCGAAAGGTGCAAATCAATCCCAGAATAACAGCAAAGGACCTTGTGAAGATGCTGGAGGAAACAGGTACACAAGTATCTATATCCACAGTAAACAAGTCCTATATCGACATAACCTGAAAGTCCGCTCAGCAAGGAAGAAGCCACTGCTCCAAAAACGCCATAAAAAGCCAGACTACGGTTTGCAACTGCACATGGGGACAAAGATCTTACTTTTTGGAGAAATGTCCTCTGGTCTAATGAAACAAAAATAGAACTGTTTGGCCATAATAACCATTGTTATGTTTGGAGGAAAAAGGGGGAGGCTTGCAAGCCAACCGTGAAGCACAGGGGTGGCAGCATCATGTTGTGGGGGTGCTTTGCTGCAGGAAGGACTGGTGCACTTCACAAAATTATGTGGATATATTGAAGCAACATCTCAAGACATCAGTCAGGAAGTTAAAGCTTGGCCTCAAATGGGTCTTCCAAAGCATACTTCCAAAGTTGTGGCAAAATGGCTTAAGGACAACAAAGTAAAGGTATTGGCGTGGCCATCACAAAGCCCTGACCTCAATCCTATAGAAAATGTGATGGCAGAACTGAAAAAGCATGTGCGAGCAAGGAGGCCTACAAACCTGACTCAGTTATACCAGCTCTGTCAGGAGGAATGGGCCGAAATTCACCCAACTTGTTGTGGGAAGCTTGTGGAAGGCTACCCGAAATGTTTGACCCAAGTTAAACAATTTAAAAGGCAATGCTAACGAATACTAATTCAGTGAATGTAAACTTCTGACCCACTGGGAGTGTGATGAAAGAAATAAAAGCTGAAATAAATCATTTCACATTCTTAAAATAAAGTGGTGATCCTAACTGACCTAAAACATGGAATTTTTTACTAAGATTAAATGTCAGGAATTATGAAAAACTGAGTTTAAATGTATTTGGCTAACTTGTATGTAAACTTCCGACTTCGACTGTATGTTCCAGTCAGACATGGTGATTACCTGAGCTGACCTCTAGCCACAGTAAATGAAGTTCAGGATCACAGTTTAATCTGCTGTCCGCACTCTCCTCTTCCTCTCCTCTCTTATCCTCCTCTCCTCCTCTCTTATCCTCCTCCTCTCATATCTTCAGACACTGTTAGGGGTTCACCTAGGGGTCATGATAGGGGCTGTACCAAATGTTTGATGTATTATAATAATTGATTATGCTTATGTTGTATTAATAGAAGGGGAGGGGTTATAAGACCCCTTCCCTCCTTACATTTATAGGGTCCTAGACTACAGATTAACAATATATATATTCATTATAGAGGTTTAATATCATTCCACAGTTGTTTTCTAGTCTCTCTGCCTCTTATAAAGAAATGGTCTGAGAATGTATGACTGTGAAGACAGAACTCTGCAGGGGAGTGTAAGAGATTACAGACTTGTCAGACATTCCACTATAAATCAACTTGGACATTTACTGCTAAGCTTTTAGATAACACTAAACGTCTTGTTTATATAGCTGTGTAGGCATGGTTTTGGTCTCATGAGTAGAAGGTAATGACGTAGGCAGTTACATCACAGGGGGTTGACTACGACCATGATAAAAGCAACTTGGGACCTTTTCTATTTTGCAGAACTTACTCGGAAACATGCGTGCTATGTTTCTGGTTGTCAACTTCTGTCTGCAATTGCATTAATAAAGGTTTTGAAAGATTTAATTAAAGATATTGTCATAATGCTAATTTCACCATTGAGCCAATGATTGACAAGGAACCAGGAAACGAACCCCAACAACACCATGACTGGTCCTCACCTCTTTCAATATCTTCTAAATCACTGTGGGAACATACACACACACACACACACAGAGCCATCATTTTTACCCTGGAATGGGTTTTCTGGCTCCTCTTATATTATAGCCAATCTGGAGGGCAGCGGAGGCAGCTTTTGATACATTGAGTGAACATGAGAGTAGACATGATAAGAACAGGGAGAGAGGGGGCTGGCTGTGTGTGTGTGCACGCGTTCTAGCGGACCCAGATGTGGACCCAAACCTCATTAGGATTCCCCTCTTCCTACAGGAGAACCAACCGCTGGCCACGCCTATAAATCAGTCTTCACCACACACTCTTGTACTGCCTGTCTTAATGGACTACTGTATGAGTGACTCACTCTGTCTGCCACTCTGCTCTCTCCCTCCCTCTCTCGCTCTCCCTCCCCCTCTCCATCTCTCGCTCTCCCACCCCTCTCCATCTCTCGAACTCCCGCCTCTCTCCATCTCTCGCTTTCTCGCTCTCTCACCCTCCCTCCCCTCTCCATCTCTCCAACTCTCTCACCCGCCCCCTCCATCTCTCGCTCTCTTGCTCTCTCACTCCCTCCCCCCTCGCCATCTCTCTCCCTCGCCATCTCTCTCCACCTCTCCATCTCTCTCTGACTCACTCCCCTCCCTCCCTCCCTATCCATCTTTCTCACCCTCCCTCCCCTCTCCATCTCTCTCATCCGCCCCTCCATCTCTCGCTCTCTTGCTCTCTCACTCCCTCCCCCCTCGCCATCTCTCTCCCTCCCCTCGCCATCTCTCTCCACCTCTCCATCTCTCTCTGACTCACTCCCCCTCCCTCCCTCCCTCCCTATCCATCTCTCTCACCCTCCCTCCCCTCTCCATCTCTCTCACCCTCCCTCCCCTCTTCATCTCTTTCACCCTCCCTCCCTCTCCATCTCTCTCTCTCTCTCACTCCCACCTCCTCTCTCTCTCTCTCTCTCTCTCTCTCTCTCTCTCTCTCTCTCTCTCTCTCTCTCCCCCTCTCCATATTCCACTCGCTCACTCTCTTCCTCTCCTTATCTATGCATGTCCATTTTTCACTCTGGCCAGTGTATTAAAGTGGGAGATGGTGACTGGCTCTGTTTTTACTTCTAGAGTAGATTCATTTCCACCATATTGATTAAAGAGACCTGGGGTTTCTCTCCCTTTGTCTCTGTCTCATTTACTCTGCTTGACTGTCACTGTACTTCTCTCCCTCTCTCTCTCGCGCTCTCTCTCTCTCTCTCAATTTCAAGCATGCAGTGCACACACACCCCGCCTATTTGATATTTCCTAGGCCTTTCTCCTAGTATGACAGCTCAGATTCTACCAGTTTCAGCCTTTCATACAGCCCAGAGTACAAACTTTTCTTCTCCTCCACTCTTCCATTTGTACATGTCAATGGCCTCTCTATTGTACAGTCTCCTAACCAGAAAGAATGTGTGCGTGTGTGTGTATTAATGTGCATGTGGTGGTGGAGTAGCAGTTGCGTTCATAGAGAAATGAAAAGAGCTGGCCCAGGGTGGCAGGTCTAGGGAAACGTCTATCTGCAGGAGGGGGGGTGGCCTTTCTAATCAGAGCGAGAGCTCTGTGTTCACGTGTGTGTGTTTTGTTCTCCTGTACTAAAGCCCAGTATTTCATGGAGCTCCTCTGGTAGATAATATAGTGTTTTATTTCCAGCAGGTCTGAGTGTTTCTTCTCCAAGGCAGAAAGCAGCTTAATGGAGCTCTTTGTTGTTGACGGGTCAGGGCATCTTACTGCCTGGTGCATTTCTATGCTAAAAACACACACATTTTAAATACTTTATTTGAATCCACAAATCACATTACATCATAAAGGATTCAAACATTTCAAAGGTTGTTGATGCAAGGACATTTAAGGAAATAAAAAGCACCTTCCCCATACAGCTACAGTAGGCTGCCCATAACGGCTGAAACAGAACAGTACCTTCTCCACACAGCTAGGCTGCCCATAACGTCTGAAACAGACTAGTACCTTCTCCTCCACACAGTAGGCTGCCCATAATGTCTGAAACAGACGAGTACCTTCTCCACACAGCTAGGCTTCCCATAACGGCTGAAACAGATTGGTCCCTTCTCCTCCACACAGCTAGGCTGCCCATAACAGCTGAAACAGGACAGTACCTTCTCCATACAGCTAGGCTGCCCATAACGGCTGAAACAGAACAGTACCTTTTCCATACAGCTAGGCTTGCCTTCACTGCTGAAACAGAACAGTACCTTCTCCATACAGCTAGGCTGCCCATAACGGCTGAAACAGAGCAGTACCTTCTCCTCCACACAGCTAGGCTGCCGATAACGGCTGAAACGGAGCGGTACCTTCTCCACCACACAGCTAAGCTGCCCATAACGGCTGAAACAGAGTGGTACCTTTTCCACACAGCTAGGCTGCCCATAATGACTGAAATAGAGCGGTACCTTCTCCTCCAAACAGCTAGCCTGCCCATAACAGCTGAAACAGAGCAGTACCTTTTCCTCCACACAGCTGGCTGCCCATAACGACTGAAACAGAGAAGTACCTTCTCCACACAGCTGGCTGCCCATAACGGCTGAAACAGAGCGGTACCTTCTCCTCCACACAGCTGGCTGCCCATAACGGCTGAAACAGAGCAGTACCTTCTCCTCCACACAACTGGCTGCCCATAACAGCTGAAACAGAGCGGTACCTTCTCCTCCACACAGCTGGCTGCCCATAACGGCTGAAACAGAGCGGTACCTAGCCTGTAATCTGCAGTCCAACCTGCATCTGTATCCCAGGCTGACTAGGTGTGAAATGAGGGGCTGGTATTTGAGCAGCGTTTCAGAAAAGGCCTGCTCCGTGTAACAATGGAATGAGCAGTCCACTTCCAAAATCAGCACGTCCCTCTGGCCTCACCCCACAACAACAATATCAGGCTTGTTCGGCATACAAAAAATACACATGTACATCAAACCAGGCTCCTTTGACGAGAATGTCTGTATGTGTGCTGTTGGTGAGAGCACCTCAGTAGCTACCAGGTCGACAAGGCAGTCATGTCTTGCAATGTACAAGTCTTTGTATGAACGGCAACCATTAACATGTGCAACAGACTCCATTACATTTAACTCAGGGTGTAAAATACAGAATGGATCGTGGGTTGCATGGTACCAGAGTGCTAGGTTGTATTTTGTTTGGTAGCCTCTCCTCAACAGTAAGGTGAGAATGTCCACACCAATGGCAGCATTCTGGTACATGGAATGGGAGACAGTGGTCAGCACAGTCCCGAGCAGAGAGTTTCACAGTCCCTGCACACACACACTAACCTTGTGGCGACACACAATTCAACCCCTACCCTAACCTTAACCCTAACCCTAGCTACTAACCCTTAATCTAACTTTAGCTACTAACCATTAATCTAAACCTAGCTCCTAAACCTTAATCTAACCCTAGCTCCTAACCCGTAATCTAACCCTAGCTCCTAACCCTTAATCTAACCCTAGCTCCAAACCCTTAATCTAACCCTAGCTCCTAACCCTTAATCTAACCCTAGCTCCTAACACTAAGTCTAACCTTAACCCTAAACCCCTTAGAAATGGCATTTGACCTTGTGGGGACTAACAAAATGTCCCAAGTTGGTCAAATTTTTGTTAACTATACCAGAAGTCCCCACAAGTATAGTTAAACATGTCCATACACACACACACACACACACACACACACACACACACACACACACACACACACACACACACACACACACACACACACAGTATCTACATGGTAATGGTGATCTCATGTGGCTGGGGACTCTCCTCTCCTCGTCTGAGAAACACTTATCTGGAAAGGCCACTCAGCAGGGTTACTTCTTTTATTTATCTTTCCACCTCTTTTGCTCTCTTTCCCTCTCTTTATCCCCCCTTTTCTCTCTTTCTCTCTCCTTCTGTAACTCCTCCTACACTCTCTCTTCCTTTGAATTTCTACCTTTCTCCTCGCTGACTCCTCCCTCCGTCAACCTCTCTCTGACTTTTCTCTTCTCTCTCTTTTGTCTCTCTCTCCTTCTTCCTCCACCCTCAGGGGTTAAAGTAAGCCGGTACCATCCAGCAAAATAAATAGTGGCGGGTACGCCGTGCCGATTTGAAAATGAACCTATCACAATAATTAAAACAAAAGCATCTGTGTTGGCGAGTTTGTGTTGACGCACAAGAGTGTGTTTTCGGCTCATACTGAGAGTAGAGCCACTGAATTCCCTACTTTTAGCCCTACTCGGTAAGCAGTACATCATGCACGCCAGAAAAATGAGCGTCCCTGTTTCTATTGTCATAAGGTGGGACACATGATTAATGATTGCTTCCTGCTAAAACGCAAACAAGGGATGCCTCTCCGTGCCAAGCCGCCAACCGGTGTTGGGCTAATTCGTACGGTTGTGAGGTCTGAAACGAAACAGGTGCCTCAGGGTAAATGTAGTTTGAAAGTTCCAGTCCACGACCGCAGTTATGAACCGTTAATTTTCGAGGGGTTTGTGTCCCTAACGAATGACGAAGCGTCTCAGCGTCCGGTTAAAATCCTTAGAGATACTGGTGCGGCACAGTCGTTTATATTGTCTGATGTGTTGCCCTTATCCGACGATACATACTGTGGTTCCAGTGTGTTAGTTCAGGGTATTGAAATGGGTTTTGTCCGAGTGCCATTGCACTTTGTGAATGTGCACTCTGAGTTAATCAGTGGCATATTCAGAGTGGGGGTACGTCCTATGTTGCCAGTAAAAGGTGTGACCTTTATAATGGGTAACGATATTGCCGGAGGAAAGGTAGTACCCGTATTGGAAGTAATGGATAAAAGTGACCACTCTCTCTCCAATGAGCTGGCACAGAATTATCCACATGTGTTCCCCGCTTGTGCTGTCACTCGTGCTCAGGCACAACAAATGGGTGACGTGATAGATTTGTCGAACACTGTTTTGTTCAAAGAGTTTGATCAAGAGGATGGGTTGTGTGCTACCTCTGGGAAGCTGTTGCCCTCTGACAAACAGCCCAGGGAAGAATTGAAGGATAGTGAACTTATTGCTGAGGCAATACAGTTACCAGTCACTCGTGAGCAGCTGATTGCTAACCAGAAGGTTGACAAGAGGCTTGCTAAATGTTTTTCTAGTGTTGTCTCATTGGAAGAGGTAAAGAAGAAGAACGTGGCTTACTTCATTGATGGTAATCTCCTCATGCGTAAATGGACATCCCATGTTGACGCGGACGGAGATTGGAATGCTGTTTACCAAATAGTGATTCCTACAGCCTTTCGACAAAATGTGCTATCCCTTGCTCATGATCACCAGTGGTCCGGTCATTTAGGAATCACCAAGACTTATGATCGGGTCCTTCGACATTTCTTTTGGCCAGGTTTAAAACAAGATGTGGCTTGGTTCTGTCGAACATGCCACACATGTCAGATAACAGGAAAACCAAATCAGGTTATTCCTCCTGCTCCTCTTTGTCCAATACCTGTTATAGGTGAACCATTCGAACATGTGGTGGTTGATTGTGTTGGACCGTTACCTAAGACAAAATCGGGTAACCCGTTTCTGTTAACAGTTATGTGTATGGCAACGAGATACCCCGAGGCCATTCCTCTGCGAAGGATTACTGCTCCGGTGGTGAGTAAAGCCTTAATTAAATTCTTTTCGACATTTGGGTTACCTAAGGTGGTACAAACTGATCAAGGTACCAATTTCCTATCAAAGCTCTTCAAGCAGGTGTTAAAATCCTTGTCAGTTAAGCACCGTGTGTCAAGCGCCTATCACCCAGAGTCGCAGGGTGCTCTGGAACGTTGGCATCAGACACTGAAGTCTATGCTCCGTAAATATTTTGGGGAATCTGAGAAAGATTGGGATGAGGGAGTTCCTCTAGTTTTGTTTGCTGCTCGTGAAACAGTACAGGAGTCCCTAGGGTTCAGCCCAGCTGAACTAGTGTTTGGTCACACAGTGAGAGGACCAATGAAAGTTCTTAAAAAACAGTTTTTGTCCCAAGAGTTGTGTGCGTGAGATGAGAATGTGTTGGACTACGTTACTCGCTTTCGTGAGCGCCTACACCAAGCATGTGCTCTCGCAAAGGAAAAGGAAGCTCTGTCTTCCTCACAGAGGAGTATGAAAAGACACAGATAAACAAGCTGTTTCTCGTCCACTACAGCCAGGTGACCAAGTTCTGGTGTTATTGCCCGTTCCAGGATGTTCACTGTCAGCTCGTTTCTCTGGTCCTTATTTAATTGAAAAGAGATTGAGTGAAACTGATTATGTGCTTCAAACTCCTGATACAAAACGTCAATCTCGTGTGTGCCACATTAACATGTTGAAAGCATACCAAACCCGACCCATCACCCAGGTAGATAGTTCAGACACAGCGGTAGGTACTGCTGTCTCATCTGCTTCTACTGCTATGATAGTAGGCTGTCCTGTTAAGGATGTTGATGGAGATGGATTAGAGTTGCGCAATACTCAGCAGCAGTGCGTTAGATTGCCCAACTCAGAAATGCTACTGTATCTCCAGTCAAGTCTGGTTCATTTAACGGATGGACAGGCAGATGATATGGTGAGGCTACTACACAGTTTTCCATGTCTCTTTAATGACGTTCCTTCTCGTACAAACGTGTTGGAACATGACATTAATGTTGGAAATGCTGCCCCTATCAAGCAACACCCATATCGTGTCAACGCTTCTAAAAGGAAGATAATGAGGGATGAGGTGAAATATTTTTGGGAGAATGACCTGGCTACGCCAAGTTCAAGCCCTTGGAGTTCTCCTTGTATTCTGGTTCCTAAACCTGATGGTACGTCCAGGTTATGTACGGATTATCGCAAGGTAAATTCTGTCACAATGCCAGATTCGTTTCCGTTACCCAGACTGGATGATTGCATCGACACTGTTGGTGCTGCTACTTATGTAACTAAGTTAGATCTTTTAAAAGGTTACTGGCAGGTTCCGTTAACCTCACGTGCTTCTGAGATTTCTGCATTTGTGACTCCAGACAACTTCCTACAATACTCAGTCATGGCTTTTGGGATGCGGAATGCACCAGCCACTTTCCAGCGCCTGGTTAACTCAGTGTTAGCTGACGTTCCCAATTGTAGTGCCTACCTTGATGATCTATTGATTTATTCGTCTGAATGGTCAGATCGTGTTAACACTCTAAGGGAAGTATGTGAACGTTTGGCAGCTGCTTCTCTAACCCTAAACTTGGCAAAGTGTGAGTTTGGGAAGGCCACTGTTACCTATCTTGGCAAAAAGGTCGGACATGGACAGGTGCGCCCTGTTGATGCCCAGGTCTTGGCTATAACTGCATTCCCCGCACCTACCACCAGACGAGAGCTACGCCGCTTTTTAGGGATGGTTGGCTACTACCGTAGTTTCTGTAATTTTTCTGCGGTAGCGGCTCCATTGACCGATTTGCTCAGTCCGGCTAGATCGTTTGTGTGGTCTCCTGATTGTCAGGTAGCTTTTGATACCGCTAAAGCACTCTTAAGTACTACCCCTGTACTTGCTGCTCCGGATTTTGAGCGACCTTTTAAACTTGAGGTAGATGCTAGTGCCAGAGGTGCTGGTGCTGTTCTACTGCAGCAGGACAAGAGTGGAGTGGATCATCCTGTTTGTTATTTTTCTCGAAACAAATGTCAGGCTAATTATGCAACCATTGAACAAGAAGCTCTAGCTTGTTATTGGTATGTAGCACTCTTGGTTTGTAGCTCTCGTATGCATTACTCTGTTGTTTAGTAACTAGCTCTCGTGTATGCATTGTTCTCTCTTGTTATTTAGTAGCTGGCTTGTTTTGTAGCTACAGAGCTCTAGCTCTGTTTAGTATTTGGTGAAGCCCAGTTGATGTTGGTTTGTTTGTGCGTGCTATCGCTCTTGTTTAGGTGCCAACATCTCACATTAACTGTGAGTTTGTACTGTTGTGTTGCATTGCTGTTTGTTTGTTGGTGGAAAAGGGGATAACTAGACAAGTCGCCCATGGGCATACATTACCCGTAGGGCAATGGGCATACATTACCCGTGTTAAATACATTAGTTAGAACTGGGCGGACCACCCACTGTATTTAATTGGTTAGGTAGCTAGCTGTTCGTGACGCAGGTAGATTAGCTTAGGGGTTTTTGAATGTCTATTATTTCTTTCCTTGGGTCCAGCTCAGCCCCTTTTCCCCACACCACTTTACCGTGTGTTTACAATAAACCATTTGTGTTTGACGGTAGATTTAAGTTGTCTGTGTTTTATTTCTGTTCTCACTGTTCCTTTTCACTGTAATAATTTGCATAAGATATGTTGCGGGTCTCGATTCCATTCCCCCGAGACCAAATTACACAAATTACACTATTATTTATCATTAATGCATGTCAGAGGCATGCCAAATGTGCGAATGGACTTGAAAACATGTGAAATACACTAACTCTAACCCAAAATGCGGTGTGGTTCGTCGAACAGTGCCATTTTGCGAAGGCAGAAGGACAGAGACGCGTGGACGCATCAATTCATGTTACTTGTGCAGGCCTAATGAATGGAAATCACCAAATGTCTTTTTGGTGTTTTGATACAGATGTCACTCTTCATTCCTCAAATGGCGGGTGCACAGAGCACTTAATGGCTGCAGGACTTGTTTTAGAGTCTACGAACGTGCCCAGATTTACAGGAGCCTTTTGAAGGGATTGATTGACAATCAGATGACAACATCATGACTAGTTACATTAATGCCACATTAAAAGGTAATACATGTAAAAGTTAAACATCAACTCTCTACTATTAGGCCCACAGAGATCCTATTAATTGAATAGGGATTCTATAGGTCATTCTATGTTTAGCCCCCCGCAAACAACAACAATTATAATGACAATCTGGGAAGAAAATAAGTCTACTTTCACCCCTGAGTAAACCTGTAACTATGGCAGATGAGTCTCTGTGTGTACGTGAACGTGGTACCAGCAGAAAGCTGTTTGTTTTGATGTCTTTGTTGGTTTTTGTTTGGAGTAAGAAGAGAGCGAGCGAGAGGAGAGGAGAGCGAGGAAGCGACAGCTGCTGAGGGACACAGAGAATAGACACATGCACACACACTCCCACAAATTCCTTGTGATTGGCGTGTGGAAATCTGCTCTTCTCCCACCTAAAAACTGAAAGCAGAAAAAGAAGGTATCTTTAGGAGAATGTTAGTTACAGTAGCTAGTGCCTGTGGGGCCTCTTCACATCCTAGTCTTGGTCTTGGTGTTTTGATTATGTTGTGTTTTGTTGAAACTGTGTTGTAATTAACACACTGCAGCTGAAGTGGAAAGCATCCCTGCCTGTGGTTCCCACGATCCCTCTCTCCACCTCTCTTTTTCTAACCCCTGCTCTCTCTCTTTCTCTTTACAGGCTCTCTTCCACCTGTCCCTCTCACCTGACACTGTCAGCTAATCTCTTTATTTCCCTCTCTCTTCCTCTCACCCCCCTTTTTATTGTGAGCTGAGTTATTTGTAGTTTCCATGCCCTCCTTATCAGTGTAGTGCTGCCGCAGCAAGAGGGAGCGGCGCTCACATTTTTTTTCCCATTAGAGAGTACACAGACCTCGTAAACAAAATTCTGGAAAATGTATTCTGAAGCTGAATCAATGTCCTCCAAGATCACATAATAATGATTTGAATTTGACATATACTGTACAGTATAATAGCATAGTATGCCTACAGTATAATGTTACGCAAAAAACACCTTATTTCTAGTGCGATTTTAGCATGGTTAGCTGAAGCTGAATAGTCGCATTTTCAAAACTCAGCAGTGAGCGGCACTAGGCAGGATATACAGTTGAATTCGGAAGTTTACATACACCTTAGCCAAATACATTTAAACTCAGTTTTTCACAATTCCTGACATTTAATCCTCGTAAAACTCCCCAGTCTTAGGTCAGTTAGGATCACCACTTTATTTTAAGAATGTGAAATGTCAGAATAATATTAGAGAGAAGGATTTGTGTCTCATCACATTCCCAGTGGGTCAGAAGTTTACATACACTCAGTTAGTATTTGGTAGCATTGCCTTTTAAATTGTTTAACTTGGGTCAAACGTTTCGGATAGCCTTCCACAAGCTTCCCACAACAAGTTGGGTGCATAACTTCCTGACTGATGTCTTGAGATGTTGCTTCAATATATCCACAGAATTTTCCTGCCTCATGATGCCATCTATTTTGTGAAGTGCACCAGTCCTTTCTGCAGCAAAGCACCCCCACAACATGATGCTGCCACCCCTGTGCTTCACGGTTGGCTTGCAAGCCTCCCCCCCTTTTTCCTCCAAACATAACGATGGTCATTATGGCCAAACAGTTCTATTTTTGTTTCATCAGACCAGAGGACATTTCTCCAAAAAGTATGATCTTCTCCCCATGTGCAGTTGTAAACAGTAGTCTGGCTTTTTTATGGCGGTTTTGGAGCAGTGGCTTCTTCCTTGCTGAGCGGCCTTTCACGTTATGTCGATATAGGACTCGTTTTACTGTGGATATAGATATTTTGTATCTGTTTCCTCCAGCATCTTCACAAAGTCCTTTGCTGTTGTTCTAGGATTGATTTGCACTTTTCGCACCAAAGTATGTTCATCTCTAGGAGACAGAACGCGTCTCCTTCCTGAGCGGTATGACGGCTGCGTGGTCCCATGGTGTTTATACTTGTGTACTATTGTTTGTGCAGATGAACGTGGTACCTTCAGGTGTTTGGAAAATTACTCCCAAGGATGAACCAGACTTGTGGAGGTCTACAATTTTGTTTCTGAGGTCTTGGCTGATTTCTTTTGATTTTCCCATGATTTCAAGCAAAGAGGCACTGAGTTTGAAGGTAGGCCTTGAAATATATCCACAGGTACACCTCCAATTGACTCAAATTATGTCAATTAGTCTATCAGAAGCTTCTAAAGCCATGACATAATTTTCTGGAATTTGCCAACCTGTTTAAAGGCACAGTCAACATAGTGTATGTAAACTTCTGACCCACTGAAATTGTGATACAGTGAATTATAAGTGAAATAATCTGTCTGTAAACAATTGGTGGAAAAATAGCTTGTTAACAAGAAATTTGTGGAGTCGTTAAAACGAGTTTTAATGACTCCAACCGAAATGTATGTAAACTTCCGACTTCAACTGTATGCTTTGACTGAAACAAAACACAAGAAAGACAAAAAGTTAACACCATCTTCTCTAATTCAAGAAGATCTATATGTACACTACCATTCAAAAGTTTGAGGTCACTTAGAAATGTCCTTATTTTTTAAAGAAAAGCAACATTTTGGTCCATTTGAAATAACATCAAATTGATTCGAAATACAGTGTAGACATTGTTAATGTTGTAAATTACTCTTTTAGCTGGAAACGGCAGATTTTGTTATGGAATATCTACATAGGCGTACAGAGGCCCATTATCAGCAACCATCACTCCTGTGCTCCAATGGCACGTTGTGTTAGCTAATCCAAGTTTATCATTTTAAAAGGCTAATTGATCATTAGAAAACCCTTTTGCAATTATGTTAGCACAGCTGAAAACTGTTGTACTGATTAAAGAAGCAATAAAACTGGCCTTTTTAGACTAATTGAGTATCTGGAGCATCAGCATTTGTGGATTCGATTACAGGCTCAAAATGTCCAGAAACAAAGAGCTTTCTTCTGAAACTCGTCAGTCTATTTTTGTTCTGAGAAATGAAGGCTATTCCATGCGAGAAATTGTCAAGAAACTGAAGATCTCGTACAACGCTGTGTACTACTCCCTTCACAGAACAGCGCAAACTGGCTCTAACCAGAATAGAAAGAGGAGTGGGAGGCCCCAGTGGACAACTGAGCAAGAGGACAAGTACATTAGATGTTTAGTTTGAGAAACAGACGCCTCAACTGGCAGCTTCATTAAATAGTACCCGCAAAACACTAGTCTCAACGTCAACAGTGAAGAGGTGACTCCGGGATGCTGGCCTTCTAAAAGGGTTTTCTAATGATCAATTAGCCTTTTAAAATGATTAACTTGGATTAACTAACACAACGTGCCATTGGAACACAGGAGTGATGGTTGCTGATAATGGGCCTCTGTACGCCTATGTAGATATTCCATTAAAAACCAGCCGTTTCCAGCTACAATAGTCATTTACAGCATTAACAATGTCTACACTGTATTTCTGATCAATTTGATGTTATTTTAATTGACAATTTTTTTTGCTTTTCTTTAAAAAACAAGGACATTTATAAGTGACCCCAAACTTTTGAACGGGAGTGTATATTCCAATGAAACTGAGATCAAATGATTGGTATGCAGATGCACTTTGGACATTTCACTGGTAAACCGTGAAGAATTATCATTCACCATTGACAGTGATGGATGGCCTGTTTTGAAATTAGGTTTGAGATTATTAAACATGGAAGAAAAAAAAGCTTGAGACAATATGTGTGGGCATAGGCTGACGTTGCAGTTGGAGGATGCATTTGATGCACATTCTATAATAATATTGAACAGGCTACATTTGTCAGTACAAATGTTGATTGAGGAATGATGTCATTAAATATTGCTCTCCCGCACCTAATAGGAATAGGGTGCCATTTGCGTCACACAAGGACATGGCTGGGGATGAATGGGTTGAGCTCTACTAGAATGTAGAGAGGACACCAATATACGTTCCTACTCAAAGGCCATTGATTTGCTAGGAAGTCGGCACAAGGAAGTCTGTTTTCCTGGGCTCATTTGAAATGAAAAGAAGCCAGCGGACTCGCTTTGGCTTTGCAGGAATTACGTTAAATTCCATTGTCGCTGGGTATTTGTTTGTGTGTTTGTTCAACAACTGTGAGTTGTCATGTCGTGATGGTTGTGTATCTGGCCTGATGGTGTTTATCTAGGACTCTTAGTCTCCTGTGTCTCGACGTGGTTTGTTGGAATCCCAGTGAGGCGCTAATGAGTCGTTTGAATCTCACCGGGAGCTCAGATTAATGTGATCCTGGGGTGTGGCTAACGCTGAGAACTATACTAAACAATACGCTGGTCGTCACGGTAGCAGGGGGTCTTTATCTCTGCTACTGGCCACTTGAGATGTAGGCCCTCCTCCCCTCCATCTGTCCATGCATCCATCTGTCCATGCATCCATCCCTCCATCTGTCCATACATCCATCCCTCCATCTCCTTCTTGCTTAGCTGTGTAGTGCCAGCCTCCTTTTTGCTGTCTTGTATGTATTTTTCTTCTGGCACATCAATCCTGGCCTTTAGAGGGAAAGCTAAATATAACTCACCAGCCTGTATGTACTGGCAGAGGTGTACTGTATTGGGTGGGGGGGGGTGTATCAGCCATCCAACACCTTTTAATCAGTAAATCAGTCTTCCTTGGTGTGGAACCAAGCTTGGCAAAGACTAATTAAGAGACTTTTGCATGTGTGTGTTTGCGATGTGCGCATGTGTGTGTAGCCCTGGGGTATTTTCTGAATGAACAGTTTCTACCATGATTTAAATCTCAGTTTGAATACCTATGTTGGCCTGGAGGAACTGTCAGCACATTCACCACTGTGTGTGTGTGTTTGCTTACATCCCTTAGGAGACCTCACTTCCAGTAAAGTATTGTCTTTTTAAAGTTACCAGACTGACAAATCAACTCCATCCATCTGGGAGAAACACTGCTGTCCATCTCAAACGCACTTCAAAAAGGGAGATCCAGAAATCCCCCTACCTCTCCAGAAATCCCCTACTTATACAGAAATCCCCTACTTATACAGAAATCCCCTACCTCTCCAGATATCCCCTACCTCTCCAGAAATCCCCTACCTCTCCAGAAATCCCCTACCTTTCCAGAATTACCCTACTTATCCAGAAATCCTCTACCTCTCCAGAAATCCCCTACTTATCCAGAAATCCCCTACTTATACAGAAATCCCCTACCTCTCCAGAAATCCCCTACCTCTCCAGAAATCCCCTACTTATACAGAAATCCCCTACCTCTCCAGAAATCCCCTACCTCTCCAGAAATCCCCTACCTTTCCAGAATTACCCAACTTATCCAGAAATCCTCTACCTCTCCAGAAATCCCCTACCTCTCCAGAAATCCCCTACTTATACAGAAATCCCCTACCTCTCCAGAAATCCCCTACCTCTCCAGATATCCCCTACCTCTCCAGAGATCCCCTACCTCTCCAGAAATCCCCTACCTCTCCAGAAATCCCCTACCTCTCCAGATATCCCCTACCTCTCCAGAGATCCCCTACCTCTACAGAAATCTCCTACCTCTCCAGAAATCCCCTACCTTTCCAGAAATCCCCTACCTCTCCAGAAACCCCTACTTATCCAGAAATCCCCTACCTCTCCAGAAACCCCTACTTATCCAGAAATCCCCTACTTATTCTGAAATCCCCTACCTCTACAGAAATCTCCTACCTCTCCAGAAATCTCCTACCTCTCCAGAAATCCCCTACCTCTCCAGAAATCCCCTACCTCTCCAGAATTACCCTACTTATCCAGAATCCCCTACCTCTCCAGAAATCCCCTACTTATCCATAAATCCCCTACTTATCCAGAAATCCCCTACCTCTCCAGAAACCCCTACTTATCCAGAAATCCCCTACTTATCCAGAAATCCCCTACCTCTACAGAAATCTCCTACCTCTACATAAATCTCCTACCTCTCCAGAAATCTCCTACCTCTACAGAAATCTCCTACCTCTACATAAATCTCCTACCTCTCCAGAAATCCCCTACCTCTCCAGAAATCCCCTACCTCTCCAGAAATCCCCTACCTCTCCAGAAATCCCTTACCTCTCCAGAAATCCATTAGTGTTGTGTAATAATAGAGAGTGAAGAGGAGAGGTGGTGTGACTGGGACTATGCTGCAGCTGTTGCCTGCCTGGCTGGTCTGGTCTCTCTGTGGGTCTATAGCAGTTAACACCCATTGGATATGGATCCTTTTCTCAGGGGAGGGATATATAGACCAACTGAAGTGTGTGTGTCTATATGATGTCTCGTTGTGTTGAGACAGTTAACATCACACCACAGCAGTATCACACAAGCCTGCATACCTCCCTCTCTCTCCCTTGCTCTCTTCCTCTCCACGCTCTGTCCATCGGTTGTGCTTGCTTGTGGCTTTCTTAACTCTACTCAAATACGCACACACACGCTCTCTCCTCTGCCTCAGAGTGACATACTATCTAGTTGTAGAGTGCTCTGTCTTACCTCTGTACCTGAAAGATAACTCTTATTTAAACTAATCACACTCCTGCCACTCACCTCTCACTCCAGTTGTCTCCACACACACACGCACACACACACACACACCAGCATCCCACTCCTCCGTTTCTCAAATGCACACGTAGGCTACCCGGGTGCAATTACGTTTGTGTCACATCAGCAACGTGAGAATAGCTTTTTGGTACGAAAGGAGTCGAACGCCCAACAGACTAGTTTCTCCTTAAAATCACCACATGATGATGCTGCAGGCAGGAAGGCAGGCAGTCGTGTGCTGATTTTCTTTCACTCTCTATCACATACACCCCCACCCCCCCACCCCTCTGTGGGTTGAGACAGTAAAGGGAAAGTGCTGTTCCGATGGCTGTTCAGAGCATGCTTGAGCTGTGGGTTTGATTTCCACATCAGATGTGTTCAAATCGCTTTGGAGATATATATTTCTTATAAACATTGATCGCTCTAGCTAAGGTAAGGTTATTTACTCTAACTTTTATGTTCAGTGGGTTGAATCAGCCTGCTCTGTATAAGGACGGGGAAGGGCATTGGCTTGTTACATTAATTTAGTATAAAATCCATCCTTGGTTGTAAACCCAAGGCACAGTCAAGGCAGTCATTTTGCAATAAAAATGATCGGGTTGGCTTACCAAGGATGTTTTTTTAGCAATGCTGTATTAAATTACCATTGCTGAGTATACAGAGTACAGTGAGAGTTAAGAATTGTGATTTTTGTATTTTATTTTTTAATTTCACCTTTATTTAACCAGGTAGGCCAGTTGAGAACAAGTTCTCATTTACAACTGCGACCTGGCCAAGATAAAGCAAAGCAGTGCGACCAAAAACAACACAGAGCTACACATGGGATAAACAATCGTACAGTCAATAACACAATAGAAAAATCTGTATACAGTGTGTGCAAATGATATGAAAAAATAACCAATGGATTTCCTTTATTGTACACTAGGGGGAATAGGTTATTATTTAAGATCCAAGCCATGTAGTGTGTGTTACTAGTTTGTTCCGGTCCACAGGTGTGTGTAGTTTTCAGCACCGTACGGCAGTAGGCAAGCAGGAACATCCAATGTGTCTTATCTTCTCCTCGCATCAGATGTGACAGACACAGAACTGTGGCTCCAGTCATGCTGTCATGGTGCTGCTACAAACACACACACACCGCATGCACACACACACACCATCATGAGATAAAGATTGACTGTGATAGGATCAGACTGCCACATTGACATTAGCTGAGACCTGAGGGCAGTAGCTAGAGACTTACTGGAACATTAGCTGAGACCTGGGGCCAGTAGCTGGATACTTACTGGAACATTAGCTGAGACCTGAGGCCAGTAGCTAGAGACTTACTGGAACATTAGCTGAGACCTGAGGGCAGTAGCTAGAGACTTACTGGAACATTAGCTGAGACCTGAGGGCAGTAGCTAGAGACTTACTGGAACATTAGCTGAGACCTGAGGGCAGTAGCTAGAGACTTGCTGGTACATTAGCTGAGACCTGAGGGCAGTAGCTAGAGACTTGCTGGTAGATTAGCTGTGACCTGAGGGCAGTAGCTAGAGACTTACTGGAACATTAGCTGAGGCCAGTAGCTAGAGACTTAATGAAACATTAGCTGAGACCTGAGGCCAGTAGCTAGAGACTTATTGGAACATTAGCTGAGACCTGAGGGCAGTAGCTAGAGACTTACTGGCACATTAGCTGAGACCTGAGGGCAGTAGCTAGAGATTTACTGGAACATTAGCTGAGGCCAGTAGCTAGAGGCTTAATGAAACATTAGCTGAGACCTGAGGCCAGTAGCTAGAGACTTGCAGGAACATTAGCTGAGACCTGAGGCCAGTAGCTAGAGACTTACCGGAACATTAGCTGAGACCTGAGGCCAGTAGCTAGAGACTTACTGGAACATTAACTGAGACCTGAGGCCAGTAGCTAGAGACTTACTGGAACATTAACTGAGACCTGAGGCCAGTAGCTAGAGACTTACTGGAACATTAGCTGAGACCTGAGGGCAGTAGCTAGAGACTTACTGGTACATTAGCTGAGACCTGAGGGCTGTAGCTAGAGACTTACTGGTAGATTAGCTGTGACCTGAGGGCAGTAGCTAGAGACTTACTGGAACATTAGCTGAGGCCAGTAGCTAGAGGCTTAATGAAACATTAGCTGAGACCTGAGGCCAGTAGCTAGAGACTTGCAGGAACATTAGCTGAGACCTGAGGCCAGTAGCTAGAGACTTACCGGAACATTAGCTGAGACCTGAGGCCAGTAGCTAGAGACTTACTGGAACATTAACTGAGACCTGAGGCCAGTAGCTAGAGACTTACTGGAACATTAACTGAGACCTGAGGCCAGTAGCTAGAAACTTACTGGAACATTAGCTGAGACCTGAGGGCAGTAGCTAGAGACTTACTGGTACATTAGCTGAGACCTGAGGGCAGTAGCTAGAGACTTACTGGTAGATTAGCTGTGACCTGAGGGCAGTAGCTAGAGACTTACTGGAACATTAGCTGAGGCCAGTAGCTAGAGACTTAATGAAACATTAGCTGAGACCTGAGGCCAGTAGCTAGAGACTTATTGGAACATTAGCTGAGACCTGAGGGCAGTAGCTAGAGACTTACTGGCACATTAGCTGAGACCTGAGGGCAGTAGCTAGAGACTTACTGGAACATTAGCTGAGGCCAGTAGCTAGAGGCTTAATGAAACATTAGCTGAGACCTGAGGCCAGTAGCTAGAGACTTGCAGGAACATTAGCTGAGACCTGAGGCCAGTAGCTAGAGACTTACCGGAACATTAGCTGAGACCTGAGGCCAGTAGCTAGAGACTTACCGGAACATTAGCTGAGACCTAAAGCCAGTAGCTAGAGACTTACCGGAACATTAGCTGAGACCTGAGGCCAGTAGCTAGAGACTTACCGGAACATTAGCTGAGACCTGAGGCCAGTAGCTAGAGACTTACTGGAACATTAGCTGAGACCTGAGGCCAGTAGCTAGAGACTTACTGGAACATTAGCTGAGACCTGAGGCCAGTAGCTAGAGACTTACTGGAACATTAGCTTTTAGCTCAGCTACTAACACACTAGTCTTGGGTTGGAGCTTTTGGATATCAACCTGGGTTCCCCAAATGTCTTTCCCCATACCGATCCTAAATATATCTGTTGGATAGAGATTGGTTGGCTATTACTCCACTGGAGTGAGGTTTGGAACTGAGAGGTTATTACAAGTACCATTACTCAGAAGCACCATGGAAAAACCACTTATGTATGTGAGATAATATGCAATGCTTATGTTGACATTGTGAAAGAGCCCACTGCAGTGAAGCTGTAAAAAAAAGTATCCTCCTGCTGTTTCTGTGTGTGTGTGTGTGTGTGTGTGTGTTTAGACCTAGAGTTGGACAGTAATGTACCTGTAGCTAAATGGATGGTCACAGCTCAGACTGATAATGCAGTGGTCCCCCAATGGCCCTGTTTACAACACACACAATTTAAGGCATTCCTTCCTGTGACAGAGACCACTGTGCAGAATAAAGACTTGTCATTCTCTGTGATTCTATTTTTAAAGACCAGTACATTTTCATGGAATATCCTTGACTCCGTGTGTGTGCTTGCGTGTGCGAGAGAGAGCCTGTATTCATAACTGCTCTTATCAAGGCCCAGAAAGTCATATCATTCCTTTGATGAGGAGAGTACAATACACTACACACCTGTCTGATGCCTTTTACTTCACAGGCCAGATACAGTAGATCCCACTGATGGATGATCTCATATACAGTGACATACCAGCCTATGGTACAGAATACTGTTCATCATTCCAGCCTACAGCAGCATTGCCCTATCCATCACGCTCTGTCATCCTCATAAGAGGAAACTAGTCTTGATATTCAATGGTATTACTATTGAGTTAGCTGGCTATTACAGTATAGAGAAACGAGTTAGAAGTGAGTTTTTCTTTTTCCACAAGACAATTCAGTGATGACCTCCAGGTCAAGCTGTAGCCATAGCTATTCTCAAGAACATATGGAAAATAATAATGTATTGTCTGGCTGTGGACAATGGCTTTATTGTTTGACTTTTATTTAATTGAAGGCAACAACATATCCATGGTAACCAAACCCAATTACTCAGAAGTGGCACGTTATTGTGACTCAGATTTAATGCTATACAATATCAGGCCAGAATATCAATAACAGACTGATCAGCTGGAATAATAACAACTTTAATAATAACAATTACCCCCTGTCATCATCTCCTCTGAAAGGCAGAGGAAGTGATGTCCGGTCACCACAACCGCTTCGAGAGGGAGTACCGGGGGACACCGTGGGAGAGGAGGGACATCGTCCGTCCGGCCGGCCTCCTCAATGGAGCGGGAGCCAATAACAGCTGCGCCGCCGCTGTTGGCAACGGAAACAACCGGCCGGGACTCCTCCCACTGCCTGTCATCCCCTCCCTCCTGCCCACCCCAGTTACAGTTGCTGTGACGACGTCGAGTGGTGGTGACATGGTCGTCAAGCGTCAAGGAGGGGTCACGATCGCTGTCGCTGGTTCTGCCAAGGTAAGAAAACACAGCTCGTCTTTCTCTCCAAACCATTTACCTCCCTCCTCATTATACACTGTTTCCGCTCTCTAACCATTCTCTCCACACAGATCCTCTTTCTCTCCAAACCATTTACCTCCCTCCTCATTATACACTGTTTCTGCTCTCTAACCATTCTCTCCACGCAAAAGTCTCTTTCTCTCTTGCCTCTTTCTCCCTCTCTCACCAACTCTTTTAATCTCCATCCCCGCCAAGACCTTTACCCCCATCTTCTCTTTCTCTATTTATGTTACCCTTATTTTACCAGGTAAGTTAACTGAGAACACATTCTCATTTACTGCCATGACCTGGGGAACAGTTACAGGGGAGATGAATGAGACAATTGGAAGCTGGGGATAATTAAGGTGGGCATGATGGTATGAAGGCCAGATTGGGAATTTAGAACAGGACACCAAGGTTACCACCACTACTCTTACTCTTACAATAAGTACCATAGAATCTTTAGTGATCACAGAGAGTCAGAACACACGTTTAAAACATCCCATCCGAAAGACGGCACCCTACACAGGGCAATGTCCCCAATCACTGACCTGGGTCATTGGGATATTTTTATAGACCAGAGGAAAGAGTGCCTCCTACTGGCCCTCAATCACCACTTCCAGCAACATCTGATCTCCCATCCAGGACCAACCCTGCTTAGTTTTAGAGTCAAGCCAGCAATGGGGTCTCTCTCTCATCCCCCTCTCGCTCTGCCAAATGGCTGGCTTGTTCCCTCTTGCTTCCTCCCTAATTTTCTCCTCTCGTTATGTAAATGACCTGAGGCAGCAGTTGAGATGTGGCCAAGCCATAGCTGCTTACGGAGCTCTCAGCTTGGACAGCGTTTTCAGGCAGGTGGTTATCCATATTTGGATATACTAAAAAGGTTGTGTAGTCTTTTCCCCCTGATGGCCATTTTGCTGCTAGCGCTTTCTTATTGTACAGTCGTGGCCAAAAGTTTTGAGAATGACTCAAATATTAATTTTCACAAAGTCTGCTGCCTCAGTTTGTATGATCCCAATTTGCATATACTCCAGAATGTCGTGAAGAGTAATCAGATGAATTGCAATTCATTGCAAAGTCCCCCATGCAAATGAACTGAATCCCCAAAAAACATTTCCACTGCATTTCAGCCCTGCCACAAAAGGACCAGCTGACATCATGTCAGTGATTCTCTCGTTAACACTGGTGTGAGTGTTGACGAGGACAAGGCCTTTTCCAGCATGATGGAGCACCTTGCCATAAGGCAAAAGTGATAACTAAGTGGCTCGGGGAACAAAACATTGATATTTTGGGTCCATGGCCAGGAAACTCCCCAGACCTTAATCCCATTGAGAACTTATGGTCAATCCTCAAGAGGCGGGTGGACAAACAAAACCCCACAAATTCTGACAAACTCCAAGCATTGATTATGCAAGAATGGGCTGCCATCAGTCAGGATGTGGCCCAGAAGTTAATTGACAGCATGCCAGAGCGGATTGCAGAGGTCTTGAAAAAGAAGGGTCAACACTGCAAATATTGGCTCTTTGCATCAACTTCATGTCATTGTCAATAAAAGCCTTTGACACTTATGAAATGCTTGTAATTATACTTCAGTATTCCATAGTAACATCTGACAAAAAGATCTAAAGACACTGAAGCAGCAAACTTTGTGGAAATTAATATTTGTGTCATTCTCAAAACTTTTGGCCAGACTGTATTCATCAAAACTGGGAATCTGAAAAGGTTTTAAGCCCTAGTACCACTTTGAGTTCTGAGCTCTTAAGTTGACTTTCAATCAGTGAGTTGACTGGTGTTTTCTCTTCTCTCCTGTAACCCAAGGAGTTATCTAGCCACCTCTGAGAGAAGAAGCTTCAACAAACCAAGTTAGAATGCTCAGCTTCATTCCTTGTCCTGGCTCTGCTAGCTCAACCACTATTCATCTTCCTCCAACTCCACAGGCTCTGGGCTTGTCTGCACCTCTCTCACCCTGATATCACATCACCCTACTACCGACATATTTCTGTTTTCTCTCCCCCCCTCTCTCTCACTCTCTCGCTCTGTGTCCTTTCTATCTCTCACTCTCACCTTTCTATTTGTCCTATTTCTCTTCTTTCTCTCTCTCTCCTATCTCTCTCCCTCTTTCCTCCTCTCTTCTTTCTCCCCCTTCTCACTCTCTCTCTCTCTCTCTCTCTCTCTCTCTCGCTCTCTCTCGCTCTCTCTCTCTCTCTCTCTCTCTGTCTCTCCTCTACCAAGCAGTAGTGGTACACAAGACTGCAGTAATTTAGCTGCTAAGTGAGCATCATTAGGTGTCTGAGTGAACTCTCTGACCACAGAAATTGTAAATGTTAAATCTCCTCTGGCAACCAAGCGGCCTGCTTTTGTCGGCTGAATAATGACATTACATCTGGACAGAATGCTCAGCATCCACCGTCTCCCACCATGGCTATTGTCATCAGTCAATGGCTTCCACAGTGATTAGGACCACTCCGTATGGCTTCCATATATTTTGCATATAGCGTCAGTAGCATGGCTGGTCTGAGATGTGAGTGTCAGATACATGGAAGGGTTTGTGCAGGGGGGGAGGTGGTTTACCTTTCTCCTTTGTGTTGTCTTTGTCACTTCTTTGTCACCCTGGCATACTGTAGCTGCATAGAGAATAGCAGCATTAAATAGGCTGTTGCTGTGTGTGTGTGTGTGTGTGTGTGTGTGTGTGTGTGTGTGTGTGTGTGTGTGTGTGTGTGTGTGTGTGTGTGTGTGTGTGTGTGTGTGTGTGTGTGTGTGTGTGTGTGTGTGTGTGTGTGTGTGTGTGTGTGTGCGCACGCTCTAGTCTCCTCCACATCACAGGGTGTCCACCACACAATGCACAGGCAGCACAACATCTGGCCGAGTGTGCTTGCATGCGTGTCTTTGTGTGTGTCTGTGGCCATGTGGGCTTTACCATTGAGTGTGTGTACAGTGTGCGTTTGTATTTTTGCACAGACGTGGACAGTGTATGAGTACTTGTATGCATCAATGTTTCATGTATTATCTTTTCCAACGCCTGCGTCTGTGTACACAGATAAATCTTTGGCTGTTGACGCCACTACGCTATTTCTGTTTTCAGGTGTTGAATAATGTGTAAAGGCACTCACTGGGTTGTTGTGGGTATACTCAAAGAGAAAGCAGCGTGGCAATCAGGGTTTATTTTTGGTCAGGGACTGATTAAAACAGGCCATTCGCTTACATAGATTAATCAAGTAATTACCCACAACAGGAGAGGAGGACAATTTAACCTGCTTTGTAGAGGAGGTATTGGCCTGTGGCTAGAAATAATATTTATCAACAGCTTTTTCAGAATGTTTTTTTAATCAAAATGTTATTTGGTATCATTTTATATCAGAATGTTATTTGGTATCAATTTTTATCAGAATGTGATTTGGTATTTGTAAGGGTGTTATCAGGTTTAAGGCAAGGTGATGTTAGATGGATCCTTTTCATCTTTCGATGCTAAAATTAATATTCCAGTGAAATATCCTTCTCATGGTTGGTTGGATCTCCCATTGTTACATGCTGTGTATTTCAGAATCTAGAAGTCTAATGCCCTAGTTTCACAGGCCAATTCCCTGTTCGCTGATTAATATTTTTAACCTCTTTAGCTCTTCAATATAAAACCTCTACTGGTTTTCTGTTTCATTTCTACTGGTTTTCTGTTTAAATTCTACTGGTCTTGCATTCCATCTCTACTGGTTTTCTGTTTTGTTTCTACTGGTTTTCTGTTTCGTTTATACTGGTTCTTTGTTTCATTTCTGCTGGTCTTGTATTCCATTTCTACTGGTTTTCTGTTTCATTTCTACTGGTCTTGTATTCAATTTATACTGGTTTTCTGTTTAAATTGTACTGATCTTGTGTTCCATCTCTACTGGTTTTCTGTTTAAATTCTACTGGTCTTGTATTCCATTTCTACTGGTTTTCTGTTTAAATTATACTGGTCTTGCATTCCATTTCTACTGGTTTTCTGTTTAAATTCTACTGGTCTTGCATTCCATCTCTACTGGTTTTCTGTTTAAATTCTACTGGTCTTGTATTCCATTTCTACGGGTTTTCTGTTTAAATTCTACTGGTCTTGTATTCCATCTCTACTGGTTTTCTGTTTAAATTCTACTGGTCTTGTATTCCATCTCTACTGCTTTTCTGTTAAATTATACTGGTCTTGCATTCCATCTCTACTGGTTTTCTGTTTCGTTTCTACTGGTTTTCTGTTTCATTTCTACTGGTTTTCTGTTTCATTTCTGCTGGTCTTGTATTCCATTTCTACTGGTTTTCTGTTTCATTTCTACTGGTCTTGTATTCAATCTATACTGGTTTTCTGTTTAAATTGTACTGATCTTGTATTCCATCTCTACTGGTTTTCTGTTTAAATTCTACTGGTCTTGTATTCCATATCTACTGGTTTTCTGTTCACAAAGATAGTTAGACCATGCCTATAAAGGCTGTGGTATTATTGTTGTAGAATTAATAGTCCTGTTATTTGTTGTATGATATACGCACCCACCCACACAGTATAATATACATTATTTCTCTTAGTCAAGTGTACGGTATGTAATTAGTGGTAGACAGACACACAGTAATACTTTTTCAGTATTGCCAAGGCTCTTTTAAAAAAATACAATGAATCAAAATATAAATGCAAAGATTTTACTGAGTTACTGTTCATATAAGGAAATCAGTCAATTGAAATTAATTCATTAGACCCTAGTCTATGGATTTAACATGACTGGGAATACAGATATGCATCTGTTGGTCACAGATACCTTAAAAAAAGGTAGGGGCGTGGATCAGAAAACCAGTCAGTATCTGGTGTGACCACCATTTACCTCATGCAGCGCAACATCTCCTTCACATAGAGTTGATCAGGCTGTTGATTGTGGCCTGTGGAATGCTGTCCCACTCCTCTTCAATGGCTGTGCAAAGTTGCTGGATATTGGCAGGAACTAGAACATGCTGTCGTACACATCGAACCAGAGCATCCCAAACAGGCTCAGATGTCTGGTGAGTATGCAGGCCATGAAAGAACTGGGACATTTTCAGCTTCCAGGAATTGTGTATAGTTCCTTGCGACATGGGGCCGTGCATTATCATGCTGAAACATGAGATGATGGCGGCGGATGAATGGTACGACAATGAACCTCAGGATCTCGTCACGTTATCTCTGTAACTCTGTGCATTCAAATTGCCATCGATAAAATGTAATTGTGTTTAGTTGTCCGTAGCTTATGCCTGCCCATACCATAACCCCACCGCCACAATGGGGCACTCTGTTCACAACTTTGACATCAGCAAACCACTCGCCCACACAACACCATACAAACTGTCTGCCATCTGCCTGGTTCAGTTGAAACCATGATTAATCCATGAAGAGCACACTTCTCCAGCATGCCAGTGCCATTGAAGGTGAGCGTTCGCCCACTGAAGTCGTTTATGACGCTGAACTGCAGTCAGGTCAAGACCCTGGTGAGAATGACGAGCACGCTGATGAGCTTCCCTGAGACTGTTTCTGAGAGTTTGTGCAGAAATACTTTGGTTCTACAAACCCGCTGTTTCAGGTGGCTGGTCTGACGATCCCGCAGGTGAAGAAGCCGGATGTGGAGGTCTTGGGCTGGTGGTTACACGTGGTCTGCAGTTGTGAGGCCGGTTGGACATACTGCCAAATTCTCTAAAACAACGTTGGTATAGAAATTAACATTAAATTCTCTGGCAACAGCTCTGGAGGACTTTCCTGCAGTCAGCATGCCAATTGCACACTCCCTCAAAACTGGAGACATCTGTGCCATTGTGTTGTGTGACAAAACTGCACCTTATTGTTCCCAGCGCAAGGTGCACCTGTGAAATGATCATGCTGTTTAATAATCAGCTTCTTGATATGCCACACCTGTCAGGTGGATGGGTTATCTTGGCAAATGAGAAATGCTCACAAACAGGGATGTAAACACATTTGGACCAATACTTTACATGTTGTGTTTATATTTTTGTTCAGTGTACATATTCATCTAAATGTAACATCCTGGTTTATATAGAGGTTATATTTAATGTAAACTAACCAGCCAAATGTATATTGTGGAATGTGCAGTGTATAATGTTATATTTAATTTTCAGGTACAAAAACATGACTAGAATGCCATCCAGCTACAGCATAGCCCAGACAATGTGAGCCCCTTAATTGGCCTAGTGTCCTTGGTTCCTCCTCACACAGTGGCAGATTAGTGCTAGCTGCCCTTGTCTATCATTGATTGTCGGCAGGGCAGGTTGGGTACTTCAGTGCAGGGAGCAGCAGACATGCTATCTACAACACAGCAGGAGGCTACTGCCTCTCCCTGACACTGCTCGTCAACAAAGAGAGAAAGTTCACAATAACCCACTTATTCTCCACCGTAATGGCTGTTTTAAGACGTCCACACACATCCACTGTAGTAGGCCTATGGCTAACTCCCTAGAAGAAATTGTTCTGTTTTAAAAAGCATGAGAACCTGTAGTGTGTTAGCAACACTCAACACAACAAACAAGGTCCAAATCCACAATATCATAGTAGAGACCTGGACAGGGGTAGTTGGAATGCAGAAAAAGGTAAAAACACACAATAGGAGATTTTTTTTATATAGTACTAGTTTCCGAAGGTAAATTGAAAACAGTACTCTGTATCGCCTTTGAAGTGAACACATCAGAGTCCTTGACAGTGGCTGGCAGATGTATCATAATATATACCCTGCTTGTCTCAATACAGAGGTAGGAAAAACACACAGAAGAAAACCAGCCAATAAAAAGATATGAATGATGAAATCACAGCATATTTGAGGCTACGGCAAAAGCAGGGAGAGATCTTTCTTTTTTGAAAAGTATGATAACCTTGCTGTGAAATGTATTGAAAGTGAGATTACATTTTTAAAAGACCCACACTGGGAAAGCTGGTAGACGGAGAGAGGGGGAGAGAGAAAGAGGGAGAGAGAGAGAGGATAAGGGAAAAGAGGGAGCGAGACAGGAATGGTGAGAATAGCTTCTGAATTAGGCTCAAATAAAAAAGGAAATCCACATCACTATTTCAGTCAAATGCTGGAAGATCTAGCGCGGATAAGATTAAACTTTACATTTCTAAAGGAGACAGTCTCACCATGACGTAATTAAATAGAAACCAGCTTCCCTAGGAAAACTGAACAGCCGTTCCACGTAGGAAGATCTAGTGATTCACGGCTTGCATAAATATTTTCATACAGCTCCTAACTACCTCGCATGCAGCTTTGATAAATTCTATCTTTAATGTCACTGTTTGTCATTGGATGTTTGAATAGTAATTGTTGGTTTATCATTGTGAAAGTCACTGTACTATCAGAGGATTCCTTGTATTATTGTGTCCTTTATTAAGCCTTAGATACTGTTTAAAACTGCATGGGTGGGGGTGGGGGTGGGGGTTGGGGGGGTTTGGTAGTCTCTAATTGTGGCTGAATATAACACCCCCTGTCTGGAAACTATACAGGCACTTCTCCAAAACCAATTGATACACTTTTGTATTCACAAAACTTATTTTCAAATTTGGAAAAACTAATGGTACATTCAATTCTTATCAAAGCTTCTCCTTCAGCAGTAATTACAAAAGAACTAGCTGAACCAACGCATGTTGAAAGCACAATGTATCAGGAACGTCTGCTTTTGACTATCCTGGAAAATGTATGGATAGGCTGTAGTCTTCACATTCCTGTTGATGTTATCTTATTACTGGTCCTGTTACGGTCACACTTTTCTTTGGCAATTGAAGTTCTCACACGTTTCATACCAGTAAAGCATATTGAATTGAATTAACTGTATTTCACAGGACACAGTATGGCCATTTCTGAAGGAAATGTACAGCCTCTTAATCTCTCTCTGGGGTAAACGTTACAACACTCTGTGGACTACTGTTCTTTACATTTAATTAATCAGACCTCATGCCTTGTCAGCTGATCACCCCCCGTCGCTGACATTCAGATTTGCAATTGGTGGAAGACAGCGAAATCAGTCGCTTTTCTCTCTAATAGGGAGAGACATCGAAAGAGCATTAGAGGGTGAGAGGGAGCTCATTGTTTAAAACACATCGTTACCGCTGCTCCTAGCTGGGTGACCTAGTAAGCCTAAATATGGTAAAAAATGACCTTCACTTCTCCCCCCTCTCACTCTTTTCTCCCCCTCTCGCTCTCTTCTCTCGCTGTCTTTTCCCCCTCTCTCTCTCCTCTCTATTCTCTGTATCTCTCCTATCTATTCTCTGTATCTCTCCTATCTATTCTCTGTATCTCTCCTATCTCATTCTTCAGAAGTGCTCAGGATCTAATATTAATGGTGGGAGAGGAATCCCATTCCCACATTTTAACGCAGTAGCGTTGAAGCTTGATTTACTATTTATATGTTGATTACGTTGAACCTGAACAGGGTTTTTTCTGGATCAAAATGGGGCTTAGGTGGGCAGGGAATCAGGTGTGGCCAATGGCGCGGTAGCTGACCAAACAATTCTGAGGCCCTTCTTTTGGCTGCAGAGACAAATTGTTGCTGTTTAAAAGAATGTTGCCATGGGGCGGAGATTTTTATTTACAGTTTAAGCTAATTTCATGCAATTCTACACATTTTTCTATGGCTTATGCAGTGTTCTTTAACTATTTGAGTGACTCACAGATTATAAAAAAAATCTATGGGGGCCCCATGACATGACAAAAATACTCCCGAATGCATAACATTTTAGATTCTCCATGACTGTCTAGCTGTTATTTTGGTAATTGTTAGTTCTCGAAGATTATCTTATTTTAAAATACATACAGTGTTGTTGTCATGACTTCCGAAGTCGGTGCCTCTCCTTGTTCGGGTGGTGTTCGGCGGTCGACGTCACCGGTCTTCTAGCCATCACCGATCCTCTTTTCATTTTCCATTTGTTTTGTCTTGTTTCCCCACACACCTGGTTGTCATTCCTTCATTACTTGTCATGTATTTAACCCTCTGGTTTCCCCCATGTCTGTGTGTGTGATTGTTTGTTGTCAGTGGCACGTTCCGACTGGTTTGCGCTGGAGTTGTTGTGTTCATTGTGTTTTGTGCTGCCGCACTTAATTTCTGTAGGCATTTTGTTGTTGTGATGCTATTTGGCGTTCAGTGACTTTATTCTGTGCCACAGTAAAGTGCTTTTGCTCACTCATTTCTGCTCTCCTGCGCCTGACTCTCACGCACCAGCTACACATGACAGTTGTGAAAAAGCAATTACCCCCTTTCTAATTTTCTCTACTTTTGCATGGTTTTGATACTGAATAATCAGATCTTCAACCAAAACCTAATATTAGATAAAGGGAACCTGAGTGAACAAATAACACAACAATTACATACTTATTTCATTTATTACTTAAACAAAGTTGTGCAACACCCAATGCCCCTGTGTGAAGAAAAAACAAATTGCACCCTTACACTCAATAACTGGTTGTGCCACCTCTCGCTGCAATGACTCCAACCAAATGCTTCCTGTAGTTATTGATCAGTCTGTCACGACGCTGTGGAGGAATTTTGTCCCCCTCTTCCATGCAGAACTGCTTTAACTCAGCGACATTTGTGGGCTTTGCTAGTTTCAAGTCCTTCCACAACATCTCAATTGGGATTAGGTCAGGATTTTGACTAGGTCATTCCAAAACTTCAAATTTGTTGCTTTTTAGACATTTTCATGTAGACTTGATTGTGTGTTTTGGATCATTGTCTTGCTGCACTTCAGCTTCAGCTCACAGACGGATGGTCTGACATTCTCCTGTAGAATTCTCTGATACAGAGCACAATTCATGGTTCATTCTACTAAGGCAAGTTGTCCAGGTCCTGAGGCAGCAAAGCATCCCCAAACCATCACACTACCACCATCATGCTGACCGTTGGTATAAGTATCTTACTGTGGAATGCAGTGTTTGGTCCCATTATGCCTGGTGAAAACCAATCTCATCCCAAAAGTTATTTGTTTCACTCACCTGTCCATAGAACATTATTATTGATGATCATCCAGGTGCTTCCAGGTTCTTTTTGCCAAACTGGAGTCAACCTTTTGGATGAGATGGGTCCCATTATGTCTGGCAAAACCATACTCTCCATCTCTTCTCTCTACCTCTCTTCTCTCTACCTCTAACTCTCTTTTCTATACCTCTTTTCCTCTTCTTTCTACCTCTCTTCTCCTCAACCTACATACCTCTTCTCTACCTCTCTACCTCTCTTATTTCTACCTCTATTCCTCTCTAACTCTTTCTCTCTACCTCTCTTCTTGTTCGTGGGAGATGCATTAGTGTGATATGCTGATGGTTTTCCCACTGTTGTGGAGTGAAGCAGAACACTTCTCTCTCTTTATGCTGTCCGGCTGATCAATGTGTGTCAGTTTGAATGACAACAACCTTCAGAGTACAGATAATGCAGAGACCTCTATTCTATTCCCCAGAGGAATAGCTTGGCGACCCACTCATATAAGCAGTTTTCCTAAACTCTATACTTAATATACTATAAGAACTAACTTTTTGGAGCAATAATTTGTATCTGCATGTGACTGACAGCTGTTGAATGGCATTAAAGGGTGATGTCTGACATTTTAATTAAATTGTTATTTTCTCCTGCTTGTGTACCTTTTTGTTTCTTGGAGTAACTTGCTGATGAATATGCTCTGGATTGGCCCAGCCATAACATTTGCTCATCGACCCCAATATTTCTTCTTAATTTGCCACACAGTAGAGCCACCTTAATCTTTTATAAACACAAATCATCATAAGTGCACCATTTATCCTCTGATATCCCCTTCTATCCTCTCCTAAGCATCCAGAACAGCATCCAGAATATGATACCTGGGATCTTTAGTTGATTGAATGTAGATGTTGGTTAGGATGACACATGGAAAGGGTTGAGTGTTGAGGAGGACCAGTGAAGAGTGTGTTTACCCTGGTCTATATCAAATGAAATCAAATGTTATTTGTCACATGCACCGAATACAATAGGTGTAGACCTTACTGTGAAATGATTACTTACAAGCCCTTAACTCTATAAGAAAATAGAGTTAAGAAAATATTTACGAAAAAAAATAAAAGTTACACAATAGAATGTCATTAATGAGGCTAAAGGGGGTACCAGTACCAAGTCAATGTGCGGGGGTACAGGTTAGTCAAGGTAATTTGTACATGTAAGTAGGAGTGAAGTGACTATGCATAGATAATTAACAGCAAGTAGCAGCAGTGTAAGAACAAAGGGGGGGGTAGGTCAATGCAAATTGTCTGGGTGGCCATTTGATTAATTGTTCAGCAGTCTTATTGCCCCAGGGTGTATGCAATATACAGTAGAGGCCTGCAGCACGTTGGCAGCATTAGGATTCTCCATTCAAACTAGACCCTGCCCACTGTCAGGCTGATTGATAAAAGTACAGGAGATTAAAGACTGAAGAAGGTTGTTTGACATTACAGGTAAATTTAAATCATGACGATACATTTGAACAACAGGATTTTATTTTGATACCTCTTGGGGATTTAATCCAACTTGCTGACCTTGCACAATGGAAGCAGATTAGGAAAAATGATTTGATTTAGAAACAATGCGAGGTCAAGGTGAAGACATCTGCCATCTTGGTCTCTCCAGTCAATCTCCTCATGACAGAGTTCTCCAGGCCTTACATGTTTTTCCTCCAACCAAATCAAAATCCATCTCACTGGATGCACAATGTTCCCGTCTTTCTGTCTGTGATTATGGTCTTATCCTAGCTGCCCTTCTGTACATGAGACTTACTGTATGACTGCCTGTCTGTGTCTGTGTGTCTTTGTCTGTATGCCTCATCTCTCCACTTGTCTGTCTATCCGTCTGTCTACTCCGTTCCATCAACCCCAGCCAAGTCCTCCTCTGTCTGTCTGTATTTAGATTCCTGCAGTAAACAGAGTCTGATTTTAATCCACTCTGAAAACCAGAAGCAGAGCTCCTCTCTGTAAGCGGAAACGTATTTTCTCCTCAAATCAAACCCAGCCAGGGTTCTAGCAGTGTGTGTCTGGCGTCTGTAGTCTGTTCTAAGGGCTGTGTGTTATGGTATTGGCAGGGAGAGGAGAGGGACAGGGTCCTTTGTGTGTCTGGTGTACTGTGTCTGTGCAGATGGGAACAGACCTCACAACCCACTGTCTTTCCCCAGCAGGACTGGCTTCTATCTGAGGTTTGGTGGTCGGCTCTAATAACCAGTCACATGATATCACATTCCAATCTCTGTTAGGAGAAATACAATAATATATTTCCACAATGACTGGACATTTTCAGTCAGTGGCATTGAAAATGGTTGTTTTGTATTGAAAGGGCAGACAAAATGTTGTTATTCAATACTGTACATGAAAAGGGCAATTTTGTACTGAAAGGGCAGACAAAATGTTGTCGTTCAATACATGGGGTCTCCCTGTACAACAGAAGGATGATGTCACTGGATAAACAAAATGTGTATTTTTCTTTTGCTCTCTTGCTTTCTCTCTCTCGTTCTCTCGCTCTCTCACGCACTTCAATGATATAGCCTGTATACTGCAGATTGTGTTGAGAGCATGACTTGAGAGTTCCAGGGTATCGTGTGATATAGTGTGTGTTTACTCCCCTCCATCACTGTAAGGGTACCGCTGACAGTCCTTTACTCTAATGCAATGATCTAAACCACTTCTCCTATTCCCCTATATCTCTCTCTATCTCTCTCTGTCTCTCGATAGCTCTCTTTCTCTCTCGTAGCGTGGATCCTCGTCTCTGTGTCATCCTCGTAGCATCGCCCTGTGTGTGTGTGAAATTGGTTTGCTGATCCGTTGGTGCTGAGTGGCAGAGATGTAATATTGGATGGCGTGGTGGTGATGGCGAGGGGCGGCGGTGGGGAGGCTGTGATAGCAGAGAGACAGTCGGGATGTAGGATGCTCTCTCATTGGGGGATTACAGGCTACAACACTGGGGGATTACAGGTGACAACACTCGGGGATCACAGGCTACAACACTGGGGGATCACAGGCTACAACACTGGGGGATCATAGGCTACAACACTGGGGGATCACAGGCTACAACACTGGGGGATCACAGGCTACAACACTGGGGGATCACAGGCTACAACACTTGGGGATCACAGGCTACAACACTCTGGGATCACAGGCTACAACACTGGGGGATCACAGGCTACAACACTGGGGGATCATAGTCTACAACACTGGGGGATCACAGGCTACAGCACTAGGGGATCACAGGCTACAACACTCGGGGATCACAGGCTACAACACTCTGGGATCACAGGCTACAACACTGGGGGATTATAGTCTACAACACTGGGGGATCACAGGCTACAGCACTAGGGGATCACAGGCTACAACACTGGGGGATCACAGGCTACAACACTGGGGGATCACAGGCTACAACACTTACTCAGACTGGGAACACATTGGGCACATTTAAAATGAGGATCGACAAAGTGGGACAAATCTCAAATGTTGATAAAGGATGGTATCTTGGTATTCCCTTTATACGGTACTGCACTACTTCTGACCAGAGCACACACACATCCTATTCCCTATATAGCGCACTACTTTTGACCAGAGCACACACATATCCTATTCCCTATATAGCGCACTACTTTTGACCAGAGCACACACACATCCTATTCCCTATATAGCGCACTACTTTTGACCAGAGCACACACATATCCTATTCCCTATATAGTGCACTACTTTTGACCAGAGCACACACATATCATATATCCTATTCCCTATATAGTGCACTACTTTTGACTAAAGCCCATGTAAGGGCTGCTACATAGGACCAGTGGCGACCCATCATTCAGGACAGGTGGAGCAGTTTTGAGCCCCACATATTTAGCAAAAAAATATATATGTATGTGTGTGTGTGTGTGTGTGTGTGTGTTTGTTATTTAAAAAAAAAAAAAGGTAATCAATGCACGTGTTTGTCTAGCTCAATGCTTTGGAGGGGCAGCCAACGAAAGCACAGAGCATAGTCATTGTTAATCTTCTCTAGTTGCTCCGTGATTGCCTCAATGTTCTGTCACTCATGGGGACACTACATCACCGCAGAATCTACAAAGACAGCAAGGCAGTTCAAGCCCCCTTGGGGCTTTGATTGGACTGATCATGTCAACATTATATTTTCAAAATATTAGCTAGCATGCTATCTAGTTAGACAAGCAGTCATCATCATGAACAATGGTGTAAAGAACTTAAGTAAAAATACTTGAAAGTACTACTTAAGTAGTTTTTTGGGGTATCTGTACTTTACTTTACTATTTATATTTTGACAACTTTTACTTTTAATCCACTACATTCCTGAAGAAAATAATGTACTTTTTACTCCATACATTTTCCCTGACACCCAAAAGTGCTCATAACATTTTGAATGCTTAGCAGAACAGGAAAATTGTCCAATTCACACACATCACTAAACACAAATGCTTAATTTGTAAATTATGTCTGAATGTTGGAGTGTGCCCCTGGCTATATAAGGAATGTGAGATTATTTATACTTTTACTTTTGATATTTAAGTATATTTAAAACCAAATACTTTTCAACTTTTACTCAAGAAGTATTTTACTTGAGAAATGTTCTATTAATTTATCTTTACTTTTACTCAAGTATGACAATTAGGTACTTTTTCCACCACTGATCATGAATCATGTTGATAATCTACTGGCAAATGTGATATTTCAGTTTTTTTTTTTTACAGTTTATGCTCCCCGAAGACTCCCGGAAAGCCCCCGAACACAAGATCGTAATTTCTATGACTCACACAGCACTTCACTTTTTAGTATGGAAAACAACTGTGAGCATTTTTCTACAGTATTCACAACATATTGACACATTTACAATCTTTACAGAATATAATTTCATCAATTACATGTGGAAATACATATTTGCGTGAACATTAGCAAGCCAGCAGCAGATGAAACAGAATGTAAATTCTCTCCTCCCTCTCTCCACAGTTTTAGCTTGCCATCTAGCTGGCTAGGTTTAGGATATTTACTAGCCCATACCAGTGACAAACTTAGCTCTATGGCAGCTCACTTATTTTGCTAGCTAGAAAGAATTAGACACAAATTAATTTAGAAACAGAGGAAGAGGATAGTGAGCCATAGCAAACTAACGTTAGCAGCTGCCTCTTCAACAAGAAGCAACTGTGACAACATTGATCTTAAAATCTTAAATAAAATGTAGATTCCCCATTTTCCCCATTTGAGCAAAATCCACAATCCACCCCTCCAAAGAAAGCATGGCTCTGGGGCTTCTCCAATCCTTAGCCTTAGCATCACTTTTACGTTTAGCCCGCACTTGGCAGGTTGTATAGAAAACACCCCCGGAACCACAGAGGGGACAAAATTACTCTTTCCAATAGGCTTGTACTACCTATAGTATGACAGCATCAGCAGTTAGCTACCAACAGCTAGCAGACATGTTTACATTTGGTTAGTTTTATCAGTATTATTTAGATGGAGGCGTAGCAAGCTAGCTCTTTCACTTACTGTACCCAGTTGTCCTCCATGCTCACTGAAGCCAATGATGATGTTCGGTCTCTGCTGGTGCTGCTGGCTGTTTGAGATTTTTTCACATATAGTCATCTTTAAAAGAACCAATTTCAGTCCTCTTTAAAGTGAACTCTGGGGAGGGGGTAATAATAAGTGCTTTGTATTCTTACTGCCCTTGCCTTTAAATGAGGATTCAACTCTTTTGCCAGTTCACTTCACCCATTTGTGATCTGAGACCTCTTTGCATTCATATTGCTATTTTTAGAATGCACTCTGGGTTTTTACAAAGTGTAGGACAAGCCATTTCATTGGGACATGTTATCGGACAGCTAGATATAACTACTTACATTTTGGAAGCTAATAGATTACATTTAATTTAATTAAAATATGAGACAGTAATTGAAATCAGAAGATACTATTAACATGTAAATATTATTGGTAACAGAATAAATAGCAGAAGAATAACTACAGATTAAATAATGATGTAATTGAAAATTGTACACCCAATGTAGGCTACTGCCCCTTTAAGAGCTAGAAATTATTTTGTATCCTATGTTGTGATTCTCACCAAATATGTTGTTGTCCTCTCACTATTCAAACCCCACAATCAAATAAACAGTTTGACGCTCTCTTATTGTCATGACTTCCACCCGAAGTCAGTCCCTCTCCTTGTTCGGGCGGCGTTCGGCCAAGATAAAGCAAAGCAGTTCGACACATACAACAACACAGAGTTACACATTGGAGTAAACAAACATACAGTCAATAATACAGTAGAAAAAATGTGTGCAAATTAGGTAAGATAAGGAACGTAAGGCAATAAATAGGCCATGGTAATTACAATATAGCAATTTAACACTGGAATGGTAGATGTGCAGTAGATTAATGTGCAAAGTAAAAATACTGGGGTGCAAAGGAGCAAGATAAATAAATGAATACGGTAGGGGAGGAGGTAGTTGGTTGGGCTATTAACCGATGGGCTATATACAGGTGCAGGGGTCTGTGAGCTGCTCTGACAGCTGGTGCTTAAAGCTGGTGAGGGAGATAAGTGTCTCCAGTTTCAGTGATTTTTGTAGTTCATTCCAGTCATTGGCAGCAGAGAACTGGAAGGAAAGGCGGCCAAAGGAGGAATTGGCTTTGGGGGTGACCAGTGAGATATACCTGCTGGAGCGCGTGCTACGGGTGGGTGCTGCTATGGTTAACAGCGAGCTGAGATAAGGCGGGGCTTTACCTAGCAGGGACTTGTAGATGACCTGGAGCCAGTGGGTCTGGCGATGAGTATGTAGCGAGGGCCAGCTGACTAGAGCATACAGGTCGCAGTGGTGGGTGGTATAAGGGGCTTTGGTGACAAAGCGGATGGCACTGTGATAGACTGCATCCAGTTTGCTGAGTAGAGTATTGGAAGCTGTTTTGTAGATGACATCGCCGAAGTCGAGGATCGGTAGGATAGTCAGTTTTACTAGTGCAAGTTTGGCAGCATGAGTGAAGGAGGCTTTACTGCGAAATAGAAAGCCGATTCTAGATTTGATTTTGCATTGGAGATGTTTAATGTGAGTCTGGAAGGAGAGTTTACAGTCTAGCCAGACACCTAGGTACAGTGGGGCAATAAAGTATTTAGTCAGCCACCAATTGTGCAAGTTCTCCAACTTAAAAAGATGAGAGAGGCCTGTAATTTTCATCATAGGTACACTTCAACTATGACAGACGAAATGAGAAAAAGAAATCCAGAAAATCACATTGTAGGATTTTTTATGAATTTATTTATTTGCAAATTATGGTGGAAAATAAGTATTTGGTCAATAACAAAAGTTTATCTCAGTACTTTGTTATATACCCTTTGTTGGCAATGACAGAGGTCAAACGTTTTCTGTAAGTCTTCACAAGGTTTTCACACACTGTTGCTGGTATTTTGGCCCATTCCTCCATGCAGATCTCCTCTAGAGCAGTGATGTTTTGGGGCTGTCGCTGGGCAACACGGACTTTCAACTCCCTCCAAAGATTTTCTATGGGGTTGAGATCTGGAGACTGGCTAGGCCACTCCAGGACCTTGAAATGCTTCTTCTGAAGCCACTCCTTCGTTGCCGGCGGTGTGTTTGGGATCATTGTCATGCTGAAAGACCCAGCCACGTTTCATCTTCAATGCCCTTGCTGATGGAATGAGGTTTTCACTCAAAATCTCACGATACATGGCCCCATTCATTCTTTCCTTTACACGGATCAGTCGTCCTGGTCCCTTTGCAGAAAAACAGCCCCAAAGTATGATGTTTCCACCCCCATGCTTCACAGTAGGTATGGTGTTCTTTGGATGCAACTCAGCATTCTTTGTCCTCCAAACACGACGAGTTGAGTTTTTACCAAAAGTTCTATTTTGGTTTCATCTGACCATATGACATTCTCCCAATCCTCATCTGGATCATCCAAATGCTCTCTAGCAAACTTCAGACGGGCCTGAACATGTACTGGCTTAAGCAGGGGGACACGTCTGGCACTGCAGGATTTGAGTCCCTGGCGGCGTAGTGTGTTACTGATGGTAGGCTGTGTTACTTTGGTCCCAGCTCTCTGCAGGTCATTCACTAGGTCCCCCCGTGTGGTTCTGGGATTTTTGCTCACCGTTCTTGTGATCATTTTGACCCCACGGGGTGAGATCTTGCGTGGAGCCCCAGATCGGGAAGATTATCAGTGGTCTTGTATGTCTTCCATTTCCTAATAATTGCTCCCACAGTTGATTTCTTCAAACCAAGCTGCTTACCTATTGCAGATTCAGTCTTCCCAACCTGGTGCAGGTCTACAATTTTGTTTCTGGTGTCCTTTGACAGCTCTTTGGTCTTGGCCATAGTGGAGTTTGGAGTGTGACTGTTTGAGGTTGTGGACAGGTGTCTTTTATACTGATAACAAGTTCAAACAGGTGCAATTAATACAGGTAACGAGTGGAGGACAGAGGAGCTGTCTGTGAGAGCCAGAAATCTTGCTTGTTTGTATGTGACCAAATACTTATTTTCCACCATAATTTGCAAATAAATTCATAAAAAATCCTACAATGTGATTTTCAGGATTTTTTTTCCTCATTTTGTCTGTCATAGTTGAAGTGTACCTATGATGAAAATTACAGGCCTCTCTCATCTTTTTAAGTGAGAGAACTTGCACAATTGGTGGCTGACTAAATACTTTTTTGCCCCACTGTATTTGTAGTTGTCCACATATTCTAGGTCAGAGCCGTCCAGGGTAGTGATGCTAGTCGGGCGGGCGGGTGCAGGCAGCGAACGGTTGAAAAGCATGCATTTGGTTTTACTAGCGTTTAAGAGCAGTTGGAGGCTACGGAAGGAGTGTTGTATGGCATTGAAGCTCGTTTGGAGGTTAGTTAACACAGTGTCCAAAGAAGGGCCAGAAGTATACAGAATGGTGTCGTCTGCATAGAGGTGGATCAGAGACTCACCAGCAGCAAGAGCAACATCATTGATGTATACAGAGTCGGCCCAAGAATTGTGGCACCCCCATAGAGACTGCCAGAGGCCCAGACAACAGGCCCTCCAATTTAACACACTGAACTCTGTCTGCAAAGTAGTTGGTGAACCAGGCGGGAAATCATTTGAGAAACCAAGGCTATTGAGTCTGCCGATAAGGATGTGGTGATTGACAGAGTCGAAAGCCTTGGCCAGGTCAATGAATACGGCTGCACAGTAATGTCTCTTATCAATGGCGGTTATGATATTGTTTAGTACCTTGAGCGTTGCTGAGGTGCACCCGTGACCAGCTCGGAAACCGGATTGCATAGCGGTGAAGGTACGGTGGGATTCGAAGTGGTCAATGATCTGTTTATTAACTAGGCTTTCAAATACTTTAGAGAGGCAGGGCAGGATGGATATAGGTCTATAGCAATTTGGGTCTAGGGTGTCACCCCCTTTGAAGAGGGGGATGACCGCGGCAGCTTTCCAATCTTTAGGGATCTTGGACGACACGAAAGAGAGGTTGAGCAGACTGGTAATAGGAGTTGCAACAATGGCGGCGGATAGTTTTAGAAAGAGAGGGTCCAGATTGTCTAGCCCAGCTGATTTGTACGGGTCCAGGTTTTGCAGCTCTTTCAGATCATCTGATATCTGGATTTGGGTGAAGGAAAAGCTGGGGAGGCTCGGACAAGTAGCTGCGGAGATGTTGGCCAGGGTTGGGTTAGCCAGGAGGAAAGCATGGCCAGCCATAGAGAAATGCTTGTTGAAATGTTCGATTATCATGGATTTATCGGTGGTGACCGTGTTACCTAGCCTCAGTGCAGTGGGCAGCTAGGAGGAGGTGCTATTGTTCTCCATGGACTTGACAGTATCCCAGAACGTTTTGGAGTTAGAGCTACAGGATGCAAATTTCTGTTTGAAAAAGCTAGCCTTTCCTGACTGACTGCGTGTATTGGTTCCTGACTTCTCTGAACAGTTGCATATCGCAGGGACTATTCGATGCTATAGCAGTCCGCCACAGGATGTTCTTGTGCTGGTCAAGGGCTGTCAGGTCAGGAGTGAACCAAGGGCTGTATCTGTTCTTAGTTCTACATTTTTTGAAAGGGGCATGCTAATTTAAGATGGTGAGGAAGTTGCTTTTAAAGAACGACCAGGCATCCTCGACTGACGGAATGAGGTCAATATCCTGCCAGGGTACCCGGGACAGGTCGATTAGAAAGGCCTGCTCGCAGAAGTGTTTTATGGAGCGTTTGACAGTGATAAGGGGTGGTGATTTGACCGCGGGCCCATAGCGGATGCAGGCAATGAGGCAGTGGTCGCTGAGATCCTGATTGAAAACAGCAGAGGTGTATTTGGAGGGCAAGTTGGTCAGGATGATATCTATGAGGGTGCCCATGTTTACAGATTTAGGATTGTACCTGGTGGGTTCCTTGATGATTTGTGTGAGATTGAGGGCATCTAGCTTAGATTGTAGGACTGCCGGGGTGTTAAGCATATCCCAGTTAAGGTCACCTAACAGAACGAACTCTGAAGATAGATGGGGGGCAATCAATTCACATATGGTGTCCAGGGCACAGCTGGGAGCTGAGGGGGGTCTATAGCAGGCGGCAACAGTGAGAGACTTGTTTCTGGGGAGATACATTTTGTGAATTAGAAGTTCGAACTGTTCGGGCATAGACCTGGAAAGTATGACAGAACTTTGCAGGCTATCTCTGCAATAGATTGCAACTCCTCCCCCTTTGGCAGTTCTATCTTGGCAGAAAATGTTGTAGTTGGGTATGGAAATCTCAGAATTTTTGGTGGCCTTCCTAAGCCAGGATTCAGACACGGCAAGGACATCAGGGTTGGCAGAGTGTGCTAAAGCAGTGAGTAAAACAAACTTAGGGAGGAGGTTTCTGATGTTAACATGCATGAAACCAAGGCTTTTTCGATTACAGAAGTCAACAAATGAGAGTGCCTGGGGACACACGGGGCCTGGGTTTACCTCCACATTACCCGAGGAACAGAGGAGGAGTAGGATGAGGGTACGGCTAAAGGCTATCAGAACAGGTCATCTAGTGCATTGGGAACAGAGAATAAAAGGAGCAGATTTCTGGGTGTGGTAGAATAAATTCAGGGCATAGTGTGCAGACAAGGGTATGGTGGGTGAGGGTACAGTGGAGGTAAACCCAGGCACCGAGTGATGATAAGAGTGGTTGCATCTCTGGACGTGCTGGTAATAATGGGAAAGGTCACTGCGAGTGTGGGAGGTGGGACAAAGGAGGAATCTGAGGCATGTAGAGTGGGCCTAGGGGCTCCACTGTTAACTAAAACAATGATAACTATCCTAAACAACAGTAAACAGGGCATATTGACATTTGAGAGAGACATAAAGCGAGGCATAAAGCAAACACAGGTGTTGATTGGGAGAGCTAGCTAAGACACAACGGGTAAGACCACAAAGGCTAATCAGCTAAGATAACAACAACAGGTAAACTGGCAATGAATGGGCAAAGATGGTTGGTTAGCTACACACAGGGCCTGAGTAGCGGCTGGGGCCGACAGATAAACAATAATAAACAGAATGGAGTACCGTGATTAATGAATAATCCAGCAGGCATCAGCTATGTAGCCGAGTGATCATAGGGTCCAGTGAACAGCAATAAATGGGACAGGGAAGCCGCTAGGTAGTCGTTACTACGCCGGCACGCAGGAGACACAGCGTTTAAAGTTAAGAGTTAGCCGTTCGGGGTTGGTAGAACCGCCTGCTCTGACGTCCGACAGAGGCCGGCACAGCAGATGGAGTATTCGTCGGCAGACCAGTCGAGGTAGTACGACGGGGCGTCGTGTCGAGAAGGGGTCCAAGCCAGCTGGCGAGAGAGGTATTGTTGTTGTGGTACTTTCCTTTGCTAGCCGGGAGATGCGCCTGGCTCGAGGCTAACTGGTGCTAGCTTCGGGGCAGGGGAGTTAGCCACTATAGCCACTCGGTAGCAACGATGAATCCGGTGCCAGGGTCGAGAGCTTACGGCAAGGAACCGGTGGAGTAGTGGGTTCTAGCCGTGTTTGGGAGGAGGCCGGGAGGTGGGCCTGGCTCAGGGCTGGGTCACTCGGTGGCAGCTAGCTAGCTGTGGAGATCAGGTGTAGTGGTCCAGGGTTTACGGCAGGGATCCGGCGTTGTAGTGGAGAAACATAAATAGCTAGTAGCTAATTAGCTGGCTAGCTTCCGAGGGAGTTCTGTCTACAAGGTCAAAAAAAATAGCGGTTCCGTAACACATAGGGTGAGGCAGGTTACCGGAATGTATATCTAATATAAAATGGAAAAGAGATAAATAAATGTGAAATATATACAAAAAAGACGAAAAATACAAAAGTACACGAGGGGACGAACAAAAACACGTCTGCACTGCTACGCCATCTTGGTAGCAGTGCAGACGTGGGCAAAGGTACAGGGCGGCAGCCTCAGGGTCAGGTCGGCAGAGGTCGGCCATCCAGAGGTGGGGCAAAGGTACAGGGCGGCAGACTAGGTCAGGCAGAGTGGTCAGGCAGGTGGGCTCAGAGACAGGACAGGCAAGGGTCAAAACCAGGAGGGCTTTTAAAAATTAGGAGCTGAGAAAAACGCTGGTTGACTTGACAAACAAGATGAACTGGCAACAGACAAACAGAGAACACAGGTATAAGTACCCATGGGATCATGGGGAAGATGGGCAACACCTGGAGGGGGTGGAGACAATCACAAGGACAGGTGAAACAGATCAGGGTGTGACAGTACCCCCTCTAGGGATACCTGGTTGAGCGGGGTGCCGGCGTTGGAATTCAGAGATGAGGCCTATGTCCAGGATGTCCCTAGCGGAGACCCAGCACCTCTTCTCCGGGCCATAACCCTACCAATCAACCAGATACTGGAATCCTCTGCCCTGAGGTCGAACCTTCGGAGACGTCTCACCCTGTACGCCGGTTGGCCGTCGACGAGACGGGGGAGAGGAGTGGGCCTGGAAACAGGAGACAAAGGGCTGTGAGACATGGGTTTACATCTAGACACATGAAAGTAGTAAGAATACGGAGGGAAGGGGCAACAGAGGATGAACAGCAGAGGGGCTAATGATTTTGGAGCAGGGGGAAAAGGTCTCGGCTTCCGGGGGTGTAGCCACGGGCTTTAGCGGCGTGCCAGCGCATCCAGCTTAACATCCTTGGGTACCGGTCGGTGTTGCGGAAGCGAAGTGGCCCGGGCCTTACTGAACCCCTCCCGGAGGTCCTGGTACTCCGCGGGAATGGCGGAAAGGTTTGGGGCAATTTCCAAGCCCCCAGGAAGACGTCACCGGGGGCAGGCAGAGCTGATTTCAGGCAATGAGTGTGGCAGAACGGGCTCCAGCCCAAGATTGCACCAGTAGACAAGTCAATCGAGGGATTGTGTCGCAGGAGCCAAAAGAATCCCAATACCATAGAAACCTGCAGAGACTCAATTAGCAGGAATTGGATTGTCTCGCTGTGGTTCCCCGACACTTGGATGGAAGTGGTATGGTGGGTGACCCGGCCTATAGAGCGCCCGTCCAGCGCTCTAACATTCATGGGAATGGAGAGGGGTTGAGTAGGGATGCCCAGCTCGGACGCCAGTGTAACATCCATAAGACTCATATCTGCCCCCGAGTCAATGAGTATCTGGAGAGACCCCACAGCAGGGTGGCATGGAGAGGGGTGCGAGTAGGTTGGAGAAGCAAAATTGTCCTTAACTTGTTAGGGAGTGGCAGCTGAGGGGTCGGTTTTGGAGAGCCTGGCGTGCCCAAAGTAAAATGCCTCCCATTCAGGCCCAGAAAATAGGATATGCACATATTTAGGACCATTGGATAGGAAACACTCTGAATTTTCCAAAGGTGTTAACCATTTGTCTGTGAGTGAAACAGAACGCATATGGCAGGCGAAACCCCGAGGAATTTCTGTCCTGGAAAAAGTGGTTTTGACAGAGTGCCTCATTGGGAACCCCTCCCTCATGAAAATGACCATATAAGGGCATATGAATGCAGTACCCATCGCATCCTTTAGATGTCAACAGTCTCAAGAGTGTAAAATTTCATTTTGGATGAATTAGACCAGAGAATAAGAGCAAACCAGGAAGTGACCTTTTTATGTCAACAGTACCCAGTGCGTGTTCCCGACAAGGCGCGCAGTGTCTTTTTTACCGTCTTTATCGATCAGTTTATATTCCGGTTGATTTATAATAGTAAATATACGTAAAAGTGTTCCTAAGGATACATTTAAAACTATGTTTGATTGTTCTTGGACAAGTTTATAGGTATAAGATGAACGAGTTTGCGTCACGTTTCAATGGAGGAGTGGAGGCTGTCGTTTCTGATTATAACGCGCGAACCAAATGGAGGATTTATGGATAAAATGCATTACTTTTTCTAACAAAAGAACCATGGATTGTCTTCGTTGGACACTTAGGATGACCTCAGCAGAAGTTCTTCAACAGGTAATTGATTTGTTTTCGCTGTGAAATGTGTTATGTGTGTGCCATGATGGCTAATCGATTCATGGCTATGGGAAAAATATGTGAGGTGCTACCCTCAAACAATCAAATGTGCTGCTTTCGCTGTAAAGCCTTTTTGAAATCTGACAACGCTGTGATATTGCCAAGAAACAGAGCTTTTGATGAGTATGGAAGACTTGTATATTGGTGGATGTTTAATAATTCAACTTTTGGATTTTGAATTTGGCGCCTTACATTTCACCTGGTAGTGTCGGGAGCAGCCCGCTAGCGCCCCAGCAATCCCTGAGAGGTTAAGTCCCACCAGAGTACTCATTCCTACCAATGAGCTAGGTCTCTTGAAGGGACAGGTATACACATAATGACCGGCAGTACCGCAATACAGACAACTCTGGGTGTTAAGTCTGCCTACACGTTTGGCTGGAGACAGCCTAGCCCTGCCGAGCTGCATCGGCTCGAGAAGAGGTATATCGGCAGATGACGGAGGCTCTTAGAGGAACTTGGGTAAACTCGGATCCTCTCGGGGGCGTAGATGCCGAGGACTTCTGGAGTTCATCCAATGCAAGGTGGGATCCTTGAGTGAGCGATTGGGACCGCAATCAGACCTCTTCTCCCTCCTACGTTCCCGTAGCTGTCCATCGATCCAGATGGTCAAAGCGATGAGGGAGTTGATGTCCTTTACTTGCTCTGATAATCCGTGCAGGAACGTGTCGAACAGCGGTTCCAGGCACCCTCCGCTACTAGCGTGCGGAAAACCACCGCATAGTCTGCCACACTGAGGGTGTCCTGCCGAAGCTGGAGTAACTTCCGGGCAGCCTCTCCCGGACAACGGAGCCTCAAACTTCTCACTTCCGCCACAAATATCTCCAGACTGAGGCAGACGGTGGATTGTTGCTCCCACACCGCCATGGCCCAAACGAGTGCCCTTCTGGACATCAGCGTAATAATGTCCGCTATCCTCGACCAGTTCGAGGGGAACGAAGAAGGCTGCAGCTCGAAAATGAGGGAGCACTGGGAGAGAAAGGCCCAGGAGGGTCTGGAATCACCATCGTAGCGCTCCGGGGGAGGTAAGCAGAGTTTCCGGGAAACCGGGGTGACAGCGCTGCTACCAGCCGGGTTACTGAGGGGCTGGGAGGCTACTGTCGTGATAGGCTGCCTACGGAATTGCTCCTGTACTGCGTCCAATGCCAAGTTCTGACATTCGACCACATCCTGGAACCCTTCCATCAGAACACGAAGCGACTCCTCGTACCTACCAATGGTGGCTCCTAGGGAGGAGATGGTGTTGCGGAGCTGGTCCAAGTTTGCTGGGTCAGTCATGGCCAGTTTGTACTATCGGGTTTCATGTAAGACCCAAATGCAGACTGTGTCGAAATAACAATGTTTTTATTACGGCAACAGGGGCAGGCAAACAACAGTTCAAGGCAGGCAGGAGTCGATAAGCCAGAGTAGTGGGGCAAAGGTACAGGACGGCAGGCAGGCTCAGGTCAGGCAGAGGTCGGTAATCACCATAGCAACACCCACCCGTAGCACGCGCTCCACCAGGTACATTTCACTGGTCATCCCCAAAGCCAACACTTCCTTTGGCCGCTTTTCCTTCCAGTTCTCTGCTGCCAATGACTTGAACCAATTGCAAAAGTCACTGAAGCTGGAGTCTTATATCTCCCTCTAACTTTAAGCATCAGCTGTCAGAGCAGCTTACCGATCACTGTACCTGCACACATCTGTAAATAGCACACCCAACTACCTCATCTCCATATTGTTATTTATCCTCTTGCTCTTTTGCACCCCAGTATCACTACTTGCACATCATCATCTGCACATCTATCACTCCAGTGTTAATGCTACATTTTTTGTATTTCACCTCTATGGCCTATTTATTGCCTTACCTCCCTATTCTCCCTACATTTGCACACACTGTACTTAGATTTTTCTATTGTGTTATTGACTGTACATTTGTTTATGTATAACTCTGTTGTTTTTGTTGCACTGTGTTGCTTTATCTTGGCCAGGTCGCAGTTGTAAATGAGAACTTGTTCTCAACTGGCCTACCTGGTTAAATAAAGATGGGGCAATGGTACAGGATGGCAGGCAGGCAGGCTCAGGGTCAGGCAGAGTGGTCAGGCAGGTAGGCTTAGAGACCGGACAGGCAAGGGTCAAAACCAGGAGGGCGAGAAAAAGAGAGACTGGGAAAAAACAGGACCTGAGACAAAATGCTGGTTGTCTTGACAGACAAGACAAACTGGAAACAGACAAACAGAGAACACAGGTATAAGTACCCAGGAGATAATGTGGAAGATGGGCGACACCTGGAAGGAGGTGGAGATAAGTTTATTTTGGGTACGTCAGACTCTCCGTACTTCCGAACACTGCCCCCTAGCCCTAAGAGGTTAAAGCCTTTCAAGCACACCCTTCTCATTAACCTGTGGTGAGTTATTCACAGTTGTCGATGAACAAATAAGGTTTTATATGTAAGATGTCTAAATAAATAGCTAAATTATTGATTATTATTATTTGTGCCCTGGTCCTATAAGAGCTCTTTGTCATTTCCCATGAGCCAGGTTGTGACAAAAACTCAGTCATTCTTATGTTTAATAAATGTATTGTATAGTGTGTGTGTGGCAGACTTACAATGATGGCAAAAAAACTAACATTTGAGAGTGCGCTGACCCTGGTGCTAGAGGGGGTACGCAGCTGGAGGTTGAATGTTTGAAGGGGTACGGGACTATAAAAAGTTTGGGAACCACTGATCTATGTAATTGAAAACATCAGCAAATGAGCTGATCAGCTCTCTGACCCTTCAAGGCTCCACATTTCACAAACCCGGCAGTGATTGGGAGTCTTATAGGGACTACCCCCAGGTTTGGCCAGGGTAGGCCGTCATTGTAAATGAGAATTTGTTCTTAACTGACTTTCCTAGTTAAATAAATCCCCCTTCAAGTATTAAATAACCTCCTGTGGCTCAGTCCAGCTGACTGCATGTTGTTTGGTTTCTCAGGCTGAAAAAGCTCTCTGCTCTCTTATGTCACCCCTCTTTTTCTCCCCCTCCTCTCTCTTCCTTACTCTTTGTCACCCCCCCACCACCCCTCCTCTGCAATCCTCCCTCCCTCTTTGTCTCTCCTGCTCCATGGGGCCAGACTAGAGAACGTGGCATTTAGAAAGGTCTGTGAGGAAAGGGTTGACATTCAGAGAACCTCCTTCTCTTTAAGGTTAAGTCTGACCGAAAACCGATTGTGAATGCATGGATTTAAAACATCAGTCATGTTTAGAAAATAGCATTTAGATACCATTAACCAGACCTTAGATTTGATAAGGCAGAGTGAATAGTGTTAAGGATGCACTGGAACACCATTGATCATGGTAGTGTCTCCCCCGTTTTGTCTCAACATGTCTCACACCTTTGATACGGTGCTCTGCGGGTGTTCCAGCATCTGTTACACACAACAATAGGGCTAACTTGTTTGGCTGTTGTTGGATTTTATGTTTCCTTAGCTAGATTTGTGGAAATACATGAGCAATTATAGAGCCTGACTCATCGTGGATGCCTTAGGGTGAATCCTGACGCCTGGCAACAACACCAACAACTGAACTTTTCATTTTCCAGAGAGAAAGAACGGTTGAATGAAATGGCCTGTAGTCTCTTTGATTGTAAATATCCGCCAAGGCCTCGCCTTCCTTTGAAACATATCAAATCAAATCAAATGTTATTGTTCACATACACATTGTTAGCAGATGTTAATGCGAGTGTAGCAAAATGCAGTTGCCGTACCAGGCGGTGATACAGCCCGACAGGATGCTCTCGATTGTGCATCTGTAAAAGTTTGTGAGTGTTTTTGGTGACAAGCCAAATTTGTAGCGCCTTCTGTAGCGCCTTCTTCACCACGCTGTCTGTGTGGGTGGACCATTTCAGTTTGTCCGTGATGTGTACGCCGAGGAACTTAAAACTTTCCACCTTCTCCATTACTGTCCCGTCGATGTGGATAGGGGGGTGCTCTCTCTGCTGTTTCCTGAAGTCCACGATCATCTCCTTTGTTTTGTTGACGTTGAGTGTGAGGTTAATTTCCTGACACCACACTCCGAGGGCCCTCACCTCCTCCATGTAGGCCGTCTCGTCGTTGTTGGTAATCAAGCCAACCACTCTAGTGTGGTCTGCAAACTTGATGATTGAGTTGGAGGCGTGCATGGCCATGCAGTCATGGGTGAACTTGGTGTACAGGAGAGGGCTGAGAACGCACTCTTGTGGGGCCCCAGTGTTGAGGATCAGCGGGGTGGAGATATTGTTTCCTACCCTCACCACCTGGGGGCGGCCCGTCAGAAAGTCCAGGACCCAGTTGCACAGGGCGGGGTCGAGACCCAGGGTCTCGAGCTTAATGACGAGTTTGGAGGGTACTATAGTGTTAAATGCTGAGCTGTAATCGATGAACAGCATTCTTACATTTTTCACCTTTATTTAACCAGGTAGGCAAGTTGAGAACAAGTTCTCATTTACAACTGCGACCTGGCCAAGATAAAGCAAAGCAGTTCGACACATACAACAACACAGAGTTACACATGGAATAAACAAACAAACATAGGTATTCCTCTTGCAGTGGGATTGTGATTGCGTCGTATGTGGACCTATTGAGGCGGTTAGCAAATTGGAGTGGGTCTAGGATGTCAGGTAGGGTGGAGGTGATATGATCCTTGACTAGTCGCTCAAAGCACGTCATGATGACGGAGGTGAGTGCTACAGGGCGATAGTCGTTTAGCCCAGTGACCTTAGCTTTCTTGGGAACAGGAACAATGGTGGCCCTCTTGAAGCATGTGGGAACAGCAGACTGGGATAAGGATTGATTGAATATGTCCGTAAACACACCAGCCAGCTGGTCTGCGCATGCTCTGAGGACGCGGCTAGGGATGACGTCTGGGCCGGCAGCCTTGCGAGGGTTAACACGTTTAAATGTTTTACTCACGTTGGCTGCGGTGAAAGAGAGCCCGCAGGTTTTGGTAGTGGGCCGTGTCAGTGGTACTGTATTGTCCTCAAAGCGAGCAAAGAAGTTTAGTTTGTCTGGGAGCAAGACATCGGGGCTGGTTTTCTTTTTGTAGTCCGTGATTGACTGTAGACCCTGCCACATATGACTTGTGTCTGAGCCGTTGAATTGCGACTCTACTTTGTCTCTATACTGATGCTTGTTTGATTTCCTAACGGAGGGAATAGCTACGCTGTTTGTATTTTGTCATGTTTCCTTGCCATGATTAAAAGCAGTGGTTCGCGCTTTCATTTTTGCACGAATGCTGCCATCAATCCACGGTTTCTGGTTGGGTAAGGATTTAATAGTCACCATGGGTACCACATCACTGATGCACTTGCTAATAAACTTGCTCACCGAATCAGCGCGTACATCAATGTTATTGTCCGATGCTATCCAGATCATATCCACATGATCGAAGCAATCTTGAAGCGTGGAATCAGATTGGTCGGACCAGCGTTGAACAGACCTGAGCACCGGCGTTTCCTGTTTTAGTTTCTGTCTATAGGCTGGGAGCAATTCAATGGAGTCGTGGTCAGATTTGCCGAAAGGAGGGCGAGGGAGGGCGTTGCTTTGTATGCGTTGCGGAAATTAGAGTAGCAATGATCCAGAGTTTTGCCTGCCCGGGTCGCACATTCGATATGCTGATCAAATTTAGGGAGCCTTGTTTTCAGATTAGCCTTGTTAAAATCCCCAGCTACAATAAATGCAGCCTCAGGATATGTGGTTTCCAGTTTACATAGAGTCCAATGAAGTTCTTTCAGGGTCGTCGAGGTGTCTGCTTGGGGGAGGATATACACAGCTGTGATTATAATCAGTTGACTTGGCTGCACGAGTGCACAAAACAGACGTCACCCAAAGCTTCAGAAGTGACATTTCTGGTAGACAGAATCAATATCCAATTGACTGTGTGCTATTTTCTCCCCCCTGCTATCTGGGATGGACTGGGACCTGTGTTCGATCAGCTTGGACCATCGCTTTCCCATGCAGAACAGAACATGAAATACGTGGAACATTGAATACAGAGCACATGGAAAGGAAAAGAGCAGTTGAACAGCAGGTGTTCCATGGTTAACTAGTGTTCGGGCTCTGCAATGGTATGATGGACGTGATGCTCCTGTTATTACAACGAAAATTAAAACTGTGTTAATGGAACAGCTGTATGGTTAGCTGTGTGTGGTGTGGGGGTAACCATAGATACATGGTAGTAAGTAGGGCCAGGACGATACCATATCGCGATACGCTGTCACGATCCATTTTTCATGTTCCATTTGTTTTGTCTTTGTTTTATACACACCTGGTTTCAATTCCCCAATTACATGTTCATTATTTAACCCTCTGTTTCCCCATGTTTTTGTGCGTTATTGTTATTAGATATGTCAGTCCATTTGGTGGGTTTGGTATTCGTTTCGACGTTGTATATTTTGAGTAAACTACCTTCTGTTGCTCATCTCTACTGTCCTGCGCCTGACTCCTTTGCACTACTACACCAAGCCTTCTGACAGAATTACACACCTCAAGAATGGAGTCAGCAGGAGCAGACACCCCCGTGTTTGAGGTTGAGGAGCGCGTCCAGCAGCACGCGACCATGTTGCAACATCTCGCCACCACCATGGATCGCGTCCTGCAGACGATGGACCGTTGGGAGAGAGGAGGAATTCCTCCAGTGCCTCTACCAGCACCACCACAGGCACCACTGCACAACCCTCCTTCACCCGTTCCCAGTGGGATTAGGCTCACGCTCCCGAGGGAGTATGATGGGACGGCTGCCGGATGTCAGGGGTTCCTACTCCAGCTGGAGCTCTATCTGGCGACCGTCCACCCGGCTCCTTCGGGTTGTGAGAGCGTGTCCGCCCTTGTCTCCTGCCTCTCAGGGAAAGCCCTGGAGTGGACCAACGCCGTATGGGGGGAAGGAGAAGCAGCGTTGGACCACTACGAGGATTTCACCGGCCGCTTTCGGGCAGTTTCCGACCACCCGCCTGAGGGTAGAGCGGTGGGTGAACATCTGTTTCACCTGAGACAGGGGACGAGGAGCGCACAGGAGTTCACCTTGGACTTCCGGACCCTGGTCGCTGGCGCGGGATGGAACGACAGGGCCCTGATCGATCACTACCGGTGTAGTTTACGAGAGGACGTCCGTCGGGAGTTGGCCTGCAGGGACACTACTCTTACCTTTGACCAGCTGGTGGACCTGTCCATCTGGCTGGATAACCTGCTGGCTACCTGCGGACGTCCAGATCGGGGCCTGTCGGTTCCATCCCCCAGCACCAACGCTCCGGCGCCCATGGAGCTGGGAGGTGCTGCACTTAGGGCAACCGGAGGAGGGACCGGTCCATGCACCATCTGTGGCCACAGAGGGCACACTGCCGGTCGGTGCTGGGGAGGTTCCTCTGGGAGTCGAGGCAGCAGGCAGGGCACTCTCATGTCACCCCAGGTGAGTCGGCACCAGACTCACCCAGAGCCCCCTGTTGCTCACATGTTTTTGTATATAAACTTTCCTGTGTTTTCCCCGCATTCCCAGCATAAGGCTCTCGTAGATTCTGGCGCAGCTGGGAATTTTATTGACCGTTCATTTGCCCATAGTTTAGGGATCCCTATTGTTCCAGTGGACATGCCCTTCCCAGTTCACGCCCTAGATAGTCAACCATTAGGGTCAGGGCTAATTAGGGAGGTCACCACTCCACTGGGCATGGTCATGCAGGAGGGTCACAGGGAGAGAATTAGTCTCTTCCTTATTGATTCTCCTGTGTTTCCCGTGGTGCTGGGCCTACCCTGGTTAGCCTGTCATGACCCCACTATTTCGTGGCAACTGAGGGCTCTCAAGGGGTCACGAAAGTGCTGGTGTTTAGGGGTTTCCGTCGGTGCTACTACGGTGGAAAGTCCAGACCAGGTCTCCACCGTGCGCATCCCCTCTGAATATGCCGATTTGGCTCTCGCCTTCTGTAAAAAGAAGGAGACTCAATTACCACCCTATCGACGGGGGGATTGTGCGATAAATCTCCTGGTAGACGCTGCACTTCCCAGGAGTCACGTGTATCCCCTGTCGCAAGAGGAGACGGCGGCTATGGAAACATATGTCTCCAAATACCTGGGGCAGGGGTACATTCGGCCCTCCACTTCACCTGCCTCCTCAAGCTTCTTTTTTTGTGAAGAAGAAGGATGGAGGTCTGTGCCCGTGTATTGACTATCGAGGCATCAACCAGATCACTGTGAGGTACAGTTACCCGCTACCTCTCATAGCCAGTGCGATCGAGTCAATGCACGGGGCGCGCTTTTTCACAAAATTGGATCTCAGGAGCGCTTACAACCTGGTGCATATCCTGGAGGGAGACGAGTGGAAGACAGCATTTAGTACCACTCCAGGGCACTATGAGTATCTCATGCCGTACGGGTTGATGAATGCTCCATCAGTCTTCCAGGCCTTTGTAGACAACATTTTCAGGGACCTGCACGGGCAGGGTGTAGTGGTGTATATTGATGACATTCTGATATACTTTGCTACACGCGCCGAGCATTTGTCTCTGGTACGCAGGGTGCTTGGTCGACTGTTGGAGCATGACCTGTACGTCAAGGCTGATAATTGTCTGTTCTTTCAACAGTCCGTCTCCTTCCTAGGGTACCGCATTTCCACTTCAGGGGTGGAGATGGAGAGTGACCGCATTTCAGCCATGCGTAATTGGCCGACTCCCACCACGGTAAAGGAAGTGCAGCAATTTCTAGGGTTTGCCAACTATTACCGGAGGTTTATCCGGGGCTTTGGTCAGGTAGCGGCTCCCATTACCTCACTGCTGAAGGGGGGACCGTCGCGTTTGCAGTGGTCGGCTGGTTTGCAGCAGACAGGGCTTTTGGTCACCTGAAGGCTCTGTTTACCTCGGCTCCCGTGCTGGCTCATTCGGATCCCTCTTTGGCTTTCATAGTGGAGGTGGACGCATCCGAGGCTGGAATAGGAGCCGTGCTTTCTCAGCGCTCGGGTACTCCACCAGGCGGAGCAAAAATATGACGTGTTTGGACCGGGAACGGTTGGCTGTCGTCAAGGCCTTGAAGGCGTGGAGACATTGGCTTGAGGGGGCTAAACACCCTTTTCTCATCTGGACTGACCACCGCAATCTGGAGTACATCCGGGCGGCGAGGAGACTGAACCCTTGCCAGGCAAGGTGGGCCATGTTCTTTACCCGTTTTGTTTTCACCCTATCCTACAGACCAGGTTCCCAGAATACGAAGGCAGACGCACTGTCCCGGATGTATGACACAGAGGAGCGGTCAATGGATCCCACTCCCATACTCCTGGGCCTCTTGCCTGGTGGCACCGGTAGTGTGGTATCTGGACGCGGGCATTACGTACAGAGCCCACTCCCCCCCCAGTGTACAGCTGGGCGCCTGTATGTTCCATCTGCTGTCTGCGACCGTTTGATCTATTGGGCCCACACGTCACCCTCCTCTGGTCATCCTGGCATCGGTTGGACAGTGCACTGTCTTAGTGGGAAGTACTGGTGCTCCACTTTGGCTAAGGACGTGAGGGTTTATGTTTCCTCCTGCTCGGTGTGCGCTCAATGCAAGGCTCCTAGGCACCTGCCCAGAGGGAAGTTGCAGCCCTTACCCGTTCCACAATGGCAGTGGTCGCACTTGTCGGTGGACTTCTTCACGGAACTTCCTCCCTCACAGGGTAACACCACGATCCTGGTCGTTGTGGATCGGTTATCTAAGTCTTGCCGTCTCCTTCCTTTGCCCCGTCTGCCTACGGCTCTACAAACTATGGGGTGCCTGAGGACGTAGTATCTGATCGAGGTCCCCAGTTCACGTCAAGAGTCTGGAGGGCGTTCATGGAACGTCTGGGGGTCTCGGTCAGCCTTACCTCAGGTTTTCACCCCGGGTGGAGAGAGTAAACCAGGATGTGGGTAGGTTTCTGCGGTCTTATTGCCAGGACCGGCCAGGGGAGTGGGCGGCGTTCATCCCCTGGGCAGAGATAGCCCAAAACTCGCTCTGCCACTCCTCCACTAACCTCTCCCCTTTGCAGTGCGTACTGGGGTACCAGCCGGTTCTGGCGCCTTGGCATCAGAGCCAGATCGAGGCTCCTGCAGTGGACGCTCGGAAGAGACATGGGCGCTCGGAAGAGACATGGGACGCCACTCATGTGCACATTCAGCGGGCCGTGAGGTGTCAGAAGGCGAGCGCAGACCGTGTTCGCACCGGTGGACCATGTCTGGCTCTCGACCCGAAACCTGCCCTTCCGCTTGCCTTGCCGGAAGCTGTGTCCGCGGTTTTTGGGGCCATTCAAAGTACTGATGAGACTGAACGAGATTTGCTACAGGTTACAGCTTCCCCCAGATTACCGTATTAACCCCTCGTTCCATGTGTCTCTCCTCAGGCCGGTGGTGGGTGGTCCAATCCAGGAGTCTGAGGTACGGGAGGTCCCTCCACACCCTCTGGACATCGAGGGGGCCCCTGCGTATGCAGTTCGAGCCATACTGGACTCGAGGCGTTGGGGGCGAGGGGCCTTCAGTATCTCGTGTAGTGGGAGGGGTGCGGTCCGGAGGAAAGATGCCGGGTGCCGGTGGAGGACGTATTGGATCCTTCGATGCTGCGGGAGTTCCACCGTCTCCATCTGGATCGCCCTGCGCCTCGTCCTCCGGGTCGTCCCCGAGGTCGGTGTCGGCGCGCTGCTGGAGCCGCGCGTCAAGGGGGGGGTACTGTCACGACTTCCGCCGAAGTCGGTCCCTCTCCTTGTTCGGCGGCGTTCGGCTGTCGACGTCACCGGCTTACTAGCCATCGCCAATCCATTTTTCATGTTCCATTTGTTTTGTCTTTGTTTTATACACACCTGGTTTCAATTCCCCAATTACATGTTCATTATTTAACCCTCTGTTTTCCCATTGTTTGTGTGCGTAATTGTTATTAGATATGTCAGTCCATTTGGTGGGCTTGGTATTTGTTTCGACGTTTTAAGTAAACTACTTTGTGTTGCTCATCTCTCCTGTCCTGCGCCTGACTCCTTTGCACTACTACACCAAGCCTTCTGACATACGCGTTAGTATCATGGCAAGGAAACAAAACACAAAGCAAATTTTACTTCTTTAGGAAAACAAGCCCTAATGTTGGAAACAAACATAATTATGTTGTCATCCAGAGTCACCTGTATTTATTTTCCAAGCCATAGCACATTATATTTTACATAGAGTGGGTTTTAAAGGGCCAAAGAGTTTGGTCTGCTTCTTGTTTTCATTTTTGCCATGGAAAGAATATTGTGATACTGGTATCATCCCAGCACTAATAATAAGGGACTGGTTTATAATCCCCATGATGGATGAAATAGAACAGCCATTCGTGCTATGCTGTGTCAGGTGATTAGACATTTTCCTGTTATAGGATTTACAGCGGAATATAAATAATTGGGCTGTTTGTTTGTTTGTTTACTGTACCTCCCCCTATGTGGTTACACTGTCTGTCACTGCCCTCGGAATGGGATTCTGGTTAGTGTAGTGATGCAGTGTAGAATAAACTACTTTTGCAAAAGGTTATGTAGATGTAGAGTTCATACCTATTCATGATGAGACTAAATAAACATTTTCATGGCACAGAGTGTTGGACACTTCCTTTTAAGTTCAGACAATAGTTCTTATTGTTCGCTCACTCTCCTCTCTCTCTCTCTCTCTCTCTCTCTCTCTCTCTCTCTCTCTCTCTCTCTCTCTCTCTCTCTCTCTCTCTGTCCTCTCTCTCTATCTCTCTCTCTCCTATCTATCTCCTCCCTCTCTTTCTCTCCCTCTCCCTCTCCCTCCTCTCTCTCTCTCTCTGTCCCTCTGTCCACTGTGAGTCCACTCCACTTTACTCTGCCTGTACGTTGTTGTGCTCAGGGGAATCTCTCGGCCCGCCTGTCATTTGAATAAGACGTACATAAATAAATAACATACATATTTTAAAATGCTAATTCTAATGGGATATTGGTTGACTCAATCATCCTGACGTTAACTCCCACTAAGAAATTACTACAGTACCACCACATGGCCCATCCCACAGCCCAGCCCAGCACCCCACTGCCTAAAGCACTTTACACACTCCATAAATAAATGTTACTGTTGCATGTTTCAAAGAAATCTCACTCTATAGTGTTGAATGTTTGTTTGATATATTTATAATGGGTCTTACTGTTATTATATCTTGAATAATAAGTGGTATTAATATGCAGTCATTTGCAATTACTCCCCAAAATGTTGTTTAATTCAAAGTAGGCTCATTTTTGGCTATTCATTATCTGTCGTACATTTAACCATACATTGACAGTAATTATTATTATTTGTGTAGCCTACAGTAAACAACCTCTTAAGGATCGTACCCTTTTTTTCAATTTTCGCCTAAAACAACATACCCAAATCTAACTGCCTGTAGCTCAGGACTTAAAGCAAGGATATGCATATTCTTGATACCATTTAAAAGGAAACACTTTGAAGTTTGTGGAAATGTGAAATTAATGTAGGAGAATATAACACATTAGATCTGGTAACAGATAATACAACCCGAAAAATGCTTTATATATATAATCTTTGAAATGCAAGAGAAAGGCCATACTTTCAGATAGGAGTCTAGGTGTAATTTAGATTTTGGCAACCAGATGGCAGCAGTGTGCGCGCAATGTTTCAGACTGATCCAGTGAAGAATTACATTTCTGCACAATATTTTGAATCAAGTCTGCCAGGAGTTTGCCAAAATATGCCGAAATTGGTCAATTGATAAATTTTCAAGTAATTAACTATAGAGAACATACAAAAATGCAAATCAATTTATAACATTTTTCACGTGTTTTTCTGGATTTTTTTGTTGTTATTCTGTCTCTCACTGTTCAAATAAACCTACCATTAAAATTATAGACTGATAATTTCTTTGTCAGTGGGCAAACGTACAAAATCAGCAGGGGATCAAATACGTTTTTCCCTCACTGTATGTGGCGTTGTCAGTGCTGTGGTATTGCTGTGTAGATCCCTACAGGCTAAAAGTGCTGTATCTGCTTCAGTAGGCCCAGAGGTCTGCGTCTGCGTCTGCTTCTGCTCTGCTCTCCCTCCGCTAGACATGCCAGCAGCTATCTGAGGCCTGCCATTCAGAGAGGGAGAGGGAGGGAGAGGTGGGGGGGCAGGAAGGGAGAGAGAGTGATAGAGGGAGGGAGAGAGAGAAGGCAGGCACGGAGAGAGGATAGAGAGAGGCAAGTTGTGAGAGATAGACCGAGAGAAAGGATGGAGGGAGAGAGAGGATAGCATGCCATGAGTTGCTCCAGTTGTGATTTGATGTGAGTGTTGGGGGAATTTAGCATATGATGATCACAGCTTCCACCTCTCCCAAGACGACGACATGTTGTCCATTACTGGTACTACAGTGTTGCCATGAGCAATAAATGTCAGCCAAGTTTATGAGTCATAATTCAGTTGTGCTCAAAGAATTGCAGTCAGTGGATCTCGCAACACACACGCGGGCACGCACACACAGAGACACTCATAATCGACCCTGCAGTCAATGGGTCTCACAACACATTACATACCGGTTGTGTGTGTTTTTTTTATTGGTGTTGTGGCATGTTCAAACTACCAGCCATGGCTAGATAGAGAATTTAGATTTGTGGTGACATTATCCGCTGTTCCCCATCTCGCATGTCTTGTTATGAGGCGTTGGGACAGAGAACCTAAAGAGAACACTTCCCAGGTCAGAGTGAGATTGGAACCAGTTCATCATGGGAAAGGAAAGATGGAGAGAAATTAATCAGTATTCACACAGTATTCATTCTCTTTGCAGTGCGACGGTGGTATTTAAATGTTAACAGTCACAGATCTATTGCCTAACCCCTTCTAGTGTACCTGGCTCCTCAAGCTCCAGACCTCACACACTGGGCTGCCTGGCTCCTCAAGCTCCAGACCTCACACACTGGGCTGCCTGGCTCCTCCCTAGCTCCAGACCTCACACTGGGCTGCCTGGCTCCTCCCTAGCTCCAGACCTCACACTGGGCTGCCTGACTCCTCCAAGCTCCAGACCTCACACACTGGGCTGCCTGGCTCCTCCCTAGCTCCAGACCTCACACTGGGCTGCCTGACTCCTCCAAGCTCCAGACCTCACACACTGGGCTGCCTGGCTCCCCCCTAGCTCCAGACCTCACACTGGGCTGCCTGACTCCTCCAAGCTCCAGACCTCACACACTGGGCTGCCTGGCTCCTCTGTGGCATTTCAATCATCATAAGAAAATAATGTGGTGTGAAAATGTCTTTGCTTGGCATTTGTTCAGGGTAAAATAGGGCCTGTAACAAGGTGTTGACACTGTATTAATTGAAATGTAAATGTACTGTTCAAACGAAGGACAGTGGGCGCTGCTGGCCTGTCTGTTAGCCGCTCAGGATAAAGGCATCAGCCGAGTCGACACACTGAATAGGGTTTTTGGTGCGATATTGCCGGGGAGGATGTAAAATGAAAAGAAAGAATGTGACATTTTAAATGCTTTCTTTTATTTTCCAAGAATGTGTCTTTGATTGAGTGAGAAAATCCACCCTGCGACTGTTGGCCACACCGCACTGTGTAGTGAAGGAAACATGACTCTTCCCCAGTAAGATTCACACTTGACAAAAGACTGAGGAGGAAGCCTTTTCAGAGACAGCTTTTCCAATAAGACACATTCAAGGCCCTGTGATGTTTTACTTAAGATAAAAGTATTTTTTAATTGAATTAAACATATGATTTCAAACCCAGAACTATTCTTTGTCAGAGAAAAGGCTTTGTCAGCGGGAACACAAATACCTAGCGCTTTACTATTGACAGAGACGCGCAGTGTTGGTTGGTAAAAAGTCTTCACAACGTCTAGATGGACGCCTAATTAGTTCTTAATGGAAAGATGACCAAGAATAGGCTACATAACATAAAATCATAGAAAAATTCATTTCATCTTTCAACTACAACACTTTCAAAAAGACGACGCCGGGTAGGGCTGCCGTCTTATCGGCTCTTAACCAACCATGCTATTTTGTTTGTTTTTTCGCGTTGTTTGTAACTTGTTTTGTACACAATGTTGCTACCATCTCTTTTGACCGAAAGAGCTTCTGGACATCAGAACTGGGATTACTCACCTCATATTGGACGAGGAGTTCTTCTTCAATGAGTCAGACGCAAGGGATATACTACGGACACCCGACCAGGCCCAGATCCCCGTGATTCGCTGGTTTCGCAGAAATAGATCAGGATGCCTTGATCAGGCGACGAGTGGCTAATCTACCCTTGCCTTCCGTTCTGCTAGCTAACGTTCAATCGCTGGAAAATAAATGGGACGAACTGAAAGCATGTACAGTGGGGCAAAAAAGTATTTAGTCAGCCACCAATTGTGCAGGTTCTCTCACTTAAAAAGATGAGAGAGGTCTGTAATTTTCATCATAGGTACACTTCAACTATGACAGAGAAAATGAGGAAAAAAAATCCAGAAAATCACATTGTAGGATTTTTAATGAATTTATTTGCAAATTATGGTGGAAAATAAGTATTTGGTCACATACAAACAAGCAAGATTTCTGGCTCTCACAGACCTGTAACTTCTTCTTTAAGAGGCTCCTCTGTCCTCCACTCGTTACCTGTATTAATGGCACCTGTTTGAACTTGTTATCAGTATAAAAGACACCTGTCCACAACCTCAAACAGTCACACTCCAAACTCCACTATGGCCAAGACCAAAGAGCTGTCAAAGGACACCAGAAACAAATTTGTAGACCTGCACCAGGTTGGGAAGACTGAATCTGCAATAGGTAAGCAGCTTGGTTTGAAGAAATCAACTGTGGGAGCAATTATTAGGAAATGGAAGACATACAAGACCACTGATAATCTTCCTCGATCTGGGGCTCCACGCAAGATCTCACCCGTGGGGTCAAAATGATCACAAGAACGGTGAGCAAAAATCCCAGAACCACACGGGGGGACCTAGTGAATGACCTGCAGAGAGCTGGGACCAAAGTAACAAAGCCTACCATCAGTAACACACTACGCCGCCAGGGACTCAAATCCTGCAGTGCCAGACATGTCCCCCTGCTTAAGCCAGTACATGTTCAGGCCCGTCTGAAGTTTGCTAGAGAGCATTTGGATGATCCAGATGAGGATTGGGAGAATGTCATATGGTCAGATGAAACCAAAATATAACTTTTTGGTAAAAACTCAACTCGTCGTGTTTGGAGGACAAAGAATGCTGAGTTGCATCCAAAGAACACCATACCTACTGTGAAGCATGGGGGTGGAAACATCATGCTTTGGGGCTGTTTTTCTGCAAAGGGACCAGGACAACTGATCCGTGTAAAGTAAAGAATGAATGGGGCCATGTATCGTGAGATTTTGAGTGAAAACCTCCTTCCATCAGCAAGGGCATTGAAGATGAAACGTGGCTGGGTCTTTCAGCATGACAATGATCCCAAACACACCGCCTGGGCAACGAAGGAGTGGCCGTAAGAAGCATTTCAAGGTCCTGGAGTGGCCTAGCCAGTCTCCAGATCTCAACCCCATAGAAAATCTTTGGAGGGAGTTGAAAGTCCGTGTTGCCCAGCGACAGCCCCAAAACATCACTGCTCTAGAGGAGATCTGCATGGAGGAATGGGCCAAAATACCAGCAACAGTGTGTGAAAACCTTGTGAAGACTTACAGAAAACGTTTGACCTCTGCCATTGCCAACAAAGGGTATATAACATAGTATTGAGATAAACTTTTGTTATTGACCAAATACTTATTTTCCACCATAATTTGCTAATAAATTCATTAAAAATCCTACAATGTGATTTTCTGGATTCCTTTTCCTCATTTTGTCTGTCATAGTTGAAGTGTACCTATGATGAAAATTACAGGCCTCTCTCATCTTTTTAAGTGAGAGAACTTGCACAATTGGTGGCTGACTAAATACTTTTTTGTCCCACTGTATATCCTACCAACGGGACATTAAAAACTAATATCTTATGTTTCACCGAGTCGTGGCTGAACGACGACATTAAGAACATACAGCTGGCAGGTTATACACTCTATCGGCAGGACAGAACAGCAGCCTCTGGTAAGAAACGTGGTTGGGGCCTATGCATATTTTTAAACAATAGCTGGTGCACGATATCTAAGGAAATCTCAGGGTTTTGCTAGCCTGAGGTAGAGTATCTCATGATAGATAAGCTGTAGACAACAGTTTCTACCTAGAGAGTTTATATCTGTATTTTTTGTAGCTGTCTACATACCACCACAGATCGAGGCTGGCACTAAAACCGCAATCAATGAGCTGTATTCCGCCATAAGCAAGCAAAAACTCTCATCCATAGGCGGCGCTCCAATTGGCCGGGGACTTTAATGCAGGGAAACTTAAATCAGTTTTGCCTAATTTCTATCAGCATGTTAAATGTGCAACCAGAGGGAAAAAAAATTCTAGACCACCTTTACTCCACACACAGAAACGTGTACAAAGCTCTCCCTCGGCCTCCATTTGGAAAATCTGACCATAACTCTATCCTCCTGCTTACAAGCCAAAATTAGAGCAGGAAGCACCAGTGACTCAGTCTATAAAAAAGTGGTCAGATGAAGCAGATGCTAAACTACAGGACTGACTCTGCGATTCTTCTGATGGCATTGAGGAGTACAGCTGTTCCGGACGACTGTGTGATCACGCTCTCTGCAGCCGATGTGAGTAAGACCTTAAACAGGTCAACATTCACAAGGCCGCTAGGCCGGATGGATTACCAGGACGCGTACTCGAAGCATGCGCTGACCGACTGGCAAGTGTCTTCACTGACATTTTTAACCTCTCCCTGTCTGTGTCTGTAATACCACCATGCTTCAAGCATACCACCATAGTCCCTGTGCCTAAGAACACTAAGGTAATCTAAATGACTACCGACCTGTAGCACTCACGTCTGTAGCCATGAAATGCTTTGAAAGGCTTGTCATGGCTCACATCAACACCATTATCCCAGAAACCCTAGACCCACTCCAATTTGCATAACGCACCAACAGATCCACAGATGATGCAATCTCTATTGCGCTCCACACTGCCCTTTCCCACCTGGACAAAAGGAACACCTACAGTTGAAGTCAGAAGTTTAAATACACTTAGGTTGGAGTCATTAACTTGTTTTTCAACCACTCCACAAATTTATTGTTAACAAACTATAGTTTTGGCACGTCGGTTAGGACGTTTTTGTGCATGACACAAGTAATTTTTCCAACAGTTGTTTACAGACAGATTATTTCACTTATAATTCACTGTATCACAATTCCAGTGGGTCAGAAGTTTACATACACTAAGTTGGCAGTGCCTTTAAACAGCTTGGGAAATTCCAGAAAATGATTTAATTGCTTTAGAAGCTTCTGATAGGCTAAGTACTTTGGTGCGAAAAGTGCAAATCAATCCCAGAACAACAGCAAAAGACCTTGTGAAGATGCTGGAGGAAACAGGAACAAAGTATCTATATCCACAGTAAAACGAGTCCTATATCGACATAACCTGAAAGGCCGCTCAGCAAGGAAGAAGCCACTGCTCCAAAACCGCCATAAAAAAGCCGGACTACAGTTTGCAACTGCACATGGGGACAAAGATCGTACTTTTTGGAGAAACGTCCTCTGGTCTGATGAAATGACCGTCGTTATGTTTGGAGGAAAAAGGGGGAGGCTTGCAAGCCAAAAAACACCATCCCAACCGTGAAGCACGGGGGTGGCAGCATCATGTTGTGGGGGTGCTTTGCTGCAAGAGGGACTGGTGCACTTCACAAAATAGATGGCATCATGAGGAAGGAAAATTATGTGGATATATTGAAGCAACGTCTCAAGACATCAGTAAGGAAGTTAAAGCTTGGTCGCAAATGGGTCTTCCAAATGGACAATGACCCAAAGCATACTTCTGAAGTTGTGGCAAAATGGCTTAAGGACAACAAAGTCAAGGTATTGGACTGGCCATCACAAAGCCCTGACCTCAATCCCATAGAACATTTGTGGGCAGAACTGAAAAAGCGTGTGAGAGCAAGGAGGCCTACAAACCTGACTCAGTTACACCAGCTCTGTCAGGAGGAATGGGCCGAAATTCACCTAACTTGTTGTGGGAAGCTTGTGGAAGGCTGCCTGAAAAGTTTGACCCAAGTTAAACCATTTAAAGGCAATGCTACCAAATACTAATTGAGTGTATGTAAACGTCTGACCCACTGGGAATGTGATTGAAGAAATAAATGCTGAAATAAATCATTATCTTTACTATTATTCTGACATTTCACATTCTTAAAATAAAGTGGTGATCCTAACCGACCTAAGACAGGGAATTTTTATTAGGATTAAATGTCAGGAATTGTGAAAAACTGAGTTTAAATGTATTTGGCTAAGGTGTATGTAAACTTACAACTTCAACTGTATGTGAGAATGCTATTCATTGACTACAGCTCAGTGTTCAACACCATAGTGCCGTCAAAGATCATCACTATGCTAAGGACCCTGGGACTAAACACCTCCCTCTGCAACTGGATCCTGGACTTCCTGATGAGCCGCCCCCAGGTGGTAAGGGTAGGTAACAACACATCCGCCACACTGATCCTCAACACGGGGGCCCCTCAGGGGTGTGTGCTCATGCCCCTTGTCATGACTTCCGCCGAAGTCGGTGCCTCTCCTTGTTCGGGCGGCGTTCGTCGGTCGGCGTCGGCGTCGGCGGTCATCTAGCCATCATTGATCCATTTTCCATTTTGTTTTGTCTTGTCTTCCCACACACCTGGTTTCAATTCCATTCATCACATGTGCAGAGATGGCCCAGAACTCGCTCCCCCTCCACTAACCTCTCTCCCTTACTGTGCGTACTGGGGTACCAGCTAGTTCTGGCACCTTGGCATCAGAGTCAGACTGAGGCTCCTGCGGTAGACGACTGGTTCAGACGCGCGGAGGAGACATGGGAAGCTACCCGTGTTCACCTTCGAAACCTGCCCCTCCACCTGCCCTGCCGGAAGCTGGGTCCGCGGTTTGTGGGGCCATTTAAAGTCCTGAGGAGAGTGAATGAGGTTTGTTATAGGTTACAGCTTCTCCCCAATTTACCGTATTAACCCCTCGTTCCATGTGTCTCTCCTCAGGCCGATGGTGGCTGGCCCGCTTGAGGAGTCTGAGGTGCGGGAGGTTCGTCCTCCCCCTCTGGACATCGATGGGGCCCCGGCGTACTCCGTTCGCTCCATACTGGATTCGAGGCGTCGGGCGAGGGGCCTTCAGTATCTCGTGGAGGGGGAGAGGGAGGGGTACGGTCCTGAGGAGAGGTGCTGGGTTCCGGTCGAGGACATTTTGGATCCTTCTATGCTGCAGGAGTTCCACCGTCTATGTCCGGATCGCCCTGCGCCTCGCCCTCTGGGTCGTCCCCGAGGCCGGTGTCGCGCGCCGGATGGAGCCGCGGCGTCAAGTGGGGTACTGTCATGACTTCCGTCGAAGTCGGTGCCTCTCCTTGTTCGGGCGGCATTCGGCGGTCGGCGTCGCCGGTCTTCTAGCCATCATTGATCCATTTTTCATTTTCCATTTTGTTTTGTCTTGTCTTCCCACACACCTGGTTTCAATTCCATTCATTACATGTTGTGTATTTAACCCTCTGTTTTCCACAAGTCCTTGTCCGGAATTGTTTGTATTGTTAGATTGTGTTGCAAGTTATGTATACTGGTGCGCTACGGGTATTTTGTGCCCATTTATTCTCGTGTTGTTTTGTACTGTTTTATGGTCTTATTAAACAACTACTTTTTGTACGAAGTGTTGCTCTCCTGCGCCTGACTTCTGTGCCACCAGTTACGCAACCCTAACACCCCTCCTGTACTCCCTGTTCACTCATGACTGCACGGCCAGACACGACTCCAATACCATAATTAGGTTTGCTGATGACACAGCAGTGGTAGGCCTGATCACCGACAACGATGAGACAGCCGAGACAGCCTATAGGGAGGAAGTCAGAGACCTGACTGTGTGGTGCAAGGACAACAACCTCTCCCTCAACGTGATCAAGCCAAAGGAGATGATTGTGGACTACAGGAAAAGGAGGACCGAGCATAACCCCATTCTCATCGACGGGGCTGTGGTGGAGCCGGTTGAGAGCTTCAAGTTCCTTGGCGTCCACATCACCAACAAACTAACATGGTCCAAGCACACCAAGACAGTTGTGAAGAGGGCACGACAAAACCTATTCCCCCTCAGGAGACTGAAAATATTTGGCATGGGTCCTCAGATCCTCAAAATGTTTTACAGCTGCACCATCGAGAGCATCCTGCCTGGTTGCATCCCTGCCTGGTATGGTAACTGCTCTGCCTCCGACCGCAAAAAAATTCAGATTCCAGCCACCCTAGTCATAGACTGTTCTCTCTGCTACCGCACGGCAAGCGGTACCGGAGCGCCAAGTCTAGGTCCAAGAGGCTTCTACCCCCAAGCCATAAGATTCCTGAACAGCTAATCAAATGGCTACCCAGACTACAGTATTTGCATTGCCCCCCATGCTTCTGCTACTCTCTGTTATTATCTTTAATAACTCTACCTACATTTACATAATTACCTCAATTACCTCGACACCGGTGCTCCCCGCACATTGACACATTGACTCTGTACCGGTACCCCCTGTATATAGCCCCGCTATTTTATTTACTGCTGCTCTTTAATTATTTGTTATTCTTATCTCTTACTTTTTTGGGGGGATTTTCTTAAAACTGCATTGTTGGTTAAGGGCTTGGAAGTAAGCATTTCACTGTACGTTCTACACCTGTTGTATTCGGCGATTGTGACAAATACAATTATATTTTATTTATTTGTGTTTCAATTTTTTGTGTCTTGTTGTAGGCAACGTATGGCTACGGTGAGAGAAGGGAGCAGACCGAGGAACTAGAGAGAAGGAGAGGGAGTGATAGAGACGGAGAGAGAGACAGAGTGTGGGTGTGTGGGTTGTCTTCAGCGACATGATTGGATTGGCAAGATTGAGGAGGGAGGTGTTTAAAAGGTGTTTCGATTGTCCTCTGTGACTGTCTGAATTAGATGGAGATAGACTTGAAGGTGCTGTCTCTGACACATTTCATGACAGCCAGCCATTGATTGAAGCTAATGTTTGTGAACCCTCCCCACTGTCAAGAAAGACCAGAGAGAGAAATTCAAATAAGTAGTTGTTTGTTTATTAGAAACTTGTTTTTCCCCACAAGCTGAGAAGACAACCTAACAAATCAGTTGCCATGTTTTTTGTTGGACAAATACATTGAAAAATGTCAAATTACTCATCAGTGAAAAATGCTTCTTTAAATATTTCCTATTCCAGACCCTACTGTGATCATCTACTGTAAAAATATTTACATTTATAGGATTAAGGATTATAAAGGATTATAAAACATGTCATATCCTCTTTAAGACGTATCTATCATATTCATTTTAAGACATTTCACGATGACAACCACATTTTTACCAACCATTGTAGATCATACTCTGTGCAGGAGTTTTATAGTTCCCGGTAGCTATGCTGCTAACCATTTTCTTTCTGTTTCTATCTCTTCAAAACTCAGGCACCCTTCATACATCTGTGTTGAGGTATCATTACCTGCTGATGTTTTTCTTCCTCTTTGCTTTAAGGCAACCAACTTTTGATTTATTATCATTTCAAATACAAAAAACATTAATATGTATTACAAGGAAACAAAAGGAGAAAGAAAAAAAATACATTTAGCAGTTTTTATTTAAATTGTTTAAATTTGTATTGACTCAAGGTAAAAAATGTGACCAGAAATCTATGGATGTGTGACCTGCATATTTCCCCGTTCAATGAGACATGGTAAACGTGCCAGGGGGAGAATGGATAACTCACACACACACACACACACACACACACACACACACACACACACACACACACTGTTCCAATCATCACAGATAACTAAGCTAGAGGACCAGGGACCTAATTTAAGAACCTATTTACCATATGCCTGCCAGCCATTCAGCAGGACTGCTGCTCCACTGCTTGCCTACTGGAGAAATTGAGTAAAACTGGACCAAAAAAATCGACACTGATTAGAACTCATGAACGAACACCCTAATTATTTATGTACTAAGGTTGAGATGATACTATGAATTTTAACAACATCGTATCCACCGCATTGAAACATGTTATTTTTCTAGGACACATTTTACATCACAATATACAGCACTGAAAATAGACAAGAAATTAACAAAGCACGGATTACTTATTATTAATACTAGGAATGCAGTGCAGTATCACACACACACGTAACATCTGTTGAGCAAAGACAAGAAGACAGGTCTCGGCACCAGTGTAACAGATGTGATCGTACTTCATAACTCTCTTGCTTTGAGTTTTTAAATTAAGGACTGTCCAGCCAGCGATCCTAGTTGATTGGTGTTTATTCTGTCGATAGATTATTATAGAAAAAAAAATTTTTTCCCTTTATTTAACTAGGCAAGTCAGTTAAGAACAAATTCTTATTTCCAATGACAGCCTACCCTAGATACAAGGAAGCACATTAGATGTGCAGGCCACAGTATGCTGATGGCTGTACATTTGTGATTTGTCGCTTGCATGTCAATATCAGACTGCATTTTGGAATCAAACATCATAACAATGACAAAAATAGTACACAATACAATACATGTAAGTACCTGACGATAGATACAAGTAAGCACATTAGATGTGTAAGACAACAGTATGCTGATGGCTGTAGCTTTGTGATTCATCTGTTTGCATGGAATAACTGTGAATTAGCTAATGGGCTAATGTGACCATTACCTTTTTAGTTAGGCCTATGTCTCAGTATATCATTTCCGACATTTTTGTAGGCTATTAGTCAACTTGTGTGAGGATGAGATCCTCAACTCTCAAACAGAGACATTTTCTCTGTATTTAATTGTATTTTTTAATATTATATAGTGAACTGGGTACCTGCCTATATTCCATTATTGATATTTAAGCCATTGTTTAGATCTTTCCAACCATTTCAACCCAAACAGTCTATTTTAATTGTGCTGAGGGGAAGACAGCTCATAATAATGGCAGGAACAGAGCAAATGAAAGGGTTTGGACACACCTACTCATTTGATACCATTCCACCAATTCCGCTCCAGTCATTACCACAAGCCTGTTCTCACCAATTAAGGTGCCACCAACCTCCTGTAACTGTGTGTGTTCATGTGTTTTTGGACAGGTATTGATTAATTTACAGTACCAGTCAAAGGTTTGGACACACCTACTCATTTCAGGGGTTTCTACATTGTAGAATAATAGTGAAGACATCAAAGCTATGAAATAACACATATGGAATCATGTAATAACCAAAAAAGTGTAAAACAAATAAAAATATTTATATTTGTGATTCTTCATAGTAGCTACCCTTTACCTTGATGACAGCTTTGCCATTCTCTGAACCAGCTTTGTGGTCGAATTGCTGCAAAGAAATCACTTTTGAGATGGTTTGGGATGAGTCGGACCGCAGAGTGAAGGTAAATTCATCAGTTATTCTGCACTCTGGCACACTCAGACGAGAGCGCTCTGAAATCAGAGCAGGTAGCCAGAGTGAATTTGCGAACGGGCCCTAAGGGTGCCAGAGCGATGGTCAGAGTGAGGTGCAAAGAGAAATGACTGTCCATCATTACTTTAAGACATGAAGGGCAGTCAATACAGAAAATGTCAAGAACTTGGAAAGTTTCTTCATGTGCAGTTGCAAAAACCCTCAAGTTCTATGATGAAATGGGCTCTCATGAGGACCGCCACAGGAAAGGAAGACCGAGAGTTACCTCTGCTGCAGAGGATAAGGTCATTAGTTACCAGCAATGACGTTTAAGGACCAGGGAGAAAATGCAATAAACTGGAAAGATGTTCTGTGCCAAATTTCCAAATGACATCCGTTTGACTGATTTCAAACTAAATTAAAAGCTGTTAAAAAATCTTTGATAAGGTTTAGTTTCAGCTTGGATGCATATTTCGTGGTTGAAATACTATCAGCTTTTATGATGCTGATAAAGATAGCACCACCACCTTTACAGAGGCTCCCTAACCCCACATTAATTATCTCAAGATGCTGAAAGAAAGAAATTACATCCCAAAACACAAAAAGTGTCAATTTGTGCTGATTTTTACAATGTTTATATCAGGTTTTCCTGAAGTTGCAAAAACATTCCCAGAACACATTTATGTTCTTTAAAAGTTCCTAAAACATTTCTTTAGGTTGTGGGACCATTGTTGGTCCCACAACTGGACAGTTGTATTTTTGTTGGAACCTATAGTATGTAGGTTCCAAAAATACAACTGTCCAGTTGAGATGACATTCATACAATGTTTAAGTTGGGTTGCACAGGACATTCCCTTAATGTTGTAAGAAAATGAAATAAATCAGTTTTATTACATTCAGGTCATTTTGTATGAGGGTGCACAAAACATTCCTTTGATGTTGCAAGAATGTTGACAGAAAAGCCTTTCTGAGTTCGTTAAAGGTTCTGAGAATATTTAATTAGCTTGTGGGAACAGTGTGGGTACATTACAAAAAAGTTCACAAAACACAAAATATGCTCAGTTGTGATGATATTCCTATGCTTAAGTTAGGTTGCACAGGGCATTCCCTTAACATTGTAAGAATTAAATAAGTATGGTTTTCTGAAATTCCTAGCATTTCTTTTAGGTTTAACATAATATTTCATTGATGTTCACACAGTATACATTTTACTTGGTTTTTGATATCCTCAGAACATTTAGAACATTTTATATTTAAGTTTTACCTAATATTTATTGCACCGTAAAATAAACATTGTAGAATCATCAGCACAACTGGACAGTTTTAGTGTTTTGGGAACATATTTTATGATGTTTCCACAACCTCATGAAGCATTCTGAGAACCTTTAAAGAACTGGCTAAATGTGTTCTGGGAACATTCTTGTAACATCAGATTAATGTTTTTTGCACTCTAAAAGGAACATTGTAGAATCATCCGCACAACTGGACAGTTTTAGTGTTTTGGGAACATATATTTTGTGATGTTCCCACAATGTTCCCACAACCTAATCAAACATCCTGGGAACCTTTTAAAGAACAGATTAAATATGTTATAGGAACTGTGGTAAACCTTGGGGTGTTGGGTTGAGCGTGCAGAGATTGACACCTAGACAGGGAGGCTTTAGTCCACAAAACAACTTTGCTAAAACACAAAAGAAATCACTCCGTTTTTGCTCGGTCTTGCTTCTCTCTCTTAACTGGTGTCCGTCTCTCCACCTTCCCTCCCCCGGTCTGCCACCGTGCTCCTTTTATTGAGCCTCCACGGCTGGTTGGCACTTTCCTCTAATTACCTTCACTTAGAGCTGTCCGTGTCGGGGTGCCCAGCTCCCGTATCCCCAGCAGAGGGAGCCAACGTTGTCTCACGTACCTCCCCTCTATTACCATCCCCCGGGGTAGACCTCCGGGGATACCCCTTAGCCCTGACAGGGAGGGAGGCATGCTCAAGGCTAGGTTTGCATCCCTCCTGGATAGGGCGTCCGCATTGCCGTGCTGGGCCCCCAACCTGTGGATGACAGAGAAAGAGAATCGCTGTAAGGAAAGGAACCAGCGGGTGACACGGTCATTCGTGTCCTTACCTCGTGCCATCCATACGAGAGGGGCATGGTCAGTGATCAAGGTGAACTTCCTCCCGAGGAGGTAATACTTGAGGGTGTCGAGTGCCCACTTCACGGCGAGGCACTCCTTCTCGACGATTGAGTATTTCTTCTCCCTCGGGAGGAGCTTCCTGCTGACATACATGATGGGGTGCTCCTCGCCTTCCTGCTCTTGGGACAAAACAGCCCCCACCCCGGTGTCAGACGCGTCTGTCTGGACCAGGAGGTTCTTTGAGAAGTCCGGGGTGACGAGTACCGGGTGCGAACATAGCGCATCCTTCAGGGCCTGGGAACGCCGCCTCTGTGTCCTCCGTCCATCGCACCGTCTGGGGTAGTCGTGCCTTTGTTAAATCGGTGAGGGGAGAAGCTATTGCGGCAAAGTTAGGTAGTACCCTGCTAACCCCAGGAATGACTTTACCTGCCTCTTGGTTCGGGGGACCGGCCATCCCCTAATGGCACTGCCATTCGAGCGGGTGGCAATGGATCTGGTGGGTCCGTTGGTCCGTCAGGATTTCCCGTGGAATACCCACCCGGCTAAATAAATGGAAGAGCTCCCGTGCGATACCTTTTGCTGCCGCCGTGCGTAGCGGGATTGCCTCAGGATACCGGGTGGCGTAATCCACAATTACCAGGATGTATTGGTGTCCCCCCTCGCGGTCTTCACCAACGGACCCACCAGATCCATTGCCACCCGCTCGAATGGCAGTCCTATAATGGGCAATGGAACCAAAGGGTTTCGATAATGCACCCTCAGAGCTGTGATCTGGCACTCCGGGCAACTACGGGCAGTAGTCCTCCACGGCGCGCTTGACTCCGGGCCAGTGGAACCGGTTACTGATCCGCTCCCTGGTTTTCTCCATCCCCAGGTGTGCCCCAAGCAGGTGGGTGTGGGCAAGCTGCAACACAGTCCTAACATACTGGCGGGGTATGAGTAACAAGTCTTTGGTCTCCCCATTATGCTTTACTACCTGATACAATAAATTATGCTTGATTGCGAAGTGGGGGTAGCGCCAGTCACTTACCCCAGGTAAGAGTACGCCATCCACCGCAATCACCTGGCCCCTAGCATTCTGGAGATTGGGGTCTTCTAGTTGGGCCGAGGATTCCCGTGTCGGGAGGTCCGTGTAGGGCCTCCACCTCCATAAACGGGAGCCTGAGGTCTTCCTCGCACGGTGGATCGCTTGCCGGAGCGGGGTCGTCTCCCTCCTCCGGGTCTGACTCGGGCCCAGTGGACATCTCTCGTGGCGGGGGTTGGGTTGCACAGGCCACCGTCTTTTTTCCTTTCCTTCCTACCTTCCGTGCTCGCCTCCCCAGGTCCCTCCTCCACAGTGCCTGGAAGAGAGGGCAGTCTCGACCGAGGAGAAGGGACACGGGCAGGTTTCCAACAGCTCCCACGCGCATCTGGCACTCCCCCTTTGGGGTGGTTATCCTCACGGGCACTGTTGGGTACCTCTTCGTGTCCCCGTGTACACAGTACACTGTCACCTCCTCGTCGCCTGGTTCCTCCTTCCCCTCTCGTGTGAGCCACTGCGGGTGGGCCAGGGTCACCATGCTGCCGGAGTCCAGCAGAGCGCTGGTGTCAAGGCCATCGATTCTTACTGGAACCATCGGAGGGGCCGTCTCGGTGTGCGCCCAACAGGAGGTGAAGTAACTCGCCATCCGGGTTATCCCAGAGCTGGAGGGTGCGGAGGGCATGGCCTCCTCTCGGCCGGGACAGCTCCACGCGAGGTGCCCCGGCTCACCGCACTCATAGCAGCGTCTCCGCTGTCAGCAACTCCTCCAGGCTCTGGGGGTTATGCATGCTCACCATTTTCTTCATCTCGTAGGGCAGGGCCCGAAGGTATTTATCCAGGACGAGCTTGTTGATCATCGGGAGGGACGGTACTTCCGTCAGTAGCCAGCCCTTGGTCAGCCGCACCAGGTCGCTCATCTGAGCACGGGGGGACAGGGTGGGGTCAAAGGCCCAGTCGTGGACTAGTTGTGCATGGCGTGCGAGATTTAACCCATAACGGCTTAGTATCTCCCGTTTGAGTCCCTCATAATTCGCGGCCTGGTCAGGGCTCAAATCGAAGTAGGCCTTCTGGGCCTTCCCAGAGAGGTAGGGTGCCAACAGGCTGGCCCACTTGGGCTGGGGCCATCCTTCCCTCTGTGCCGTCCTCTCGAAGGTGCGCAGATACGACTCCATCTTCCTTCGTTTAACCGAACCAGGAACTGATTCGGGCCAGACTCTGGAGCCCGCCCAACCTTCAACTGAGCTATCTCCGCTACCAGTCGGCGGTTTTGTTGGTGCTGCTCCTCCAGTGCTTGCTCCTGGAGAGCCTGTTGCTTCTGCTGGCTGAGGATGAACTGAGCCACCAGCTCCTCCATGGTAATCTCTGCAAACCCGACCCCAAAGCACCCAAAGTTACTGGGTTGCCCGCATTCTCCACCATATGTGGTAAACCGTGGGGTGTTGGGTTGAGCGTGCAGAGATTGACACCGAGACAGGGAGGCTTTAGTCCACAAAACAACTTTACTAAGACACACAATAAATGTAACAAAGAAATCACTCCGTTTTTGCTCGGTCTTGCTTCTCTCTTAACTGGTGTCCGTCTCTCCACCTTCCCTCCCCCGGTCTGCCATCGTGCTCCTTTTATTGAGCCTCCACGGCTGGTTGGCACTTTCCTCTAATTACCTTCACTTAGAGCTGTCCGTGTCGGGGTGCCCAGCTCCCGTATCCCCAGCAGAGGGAGCCAACGTCGTCTCACGTACCTCCCCTCTATTACCATCCCCCGGGGTAGATCTCCGGGGATACCACAGAACGTTCAGGAAAATGTTTTATACAACATACAAACTTTTGGGGAATGTTCTGTGGTTGCTACAGATGTTGTGCACAACATTTTAGTGAATGTTAGGAGAACATTCCAATGATATTTCATGTAAAACATTTTTGATGAAATAGATTTGATCAAAAACATACTCTGAATGTTTTTGAGATGTTATCATCCTAATGTTAGATAAACCCCTAACTAGAACTTAATGGGAATCTTAGCTAATGTTCTGGGAATGTTCTCAGTTTGCAGGGTTGTTTGCTGTCTCTACCACTAACACACAGGCATATATATTCCAATCACAATGACACCCTACACACAAGTGAAGTGTGTTAGTTTAGGAACGCACCTCAGAATTGCTCTCCCGCTCTCCCTCTGTCCTTCTAAGCCTTGTCTTGTAGAATGACCGTTTATTTTTCTCTTTGTGCTTGAGGAGGATTACACTGTGTTGTTATTGGGCTTTTATGTATTTCTATAGACCTCTCATCCCATCCCATTTCACATTCAACTCTTTCACTGCTTCTCTGACATTCTTTATCTACGTTCTCCACCCATGTGAGACAGACGAACTGTAGAGTGATGTCCTTGTGGTGTTTACGTGACAATAAGAATGCATTAACCTCTAGCAGTCTAGGGGTTAATTAGTAGCACTTGACTATTGTTGGGTTGTTTGGAAAAGATTGTGATGTACAATACGTGTTGGACATAGCTGTGTGACATTGGGATTTATCTTTGTTGACTGAGAATGCAGTGCAGCTTTAGTGGAAGATGCCATAGCTTTGGTTCTAGAAGGTCTCTGGTTGGTGGAAAACTATAGCTGTTTGTGATGAAGGGCTTTCTCTACTCACCCTGTCCCGGTTCACTTCGGTTTAGATTAAATAACGTCAGCTAGAGGGGGAATAAATACTGCAGCCCAATTACTGGGCATTCAGGCCTTTATTTTCTTGCATACAAATATTAAAGTGCAATTAAATTGTTATGGAGGTTATTGCCGCTATTAATGTTTTTATGCGACAGTGATGGACTTTATCGTGAACTGTTTTACACGGTTCACTTTTGCCCCCTCCAAACTCTTACACTCAGCCAGAGTTATGACACACTTGACTCAGTATTTCACACACACACACTATGCCTAGCTAACAATGAGGAATGTCGTGGACTCATGCCTTTGCATCCGCACTCAGAAATACGGCCTCATTTCATCAGCTTAATGACCTCATTTAAACAGGCCTAATGACTCCTCCTAATGTCCGGGTGTAGCCATGAGATTGGGGCTATTGTCACCAGCAATGTCCTCTGCATGCTTATTGTACATCTCCATTATGAGAGCTAGTCTCCCAGGTAAAAATATCCTATTTATTGTTGTGCTCTAGCAGTACAGCAGATTAATAAGGTTATTTCCATGTGAAAGGACCCATGAGCACCAACATGTGAAGTTTATAGGAGCATGTCAAATTTGGTGTGAAATGAAAACGAAGAGTCTATATTTTTGCGAAGTGAAGGTATAGGTACATTTTCCATCCTAACAAAGGTTTAATACGTTTAAACATTAATAAGCAAAGGCTTTGATTTCTGGTCACACAGATGGAAAAGGGGTCTCAAAAAAACATAACTAGAAAAAGTCTAAAGGTATTAGATATGCATCAAAACACAATAATGTTGAAGTAAAGGCCCCTGACCACTAATATCAACACTTGTATTTTGTTTTGCAGAAATGACTTGCCTTCTGTAAGTTTAAGAAATATTGCCTAATGTCTTGTTGTTCTGTTAACAAAAACCCACGTTGTAAAGATATTTTATAGTATTTCTCATGAGGGAGGATTATGAACGTTCACAGAAGTAACAAGGTAGACCTACCAATTAGTTATAGTGTTTTGAACTATTAAGTGATTAAAACGCGTCACTCTGTTACCAAATTGATAGCAGAGTGAGCAAAAATTCAAGTAACACAATGACTGCAATTGAATTGGTTCCAATGGGAAATTATAGTAGTCACAAACTACAGTTGCAGTAGAGCACAAAAGAGCACAGTAGAGTAGAGCACAGTAGAGTAGAGCACAGTAGAGTAGAACACAGTAGAGTACAGTAGAGTAGAGCACAGTAGAGCACAGTAGAGTACAGCAGAGTACAGTAAAGAAAAAAAGTAGAGTAGGGTGATTCTCACGAAACGGGTACTTGACAAACCAAACTCACCCAGTAGAGTTCAGTACAGTAGAGTAGAGCAAGGGTTCTCAAACGTTTTGGGTCCGGGGACCCCTTTTGTGATAGCAAATTCATCAAGGACCTCCTCGAAATCAGAACACAACTCAAGTGAGTGAAAAAAAAAAACCATAAGGAGTTTTACTATGACTTCAGCAGTGCATGGCTGAACGAACTAAGTCTCGGGTCCTGGGAAGGAACATTTTAAAAGTCCGCCTCTTGGCATCCGAGAGAAAAATGTGCTGTTTTCAAACTAATTTCCTGAAATTCTAAACATTTTGTCATGGGGCAGAGAGACTTTTGTTGTTGTTGGAGCTTTAAAGCTAATATCCTACAATTCTACACATTTTGCATTGAGGCAGTTTTAAAGCTTAAATTACTGTATCTTTATGTAAAAAATAAATAATACAAGAAGTATTGAGTTGAAAACATTTATAGTTGGTGGAGTACTGCAGTGGATACCAATATCCCCTGCAGTAGAGCACATATTAGTAAAGTCCAGTATAATGTAAGAAACTCTACGCTACTGGACTCTACTTTACTTTACTGCACTGTACTCTGCTGTGCTCTAATTTACTGTACTCTCGTGAACTCTACTCTACTTTTCTTTGCTCTACTGTGCTGTACTGTACTGTCCTCTACTGTGCTGTACTGTACTGTCCTCTACTGTGCTGTACTGTGATGTCCAAACTTGTGAAACATAAACGTCTATGATTGGTATAGATTTGGTCTGGTCTGGACCAACCAAATTTGGTCTTGTTTGGGTGCAGAGCTCATTAGAATAATAGTGTTTAAACTAATACCCAAACATGCAAAGGAGGATATTACATAGTGGGTCTTATGGTTGTGGAAGGCTTATATCCAGCCTGGGTAGAATTTCACAAGCTCTGGATTCAGTAGATTACTGCCGGCAGGGGCACAACTTTGGTTCTAGAAGTGGGGAGGACATTCCAAACAGCCTACCTGACTACTCGGAAGCGTTCGCATTGTCCTAAAGCACACAGTTGCCTCGTTTTTTTATCACATTACAATGATAAAACTATGGGGGACAAAAATGTAACCCCCCCCCCAACAAATCTTACTCAGAGAAAACATTAACATTTAGATATTCATTGTGAATCACCCATAAGTTTGAAAAAAAAACAAGATATGATTTTTAGGCCATATCGCCCAGCCTTACTAACAGGTATTCTACTTTGTAGGGGTTAAGTGCCTTGCACAACGACAGGAGATGGTACATAGGTTCAGAGAGCAGCCTCCCGGTGTCGATACTACATTACGCTTACTTTTTACGTACATACTTTAACCGCCAATTGTTGGTTGTGGAAATTTGGTTAAAAGTCATTGAAAAGTCATGAAATTCCATATTTCAAAATGTATGTGAACCCTGGTTCTAATTTGATTGCCATTGATCATTTTCATCATATTTCTCAGCATGTCTGTAGTCAAATCAATAATTTCTCTGTGGTAAGGATCTAGACATGACTGACTCAAAGGTCAGAGAAATGCTACGGCTAAAATCCATTTGACAGTCGAGTCATAGAGTCTACACAGTGCGTCAGCACTTGGAATAGCGGAACTTCCATTGAATCTCGCACAATCAGATATAATGGGACCAATCCTGTAGCCCGTCTCCCTCTGTTAACTGATGACACTGCTCCACTGTGTCTCCTTCCACCATTGATTGTGAAAGGAATTCCACCTTAAAGACTACAGGATGAAACCCCAAAACATTGACTTGGCACCTGCAACCAAGACAACAAACCAAGGATCAATGTATATGCAGAACAGTTCTCCACCGCGTCAACACAAATCAATATCTGGACACGGTGTTCCTGATGTCATCGTTCCTAGCGGTTACAGTTGGCCCGGTGTTACGTGAAACCTGCTTGTAAAAGTAGGATGCAAAAATCAGCACATCCTCTGTTGGAATATGTGACAGGAAATGAATGGGCTCTGATGGGGACTCAAAGTTGACAGTTTAATAAGCTTTGGAAGGATGATATTTTCTCCTCTCTGTAACATCACATTTCTACAAGGGACTTAGCAGCTGTACTAGGCCCAGCCTCAGATTACATCCAGTTGCCAACAAGTGTATACAGGGATGTTAAGGTAAAGCAAATACATGTTAGAATCACCTTTGGCAGCAATTACAGCTGTGAGTCTTTCTGGGTAAGTCTCTAAAAGCTTTGCACACCTGGATTGTACAATATTTGCCCATTTATTATTTTCTAAATTATTCAAGCTCTGTCAAATGGGTTGTTGATCATTGCTAGACAACTAATTTCAAGTTTTGCCATAGATTTTCAAAGAGATTTAAGTCAAAACTGTAACTCGCCCACACACCTTGTGTTATAGGTTATTGTCCTGCTGAATAGTCAATTCATCTCCCAGTGTCTGGTGGAAAGCAGACTGAACCAGGTTTTCCTCTAGGACTTTGCCAGTGACAAAAAAATCTAAATTTAAACAATTTAAAATTAGTTCTGCAGCACAACAAAATGTGGAGGTTCCTCAGACGAGGCAGGGGAGGACCTTAAAAAAGTTATCATTTTTAGAGAAAACTATACTAAATATATTCACATGCCACCAGATAATTGATTAAAACACACTGTTTTTGGAGTTGGAGGACATAGCTTCTGTCCTCCTCTGAGTACAGTACATTGACTTTAATACAAAACATAGAAGGCTCATGGTTCTCACCCCCTTCCATAGACTTACACAGTAATTATGACAACATCCGGAGGATGTCCTCCAACCTATCAGACCTCTTGTCCATCCAATCAGAAGATCAGATAATTCATCTAGTGCTAAAAGCATAAGCTACAGCTAGCACTGCATAACATGCGGTGAGTAGTTGACTCAAAGAGAAATTAATTTATTCAGAGATTAAATTTTTTTATGATTTATTAAACTTTTGTTTATTATCTATTTCACTTGCTTTGGCAATATAAACATATGTTTCCCGTGCCAATAAAGCCCCTTAAATTGAAATTAAATTAGCGAGAGATGAGAGAGAGTGTAATGTTTACTGTTCATTTTTTATTGTTTATTTTACTTTTGTTTATTATCTTTTTCACTTGCTTTGGCAATGTAAACCTATGTTTCCCGTGCCAATAAAGCCCCTTAAATTAAAATTAAATTAAATGAGGGAGAGGGAGAGAGATGCAGCTAGCTAGTTTAGCCTACTCAAACAGAGAGGGATGCTATGTTAGCTAGCTGGCTATGGATATCCAACACTGGAACTCTTCCAAGTCAAGGTAAGCTTTTGGTTTTATTAACTTATTGCCACCGGGGCAGCCAGTGTAACTGCTAAACTGCTTTCTGACTGTACACTGTACTGCATGATTGTAGCGGGTTTACTAATCCATTAGTTCTAGTAGCTATGTTGACTATGACGTGACAACAACGTAGGCTGTGTGTAGCGGTTAGCGGTCATGATATGAAGGTTTGGCTTGTAAAGTCTTATGTGGCTGCTATTAAAGTGAACTTTGTTTGCATGTGTTCAGGGATGTACTCATTCTGCCGTTTCTGCTGAATAACCTTTCTTAAAAGGAAACAAACGGGGAACAAATGAAACGGGGATAAACATACTTGGATTTGTCCAATAAAAACAAATATTTGCAACTGTTGAACTATACCCTAGATCAGCTAGATGCAGGCAAGAGTGTGCAAGGTGGTATTGAATGTGTCACTGTCTGTCACCTTCATTACTCAAAATTCTCTCCACCTGTGCCCCTACAATCTAAACTTTCATTCATAGGCTAGGTTGTAGCAACCTCATGATGTGTACAGGGAAAATTTTTGTATCATATAGTAGCATAAACCTATCGTTGTTTTTATTGAACTGGGTGAATGGAAAATAAAAGATAGTCATCCAGTATGCTGTAATAGAAATAAGGCCATGCTCATAAAAAAAATTATCATCCTCCCTCATCTTAAATGGGACCGACGGCCGCTGGTGTGAATACTTTCTTAAGACACTGTATGTATGATTTGAGCTCTGAAAACAATTAGCGGTTGTCTGTGTTTTAGAGGTAAATTAGGAAATCAAGGATGCTGTGATTTAGACCAAAGGTGAAGATTAAAGTATCAATTGTACAGTTATCAAAGTATTCCAAATAATTGTTTGTATTTGTGCCAGAGCGTCTCTGTCGGTGAACCATAGAGTTTAGACAGAGTGTTGATTGCTGGAACTGGGCACGGTGGGAGGTAAATGGGTAGCGGACAGATCTGAGATTTCCTCCAGCTTGTAGATGAATGGGAAAACAAACATATGCCAGCAAACAGGAAACACACTGCAGTTTGATATCCCTGCCATGCCTCTAATCAGACTTCACTCAATGTAATCAGAGAAGATATTCAGTAACTCTTGCTAGGACATTGGAAGTTTGCTTTAAAAATACATGTTTAATATTTTTAAACTAATGCTTGCTGCAAATGCAAATGCCTTCTTCAGGGTTTTACATACTTCACAACACACCTCTTGGCTGTTGATGCTCCGAAGCCGATTCACCCCAAACTGACGAGGAGAAGGGTAGGGTATCAAGATGGCCGACAAACAAAGGAAAGAGGGAATGTAAACTCACAGGCTTTTACTGTACAGACACATCACATTGATTTTACCATCTTCGTGTCTGTCTGTGTTCTAGGTCTAGTAACAGGACATTTTCAGGGTTTCTCCCATGAATATATCCAAGATAATGACCCTGTGAATATTCTGGTCGTTACCCATCTCGAGGAATTTAAATTCATGGATTTCTTTCTTTCAGTCGTAGGATACCTGTTTTAAGTTCTACTGATAGGTGTCTTCATTCAAGGAATACGTTGCACAGGTAGTAAAATGGTGGCAATTGAAATAAAGATACAAAATATAAAGGATATTAGCTTAGTCAAGCAAATTGTATTGGAATTTGCAGAATGATAAAATCAGCAGTGAGCAAAGAAATGTGTCTCCGCAAGTTTGTCCCTCAGGCCCTTTCAGCAGAAATAAAGGCCACACAGCAGGCTTTTCTGCAGAGATGCTTTTCTACTTTTCACAGGATGCAACAAACAAAGGTGTTTTTTTAGGTCAAAGTAAATGGGGCAAGTTACATTATAACACAGATGGAAGAACACATCTTTATTTTTTACCTGTCAATAGCCACTCTCCATACAGTATGTGAAGCCTGAAATGCGTTTTGCCATCTGGATAAAACTGAATTACCATTTGAAAAAGAGAAACGCTTGGGCCTAAGCAGCAGAAGAACATTCAGAGGTGAATGAAAGACGCACACAAATAAATAAATAATAAAACTCTTCCTTGGTTGTCAGTCTCTCCTCAAATAAATCCAAAGTCTGTTTTAACCTCTTGTGTACCTTCAAACCATGGACTGAGTGTTAAGGGTTTAATGATGCAGTTTGTTCCTCAAGCGTGCATACTGCGGGTTGTCTGTGACCCCACACACACACACAAAGAACCTATGAGGGTTGGGATGTGACAAATGTATGACAAATATTAACATATTTTTTTGATGATAAGAAAAAATCATAAAATTACATGTGAATTCACAATGGAGATATGGTCCTGCTTATGAACGCTAGGGTGTTCCAACAATGCAGTTCCAACTACCACAGTCATGGCTACCAGACGGCGCTCACCTTCCTGCTGTCCCCCACCCTCTCAGCAATGATGATAGTTAATGCTGTTTTTAGGTTCTCTGATGAGTGCCTCTCCTCCATGTTGTAAGAGGTCAGTACATGTCCCACTGATCATCAATGTGATGGCTCGTTGCAGTAAAGTAACGTGTTGGTGTTCATAGAGTCCAACAATCTATTGTTAACACCACGTATGGGATGTTTGAGAGCTCACGCTTTGTACTTGCAGAACAATCATTGTACAATTTCTCCATCCGGGCCGTCACGGTTTTCTGACATGGCATCTTGTAGTCTGGTTCTAGATATGCCATTGGGCCATTGAAGCCAACATCCTCTATTGTTGATAATGGCTGCATATCAACTACAATCATGTCTGTAATCAGCACTGTGATTTTCTCACTCCGTCCCTTATCGCACTGCTTTTGTCTGTAGATCCTGTCTGTTGTTGGGGTCTGCACCACTGCCAGCAACGGTTTGGGTCTCACGGTGCCTCCCTTTCAGATGGTTATGCACTGCACCTGTACTGCCTCCCTTTCAGATGGTTATGCACTGCACCTGTACTGCCTCCCTTTCAGATGGTTATGCACTGCACCTGTACTGCCTCCCTTTCAGATGGTTATGCACTGCACCTGTACTGCCTCCCTTTCAGATGGTTATGCACTGCACCTGCACTGCCACTGTAGCTCAATTCCACCTACAACGTTTGTTTGCATTTCACCACCTTCTCATTTAACTTCTCAAAGTATTGCTATACAGGACTTCCCTGTCTAGCTCCCTGGCATTATCCCAAATGTTAACGACGATGACGTGCAGAGCGTTTTAGTATTTCGGTGAGGTATATTTTTTGAAACATTTACGATCCCAATCTCGTTTAAACGTTCACGCCCCTACAATGTAGATGGTTCAAAGCATTTGCAAAATAAAAAATGTTCAGTGTATGAATTTCTATTATTTTGCTGATTAACTCAGACTGAGCCATTCAGAAACATCACAATGTCTCAGCATCTCAGAATACATACACAAAAGCTGTATCAGGACTGTCAATCTCAATTACAGCAAAAGCTTTGTATGTTTGTTTGTATATTTTCTCCACTCTCGTTGATGGTCAGCAAGACAGAATATTTTGGATTGTATGAAACAGAAAGCAAAATTGTGTAGGATTGAGTTTTTGTTCTAGAGTGAAAGGCAGCTTAGCTACTACTACTATACGGCCCCTGAGGAGCTTGATTTGCTGTTCTGTATGTCTGTTCTTTTTAGAAGCAGTATGAGGATACTGGATCACTACTGTATATATCTGGAGGATATTTTCATCTCTGCGAAAAGGGCTTTTGTAGACAATGAGATGTTAGAGACCTCATATTCTCAGATTTTAATTAGCTGATAATTATCTCTGGCATTCTCGTATAGTATTGACAAATGCCTGACATAAGATATTGGGTTCCTTATTTTCCAATTTAATTGCCTGTTAATTTCACCTGATGCACTCCTATTGACGTAAGCAAGAAAAAGGACGATATGTAGCTTTTTGGGTTACAGGTGTAATTGGATGGAAAATACATACCTTTTCATTTGCTGGTTTGCTGGGAGTATGACATCACTATTCCGAGCATTTGATTGTTGCTTTTGTGCCCCTCTGATTCTAGCTCCTTAGTCCTACTGGTCATTACCACCACTCCCACTGTCCCTCTGTCCCTCTCTCACACTCTCGCTCTCGATCTCGCTCACTCTCCCTTCTCTCTTTCTACTAATCTCTCTCCCTGTTCTCGCTCTTGCTTCCACTCTCTGCTTTATAAAGCACATAAAAAATTTGAAATGACTCAGTCTGAACAAAATACTGATGGTTTTAACGGGGTTACTTAGTCTTGTAACCAAGTGGTCTGCATGCTTATTTCTGAACACTGATTCATAATCTGTCATTCAGTCACGTCTCCCTGAAATTAATTAGCTTGATTAAATATATTAAATATTCCTTTGTAGTTTCCATAATGAGTCATCTGTATTGTCACCGCCTGCTGCATCCAGTGTTTTGAACAGGAGAGTGTTCAAAATAGTTTGAAATGGTGTGTAGATCGAATGCGATTTAAAACTGCCATGTCACCCCCTGGAAATTCATTTTTAACCCCCCATTGTTCTTAATGTCGTTGAATTAGTTATTGAAATTGTCGTGCCGACTGATTAAACGCTTCCCGACTAATGACTCAATTGAGAAAATATCTACCCACCCATCAGTAAAGGAAGAGTGCTCTATATGACTGCTAAATCCACTGTTTTAAAGCCATGGTCACCATTAAGGGCCACTGGACTAGACCTCAAAGAAAGTTGTGTGTATCTGACACACACACACACTTGCACACCGGACTCGCTTCAGTGCTCTTGGTGACCATTTAAAAAAATTGTCCGTCCTTCCTCTCAGTGAAAGCGATGTGTAGTAGTTGACACACACACACACACACACACACAGGCCAAAACTTGCCCCAGTGTCTGGAAGCGAAACACAGTGGCCACCGAGCGGCTATAGCAGTGACAGGCGGTGGACATTTTGTTCCCAAACCGCTTGCCACACATCAGCCGAGTTCGTGGCCAGCTGGCCATGCGGTGCCTCTATATCTCTCTCTGGCCCAGCAAGGGGGATGAGGCAGGACAACATATCCCCCTCAGCTGTCCTCAGGGACGTGTCCTTATGACACAGGGATGTCTTCTCAGCCCCTCTGTCCAATCACAGATCACACTCCAGGGAACCACAACCAACACTACTACTACTGCTACTACTACTGCTACTACTACTGCTACTACTACTCCTACTACGGATGCTGCTGCTGCTGTCTCCCTCAGTCTTAGTGGTTGGCCACATTCATAGCCAATCAGCAACTTCGGTCACAGTGAACTGTTTACTGCTCTGATGTTTATTGTTGTACCCTTGTTGCAACTTTCTGGGACCTTGATGTTCCCAATAATAAGCCAATTTGTTGGTAGAGAAAGACAAAATAAATGTAGTTTTCTGTAATAAACATATTTTCTCGTACCTGTGGTATACGGTCTGATATACCATGGCTGTCAGCCAATCAGCATTCAGGGCTCGAACCACCCAGTTTATAGTCAGGTTTATGAAGCAGTGGCAGAGGCCGATGCAGTTGGAGAAGAAATAGTGTCTGCTAGATTGGAGGAGGTTGGAGGACAAGCTTCAGTTCCTCGGGGTACTCGGTTTGGTTTCAGAGGTCGCCTTCCTTCCCCATGAAGCCTGTGGACCTTGCCTTATGACCATGCGCCTGTTTTACAGAATGTGTGTGTCAAGCTGGGAGCGCCAAGCTGTCGCAATGTCTTAGCCCCGGCATTTCAATGGAAGCCGAGCCCGTTCCCCTCCGGTCATTTGCCTGGGGCTGAGAATTATGTTGTGTTTGGAGGCCCTCAACACATGGGGCCCCTAGCCTCCCTCCGTCAGACCTTTGTTTCAGTGTTTTTATATTGATTGTGTCTGTCTGGTCATCTCCCTGTTGGCGGCTGGATGTCCGTGTTAAGTGTTAGTTCACAGACGCTAGTTGTGCTGGGCTAACAAAGCTCCATTGGTGGACATCCCTCTCAATTCTTAACTAATAGGAACAGAGGCTTGGTAAACCTATGAACAAAACCATACATTTAGATACTGTAGAGACCCAACACTTCAGATTGTGGCTATTATCAATTCAGTCCAAATGTAAATCCCTCTCGTTATATGACAATGGGTGCAAACCAAATCAGATATAATGTAGGCTACTGTTGCATAGTTCAAATACACACACAAACAGGAGTGTATTCTCTGGAAATAGCTGTTTACACATGGGTGTTGGTTGTACCATGAGAGAGGTAATTAACTAGAATTTCCAGAGCTTCATGAGATTATGGCATAAATACACAATTAACTTATTATTATTTTGTTTATTTAACTTGGCAAGTCAGTTAAGAACAAACTCTTATTTACAATGACAGCCTAGAACGACAGATTTTTACCTTTCGGTTACTGGCCAAACGCTCTAACCACTAGGCTACCTGCCGGTTACATGACAATGGGTGCAAACCAAATCAGATATAATGCAGGCTACTGTAGGCTGCTTGCTGGTTATATGACAATGGGTGCAAACCACATCAGATATAATGTAGGCTACTGTTAGTGAATTTCCATTGTTGTCCGTTATCTGAAGACATCACCATTTCACTTCAAATAGTTGGTGACTCTTCATCTGCTTCTTGGCTGACACTCAACAGCGCTACCCAACTCTCATACATTAACGTTAGAATCACATTCGCTTCCCTCTTTATCCGCATGCAGACTTCTCTCTTTATTCGCATGCAGACTTCCTCTTTATCCGCATGCAGACTTCCTCTTTATTCGCATGCAGACTTCCTCTTTATCCGCATGCAGACTTTCCTCTTTATCCGCATGCAGACTTCCTCTTTATCCGCATGCAGACTTCCTCTTTATCCGCATGCAGACTTCCTCTTTATCCGCATGCAGACTTCCTCTTTATCCGCATGCAGACTTCCTCTTTATCCGCATGCAGACTTCCTCTTTATCCGCACGCAGACTTCCTATTTATCCGCACGCAGACTCCCCTCTTTGTCCGCACACAGACTCCCCTCTTTGTCTGCACGCAGACTCCCCTCTTTGCCCGCACGCAGACACCCCTCTTTGTCTGCACGCAGACTTCCTATTTATCCGCACGCAGACTCCCCTCTTTGCCCGCACGCAGACTCCCCTCTTTGTCCGCACGCAGACTCCCCTCTTTGTCTGCACGCAGACACCCCTCTTTGTCTGCACGCAGACTTCCTATTTATCCGCACGCAGACTCCCCTCTTTGCCCGCACGCAGACTCCCCTCTTTGTCTGCACGCAGACTCCCCTCTTTGCCCGCACACAGACTCCCCTCTTTGTCTGCACACAGACTCCCCTCTTTGCCCGCACACAGACTCCCCTCTTTGCCCGCACGCAGACTTCCCTCTTTGCCCGCACGCAGACACCCCGCTTTGCCCGCACGCAGACTCCCCGCTTTGCCCGCACGCAGACTCCCCTATTTGCCCGCACGCAGACACCCCTCTTTGCCCGCACGCAGACACCCCTCTTTGCCCGCACGCAGACACCCCTCTTTGCCCGCACGCAGACTCCCCTATTTGCCCGCACGCAGACACCCCTCTTTGCCCGCACGCAGACTCCCTATTTGCCGCGCAGACTCCCCTATTTGCCCGCGCGCAGACACCCCTCTTTGCCCGCACGCAGACACCCCTCTTTGCCCGGACGCAGACACCCCTCTTTGCCCGCACGCAGACACCCCTCTTTGCCCGCACGCAGACACCCCTCTTTGCCCGCACGCAGACACCCCTCTTTGCCCGCCGCAGACTCCTCTTTGCCCGCAGACGCAGACTCCCTATTTGCCCGCACGCAGACACCCCTCTTTGCCCGCAGACGCAGACACCCCTCTTTGCCCGCACGCAGACACCCCTCTTTGCCCGCACGCAGACACCCCTCTTTGCCCGCACGCAGACACCCCTCTTTGCCCGCACGCAGACACCCCTCTTTGCCAGCACGCAGACACCCCTCTTTGTCCACACCCAGACTTTCATCAAGATTCAATGTTGTAGGTTGTACAGTAGTTTATAAGAACTCTGATTCTGTCCACTATCCACCATGTAGCTATCATATGGAATACCCCGCCTGTCCAAACTGTAGTACAGCACTGTTCACCATGTCAAACACCCCTGCATTTTAAAATTGCTTCCAAGATGGCGGAATCCTCCCTTTGTTTACTGGTAAGTTAGTTGTTCTGCTCTACTAATAAAAGATTGGACACAGCATCACCAAGCTTAGGCTTCACCCATTCATTCACCATCAGGGTGTGAAGAATCCATAACCAATCCACCACACATTAGTGTCACAGCGTTGTTGTTCACATAGACAGGAGATAGCTGTGTAGGTGAAGAACATCAACAAGAAAATAAAATCAAATCAAATCAAATCAAATTTTATTTGTCACATACACATGGTTAGCAGATGTTAATGCGAGTGTAGCGAAATGCTTGTGCTTCTAGTTCCGACTATGCAGTAGTATCTAACAAGTAATCTAACAAATTCACAACAACTACCTTATACACACAAGAGTAAAGGAATGAATATTTAGTATGTACATATAAATATATGGATGAGCGATGGCTGACCGGCATAGGCAAGATGCAGTAGATGGTATGGAGTACAGTATATACACATATATATGAGATGAGTAATGTAGGATATGTAAACATTATATAAATGGCATTGTTTAAAGTGGCTAGTGATACATTATTTCATCCAATTCTAATTATTAAAGTGGCTAGAGATTTGGGTCGATGACGAACAGCATAGAGCAAGATACAGTAGATGGTTTAGAGTACAGTGTATACATTTGATATGAGTATGTCGGATAATGTAAACATTATATACAAAATTGTTTAAAGTGGCTAGTGATACATTTGTTACATCCAATTCCTATGTATAAAGTGGCTAGAGATTTAAGTCAGTATGTTGGCAGCAGCCACTCAATGTTAGTGATGGCTGTTTAACAGTCTGATGGCCTTGAGGTAGAAGCTGCTTTTTCAGTCTCTCGGTCCCAGCTTTGATGCACCTGTACTGACCTCGCCTTCTGGATGATAGCGGGGTGAACAGGCAGTGGCTCGGGTGGTTGTTGTCCTTTGATGATCTTTGGCCTTTCTGTGACATCGGGTGGTGTAGGTGTCCTGGAGGGCAGGTAGTTTAACCTGGTGATGCGTTGTGCAGTCCTCACTACCTCCTCTGGAGAGCCTTACGGTTGTGGGCGGAGCAGTTGCCGTACCAGGCGGTGATAGCAGCCGACAGGATGCTCTCGATTGTGCATCTGTAAAAGTTTGTGAGTGATTTTGGTGACAAGCCAAATTTCTTCAGCCTCCTGAGGTTGAAGAGGCGCTGCTGCGCCTTCTTTACCACGCTGTCTGTGTGGGTGGACCAATTCAGTTTGTCCGTGATGTGTACGCCGAGGAACTTAAACTTTCCACCTTCTCCACTACTGTCCCCTCGATGTGGATAGGGGGTGCTCCTCTCCTGTTTCCTGAAGTCCACGATCATCTCCTTTGTTTTGTTGACATTGAGTGAGAGGTTATTTTCCTGACACCACACTCCGAGGCCCTCACCTCCTCTCTGTAGGCCGCCCTGCCGCTGTTGGTAATCAAGCTCACCACTGTAGTGTCGCCAGCAAACTTGATGATTGAGTTGGATCGTGCTTGGCCACGCAGTCATGGGTAAACAGGAGTACAGGAGAGGGCTGAGAACGCACCCTGTGGGGCCCCAGTGTTGAGGATCAGCGGGTGGAGATGTTGTTTCCTACCCTCACCACCTGGGACCGGCCCGTCAGGAAGTCCAGGACCCAGTTGCACAGGGCTGGGTCGAGACCCAGGGTCTCGAGCAATGACGAGCTTGGAGGAACTATGGTGTTAAATGCTGAGCTGTAGTCGATGAACAGCATTCTTACATAAGTATTCCTCTTGTCCAGATGGGTTAGGGCAGTATGCAGTGTGGATTGCATTGCCTGTGGACCTATTGGGACGGTAAGCAAATTGGAGTGGGTCCAGGGTGTCTGGCAGGATGGAGGTGATATGATCCTTGACTAATCTCTCAAAGCACTTCATGATGACGGAAGTGAGTGCTGGGCGATAGTCATTTAGCTCAGTCACCTTAGCTTTCTTGGGAACAGGAACAATGGTGGCCCTCTTGAAGCATGTGTGGGAACAGCAGACTGGGATAGGGACTGATTGAATATGTCCGTAAACACACCAGCCAGCTGGTCTCGCATGCTCTGAGGACACGGCCAGGATGCTATCTGGGCCGGCAGCCTTGCGAGGGTTAACACATTTAAATGTTTTTCTACATTGGCGGTGTGAAGGTGAGCCCGCAGGTTTTGGTAGCGGGCCGTGTCGGTGGCACTGTATTGTCCTCAAAGCGAGCAAAGAAGTTGTTTAGTTTGTCTGGGAGCAGGACGTCATGGTCCGCGACGGGGCTGTTTTTTTTTTTTGTAGTCCGTGATTGACTGTAGACCCTGCCACATTCCTCTTGTGTCTGAGCCGTTGAATTGTGACTCTACTTTGTCTCTATATTGACGCTTAGCTTGTTTGATTGCCTTGCGGAGGGAGTAGCTGCACTGTTTGTATTCAGTCATGTTTCCGTAGCCTTTACCTGGTTGCAGCAGTGGTTCGCGCTTTCAGTTTTGCGAATGCTGCCATCAATCCATGGTTTCTGGTTGGGGAAGGTTTTGATATTTGCTATGGGTACAACATCACCAATGCATTTGCTAATAAACTCGCTCAATCAATCAGCGATACATCAATGTTGTTGTCAGATGCTATCCGAACATATCCCAGTCCACGTGCTCGCAATCTTGCAGCATGGAATCAGATTGGTCGGACCAGCGTTGAACAGACCTGAGAACGGGCGTTTCCTGTTTTAGTTTCTGTTGTAGGCTGGGAGCAACAAAATGGAGTCATGGTCAGACTTGCCGAAAGGAGGGCGGAGAATAGCCTTGTATGCATCACGGAAGTTGGAATAACAGTGGTCCAGGATTTTACCAGCCCGGTGGCACATTCGATATGCTGGTAAAATTTCGGGAGCCTTGTTCTTTAAATTAGCCTTATTAAAATCCCAGCCACAATAAATGCAGCCTCAGGATATGTGGTTTCCAGTTTACATAGAGTCCGATGAATTTCTTTCAGTGCCGTCGATGTGTCAGCTTGAGGGGGGATGTACACGGCTGTGATTATAATCGAGGAGAATTCTCTTGGTAGATAATGCGGTCTGCATTTGATTGTAAGGAATTCTATGTCAGGTGAACAAAAGGACTTGAGTTCCTGTATGTTGTTATGATCACACCACGTCTCGTTAATCATAAGACACACACCCCCACCCTTCTTCTTACCAGAGAGATGTTTGTTTCTGTCAGCGCGATGTGTGGAGAAACCAGGTGGCTGTACCGACTCTGATAACGTGTCCTGAGTGAGCCATGTTTCCGTGAAGCAAAGAACGTTGCAGTCTCGAATGTCTCTCTGAAAGGCAACCCTCGATCGGATTTCGTCCTACTTTGTTGTCAAGAGACTGTACATTGGCGATTAAAATACTCGAGAGGTGCACGATGCGCCCGTCGACGTAGCTTGACCAAAAGACCGGCGCGTTTCCTCTTCTCGGCGCCGTTGTTTTGAGTAGCCACGTGCTATCCAGTCTGTTGTTGTGTTTGGGTTAACGAAAGGAGAATCCTCTTGGGAAAGTCGTATTCCTGGTCGTAATGTTGGTAAGTTGACGTTGCTCTTATATCCAATAGTTCCTCCCGGTTGTATGTAATAAAACTTAATATTTTCCGGGGTAACAATGTAAGAAGTAATACATAAAAAAACAAAATACTGCATGGTTTCCTGAGAACGTGAAGCGAGGCTGCCATCTCTGTCGGCGCCGGAAATATGTTAAGGAACTGTTAAAAAAGACCAGGCATGTTTTTCTTCTTCTGTTGTGGGTCAGAGTTCTATACGGATGGAGGGTCCACGCTTTGGTCGGCCAGCCAGGAAAAGCGTTTCTTTTCCTCTTCTCTTCGAGCAGTTGAAAATGACGTGTCAAAGGAAATGATACAAGCCTGCATGATGGATGGGTCTTTCTCCCTCTGTCGCTCAATCTCTCTTTCCCTCTCTCTTTCCCTCTCTCTTTCCCTCTCTCTTTCTCTCGTTCCCTCTCTCTCCTCTGACAGACTTACCTCCATCACTCTCCACATTCCAGTCATATTCTCTTTGTCTTTCTCTCTTTTTCTGGCCATATGGGGGGGAAAAAGCAATTTGTGTGTACGTGTGTACGTGTGTGTGTACGTGTGTGTGAGAAAGCCATTCTGCTGTTGTTGAATTGCATTTCCCTGACTTTGTTTATGGTGTGGAATTACAATGTCATATTAGTTTGCTGTGAACAAAATCACAACCAGGCATAGCAACGGTTGTTACTGTTATTGAAATGTTGATTTGTGTACACACATCTTCCCATAAATTTTGCCTGATTTATGTGGGTGTCACACACACACATACACACACATGCGCACACACACATGCGCACACACAGGAACATTCCTCCTATGCATTTAAATTTAACAATAATGGCTGCTACAAATCGTAGCGCCGCCACAAGGAACCCCGGTTATCTGTCCGTTTGGCCGTTCATTAATTGATAAACCTGTCAGAATAAAGAAATTAATAAAGGAACCACATCAATGGCATAGCTCGATACTACACACGCCTGCGGCCAGCGGACAGTTATTTCCTTTCTGTCTATGAAGTGTCACTAGCCGAACGAACACAGACACACACATACATACACAAAAATGTATTCCCATTCTAAATCCTATTTTCTCTAACCTTAAAACTAAACCTAACCCCTAACCTTAACCTAAGCCTAAACCTAACCCCTAAGCCTAACCTTAATTCTACCCCTAAACCTAACCCCTAAGCCTAACCTTAATTTTACCCCTAAACCTAACCCCTAAGCCTAAAATAGTATTTTTCCTTGTTTTACTATTCTTATTAGGACTTCTGGTCCCCACAAGGATAGTAAAACCAAAAACCACACACAAACACAATCTTAAAAGGCAGAATGTAATAATGGCACAATGCCATTTTTGCGGATGTGTGTGCGTGTGTGTGTGTGAGCGCGCCCGGTGTGGAACATTCTCTCTTTCTCCCTCTTTTTCTGTCTCCACTTCAGTCTTCCCCTCACTCCCTCTCTCGTTCTTTCTTCCTTTCTTTCTCATTTCCCGCAGGCCTGTTATTAGATCTCCCAGCAGTTTGTTGATTTGATCAGTGTGTGCTGTAAAGTTGCTGCACCAGGGCCAGACTGTTATAGACATGGACCACTCTCTCCTACTCTTCCTCCTCTTCCTCCTCGCTCTCTCTCCTCCTTTTCCTCTTCCTCTTCCTACTCTTCCTCCTCCTCTCTCTCTCCTCCTCTTCCTACTCTTCCTCCTTCTCACACTCACGCTCTCTCTCACTCTCTCTCCTCTACCTCCTGCTGTCTCTCTCTGTGTAGTAATGAAGTAATTTCTTAAGGGAGACCAGAGTCCACTTCACGGTACTATAGCTTTGTACTCTGGACCCTAAGGTGTATGATAGCCCACCTTCCAGTTAAGCCTTTGCGTAAGACTCTCCCAAGCCTTTGTGTGATGTGTCTTGGTGCATGTGTGTGTGTGTGTGTGTGTGTGTTCCTGCTCCAGGTGTGTATCTCTCGTTCTTCATTCTGTCGTATTGAATGGGAGCCATATCAGACAGGGGACTGGGCCCAATCCAGGCAAACACACCGTCATGAGCTAACCCTGCCTTGTTTGTTTGGATGGATGGATGAGGAGACCAGACCAGGGCTGACTCCAGCCAATCACAACACACAGCCAGACCAGGGCTGACTCCAGCCAATCACAACACACAGCCAGACTAGGGCTGATTCCAGCCAATCACAGCCCACAGCCAGACCAGGGCTGATTCCAGCCAACCACAGACCACGGCCAGACCAGGGCTGACTCCAGCCAATCACAGCCCACAGCCTTCTGTTGACCAACCACACCTTCCCATGCACCTCTGGGAGAAGACAGCCAATGACATGCATTGGTGTTTGATGCACACACGTTAACACTGTCTCTTATTGGTTGACAGTAACATGCACACAGCGACACAGCTGTCGGTATTGGCCCTTTCCAGGTCTTTCCTCTGGGGGAAGGCAACCAATGACATGGTACATACATGGTCTTCGGTAGACAGTAACACACACTCACAGTGACAGCTGTCGGTATCGGCTGTGCCATGTCAGGGAGAATAGGACATTGTGTCAGGATGATTATTGGATCTTCTCTGTGTGGAGGTGTCTGTGTGGAGAGGAGAGTATGTGAGCGTGCTTTGTGATTTTCAGAATTGGACAGAATGTTCAGTTATGTCTGTGGGATTGCCACTCAAACATTAATGAAAGGATGGACAACTGACGAATAGGTTTCATTAAAGAACTAGACAATGGATTCAGGTGTGTGTGTGTGTGCGTGCGTGTGAGCCAGACGGCTAACTAGAGTCAAATGAGGTGCCACAGCCCGCCTCTCAGGGAGATGGGTAACCATAGCGACAGTTATTTTAGTTTGGCAAGGCACTGTAGTGCGCACACACACCATCCTGAGAACACACTGAGAAAAATTTCTTCACAGCTCTGTGCGTGCGTGTCTGTGTGTGTTGCCTAAAAAGCCATTATTATATTCTAAGCCGTGAACATGTAGCCTACACATACAGGTATTTAGGAAAGTCTAATAATTTGACTTAAATTCTAATTGTCCTAACCAAACTGTCAGTATCTTCATTGTGTGTGTTTTGTTATTCTATCACGTTCAGTGTAACCCTATGGCAGCTCTTCTGTTTTACATTCTGCTGTATAGTTGGCTGGGGGCAACGGCGGACCTTTTATTCACAAGCACAGAAACTCCGTAGTTTAGTGAATAAAAAAAAAAATGCTGACTTTAAAAGACAACTAACCTTGATTCAAAGATAACTTTTTTGTCTTTATTTTGCAAAATGCCTGCATGTGTGTGAATGTGTATCTTTCCTCCTCCTTCCCTCTTTTCTCACCCCCCCCTGTCTGCCAAGTGAAGCTCATCTCTCTCCCTACCTCTCTCTGCCACTCTCTATCTCTCCTGTTTTCTCTCTCTCATTTTTTTCTTCTCGCTCTCCTTCTGTTTCTGTCTCTCTCCTCTCGCTCTACTTCTCCTTTCCATTTCTCCTTCACTCTATTTTTCTCTCTCCTCTCTCTACCTCTCCTTCTCTCTATCTTTCTCTCTCTCCATTTCCATTTTCTCCATTTTCTCGCGCTCGCTCTCTCTCTCTCTCTCTTTTTCTGAGTCAGACTACAACCATCTGCCGCCCGATGATAATGGGTTGCTATGGAAGAGTGAATCGGCAAACCGGAGACAAACTTAAAAAGGGAGAAAAAAGAGAACGCTTCTCTTCCTATCGGTCTGTCTGCCCACCACATTCTGCCATCTTAAAGTGTGTGTGTGTGTGTGTCAATCCTTATTGACTCTTCTGCATAATGGTAAGTCCGCCACAGGCCCCGTTGACACTCCTGCTCTCCTTATTCCACTAGACTCCAAACCTGCTTGCCGCTACTATCACACAACACACACAATCGAAACATCTGGTTCAATATTAATTAATGTGCAGCTTTACATATCTGATCGACTCCATCTCACCCAAATTTCCTCCCTGCTTAAAGATGGGCTTATCACCCACTGCTCTTCACAAGAGGTGTGTGTGTGTGTGTGTGTGTGTGTGTGTGTGTGTGTGTGTGTGTGTGTGTGTGTGTGTGTGTGTGTGTGTGTGTGTGTGTGTGTGTGTGTGTGTGTGTGTGTGTGTGTGTGTGTGTGTGTGTGTGTTTGGAAATGCTAGATGCTGCCAAAGCACTACTGATAGTATTGATGCGTCAGTAGTACATGTACGTTAACAGCAGACAACTTCAATAAAGACTCAAACACTTGATCTGTGCATAGTCAAAGAAATCTGACAGGCCCGGAATGAGTCAAATAGAAGGCATTGAGATGTCAGATTGTTATCAGATGTCTGCTAGTCTAACACAAGAAGAAGAACAAGTCAAAAGAAGAATGAGGGACCATGGATTAATGGGTATGGTCAGAATGATGAACTCTGAGCCTGTCCAGTTCAGACAGAGGAAAGTGAGATAGTTTAGAATGAGATGAATAAGTAGAGTGTAATGGCTTAGGAGCAGGACAGACTCAGAGGTAAACAATTGACAATTTATCATAGAGAGAGCGAGAGAGCAAGCTGCACGATTACCGTCATTGTGCGCTTTTGTCATCAGCATCATCATCACATTGACACATATCAATCGTAAGTATTCACACTCCTGAGTCAATACTTTGTAGAAGCACTTTTGGCAGCTTTGAGGTGTCTTGGGTATGTCTGTATCAGCTTTGCCCATCTGGATTTGGGGATTTTCTCCCATTCTTCCTGGCAGATTTTCTCAAGCTCTGTTAAGTTCGATGGGGAGCAGCGGTGGACAGCAATCTTCATGTCTTTCCACAGACTGGACTCTGCCTGGCCTCTGCCTGGGGCCTCCAAATCAATAAGTCTGCCCCTGAACGCGGTAGCAGATTGCATGATGGGAGAGTTGATGAAATGGGTTTGGGGTCAGGAAGGATAATGGGATGGAGGTAGAGTTCAGAGAGGGAAGCTAACCTATTGTAGATTTCACTTTGTACAGCTGAGAACGTGTGTGTGTTAGATTTAGGCGGTATCCAGATTATCATACCTTCATACAGACCTTGTGCCATACCAGGATATTCGGTCATACTGGTACTGAACACAAGGGGCGCTATTTTAAAACCCCACTGAGCCTTTGTATTCCGAAGGTTAGCAATGACATCTATATGTAAAATCCCATAGAGAATGCTAACTAAATGCTAACGAGCACATTGCAAACACTTTATGCAGTCTCTGACCCAAAGTATTTGCTGGACAGACATCCCAGCTCATAAAGTTATACAAGTAACAAAATAAATGCCACTCATAGTTTGCTGCACGCGCAAAACAAATATTAGACAGCAAGACTCTTTATCCAGGAGGTGATTCTGTGCTGTTACCAAGCAAAGCTTGATTTTGGAATAAGCTAACCACTTAGCTAGATGGCTAACTAGCTACTAAATTAGCAAACCAAATGCAAACTGCAGAGAATATAACATATTTTAGACAGTTAACTTAATAGATATCTACCTGGCAAACATTTAGTTGTGAATGCCATACTGTAAATAGATCACTTGGCGTGCTGCACAACAGTGAGTGACTCACACAACTCCTGTCTCTCCTCATTGTGTGGTTGTAAAAAAACACCATGTGACTAGGGACTACCAGTTAGCTTCATAATAAAAATGTGAAAAGAAGAATGTGACTGCGGGTATTTTATTTAAAAGTAGCTAAAAATATTAAAATGTACTAAAAACTTTAAATAAATAGTTTCAACAGTATTGATGGTATTGAAAAAACATCCCGTGGCTATTTCCAAATATCCCGGTGTACGGTATACCACCCTAGCCTAGTATGTGTGTGCGTCGTGTGGTGTGTGCGTGTATGTGTGTGTCAAGGAGGGCTGGTGACCAGGTCTTTTCTATTAACTCAGACGGCAGGCTGGGCTGAGGTGAGACGGAGAATCAGAGTGTACTCTAGCCTCTCTGACCTTTTCTGTGGGGGCTGATGCTGGTGTGTGTGTGTGTGTGTGTGTGTGTGTGTGTGTGTGTGTGTGTGTGTGTGTGTGTGTGTGTGTGTGTGTGTGTGTGTGTGTGTGTGTGTGTGTGTGTGTGTGTGTGTGTGTGTGTGTGTGTGTGTGTGTGTGTGTGTGTTGCTGTAGTGTCTGATGGTGGTTGACCCAGGGTTTCCATCAGGCTTTGCTGTTCTGATAACGTCTCTCACTGTGGTAGAAAGAAAAAAGAAGATCCTGTTGGATTTATGATGTATGTTCACAGCAGATTGAGGTGGCTCTACGTTTGGATTTATGATGGTGGCTCTACGTTTGGATGATGGTGGCTCTATGTTTGGATTCGGGGAATGTTTTTATTCTACTCTACCATTTGTAAAGAAAATTATGCTTCATGATTAAAAACAGCTAGACTCTGATTATGTGGCTACACAATTTTAATAAGCGCCCATGTTCAAAACCATACCAACTTTTAATTGCCTTTGATTGCACATTGCAAGGTATAATTGAGTATTTGAGTGAATAGGTCTGTGGGGTGGTACATTAAGAGTAAGGGCCTTTTAGAAAGTGACTAGGATGTGGATTTTGATTCCTGCCATTATGAGCCTATAATCAGCATCAGTCACCAGTTAGTACACTCTCCTTAACTCCTTTACCCCATTTACAATGATTCACCTTGCTCTTAGGCCCTGCCACATAAGAATAGACGTGTGTGTGTGTGTGTGTGTGTGTGTGTGTGTGTGTGTGTGTGTGTGTGTGTGTGTGTGTGTGTGTGTGTGTGTGTGTGTGTGTGTGTGTGAACGTGTGAACGTGTGTGTATATGTGTACGTGTGAACGTGTGTGTGTATGAGTGTACCCGCGTATGGGTGTGAGTGTGTGCACGTATGTGTGTCTGCACTTGTGTGTACGCATAAGTCTGTGTCTGTGTGCACATGTGCTACAGAATGACTGATATGGATTTTTTTTTAGGGCCGATACTGATTCAATGTAATGACATTTTGATGACAACATTTCCCAGAGACAACCATGTAGACATTAATGAATACTTAAAAAAAAAAATACAAACAATACATTTTACTGTTTTACCAATCTAACTACTACAACATAATGATAATAATTGTATTTTAATGTTAAATATCTTGATAACTGGGTAAATCAAGAGGACATAGGCCTAATCAAAATACATGGGGAATGCATATTCTATAGGAGTGTGTGATTTCAGTGGATTATTTGGTTCTACAGATGACAAACAATATGTTGCCCTTACATTTGGGATTGTATTAGCCTACGGATCAACAACATTTGCATAGAAGCAGACTTATCGCTTCTTTCATAAAAAGGTGCGATGTCTCTTTAAAAGGTTAAAACTGGCGCAGCCACAGACGTCACTCAAGACAGACATGCAACAGTTTGTCGAAATTGAAAGAAGAGTCATTTAACCTAGTGGACGTTTATGGAGACACCCCGCTTGCTTTACATATTATAACAAATCAAGTTTTAGAGTAGTGAACTGACGTTAGCTTCAGCTGTAAACTAGTTTTGCAAAGTTAGCTTTCGTTGATTGAATGTAAGCCTATTTTGCTAGCTATCTGGCTAGCTAGCTAGCTACTGGTATCTTTTGTTTTGTAAAGTGCTATAGCCTGTAGCTATGTGAATATTGTTTTGCCGAACAGTAAATTGATTATTTGCAGCATGAGTGGGTAGCTAACAAAATGCAGTCCAGCCAGAGGGTAAACCAGTCGCCGGATTGCGACAGTTTGATACAAGAGGCAAGTGCGCTCGCGCTACATAGCTAGCTAGCTAACTTGGGGACATTTCTGCCCGTACGATGTTCTCTAGTGTGTGCGTATAGATGGGTTAGTGAATCACTGGACAAGACATCGCTCAAGGCTGTGATTTAGAACAGAAAATGAGTTAGTCTAGACCACGCTACGAGAAGCTTTGACTATTTGACATGTGCCATGCTCTTGTCTTCAGATATTAAAATAGTCAATGATGTGATCGTCTGTTTGCAAAGTTTGCTGACAAGTCAACATGTTCTTAACTTAAACGATGTTCAGCTGTTCCATACATGTTTCGGTGTAACAGCCCAAGAACAGCCCCATCATATCTGTATCTCTATCTCTGTATCTCTTGTCTGGGTATCAGGCCTGATGTTTGTTTGTATCGTTCTCTAAACTGTGTTGTTTATTAACTGTCAGTTAAAGGCTGATAAACTGACTTCTTAATCTCTCTCTCGCTGTTATCCATGTGTCAGAGATGGTTTGGTCCTACTGTTTCGTAATGTGTTTTTCTCTCCTCTCTCCCAGGTGTCAGGTGGGTCTCCAGGGGAGAGGGAGAGCCAGGCTCCAGGTCTGCTTTTAGCGCCAGGGGTGAAGTGGGGACAGACGCCCATCAACCAGCTCACACCCTGGGAGACGGAAGAACCCCCCTGCCAAACAGCAGCACAGAGATAGTGAACCCACAGGTACTGACACGCATGCATACGCAACACATGAATACGCAACGCGCACACACACACCCTGCTATACTGTACTAATCATGTCAATCATAGTCTGTATTGTAATATTTTCCAATTTAAACAGATCATCTATTTGAAGTAACTATTTCCATAGTAAAAATGATTATGAGAATAAAACAGACAAGAATGCCAGTAATGGATTAATTTTAGGAGCTGTGGAAGTTTAACTCCTGTAGTAATGGCTTAAGTTTAGGAGCTGTGGAAGTTTAACTCCTATAGTATTAAAGTGAACCCAAAATGTCTGTGCCCTGCAGTGGTCAATTTCCCTCTGTTATGTTGCTCTGCTGGCCTCTGCCTCCCGCTCATAAAGAATGGGTATAATTTAAGAATAATACACAATGGTACAGCCACTGCACTCGCTCCTCTGGAACCTCTCATAACACAGACACGCTGAGGCAAGCTACACTATGAAAATAATATACTATGAATACAGTATTGAACAATGTATTCAATAAACACAATGAATATTGTATAGTTCCATAGCAAATATCCAGTTTCCACATTCCTAATACTGTAGCGAGAAATACAATGAATTCCGTATATTCAAGCAATACTCATTATATACAGTACAACACTGTGTATACATCAACATAAAGTAGCAATCAATACAACATGTGGTGCAGGGTTCCCCAACTGATGGCCCACGGGTGGTTTTTATTTGCCCCCACGTTTCCTGAGCCCCCAAAATATATATATATTTTTAAAAATGTTTTATTGTTGGACATAAGATTGTAAAAACACTAGGAGATCAGTTTTGAATGATTTACATTTTGGAAATCTGTTCCTAAATATTCCCACGCATAATGGAGAGACGTGATCATATACAAATGGAAGCAAGTTTTTAAAATATATTTTTTTGTCAAATATTATGTCTGTTTGGGCATCTTGCGGTCAATTTGACTTCTACAGACTATTTTGAATTATGTTCTGGCCCTCCAACTGTCCGCCCAAGAAAAAATAGTCCCGCTGAATGTAGATGATGATGATCCCTGATGTAGTGTGTTATTACAGCAACACCATGAATACTGTATACTTCTTGAGTAGTGTCTGACGTACTGGAACTCTACATGGAACTCTAAATTGACTAATTATCTGCGAACCGTAATTCAGTCTCAGTAAAGATTTAATTAGATCAGTTGATTAATAATTAACCTGTCACAGCTAAGACAATGATTGCATAGACACACAGAAGTAATACATTTAATGGAAAATACGTTTTTTTATCGCCAGTGTAGCCTTTGCCACTACTAAATGTAATTCTCAAAAACACCACTAATACTTTTCCTGTGAAAATAAGTTCTCTCTGCTCTTCTAATCAAATTTGATTTGTCACATGCGCCGAATACAACAGGTGTACACTTAGCGAGCATTTCACGGTTTGCGAGCCCTTCTCAGCGATGCCGAGTTAAAAAGTAACACAAGGAATAAAATACATTAGAATGGAGCTAAACTCAGGAAAAAAAAGTAACGTCTCTTTTTCAGGACCCTGTCTTTCAAAGATCATTGTTAAAAATCCAAATAACTTCACAGATCTTCATTGTAAGGGGTTTAAACACTGTTTCCCACACCTGTGGAACGGTCGTTAAGACACTAACAGCTTACAGACGGTAGGCAATTAAGGTCACAGTTATGATAACTTAGGACACTAAGGAGGCCTTTCTACTGACTCTGGAAAAACACAAAAATAAAGATGCCCAGTGTCCCTGCTCATCTGTGTGAATGTGCCTTAGGCATGCTGCAAGGAGGCATGAGGACTGCAGATGTGACCAGGGCAATAAATTGCAATGTCAGTACTGTGAGACGCATAAGAGAGTGCTACAGGGAGACAGGACGGACAGCTGATCGTCCTCGCAGTAGCAGACCACGTGTAACAACACCTGCACAGGATCGGTACATCCGAACATCATAGCTGTGGGACAGGTACAGAATGGCAACAACAACTGCCCGAGTTACACCAGGAACGCACAATCCCTCCATCAGTGCTCAGACTGTCCGCAATAGGCTGAGAGAGGCTGGACTGAGGGCGTGTAGGCCTGTTGTAAGACAAGTCCTCACCAGACATCACCGGCAACAACGTCGCCTATGGGCACGAACCTACCATCGCTGTACCAGACAGGACTGGCAAAAAGTGCTCTTCACTGACGAGTTGCGGTTTTGTCTCACCAGCGTTTATCGAGACTTTTCCCGAAGCTGTTCCTGCGTTGTCTTGGCTGTGTGCTTGGGTCGTTGTCATGTTGGAAACTGAACCTTTGCCCCAGTCTGAGGTCCTGAGTGTTCTGGATCAGTTTTTTTTGAAGGATCTCTCTGTACTTTTCTCCGTTCATCTTTCCCTCGATCCTTACTAGTCTCCCAGTTCCTGTCGCTGAAAAACATTCCCACAGCATGATGCTGCCGCCACCATGCTTCACCGTAGGGATGGTATTGGCCAGGTGATGAGCGGTGCCTGGTTTCCTCCAGGCATGACGCTCTGCATTTAGGCAAAAGCGTTTCTTCTTGGTTTTATCAGACCAGATAATCTTGTTTCTCATGGTCTGAGAGTCTTTAGGTGACTTTTGGCAAACTCCAAGCGGGCTCTCCTGTGCCTTTTTACTGAGGAGTGGCTTCTGTCTGGCCACTACCATAAAGGCCTGATTGGTGGAGAGATTGTTGTCCTTCTGGAAGGTTCTCCCATCTCTACCTCCCTGACCAAGGCCCTTCTCCACCGATTGCTAAGTTTGGCCGAGCGGCCAGCTCTAGGAAGAGTCTTGGTTGGTTCCAAACTTCTTCCATTAAATAATTATGGAGGCCACTGTGTTCTTGGGGACCTTCAGATTTGCAGACATTTTTTGGTACACTTCTCCCGATCTGTGCCTCGACACAATCCTGTGTCGGAGCTCTACGGACAATTCCTTCGACCTCATGGCTTGGTTTTTGCTCTGACATGCACTGTCAACTGTGGGACCTTTTTTTATATAGACAGGTGTGTGCCCTTCAAAATCATGTTCAGTCAATTGAATTTACTGCAGGTGGACTCCAAGTTGTAGAAACATCTCAAGGATGATCAATGGAAACAAGATGCACCTAAGCTCAATTTCGAGTCTCATTGCAAAGGGTTTGAATACTTATGTTAGGTATTTCTGTTCTTTTTAATAAATGTGCCACAATATATTGGGTATTGTGTGTAGTTTAAGGGAAAAAATATATTTTATCAATTTTAGAATAAGGCTGTAACGTCTCAAAAGGTGGAAAAAGTGAAGGGGTCTGAATACTTTCTGAATGCACTGTACAGGGAGGACCAGTACCAGATCAATGTGCAGGAGTATAATGTATTTGAGGTAGATATGTACGTGAAGGCATGGTAAAGTGACTAGGCGTCTGGATAATTAATAAGTGAAATAAAGAACTAAATAGCAGCACCACTTGTCTGCTACTACAAAATGAATTTGACCAAAGCTTTGGCACCACTATAAGGCTAGTTTATCCAACTCATCACTGAGGACACTGGCGGTGGAGAGTCAGAGCAGTGCTTTCTGCCCCCTTGTGTGTTCCCTAGGGACACACACACAGGACCCTGCTGTGTGGAGTATAGAGGTGGCTGAATGGTCCATGGGGCCCTCTGGTATTAGTCTTGTATTCAGATGACTGAGGCTTTGCACCCAGCCACAAGCACGGAGTGACACACACTCACAAGCTCCTACCACGGAGTGAGATGTCACCCATACAGAATTCTGCTGCATATGACAATCAGTCAGGGCTTGACATTAACTTTTAGTAGGATTGATTTTCTTGTCCGAAAGCTCAAGGGTCTAACACCATGGGCCAAGAAAGTGACTGAAAATTGTGTTGTGTGATGCAAGGAACCGCTTCACAAAATAGCCTTAATTTTTATCATTGGTGTTGACAACGGAAGACTGCTGGTCTCTGATCCCATGTATTATATCTCGTTCCGTTGTGGCCTTGAGCAAGGCACTTAACCCCCCCCACAAAGTAAAATACTGCACTGATAGGCTTCTGTATAAAACACATGTGGTCCGTCAACCCTCCATCTGGAGAGCTACTGGGTGTGCAGCCTTTTTGTCCTACCCTGCACAAACACACCAGAGTTGGTTTTTATTTTTATTTAAAAATAAAATACAATGGGGTGTGTTTGAGAAGGGCTGGAGGAAAAGACTGCACACCCAGTAGCTCTCCTGGACTCTCCAGAAGGAGGGTTGGCCACCCTGCAACATTACAATTACAACTAAATATTTTGTCTTTCTAAAATTATTCCCTCATTCAATGAACTAGGGATCATATGGCTAAGGTGGGCAAGGTAGCTAACTAAGATGTTTAAGGTTAAAATATTCAGTGTTCAGGGGAGATCTTGACAGAATAGGAGTTACTTGTCGAGTATGCTATTCTAAGAATAATTTTTAACTTAATTTTTAACTGTCAGAATTACATGGCCACTATTTAATAGAGGAGAATCCTAGCCAATTTTGAGCGCTTAAGACTGTTTTACAACCGGAGTATGCAGCATTGGTTTCATCAACTGGGTACCCATATCAACTCTGTGTCGGCCAATTGTGGTTATACACGAGTGCTGGTGGAAAGTTATTTTAGGACATTGGACATGACAATGACGTTCATTCATGCTAATAGCTAAATAGACTGAACAAAAATATAAAAACATGCAAAATTGTCTAAGATTTTACTGCGTTACATTTAATATAAGGAAATCAGTCAATTTAAATAAATTCATTAGGGCCTATCTGGATTTCACATGACTGGGCATACAGATATGCAAAAAAAGTAGGGGCGTGGATCAGAACCAGTCAGTATCTGGTGTGACCACTATTTGCCTCATGCAGCGTGACACTTTGCATAGAGTTTATCATGCTGTTGATTGTGGACTGGAATGTTATCCCACTCCCCTTCAATGGTTGTGCAAAGTTGCTGGATACGGGGCGGAACTGGAACACGCTGTCGATCCAGAGCACGCTGTCGATCCAGAGCATCCCAAACATGCCAATTTCACGCCCCCTCAAATCTTGAGACCTCTGTGGCATTGTTCTGTGACACAACTGCACATTTTAGTGGCCTTTTGTCCCCAAGTCAAAAAGTCATTTTAGTCAAAGTATGATTTGATTTGGACTTGAACAGGGAAATCCTTTGTATTATTCCGCGTCTATGCCGTGTGTTTACTGATAAAAATGATGATACTTATCTTGTGAGGGCTGGATTTAGTTAATTTGGAACCACCTATAAAACATATACATGTCTGGGCTCATTACTTCCCGTTTACAACCTGGTGTTACAGCTTACTGCTGTTAGTAATGCACCTCGTTCGATCTGGAGCTGTTGGATGGGCTGACAGTGAAGCGGTGAGTAAGAAAATAGCTAATATTATTCTGATGAACAACTGACATTCACTTGTCTACAGTAAGCTGCCTGGCAACGCACACCTTAGCCGAGCGGCTTATCAGGTGCCAGCTTCATGGCTAACGTCACCTAGCTAACATTACCTGGATGGCTAGCTGGTGACATCAAAAGTATATAAAGATGTGGATAGGTGAAACGTCAACACTGCTGGGATACATAGTAGTTTCTGGAGACATATTATGCACGGCAGCGCTACAATAACGTTAGCAGCAAGAGTGTATATATATAGTAGAATTACAGGTGTATATTGTAAGATGTTTATATACATTTGACATTTTAGTAATTTGGCCATAGTGACTTACAGGAGCAATTAGGGGTTAAGCGCCTTGCTCAAGGGCACATCAACATATTTTTCACCTACTGTAGTCAGCTTGGGGATTCCAACCAGCGACCTTTTGGTTAAGAGCGGTAGGCAAAGCATTTGGGACAAAGTATGATTCTTGGCCTTATTCTAACCGGCTCATCAAAACAATGTTCAAGAAGTTGGGCTATTCTATTAGTAGCTAGCTATATTGCTAGAAAGTTATTGGTACACACTCTAACTAGGGTCCATCGCTGAAAAAGGCAATAGTTGCTTTCCTTGGCTCCAACTAATGGAGATACTTGTAAACATTCCAGCTAGGTCATTCCAGCTATTGTTAGTTGGTGAGCCAGGTAGCTAACAAGCTACATTTAGAGTACAGTAGCTTGCTACTAACTACATGACCTCTACTATTCAGATAATTAGGTTATCAGAAAAACAGCTGAATGGTAGCTAGCTAGCATAGTTACGTGTACTCTTATGCTTGAAACAACTTTGGAACCAATTATCCACAGTTGCTAATAGTTACTGGTAGCTAGCTAGATTTATTGGTCCTTGGAGTAGGTTAGTTAGCCTCTAGCTTTGCTGGTAAAACACCAGTATTACCTCTAAACTATCTATTCATCCTTGATCATTCAATTCCGTAGCAGAAGAGGGAGGAGGAGAGTGGATGGTCTGTTGCTTTGTCGTGGCTACCGTTAACTATGCTGTGCTCCGTAGCGATTAGCTACCCTGGCTGTTTGGTTTGTATACAAATCCCGGAGTGTGGCCTGTGCCAGAGACGGTATGGGCTGTGCAAACTGATGAAGGTGGAGATGTGCACGCCTGATTAATGAGCTTTGCTGTAAGAGGATGTTGGCCATCGCTAATTAGTTCCATCTTGTTACTTCAGTATACACTGAATGTACAAAACATTAGGAACACCTTCCTAATATTGAGTTGCACACCCTTTTGCCCTCAGAACAGCCACAATTCGTCGGGTGTATGGACTCTACAAGGTGTCAAGTGGTCCCCATGTTGACTCCAATACTTCCCACAGTTGTCTAGTTGGCTGGTAGTGGAACTCTATTCCGACTAGCTCATTCCATCTCATCCCACAGATGCTTAATTGGATTGAGATTTGGTGACTGGGCAGGCCACTGCAGTAAGCCTAATTCACTGTTATGTTTGTGGAACCGTTCTTGGACAATCCTAGCCTTGTGGCATGGGGGATTATCCTGATAAAATAAATACATTTGCAGATGGATATATTCCTGCAATGAAGGGATGCACATGATTGGCAATGATGTTCAGATATCCTGTGGCATTCAAACGTTGCTCCACTTTTATAAGGGGCTCAATGTGGGCCATGAAAACACCCCACACCACCACCACCTGCCTGCAATGTTGACACGCGGCATAATGGATGCATGTGCTCATGTGTTTTTCTCCATATCTTAGTCCTCCCATCAGCGTGAAACAGCAGGAACCGAGATTCATCAAACCAGGGGATGTTTTTTCCAATTCTCCTATGTCTGGCGTTTTCATTCCTTAGCCCACTGAAACCGCAGTTTCTTGTTTTTTGCTGAAAGAATTGGAACTCTGTAAGGTCTTCAACTGACATACCACATTTGTGTCAAGGTACGACGAGTCGTGAATTCTTTTATGGGTCTTTGGGCACCAATGTTGTAATGGACTGTCAGTTGACTTAACTGTTGCCCGTCTGTTGCTCTGCACTATTTGTGTCACTATTTGTGCCTCCTTTGTCCTCTCATCAATTAACTGTTTTTTGACCACTGGTCCTGCCGTTGGCTGGATGTCCTTTGGGTGGTGGACCATTCTTGATACACACAGGAAACTGTTGAGTGGGAAAAACCCAGCTGTGTTGCAGTTCTTGACACACTCAAACCAGTGCGCCTGGCACTTACTACCATACCTGGTTCAAAGGCACTTAAATATGTTGTCTTGCCCATTCACCCTCTTGAATGGCACACATACACAATCTGTCTTAATTGTCTCAAGGCTTAAAAATCCTTATTTAACCTGTCGTCTCCAGTTCATCTACACAGAACAAAAATATAAATTCAATACAGTTGATTAAGCTGTTGATTGTGGCCTGTGGAATGTTGTCCCACTCTCCAGTGGCTGTGCGAAGTTGCTGGATATTACCAGGAACTGGAATACTGTTGAACACATCGATCCAAAGCATCCCAAACATGCTCAATGGATGACATGTCTGGTGAGTATGCAGGCCATGGAAGAACTGGGACATTTTCAATTTCCAGGTATTGTGTACAGATCCTTGCGACATGGGGCTGTGCATTATCATGCTGAAACATGAGGTGATGGCGGCGGAAGAATGGCACAACAGTGGGCCTCAGGATCTCGTCACGGTATCTCTGTGCATTCAAATTGCCATTGATTTAAAAGGCCATTGTGTTCGTTGTCATTTAAGACCATGGTGTGGACGACGAGCATGCAGATGAGCTACCCTGAGACGGTTTCTGACAGTTTGTGCAGAAATTATTTGGTTGTGCAATACTAGTAATATCAATCATGAATAATTCATTAGCAGAATAAAACCAAGAGGAAGCGATGCTCAAGCAACCCTGCCCTCTCCGTCAGACCCTTTAGTCCCGCTCTGAGACGTCTTTCTGTCCGTCTCTTCATTAGGGAGTCCAAAAGCCCCAAGGCCTCCAGGTGACACTGTGCTGCTGTGGATGGCTGCTGTACTGCACACTACTAATCCTTTCTTCATAACGAAAAAGTCTGCGGGCAAGGACACCCCAGCTCAGCTAAAACCATTGACAACTGCATGCTGTTTTCAAGGGATTGTTTAATAAATGTTAACTGTTTGGTTGTGATTTCATCACCTCTTGAAACTCCTAGATCATAACTACAAATAGCCTCACAATATCTCTCAATATTGGCCACCATTTAATTGGATATTTCAGTGATATAAAAAATTTTGAACTGGTGGTTTAGGTTAATTTCACATCCTTTGTGGGCTCTGCCTTTCAAGCAGCAGCAGGGGGACAGTAGGTCCGACTTACAACTTTACCACGATGAGGATTTGCCGATGTCAAGTTCTGTCCAAAAGCCTCATCTCTGAGGCAAGCTAAATGACACAATGTTTGCTTAGCAAGCTAGCTAGCTACATACCAAATGGATAGGCTACCCTCAAGTATCTGAAATTGCATTATCAACTGATGTTTACTGATCATCAAAAGCATGGAGTTACTTGTATAACTCTGATAGAGCTAAATGTGGAATAATCGGAATTGTGAAATGACTGTGCTCTTTAAGAGGTGAAGATGATAAATGTTGTCACTATTTGGTTTTATTTAACAATCCCTTAAACAGTTGTCAATAGTTTTAGCGGAGCTGGTGGTCTCCCAGCAGTCAAATCGAATGCTCTACACCGTATTGTGACATTTGATTGATAACGAACTATATGCTACCAGCCACGCACGCAGTGGATTAGGGAACTGTCTGTTATTTGTGTGGTGCTGAAACTTATTTATCTTCCCCACATGAGAATACATTGCTAAGTGTTAGTGTGCTTTCCCTGGCTAGCCTAGCTCATGCAGAAATGCCTAACGTAGGCCTAACCGAAGAAATAAAAAGAGAGGTTATGAAATAGGCCAACATCATAATGGAAACAGGTGCTGCGTAAGTTAAATCCCTGGTTTGGTTTGGAAGGATTTTGGAGTCATTGTGGACAAGGACAACAACCCCTTAGATGGACAGATACACAGCCAGTGCATGCAGGTATTTATTTACGATTTGGCTAATTCAGTTTATTATCAGTTAGTAATTACTTGAAATCAGGCTTTTGGTCATTTAGACCGGTGGTATTCAAAGTGGGAATATACAAAGAAATTATTTGAAAAATAAAATTGTAAGTATTGGTTCTCTTAATTTTGATGAGACAAATGTAATGAATTGAATGTTATTTGATGTGAAAATCTAAATTTACCAAATTATAGATTTTTTTGTAAAATTGAGTCATTTGGCTTGGGGTCGCCAGAAATTGGGTCCTCAGGAATTCTGGCCCCTTAAAAATAGGGTCCCTGCTGAAAAGGTTTGAATACCACTGATAGACCATATGCAGGCCAAAAAGTTTGAGTATCCTATAGGCTATAGCCTAATAAGTACATACATTTTTGCTGTCTATATTAGATTCTGGTAATTATTTACGATTATTATGGTGGCAGGTAGGATTGTGGTTAAGAGCGTTGGACCAGTAACCGAAAGATCGCTGGTTCGAATCCCCTAGCCGGCAAGTTGGTAAATCTGCCGTTCTGCGGTTGAGCAAGGCAGTTAACTCCAAACAACTTCTCCCCGGGCACCGATGACGTCGATTTTAAGGCAGCCCCAGCACCTCTTTGATTCAGAGGGGTTGGGTTAAATGCAGAAGACAAATTTTGGTTGAATGCATTCAGTTATGCAACTGACTAGGTATTCCCTTTCCCATATCTAAACAATATTGAATGTAATGGTTTTGTTATGTCGGCTATAGACTTTCATTAGGTAAGGCTAATTAGCAGGCACTTTTTCAGAGCGTTTGAGTTGTCAATGTGCCACATTTCATTGTATACATTTTAAGACATCGTTCTCAATTCATGGCATGGTTGTCCTTTTATCCAAATGTTGAATAGACATGCAGACCAATTAATTCATGCAGGGAGGGGAATAGTAGCCTGCTACTCAGGGAGGGGAATAGTAGCCTGCTACTCTGGAGTCATATAAACAATTAAATAAATTGTAATTTGGCGGATCATGCACCGGCTCTCTGAGACAATTCTATGCGGGTGGGTCGGGTTATGGAGAAAAATCTGTCCTGATGTCGGATATTAGTAGGGGCTCAGAATTGATGTGGCCGTTGTGGGGCGGGTTTGGCTCCAAAAAAGCCAAAAAACTGACCCCGTGCTAGACTCTAGGTAGAACATACTGATGGGCTCACTGACTCACTGTAAATACATACACTTAGCTACATGATAAACAGCACTCATCACTGATATTTGTTCTGTAGGTGTGACACAATGTATGGTCAGTTTATTTTGTGTTTTAGATTTTTAAGAAATTATTATTTGTGAGCCATAATTTGTATTACTTTTATTCATTCTTGTGGTTTGGTAAGAAGAATGCCCCTCTTCCCACAGGTGTTATTACTACCACTGAGGGTTTAGAGCTTGAGGTAGTCGCCTCCTACAAGTACTTGGGAGTATGGCTAGATGGTGCACTGTCCTTCTCTCAGCACATATCAAAGCTGCAGGCTAAAGTTAAATCTAGACTTGGTTTCCTCTATCGTAATTGCTCTTTCACACCAGCTGCCAAACTAACCCTGATTCAGATGACCATCCTACCCATGCTAGATTACAGAGACATACTTTATAGATTGGCAGGTAAGGGTGCTCTCGAGCGGCTAGATGTTCTTTACCATTCGGCCATCGGATTTGCCACCAATGCTCCTTATAGGACACCTTATCACTGCACTCTATATTCCTCTGTAAACTGGTCATCTCTGTATACCTGTTGCAAGACCTACTGGTTGATGCTTATTTATAAAACCCTCTTAGGCCTCACTCCCCCCTACTTGAGATATCTACTGCAGCCCTCATTCTCCACGTACAACACCCGTTCTGCCAGTCACATTCTGTTAAATGTCCCCAAAGCACACATCCCTGGGTCGCTCCTCTTTTCAGTTTGCTGCAGCTAGTGACTGGAACGAGCTGCAACAAACACTCAAACTGGGCAGTTTTATCTCAATCTCTTGAAAGACTCAATCGTGGACAGTCTTACTGACAGTTGTGGCTGCTTTGTATGATGTATTGTTGTCTCTACCTTCTTGACCTTTGTGGGGTTGACTTTGCCCAATAATGTTTGTACAATTTTTTTTTTGTGCTGCTACCATGCGGTGTTGTCATGTTTTGCTGCCTTGTTATGTTGTCTTAGGTCTCTCATAATGTAGTGTTGTGTCTCCTGTTGTGATGTGTGTTTTGCCATATTTATATTGTATTTATTTATTTTTTATCCCAGGCCACATCCCCGCAGGAGGTCTTTTGCCTTTTGGAAGGCTGTCATTGTAAATAAGAATTTGTTCTTAACTGACTTGCCTAGTTAAATAAAGTATTGGAGTCCTCCAGGTTAATGCATTAATATGCACTGAAATGTATTGGTATCACTATCTAGATGGAGTCAGCAGATCTGTTGGTTGGTGGCTTTTACATTTGGCGGTATCGCATTAGTGGAAGCCAAGACTGTTCTCAGGGCAGCTGCCGGTTTTGACTGGCAGACGTGACTTTTCGTAGCAGTTTAAGATAATTAACGTGGCAGGTTATGATAATTGCGTTAAAGTTAGGTAAAATGCTAAATGTGTCTACGACGCGACTCGAACGTACAGTATCTAGCTATAACCAGGCCTGCCCTAAGAACAGTTTTGGTTTCCACTAATGCGATGTTGTTTAAACTGGTCATGGTGACCTCACTTCCTCCAATCGATTGCGTGAAGTTTTCCTGAAAAACCAGCCTACTTCCCGTTGTCTCAAATGTATCCTGTTTTACAGGTGTGTAATGTATAACTATACACAATATACGTCGACATATTAAGATAACATGTTTCGCTAACTATTTAATGGGTTGTGTGATGCTTACGGTGCATGTTTTAGTTTGTCGAAGCTAGAAAATGCTAGCCAAGTCTCCATTGACACTGGCATTGTAAGTAATGGAGCCACGCTAGGTGAAAGGTGTGTAATCGTTAGTTCAAATAGTTGCAAAACGTAAAACGAGTTTATATCGGAAAAATGTAGGTAGCTAGATCCATCGCTGTTTCGTTTAAGAAACGTTTTGTAACAGATTCGACGTTATGAATACGCCCATGACATGATGCAAATCTAAACAAAATGGCGTCGCGGACTTTTCTAAATTGTAAATATACTGTACATTTTTAAACTACGGGTTACTTTATTTTGTTCAACTAAGCCTCAGGTTATATACCTGTTGCACAATTGAATCATTATAGTTAGATGTTTTAGTAATTTATATATTTTCCGTTATTTAATGGTTCGAAAGTTAGCTAGCTAGCCTCATGCTGGGCGCTAGTATAGCCCTAGCCTATAATATATGCGTAGATGTAGCTATGCACTTATATTGGTTTAACTGTCAGTTTAAGCACTGCTAGCGGGGGTCATTGTTGTCAATTGTGTAGCATTGGGTAACATTTATGTTTACACTGCTACAGTGGTGAGCCTGTTTGTTGGACAAACATGCATACAATTTGATGGTTTTACATTCTAGATAGCATACCCTTTGCACTATTTGAAATCTGATTAGTATTTATTTTGGCACATATACTAATTAGAAATAGCTATATGTACTGTTAGTGACATCCATTGTATATTATTTTTATGTAGCTATTTTTAGATTGTTAATGAGAACTGATTTAATATTTTTCAACAAAGCAATTGTAACGAACCAGATAGTTGACCCTTGACACTTTTGGAAAACACGTTTATTAAATTTGATTTAAGAAGACTTTTCCTGAAACCAGCCAACTTTTACTTGTTTCTGCGTTACAGGTAAACGTATTTGTTTTCCTGGTCTCAATCATGGAACCTGGAACATTAGCCCACTCTGTACAGTCTATTTGTTTAGCTAGCTAAAACGATAATTATGTTATTAGTTAATGTAATAATAATCAAAACTCTTTCTCCTTTCTGATCTGCCCCCTCCTCTATCTGCCCCCTCTCTCTCTAGGTCCTGCGTGGGCACCTCCAGTAGTAACAGTGACCCAATCCAGTCTCCTGCCCCACTCCTATTCCCTCCGCCCCTCCTTCAGCCACAGTGTCACTGTCCAGTCGCCCATCATAGGTGTGACCCCTCCATCCAAACCCCATGCCCCCACCCCCACCCACTCATGACAGCCCACTTCCAGCTACCCCCACACTCCACCTCCCACCAACCCCCCCACATGGTTCTCAACATGCCCTCCCAGCCACCCTACCCCTTGGCCCAGCCCCCTGTCGCCTCCTTGCCCCTTTCCACCTCCTCAGGGGGTCCAGGCGGGACCCACCCCAACCAACACAACCACAATGTGATGGGGAACGGTCATCTGATGCCTCACCCCATCATACAGCCCCACGTCCTGCCTCTGACCAATGGGCAGTTGGTGCCGCCGCTTCCGTCTTCTCTAGTAGCCTATCAGGATGATCCTAGAGGGCCCAACGGGCTGCAGATGCTGAGGACTGTGGGAATGGGGAAGTACGAGTTCACAGACCCAGGACATCCTAAAGGTAAGACAGACCCACTCTGACTGGGCAAGCATGCAGTCACACACACACACACACACACACACACACACACACACACACCAAAGGTAAGACGGGCCCGCTCCACCTGGGTAAGCACAACCCTTGCTTCTGTATTTTGTTTCTAGCACTTTATTTTCCATTTAATTTGTTTTTCACAGAGTAGGTTTTCTCAGCGTGGAACCCATCTTTTTTTATTGGCAGAGTGGTTTGTACAGGGAACAGCTTCTCTGGGTAGAGTGGTTTGTTCAGGGAACAGCTTCTCTGGGTAGAGAGTGGTTTGTACAGGGAACAGCTTCTCTGGGTAGAGAGTGGTTTGTACAGGGAACAGCTTCTCTGGGTAGAGTGTGGTTTGTACAGGGAACAGCTTCGCTGGGTAGAGTGTGGTTTGTACAGGGAACAGCTTCGCTGGGTAGAGTGTGGTTTGTACAGGAACAGCCGCTGGGTAGAGTGTGGTTTGTACAGGGAACAGCTTCGCTGGGTAGAGTGTGGTTTGTACAGGGAACAGCTTCGCTGAGTAGAGTGTGGTTTGTACAGGGAACAGCTTCGCTGGGTAGAGTGTGGTTTGTACAGGGAACAGCTTCGCTGGGTAGAGTGTGGTTTGTACAGGGAACAGCTTCGCTGGGTAGAGAGTGGTTTGTTCAGGGAACAGCTTCGCTGGGTAGAGAGTGGTTTGTACAGGGAACAGCTTCTCTGGGTAGAGAGTGGTTTGTACAGGGAACAGCTTCGCTGGGTAGTGTGTGGTTTGTACAGGGAACAGCTTCGCTGGGTAGAGTGTGGTTTGTACATGGAACAGCTTCGCTGAGTAGTTTGTGTTGCCAGAATGTCTGTAAACAACACTACAAACGCAGTTAAAACACTACCTACTTGGAACCAGTGCCAGATCTCTACAAAGCTGCACCAAGGTCACTGCTTCCACACGCACCAATTGTCCCGCTACATTCACTTTTAAGCCTGGAAAACTTTTATCTTTGAAAACTGCAAGGGGTGCGGTCTCTGCTGCGTCTCAAAGCTGTAAATGTATGTTTGTTAACCTTGGAGGTTGTGATGCAGGGCCAGAGACAGATGTTCTAAATTCTCTGACCAATTTTCACATTTAATGAAGCTTTTAATGTAGAGTTTAGATTGGCTATTTTCCACAACTCATTAGATTTTTTTTTCTCTCTCGTTTTCTCACTATGTCAATAAAACGTGAGCAAATGAGTTTCCAGATTGATGTAGAAAGCAGTTGTGCTGCTCGGATTGGAGGCTACCTGAGACACATTTTAAATGAGACACCAGGTGGAATTGAAACACACAAACATTTGTCCAGGGGGGGTGTGAGGGAAATAGGATGTGTGGGACAGGGAGTAAGTTTGTGAGGGAGTGTGAAGCTGTTTGTAAAGTTGTCTGAAGAGTACGCTAAAGATGGTTTCATATAGACGTAGTGTGTTGTCCCCTTACTGCATCAATGAAATTGCAGATCATTATGTATTTATATTCCTTACTACATTCCTCCTGCCCAATCACATGTATGGATATGAGTAAATCAGATATTTTCTGCAGTAGCCTTTTCGATTGTACAGTAAAAAGTGTAGTGTTTCCCTTATGTTAATTTAGAAGCGGCGGGCCACCGCTGCTAAATAGTTGTCGCCACTCCCAAAAATATGACTGACTGAATAATATTTTCAGTATTCGATATCTTTAAACAAGATCACAAAAATAAAAAGTAGACAGTCAGGGAGAATCTAAAATTCAAAAAATTTCATGGCATGAGGCCCCCATTGATTTTATGAGTCTCTCAGATAGCATAAGAACACGGCATAAGCCATGGCACAATGTGCAGAATTGCAGGAAATTAGTTTTAAAACAGATACTTTTTTTATTTCTCAGTTCTATCACAATAAGTATTGAACTGCAAGAAACTAACATTTCTCTCTGCCCCATGGTAAAATGTATAGAGTTGCAGGGAACTAGCTTCAAAACGGCAACATTTTGTCGTTGTGTATTTTTTTACCTTTATTTAACTAGGCAAGTCAGTTAAGAACAAATTCTTATTTTCAATGACGGCCTAGGAACAGTGGGTTAACTGCCTTGTTCAGGGACAGAACGACAGATTTTTACCATGTCAGCTCGGTGACCTTAGTTTATTAGCCTTCTATTTAGAAGTACTAGAAATAGTAGCTAAATATTCTATTTTGTAAACAAGCAGTAGGGCTCTGCATAGAAGCATGAGACGTGATGAGATGGATAGTAATCCATTAAATATTCAGCAGTAGAAATCATATACAGACGTTGTTGCAGTAGTAAGGTCACAGCAATAGCTGTGCCATTCAGATCAGTAGTAGTCAAAGTCACCATTATTAGTCAGTTGTACAACCGAATGCCTTCAACTGAAATGTGTCTTCCGCATTTAACCCAACCCCTCTGAATCAGAGAGGTGCGGGGGGCTGCCTTAATCGACATCCACGTCTTTGGCGCCCGGGGAACAGTGCGTTTAACTGCCTTGTTCAGGGGCAGAACGAGCTCGGGGATTCGAACTTGCAACCCTCCGGTTACAAGTCCAACGCTCTAACCACTAGGCTACCTAGTAGGTGTCAAAACCAATGATTTATACTGAATTATTAAACATACATCAATATACAAGTGTTGCATAGCCATCAAAAGCTCTGATTCTTGGCAATGTCACAGCTTTGTCAGATTTCAAAAAGGCTTTACGGTGAAAGCAGCACATTTGATTGTTTGAGGATAGCACCCCACATATTTTCCACGTTAGCATAAATTCATATCCAGCGCCGGTCACACACAACCTATATCACAGCTAAAATAAATCTCTTACCTTTCAAATAACTTCTGCTGAGGGCTTCCCAAGTGTCCAACGAAGACATGCAATGGTTCTTTTGTTAGAAAAAGTCATTTATTATATCCATAAATCTCTGTTTGGTTGGCGCGTTATGATCATAAAATCCAACGTCGAATCGCCCATTGAACCGTGAAGAGAACGCGTTCAAATATACCTATCAACTTTTCCTAAACTTTTCCTACATCCTGCTGCTGTCTCTGTCTCTCTCTGTGTCTCTCCAGTCACTAACCATCAGTGATTGTGTGCTGTAGTCCTGTGGTGAGGAGGCTAGTTAAGGCTAGGACCTTCTCTAAGCACAGATTCAGGGTCAGATCTTTTTTCATAACTCTAATGGTTAGGATTGGGGGGAGTAATTTGATTTTTAGATCTGTGGTTAGGTATGGGCAGATATGGATGTCTTTGCTTAAAAAATGTAATGAATTATCGGCTTGGGTCTGACTATTAAATAGTTTATCGGTTAAGTAATGTTTTAGAACCTACTTTGGCACAGGCTTGGTTTCAGCAAAACTCTTAGTGTGCCCTTCTGTGTGCAGTGAGAACTTTAGTATTGAGGCAGTCTTTGTAAGGTTTCCTTTGATTTGATAGTTTTCAGCCAGCCCTGATGAAGGATTTTTACATTGTCAGAGTGCCTCAAATTCACTGTTAAGTAGGCTGTAGAGTAGCCTAATTTGAATGGCTCTCATTGGACTCCAAACACTAAGTGTTGGTGTGATTATTGTTAATTCAAAATGACACAATGACAAGGTTCCAGTTTAACAACGTTTACTTAACCGTATTAGCACAATACTTGGTTGCCATTGCACTCAGGCCAGATTCATCAACAACGAGACTCCTGCGCAGGTGCACTAATAAGAGTGATCGCACCGTAGTAACAGAAATATAGTGGTACTTAAAACATGAACTTAACAATTAGGAGCAGTTGAGCCTAGTGTGTGTGTGTGTGTGTGTGTGTGTGTGTACACGTCCGTCTCTCCATCCGTGTGTCTGCTTCTGTCTGTCCCTCCGGGTTTGTGTGTGTGACATCAGCTCTGTCTATGCCTATCATTGAACCTATAGGGTCACTGAGTTCACCCATGACGCATCGGATTGAACAACCATATGAAACCACGTAAACCTTAAGGGACCTTCTCCTCAACTGTGAGGCCTAGGCTTAATTTTCCACCTTTGTTTCACTCATTATTTTTCAGTTTGAAAGAGACAAAACAAAGTCTAAAAATGATAGACATGTAAGGAGAGGGAGAACGACAGACGCATGCAGAAGGGGAGAAAAAGACAGACCAAAATGGAAACTGAGGGTAACATCTTAACCTGAATCCTCCTGGTCTGTCTGGCTCGCAAGGATGAGTGACGGTTGTGTAAGCCAGGCATAAGCTGATGACTGGGGTGTTACCTTGCTGTCCTCCTCCTGTGTATGTAATCACCCTTCATGACAGGTCTGACTGGCAAATAGAGGTGAGATCCTTTGCTAGCACCAACAGCTATACAGACAGCTATAGAGTTCAGATGAATTACTAAGCACACACACTTAGGAGGCTACCACTGAACACATACTGTACGCACACGCACTGTAGGTAGTACGTACACACACTGAGGAAAGAAGCACCCTCTGCATGGTTAGGTTTGAATGTGCTTTATATAATAAGGCTGAGCAGACAGTTTGATTGGACGGTGCAGACTGAGACAGTGCCATTTAACATTCAGTCCAGCTGTCACAGGAAAACGAGCAATCTGGACTTAAGTCCCCCTCTCTCACTCGCTCTTTCTCATTCTCTTTCCCACTAATCCGTTCTTCCTTCAGATTTCCCCTGTCACTCTCCTTATCGTGGCATTCCCAGCTGAAAACAGGTCATTAAAAGACTGATTTACACCACTGGCCTCAGTGGAGTGGAGGAATGGGGGAGAGTAGGACAGCTGGTGACAGATGTAGTATAGGGAGGGTGGAAAAAGAGTAGGACATTTGGGATTGGGAAGCGTAGTACTGGGTTGAGTAGGAGAGGGAGGGAGGACAAGAGTGGAAATGGCAGGTTGAGCACAGTGGTCTCGCCAGCTTAGCAGGAAGAGGAAGAGAAATATACTTGAACAAAAATATAACCGCAATATCTGTGTTGGTTTCATGAGCTGCAATAAAAGATCCCAGAAATGTTCCATATGCACAAAAATCTTATTTCTTGCTTCAGAACAAGAATGTCAAAGCCCAGACTTTAGTCCCACTGAAAATCTGTGGAAAGATTTGAAAATTGCTGTACACCACCGCTCCCCATCCAATTTAACACATCTTGGGAAAATCTGCACGGAAGAATGGGAGAAAATCCCCAAATCCAGATGTGCAAAGCTGAAACTGACAACCAAGACGACTCAAAGCTGTAATCGTCGCAAAAGGTTCTTTAACAAAGTATTGACTTTGGGGGTGTGAATACTAATATATTTCATTTTCAATACATTTGCACAAATTTCTAAACCTGTTTTATGGGGGTATTGTGTGTAGATGAGTGAGAACCCCCAATTTTATAAATTTTTACACAACAAAATGTGTAATTCAGTGGAATGAATAGAATACTTTCTGAAGGACCTGTAGTCTAGCATAGCAGGAAGTAGAGGAGGAATGGAGGTCAAGTACAGTGAAAAGAAAAGCAGGTACCAGCCAGGTAGTCTAGTGGCCTCTAGCTTACGGGTAGCATAGTGGTGTCTTGTGTGCTGTAGCCAGTCAGAGCAACCCTGCCACTGTGCCCCTCTGTCCATCTCTCTCTCTCTCTCCATTCATCCCACTCCCCCCTTCATCCCACTCCGCCGTACTGGCCGTGTGACTGTGTTGCTGCCGCTGAGTGTTCTCTTGAAAGGTGTGTGTGTGATTAATGAATGCAGTACAGCGTTGCTGTGCGTGGAGGCGGCGGGCGGCTGACCAGGAATCTGTCTTAATGAGCTATGCCCCGGCTCTATATGAACTGCAGTAGGGGGTACTGTATGGGACTCGTGGTGAAGCCTCTCCTTTAAAATCCTATAATGAGGGAGGGAGAGAGAAGGGGGGACGGAGAGAGTGGGAGCGAGAGAGAGAACCCCTTGTTTCTAGCACCTTCTCATCAATTGCTCCACTCTGGAGAGAGAAGGAGCGTTGCAGATGAACAGCAGAAAACCATCAGTAAACTTAGAGGGGGAGAGATGAAGTGGGGAAGGAAGAACTTGTACTCACACCACAGGCTCAGTAGTGCCTCCTGAATGGGATCCTAAATGAGTCGTTTGAGTGGATATTATGAATATCTGCCCACTGTTTGGATTCATGCACCAAGGTACTTCAGAAATATCAACCTTATTATCACCACGGCTTATTCATTTGAGAGGTAGTTGGTGAACATAACACGGTTTCCTAGTACATGAGTCGTGTGTTATTTGCTGGCTGTAGAGGCTATTATGCTTGTGTAACTAGCAGACTATCTACAGCACACTACATGTACCATGGTAATGGAGGGTCCCACTTTAAACAAAGTACAACTTATAAAGGCTTTATATAGCATAAATAAAGGCTTCACAAGCACTACATAAATGATTAAAAAATCATCTATAAAGGCTGACCTAACAGTTCACTGTAGTGTGAATTGCCATCTGTGACAATGCACTTTGTGTGTTTATACACCATTTGTAGAGTGACATGCTGATTTGTGCATTTATGTAGTGGTTAGGAAGCCTTTCTGTATGATATTTAAATCCTTTATAAGTTGTACTTTGTTTAAGTGGTACCTAATTGAGTTATATTGTTCTTCAAGGGCATCCACTTTGACTCCCGACAACTCTTAGTTTCCACTGAGGTCACCCAGATTCTAGGACGACTGCAAAGCAAACGGCAAAAAAACAAATTCCTTAATTTTGTGTTTTTGTGCTTATTTCATGCCAACTTTTTTTTTCTCAACGAAAACTACAAAACGTTCATGATCACTCAAGAACGCAAACACCACAGCCATTTTAATACATTTTCCTCTTTCTGCTACTGCTTATTCCACAGGTTTAAAAATGAAACTCCCACCCAGGCCAAAGCCAGTGCTCCTAGTACTTAAATATACACTGTAACAAAATCCAGGCTGTATCACATCCGGCCATGGTTGGGAGTCCCATTGGGTGGCGCACAATTAGCCCAGCGGCGTCCGAGTTTGGCCGGTCATTGTAAAGAAGAATTTGTTCTTAACTGAGCTTGTTGACCAATCAGGTCCTGAATATGACTGCACTTCACATAATCATTTAACGCGTTCATACATTTTTATGTAGTTATTACACATTGATAACACTCACTCACATTTCATATGTCACAACAATTAATCGATAAGTATGCTATGACGCTGGTAAAGTTGTCTCGTGCACCTACAGTGCTACAGTGCTGGTCATAAAAAAAAAAAAAGCTAGCAGGCTCATGGATTCAAACAATGTTCTTCCCCAAAAACATAGTAAAATGACATGTTTCAGTAGCTATAGTTAGCTAGCTAATTATATAGCTAGGTGTGGTCTAAAATAACCCTAGTTTATAAGACGGTTCTTATTTGATTAATGTTGGTCGGATCCATCTATGTGAAGCTAGCCACAATAAGGATTAGTAACAATAGTGGACTTTGCGGTTAGCCTTTAAAATAAAAGTATGTCATTGACAGTGATGCAAATTAATAGAGTTAGTAGAATTATGCCATAATTGAGTAGATCATGGTAAACGAGGTTGGAATGTTATATAAAATCAACAAAATACAATAATTTGACAAATCTTTTGAAATCCCACCGGATGTTTTATACTATAGAATTGCATTATTTCACTGTACAGCCTTACTTATGGATTGTGGATCAATGACATGGGGTATCGGTCTACTCAGTGACACCCAGAGAACATTGGTGTCGTAGCTCTTATTGCGGGACAATGAAACTGTGAATTGAGCCACATTTATTGTCAACCTATGTGTATTGAATACTATTCCCGAGGAAAAACAATACTGCGTGGATGTTTTGGAGTCTGATAACTCTGAGGAGGACGTTGGAAAAAATATTCTTGTGTATTGAGTAGACTCACATTCCAACCTTAACATTATCTAGTCTAAATATGGCATGATTCCACCAATTGTAACTTTCTGCATCACTTTCAAAGAGGTACTTTTATTTTGAAGGCAAACAGCAAATTCCCCTATTGTGCCTAATCCTTATTGTGGCTAGCTTCACAATACATAACCTGGTCCGTTAGAGCCTCACTAGCCAGATGAAGCTAGCTGGCTGCTTATAACATTAGCTTTGGGCGACAGGGTTATGTAGCTGGCTAGCTATTCCTTTTCATGAACTGAAGTTCAATTTCAATAGGCGAACAACAAGTTGCTACCCAGCTAATACTTACTTACAAGGAATCCTAAATCATTGCTAAGAATAATGAAAATGACTGCAGTTTCTACTGGTCATTGTTTTCAGGCTGGTTGTATTGGTGCTAGCTAGGTACCAGGCTAAAGGTAGCTAGCTACCCCCAGAAGTTGTGGTGAAACAAATAAGCTTTATTACCAACGCGATATTGTAAACACATCGTTCGTGGCCAGTGTTTGCTTGTTTTGCATACTTTTTTGTACAGCTTTGACAGTGGAACTGATAGTAGTGGTGGCGCTTAGCTTGCACGTGCAAATTCATAACACACATTATATAATAGAACTGTGTTATTTGACAAATTTAAAAGCTTATTTAACACGTCAGAGTGTTGTCAAATTTGACGTGTATCTTTTGACACGCAAAGACCCAAACGGCGTTCCATAGTATGTCCTGAAGCTAATAGCAGTGACACTATTGCTGTGTAACTCTGGTAGGGGAACATATGAAAAATAGAGCATGTGGTAGTGTGTACCGTTGCTCGACTAGTCACGAAAGCCAACAACACCCACGACAGAGAACGGTTGATTGTCAAGGACAATGAATTACATTATCTTCGTTAATGGATTTTGCTTTTGAGTTGTCTCGCTGAAATGTTCTTACTCTTTCAAATGACTGCTCAATCCACACAGCAGACATTGTGGGCTAGCGCAAAAATTTACGTGGCGTTATTACGTCATGTACCTACGTTATATACAGTTGAAGTCGGAAGTTTACATACACCTTAGCCAAATACATTTAAACTCAGTTTTTCACAATTTCTGACATTTAATCCTAGTAAAAATTCCCTGTCTTAGGTCAGTTAGGATCACCACTTGTCAGAATAATAGTATTTCTTTCATCACATTCCCAGTGGGTCAGAAGTTTACATACACTCAATTAGTATTTGGTAGCATTGCCTTTAAATTGTTTAATCTGGGTCAAATGTTTCACGTAGCCTTCCACAAGCTTCCCACAACAAGTTGGGTGTGCAGCAAAGCACCCACACAACATGATGCTTCCACCCCCATGCTTCACTTTTGGGATGGTGTTCTTCTGCTAGCAAGCCTCCCCCTTTTTCCTCCAAACATAACGATGGTCATTATGGCCAAACAGTTCTATGTTTGTCTCATCAGACCAGAGGACATTTCTCCAAAAAGTACAATCTTTGTCCCTATGTGCAGTTACAAACCGTAGTCTGCCTTTTTTATGGTGGTTTTGGAGCAGTGGCTTCTTTCTTGCTGAGCGGCCTTTCAGGTTATGTCGATACAGGACTTTTAGTGTGGATATAGATACTTTTGTACCTGTTTTCTCCAGCAACTTCACAAGGTCCTTTGCCGTTCTGGGATTGATTTGCACTTTTCACACCAAGGTACGTTCATCTCTAGGAGACAGAACGCGTCTCCTTCCTGAGCGGTATGACGGCTGCGTGGTCCCATGGTGTTTATACTTGCGTACTATTGTTTGTACAGATGAACGTGGTACCTTCAGGCGTTTGGAAATTGCTTTTCTGAGGGCTGATTTCTTTTGATTGTCCCATGATGTCAAGCAAAGAGGCACAGAGTTTGAAGGTAGGCCTTGAAATGCATTCACAGGTACACCTCCAATTGACTCAGGCTAATTGACATCATTTATCAGAAGCTTCTAAACCCATGACATCATTTTCTGGAGTTTTCCAAGCTGTGTAAAGGCACAGTAAACTTAATGTATGTAGACTTCTGACCCACTGCAATTGTGATACAGTTAATTATAAGTGAAATAATCTGTCTGTAAGCAATTGTTGGAAAAATGACTTGTCATGCACAAAGTAGATGTCCTAACTGACTTGCCAAAACTATAGTTTGACAATAAATTTGTGGAGTTGTTGAAAAACTACTTTTTAGGACTCCAACCTAAGTGTATGTAAACTTCCGACTTCAACTGTAGGTATGCATGTCAGCTTTGACACCGATTTTGCACATCAGCGTTTAACTTCTTAGGGATCAGTGGTGCGCTAGCGCCCCAATCCCGACACTACGCCAAATTCAAAATCCAAAAGTTTAATTATTAAACATGCACCCATATACAAGTGTTTCATACTCATCAAAAGCTCTGTTTCTTGGCAATATCACAGCGTTGTCAGATTTCAAAAAGGCTTTACGGCGAAAGCAGCACATTTGATTGTTTGAGGGTAGCACCTCACACATTTTTGCCATTACCATGAGTTCATTAGCCTTCACGGTTCACATTTCACAGCGAAAACAAATCAATTACTTGTTGAAGAACTTCTGCTGAGGTCTTCCTAAGTGTCCAACGAAGACAATCCATGGTTCTTTTGTTAGAGAAAGTAATGTATTTTATCCATAAATCTCCATTTGGTTCGCACGTTATAATGAGAAACTACAGCCTCCCCTACTCCATTGAAACGTGAATAGAACTCGTTCAACTTATAAACTTGTCCAAGAACAATCAAACATCATTGTAAATGTATCCTTAGGAACACTTTTACGAATATTTACTATAATAATTCAACCGGAATATAAACTGAGCGATAAAGACGGAAAAAAACACAGAGCGTGCCTCCTCGGGAGCGCGCGTTCCCTTCTGTTGAATTCTAAAGGGACACTTCCTGGTTTCCTCTTATTCTCTGCTCTAATGCATCCAAAACAAAACTGAACACTGTCTCGAGACTGTTGACATCCAGAGGAAGTGATCGGTACTGCATTCATATGCCCTTATATGGGCATTTTCATAAGGGAGGGGTTCCAAATGAGGCACTCTGTCAAAACCACTTTTTCCAGGACAGAAATTCCTCGGGGTTTCGCCTGCCATATCCGTTCTGTTTTACTCACAGACAAATGGTTAACACTTTTAGAAAATTCAGAGTGTTTCCTATCCAATGGTACCAAATATGTGCATATCCTATTTTCTGGGCCTTAATGGGAGGGAGGCATTTTACTTTGGGCACGCCAGGCTCTCCAAAACGGTCTCCTCATGCGCTGCTCCCTAAGAAGTTAACTAGACATTGGGCCGATACCGATGTTGACATTTTTAGCTATCGTCCGATTCCGATATGTTCACCGATTTTATATTGTGCATCCCTACTCTGTACTCTGAAGAATTTAAGCTCTTCTGAGGACAAAAGGGTGTGAAACGCAATATTATAAACTGTTCTTAATGTTTTGTACACTCAGTGTAAGCCAGAGATGCATGATTTTATAGGATACAGTGCTATTTCTCTCCTTCACTCAGTCATGTCAGGCAGAGTGAAACTAATGATTCTGCTTTGCATGATTAATAGTTTGAAGGTGGCAATCCCAAATTAGCTGTGTGTGTGTGTGTGTTTTATTAAGCGACTTGGACAGCCTGTCATTCTGCCAGTGGAGTCACAAACTAGCTGTTGTCTACTCATCTGTGAGCTGAGGTGGTGAACTGCTATTGGTGGGCTTTGGGGAGCCATCTCTTAAAGTTGTAGTTCAACCCTCAATTTGTCTGACACCTTATACATCTCAAAAAGTTGTCATTGTCTGTTGTGTAGATCTGAAAATACTGGCTGTGGCTGAATATCCCTGCTTGCGTTCTAAGTTGTTAGCATTTTGGGTACGTGAAAATATAAAGTTTTATAGCCAGCTACATTTCTAATGTTTTGCTTGAAGTTTCTCTTGGAATTTTATTGGAGAGAAGTAGGCTACATCGAGAAACGTAGCTTTCTGCTGATAGAATGCCAGTTTGTGAATTCTTATCTGAGTGGAGAAGTGCAACTGAAACCCAATTAGTCTGACGCCGAGCAGAAATTACATTAAGCATTTTAGATCTGCATTTACAAAATGCAGCAAGATATTTGAGTTTATCTTAATCAATTTTCTTTGCGCTGAATTCTGCGTTAACCCACAGTTTCAGGTGTCGCGTTTTCTTAATAGTATGCATTACAATTAGTGCACAGTATGTACTGTTAGTAAGTAGTAGGCAATACCTTTTTTGTGGAAATCAGGTGTGCTTACTCGGAAATGAATGGTGAACGATAACCATCTAAAGCTTAAAATTTTCACACATTTTAGGGCGATCCATCCCTTTTAAGAAAGCTCCTTCAGACATTCTAAAGAGGTCTCCCATTCCCTTTAAATAAACAACACTATCAAACTTGTTTCTGTAAACATTGATTATACTACACCTTCTCTGACATACATAGATAAGTAAACCTGAGAAGTTAACAAATTCGAGTCAAACAACATTACCACAAAGTCAACACATTCTGTCCTATGTAAATAAGTATGCAATTAGCATCTTATTAACATGTTATAAGACCGTTTGAATGATGATGAGGAGAAATGAGGCAGCTGAGGTGAGACTGGCTCTGTTCGGTGGTGGTAATAAGTGGGGATGGAGAAGGGTAGAGAAAAGAGGAGAGGAAAAGGATGGGGAGCAGTATCAGGTGAGGCTGGTTGTAGTGGGAGGAAAGGAGAAAAGGAGAGACATTTGTGTGGTGCGTTATCAGAGGTGAGGCTGGCCCTGTCTGGTCGTCGTGTAGCCTAGTTAAACTCTGAGGTCTTAACTCAGCCAGGCATCTTAATTGCAGACACTACCATCTCTGGAGCTCAGGGTCTCCAGATGACGACTGATGTGAGCTGACTGGAAGATGACCTTCCTAAGCAGGGTGGAGGTTGGGTGAGGGGGGGCTGTGGAGTGTTCGTGCGTTTGTGCATGTTTATTGGGCTGGTTAAGGCCATTGAAGCGTACAGAAGTGTTAAGCTGGTGTTGGACATGAGTGGAGAAGAGGGGGCAGTCTGCCGCACGTGCTCAGTCTGGGGCAGCAGGTGGTGGGAGGACAGGACTTGCACGGTCTCGTGACTTTCATAATTCTTATAACGAAGGGATTTGACAAGAAAACGAAACACTTCTAAAGTGCGTCTCCTATAACTCCTCTCTCCACCACGATCTGTTTTCATTTCATAAGCCTGAACAGCAATATAAAAAAATCCAGTCAGTGGAACGGTTCAGTTTTCAAAATTGACCCGGATGTGAGGATTGTGGAAGTGGAGCGTCATGGTCTTTTGACTAGCAGCATCCTCACACACTTCGTACCATCACTTCTCCAATTCAGCTGTTCTGCAGTGCGTGAACATCCAATAATGGTAAAGTACACCCACATTCCCAGTCACCCAGCCATGCACTGTTGATGTTGTGCATTGGGTTTTCAGAGAGGAACCCCTTGGAGTGTAACACTGCTATTTACCCACATGAAATATCCACTCACTGCCACCATCCCCTGTCATATAGTAGGCCAAGCCAATTGATTCCCCTGTTTAAAGTAGAGTCAAAGGAAGTGTAAGTCCAGGATTTCATTATCACTGCTGGTGGTGTCAAAGCCATTTGATGAGATGAATTGCCAGGAGTCAGATGTTGATGTGTTCTATTGCTCATCAGCCATGAAATGGGCAGTAATGCAGTACCTATGAAGGAATGCCTGCCAGTGTTAGACAGGGAGGCTGCAGAGAGTTGCTGCCAGTCAGGCACACAGTCAATAGCTAATGTTTAACTCTTAATGAGGAATCAGGGTGATTAAAACTGAGGAGAAACTAGACCAGACTAAACAGCAGCAGATTTAAGAACAACATACAGAGAGAGAGACTCAGTGCCAATTGTATAACCTTTTAACCAAGTGGAAATATATTTGACAAGTCCAAAAGTGCGCTAATCAGTGTTATTTCCCCAAAACCTTTTTTAAAGTCTAATGCATAGAGGTTGTCTCATGAATACTAATGGTGAGACTCCACTATAGACTTTAATTGGACTAGACATTAACACGAACAGACTCCTCTCTTTGCACTCTTTTCTTCTGAGGTAGCAACAGTCTACCTCAGTGTTTCTCAACTCCCGTCCTAAAGTATCCCCAGCAGTGCACATTTTGTTATCTCGGTTAAATACACTTGAATACACCTTTTTCACTGTCTTTTTACTGTTGTTTTTGCTTCTATACTTACCTATTGTTCACCTAATACCTTTTTTTGCACTGTTGGTTAGTGCCTGTAAGTAAGCATTTCACTGTAAGGTGAAGAGTTGTATTCGGCTCACGTGACAAACTTTGATTTGATTAAACTAGTCTACTAAGCATCAATCCCACTCTGAGATCTAGTTGATAGTTTGTACTCATTTAGACAGTACTACTTGACTAGTTTGTACTCAGATTCCAATTTTAACTTACATTAAAGATGTACCCACTCCCGACACTACCCAGTGAAATGCAAGGCGCCAAATTCAAAATCCAAAAGTTGAATTGTTAAACATTTATCAATATACAAGTGTTGCATAGTCATCAAAAGCTCTGCTTCTTGGCAATATAACAGCGTTGTCAGATTTCAAAAAAGCTTTACGGCGAAAGCACCACATTTGATTGTTTGAGGATAGCACCTCCAAAATTCATAAGCCATCACGGTTCACACAACACATTTCACAGCGAAAACAAATCAATTACCTTTTGAAGAACTTCTGCTGAGGGCTTCCCAAGTGTCCAACGAAGACAATCCATGGTTCTTTTGTTAGAAAAAGTAATGTATTATATCCATAAATCTCTGTTTGGTTGGCACATTATGAGAAAATACAGCGTCCACTCGTCCATTGAAACGTGAAGAGAACTCGTTCAACCTATACCTATAAACTTGTCCAAGAACAATCAAACATAAGTGATAATGTATCCTTAGGAACACTTATGTATATTTTATATAATATTTCAACCGGAATATAAACTGGGCGATAAGAAAGGAAAAAACCACAGAGCGCGCAAGCCGGGAACGCGCGTTCTCTTCTATTGACTTCTGTGAGACCACTTCCTAATTCTTCTTCTTCTGCCATCTAAAGCAACTAAATAGAATCAAAACAGTGTCTCGAGACTGTTGACATCCAGAGGAAGCAATAAGTACTGCATTCATATGCCCTTATATGGGCATTTTCATAAGGGAGGGGTTCCAAATGAGGCAGTGTGTCAAAATCACTTTTTCCAGGACAGAAATTCCTCGGGTTTTCGCCTGCCATATCCGTTCTGTTATACTCACAGACAAAATGTTAAGTTAATAGAACATGACTCAAGTAAAAGTCACCCAGTTAAATACTACTTGAGTAAAAGTCTAAAAGTATTTGTTTTTAAATCTGCCAGATCAGAGACGTTAGGGATGGCCAGGGATGTTCTCTTGATGAGTGTGTCAATTGGGCCATTTTCCTGCCAAAATGTAACGTACTTTTGGGTGTCAGGGGAAAATGTATGGAGTTAAAAAGTACATTTTCTTAAGGAATGTAGTCAAGTCAAAGTTGGCAAATAAATAGTAAAGTACAGATACTCCAATAAATGACTTAAGTACTTTACACCACTGTGTCCTCGAGGCAAAAACTGTTTATTTTTTGCAGTAACTTATTTGTTGTAACAGACGTTGCAATTTCACGATTAAGGATTCCAAGGAGGCATTAGACATACGTATTATATTGATGAGTGGATAATCTATATTTTCTGCATGATCACTTCTTCTCCGCACACTAAGTATTAGACTGTCTCCAGTGTCTCTGAGAAATATATACTTTTATTGTAATCAGGCATCTTTGTAGGGAGCTGATACTGTTAAGCCTGATGGACAGTGAGCCTCTTCCTTATGAGTGATATTTTGTATGCTGATGACAGTAATGTTCCATTATCCTCTACTAAAACCTTTCAGCATGCTTTTAATTGCTGCAGCGAGAAGAGCTTTGAATTATTATGATTTATAATATAGTAGATTGTCAGTGCACTTTATTCTGTTTTTTTTTACTACAGATTGTCACCGAGAGAGTTGATAATGGCATTGTGTTCTAGATAAGTGCTGGACTGAAGATAATTATTGATGAGGCACAGTGCTATCTGTGATCGTAGGCTAACTATAACTGAGCTTATGTTATTTCCACAGAGACATTTCTTCCTCATGCCTTAAGCCAGGGATAATCAACTAGATTCAGCCACGGGACGATTTTTCTTCATGAAAAAAGGTGTCCAGAACATAATTACAAATAATACTCCAAATTGACCGCAAAAAGCACATATATTTGACTAAAATATGATCATTTCAAACCTGGCTTACATTTATATACAGTCTCATTCTCTCTTTTATGAGTGGGAATACTTTGTAACAGATTTTCAAAATAACAAGCGATTGGTGCTTATTTGCTGGTGTTTAGTCTTTCATGCCCCCCAAAACATGATTTATTTTGCTCAACTTGAGGGCCAAATAATCAGCTGTGGGCTGGCAGTTTGGGAAACCTGCCTTACGCTCTACTTGAAACCTACACTTACACTCATTAATTACTAAAGGTGTAGGAAGGCCCTTGGGTTGAATTGGGCACGGCAGTAACTTACCTACCTTGAGAGGAAAAAACATACACACATTTCCAGTTGAATATCATAAAGTGTAATTTAGAAGTTCTCAGACAGCCAGTCCATTTCAGAAGCAGTTTTGTCATCTCCATAGTCCCTCTTTAACCTGTGGTGTAGGGCTGTGACTGTAATTGAATAACTGTGTAACTGACTTATGGGTGAAGACCATAATGAAAATAAAATAACCCTCAATCATTTTAAATAGGTTTTTATTAACTTTATTTTCATGTAGATGAACTTTACCTAATAAAGTGAGTGTTTACTAATGATTATAAGCAATTGTTTTTGCTGTCTATTAAAGTGTTCACGTCTCCTCTACAGCAACTACTCCGCTAGGTGCTAGATGCACGGGGGTGTACAGCACTATAGGCTATGGCATTTCAGTAAAAACAATTGTTTCTGTGGACTCTTATACAATGCACGTTTTCATTGCTTGCTAGTAAATAAATCAATCAGTCTTTTAAAAAAGGTTGGATGTGTCTGACTATTCATTAATTATTCAACAGCGGTCGACAATGTTCTATTTCTGAGGCCTACAATGTGCTAATGTTGTGTCAAATGGACGAAGCTCCAATCACCTCAAACCTGGTATTTATCATTTGATGCAAAATATTTTCTTAAGTTGTAGACTGATCAGGCCCAGTCCTGGCTGACATGCCACCCTGCTATCCCCACAAAGTAGAATAGTAGCCTAGGCTATACAGTGTCTGCCTGCAATGCATGTATATTAATGCCCATGTGGTAGCCTACCGTTTGTAAAAGCGGTCGTTAATCCCTGTCATTTGGTTACATACATTTCTGTTAATGCATTTATTGGAAACGTTGTTTGCTACACTTGTGAGAAATAAGTTTTGGTTTATTTCATGGCATCGTTTATGCGCTCCATGTGACCAATGAGCATGTCTGCTTTCTCTGTCCTGTTAATGTTGACGGAGTGTGCGCACGTGCTGGTTTATGAATTTATGCTAATGCAGAAATATTCGAGGTGCTATCCTCAAACAATCAAATGTTGTGCTTTCGCCGTAAAGCCTTTTTGAAATCTGACAACGCTGTGATATTGCCAAGAAGCAGAGCTTTTGATGGCTATGCAACACTTGTATATTGATGAATGTTTAATAATGAAACTTTTGGATTTTGAATTTGGCGCCTTACATTTCACCGGGTAGTGTCGGGAGTGGCCCGCTAGCGCCCCGCTGCTCCCTAAGTAAGCAATTTCATATGAATATTTGTAGCTGCTTTAAATACCTGCAGTTGACGTGTGCAATATGTTGGAGTTAAAGATTGCGTTGTTCATTTCACTTTTTACATAATTGTTCATTATGAAGCTTACAAGTAGTTCCCAGGCAGGTAGCCTAGTGGTTAGAGCGGCGGACTTGTAACCGGAGGGTTGCAAGTTCGAATCCCCGAGCTGACAAGGTAAGTACAACTGTCTAATAGTGACTTTGACTTTGACAGTCACATGGTCTTTGTTTGCAAGAACACAATGAGACCGGAACCTTGTGAGTCACTCACGCCAGCTTGATATGTTTGCCAGCCTGATATCTTAACTATTAAGTTAACTGTCTAAAAGTGCTAAATTCTCTGCATTTGGTTAGCTAACTAGCTACTAATTAAGCTATCTAGCTATGTGGTTAGTTTCTTCCAAAATCAAGCTTCGCTTGCTGGTAATAGCAGAGAATCCCCTCCTGGATCAAGAGCCTTGCTGTATAATATTTGTTTTGTGCGTGCAGCAACTAAGTAAGATATTGAGTTACTTGTATGCCTTTGAGCTGGGATGTCTGTCTTGAAAATAGTTTAGGTGAGACTGTATAAAATGTTCAATGCCCTCGTTAGCATTTAGTTAGCATTACCTATGGGACTTTACATGTACTTGTTAGCATTGCTAACCTTTTGAATTACAAAGGCTCAGTGGGATTTGCCCATTGTGTATGGCACAATTGTCGGTATGGCAATCTGGATTTCGCACAATCCTAGTACGGTCCGCTGAGAGACCAGGCAGACAACCAACACAGCCTGACCCATCGCTCACCTTTCTGCTTGGACACACACACACACACACACACACACAGACACACAGACAGACTTTTCTGCTTGAACTTTGGCTGTTACTCTCTCACACTCACTCATTCACTCACACACTAGCCTTTCTGCTTGAAATGACTTCTGGCTGTGACTTTATTCAGAGAGCCAGTAAACACACCATGCACCTTGTCTACAGGGAGAAGGAGGTGACATTTATCTGCAGCAGCGCAGGGTCTGTCTGTCTGTCTCTATCGGTCTGTGGGTGTGTGTGGTCCCTCTTGGTGTCTTAGGGTCACCATTTCATTTTCTTGGCTCAAACACAGCAATATTAACAGATTTCAGTCTGTGCTGCTAGCCTGTTAGGAGTCTCAGTCATAGAGACACTGGAGGCGTTTTCAAATTCTCTCACATGCTGGACTTCCTATCTGTCTGAGTCGCTGTTACTGCAGCATGTCCTGACTCCCAAATGTAGAGAGAGAAGGGGGAGAGGGACTCACAGCAGGTGTTGGCAGGTCTAGTCATAGTCAGGGGTTTTGGGTTATGAGGTAACAATAGATCTTTTATTTGATGTAAAATGCCAGTGTGGAGAAGTATAGCCATGACCAAATCCCAATACATGCTGCTGTTGGAGAACTTTGGTGTTACACACTATCTTATTTCTTGTTTGTATATCTAGGTAGTAAGTAGGGTTAACACCATTTTCACAGAATAGGCCTCATTAAAGAAACTTGACTCGTTATTATGAATGACTGTCTTAATCTGTCGAATCTATCTACTAATCTGTTTTAACATAGTTGTATAGTAGTTTCAGTCTACGTTTCACACCATTATCTATATGCTAACCGCGTCACTTAAACGTGCTGTGTTTTTAAATGTAATGCATTGTTATTGGTCACCTCTGCGGATCTACAGTATGTAAATATGTTTGCGGTGTGTACCATATAGAAAATGACTACATCTCCCCCATACATGTTATCTGCACTGGCCAGCAATTCCTCATCATTGTGCCATTGTTAGGGTTTATTAGTGTGTATGTAATGTGTGCATGTATGACAATACTTTATTGAATGTGAATTACTCGCCCCCAGAGCGGTGGACAATAACAGATCCTTGTCTGTCCATTCCCGCTTATTGAATTGTTTTGTTTTCAGTGAGGGAGAGGACAGGAAGGGTCCCTGCATAGTGCCCTCTCTCGTTTGCTCTCCCCCTCTCTGTAACCCCTCCTGCCCCCTGGGCAATTCACAATATAAATCTACATTTAAAAAAAAACAACATTTTCTCTAAGGTTTGTTGCACAATTTACAAGGTTAATACACTGCATTTCAAACAGTCAGGAATAATGTAATGAATTCAGGTCTTGTAAAATTATACCCAGGCTAAATATACGTTTTCCACAACCATAAGACCCACAAATAATAGTTTTATTTTATCTAAATAGTATAACCCAGAAGAGTCTGTCTGGTGACGTTGCTTCCAGAGGCAGTTGAGAACTTGGTAGTGTGTTGCAACTGAGGACAGACTATTTTTACGCGCTACATGCTTCAGCACTCGGTGGTCCCATTCTGTGAGGTAGTGTAGCCTACCACTTCGCGGCTGAGCTGTTGTTGCTCCTAGACGTTTCCTCTTCAGAAGAACAGCACTTACAGTTGACCGGGGCAGCTCTAGCAGAGCAGAAATTTGACAAACTGACTTGTTGGAAAGGTGTCTTCCTATGACGGTGCCACGTTGAAAGTCACTGCGCTCTTCAGTATGGCCATTCTACTGCCAATGTTTAGTCTATGGAGATTGCATGGTGATTTTATACACCTGCCAGCAACAGGTGTGGCTGAAATAGCAGAATCCACTCATTTGAAAGTGTCCACATACCTTTGTTTATATAGTGTACTTCCATAATTTTTTTTGACTGGTACTGGGTGACCTTAAGACGAGTCTTCAGACTAGTCTTGTGAGGCCTGTGGGTATTCCTAGAGCAAAACAACCAACGTCTTTGTGAGTCCCACCTTTACACAGAGGAGTCTATTACTTTTGTAACACTGACTGTTTGGACACTACAGAGGATTTTGTGAGAAGACTGGTTTTCGGGATGTCTCATGGTTTAAAATCACAGCTCTAGCTCTCACCTTTCACCGCAGATGCGGAAGTGTTACATAGGCGGATACGGTGGATTGAGATGGATCAAATGAAAAATAAATAAAAAATAAATAAATAAATCGAGCTGATTAAACTGATGGATTTTCAGGTGACTTTTTTTTTAATACTAATTCAATTTCCGCGCGTGGTCATTGACCTTTGGGGATTAACGTACTTGTTTAGCAATAATCACTTATTTGGATTTCAAATCTGTCTGAAAATGCTCTTTGTTACAAATTTAACCAGAACCATGCACAATGCACATCCACTAATAATGACCAAATGAACAATCCCACGTGCTAGTGAATAGATAGCTAATCTTTATATTTTAGATTTACCAACTTCGATCTGTGTGCTTGCTAACATGACGGAACAGTTGAAACGTAATGAATACACCCTCCTGTCCATCTACAACAACACAGCCTGTTCACTTTAAGATGTTGAAATCAGGTGTCCTTCCTAGATAAGATGCTTATTTCTCAAAATGAGAACGAGTTGTCAATTCCTGATATAAATGATTATTTTTATGCTCATTGCACATTTATAAAACACAGACTAGAGATCTGGCACATAAGTCTGGCTGAAATGTTTCTAGCAATACGTGGTACTGCAATTCAGCGCACGACAAACTGAGCGTTAATTTTCCATCATGTTCATTGATACATACATTTTTAGTATGGTCTGCTCTGTTCTAAATGTTGGAAGTTGAGACATAAGGGTATCATTAGAAAGGTTAAATTCTCCTCTATTACAGTAAAAAATATGTCTCTGTGTTTTTGTGTCCATATGACTGTTTCTGTTGGACCAAACCTCAAATCCAACTAGTGAGTTGAAACTGCTTATTGTCAGAGAGGAAGACGTGATCTTTCGTCTTTGTGAGTGCCAGCGGGCTGGGCTTGGTGTGCGTGTGGAAAGGTGCACACAGCACAGAAGAAGCGAAGGAGACGAGACCAAAAAGACGAACGCTTATAAAAGTGAAAAAGAGATACAGGCATATGGAACATCGCGCTAAAACATTTCTTTGAATTCATTCCATATCGCCCAGCCCTCCCTACAGCTCCCACGGCTCTGTTTGTGTTCAGACTATTTCTCTGTTTGACTGCTGAATTACTGCTCTGTGTACAGTATGTCTGGTCCTGGGCCCCAAGGGTAGACAACAGGATAGATTAGTGACGTGTGTTCTTGTGTACAATTTAGTGCCACTCCCTGCGTGTGTTTTAGACCATGGGGTCTGGAGAATATAGTAGTAGATCACGTAGGGTGGTGCTGTATACTATATTTGGGTCCCTCCATCTGTGTGTCGGTCTATTGGTGAAGAAATAATGGTCCACATAGTGTCCCATTTCATGGCTCCCATGGCTCTCATGTTCTCTCAGTCCAGGGACATGCTGATGGTGATCACTGAGCAGCTAAAAAAATAAACATCCTCATCAGGGACTTATCTAAGGCAATAGTGCGACTAGAAAATCTAATTGTTTTGTTTACATTCACATGGTTTGCAGATGTTATTGGCAATGTAGCGAAATGCTTGTGCTTCTAGTTCCGACAGTGCAGCAGTGTCTAACAAGTAATATCAATCAGCACGACCAGAGATTTTTTAAGGGGGTTTCAAATATTTCCACCCTAGCACTGGGTTATTTACCTTGACTGGGTGTGAGTCAACTGAAACATGTCTAGAGTAAAAGGAATGTATTAAATATTAAGATACGTTTTGTACTAGTAATAATAAGCATTCAGTGACTATGCTCGCTAACATCACACAATAACTTGAATTTGTCTCCCTTAGGCTTTAATTTGTGTTTTGGATCAGAATAAATGTATGTGGATGTGCTAGAATGAGTGCATACCTATTAAAGTCATAGACCTTACTCAATAATGATTTAAAATCCATGTATTTGAGTATTTATTTTTCAAACAGTTTCGCTATCATTCATTTATTTCCCTATTTTTATTATTTCATCCTTTATTCAGATTTGGCAATTTTTTAAATTGTTTGTTAGTATAGCAAATGATCTTTCTTTACACAAAGATGCACCTTTATGCCCTTTTGTAAAGTTAAATTCATACATATTAAATACATTATTAAAATTGCCTTTTATAAATTGTCCGTTATATTTATTTGATGTTTTGTTCCTTGACATTATTCCATTAGTCTCTATACTTAAAAAAATCTATTGGATTGATAAAAATGGATTTTTTAAATTCTGGCTAAAACATTTTTTTTGGTAGGGGAGAAAATAGTTGTGAATACTCATTTTGAATATGGAATGTGACAAAAAGAGATCCATTAACAGTAAACTAACAGTAGAGCTGAAGTTAATTTAGCAGTAACTTATTTTATTTCCATAGTTCTCTATTTTGGATCTAATTTATATAATTTAACATTTTCTATTGATCAAATACTTCAAAATAATCTATGCTGTCTAAACTAAAAGAGAACTAGTGTCATGTTTTACAGCTAAATGGAAGCAAGTCCAGCCAATAACATTTACAACTAACCGTCCATAGACAAGACGGAGATGCTGAGTGAGCCATGGTCTCTTCAGATGGAACAGCATTCAATAGACTACAGTAGTTAAAAAAGCGTCTAGCACTGGGGTCAGTATTGAGTTGGATGTTGAGTTATTGACTAGCTACACCAGTTACTTCAGCCTAATTACCCAAAGAGTGGTGGAGGGATTGATTGTAAATAGTGTGAAGTCGGGAACCAAAAGGTCAGACTACGCATGTCAATATTACTAGAGTAACACTTGAATGCATTAGGTTACTTGACTTGTTACTTAAAATATCATCATGTTGTTTCAGGGATATTGGCAGTGTCTTTAATAGCTTAGTTTTTGGACTGCATTCAACAGAAGATGATGGATTCTGAAATATATATATAAAAAAATACATACTATAGACTGTAAAAAATGCATTCTGTATTTAAATTACAAAACACATGGTGAAAAATAGATGGAGCAAGATAGGTGATGTAAAATATATGCTCTTGCGATATGCTAAAGTATAATATTTTCATTATTTAAAACAACCTGCTGGTAACTTACCACATGTGTACAGTACATAAGGATTTTTTTATGTGCTTTGTTGCAGTGTTTGTAGATAATTTATCTCATAGGCATCAAGAACTTTAACTTCTTGGGGATTAGTGGTGCGCTAGCGCCCCAATCCCGACACTACCAGGTGAAATGCAAGGCGCCAAATTCAAAATCCAAAAGTTGAATTATTAAACATCCACCAATATACAAGTGTTCCATACTCATCAAAAGCTCTGTTTCTTGGCAATATCACAGCGTTGTCAGATTTCAAAAAGGCTTTACGGCGAAAGCAGCACATTTGATTGTTTGAGGGTAGCATCTCACATATTTTTCCCATAGCCATGAATTCATTAGCCATCATGGCACACACATAACACATTTCACAGCGAAAACAAATCATTTACCTGTTGAAGAACTTCTGCTGAGGTCTTCCTAAGTGTCCAACGAAGACAATCCATGGTTCTTTTGTTAGAAAAAGTAATGTATTTTATCCATAAATCTCCATTTGGTTCGCGCGTTATAATCAGAAACGACAGCTTCCACTACTCCATTGAAACGTGACGAGAACTCGTTCATCTTATACCTATAAACTTGTCCAAGAACAATCAAACAGTTTTAAATGTATCCTCAGGAACACTTTTACGTATATTTACTTTTATAAATCAACCGGAATATAAACTGAGCGATAAAGACGGTAAAAAACACAAAGCGCGCTTTGTCGGGAGCGCGCGTTCCCTTCTGTTGACATAAATGGGACACTTCCTGGTTTCCTCTTCTCTGCTCTAATGCATCCAAAACCAAAATGAACACTGTCTCGATACTGTTGACATCCAGAGGAAGCGATCTGTTCTGCATTCATATGGCCTTATATGGGCATTTTCATAAGGGAGGGGTTCCAAATGAGGCACTCCGTGAAAACCACTTTTTCCAGGACAGAAATTCCTCGGGGTTTCGCCTGCCATATCCGTTCTGTTTTACTCACAGACAAATGGTTAACAGTTTTAGAAAATTCAGCGTGTTTCCTATCCAATGGTGCCAAATATGTGCATATCCTATTTTCTGTGCCTGAATGGGAGGCATTTTACTTTGGGCACGCCAGGCTCTCCAAAACGGTCTCCTCATGCGCCCATCCCTAAGACGTTAAAGCCTGGGAAATTCTGAATTTGTCTAGTCTTGTGTATTTATTTTATTCCAGGAAGGGCTATTTCGTTGTTGTTTTGGTCACGTAATTACTTCCTAGATACATATGATAATTGCTAATTGTTGTGTGTGGAGTGACTATTGTTAATACATTAATTATATACTGGGATGCAGGTCATAGTAGACTTTAGTGTTCCAGCTAACTGAAACCAAACTGTCACAAGGTTCAATAACATTAGTTTTTTTAAGGGGGTAGGTCATCTTTAATATTGCAGATAGATTGTGGCTTCTATCGATGTCATTGTCTGCATCATTTCCAATCCCCCATATATATTTTGTAATATTTTATATTTGTTCAAATATATTTTCCCCTTAAACTTTTAGGATTATTTTTGTAACCAAAGGAGATACCAGTATTACTGGAAGGTTTGGCTTTGGTCATAAATGTGTGCTGAGCGTTCTGGAACAAAATGGCTGTTCACCCAGGTGGGTGCTGCTGCTACACATCATTGGTGGACGGGGTACGGCTTGAGTCGAACCGTAACAATTTCAGTGGCCCGGTCACCCCTACCGGTCACCCCTACTGTTTTTTTTGTTTTGGTTCCCCAATGGTTGTTATTTTGAGTTCCATTTAATATGTGCATTACAAACTGTGACTGCCATTTTTTCACTCTGGATGTAGAAAGTACAAATGTAGTCTTTCAGAGACCCATACGACCAAAGATACAACCATAAAATGGCTCCAAGTTTTGGCAGCCAATTGCATGCTCTGCCATCTCTTCCCAGTAGCCAATCACAGAACGATGTATAATGATGCCTTTGTCTACAGCTTTCGACAGTACACAAAACAGAGCGCTCTGATTGGCTGCTGTGAAGGGTAATGGGTGCATGCCATTGGCTGATTTGACCTGGGGCAACATTATGGTTCGGTTACTAGGGTTGGCAGTTTAACCGAGACACTGTTTACATGTTCTCATGTAGCTCTCAGTTATAATGAGGGATGTTTCAGTGTTCCACAACGCTCATAAACACCCACTATGGTCAAACTCAAGCAGGGATGGGCTACTGAAGGCCCCTGGATAAATGTTTTTTTGTGGGGAAAGTCAGTCAGTCTCAACTTACTGTTACGAGTTAGAATAGTAGAATACTATTTCAAAATTGGGTTGTGCATCAGCAGTTTATCTGTTATGTCAGTCACTGATAGTCAGTCAATTAGCCCATCCATGTCAGCTACATTTTTTTTAGATTGCTAAATTAGTTTAGCGGGCATCCTATCTAAACATTTTATCATGGTCGCATTACTGGCCGGGGGTCCTCCATTGATTTTGTTAGTCAGTCTCACGTAAATATATTAAATACTGCAAACATTTTATCTACACTCTGTGCCAAATGTTTCAAATTGCAGGACATTTTCTGTTATTTTCCTCTCCGCCCCATTGCAGAATTAGTAGAATTGCATGAAATTATCTGCAAAATATTCTCTCCACTCCATGGCAAATTGTGGAGAACTGCAGCAAACTTGACTTAAAACTGGATGGATGTGGGTATTCAGACCTGTGAGCAACTGCGGCCTTTCATTATGAGTTTTTTTCTTTTTGTGGGCCCATTCCTCATCTAAAAAGTGGATATTGTCCTTTCAAGTTGTTTTAATGTCATGTCCGCAAGTACAGCGAGATGCATTTCTTGCAAGCTCTAAACCCATCAATGCAGTAATCAATAACAATATAATACTAAACAACATAAGGTAGAACAAAAACACAAGATAGCAAAGTTGGGTCGGAACTTGCAAAACGGCATAAATCCATTAAATTGTTCAGTGTAATTCAACAGTGGTACCAATACCCTTAGAACAATCCTCTGCTACTAGTGTAATAGTGCACAAGTGTTCTCCTTCCTTTCAAACATTGTATTCGGTATCTGCGTATTTGTCAAAAGAAACAATTAGATGTGCATATACTAATGTGGGTAACAGCAGAACCCAACAGCATCACCAGTACCTTCCCCGTCCCATTCTCCACTAGTGTAGTGAAATGGTATGGTGGTCTTTATGGACCTCCATGGTCATATTGAATCTGAGGATAAAGTAGACGCGGTGTGCTATTTCACGCTCCCAGATATGATGGGTTGTTCTAGGGGCCCACGGGGCGACGGTCGACCCACTCAAATGCACCATAATTAGCTTTTCCTTCAGTCATTCAGGTGTCTGTCCTGCACAAACTGTTGTTTGCTGACAACTGTGGTTCTCTTTCTCATTCGTTTTCTCTCCTTCCTTTCGACTGAGTCCGAGTGGTGGGATAAATGGATGCAGTGCGCTGTGCTAGATTAAAGGTGAGAGCCATGTTGGTCGCTAGGGACACACAATGCAAACACCAATTACCACGTATTCACAGTGCCTGCGCCGTTCTGCGCTGGCTGCACAGTAATCAGATGGCTGTCCAACTATGCCAAGCAGCAATGGAGGGCCGTGTAGACTAGGACAGGGCCCGTGAATGTTGAAGGCTGTTACTTTTTTGTAGAGTTTCTCCTTCTTCCTTTACAATAGGAGGCAATATTATCACAAGTGGCTGTTTGACTCTATTTGCAGTCTGTTGCAGGAGGCCTTGAAGTTGATCTACAACTCCTCTCGCTCTCTACTCATTACAGAAGGCTGAGGGTAATGTAGAATTGATTTGATATAGTTGTTCGCCCTAATGATGCCAAGGCTGTCTTTATGCTACAAGAATGGCCTATTTATTCATGCATTTCTTTCTTACAATTCTAGCATTGCGTTCAGTGTAGTTAATGGTCAGGAACAGGCCATTTCAGTCAGTTAATTCCTTGCTGGGATACATCTGGATCCTCTGCTTAGAGGGTTTTTCACATGCAGCCACTGAACTGCTCCGTCTTGAATTGCTCTTATTTGTCATACGGCTTAATACTGTATAATTTAGTCTGCTGAATTAATTTGCCAGTGAGCTGCTAGTGTCAGTCGAGAAAGAAAAAGCTAAATGATGGTGTATTTCCAACCAAACAGTGGGGCTAATGTCAGAGTAGGTTAATTGAATCCTGGGCGTTTGAGTCCGAGGTGGGCATACTGTAGGTGGACTGAGTGTTCTATGATAACAGACTAAACTGCTTTACTTTGTCACAGTGGATCCAATCGCTCATCTGATCAGCTGCGCATAAACCAGTAGACAGCATGCACGCGCACACATGCAATTACACATGCGTACACACACACCTCCCCTGTTTGAGACAAATGACGAGTGTGGATAGTACAGTAGCAGATAAGTCCATGACTAGACTGTGATCATGTGGCTGTTTGCTGGGTGGGTGTGTCAGTGCAGAGTTCAGTTTAATTCATAGTACATGCTTTGCGGAGCCGTCATGGTCCATTAAATGGTCCAAAATTAGACACTTGACGTGGACTCAGGAGGAAGTGTTTTTACTCCCTTGATTTTCAAGATAAAAGCTTCAAACTTTTTTTCTAAAGACTGTTGACATCTAGTGGAAGCCATAGGAACTGCAATCTGGGGGTTAAACAAAAAGGCTTTGAATAGCTGGCCTATTGAAAACAGTGTGACATGACTGATTCAGACATCCCGGATGTATTTTGCTCGGGTTTTCGCCTGCCATATCAGTTCTGTTATACTCACAGACATTATTTCAACAGTTTTAGAAATGTCAGTTTTCTATCCAAAACTACTAATTATATGCATATCCTAGCTTCTGGGCCTGAGTAACAGGCAGTTTACTTTGGGCACATTTTTCATCCGAACTTGAAAATACTGCCCCCTAGCCCTAAGAAGTTAACTCAACACTAGCTATTCTGTTAAAAATAACATGTATTTAAATGTACATAAATAATTTGCCTACATGTCAAGTGCATATTGGCTAGTCTCATGTCCAGACTGATGCTCCTGAAAATGTTGCCAAATTTGACTGACTTTTAATTACATATATAGGCTAAACGCCAGTCATGTTTGACAAATATAATTTAGAATAATATTAGTCTAAAGGCTTGATTCTGTCATACTCGAGGAACTGTTTTTTCCATTAGGAGAGAAAGGCCAGTGCCTGTTGTGCGCCGCAACATCACCCACCTTGCAATCTGAGCAGAGGCAGTCAACATTTTAAAACTATTTAACCATGAACATAATTGTTTAAAACCTGGACGGTTTTTGTATTTTTGAGGTATGTCTTACCATATTCCATCTATAGGAATGTTGAGGGGATTATTATATACATTTCCTCATATGCCATTCAATTTCTTTCGTTGTCCAGAAGCCAACGACACAATCCTAGTCATATTAACCACCCATGCTAGTTGTTGCATCTTTAGATATTACGGCCACACAGCACAGGCCTGTGCTACAGTACTGTTTTCGGTTTCCTGCTGAATACATATTACAGTAGTATAGATTGCCCTCTGTACACTGTTACATATTAGATATTGGTCCCCTGCGGTGTGGTACACTCAGTATCTTCTCATGGTGGCTCATTAAAACACTAAAGAAACAAGCTCCTCTGACTCCATCTCTACAGCAGGCCTAGTCTTCCCATTGACTTCACCATGTTCTTCCTTTTGCCCAGTGATATTTATGAGACAAGTGTGTAGATGTTTTTATTTATTTCGTTTTTCTGGCTTGGACAGTGTTTAGTTCAGCAAGGTTCAATGGATTAACTTGTACCCAGGGTAGGATGCTGCTGGTAAAATGACTAATGGTGAATAATACATTATTAATTCAAGTGTCTCATGTTTTCAAAGCACATCTATTTTAGTTGGTTGTTCCTCTAGTTGAATTCATAGAGTAAGTGAATTTACAAAATCCAACAGTAGTCAAATGTTTTCTTTCATATTAATCCTAACCTTTATCAGCTGCATGTGCTATGTATATTCTAATACCTTCTAGACTCTTCTGCATAAAATCACTAACTCCTCAGTACACAACTGTAGAATTGCAGAGCTTGCTTATTTTATTATACATATACACACATTCCCTGCCTATAATACTGAAATGTTTACTATGAAACTGTTTGTATTTTCTCTTCTCTGCAATATAATGAAAGCTGTGGACGGTAATGTTTTTATAACCTGCCCATTTCTATTATCTCTCTACTTATTATTTTGTTGCCATGATATAATTCTATGATCATATTTGTATAAAATAGTGAGAATTCTTATTCTAAATCGGAACATGGCGTTGTCTTGTTTCTTCTTTGTTCTACAGAGATGTTGAAGGAGTTGAACCAACAGCGCAGAGCGAAAGACTTTACAGACCTGAAAATAATTGTTGAAGGCAAAGAGTTTGAAGTCCACCAAAATGTTCTAGCTTCCTGCAGCCTTTATTTCAAGGACCTGGTGAAAAGGTTTGCCTTCCCTTCCCCACCAGCTGTTGATCCATTCTGTTCTTTTTGTAGGGCGCATTTGTGTTGCTTTTTCCCCCCTTCCCCCTTTCTCTGTTGCAGGTGTGTGAAGACTTTGGTTCCTATCACAGGGCCAGCAGCCACCCACTCCTTCTCCTTCTCCCGCTCCAAATGAATGTATCACTAAAACCATTTGATGGAAAGGTTACCCCATCTTAAGTCTTTACATTTTCCTCCCCATAGAGACAATTAACCATATTTACAGTTTGATGAGCAGAGAAAACGTTCCATGACTGGGGGGGGCTTTAACCCATCTGAACAATAACACATTATGCACTTTGGGGTGGTAATTATGCCAAAGCAACAGTGTGTCATATGGGGTATAGTAGGGATGGTTTTTTATCTCTAAGCTACCTTCTGTCTGCGGCGTTTGAAGACATCCTTTTATGTGCAAATGGTTGGGAGTTTACCGTTAGTCCATTGAAGTGATGAGGAAGCTTCAGAGTTGCAAGCAAAGGACAAAGCAGGACAGGCACATCTCTCACTGTTATGCTTTACTCAACCATTACTTTCACAGGTTAACACCATTCCCTATTAATGTATTAATTTGAAGTGGATCTAAGTATTTCTTCATTACTCTATCCCTCATATGTCTCTGGGCTGTTTTGGTTCTATAGGGTGCTAGTATGTGTTTCTTGGTTGTTGTTTGAACGTGTGTGTGTGTGTGTGAGAGAGTAGTGGTGTGTTTATTTTCTTCATGCTGAGGCAAGGCCCTCTCCTAATGTCCTCACCCTGTCTTCAGATCCTTGCAGGTGCTTGTCGACTTGATTCAGACAGAGCCCCGGAACCATTGTTTTCTCGTCTCCTTGACATGTTTGTTTTCCTGTGCACTGCTCACAGACAGACAGAACAGACAGACTGACTGAACAGATGGAAACTGTAGCGAGAGAGACTGTACATAACAATAGGAAGCTCTAGTCTAAAGTCTGAGGGCAGCTGCCTGCTAGTTGCCCTGCAGCCACGCTGTCTCCTGTGAGTTCATCAGAGGGTGCAACGCTGCTTATCAGACATAGAGGTGAGCCATCCATCTAGTGAGCCAGCCAGGAGATGCTTTGTGTGTCAATCACACCAGCATGCACAACACATATTTACACACACACACACACACACACGTTTGTTCCTGCTCAATGGGGATGTGTACTGAGAATCGTGAACAGCAGCCCTCTCCCAACCCCACACAGGGTCCCCAGAAAGACACATCAGGTTACGTTCATCTGCCTGCCTGCCTACACTGATATTGCACTGGTTAAATGTGGCTGCTTGACAGAGCAAATTCTCATTAAGTGTATAATTCATTGTAAAAGGACCTTAATTTGTCATCAACGCAGGTCTTTCTCATCTAGATTATATCAAAAATATAATTTTCTAATTTAACCGTACAGTTAGTGGAGTATATTACTTGTATGTTATACTAATTAATAGTTTAAGTTGCATAATCGTCTAATTATTAACCGTATAGGTTGTCAACCTTTTTGACATGATAAAGTTCAAATAATTGATAATGCATGTACAGTGAAAGTCTAACTATTGTTGACTTTATAAGGCAAGTGGCACCTCGAGGGTTTATCGCCGTGTTTACTGGAGAACACAACACTGAGATGGAGGGAGACTTGCTGTTTTAACCCTGGCTGTCTGAGGGGTTGTGCTGTCAGGGGTGTCACTGGGTTGGTTGAAGCAGAGCAGGGGAGAGAGAAGAGCACATCCCAGCTGAAGGTCCTCTCATTGAGTTACAGCCTCTGTGCCATTCAGGTCACTCCAGAGAGTGTGGTATTATGCTGATGCCACACATGCCCTGCACCCCATCCAGATCTTTGAGGTTGAATGAGAGAGAAACACCCTCTACGCTGTGCTGCCCACTAGCCCCACTGTGCAGAGGTATTCACTGTTGTCATAACTCACTATCAGCGCCTCATAACTGCCTGTGTGTGTGTGTGAGAGGGTGCAGGCCTATAACACTCGGGTGTTCTCCAGGCAGCCAGCCAGACATTATTCAGAGTAGAGATGGAATATCAGAGGGTGAGCGAGTGGATGTCGCTGCTTATTTACACTGACCTTAAACACACACAGACAAGACATTAGTCTCAGAGAAGTGGAAAAGTAATGATGCAAATTCTTGTTTACATTCTGGAAAGTCATTTTAATTTAGTAGGTTGTGTTTACTCTTAAGCAGTAGATTAGTCAATTGAAAAGCAATGAACCACCATGGTTTTAAAATATATATGTGATTTATAGTCAAATCATTCAATCTACAGTATGTGAGTGAGAAATCCGTTTTCTATATCACACCCAAGCTATTTCCTGTTAAGTTTATATTTATATAAATTATAGATTGGTTTTGTTATTTCATGTTATAAAAAGCTAATTTATAATCAGTTCCCTGACAGGATCAGTGAAATTAGATAGATTAATGATTATCACTAAATGATTAAACTACTACAGATGTTAAAAATGTCCATCCAGTTTAACTGCTGATATCCGCAATCTCTTTACTTTTATGTAAATCATAAAAAAATCCAAATTTTTAATGTTTCATTTCCCGCCATATAATCTTAAAGGAACTCACCTCTGTCTGAAGTACAAGTTTACAGAGTTGATGTACTGTACTGACCCTGCTACCTCGAGGTAATACAGCTCCAAAATATGTACGCACGTCTGACACTCACTCACCAAAACCTATCACCTCCCTTTAAAGCAGTGGTATTCAAAGTAAGGGTCACCGGGAAACTGCGGTGGGGTCTCAATTTTTTTGGTTGAAAAACATTAAGAGCACAGCTTATTATATGGGACAATATATACTGAACAAAAATATAAACCCAACAATTTTACTGAGTTACAGTGAATATAAGGAAATCAGTCAATTGAAATAAATTCATTAGGCCCTAATCTATGGTTTTCACATGACTGGGCATAGGCCCACCGATTTGGGAGCCTGTCCCAGCCAATCACAATTATTAATCTGTCTGTAATAAAATGGTTTTGATTACAGATAGAAATACTCCTCAGTTTCATCAGCTGTCTGGGTGGCTGGTCTCAGACGATCCCGCAGGTGAAGAAGCTGGATGTGGAGGTCCTGGGCTGGTGTGGTTACTTGTGGTCTGCGGTTGTGAGGCCTGTTGGAAATACTGCCAAATTCTATAAAACAACGTTGGAGGCGGCTTATGGTAGAGAAATTAACATTCAAATTCCTCCGACAACAGCTCTGTTGGAAATTCTGCAGTCAGCATGCCAATTGCTTGCTCCCTCAAATAAAATCTTGGGAAAAATGGGGCCCTGAGAAATTTTGGCGTAAAAATGGGGTCCCTGCTGAAAAAGTTTGAATTACACTGCTTTACAGGCTGCTGCTGCTCAGCCCAGAAAGACCCCCAATCACCCCCAGTAATTCAATTTTCCCCCTCTGAAGTTTCAATAAGTATGCTCTGTACACCCTTAATCTATGTGCACAATGCATCTGGTGCAGCTCGGTGGCAGGGCCTAATGTAAAAGCACACACTCTGACACACCAGAGCTTTGTTCCATTTGTTGCCCTTTTTCTCTTCTGTTTTCTTATGCTTCTGACTCTCCCAGGCCAGAGTCTACCACTTTAAGAAGAGAGAGTGGTACTGAAACTTCTAGTCTTTGTCAACATGCTTTCTGGGTGGTAGAATCCTCCAGCTGAGATTCTAGTGAGCTCTTACTGTTCCCTTACTACTGTCCTGTGTCAGATATGCGTTAGTCTACCCATCAGGAAAAACTGATCATTACAACCAGTTCAAAAGCAGAATGACTTAATTCTAATCAGCTTTGGCTGCTGGGTGCACTACTGTGTGCTGCTCTGAATCACTGTAAACCATATGGTCACAGCAGTGGATAGCTTTATCATTCCTAGAAACTTATGATGGATCCTCAGATCAACAGTCTGAACAAGGCTTCTTTCCTCCCCATCCTATGTCTCTACAGAAGCAGTGCCAATAATAATATTCTCCCCAAAAAAGCAACTTGCTTTATAAATAATTGTACATTTTATTCTCTCATACAGCAGCATTTACTCCCTCAGTGGTTTGTTCTTAAGACCAAAAACAGCAGTGTCCCCAGCTCAGGATATGATTCTGAACCTCAGTGCCCACCAACTACTAGCTGTGACGCTCTGTGGTGGTGCTTTTCCACTGAGACTTACCCCCACTCCAGCTCCAGTGTTTTCATCAGGACTGTGACACTGAAGACTTGTGAGCAGAATAAACAACCTCTGCATCATTCAAGACTTGCTTTGTGAGAGTGTCTTAAAGTTCAGTTTTCCGTTGTTATGCAAGCCGAAAGTACCCATGGCCTTGGCTTCAAGTCAGAGCAGGTCCACTGGAGCCATGACCCAGTGAGACACGGGTGCTGGCCCGCGTAGATGGAAACAGAAAAGTCTGATCCTTTTGGGTTGAACACTGGGATAAATCCTCAGTGGAAATGCACCATTATAATACCAGTGTAAGTACTGGGTCTCCTTGTGTGGCTTGAAGTCTCCAATACAAACAAGCTAAACTAATAATATTTTCAAGCGAGCAGGCACTCTATGTTGAATCCATGTTTGATTTGTTTTTCTTGATGATAGAATAAACAAACAAGTAACATTTTGTTTTCTCCCAGAAAAGTATATATTTTGGATGAGCTTGGATTCCTCTGAGCACCCAGAGTAAAATGTCTGCGGGAATCATTTGTCCAGCTGAAATGTCATTTTAGCGAACATGGTGAATGCGGTCCCTGTAAAATAGTACTTTAACAGGACACATTAGAAACCCATATATGACATTCTTTCTTTCTCCTCCCCTTTCTGACAGTCTATGCTGAATTAAAGACTCATTCCCCGGGAAAACATATTGATACATTTTTCGTAAACCGATTCCTCTCTCAATTTCTCCCTATCGCTCTTTTTTACTTCCCCTCTTTCCCTTTCTCTCCCTCTTTTACATAAAAAAAAAGACAAGTCTGCAATCAGATGCAGCAGTATAAACAGCCACCACTTTGTGAAGAAGCAGAAAGCACATTTCTGTAACAAAAACACCCAGACAAAACAAATTGCCTCTTGAGCCGATTCCCATTGACCTGGTTGATGAGCATGCTGTTTTTTTTATTTTTAATTTGTCTTTTTTATTTCCCTTTTCTTACCCTCCATCGCTTAACCCTGGACTGCACCCCCGACCTCCCCCTTTTTTCTATTTTTAATACTGGCACAGCATAGGGCGGGAAGGTAATAACATAACAATACTATGTTTTTTTGCTTTGCAGGAGAAAAGTAACATTTTGATATTGTAATTGTCTTGGTCTTTCCAGCCTCCCTATGTTCGTCCATGCAGAGACCGATCCCCACTGTCTTATTTATTTTTTTGCGTTGTCCTTCTCTCACCTCCTAAGATGGCTCAGTGACCACTAATGTCTACTACGTTCATATACAGGATACTGGTGAATGTGGCAGCGAGCTGGGGGCAGAGGCTTGGGAGCTTTGGGTTTAGGTGTGGTGGGGGCAGGAGGGATCTCTTATTTAAAAGTCCCAGGAACAGTCATGGAACATGGACCCCCCCCTCTCAAACCCCTCTGAAGGATGGCTGCTGGTCCCTGTGGAAGAACCAACACTCTTCCCCCCTCTCTCGCTCTCCCTCCTTCCTCTTCACTCTAACCATTCTGCCCATATGTCCGTCTGTGTGTCCTTCTGTCTGCATCTCACATCAACCACTATGACTGAGTGTGTGCTCTGTAAAAGCTATCCTTTATTGAGTCTCTCACCAACCCAGTAGGAGACAGTAACACTTGAAACAGACACAGAGCATTATGCAGTGTGACCAACAGGAGAACACACCCCATCCATCTCAATCCTTGGTAGTTGTCATATTGTTTGTCCACAGCCCTTGGGGGAGGGACACAGTATCTCTCACTTTATTTTGGGGCATTGGTTCTGTTTATTTTACCCGTGACTAGATTTTTGTGCACATGGGACATTAAATGTGGGTGGTGAGGCGTTACTTAACGCTTCTATAAACCCCAGGAAAGTTCCAGAACTTCAACTAATCACAGAGGACTATACGTTAGCTACAGATATTCCATTCTGTTGCAATGCCCATACAAGCCACCCAGCACCTCAGCATGTAGTTCTGATATACAACACACAGGATAGCAATACAGTATAGTAGTATTGAGCGCAACAGCAGGCTAGCGTTGAAACATACCACAGCTAACATAGCTTGAGGTCTTCCGTTAGAACAGTGTTGAAACAGACTGCTAACATACCTAGGGATGTTCTGTCTATCAGTGTGGTTTTATCACCTCCTCCCCTCTGTCTTCTGTCTCCCACTATCCTGTATGCATCTCCTTGAATATCTATGCATACATGAGAACACATGTCAAAGCATGCCTTTTAGATATTAATTTGCCTTGATAAAGACAGCAATCACTTGTGCTTTTGTTTCAGATGGAGCACAAACCTAACTGTGTACTGTTATAAACCCTAGTGGCTTACTGTAAAAACAAGACCAAACAGAATCTCTACCTTCCCCAGTTTTACTGTATTCTATCGTGTTGTATTGATTGTTATTTTTCCCTTTTCTATTGATGCAGGTTGTGTGTGTGTGTTTGCGTGTGTGTAGTCCTAGGTGTGTGTGCATCTCTTCGGTGTCTAACTCTTGTCTCTACCGTGGTTGGTTGGTTAGGTCGTCAGGGGAGACGAGGAGTGGGGAGAAGCTAGAGCTGCGGATGAGCGACATTGGAGCTGATGTGTTGGAGCTGCTGCTGGAGTTTGTCTACACAGGTTCTCTGGTCATAGACTCCGCTAACGCCAGGACACTGCTAGAGGCTGCCAACAAGTTCCAATTCAACACCTTCTGCAATGTCTGTGTGTCCTTCCTAGGTATGTAGCTATGGCACAGGGTGTGTGTTTGGGGCTGGGGGGGGTGTTTGTGTGTGGCTCATCACACTAAGCCTGGCTTTCCGTCTTTGGCTCATGATCCCTCGCACCCTATCTGTCAGGTGTCCAAAGTTTCCACCGGAGTAAAATAGTTTATTTCTAACACTCAGCGCTTGGCCTGTTCTTCTCCCTTTAATACCTCATACCGCCTTAATATCTGAAAGGTCTATTTACGCTTTTGGACCTAGTGATCTTTTCTCTATTTTCTTTATAGTTGTCGCTTATGTCTGTGTAAACATCACCTTTCATCTTGCCGGCTTTGGCACACATTAAATCATGATCACTCTATTTTCATCTGACATGCAACTTGTTCTTGTCATTATGAAAGTATAAATGCAATGTGCAACAATTTCAACAATTTTACTGAGTTACAGTTCATATAAGGAAACTAGTCAATTGAAATGCATTAGGCCTTATCTATGGACTGGGCAGAGGTGCAGCCGTGCATGGGGAGCCAGGCCCAGTGAATCAGAATGAGTTATTCCCCACAGACATAAATACTCCTCAGCACCCACCCTTGCCCTACTCAGATGATACCACAGGTGAAGAAGCAGGATGTGGAGGTCCTGGGCTGGCGTGGTCTGCCGTTGAGGCCGGTTGGATGTACTGTCAATCTCTAAAACCACATTGGAGGTTTCTGCCTTATGGTAGAAAAATTAACATTAAATTCTCTGCCAACAGCTCTGGTGGACATTCCTGCAGTAGGCATTCCGATTGCATGCTCCCTCAACTTGACACATCTGTGGCATTGTGTGACAAAACTGCACGTTAGTGGCCTTCAATTGTCCCCAGCACAAGGTGCACCTGTGTAATGATCATGCTGTTTAATCAGTTTCTTGATATGCCAGACCTGTCAGGTGGATGAAATTCTCTCACTAACAGGGATGTAAACAAATTTTAGAGAAATAAGCTTTTTGTGCATATGGAACATTTGTGGGATCTTTTATTTCAGCTCATGAAACGTGTGACCAACACTTTACATGTTGCATTTATATTTTTGTTCAGTATAGCAACGTTACCTATAGCAACAATTTATTTTCTGCTCCAAGAAAAACTACCCGGTTAAAAAATCTAGCAAGCGAGGCAACTAAAAGCAACTTTCTAGACAATGCTTATAATTACAATGCTTATATTTACCAGAACATATGACCAAGTTTTGAGTTTAACTGTAGCCAATGTTTTATTCATCTTAACAGGGAAATGACACATTACAAGCTAATTATTTACAAGTATGGCGAACTTAGTTGTAAATATGAAGAAATGAACGCAGTGCATTCTGTTGGAGGAATTTAGACCTTTATGGTGCTGGCTACGCACAAAAAATGGGACTGTTTGAAAGGGGATCATATAAACCTTGCCAGATAGAATTCTTGGTATGTTGTTTAAAAAAAATGTCTGAATTAGCGCTCTCTCTCACTCCCTCTCCACCTCTCCTCTCCGCCCTCAGGGTTTAGGAGGCGCCAGGACAGATTCATAAAAAGGTCAGGGAACAATTGTCAGTAAAATGTCAAATCCCACAGATGCTCTAGGCCAATCAATACCAAGACAAGGCAGGGATGAGGATACAGGTCTGGGTAAAAGCGGTGAGGGGAGGGTGTTTGAAAGGTTGGGGGGTGGCGAGCCCATGGGTCAACTGAGGAGCAAATGCGTTGTCATGGGTTTAGGAGGTCAAGGGACTGGGAAATTGTAAATGTCAGCTTATACTTACCATTTAATAGAGATTGGTGGGGAGAGCTGTAAGGCAAGGCAGGGATATGTCTGGATATGAGATGAAAAAGGTCAGAGCTGTAAAGGAGAGGGAAAAGACAGTGAAAATAAATATTGATCTGTTTTTCTCGTTTCGGCCGACGATATGGACTTGTTAAAAACAGGGAAACCATTTATAGTATAGTCAGACTTCATCACCATCAGTAGGTCAGTCGTTCCCGCCTCGACTGAATATGATTCCTGACATTTGAGTGTTAGGACTGAGACATAGTAATAATATTTGATTTGTATAGCGCTTTTCAATACAGCAACAATCTCAGCGCTCAAGTGCACTGTATGACATTGTACTGGTGGATTGTATAACCTTGGAACAAAGAAATTGATATGTCAAGGATATCCAAGTTCTTAACTACTTACGGAGTGGTGGGGTGCCCACTCCCGACACTACCCGGTGAAATGCAAGGCGCCAAATTCAAAATCCAAAAGTTTAATTATTAAACATTCATCAATATACAAGTGTTGCATAGTCATCAAAAGCTCTGCTTCTTGGCAATATCACAGCATTGTCAGATTTCAAAAAAGCTTTACGGCGAAAGCACAACATTTGATTGTTTGAGGGTAGCACCTCAGATATTTCTGCATTAGCATAAATTCATAAACCATCGCGGTTCACACAAAACACATTTCACAGCGAAAACAAATCCCTTACCTTTTGAAGAACGTCTGCTGATGGCTTCCCAAGTGTCCAATGAAGACATCCAATGGTTCTTTTGTTAGAAAAAGTAATTTATTATATCCATAAATCTCAGTTTGGTTGGCGCGTTATGTTCAGAAAATCCAACGTCGACTCACCCATTGAAACGTGAAGAGAACGTGTTCAAATATACCTATAAACTTTTCCTAAACAAATCAAATACCAGTTAAAATGCATCCTTAGCTATCCTTTTATGAATATTAGCGATAATATTTCACTCGGATGGTCACCTATACCTTATATAAGTAAATTAAAGTGGGGTGCGCAGCCAGACTCGCACCCGAGAAAACTTGTGAGCTACCTTGGCCATTTCCTTTACCTATTCGTTCTGTTTACTCCAATTTCTGAGTCTTTGTATATAGACTGCTGACATCTAGTGGAAGCCATAGGTACTGCAGTCTCAGTCCTGGTTACAAATGGATTCAATAGGGAGTGTGTCTAAGAGAGCCAAAGGTCACCAGAAACTGATTTCCGGATGTTTTTTTCTCTGGTTATCGCCTGCTAAATGAGTTCTGTTATACTCAGACATTATGTTAACACTTTCAGAAACTTCAGAGTGTTTCCTATCCAATAGTTCTAATTATGTGCATATCCTATTTTCTGAGCCTGAGTGGCAGGCATTTTGCTTTGGACACGCCAGACTCTCCAAAACCGTCATCTCACCTGCCGCTCCCTAAGAAGTTAACAAATGTACTGAGGATAAATTAACTTGGCCCAGTTTGGCCATGGTGTATTGAGTTGATCAGATTTTTGAGTGTGACAAAAATATCAAAAAACACATTTCAATACACCTGGGTAACCTATGTTGCACATCGTATTATTTGCCCAAATATCACGAAATAGATAACCGATCCAACACAATGTAATGTGGACAGTTCTACAACGCATCTACAAAGTAATTACATGGAGATTGAGCAAGAGCACAATAGAAGTTACATGGCCATTCATCATGGCAGTTAGTGTGAACAGATGCTATGTTGTGCAGGGTAATTTGGAAATCACTCAAAGCCATAAAATCAATTATTGTAATTCTGTCTACGAGTTCAGCCTTAAACGCTTGTGTGGATTTACAGCCATCAGCTATTGGACCTTCCAGAGCCTGGAATAAAACTCCTCTATTCATTATGTCTGCAAAAGTTTGAGATATGTTACACGCTCACACACACACCGTGAACGCCATATGGATTCTGCAGAGAGACTCCTCACACACACACACACACAAATGAACCTAAATGAACGGTACCTGGGGAATCAATTAAGATCAAAGTAAAGAAGAATCTCAAACACATTTCAACCTGGTTTGACATTGATTAGATATAGAGAGGGCTCTGTAAAGGTATTGATCCGTCTAGCTCTAGTTATTACTACATGTTCTCCCGTCCCGTCAGACCCCTCTCTAAGTAAAAACACATCTGGTCAACCACACCTCAACAGACTACAGTTATTAGTTTCAAAGGCTTTGTTTTTCTATTCAGCTTCAACACACTGAGTTAACTTTAAAGTTTAATAAAATACTTTGATGTCATACAAACCCTGTTTTGATTAGATATTCAGTCTGCTCTTCGATTTGTTGTTGTTCCATTACCTTTCCTGGTGATGTTTGTGTAGGCAGCACACACACTCTCTCTCTCTCTCTCTCTCTCACACACACACACACACACACACACACACACACACACACACACACACACACACACACACACACACACACACACACACACACAAAGGTCTTTACCTGCAGTACTAATCCATGCTATGCCTTTCCACACCCCCGCCTGACCGCGCTCAGTAGGCTCCTAACGATTGATTCCCCTTGTTTGTACCCGGAGCTGTTTCATCTATGACAGTCTCTCTCCAGGCCCAGATAAACACACAGATAGACCACAGCTCTCTCCCTGCTTTCTCCCCCTCTTTCCAGACAGTTTTTTATGCATGTGTGAATAACACACTCCCTTTATCCTCTTTTTCTCCCCATTCCCCTCTCGCTCTCTCTTTCTCTCGCTCTCTCTTTCTCTCGCTCTCTCACTCTCACTCACACTCACTCTCTCTGCAGAGAAACAGCTAACAGTGGGGAACTGTCTAGGTGTGCTGGCCATGGCTGAAGCTATGCGATGTACAGAGCTCCACAACATGGCCAAAGCTTTCGCACTGCAGAACTTCCCTGAGGTAGGTGGATTTAATGGCTGCATGATTGAATTTTTAAACCCAAAAATAACATATCACTTTATGTATCTTTACCTGCAGTACTAATCCCTGCTATGCCTTCCCAGTCTACCGTAACACCTGTCACACATGATTAAAAACAGTGCATGTACTCCAGGATTCTCATCCCAATAAAGTGTCAACCCTTCATTGTGCACTAGGTGGCGGGGCAGGAGGAGATTCTGTGTGTGTCTAAGGAGGACCTAGTGGCCTACCTGTCTAATGACAGCCTCACCACCAAGGCTGAGGAACTGGTCTACGAGACCGCCATCAAGTGGATCAAACAAGACCCCACCGCCAGAGTTCAGGTGAGGCGGGGGGGAGAGGGTGCTAGTGGTTACGAGGTAGGAGTGATTCCATTTTTACTGGTCGATTTTCAACAAGTTCATTCAGCGTTTATGGGTACTGGACTGTATGGCCTGGTTGGTTGTGGGAGTGCCATATTGCCCTCTGATCTAACCTGGTTAATCAGGACTTAATGCTGTTCTGACAACACCATCTGTTTACAGTATCATCATCACGCATACTCACCAACCATTACCCCATACAGTATGTCCTGGTTTCATTATTATGCTCATCTCATCTTCCTTTCTGTTTTCTACACCACAATCCCTCCTGTCTTTGACTAGAGCTCCTAAAATGAGAAATAAAGTAAAAAGCTGGTGGTGTGTAGAGACACACTGTTATGTATGTTCCCAGCAGAGTCCTACTACCATCACCCTCTAGTCTATATTAAGTCCCTTAAGCTAAATGTAATATGGATCACCCTCTTCCTCCTCTAGACACACTAACAAGCATATACAGTACCCTTCTCTCTCTACCTTCCCCTACGTACTGTCACCCTGATCTGCCCTGCATCTGAATAAATTAAACACCTGTAAAATCATGCAGACTGAGACGGAATTAGCTTGCTGTCTGTTTAAATGCACTGTGATACAGTAGGAACATTCTGAGTGGGACACACTGTTCTGGCAGCTCCCCCTTTCCCTCGTTCTCCTCTCCCCTCCATCCCTCGTTCTCCTCTCCCCTCCATCCCTCGTTCTCCTCTCCCCTCCATCCCTTGTTCTCCATATGCAGCTTTTTGAATTGGGGTCTTGGTCTGTCTTTCTAGGAAATGATAATGAAATGGGATTGTCATATTCCACTACGTCACACTTCAACAAATAAGACTGGTGGTCGATACGTTTCATGGCCAATACATTGACAAACCAACCTCCATGAATACAGTGAGGGGGAAAAAAGTATTTGATCCCCTGCTGATTTTGTACGTTTGCCCACTAACAAAGAAATGATCAGTCTATAATTTTAATGGTAGGTTTATTTAAACAGTGAGAGATAGAATAACAACAAAAAAATCCAGAAAAACGCATGTGAAAAATTTTATAAATTGATTTGCATTTTAATGAGGGAAATAAGTTTGACCCCCTCAATCAGAAAGATTTCTGGCTCCCAGGTGTCTTTTTATACAGGTAACGAGCTGAGATTAGGAGCACACTCTTAACCTCTTAGTGCTAGAGTCCCATTTTCCGAATTTTCGCCTGTCTGACGTGCCCAAAGTTAAATGCCTGCCACTCAGGGCCAGAAACTAGGATATGCACATAATTAGTACTATTGGATAGGAAACTCAGAAGTTTCTAAAACCATTAAGATATAGTCTGTGGGTATAACAGAACAGATATAGCAGGCAAAACCCCAATAAATTTCTGTCCGGAAATCCTTTTTCTTTTGCCCTCTTCTCACTTTGAATGCCTGGTTATATAAGTCAATGGGAGATAGGACACAGGTTGCAGTACCTATGGCTTCCACTGGATGTCAACAGTCTCTGGAAAGTGTCTGGAGGAAAAAGCCCTGAGGAGGTCCTTATAGAAGAAGACAGACTACAGGAAGGGAAAAAGGAGAACGTGAACGCGCCCAGCTTTCTTTTCCTCTTATAACGTTTCAGTCACCATCTGTGTAAAATATGATCGCTATTATTCATAAAAGGATACGTAAGGATGCATTATTAATGAAATTTGATTTGTTTGTGAAAAGATGAGAGATATAACTTGAACGCGTTCTCTTCACTGTACAACGGGCGAGTAGACTGACAATGCTTGGTGGAGTAGCTGAACATAACGTGCCAACCAAACGGAGATTTATGGATATAATTACTTTTTCTAACAAAAGAACCATGGATTCTCTTGTTTGGACACTTGGGAAGACCTCAGCAGAAGTTCTTTGAAAGGTAAGTGATTTATATTAGCTGTGATATGGACATTGTGAGAACAGAGCTGGATATGAATTTATGCTAATAGGGAAAATATGTGAGGTGCTAGGCTCAAACAATCAAATGTAGTGCTTTCGCCATAAAGCCTTTTTGAAATCTGACAACACAGTGATATTGCCAAGAAGCAGAGCTTTTGATGGCTATGCAACACTTGTATATTGAAGAATGTTAAATATTACTAATTTTTATTTTGAATTTGCCTCAATATGTTTGCTCTGAAAACGTGCGCAAAGAGGTTAAAGGGAGTGCTCCTAATCTCAGTTTGTTACCTGTATAAAAGACACCTGTCCACAGAAGCAATCAATCAATCAGATTCCAAACTCTCAACCATGGCCAAGACCAAAGAGCTCTTCAAGGATGTCAGAGACAAGATTGTAGACATACACAAGGCTGGATTGGGCTACAAGACCATCGCCAAGCAGCTTGGTGAGAAGGTGACAACAGTTGGTGCGATTATTCGCAAACGGAAGAAACACAAAAGAACTGTCAATCTCCTTCGGCCTGGGGCTCCATGCAAGATCTCACCTTGTGTAGTTGCAATGCTCATGAGAACGGTGAGGAATCAGCCCAGAACTACACGGGAGGATCTTGTCAATGATCGCAAGGCAGCTGGGACCATAGTCACCAAGAAAACAATTAGTTACTCACTACGCCGTGAAGGACTGAAATCCTACAACGCCCGCAAGGTCCCCCTGCTCAAGAAAGCACATATACATGCCAGTCTGAACTTTGCCAATGAACATCTGAATGATTCAGAGGACAACTGGGTGAAAGTGTTGTGGTCAGATGAGACCAAAATGGAGCTCTTGGCATCAACTCAACTCGCTGTGTTTGGAGGAGGAGGAATGCTGCCTATGACCCCAAGAACACCATCCCCACCGTCAAACATGGAGGTGGAAACATTATGCTTTGGGGGTGTTTTTCTGCTAAGGGGACAGGACAACTTCACCGCATCAAAGGGACGATGGACGGGGCCTTGTACCGTCAAATCTTGGGTGAGAACCTCCTTCCCTCAGCCAGGGCATTGTCGATGGGTATTCCAGCATGACAATGACCCAAAACACAAGGCCAAGGCAACAAAGGAGTGGCTCAAGAAGAAGCACATTAAGGTCCTGGACTGGCCTAGCCAGTCTCCAGACCTTAATCCCATAGAAAATCTGTGGAGGGAGCTGAAGGTTTGAGTTTCCAAACGTCAGCCTCGAAACCTTAATGACTTGGAGAAGATCTGCAAAGAGGAGTGGGACAAAATCCCTCATGAGATGTGTGCAAACCTGGTGGCCAACTACAAGAAACGTCTGACCTCCTGTGATAGCCAACAAGGATTTTGCCACCAAGTACTAAGTCATGTTTTGCAGAGAGGTCAAATACTTATTTCCCTCATTAAAATGCAAATCAATTTATAACATTTTTCACGTGTTTTTCTGGATTTTTGTTTTTCTGTCTCTCACTGTTCAAATAAACCTACGATTAAAATTGTAGACTGATAATTTCTTTGTCAGTGGGCAAACGTACAAAATCAGCAGGGGATCAAATACTTTTTCCCTCACTGCATGGAAGAAGATAACATGGATTGTAGAAGAGATCACTGCAGGATACAGACCATTTATCGATCCCTTTCTGAGGCTACATCCCTAATGGCACCTTGTTCCCCTATTTAGTGCACCCCATTCCCTGTTTATTGCAGTAGTTTTGACCAGGACCCATAGGGCTCTGGTCAACAGTTGTGCACTATATGGGGAATATGTTGCCATTCTGAATGCAGGCTAAAACATAAAGCAGCCTTGACTGCTGTTTAACTTGTTAGGGAGTGGTGGGGCGCCCGACACTACCAGGTGAAATGCAAGGCAAAATCCAAAAGTTTAATTATTAAACATGCACCAATATACAAGTGTTTCATACTCATCAAAAGCTCTGCTTCTTGGCTATATCACAGCGTGGTCGGATTTCAAAAAGGCTTTACGGAGAAAGCACTACATTTGATTGTTTGAGGGTAGCACCTTCAATATTTTCCATAACCATGAAATCTTTAGCCAGCGCGGTCGATAGAAAATGCATTTCACAGGGAAAACCTGTGCCTTACCTTTTGTAGAACTTCTGCAGAGGGCTTCCTAAGTGTCCCAACGAAGACAATCCATGGGTATTTGGTTAGAAAAAGTCATTTATTATATCCATAAATCTCTGTTTGGTTGGCGCATTGTGTTCAGAAAATCCAACGTGAAGAGAACGCGTTCAACTAAACCTATAAACTTTTCCTCAACAAAACAAAAACCAATTAAAATGCATCCTTAGCTTATCTTTTATGAATAAAAGTGATAATCTTTCACTTGGATGGTCACCTAAACGTTATATTAGTCAAATAATGTGGACCGCTCAGCCAAACGTGCGCCCAAAAACGTGCAACCGAAATAGAGCTTCTCTCACCAAAACCCCTACCTATTGAACACATTAGTTCCGATTGCTATGAAACTTTATGTATACACTGCTGACATCCAGTGGAAGCAATAGGTACTACATTCAATGTCCTGTTATAAAGACTTCAATAGGCACTGTCTCAAAGTGAGCCATAAGCCACCAGAATGACATTTCCGGATGGAATTTTCTCTGGTTTTTGCCTGCCAAATTAGTTCAGTTACACTCACAGACATTATGTTAACACTTTTGGAAACCTCAGTGTTTCCTATCCAATAGTACTAATTATGTGCATATCCTATTTTCTGAGCCTGAGTGGCAAGCATTTTACTTTGGGCACGCCAGACTCTCCAAAACCGACCCCTCAGCTGCCGCTCCCTAACAAGTTAACAAGGGAGCTGAGATGGGTAATGTGTTAAAACAGTTCATCACTGGGAACGTCACTCAGTCAGAATAACACCCTCTCATCATCAGATTGAATGGTGGTTGAAACTGCTTGGATGTTGTAATGGTCTCAACTACTATAGACAGTCTTTGTATTTGCCAGATTCAATGCCAGTAGTAACTACTTCCATCAATTATGTTGGTCTTTTATAATGGTGCCTGCTACTATTGACAGTGTATGTGTTGGCCATAGAAAGGCAGTTCTGAGAGGCAGTTTAGGTTAAATGATCAAACAAGTGTTTTGACTGAAACTTTCTCTCAGGACTTGACGTTTCACATTATCAAATCATTGTAAAACTCTGCCTTCTACAGAGAAGGTTTTTATAAGGAAGTATTTTCTAAGGTGGTGGATGGAAGACCTACGGTCCAAACAGCACACGGAGATGCAGATAATGGGGAAGTACACAGGATGTAAGTGAACTGTGTGCAGCAAACGCTTTGCACAAAATTGAGTGTGAGTCCTTAACAAGGTTAGAGCTTTGGGGTAGTTTCACTCACACACACACAATGACTTCTGTTCTAGTGAGGATTAAAGTCAGAAAGGCTTGGACCGATCACTTCTGTTCAGCTCAGCGCAGTTCAGCAGTAATCTCACAGCCTATTGGACAGGAGAGAACAGTGAATCAGACCATGGCAGCGAAACGAGGGGATAGCGGTATGGGACAGACCATTTCACCTGCCGTCCACTCCTCTTCCTCCGTTCCTCCCTCCTTCTCTTCCACCTTGTCACGAAGTCCGGGATAAAACTAATCCCTTATAGCAGTCAGTGGTTTCTCAAATGGAGGGTCGGGACCCACTGGTGAGTTACTGCTCATTCCTTTTTGTGGCTGATACCGTTTGGGTCACAGCTTTAGACTTGGGTCTTTGGTTTTGTTTACTCACAAGAACACACTCATGAAGGTGCGAGACTGACAGAGGAAGAGAGACAGTGAGTGGAGAGGGCAGAGGGGGGGCCACAGTGTCCCTGTGTTCAGTAGGAATCAGATATTCACTCTGCTGTGTGCCTTGACATAATAGGAGTGGAGCTGTGATGGAGCTCAGGGCCAGTCTCAAATCTAGGGGCCATGTGTGACACACTGAGACTAATGACGCTAGAGAGAGGACAGGACGAGGGAGAGGAGAATGAGGGGAAAGAGGGAGTGGGGAGAGGGAGTGGGGATGGAAAACGAGGGAAAGGGGGAGAGGGAGTGGGGGATGGAAAACGAGGGAAAGGGGGAGAGGGAGTGGGGATGGAAAACGAGGGAGAGAGGGAGTGGGGATGGAAAATGAGGGAGAGGGAGTGGGGATGGAAAACGAGGGAGTGGGGGATGGAAAACGAGGGAGTGGGGGATGGAAAACGAGGGAGTGGGGATGGAAAGCGAGGGAGTGGGGATGGAAAACGAGGGAGTGGGGGATGGAAACGAGGGAGAGAGGGAGAGGGAGTGGGGATGGAAAACGAGGGAGAGAGGGAGAGGGAGTGGGGATGGAAAGCGAGGAGGGAGAGAAGGAGAGAGGGAGTGGGGGATGGAGAACGAGGGAGGGGGAGAGGAGAGAGGGAGTGGGGATGGAAAACGAGGGAGAGAGGGAGAGGGAGTGGGGGATGGAAAACGAGGGAGAGGGAGAGGGAGTGGGGATGGAAAACGAGGAGAGGGAGAGGGAGTGGGGGATGGAAAACGGGGAGAGGGAGTGGGGATGGAAAACGGGGAGAGGGAGTGGGGATGGAAAACGAGGGAGAGGGAGTGGGGATGGAAAACGAGGGAGAGAGGGAGAGGGAGTGGGGATGGAAAACGAGGGAGAGGGAGAGGGAGTGGGGATGGAAAGCGAGGGAGAGGGAGTGGGGGATGGAAACGGGGAGAGGGAGTGGGGATGGAAAACGAGGGGAGTGGGGACGGAGAACGAGGGGGAGTGGGGGCGGGAACGAGGGGGAGTGGGGACGGGAACGAGGGGGAGTGGGGGACGGGGGAGGGGGAGTGGGGGACGGAGAACGAGTGGGAGGGAGTGGGGGAACGAGGGACGGGGAGTAGGGGAAGGCGAACGAGGGAAAGGGAGCGGGGGATGGAGGAGAACGAGGGACGGGGAGTAGGGGAAGGCGAACGAGGGAAAGGGAGCGAGGGATGGAGGAGAACGAGGGAAAGGGAGCGGGGGATGGAGGAGAACGAGGGAAAGGGAGCGGGGGATGGAGGAGAACGAGGGAAAGGGAGCGGGGGATGGAGGAGAACGAGGGAAAGGGAGCGGGGGATGGAGGAGAACGAGGGAAAGGGAGCGGGGGATGGAGGAGAACGAGGGAAAGGGAGCGGGGGATGGAGGAGAACGAGGGAAAGGGAGCGGGGATGGAGGAGAACGAGGGAAGGGAGCGGGGATGGAGGAGAACGAGGGGAACGGAGGAGAACGAGGGGATGGAGAACGGAGGAGAACGAGGGAAAGGGAGCGGGGATGGAGGAGAACGGGGGATGGAGGAGAACGAGGGAAAGGGAGTGGGGGAAGGAGAATGAGGGAAAGGGAGTGGGGAAGGAGAATGAGGGAAAGGGAACGGGGGAGAGGGAGTGGGGATGGAGGAAAGGGGAGTGGGGGATGGAGGAAAGGGGGAGTGGGGGATGGAGGGAAAGGGGAAGGAGAACGAGGGATGGAGGGAAAGGGGAAGGAGAACGAGGGACAGGGGGAGTAGGGGAAGGAGAACGAGGGACGGGGAGTAGGGGAAGGAGAACGAGGGACGGGGAGTAGGGGAAGGAGAACGAGGGACGGGAGTAGGGGAAGGAGAACGAGGGACAGGGGGAGTAGGGGAAGGAGAACGAGGGACAGGGAAGGAGAACGAGGGTGAGTAGGGAAGGAGAACGAGGGGGAGTAGGGGAAGGAGAACGAGGGGAGTAGGGGAAGGAGAACGAGGGGGAGTAGGGGAAGGAGAACGAGGGACAGGGGAAGGAGAACGAGGGGAGTAGGGGAAGGAGAACGAGGGACAGGGAAGGAGAACGAGGGGAGTAGGGGAAGGAGAACGAGGGAAAGGAGAACGAGGGAAGGGAGCGGGGATGGAGGGAAGGGAGCGGGGGATGGAGGGGAACGAGGGGAAGGGAGCGGGGCGTGGGGTGGAGGAGAAGGGAGCGGGGGTGGAGGAGAACGAGGGAAAGGGAGTGGAGGAGGGGGAGCGGGGGTGGAGGAGAACGAGGGAAGGGAGCGGGGATGGAGGAGGAGGGGGAAGGGAGCGGGGATGGAGGAGAGCGGGGAAAGGGAGCGGGGGATGGAGGAGAACGGAGGAGAACGCGGGGGATGGAGGAGAACGCGGGGGATGGAGAACGAGGGAAAGGGAGCGGGGGATGGAGGAGAACGGGGGATGGAGGAGAACGAGGGAAAGGGAGTGGGGAAGGAGAATGAGGGAAAGGGAGTGGGGGAAGGAGAATGAGGGAAAGGGAACGGGGGAGAGGGAGTGGGGATGGAGGAAAGGGGAGTGGGGATGGAGGGAAGGAGAACGAGGGATGGAGGGAAAGGGGAAGGAGAACGAGGGACAGGGGGAGTAGGGGAAGGAGAACGAGGGACGGGAATAGGGAAGGAGAACGAGGGACGGGGAGTAGGGGAAGGAGAACGAGGGACAGGGGAGTGGGGACGGGGAACGAGGGGAGTGGGGACGGGGAACGAGGGGAGTGGGGAACGGGGAGGGGGAGTGGGGAACGGGGGGAGAGGGAGTGGAGGGAGTGGGGAACGAGGGACGGGAGTAGGGGAAGGCGAACGAGGACGGGGAGTAGGGGAAGGCGAACGAGGGAAAGGGAGCGGGGATGGAGGAGAACGAGGGACGGGAGTAGGGAAGGAGAACGAGGGAAAGGAGCGAGGGATGGAGGAGAACGAGGGAAGGGAGCGGGGATGGAGGAGAACGAGGGAAAGGGAGCGGGGATGGAGGAGAACGAGGGAAAGGGAGCGGGGATGGAGGAGAACGAGGGAAAGGGAGCGGGGATGGAGGAGAACGAGGGAAAGGGAGCGGGGATGGAGGAGAACGGGGAAAGGAGCGGGGATGGAGAACGGAGGAGAACGAGGGGAAGGGAGCGGGGGATGGAGGAGAACGAGGGAAGGGAGTGGGGATGGAGGAGAACGGAGGAGAACGCGGGGATGGAGGAGAACGCGGGGATGGAGAACGGAGGAGAACGAGGGAAAGGGAGTGGGGAAGGAGAATGAGGGAAAGGGAGTGGGGAAGGAGAACGAGGGAAAGGGAGTGGGGAAGGAGAATGAGGGAAAGGGAGCGGGGGAAGGAGAATGAGGGAAAGGGAACGGGGGAGAGGGAGTGGGGGATGGAGGAAAGGGGGAGTGGGGGATGGAGGGAAAGGGGAAGGAGAACGAGGGATGGAGGGAAAGTGGAAGGAGAACGAGGGACGGGGAGTAGGGGAAGGAGAACGAGGGACGGGGAGTAGGGGAAGGAGAACGAGGGACAGGGGGAGTAGGGGAAGGAGAACGAGGGACAGGGGGAGTAGGGGAAGGAGAACGAGGGGGAGTGGGGAAGGAGAACGAGGGAAAGGAGAACGAGGGGAAGGGAGCGGGGGATGGAGGAAGGAGCGGGGAACGAGGGAAGGGAGCGGGCGTGGGGTGGAGGAGAAGGAGCGGGCGTGGGGTGGAGGAGAACGAGGGAAAGGGAGTGGAGGAGGAGGAGGGGGAGCGGGGAACGAGGGAAGGGAGCGGGGGGTGGAGGAGAACGAGGGAAAGGGAGTGGGAGGAGGAGGGAAAGGGGAGCTGGGGGTGGAGGGAAAGGGGAGCTGGGGTGGAGGAGGGTGGGGGAGCGGGGGTGGAGGAGAATGAGGGAAAGGGGGTGGAGGAGAACGAGGGAAAGGGGGATGGAGAAGGAGAACAAGTGAGAGGGGGATGGAGGAGAACGAGGGAAAGGAATGGAGAGATTTTTTTTCACAAGAGAAACTGACCCCAGTCTAGAGAGTGAGTGGTTGAGTTGACATGCTCTGCTCACCACAAGCTCATTTTCACTCTCCTTCCCTCCACACCTCTCTCCGTCCTGCTATTTGGTAAAGGAGAGCAGTGGAAATCGCTCCCCCTGAACCTGTGAAATATTTTAATGGCACGTCAGGACCGATTGTCACAGGGCTTACACACTGAGGGGGTCGGAAGGTGGGAGGAATGCAACGGCCGGGGGCTGTGTGTGCGCGTGACTGGCACGTTGGCGGTGACTGAATAAATAATGTCACTTCTTTTTTAATGTTGTCTCCAACATCCGCTAGAGTAAAGAACGGGGCTGGACATCACTTGGAGACACATGGAGATGGCCTTAGCTATGGATTTGTGGAAGACACACAATAGAAAGACAAATAAAAAGAGTTTACATGAGTTCAGGAGGCTGTGAATCAGAAACATATTAATCTTCTGCTGATCATAGCGCCCAGCTAAATAGTCTCTTTCATGCTAAACCCACTGCTGTAATACCTAGACCAGGGATCATCAACTAGATTCAGCCGGGGGACGATTTTCTTAAGTGGATGGTTGGGTGTGCAGGAACATAATTACAAATCATTTGTAGACTGCAAATTGACCGCAAGAAGCCCAAACAGGTATGTTTAACCAAACATAATCATTTTAAACCTTACTTACATTTGTATACGATCATATCTCTATTATGCGTGAGAATACTTGGGAACAGATTTCTTAAGTTAAAATCCTGGTGTCCAACAATGAACATTTGATTTTTATTTATTTATTATTAGATTTTTTTTTTTTGCTCAGAAAACTTGGTGGGCCAAATAAAATTTGTGGGCCAAATAAAATTTGTAGACCCTATCATTACATTACATGGACAATGGGTCTGAGCTGCTGGTATGGTGTTGGTGGCTAAAATACACTGTTTAAACGTTGTCCCATTCATTCCCCGCCTTACATAAACGGTGGTTTCATACCAAATTGGTTTGGAGCGTTTTTTTCTCAGAACTCTGGTGATTTTCCGTCCCAATCTACCCCTTTCGGTTCGTTAGGACTGATGTAGACACTATCTGCATTCGGGAGCACACTAAACGCACTGTGGTCTCGGTCCGATTCCATTCATACAGAGCTGTGGTTCGCTGCAGGTGAGAGGGCAGTCTGGACCAAACACAGGAAAATAACCAGATGCACGCAGTAGTATTGGTTGGTTGACTGCAAGCATTTGATGAAATGCACACTACCAAAACTTAATATCTCTGACACATTATTTGAGTAGCAGCATTGCAGTTATGAGCTCATCCGATGCAGATTAGGGGAGACGGGGGCAGTTCCAGGGATATAGGCTACTGAACATAGCCTATTCACATCATAGTTAGAGCGGATATTGCGCTGTTTCCTCACGCATGTTGTTGGAAGACCAAAGCGAAAGTAATATGAAGTTTGGGACACAAGTTATGCTTCTTGATAGTCATTGATGGATTTAACATGAGCATTTTTCTCCAAAGAACAAATTACTTGCATGAATACGCAGCTTTTAGGCATTTTAGTTCGTTGACATTTGGCAATGTGAAACCAACCGGACCAAATGGAAAAAAATGACAATGTAACAAATAATCAAACTCTGCGAACTATAGCTCAGAACTGTGTGTGAAAACGCCCTCAGTGAAGCTGTTGACAGTGAGACCAGTCCTCACTGTTACCCACAGAGGCATTGTGGTACAAACCAAATACACGTGCTACCAATTATACCTACAACCCCCCCACTCCCTGCCAAGACCTCTATAGGCCCTTCGCGTGTGGGCCTGAATAGCCCCTCTTATGCTCTAATAGAACATATTTCATGGGGATCCTATCTCACCTGGTAGAACAGGCTGACAATGGAAGGTGATTAATTGGCTCTTTGAGGAGAGGGGGGGGCTAAAAAGCAAAAGCAATAGGGGTGGGCATCCTAATGTGATGTTTAAAAGGACATTTAATGGTGGATTTAGTAGATAAAAAGAGCCTGTCGTTCACTTCACTATGGAAAAAGACCTCGGAGTTCACGCTTCAAAAAAATAACAATGGACAACTGACGTTTGCCATTTCAGAACCCACACATTTTTAAGTATTTCAAATAAATGGAGAAAGTTAAATAGATTTTATGGTAATACTTCTATAGAGTATCTTTCTCTTAGTGAAGGTCTTTGAAATGTTTCATCTGGTATAGAGAAGAAATGGAAAGAGTAGTTGTTTCCAGAGCAAATGAAAAGAATGCAGGTTTTCAAGTGGGACTGGAGTAGTGTGCTGCACTTCAATGAAGTGCGCGCTTGTCTGTTGTAGTGGACTGTACTATACTTGATACAGAAATGAATATCATACCTCTATTGAAATCAGTGATCTGAAGAAACCTCATTGACCCCATCTGCTTTCTATGATATTGCATTTTATATAAACATTGGAGCACAAAAGAAGTGTACACACACTCCTTGCTGTGTAGCAACTGCATGTAGTTCGTATGGGGCTCCCGAGTGGCGCAGCGGTCTCAGTGCTAGTGGTGTCACTACAGACCCTGGTTAGATTCCAGGATTAACAATCGGCCGTGATTCGGAGTCCCATAGGGCGGCACACATTTGGCCCAGCGTCGTCCGAGTTAAGGTTTGGCCGGGGTAGGCCGTCATTGTAAATAAGAATTTGGCCAGCCAAATGACTGCGGTCTCTGTAATAAACGCTTGACTAGCAATACAATTTTTTTTTAAGATGCACATTTTATCCTCTCCTTCGGTCCTGACTGCATGTGGTGCCATAGAAATAGAATGCATAGGGCAACCCGATTTAAAGTCAAGGATGGCGTAGTGGGTGGACTGGAAGCCATTGTGAGTGTACCCATAGGAGCAAAGCATCAATTAACATCATTTGAATGAACATTCTTAGAAATTATTCTATCACAATACCAGGCAGCCATTGCTGGTGTACCCATGAGTTTACCAGTCAAATTGCCGCTGTTAGAGGTTACAAGCTTGTTCTATTCATTACATTTCTATATGGGCTGCTGCTGCGTTGTGGGCGTTGCCTAGGTAAGCGAAGACTCGTTTGCTAGTTTCTTGTTTCAGCAACAGTTTCAGCGTGTTAAGAGTCCATGTTACCGCAGAAATTGACTAAACTACATGGATGCCCAGCTGTCCCATCTTGAGTCAGCTGTTCGTAAAAAAAATATATATATATATACACTGCTCAAAAAAATAAAGGGAACACTAAAATAACACATCATAGATCTGAATGAATGAAATAATCTTGTTAAATACTTTTTTCTTTACATAGTTGAATGTGCTGACAACAAAATCACACAAAAATTATCAATGGAAATCAAATTTATCAACCCATGGAGGTCTGGATTTGGAGTCACACTCAAAATTAAAGTGGAAAACCACACTACAGCCTGATCCAACTTTGATGTAATGTCCTTAAAACAAGTCAAAATGAGGCTCAGTAGTGTGTGTGGCCTCCACGTGCCTGAATGACCTCCCTACAACGCCTGTGTGTGTGTTTACGTCTGAGCTGGGGTGTGTGTGTGTGTGTGTGTGTGTTTACGTCTGAGCTGGGGTGTGTGTGTGTGTGTGTGTGTGTGTTTACGTCTGAGCTGGGGTGTGTGTGTGTGTGTTTACGTCTGAGCTGGGGTGTGTGTGTGTGTTTACGTCTGAGCTGGGGTGTGTGTGTGTGTGTTTACGTCTGAGCTGGGGTGTGTGTGTGTGTGTGTTTACGTCTGAGCTGGGGTGTGTGTGTTTACGTCTGAGCTGGGGTGTGTGTGTGTTTACGTCTGAGCTGGGGTGTGTGTGTGTGTTACGTCTGAGCTGGGGTGTGTGTGTGTGTTTACGTCTGAGCTGGGGGGTGTGTGTGTGTGTTTACGTCCTGAGCTGGGGTGTGTGTGTGTGTTTACGCCTGAGCTGGGGGTGTGTGTGTGTTTACGCCTGAGCTGGGGTGTGTGTGTGTTCGCCTGAGCTGGGGTGTGTGTGTGTTTACGTCTGAGCTGGGGTGTGTGTGTGTTTACGTCTGAGCTGGGTGGTGTGTGTGTTTACGTCTGAGCTGGGGTGTGTGTGTGTGTGTGTTTACGTCTGAGCTGGGGTGTGTGTGTGTGTGTGTGTTTACGTCTGAGCTGGGGTGTGTGTGTGTTACGCCTGAGCTGGGGGTGTGTGTGTTTACGTCTGAGCTGGGGTGTGTGTGTGTGTTTACGCCTGAGCTGGGGTGTGTGTGTGTGTTTACGTCTGAGCTGGGGTGTGTGTGTGTGTGTTTACGTCTGAGCTGGGGTGTGTGTGTGTGTGTTTACGTCTGAGCTGGGGGTGTGTGTGTGTTTACGTCTGAGCTGGGGTGTGTGTGTTTACGTCTGAGCTGGGGTGTGTGTGTTTACATCTGAGCTGGAGTGTGTTTACATCTGAGCTGGAGTGTGTGTGTGCGTGTGTGTTTACATCTGAGCTGGAGTGTGGGTGTGTGTTTACATCTGAGCTGGAGTGGGTGTGAGTGTGTGTTTACATCTGAGCTGGGATTTGTGTTCATCTGATAGGGTTGCACATTTGGGGAATATTTAGAGGTGGAAGCTTTCTATGGGAATTAATATTAATACTGTTTTAAATATAGATGTTTTTTGCATTGGATATATGGAGACAGAAAGGAACAATCTTTTACCTTATCATAGTAGACATAATTGCAAATGATTAAAACTTAAAACAATTTAGTTACGAATTGAACTTTAATTAAATGAGTTGACTCTTCACATGGGATGATTTCACTGAACAAAATAAATATACTTTTGAATGATCCCCAATGATCATCACATCTCCCAAAAACATTTTCAACATGTAAAAGGATTGTCTAGAAACTAAAGCTTTGGTTGTCTTCCTCTCAGGCTTCCATGTCTTCTCCCTGGACCTCCTCAATGTCCACCTCTTGAACATCAGACTCATCTTCATTGTCACTTTCCAACCCTTTTGAGGATGGCTCGTCAGGCTCAAAAAGCCTCAAATTTGCCCAGATGGCCACCAATTTTTCAACCCTTGTATTGGTCAGCCTGTTGCATGCCAGACTGCCAAGAACATTGCCCTCATCCAGGCCACGGTGGCGAGACACAGTAGTGATGGCACCATAGGCCTTGTTGATCTCTGCACCAGACAGGATGCTCTTGCCAGCATACTTGGGGTCCAACATGTACGCTGCGGCGTGTATGGGCTTCAGGCAGAAGTCTTCACGCTTTTTGATGTATTTCAGATCTGCAGTTTCCTCTGCTTGGAGCAACAGTGAAGTGGGCAGGGCAGTACGGATTTCTTCTTACATCTGCAAGCAGAGTCTGAACATCAGACAGGATGGCATTATCTCCCTCAACCCGTGCAATGGCTACTGCTATAGGTTTCAGGCTGCTTACCACTCTCCCAAAATACATCATCCATGAGGATCCTCTTGATGGGGCTGTCCATATCGGCAGACTGTGATATGGCCATTTCTTGGAGAGACTCCTTCCCTTCAGGAGACTGTCAAACATGATGACAACACCACCCCAACGGGTGTTGCTGGGCAGCTTCAATGTGGTGCTCTTATTCTTTTCACTTTGCTTGGTGAGGTAGATTGCTGTTATAACTTGATGACCCTTCACATACCTAACCATTTCTTTGGCTCTCTTGTAGATTGTTTCCATTGTTTTCAGTGCCATGATGTCTTTGAGGAGCAGATTCAATGCATGAGCAGCACAGCCAATGGGTGTGATGTGAGGGTAGAACTCCCTCACTTTAGACCAAGCAGTCTTCATGTTCGCAGCATTGCCTGTCACCAGTGCAAATACCTTCGGTGGTCCAAGGTCATTGATGACTACCTTCGGCTCATCTGCAATGTAGAGACCGGTGTGTCTGTTCATTGTCTGTGCTCTTGTAGAATACTGGTTGAGGGGTAGCAATGATGTAGTTAATTATTCCTTGCCCACCAACATTCGACCACCCGTCAGAGATTATCTGCTTTCTCTATGATTTGCTTGACCTTCACTTGAACTCTGCATCCAGCAAATGAGTAGATAAAGCATGTCTGGTTGGAGGGGTGTATGCTGGGCAAAGAACATTCATAAATCTCTTCCAATACACATTGCCTGTGAGCATCAGAGGTGAACCAGTTGGATACACACCTCGAGCAAGACATTCATCAACATTTATCTGTCCATGTTCCTCCATTGACTTAAAAAAAACTTCAGATTCCAGGAGGACCATGAGCTGCTATCAATAAGGTGTCTGATTCATAATTTTCACCTCGAATAGAAGTAGAGGGACTTTTGTTGCTTGTTGTGAGCGCTGAGGGAACTTTATGCACTTGGCCAGATGATTCTTCACACATGATTTGGCACAGTATTTGCAAATGTACACAGCTTTTCCTTCTACATTAGCTGCAGTGAAATGTCTCCACACATCAGATAATGCCCGTGGCATTTTCCTGTAAAGATGAGAAAAAAATGAGTTAAAAAAAAGCTAATATTATTCGATGTACAGATAAATAGTTAAGCAGTTAGATTAAACAACTCCTTTAAGATAAATGTTTTATAATGAAACGTATGGAAACATGTGAATTAACACTCCTCAGTTAGCAGGCTCAAGCAAGCTAAAACCCACATGGTAGCAAAGACTAACTAGCAGAAATTGTTAACAAGTTAGAAATTATTTAAACACACTTTGCTGTAGGCTACTATTTACTAGTTAACAAAAAAATCATGTATGTAATATAAAATATTTTCACCCCACACAGTATTGTAATCAAAACTTACCAGAAAGTATGTAGTCCTTGGCTCAGACAGTGTGGTAGTGTGGGCTCAATATCATCTCATTAGTCTGCAAGATCTTGAGAATCAGCTGTACATGTGATGAAAGATGTGATGGACTGTGCATGCAGAGGGTTGCAATTCCATTGAATAGGGGATAGTTTAACCAAAATATGCTACAGGACCTAGAATTGCCTTGTGTATCCCACAAAAAAGGTTCACTGTTATAAGCTAACTTTTTTGATGAATTTAAGCAAAATTCCCAATATTCCCGGGCTTAACTTCCCATGGAAAGAGAATGAGCGAGACGAGGGTAGTGACAGCGGAGGGCCAGGGGGAGTGACAGCTGAGACTCTTCTCAGGTGTGTAGGTGTACCGTTCTCTGCTGCCTGTCATTAGTGCTCACGTTCATGCATGTGTCGTTCACAGGGGTCACATCTCACACACAGCTTCTTGTTCACAGCTGTTCCATAGCCACTTAGCTGCGCTCTGAGTCACTTAGATGATTGAATACCCCTCTGTCACACACACACACACACATCACTCTGCACTTCAGCACTGTACTCAGCTAAAAACATGTTATATAGAAACTACATGGGCTACAGCCTAGTTACCCAGACTAATTTTCTTTCTTTGCACATTAAATACCAGTGGTTTATAATGAGTCTTGTGTGTTCATATTTGCCATTGGTGTTGCCAGAGACAGACATGAAAGTAGTCTGTGGCTGGTAGCACAGTCTCTCATATTTGGGATTGTTTATTAGTTGCTAATCTAACAGTTACTTGAGGCTTCCAAGAGTTCTATCGCCTCACTGCTGTAGATTATTTTCTCCCTTCTCTAAATAGTCAATTGACTCTCTCCTTCCCCTCTCCCATCCCCCACCGCTTTGTCTCCCCGCATCTCCCCCATCTCTTCTCTCTCTCTCCTGCAGCATGTATCAGAGTTGTTAGCGGTGGTGCGTCTTCCCTTCATCCACCCGTCTTACCTGCTGAACGTTGTGGATAACGAGGATTTAATAAAGACGTCGGAGGCGTGTCGAGACCTGGTCAACGAGGCCAAGAGATATCACATGTTACCTCACGCCAGACAGGAGATGCAGACTCCTAGGACACGACCACGGCTATCTGCAGGTAGGTGCTCGCACACACACACACACACTTTAAATACTTTATTTGAATCCACAAATCGCATTGCAGTCGAAGGATTTTAACATTTCATAGGTCATGGATATATGGTTACAGAAAGCACCTTCTCCATACAGCTGTTTGACAGCTGACACGGAGCAGTACCTTGCTAGCTGCTTTGCATTTGTCCTATGCAGGCCTGCAGTCTGAAGGCCACACACTGAGACTTCAAAATATCTGCAATCACAAGTTTGCACTGATAACCAACGCTGTTCAGGCATGACACGAAGGGCTGGTATTTCAGGAACTTGTCAGAAAAGGCCTGCTCCATGTAGGAGTCAAAAGAGCAGCCCACTTCCAAAATGATCTCTTCCCTCCAGCCTCCCCCCCCACAACAATATCTGGCAGATTTGGTATTAGAGCTGGGCGATATGTCTAAAATATCATATTGCAATATTTTTCACATTTTTGACTGCATTTTGTTTTTAGTAATGAAAGTTCTAAATATGCTTTTACTATAAATATTCATACTTCAGGACTTTAAGCTTGGCATCACATATATTGTAAGTGATTTCAATGGGCTTTCTCTATTCTAATTGTTTTGTTGTTCAATCTAACTTCAACCCGAAATCATTTTAAACATTTTCATATATTTCTGCATTTCCTGCACTTTTGTTGTAATTTCCACACTGCCACATAGGGCTGCATAATAGATATTGGCAAACATTCTAGGCCTAGTATATTGGTGTTGCAATTATTGAAATAGAATGATTATTGTACTTCAATAGTTGGATTATAGTGGGCAGCTTGAATATGTTGTTTGACATGATGACAAATTAATAAGCCAAGCCAGGGACGAATCATTGTGACTGGGCAGGAACCAAAGTGCTGGTCATTTTTTCCAAAGGGGAATTTACATGAGATGTTTTTACATGTAGCCAGCTAGTTAGCTCTCTAGCTAACATATTCATGCTTATTCTATTCCCCTCTGATTTTAGAAGATACCGTTGTAGGAACAACATGCTGATCTAGGCCTACACCAGCACTGGTATCAGGCTGTATTAGCTAGCTACGTTTGCTCTGACTGATTTACATTTAGCTAGTTGACTAGCGATTAGCATTAGCTAAAATAAGGTATACAAAAACATGAACATTAAACCAGCCTCCTCTGACGAGAATGCTTGTGACTATGCACTGCTGGTGGTACTGTCTCTCACCAGCTATCACGTCGACGAGGCGTTCTTGTCTAGCTATGTATGTCTATGAATGGCAACCATTAGCAACATGTGAATCGGACTCGATTACATGCGACTCTCACACACAAACATGCATGCCAGGACATGCAATGGAGAAGGAGCAATGAAGAGGAACTGAATTGATATTTGTGCCAGGAGAAGGAAGAGAAGAGAAACATTTTACACAATATTAATTTATTTGGATCGCATTAAAAAATATGCATGTATTGGTTTCCCAACATCAAACAAATAGTTTGGGTTGTGTGTGAGAGCCAAGCACAGACCTTGTTACTATGAAATCTTTGGATGGCTTACCATAAGTGTTAAGGAACTTTTACAGTAGGCCCACCACATAAACATCTATTAGGGCATTCTAAACACCAACTGCTGTCCAGACATTTCTCTTATTCCAGCCAGCCAACTATTCACTTCACTTCCAACCATTCAGGCAGTCCCATTCAATTTGTTTACATCATTAAATCAGATATTTATGGAAATAAGTAGCCCTGGATGGACGAAAAGTAAATTGCTTTTGGCCGTTAGATTTTCCTGCCGTTCTGCCACGTCTCTCTCTGGTCCCCCCTCAATAAAGAGCTGTCTAATTACTGTGTGTGTGTGTGTGGTGTGTGTGTGTGGCGTGAGTGCCTGCGTGAAACTTATTAGAGCTTAACACTGACACAAGGAATAACACATTTTCTGCTTGGTGGAGTTAAGGTAATTGCTAAACAAATGTCACTTTGTGGTGTGGACAGTTTACAAGCCTGCCTTCTCCATTCTGTGCAAGGTGTGCACACACTCATCGGTAAGCTGAAAGTAAATGATGGTAGTTTAATGGTTTGTGTGTTTAATTGCAGAGTGGTGTTAACTACTAGCCAATGAAAGTAGTATTCGTCTGACTTTGTTAAAAAAAAAAAACTCATCTGAGGTCAGAACTGTCTCCAAGAATGCCTCCCAAATGGATCCCTTGTCTATGCGTGCCCTGGTGAAAGTAGTGCACTATATAAGGAATGGGGTGCCATTTGGGAACGCAGCCCAGAATGTAGTGTTCTGGTCAGGCTTGGCCCCTGGTTAGTGTGTGATTGAGTATGGTGTTTGACTGGCCATCTGGTCATCTGTCTGACTGGGTCTGAGATGCACAGCAGGGCCAGGTCAGATGGACAGGGAGCCTGGGAGAGGCTGCCCTCGAGATAAAGGTCACTTACACCTAATGGTGAAGAGTACATTTTGGTTTTTGCATAGCTGATTCAAATAACCAACTCACCATCAAGCTTTGATTATTTGAATGAGCTGTGCAAAATCCAAAACATGCACCCAAGGAGGGGCCACAGGACCAAGTTTGGAAACCCTGCTCTAGATAAAGATCACTTACTGCTGATGGTGAACAGGAGAAGGAGGAAGAGATAGTGGATGGGGAAAGAGATGGAGGGAGATGTAGAGAATTGAGGTAATGTGGTGTCGGAGCTTATGCACACGGCGGGTGTAAATGTGAGCACGTATAAGACGGCGCACCACCTGAGCTGGTAAATGTGAGAACGTATAGACGGAGCACCACCTGAGCTGGTAAATGTGAGCACGTATAGACGGAGCACCACCTGAGCTGGTAAATGTGAGAACGTATAGACGGAGCACCACCTGAGCTGGTAAATGTGAGCACGTATAGACGGAGCACCACCTGAGCTGGTAAATGTGAGAACGTATAGACGGAGCACCACTTGAGCTGGTAAATGTGAGAACGATAGACGGAGCACCACCTGAGCTGGTAAATGTGAGCACGTATAGACGGAGCACCACCTGAGCTGGTAAATGTGAGAACGATAGACGGAGCACCACCTGAGCTGGTAAATGTGAGAACGTATAGACTGAGCACCACCTGAGCTGGTAAATGTGAGCACGTATAGACTGAGCACCACCTGAGCTGGTAAATGTGAGCACGTATAGACGGAGCACCACCTGAGCTGGTAAATGTGAGCACGTATAGACGGAGCACCACCTGAGCTGGTAAATGTGAGCACGATAGACGGAGCACCACCTGAGCTGGTAAATGTGAGAACGTATAGACGGAGCACCACCTGAGCTGGTAAATGTGAGAACGTATAGACTGAGCACCACCTGAGCTGGTAAATGTGAGCACGTATAGACGGAGCACCACCTGAGCTGGTAAATGTGAGCACGTATAGACGGAGCACCACCTGAGCTGGTAAATGTGAGCACGTATAGACGGAGCACCACCTGAGCTGGTAAATGTGAGCACGTATAGACGGAGCACCACCTGCGCTGGGAAGATAAGTCTCAAGCGGAAAAATAAAGAGAAACGGAGTGATGTCATCTGTGAAACCCTTCTTGCCGTGCGCAATCAGTGTCCCTAGACCTATCTCCCTGCCAGCTGTCTCAGCAGGAGACCACCACCTACTCTCTCATCCCCCGTTCCTCTTCCCCCTCTACTTCCCCTCTTTTACGTCACCTCCTCCTGATCCCTTTTCCCTTAATTTTCCTCCTCTTCCTCTTTAACCACTTCTTCAACCCCCTCTTCTATCTCCTCCTCTCTCGACCACATCAGGTCACGTCACTGTCTGATACACCTGCTAAAGAATCATGATATAAACTCTGCTGTAAAAGATGGCCTACCTAATCCGCCTCTGTGTGCTTATGGGAGTTTAGTACAGTGTTGACTCTCATAATGACCCACTCACACATCATTCAGGTGACTCTCGCTAATTGGAGACCGTATTTGCGTGTTATCTTTCATTAGATATTCTGAGGAACTGAGGGATTACATTCTGAATTACATCAGAAGCTAGTGCTGTGCTGAAAGTTCATTGTGTGGATTGCATTACAAACACACACACACGCGCGTCAGGCCCCTTCCTCACAGCAATGCTCAATGTATCCCCAGTAAGGAAAGGCTATAGCCACTGTTAACTTAGCTCAGCCAAGTGTACTAACAGAAATGAGCTGTAATGACACACACTACACACAGCAGTGCTTGGGCCAAGCTATATTTACATTATCTACGCACGCCACAGTGATGCCCTACCACAAGCAGACATATATACAGGTTCGAGCAGGAGGGAGGTCTGAAATAAAAATCTTACCTCTGTGACCATTTGCACTGATCAAGTTCACCTGCAGCAAGCCCCGCATCTACACAAGAAATGATGAAACCCACACAGACACAGCACCAGCGAGAGAGCCCACAAACTGCATAGCAGCAGGCCTGAAGGGGTCAAGCACAGACTTATATCACGGTTTAGACTCCCGTAGCTCCAGTCATGGGTTTGAGGCCTTATGGTGCGTTTGGTTGAAGAGGCCAGCGGCTGTGTTGAACTGTAGTAGACCTCCAGGTGAGCCTGATGAATCAGTAGTCAAATAGTCAACATCTTCAAATGCACCAACACACTCAATTGGAAATGTAGCTAAAGGGTGAATATAAAGCAGGGATGGCCAACCCTCCGCCTGGAAAGAGATTTAGCTAAAGGGTGAATATAAACTAGGGATGGCCAACCCTCCGCCTGGAAAGAGATTTAGCTAAAGGGTGAATATAAACCAGGGATGGCCAACCCTCCGCCTGGAAAGAGATTCAGCTGGCTGGTGTGTTTACGGACATATTTAATCGCTCCCGATCCCAGTCTGTTGTCCCTATTATCAAGATGGCTACCATTGTTCCTGTATCCAAGAAGGCAAAGATAACTGAACTAAATGACTACCGTCCCGTAGCACTCACTTCTGTCATCATGAAGTGCTTTGAGAGGCTAGTCAAGGATCATATCACCGCCACTTTACCGGCCACCCTCAACCCACTTCAGTTTGCATACCGCCCCAACAGGTCCGCAGATGACGCAATCGCCATCACACTGCCTTATCCCATCTAGACAAAAATCATATCTATGTATGAATGCTGTTCATTGACTACAGCTCAGCATTCAACACCATATTACCCTCCAAGCTCATCATCAAGCTGGAGGCTCTGGGTCTCAACCCATCCCTGTGCAACTGGGTACTGGACTTTCTGACAGGCCGCCCCCAGGTGGTAAGGTAGGAAACGTCTCCACTTCGCTGACCCTCAACACTGGGGCACCACAAGGGTGTGTGCTCAGCCCTCTCCTGTACTCCCTGTTCACCCACGACTGTGTGGCCATGCACGCCTCCAACTCAATCATCAAGTTTGCAGACGACACAACAGTAGTGGGCTTGATCACCAACAGCGAGACAGCCTGCAGGGAGGAGGTGAGGGGACTTGGAGTATGGTGTCAGGAAAACAACCTCTCACTCAACATCAACAAAACAAAGGAGATGATTGTGGACTTCAGGATACAGCAGAGGGCGCATCCCCCTATCCACATCGAAAGGACAGCAGTGGAGAAGGTAGAAAGTTTTAAGTTCCTCTGCGAACACATCAGACAAACTGAAATGGTCCACCCACACAGACAGTGTGGTGAAGGCGCAACAGCACCTAATTTGCCTTGTCACCCAAAACCCTGACAAACTTTTACAGATGCACAATCAAGAGCATCCTTGTCGGGCTGTATCACAGCCTGGTGCTTCGTCTTAAGCACAGCCCTAATTCACACACTGACTTGACTAGAGCCCTGTTTCAGCCAATATAACACACTTAAGACGAGTCTTTTAAGAAATGTAGCTAGATAGCTAGCTAGGCAAACAATGAATCCCAACGCATGATGTAACGTTAGCTAGCTAACAGTACACTTTAACTTGAAATACATATACTTTGTCAAAATTAGAGTGGAGTCTTTTGTTAAGACATGTAGCTAGCTAGCTAAACAATGGACCATAATCACAACTCATGACGTTGCTACCCTGCATGAATCTGCAGGTAGCTAACCAACCCGGTTCTATGGCTATAACTAGTCAAGCAAATGTCTGAGATAGCTACTAAGAATAAGATCATACATTAGCTAGCGACCCAGCCAGCTAACGTTACCTAGCTAACGGTACACTTGAAATGAAACTACTTTCTGTCAAAAATAGAAACGTGTAATATCTGAAAATCTTATATACATCATGGTTGGATGCGTCCCCTGTCTGATGCCATGCATGGTTGCCTTTGTTTGACGATGTAATTCAGACTGGTGTTTTCTCCTTATCTATCATACTCGAATTCCACTGATTTCAAAACTCGGTCCTCCAGAAAATGAAGAGCATAGACATAACGTTAGCTAGTGAGCCAGACAGCTAACATTAGCTAGCTAACAGTACACTTTAACTTGACATTAGGTTTATGCAGTTTTACTACGCGATACATTTTTGTTTTGTTTTAAAGCCGCATTTGACACGATTACCTAAACATACTGACCAGCTCCAATAGACAGACTAGGGCTATAAGGTAGACCAATCCAAACTCATCTCTCAGCATGTCCAGCCCACTCATTATCTCAGCCAATCATGGCTAGTGGGAAGGTTGCCCATCCTTTTTCTGTGGCTAAACATACTGGGCTCGTAATTTAACAATTGTATTTGTATTTACAGATGGCATACAAGTTTGATATTAAGGCGCATGAAAGTTCACTAGTACGCTGCCCAAAAACTATTTTTTTACATTCAAACAGCTCTCCTGTTAAGTCGTGACTTGCGAAATACGCCTAATTTCCTGAATCGGGTCACATTTGTGTGAAAGCGTGTGTGGGCGGGCGTGCATGTTTGTGTGTGTGTAAGTGTCCAGTGCCTGGTTTGAGTGATTATTCAGGCTGGTTTGTTTTAAAGAACCAATGTAGCGTGAGATTACTCTGTGTTACTCTAAAGAGGAATGCAGCATGGTCCGCACTGCTTGAGAATGGCTGAGTCTCACACACACACACACACACACACACACACACACACACAATAAAGCCAAAACTTCCAAATTTGTTTCAGCATATCATAATCTCTTTCCTTGTAATGTGAAAGATGTAGTAGAGCGCCAAATAGAAGATTGAGGTGGAGATGTTTGTTTCTCGGGTCTTATTGGTGAAATGTTGAACAAATACATAAATATCACATCATACATTAAAGTGGTAGTGTGACCTCTGGTGTAAATATGTCCAGTGAATATTAAACACATGGCTGTTGGCATGACGGCACAGCGTTCTGACCACTTACCAGAGAATCAAGTTAAGCCATGGTGTTGCATGGAGGAGGGGATACTGGCTGGCTGACTGACTTAGCTCAGTGTTTGCCCACACCACACATACATGCACTCAGACCAAATCTTCACATGCAATGATTTTCACATTAGCAGTCTGGATGAGTGTGAGATTGTATGAATCTGAAGCTGTGGTAGTCTTAGGTAGGTCACATTTGGCATGTACTGTGTTTTTCGACAGTGCGTGCAAGCGTGTGTGTGTGCTGGCAGAGTGCCTGCTAGTGCCGAGTCCCTGTCCCATTGTGACTGTCACTCAACCTGGCTAGAGTCCCCTCACAGCAGGCCACAAACACACACTAATACACACACCATGAGAATACCCTTAGAGCGCACACATTCACATTGACTCAACCGCACACTACCTGGTTCTATGCCAGAATACTCTCACAGCTGGGGCCACACACTCTGAGGCTCCTGGCCTCCCGATCCTCACCATACCAAATTACCCCCCTGGGAGAGAGACCATAAGGTTAGAGAGGGAGGAGGAGGAGAGGGAGCGGTTGGGTGGAGAGGAAATGGGGAGAGTGGGTCTTAGTGATAGACTGAGGTATGAGTGAGATTAAGGGGGGAAAAAGGGTCCAAGAAGACGAGGGAAATGGGAGACAACAAGATTGAAGTGAGTAAAGAAATATAAGAGATGGAGCTGTGGGAGAAGATGAAATAAAACTAAAACAGGAAGCAGGGCTGAGGTGAGGGGGATAGACCGAGAGAGCAGGGTTTAGCCATGGGCGTAAAAATAGGATGGGTCAGAGTAGGGAGTAGAACACGGAGAACGCAAAGAGGAGAGGTACAGACAGAGCTGTATTTTCTGTCCAATTGTGAAAGATATTTAGTCATAAGAAATACAATCTTAACCAAAATGATAAGATAAATGTGAACCTAAATGCTGTGTTTTGTCAGCCATGTTTTTATCCTCCTGTCACAACCTAAGTGAAAAAGTGTCATTAATATGTGACTTTTTGTTCTGTTCTGGCTTTTCCATACCGTTACTAGTCATTACTATGCCTTTTCTAGAAGTCAGGTTAACTTGTTAGGGAGTGGCAGCTGAGGGGTCGGTTTTGGAGAGCCTGGCGTGCCCAAAGTAAAATGCCTCCCATTCAGGCCCAGAAAATAGGATATGCACATATTTGGTACCATTGGATAGGAAACACTCTGAATTTTCCAAAACTGTTAACCATTTGTCTGTGAGTAAAACAGAGCATATAGCAGGCTTAAACCCCGAGGAATTTCTGTCCTGGAAAAAGTGATTTTGACACATTGCTCATTTGGGAACCCCTCCCTCATGAAAATGACCATATAAGGGCAAATGAATGCAGTACCCATCGCTTCCTTTAGATGTCAACAGCCTCGAGACAGTGTAAGTTTTCATTTTGGATGAATTAGACCAGAGAAGAAGAGCAAACCAGGAAGTGTATCTTTTATGTCAACAGTACCCAGCTACGCGCCCGACAAGTCGCGCTGTCTTTTTTACCGTCGTTATCGATCAGTTTATATTCCTGTTGATTTATAATAGTAAATATACGTAAAAGTGTTCCTAAGGATACATTTAAAACTGTTTGATTGTTCTTGGACAAGTTTATAGGTATAAGATGAACGAGTTCAAGCGTCACGCTTTCAATGGAGGAGTGGAAGCTGTCGTTTCTGATTATAACGCCTTGAACCAAATGGAGGATTTATGGATAAAATACATTACTTTTTCTAACAAAAGAACCATGGATTGTCTTCGTTGGACACTTAGGATGACCTCAGCAGAAGTTCTTCAACAGGTAATTGATTTGTTTTCGCTGTGAAATGTGTTATGTGTGTGCCATGATGGCTAATCGATTCATGGCTATGGGAAAAATATGTGAGGTGCTACCCTCAAACAATCAAATGTGCTGCTTTAGCCGTAAAGCCTTCTTGAAATCTGACAACGCTGTGATATTGCCAAGAAACAGAGCTTTTGATGAGTATGGAACACTTGTATATTGGTGGATGTTTAATAATTCAACTTTTGGATTTTGAATTTGGCGCCTTACATTTCACCTGGTAGTGTCGGGAGCAGCCTGCTAGCGCCCCAGTGATCCCTGAGAAGTTAAACCTAGTACCAGTATTAATTGTATTTTTACAATTCTCATTATTATTATATTTATTATTATTGGTTGTAATTGCTGTTAATATTATTAACGCTGAACATGATCATTATTTCTTTTTTACTAACAAGAAATATAGTCCTGTCTTATTGGACCATTGTTGTCATGCTTACTTTGACAATGTAAGGGTTTTGCTTTCCATGTCAATAAAGTAGATTGAATGACATCTAATTGAGAAAACGGGAGATAGAGGGACCATTTTGAACAGGGGATAGGGGAAACTGGACAGGTGCAGGAAATGTGTGTACAGGAAATAAAAGCTCCTCCCTGAGAGACATTTGTGTGTATAAGAACCTATGGTGTGTGGAGGAGGAACCCTTACTTAGTCCTGCTGTGATGTAAATGACAGGGAGTGTGTGTGTGAACAGCAGGGAGCATGCTGGTGTCAGGGGTAGGAGTCATTAGGAGGTAGTGGCTGTGGTGTGTGTGTTCTGCCGATTCTAGGCTCAGCGGGTGGGCAGCTAACCTGCCAGAGTTCTCGCCCTTCACTTCTTCTCCTTTCCTCTCATGGTCACAATACGGGAGAGAACACAAGCTGTCAGCATCTCAGTTATCTCTCCATCCCTCCATACATCCTTCCTTTTCCCCCACTGTTTCAGCAGCTGAATGACATCAGCCCCTGTGTGGGTCTGCTGTCAAGGAGAATGTACTGCGTGCGCGCACACACGTCTCTAGCAGCTATACCCGTGATGTAATCTGATGTGATCCACCACCGGCTGGATTCACCTTCAACCTGGCTCTCACAACCCCCAGAGGACGTTTTGGCTCCATGTGTGGATCTGCTACGTATGAACAGTTTCTAGTTACTCTACCAGAGGACATAGAGGGAGATATGGAGCTAGAGAGAGCCAAGGACAAAGACAGGTGTAGAAAGAGAGGTAGAGAGAAAAAACATTCCTTCAGTTTTTTTCTTTATTTTGAAGCCTTTTTTTACCTCCCTAACAAGCCGAGAAGTGTCTCTGTTTGACCTCTAAGAGCAGGGGACAGAGGTCAGGGGTCAAGAGGCATCCCACCTCCCATCCAGATGTCATGTTCACTAACAAAAACATTCTGCAAAAACATTCTGCAATTGCAAAACAAAAAGATGAGTCGCTTATCTAGGCAGTTACTCCACCATCTCTGGTGTATGCATAAACCTTCAGTTTGTTATAATGCATGATGATGTAGAGAGAACAAGGATCTAAACACACATGCATTCAACCAACACATTATGTATGTTTCTTGTGTATGTTCTTTGTCGAGATACATGGTTGGCATTTACCTCAGGACTGAGAATCACACATTCAGCATTATTGTACTGTATATGAGCAGTATGTCAGCTGAAGTTGTGCCTGTAGTTGATACCTGATGGTTGTACTGTTGCCACTCTGAATACCACTGCACTCAGCGGTAAATCTATTTTGATACTGCTCTCATCTCATATTCCTATATATTGTCACTATTCCTCTGCTTTAATAATCAGTGTTCATTCACCCATATCTTTGTAGTTACATTGGCACACACATTAATATTCGGTAAAGCTCTAGTACATTTGTGGCTCATTTTTGTAATTAAACTGCCCTCAATCTTTGGAAGAAGCAGTGCATGTTTCCATCCATCCTCTCCCAGTGTCAGCTGTGTGTCTGAGGCAGCATTTACCTCTTCTCTCTGCTCATCCCACTAAAGCCTTCTGTTCTCCTCTCCTTTTTTTATCAAAAGCTCTCGCTGTATTTTAACAGCTATGGAGAAAGACAGGAAAAGAGAAAATAAGGAAAGCTGGAGAGCAGCTTTAAGATGACCGCAGTGTTTAAAGGGATGGAAGGATGAAAAGGAGTGGTGGATGGTGGTTGTCAGGGGAACGAGGGAGGCGAAGGAGTATTGATCCAGGAAGATGAGCCAGCGGTTAGAATCCTAGCTATGGAATGATTGAGGAATATATATTTTTCCTTCTCTCTGGCTTTCTCCCTCCCTCCCTCTCTCTATCAAACTGCTGTTGAGGACTAAGAGGCCTGGAGATACATGTGGCAGACAGCCAGTGTGTTTGTGTTTTGGATCACTGGTGTTTTTATACAGCGTATGCTGCCACACACAAACACACACGCAACCACACACACTACACATCACGAGCATCTTTATACAGCGTATGCCAACAGGGTGTGTGAGATGAGGCACCAGTAGTGTACTGAACACCATGGTTGAGCACTTAACATGGAGAGAATACTTATACTGGCTGAGAGAGCTCTGATCAAAACAAACACACACACACACACACACACACACACACACACACACACACACACACACACACACACACACACACACACACACACAGGTGAATGGAGGTGCTGCTCTGAATTAGATGAGACCCAGAATTAAAATGCTGCTGTTTGCAGTGCTGCTGTTCTTGAATATCCACACATTGATTTAGTGTATTGATTTAGAAAGGGTTTGATGCCATGCTGTGAGTCTCACTAGCACAGAGAGAGAAGTGATGTGCATCTATGGGAATGGAGTAGAGAGGGCAGAAGAGGGGTGGGGGGGTAGAGAGTGGAATCAAAGTTTTTTCTGTGGCAATGGTGCCAGAGACTGAAAGAGGGCAAGGGAGGGAGAGCGAAAGAGAGGGATGGAGACAGGAGAGTTATCTGTTTGGGACTGGAGAGTAGAGTGCTGCTGCAGCCTAACAGATGGCAGAGAGAGCAGTCTAGATAATTGAGTTATATTTACCACTTTACACACTACACTTCCCTGCACCAAGAGGAAACTTTGTCAGTTTGCATTTTGTTTTTGCATATCCCTGAGAGGCTATTGAATTTGAAATAACAATAAACAAGGCCTGCAGGCTGCTAAATTGAGAAACATCTGAAGCCAAGTTTGGTGCCGTCTGTAGACTAATTAGAGCCATGTCCATCACCCAAAAGGAATTGTCCACAACCATAGTCCACAACCTTCCAAAATCCTGTTTAGTATGTGAGAAACCTGGGCTTCCCACTTCCGAGGCTACAATAACAGCCCATTTCTGAAACTGATTTGCCTGTGATCTATCACGTCATGTAGGATATTTCCCTCTTATTTATCCCCACACAAATGGACTAATTGTTTGTTACAAACATTGCTTGAACCCAACTATGTCACTAGTTCCTATGCTATCGCAGGATCCTATCACTATTTACATTTCATTGTAAATAAGTACCACCAGTTATTGCACCTGAACCTCTGACTCAGTCAACAGTTGCTGCTCCAAACCAACTAAATAGGCTGCCGGGCCCTTTTAACAGAAACACTGCTCTAACGCACTCACAAAACCAACAACCTCACCGTATGATAGGTTCTGTAAACACTTGTTTAACAAGTTTCTCTGTCCCCCCTTCTCTGTTCGTTCCTCCCTCCCTCTGTCCCTCTAGGTGTGGCAGAGGTGATAGTGTTAATCGGTGGTCGTCAGGCAATCAGTATGAACCAGCGCTCTCTGACGGCGGTGACATGTTTTAACCCTCAGAACAGTAAGTGGTTCCCATTGGCCAGCCTGCCCTTCTACGACAGAGAGTTCTTCAGCGTCATCTCAGCTGGGGACAACATCTACCTGTCAGGTAGGCTAACGACGTGGACTGTCAAACACATACAGTATATCTATATCTCTTTATCCATACATCCAGTGTAAAGTTTTAATATTAACATACTTCATATTATTGTTCCCCTATATTCCTCCAGAGGTCTCTGTTCTCTCCGTACTATATTCCTCCAGAGGTCTCTGTTCTCTGTTCTGTCCTATATTCCTCCAGAGGTCTCTGTTCTCTTCTCTACTATATTCGTCCAGAGGTCTCTGTTCTGTCCTATATTCCTCCAGAGGTCTCTGTTCTCTTCTCTACTATATTCGTCCAGAGGTCTCTGTTCTGTCCTATATTCCTCCAGAGGTCTCTGTTCTCTTCTCTGTACTATATTCCTCCAGAGGTCTCTGTTCTGTCCTATATTCCTCCAGAGGTCTCTGTTCTCTTCTCTGTACTATATTCCTCCAGAGGTCTCTGTTCTTTCCGCCATGCTATATTCCTCGTCCAGACTCCATTTGTTCACATCTCCCATTCAGAGGTAGACCTTGACGTTGGACTGTGAAACAGAACACTAGGAACGCTAAGATAGAATGTTCTCCCCTCTCTCATTTCCCATGGACCTGGCTTGTGTGTGTCTGTGGGGAGGCAGGCGCTCAGTGGGGAAATCAGCCGTGTGCAGTAGTACTAACCAGGGCTGTGTTCCTCCAGATAATGGATGAAATGTCCACTCTGCTGCTTTCATACCAAGCTAGGTAATGCTTGTAACAGTGAGGGGTAGAAATAAGGGTGAATATGCAGGCATGGTGTCTTGGTGGTGCCTTGTTACATTTGCCTCCAGGTCATAACGATTCCAAAATGACTTATTGGGAGCCAGTAAAAAAATAATCTATCTGGATATTTTTAACATTTGTTACATTGTATATGCATTTTATTTAGTCGGTGTTAGTCGGGTGTGATGGTAGCTGACGAGTGTGTTTTGTGTGTGTGTTTCAGGTGGGACAGAGTCGGGGGGATGGTAGCTGACGAGTGTGTTTTGTGTGTGTGTTTCAGGTGGGACAGAGTCGGGTGTGATGGTAGCTGACGAGTGTGTTTTGTGTGTGTGTTTCAGGTGGGACAGAGTCGGGTGTGATGGTAGCTGACGAGTGTGTTTTGTGTGTGTGTTTCAGGTGGGACAGAGTCGGGGGGATGGTAGCTGACGAGTGTGTTTTGTGTGTGTGTTTCAGGTGGGACAGAGTCGGGGGTGATGGTAGCTGACGAGTGTGTTTTGTGTGTGTGTTTCAGGTGGGACAGAGTCGGGGGTGATGGTAGCTGACGTGTGGTGCTACATGTCTCTATTGGACAACTGGAATCTGATGTCCCGTATGACGGTGCCTCGCTGCAGACACAACAGTCTGGTCTACGATGGGAAACTCTATACCATCGGAGGTCTGGGTGTGTCAGGAAACCTGGACCACGTAGAGAGGTAGGACATTGACACACCTGGACATGTCTATGGAGTGGAAACAGCTGATAAAGTTGCTTGAGCTTTTGATGCTGCTACTGTAGCAGTAACAGAAGCAATGTTAAATAAAACATGTTTGCAGGTGCTCTGTAGGTTATACTTATATTGAAGTTATTTCATGAAGTGTCTTGTATGTTAGGAGGCTACATCGACTAGCTTTTTCAATAGAGCCTTGTGCATAGATGTCCCTGGCCAGAAGGATGGCTACTGTCTGTATATCCCTGTGTGTGTAACTGTCTTGAGCTGTGAAGGACAGTTAATGTCAAACTTGATTAGTGGGTAAAGTCCCTTTGATCAGAAAGCAACACTTCCATCCATGGCAGTGCAACAATGAGACTGAAGGGCCTATGAGGAGATGTGAATGGCAGTGGTAAAATGGCTTTATCTTCTGCTGCTCTCCACACACGGTCTTGATGCTGGGCTGGGGAGATTAAATTGAGCAATCAAAATAACATTACAGGACGTAATGGAACAGGCTGCTGCTGCTCATTACAGAACTGAATGGATCTCCCAAGCCTTTCTCAATGCAACAACACACACACACACACACACTGTGAAGCCTCACTCAACGCAACAACACACACACACACACACACACACACACACACACACACACACACACACACACACACACATTGTGAAGCCTCACTCAACGCAACAACACACACACACACTGTGAAGCCTCACTCAGCGCAACAACACACACACACACACTGTGAAGCCGCTCTCAACGCAAAAACACACACACACACCGACGCCGCTCTCTCCATGTAACATCGATCCCTCAAATGGAATCATCTAATTTGATATGTCTCCATAACGCTGCCATGCTGTGTCATTAAGACTGGCTGGCTGGCTGGAATACTGAGCCCTGTAATGGAAACGCATTTGATTCCTCTGCCTCCAGTCGCAGCGCGTAATTACAGACCTAGCAGTGTATCTCAGCGTTTAAAGCCAAACAAAGCAGTGATATGCATGTGTTTGGAGACCCTCTGCCAGTGTCCATTATCTACAACTTTTTCTGTCTGAAACTGTCAAAAGGTTCTGTCTGTTATCGGGGCACTCAGATGAACCGGGAAAAGAGTGGTAGAGGGGCAACTATGTGTAAGGGGTTCAACAGAATACTGTGAACTACTAATGGGTGTACAGAAACAGCAGGAGTATCTTATCTGAGTGGTTGAAATATTGGTGGACGAAATGTCAGAAAATGGGGGTGATGGCGTATAGTAAGTGTTGCTGTGTTGGTTTAAACACAGCGTGTGGACAGAAGTGTCTCCATGCTGCAAGGCATGTAATTGCTCCCCAGGTGGCTGAGAGCTCCTCGTCTGAGGGATATTTATACTCCCTGCGTCGCTCGCACGCACACACTCAGCCATTTACACACCCAGTGTCGCTAAGCCATTTATAGTAATTTCAGTATGGCTGGGCCAGCTAAGCACATGGATTTCTCATCAAAACAGCATTAAAACATGACAGGACTTTAACCTCAGCTCTCTAAAGATTTCTCACTGCCGTCTCACAGGTGGTCTTTCATTTGCTCTCTAGCTGGACATATGGTAGTACAGTAGGTCTGTCTGTTGGTGTGTTGGAGTTTCCCTTATGAAAATGTGGTGCCTGACATTTGACCAGCAGCATTTTAATTTACTGGACATATCTGACATTTCGGCATTTAATATGGAGTTGGTCCCCCCTTTGCTGCTATAACAGCCTCCACTCTTCGGGGAAGGCTTTCCACTAGATGTTGGAACATTGCTGCGGGGACTTGCTTCCATTCAGCCACGAGCATTAGTGAGGTTGGGCACTGATGTTGGGTGATTAGGCCTGGCTTGCAGTCGGCATTCCAATTGATCCCAAAGGTGTTTGATGGGGTTGAGGTCAGGTCTCTGTGCAGGCCAGTCAAGTTCTTCCACACCGATCTCTGTATGGACCTCACTTTATGCATGGGAGTATTGTCATGCTGAAACAGGAAAGGGCCTTCCCCAAACTGTTGCCACAAAGTTGGAAGCACAGAATGTCTTGTGTGGCTTAGTTAGTAGAGCATGGCGCTTGCAATGCCAGGGTTGTGGGTTCAATTCCCACTGGGGACCAGTAAAAAAATGTAGAATCGTGTAGAATATCATTGTATGCTGTAGCGTTAAGATTTCCCTTCACTGCCTAGCCGAACCATGAAAATCAGCCCCAGACCATTATTCCTCCTCCACCACCAAACTTTACAATTGGAACTATTTTGCGATGGAATTTAGACAATAGACAGGCACCAAATTGTATTTATCTGCATTTACATTTTTGTAGCGACAAAGCCGGTTATTACCGGCAAACGGAAACCTTGACATGTACAGTAGGTCTGTCTGGTGGTGGCCATCCGTCAGTAAAATGAAATAACTCTCACACATTGCGCTTGCGAGGCTGGTTATGGGACACATCAACTCCATCCCAGACACTCTAGACCCACTCCAATTTGCATACCACCCCAACAGATCTATAGACGACACAATCTCAATTGCACTCAACACTGCCCTCACTGACCTAGATAAGAGGAATACCTATGTGAGAATGCTGTTCATTGACTACATCTCAGCGTTCCCCTCCAAGCTCATCACCAAGCTTAGGATCCTGGGACTGAACACCTCCCACTCCAACTGGATTCTGGACTTCCTGACGGGCCATCCCCAGGTGGTGAGGGTAGGCAACATCACCTCTGCCACACTGACCCTCAACACAGGGGGACCCACAGGGGTGTGTGCTTAGTCCCCTCCTGTATTCCCTGTTTACTCACGACTGTGGACATGCGCCGCTAACACCACGTTTGCCGACAAGATGGTATGGGCCCGATCACCGGCGACGATGAGACTGACACCCTGCTGTAGGCTAACTCATTCCAAAGGTGGAGCGTAAACCCGCAGACGTGGCCAGGGCAATAAATTGCGGCGTCCGTACTGTGAGATGCCTAAGACAGTGCTACAGGACGGACAGCTGATCGTCCTCGCAGTGGCAGACCACGTGTAACAACACATGCACAGGATCGGTACATTTGAATATCACACCTGCGGGGACAGGTACAGGATGGCAACAACTACCCGAGTTACACCAGGAACGCACAATCCCTCCATCTGTTGCTCAGACTGTCCGCAATAGGCTGAGAGAGGCTGGACTGAGGGCTTGTAGGCCTGTTGTAAGGCAGGTCCTCACCAGACATCACCGGCAACAATCACCTAACCCACCGTCGCTGGACCAGACAGGACTGGCAAAAAGAGCTCTTCACTGACGAGTCACGGTTTTGTCTCACCAGGTGTGATGGTCTGATTCACGTTTATCGTCAAAGGAATGAACGTTACACTGAGGCCTGTACTCTGGAGCGGGATCGATTTGGAGGTGGAGGGTCCGTCATGGTCTGGGGCGGTGTGTCACAGCATCATTGGACTGAGCTTGTTGTCATTGCAGGTAATCTCAACACTGTGCTTTACAGGGAAGACATCCTCCACCCTCATGTGGTACCCTTCCTGCAGGCTCATCCTGACATGATCCTCCAGTATGACAATGCCACCAGCCATACTGCTCGTTCTGTGCGTGATTTCATTGAGCCCGTCTGGGACCTGTTGGATCGGAGGGTGAGGGAACGTCCGGGAACTTGCAGGTGCCTTGGTGGAAGAGTGGGGTGACATCTCACAGCAAGAACTGGCAAATCTGGTGCAGTCCATGAGGAGGAGATGCACTGCTATACTTAATGCAGCTGTTGGCCACACCAGATACTGAATGTTACTTTTGATTTTGACCTTCCCTTTTGTTCAAGGACACATTATTCAATTTCTGTTAGTCACATGTCTGTGGAACCCGTTCAGTTTGTCTGTTGAATCTTATGTTCATACAAATATTTACACATGTTAAGTTTTCTGAAAATAAACGCAGTTGACAGTGAAACTTTACCAACATTTTCTTTCTACCTTCGCCAGCTCTCCATCCATGGTCCATATTTTGGCTCTTCACAGCGTTATTTTGTCAGCGGTCTATCTATCCGTCTGTTGTTTTATATAGGACAATTCCACAGGAACAGAATGCTGCCCAAAAGGTCACAAAACGTTATTCTGCACTGTTCTTGAAGTAAATGTGTTTTTGTACAATTTCAAGTGTAAAAGTAGTCCTTGTGCATAGTTCTATGGTTTTTAACTTTATAATCATTGGTTTTTGTTTGACATACATTTTAAAGTGGGAAATCTGAGTTTCGGCATCAATCTGTTACCCATGGAATTGCCCTATAGTGATGTGTGCGTGGCTGGTTCAGTGTGCAGTATGCCCAGCAGCAGCCTGACTGACTGCCTCTGCCCTGAAGCTCTGCAGCCACAGTTGATTTGCCCCACTCAGGCACTGATTGGCACGGCTGATTGAGGTTTGTTTACAGGCGTCTGTGTGTGTCTGTGCGCGCGCGTCTACACGTCTCCGTCTCTGTCAAGGCCTTAGCCTCGACGCCTCCAGCCTGCCCTGCCTCCTAATTTGTGGCCTGGCTGTCTATCTTGCTCTTGGTTTCACGGATCTTAACCGTGAAATTCTCCTACATTCACAATTATGTCCTCAATCAGTCTGTCAATCTGTCTCAGGGCTGCTACCTTTTTATACCAGCCCAGCATGAGACCACAGCAGCAGTCTATAGAAAGCTGTCTCTGACTCACTCACATTATAACCGCTATTCTACACACCCCTCTAGTGGATTAGGAATGACTGAAGTCAGTACACATACAGTGCATTCAGAAAGTATTCAGATACCTTTTTTTCCCACATTTTGTTACGTTACAGCCTTATTCTAAAATGCATTAAATAAAACATGCTCCTCATCAATCTACACACAATAACCCGTAATGACAAAGCGAAAACAGGTTTTTGGAAAGGCACACACCTGTCTATATAAGTTGACAGTGCTTGTCAGAGCAAACACCAGGCCATGAGGTCGAAGGAATTGTCCGTAGAGCTCCGAGAAAGTATTGTGTCAAGGCACAGATCTTTGGAAGGGTATCAAAAAATGTGTGCAGCATTGAAGGTCCCCAAGAACACAGTGGCCTCCATCCTTAAATGGAAGAAGTTTGGAACCACCAAGACTCTTCCTAGAGCTGGCCGCCCGGCCAAACTGAGCAATCGGGCGGGAAGGTCCATGGTCAGGGAGGTGACGAAGAACCAGATGGTCACTGATCAGTTCCAGTTCCTCTGTGGAGATGGGAGAACCTTCCAGAAATAGAACCATCTCTGCAGCACTCTACCAATCAGGCCTTTAAGATAGAGTGGCAAGACGGAAGCCACCACTCAGTAAAAGGCACATGACTGCCCGATTGGAGTTTGCCAAAAGGCACCTAAAGGACTCTCAGACCATGAGAAACAAGATTCTCTGGTGTCACGTCTGGAGGAAACCTGGCAACATCCCTACGGTGAAGCATGGTGGCAGCATCATGCTGTGGGGTTGTTTTTCAGCAGCAGGGACTGGGAGACTGAGGGAAAGATGAACGTAGCAAAGTACAGAGAGATCCTTGATGAAAACCTGCTCCAGAGCACTCAGTACCTCAGACTGGGGTGAAGGTTTACCTTCCCACAGGACAATGGCCCTAAGCACACAGCCAAGACCACGCAGGAGTGGCTTCGGGACAAGTCTCTGAATGTCTTTGAGTCGCCCGGACTTGAACCCAATCGAACATCTCTGGAGAGACCTGAAAATAGCTGTGCAGTGACGCTCCCCATCAAACCTGACAGAGCTTGAGAGGATCTGCGGAGAAGAATGGGAGAAACCCCAAATACAGGCGTGCCAAGCTTCTAGCGTCATACCCAAGATTAATCAAGGCTGTAAAGGTGCTTCCACAAAGTACTGAGGGTCTGAATATTTATGTATGTATGTTTTTAATTTTTATACATCTGAAAACATTTCTAAAAACCAGTTTTTGCTTTGTCGTAATGGTGTATTGTGTGTAGATTGAGGGAGACAAACGTTTAAAATCCAATTTAGAATAAAGGGTCTGAATACTTTCCGAATGCTTTGTAGATTAGTAGCTGAAGACCCATGGAAGAACCTACCAAGGTGTCTGCAGCGGATAATGATCTTGATAAAATTCAGATAATTCTGTATCTGGGAGTGTTGATGTCCAGCTTAATTTTCGTGTGCCTCTCTTGACATAGAAAATGAACGACAGAGTGTTCAGTACATATTATAAACCTTAGATACCCGGTTGTGAGTTACAAGAGCGCTATGTACAGTGTACCAACATGTTAAGCTGCTAGACAACCTTATTGCTACATTTGATTAATTTAATAATTCAATGGCATGTCAGTTTCAAATGGTTTTTATTTATTGAGCACTATGTACAGGCAGGTGCTCGTGCTAGGCACCTTCCATTACCACTTAGTATTGCATCAAGATTGTTAACTAGCAACATGACTCTATCAGTATTGGTTAACGTTCCTTACCTGAGTTGTGCTGCAGCCCAGCTAACAATACCTTAATACAGCGACACAGGGATATGGTGTCTAGTCTGGTACAGGGTTTTCCAGTTGTGGCCCTCCAGTGTTGGGAGCTGTGCTTCTGTGAGGAAGTTATGCTGTTGGCTGCACTGATGTGTAGTTGTCTAGTTGTGGTTCTCTCAAACAGCCTTGGCAATGTCCGCCTTCTCCAATACATTGTGAAGTGGTTGTGGAGTGATAGACCTTGCTCCGCTGTGGCCTTCTCCTCTGGGTTCGTGACAATACTTTATTTAAAACCTTTTCAGGAAAGCTGTTGCAAACTTTTTTAATGTCCATCTCCAGTATTGGGATAGAGCGTGGGGTGTACTGACCGATATTTGCGTCAATGTGAGGCACTTTATTCATAGTACATTTAAATTGCACAGCTTCTTTTTCCTTTTTAATTTCCTCTTTCTCTCCATGCGCCATCACCCCTCTATTTCAGAGTACAGTGTAGGACAGACTGTAGCTCTGCTGTTTCTCTACAGTGTGTCAAACTCCGTGAGATCCTCAAACATTCAGGTAGACAGACACACACACACACCTGAAGATGGGACTAACTAATGGTTGGAAAAGCCATTCAGGGTATTCAGCCATTGTGTGTGCGTGTACTTACGTTCTTGTGTGCGTCCATGCTTAAACATGGATTTCAATAGCAAGTCAATGAAAAAGAGGAAATGTCACACAAAAAAAATCTGGACAGAGATTCCTCGGGTTTTTGCCTGCTATATCAGTTCTGTTATACTCAGACATTATTTTAACAGTTTTAGAAACTTCAGTGTTTCCTATCAAATAGTACTAATTATGTGCATATCCTATTTTCTGGGCCTGAGTGGCAGGCATTTTACTTTGGGCACGCCAAACTCTCCAAAACAGTCACCTCTGCTGCCGCTCCCTAAGAAGTTAAGAGTACTTGTGTTGGTTCTCTATGGTCCATTGAGGGAATGAGTGTTCCGAACGGAAGCCATAACAGTTTGTGCATATATTATGTCAAAATTTTGTGACGTTTTTGTTAGTTTTGGTCTTCGTCTGTTCGTGCACACAACCCCCTTCATCGGCCATTGGTCAACAGTAAGGATTCTTCAGTTAAGTGTTTGTCATTCAATGATAGATGACTCGTTTTCATGGACATTTTTTTGCTTGTATGCAATAACTCAATTTGCCCTTGCACCTTGGCAAAGGGTAAAGTCTACAGTCGTGGCCAAAAGTTTTGAGAATGACAAATATTAATTTTCAAAGTCTGTTGCCTCAGTTTGTATGATGGCAATTTGCATATACTCCAGAATGTCATGAGTGATCAGATGAATTGCAATTAATTGAGTAGGCGAGTAGGTGTTCCCAAACGGAAATATGCCAATAAAAGCTAGAATGCGCCAATAGGATCTCACTAGCTCGTGCTTGGCTCTGCCCACCTCTTTGCTTGTTCTGCCCACTGATTCATTTGCTCTGTCTTGGGTTAGTTATACAAATGTTTGGTACTATTTCTGCTTTATCTCGCTTTTCAAGCGAAGGTCTTTTAAGGGAATATACAAACAAACTCGTTTGCCGAACTGAAGCATGCGGAAGCCTTTAGGCTGTTCACGCCTGTCCCTCTGTCCTCTGTCTCTCCTGTATAGAAGGCTGTCTCCACTCAGCCTGGCTGTATAGTGGTTATATAGACCTTCCACTCAGCCTGGCTGTATAGTGGTTATATAGAAGCTCTCCTCAGTACTCAGCCTGGCTGTATAGAGTGGTTGTGACTAATCTTCTCCATTGTCTGCCTGCTAGGGGAAGCTGTTAAGCCACACTGGGAGATGCGCCCCCACTCATTCAACCCATTCTACACAGACACGCAGGTTCCCGTTCACCTTTTGCCCTACACACACACACAGTAGATATATAAGTATGAATGATCCATACACACACACTCCCACTAACACTCATACATGCACACACATACACAGGCAGAGACACATACCCTCCTTGATGGGGGTACCCATTCAGGGCTGAGAAAAACACCTGCATGGCAACCCAACCCCCCCCTCCCTCTCTCATCTCCTAATGTGGTGTGTTGATGAGCTGTTTTCCTGTGCCTGTCTTTGCCTGGAGCTGGGAGAGGAGAGGGGGGTGTCCGGGCCTCTGTATTCCCACGGCAGAGCTCTGTGGTGAGGTAAAGTTAGCTCCAGACCCCCTGCTGTGGAGGTCCCCCCTGCAGAGATAATCCTTAACTTCACAACCGTGTCTCCTACTGTGCTGTCAGGGCTCCAGCTAACCTCTTCCTCCTAACTCACCCCTCTTTCTCTACTTACTTCCACTCACATCACACCTTCTCTCTTGCTTCTTATTCCTTCACCATTTCTCTCTTTTCACCCTTTCTCATTATTCTTCATCCCTCTCTCTGCTGTGTAAATTGGTATGAAGGCCAATTCAGCCGACACCCATTCATCCTTCACTAATTATCAACCTATTCTTTTGTGTGGACATGTGTGTGCTTTGCCAGCTCTGCGTGGTAGCTATCTGTGTCTCTTTTATTTAGTCTCCGGTGCCGGTAGAGAGGAAGAAGGTCCTAAAGAGCCAAAGCATCATCCCTCTGTCTCTCCTTTCAACGCCCCCCTCTCTCTCAATCTTTCCCTTTATCTTTCTCACTCTCTCCCATCTTTCTCTCCTTGTCTCTCCCTTCAACCCCCCACCCCTCTTTCTCTCTCTCTCTCCCCTCTTCTTTTACCTCTCTCTTATATAGTATTTGGCTGCTGTAGGATACCTGACGGCCAGATTATGACTTATTCCTGACACACCAGCTTCCCCCCTGTCACAGCGAGGGCCTGAGGAGTGTGTGTGAGAAAGATGGAGTGTTTGATGGAACATGCGCGTGTGTGTTGCGTCTGTGAGACGGCCTGAGGTTTCTGTAGGAGAGGATGATGAAACAGGGATTGTCTGGGGGAGGCCTGCTCAGTCCCTCATGTAGCTGGGGTTCCAGGTTACAGCCAGAGAAACAGGCAGGGTTAGGCTCTGGGGAGAGTTATTTGTGGAGGGGGATGGAGGGACAAAATAAATGAGAGAGGGAAGTAATGCTTGTGAAGATTGAGGCATTGTGTGCGTGTCTTTTAAAGGCTGATGAAAAACTAGCTGACGGTTTGGGTGATTTCCAGGTTTTACCAGCAGGCTAAATCATTTCTTTCTCTCTCTCACTTATTCCATCCCCCCCTCCTCTTTAACATTCTACAGAATATTAGAAATGTCTCCAGGCTGGAAAAATAAGAAAGGATAGACTAAGCCCACAGGAAGAAAGAGACATTAATAATGTGTGTAGTTAATTAGGCACTACTGGGTAGTGTGGTATCTTCTGGGCTGAGAGCTTCCAGGAAGTGGGCCTTTCCTGCTGCTGTAGATGGATAACTGACCTTTACAGAGGAAGCTGTGTTGCCAGATGATCTCAGAACGACACGGAGGGGTGGCACCACTGCTGAGGACACTTTGTGTTTGCCTGCCTTTTTCAGGTACATGTCTCTCTCATCTCAGGTCTAAAATAGCAAGGTGTGTGTGTGCATGAGTGTGACAAGTTTAGGTGTCTAGTGTACGGGTTAGTAAAGAAGTGTGTGTGCGTGCCAGTAATTGGTGTGTAACTTACTCCACAGCCAACACTGATGTTGCACGTCCTACTTGACACCCCCGTCCAATTAAACTGGGATACCGTTTCTGACACACATACACACACACCCACTCTTCGTCTCCAGTCCTCTCTTGACAGTGTTTCAAGGTGCCCTCTCACCAGTTTCAAATGAGTGTTATGGCTGGCGGAGGATGCAGAGTAGCAGTGAGGGTCTCCAGTGTGCTGTCACATCAATATAGACTGACTTCCGTGTACAGGGCAGCGTGTAAATTAGTTTATTCTCAGGGATTATGGGTAAATCCGGGAGAGCCATTGTGGATGGTCTGGGATTAGATTAAGATGACTGGGCTCTGTGGGTGTTTGTGTGCATGCTGCTTGTAGCTGTCTGTCCGTGCATGCGTGTTTATGTGCATTCATGCGTGTGTGTGTTAGTATCTGGTGTGTTCTGCTGGTTTGGTGCTACATGGATCACAGTATATACTGACCTTGTTTACTTTGACAATAAAATGTGTTTTTCTCCTAAGGAGACTTAAAATCATGTAATCAAAGCCAACAGGATCAAAGTGTGACATTTATACTAGTGTTGTCTATTCAGGAAGTCATATTTATTTCCAATACATCTCAGGGCAATCAAAAGGACAGGATGTAATATCACTATCTTGGATGTTCTTTTCCCTTCCTCCTGGTCTCCTGATCAAGTAATTAATGAGTCAGAAACACGGTTAGTTAGAAATGTGTGTCTTCAGCTAAAGTTAGTCCTTGGACACCAAAGTGAGACTGTAAGATTCTACCTTCACACGGTGATGAGACAATGAACACGCTCTGACGTACAGAAACACACACAAAAACAACACACACACACACTCTCATTTAGCATGATGGGGTGGGTGATTTCACATCGTAATTAGAAGCTGTCAGTATCACACTGCTGTTTTGTGGCTCTCAAGATCCTAGTGTGTTTATAGTATAGTCACAGGGGGACAACTACTGCTCTGACTTGACCCCAGCATGAGAGAAATACAGGTGTGGAGAGATTGAAGGCATGGGCAGAAAGAAAGGCTTCCATACGGATGCCTCTCTCTCTCCTCCATCTGTCTTTGCTCTCTTGTTAGAGTCCAGGCCCAGATCACTGTTGTTTTTCCTCAGGAAATATCATACAAGATCTTGTCATCGCTGCAGTAACTGTCATTATCTGGACCTTAGCACGGTCTCTGCTAGTACAGCAGAGGAGAGCGCAGAAGAAACACACACTGACACCCATTTCAGACAGTGTGGTATGTTACCTGTAAAAAAATAAGGCAATATTTACCACTTATTTGCAGGTATACCCCTTTAATACATATCAGTGGGTAGCTGGACAATTGGGAGGGGTGTTATTAAACCATGTGGTCTGTTTGCAGCTTAAAACAGAGAAACATTCACACCCAATAGCTGTATTTTGGTTACAGGGTCTGAAAATGAAGGAATCATGACTGTCTTCAAGTAGCTCTTATTTTTCCATGGTTTTGGTCTGTGTATGAAAAGGATAATAAGACACCATTAGCTAGCAAACCTCTATAAAACCCCTAACCTCCGTGATAACCCTAACCACAGCCTCCATGCCAACCCGAACTACAGCCTCAGTGCCAACCCTAACCACACCCTCCGTGCCAACCCTAACCACAGCCTCGGTGCCAACTCGAACCACAGCCTCGGTGCCAACTCGAACCACAGCCTCGGTGCCAACTCGAACCACAGCCTCGGTGCCAACTCGAACCACAGCCTCGGTGCCAACTCGAACCACAGCCTCCGTGCCAACCCGAACCACAGCCTCCGTGCCAACCCGAACCACAGCCTCCGTGCCAACCCGAACCACAGCCTCCGTGCCAACCCGAACCACAGCCTCCGTGCCAACCCGAACCACAGCCTCCGTGCCAACCCGAACCACAGCCTCCGTGCCAACCCGAACCACAGCCTCCGTGCCAACCCGAACCACAGCCTCCGTGCCAACCCGAACTCTAACCACAGTCTTAATTGTTCAGTGTGTGATGTAATCACCATGCAATAGTAGCTCTGCTGGCACTGGCCTCCAAACAGCCCAACACTTCTCCTTCCAGGGGGGGAAGAGAAGAGAGAAAGCAGAGATGGAGACCTGATAACCTTCTACTTCCCTAACACACTATTTCACTCTTACACACACACACACACACACACACACTCAGCAGTCCCATTGGTACTCATCTCCCTACACTATAGTGGTATAATTAGACCCTATGTGTCTGTACTGTGAATAATTTGAGTGACAGTCATTTTGTGGTTTATATTAGCAGGGGTGAAAGTAAGGTGGGCCGGTACGGCGTCCCGGCAAAATAAGTAGTGGGGGTACACTGTACTGGTAAAACGTGAGCCTATCCCAATTAATACATGTTCAAAAAACTATAGGCTATCTAATATTACTACATGTCAGCCGCATGACAAATTAGCTAAATGACCGGAAACCGGGTGGTATACGCTCCAAATGTGGTTCCACGATAACGCTTACATTTTGTGAAGGCGGAGATGAGTGGCCGAGACAATTCAGGCTACAAGTGTAGGCCTAATGACAATCTCAGAATGTCATTACAATACAAGTAGGTGTTTTATAACAGATGTCTCTTTCCAGTCATCAAATTGCGGGTGCACAGTGCACTGTTGGGGTTTGGATGCTGAAATTATTTTGTGAGTGGACAGCCTACAGGAGCGCCTTTAAGTGATTGTTTGACAATCAGTAGAAAACATCATGACTGGTTGTGTTTATGCCACATTAAAAGGCATAGGCAGAAGGCTAGGGGAAGCTAAGCTTTCCCTAAAATAAGGTGAGTTAAATTGCCAAAATGATATAGCCTAATTAGCTTATTCCTGTCTGAAAATAAATAAATAAAATCGTTCAAAATAGGCTACTAAACCAAAAAGTTTTATTTTGTACACTAGCTTTATTAGTTTTTAAAATAAAAAAAGCTGTCGGCCTCACGAGTGGCGCAGAAGGCTAAGGCACTGCATTGCAGTATTGCGGCCGTGACCGCGAGTCCCATAGGGCGCTGTCGTTTGGGGAGGGTTTGTCCGGGGGACTTTACTTAGCTCATCGCGCTCTAGCGACTTCTTGTGGCGGCTGCAGGCCGACTCCGGTCATCAGTTGAACAGGGTTTCCTCCGACACATTGATGCAGCTGGCTTCCGTGTTAAGCAAACGGGTGTTAAGAAGTGCGGTTTGGCCGGTCATGTTTAGGAGGACACGACCTTCGCCTCTCCTGAGGGATGAGACAAGATCGTAATCACAAAATTGGGGAGAAAAAGTGTGTACAACTAAACAACAACTGGATCATTTTAAATCGCATAGCCTACAGTCGGAAGGGCCTGCGCTTTAGGGCAGTGCACAAAACAAAATAGGTTGTTTAATTGCGACTGTCAGTGAAGAGAGGGACCCAGCCAGGCATATCTCAATATTTTTAAAATACAATCCTGGAAAAACAGTTTAGAAAGCAAATGGGTGTTGCTGTAAAAATATGACAATGAAAAGACTCCAATCTGTCTTTTAGGTATCAATATTCTCAATTTAATTAAGCCAACAGTAGCCCATCTTATTGGTATCAGCAGAGAACATGGGTCATATCCCCGGTGAGTGTGCATGTTCACTGTCTTTATCAATGGGTCAGTGCCACTTGTTTGTTTATTTTTGGACAATCACTTCCTCCTCCAGGTCTCCCCTTTTCGTAGGCCCATTATATGGATCAGACAACGTTGTTTTTATTGATCTGTTTGTCAGTGTCAGAGTAGGCTACCCTGTAATTGTAAGATTCTGTTAATGTTTCCATTCACATTTCATGAAATGTGTTAATAAAAGGCCAACAAGAAATATATCTGATAGGCCTATAGCCTAGGCCTACTCTATGCCATTGTTCAATGCAGCCGATAGTCTTTTTTGCGAACAGGGATTGATAGTCATAATTTAGGCAAAAAAACCCATCTAATCATAACATAAAAAATAGTAGGCTTTCTTACATATGTCTGCAAATGCTTTATTATAAAGGTGCGTGTTAATGATGAAAATTAGCTTCCCCAAACTTGAAACTCACACTCAGTTTATGTTAAAGGTATTGCATATTAAGTGTTATGACAAAGACTAGGCTATTAGGCTCACAGACATCATATATGAAATTAATAGGGATTCTAAATGTAATTCTGACTACACCCCTAGGCTATAAAAATCTATGCACACTTGGGTGTCTCTTACCGGTAAGAAATTAAATCTACTTTCACTCCTGCATATTAGTGTGTTTGATGGTGACCCATATCTAATATGCCTGCTCTCTGTAGCAGGCTGACTAGGCTTCCATGTCCCTCTTTATCCACTCACTCACTCGTTATTTATCCTGTCATACCAAACATCATGTTGACTGACAGCTAGCCTCCCCAAATCAACTGTCCAACAGTGTTTGTGTTTGATATCAGTGGATTCGTTTCATGTGTCATCTTCAGAGAAAATAGGAGTAAATAATAAACAAACTAGTCTGACACGTTCCTCAATTTAAAGTATTTATTTCTGCAGTAAATGTTTGTCTATGGCCTGATTCTGTCTCTGTGTTGTAAATAGCTCCTCGAGTGACCTTGGCTCTCCTCTTCACCAACAGCCACAGTATTGACCGTCACTAAACGCATGATTGATGTGTTTTCACAGCTAATGCTATCTGAAACGTGATTGCATTTCACTACTCCAACCAATTGGTTTGTAATTGACTTTATAGACACTCAAACACACACGCACGCACACACAGACGCATATTTTGCTGATGGACAGGGCCAACAGTCATGGTGTCAACCCTTGTTAACTTGGTGTGTGGGTTTGGTCTTGAACAGTACAACAGTGTTAACTTACAAAATGTTTGCAGCCTTTTAAGCATTCTAGTACAGTTAAATAGTTAACATATACACATGGACGCCAGCGGTCTCAGTGCAAGAGACGTCACTACAGTCTCTGGTTTGAATCCAGGCTGTATCACATCCGCCCTATGGGTCTCCTATGGGGAGTCCCATAAGGCGGCGCACAATTGGCCCAGCGTTGTCCGGGCCATCGTTGTAAATAAGAATTTGTTCTAAACTGACTTGCCTAGTTAAATAAAGGTTACACACCACCACCGATATATCGGTGAACATATAAAAAGGCCTTGCAGATTAAATAACAATGGTAGCACATGTTAATTAATTTCTCTGTTGGTATGAGGTATGAACCATCACTAACCAGTCCTTGTCTCTCTCCACTCCGTAGGTACGACACCATAACCAACCAGTGGGCGATGGTGTCTCCTCTCCCTAAGCCGGTGCACTCTGCAGCAGCCACAGTGTGTGGGGGGAAGGTGTATGTGTTTGGAGGGGTGAACGAGGCGGGACGATCTGCAGGAGTACTACAGTCATATGTCCCTCAGACCAACTCCTGGAGCTTCATAGAGTCACCTATGATAGGTAAGTCAATGCTCTTAACGGCTCTATACGCTAATTTACTCGGCTCTATACGCTAATAAAGGAAACTGAAGACAAGTGGGAGAGAGGAGGGAGAAAGTGATGGGGAGAGAGGAGCGGAGAGAGGAGAGAGGAGCGGAGAGAGAGAGAGAGGAGCGGAGAGGGAGAGAGGAGGAGCGGAGAGGGGGAGGGGAGGGGAGAGAGGAGGCGGAGATGGGGGAGGGGAGGGGAGGCGGAGGAGGCGGAGAGAGGGAGGGAGAGCGGAGAGAGAGAGCAGGGAGGGAGATATTCTCTACACTGAGAATATAAGGCAGTATATAGGAGTACACTGAGAATATAAGGCAGTATATAGGAGTACACTGAGAATATAAGGCAGTATATAGGAGTACACTGAGAATATAAGGCAGTATATAGGAGTACACTGAGAATATAAGGCAGTATATAGGAGTACACTGAGAATATAAGGCAGTATATAGGAGTACACTGAGAATATAAGGCAGTATATAGGAGTACACTGAGAATATAAGGCAGCGAAGGGAAACAGTCCCCAGGGAAGAGCTTTATGTTCTGTCTCTGGAGAATCTTGATACAATCCCTCTGTCTCTGACGCACACACACGCACACACACACACACACACAACAGCCACGCCCACCCGCCATCTGAAATCTCGTTGTTTCCTGGTTGTGTTACTGATAGTGACAGGGCCCCGGGTTCTGAGTGTCACAGAGCGAGAGAGAGAGCTGAACGACTATCGTCACTTACGCCTGACGAGATGGGATTTTAATTAAACCCATCTGTCTTTATAGGGGATGTTGTGTGTAGTGTGTGTGTGTGTGTGTGTGGGGTAGGTGGGGTGTGTGGCGTGTGTGGGGTGGGTGGTGTGTGTGTGTGTGGGTGGTATTTGTGGGTTGTGTGTGTGTGGGTTGTGTGTGTGTGGGTTGTGTGGGTTGTGTGTGTGTGTGGGGTGTGTGTGTGTGTGTGTGGGTTGTGTGTGGGTTGTGTGTGGGTTGTGTGTGGGTTGTGTGTGTGTGTGTGTGTGTGTGTGTGTGTGTGTGGCCAGGTGTGTGTGTGTGGGAGGTGTGTGTGTGTGTGAGGGTGTGTGTGTGTGTGGGGTAGGTGTGTGTGTGTAGGTGTGTGTGTGTGTGGGGGTAGGTGTGTGTGTGTGTGTGGGGTAGGTGTGTGTGTGTGTGTGTGGGTAGGTGTGTGTGTGTGTGTGGGTAGGTGTGTGTGTGTGGGGTAGGTGTGTGTGTGTGTGTGTGTGTGGGGTAGGTGTGTGTGTGTGTGTGAGTGTGTGTGTGTGTGTGTGTGTGTGTGAGTAGGTGTGTGTGTGTGTGGGGTGTAGGTGTGTGGGGTAGGTGTGTGGGGGTAGGTGTGTGTGTGTGGGGTAGGTGTGTGTGTGTGTGGGGGGTAGGTGTGTGTGTGTGTGGGGGGGTAGGTGTGTGTGGGGTAGGTGTGTGTTGTGTGGGGTAGGTGGGTGTAGGTGTGTGTGTGTGTGTGGGGGTAGGTGTGTGGGGTAGGTGTGTAGTGTGTGGGGTGGGTGGCGTGTGGGGTGGGTGTGTGTGGGTGGGGTGGGTGGTGTGTAGTGTGTTTGTATTATTGATGATGTCATAAATTGTCCAACTGTAATCGTTTTAAAGGTGATTGGTTTGTCGATGTGAGGGACATTGATAGGTCTTGATTGAGCGTGTGTGGGCGGGCCTTAATAGGTAATTAGGAAAGGGCGGGTCGTTTCATGAATTCTGTTATCCATTCACTGTAAAATGTACATTTCCCAAAACCATTGTTTGTTTGTCTTGAGCCTGGAAGTGATATATCGATGTGATTTTGCAGCTGTAGACCGAAGAATAAATGTAAAACAGAATAATGCCGTTTTAGCCAGGGACATACTGCCGGAGGAAAAAACAATTCAAGCATTACCTTCTGTTTTTGTCTAGTTTTCATTTAGTCTTTGTTTTCAACGTCTATCCATCCCTGGCTTTTAAACATCTTTCTCTCCTTCAGCCCGTTCTAAATCTTCTACCTCCCTATCTGTTAATTTTGTGTGTCTCTGTGTTTTTTGTACAGATAATAAGTACGCCCCGGCGGTCACTCTGAACGGACACATCTTTATTCTGGGAGGAGCCTACGCCCGGGCCACCACCATCTATGACCCAGACAAGGGAAACATCAAAGCCGGACCTAATATGAACCACTCACGACAGTTCTGCAGGTAAGATCCCATATGAACCACTCACGACAGTTCTGCAGGTAAGATCCCATATGAACCACTCACGACAGTTCTGCAGGTAAGATCCCATATGAACCACTCACGACAGTTCTGCAGGTAAGGGATTATCATGAACCACTTTAGGGGTCAATATGAACCACCACTATAGATGTTGAATTAGAAATGTCTCTGATGGTGTAGATCTCACCGGATCCACAGGAATCCTGCAGGAACACTTGAATTGGTTGTCAGTCTACCATGAGTCCTAATTTTTGTGACTGAAGTGAGATTCTAGTCCTAGTCCCGGTCTCAAGCCCAACTCTGGCCTACTGTATAAGACCCACCTGACACAGACTCCTAAATACATTTAGGGAGCAGTTCCAGACAGACCTAGTAAATGTACAACATCACGCTGTCAGAATTATTCAACTATTCCCCCACACAACAGCAGCTGCTACACAGACACTACACTCAGACAGCCAGCCCCATGCGCCAGCAGTCATTATAGACTAATGCGGACACTTCTTTTTTCCTTTCCCCTGGCTGAATTCTCCTTGTTTATCTTTAACAGCCCAGTTAGGCTTTAGCCAGCACTGTGTCCCATCTGGATCAGCTTGCCTTTTCCTTCTGACTGCATTGACTCTTTATGTAATAATCTCATGGGTCCCATCAGTGATGTGTCTGTCTGTGTACCTTATGTAAATAGAGGTCGCGCCAGCCCCCAGTGAGATTACAAAACTGTAATCAGCTTACAGGCGAAGTTTTAACAGTCCACTGTTTCTGGTCCTCACATCAAATGAGCACATTTGAAAATATTTTTGTTCATTCCTTTTTCTCTCTCTGCAAAGTTCATTATCATCACTCTTGGAAAGTGATGTCATGTTGAGTGTCAGTAATTTTCCCTCACAGCAACAGGTTGACTCTGATTATCTGCCTTTTTCCATCTCTGATGTTTAATGAATATTTCCACCATGAAGACGATAGTTAGCCATGTTAGGCCAAACCTTGCTGTCTGAACACCGTCTAGAGAAATGTAATTGACTGTTAATTACCTAACATGGACAAGAGAGAAAATGTTTTAGCTTAAAGCTGAAACCGCACCGCTGGTCGGCCCCAGGCGCCTTTGTTTTGGCAGGATGCTCCTCTGCCCCGGTTAAAAAACAATCTTCATAGTAGCTATATACTGCAGTTCTATCACGTGGCAGTTTCACCCCTACAGATTCCATCTTTAATGTGTATGTTGTCATGGAAACTAGATGATGCATCTCAATGGATTTATTCCTGGCATGTTTTGATCATGAATAAGATAGATCAAAGTTGTTCATTTTAATTATGTTTTGTGTGTTTCTCTCTCTCTGCAGTGCGGTGATCCTGGATGGTAAGATCTACGCGACAGGGGGCATCGTGAGCAGCGAGGGTCCTGCACTGGGTAACATGGAGACTTATGACCCCCACACTAACAACTGGACGCTCCTCCAGTCGCTGCCCTGCCCTCTCTTTAGACATGGCTGTGTCGTCATCAAGAAGTACATCCAGAGTGGCTGAGACCGGTTTGGCTCACAGGGATGAATGAGTTTCCAGAAAGCTAGCCAATGTGGCAGTTTGTCTCGGACTACCCAGACCACGGCACTCTTAGAACAGCAAAGTGTTTCATTTAGTGAATTTCCTTCACTTCACCCACAGAACTGTCAAACATAGATTTGACAATGATTGTTTCTTCTCTCTGCTGTGGACCTGGGTTGTTTAGAGAAACAAAGTACCGCGTTAGCCATGAAGCTTTTGGGAAACTCACCCCTGACCGGTCTGGTTGGGACAGGACACTGTGCAGCTTTTGGGGGTCAATCAGTCAGCACTGCTGGACTATCCAACGACAACACCCCCAGGACTTAATGCCAGCATTGTTGTCTTAAACCCCCATGCAGAATGTTGACATCTTATCTTGAACCACTCTGCCATGTTAGGAACTGGTGCCTAAGCTACTGTATGTATTATAAAGCGTAGCTTAAAGGGATATGTCAGGATTTGGGCATTTATCTACTTGCCCAAAGTCAGACTTGTGGATACCATGTTTATGTGTCCAGTTTGATGGGAGTTGGAGGCGCTAATGCTAGTTAGCAAACTACTTCCTTCATACATGACACAAAGATGGTATCCACAAGTTCATCTGACTGGGGAATTAGATGAAGGGCCTCACTGCCAAAATATCCCCTCACTCCAGACTAAAGCTCCTTGGTTTGTAGTTCCCAGCTTCGATACAGTTATTTTAGTTCTATCCCTTCACTTGAAAGGCCCTTTGTGTTCCTGACTCAAATATATTAAAAACCATCCCAGTCTTTGTTGTCATTAGTGGTTTCTGTTAGAAGTAAAATGTATGTCCAAATGGGATGATTTGTTTGAGGACATTCAGTAGTGGCGTTGAGAACGGGGCAGATGTCTGTGTGTGGAGGGATGCAGGGAGTCCACAGGGTTTTAGAAACATCAGCCTTGTTTTTCTCTGGATGCCCCCCCACCTGGTTTATAAGGACACATTGGATACTTGGTCTCTCTCTGGGCTGGAAAGATGACTTAACTGGCAGCACCGAAGGTAGGGTGGCCCTGCATCTTGACATCAAAGATACTCCAACGGGGCATTTCTCCTCCACACAGCCAAAGCACAATAACCACCTGTGGCTGAAGGATCAAACTGTTTCACCTGCGCGACAGAAATTGAAAGGCAATGTTTGTGGAGACTGCATTCACGCTAAACGCTGCATGTCGGATCAATCGGAAATTACCTTTACGAATAGCGCAGTGCCTTCAAAACTATTCATACCCCTTGACCTTTTCCACATTTTGTTACAACCTGATTAAATTGACATTTGGAATTTTGTAGAAATGTTTTGAGTCAAGTATTCAACCCCTTTGTTAATAAGTTGACATGATTTGAAAACATTTCTTCCACAGTGTGTAGATCCATGACTAATCCTACTCAGTAACCATGTTGAATAAGTCAAGGGGCGTAAATACTTTCTGAAGGCAATGTATTTGTATATCATTGCGACCCACGAGCCCCAGTGTTGGGTGGGGGGACATTCTGTAAATACGTATTTTAAAACCTGAAGGTGATTCTGTATAAATGTTTTTAGAAAAAAGTGCTAGGTTGGACAAAAAATGGAATGTCTGCAAAAATAAAATCACACTGAAACTTAAACAAATGACTCAACCATTGTGGTATTTGTATTGTGTGGAACGCTCAACTCATTTTCTACTGGAGTTGTTTTGATAACTGGTCCAGCGATTTGCAAGCAACACCTTCAGTAAAATATTATCGTCTGATGGTGACTCAATGTTGCTAGCCAATAATCAACGCCGCCATAAGAGAACGGAGTTGAGTGAAACAAGCCAGTCTGGATGTTGTTTGAACCCGGCAAACACTGATATAAACAATTGCCTTTCTTCCATTAAGGGCTGGATTCAAACCATATATCACATAGCTGAGGTTAAACGCCGTGTGTCGCTCAATTGGAAATTACCTTAATTTTTACGCAGCTATTCGGACTGAATCCAGACCTAACACTTGCAGTTGTCTTTGCTTACAAGCGCTGATCGCTTCTTTGAGGGAAAGTTTTACTTACTAGGGCTCCATTCAATCTGTATTGCTGAAATGTAAAGGTAAATTCCGATTGAGCCGACATGCAGTGTTAACCGCGAATGCAGGAAAATTGCAAAGATCAATGTACAAATATTAAGCCATGATTTCAGGCATGTGCACTGCGGAAATGAAAGCATTTGCACCTTTATTCAAGTTTATCACAGCAGTTTATTTCAGAAATACAGTCAAGGTTTCATCTAAAGTAACACTTGAATGGGGAAAAGGATGTTCAATACACTAACCTTAAAGAACTTAAACATGTGATGCTACAGGGAAAAAACATACTAAATGAATCCCACCCGAACAGAGAAACTCAGTATTTCACATAAAATTAAGTTGTGGAGAATTGCGCTCATTCTGCATACTGGACTAAATCGTTTAACTACCAGGCAAAAATTGGTTGTATGTATAGACAAGAACAAGAGGATGACATTCTAAAACGCAAATTTGATTCCCCAATTATAAAAAAAAAATATAGATATTTTACTTGGTTGCCAAATTGAGTACACAACACGCTATTATATATTTCGAAGTAAAAACATTCAGATTAGTCAATGTTAGCCTCATCCAGTATGCCACAGTCCATAACCACAAAACAAGAAAACTAAACATCACCACAATGGAATAAGTGTAGCCTGAAGAAACCTGAGACACCTGTAACCTCCTTTATTCCCCGAAACGCTCCAAAACCTGCTACCTCGGCACTAAGCTCATAACTTTGATTAACAACTCTTCCCAATTTGTTAAATTTTCAAATATACAGACAGTTAATGGATATTAAGACAAACATGTTGAATAATTATGTTAATAAATAAAAAGAAAATAGAACACCACGAGAAAGAGATGAGTCTGCAAACACATCGAGCTCAATGTAAAAGAGGAGATCGTGGTTAGATGGACAGAAGAATCGCAATAGCCTGTAAAATAGTGTACGATCTGAAAGGAAAGCAATCTTAGGACGACTGTCTTCAGAACTGAAATATACAGTTTGACATTTGCTTGAACTTAAATGCTGTATGTTTCGTCTCGGCTCAAATGCAATAAAGACAACCCAGAAACAGACAGAAAAGATGAGAACCAACCAAACAAACTGGTGTTACCGCAGCAGCCACAGAACTTGTGCTGATGATCCAGTACCTTAGCAGTATGAGAGTTGCGACGATAGTTTGGAACATGGCCTAATACTGTTTGCACCCAGGAAACGGTTTGTCATAGCATTAAAATAAATTCAGCTGAGGTAGCTTTGTTTCTCTCTTTGCAGTAGTCCAATGCTTACGCCTCAAAATGCTAGTTTGCATATTCTTAAATTATTAATTTTGTTAAATCTTCACCCAGCGATCCAAGAGAAGGCAGAGGTGGAGTTAGGGGGGAGAGCATCAGGGGTTGGAGTTTGTAAAGCCCTGCTTTATGCTGATCTAATCTTAGAGCTACTAGGATTTTGTTACAACCCAATTGTGATCCAGACTGAAGGCCATGTTTATTTGGAACAAAAGTCTGTACACCTAGTAGTTCTCCAGGACCTGAGTTGAGTTAGAACCCTGGTGTTAAGTATTTGAATGTGAAAGAGGATGGGTTGTCTGTTTAACCCCACGGCTGACTCTGGTTAAAACATGGACTTATCCGTGGCCAAGGAAAGCCAAGAAAAAAAAAAAAAAGTAGAAAAGAAAATGCATATATCTTTACCACAAGATGAACAGGCCATAGCGGATTACTGCCTTCAGGAGTAGACAATCCAATAACTAAATGGATTAAACAATATAATGCTGTTCTAACCTCAGCAGAATGGCCTTGTTCATCATCAGAAGCTTCACAATCAATGCAATAACAATCCAAACATCGTTGCCAATGTATCGTATAAAATTGAAAAACGTCAAAAAAAAGTAACAAATGCGCACCAAAACTCAGCACCTAATTGAGGAAAATTGGCACCACAATTTTTTACCTCCATCCACATGAAAGTAATAAAAACCCTAACGTCCTCAAAATCCTTTTTCTTATTTCATCTGGGCAGGAAAAGACTTAACAGATCTGCTTTCCTACTGTGACTATCCTGAGTTTGGTACTGTAGAAGTGACCTCTGTCCACTGGTCCTGGGTCAGATATTATCCCCCCCAAAAGGTTATAGTCGGGTGAACTGATTCTAGATCTGTGGTTAGTAAGGGGGAAATGCCTACATTGAACAGAGCAGTTGATAAAAACCCTACTTTCAGAAATATTGAAGTTCATTTGGGGTTAAAGGTTAAATAAGGCACATGCTAGGCAGTGCAAACTACAAGAAGTGTCCAATTAAATCGCTTCCAGTTAGTTTGGTGTGGATGGGAAATAAAAACTAGCAGGGCACTGCTTGTGTTGAAGAAAATGGACAATTCCGGACAGAGATGTGATTCAGCTACCACAAGCAGCACGTCAATCTGTTTTATACAACTGTGAAAAGCTAAAAAAAAAGTATAGTTTCTGTATTCTAGTAACATGTTTTATTAGGGGGATTTAATGTTTTTGTAATCAGTTTGCAATTGATTCTATCACAGCCATATCTTTCTGTATCCATACGTAATGTATGACTGATTCTGGCCCACCAGTGCAACATGAACTAACTATCGTCACGTTCAAAACATTTCATGGACATTGGACAATAATGTTTGGGGCCGAGAAGGGTGGCTATCAATTATATGGATTGATTGACAGCCAAATGCTAATCAAACCAAGCTGTTTGAATGACTCAGTATAATCTGCAAGCTGTCGTATCTATGAGATGACTGGCATATGATGCTGATTCAGTACAGTACTGAGAGGAGATGGACTCAGCAATGGTAACGAAACAGGAGACTGCCTCAACCTCCTAGCTAACTGCACACACACTGCTGGTGACAATCTGTGCCTGGGATTACTGTGTCTGTATAACTAAGCACATATGTAGTTTACATGTAGTCTGTGTGTGTGCTCAGTTCAAAAGTAGGCCGTATTGAGATATGACATCACCCAATCTGTTTTGTTGGTTAGTTAGTTTCGCAGTTACTCCCCAGAGCCCCATGGATTAGGATAGCACCTGAATAGCACCAGCGACACCCCTTTCACCGATCATGTGTATGTCTGTGTCCGTTTGGTTGTAGACTGGGTCTGGGTCCGACCAGGGTACCTGAGACTATAGCACCATAGAAAGTCTATTTCTCCTTGTTCTGGCGTTTACGTTAAGACCAGGGCTATGTATTTGCTCTGTGTGTAAGGACTTGGCCCGAAGGCTGGTCTCTGTCCCTCTCGCGTGTGTGTGTGTGTGTGTTCAGAGTCTAAATCAGGGTCAACCTGACTGTCTCGCTGGGTCTCACAGGAATGTAATGAAATTCTGGACTTTCCTCTCCATCTCCTGAAAAAACAGAAACACAGACAGGTCAGAATATACGGTCTGTATGAATCACATCTGTTTACACAATTATCACTGAAACCACCAGCTTACTAATAGGTGCTCAATGAATTTAAATGAGCCAAGTTGGCACCAACAATTGAATTGTTATTCTCAATGTGATGAATGTGAGTTGTACACACCCAGTGGATGAGGTGATTTACTCCTAAGACCTGGTGAAAGGTGCTAGGAAAAGTCAACCCATTAACTTTTCACTGCGTCTGAGAAAATCCCAGAAAGCTTTACCTAGACATACCTGTGTGTGTGTGTTATCGGCCGAAGACAAACAAACTTCACCAAATATTGTCAGAATACATGCCCAAACTGTTTTGGATGGGAACCATGCGGACGCCTTGACACACACTAGAGACTAAGAGCACCACACACACACACACTGACAGCTTGACCTTCCGTAGCATACAGACTGAACTGAATGCTCCAACAGCTTCTCACTAACCATAACCAACAGCTCTGAAACACACCTTGCCGCCCTAGGTTGAGGTAGGCAACAATGGAATCAACGCGCCATATGCACTCCACTTTTCTCTCCAGAAATGTAAAAAATGAACTGGTCTCACAAACAATCTCTCAAGCATGTGCTAGTGAGTAGCCAGCAAATCTTATATTTCAATTTCAGCCAACTTGAATCGTTATGAACACACCATTCTGTCAGTCTCCAAATGTTTATATAGCAGGCTAGCCTTTACACTGTGTTCAGATGTTGAAATCAAATAGCCTACCTTATTTCTCATACAATAGTGTGATGCTCATTGCCCATTTCTAAAACACAGACTAGACAGCTAGTTTAACAGTTTGTGGCTAAACTGCTGCTAACAGCAATGTCACGCGTGACAGAAACGGCGTATTTACAGAGTCCATGTTAATTGATAATCCTGTTTTAGTAGGGTCTGTTCGTGTCATTTAAAGGAGTTGAGACACACAAAGGGCATCATTAGAAAGGTTAAGTTCTCCTCCTATTACAGTAAAATAATGTCTGAATGTGTTTCGATGTCCATATGACCGTTTCTGTTGGACCAAACCTCAAATCCAACTAGTGAGTTGAAACCGCTTGTCAGAGAGGAAGAAGTGATCTCTCATCTTTGTTGTTGGTAGTGGCGGGGCTTGGTGTGTGTACGAGTGGGAAGGTGCACAGAAGAGACCAAAAAGACAAAACGCTCATAAAACAAAAAATATATATTAAAATCTTGATTCTTGTGATACAGCATTTGGAACAAATTTGAATGAAATATATCGCCCAGCCCTGACATTTCATTTAGTCTCCCCATGCACTGCAGACATCTTGTTCTAAAGGGCGAGTGGGTCGGTCTGCACTAGGTGGCTGGCTTTGAGCTGTAGACTTGCCTGATCTGTTGAGCAGCCGTGTTAACAGAAACCACTCTGGTCCCAGAACAGGAGCATCACCAACACTGACCTCCTCTCTCTAGCGGGCAGCCTGTCTGTGTCCACAGCAGCACCCCTGCTGTCCTCGCTCTGACAGCACTAGCTAGACACATTTTGATACGCCTCTAGTTTACACAACGCTGGCTACTCTCTGTAGCACTCACTATGAGTCAGACAATGTTAGTTGTTAGGCCTAGTAGCCTTCAGTCTCACCATTAGCTTTCAGAAACCAAGCAAACATCTACCGCAGCAGAGTATTTGAAGGGTGAAATAAGCTTTTCTGTGTCTGTACCTACAGTGCCTTCAGAAATACACCCGGTCAATACAGAAATACAGGTCTCCTTTCTAACTCAGTTGCCGGAGAGGAAGGAAACCTCTCAGGGACTTCACCATGAGGCCAGTGGTGAGTTTAATGGCTGTGATAGGAGAAAACTGAGGATGAATCAACAACATTTTAGTTACTCCACAAAGCTAACATAATTGACAGAGTGAAAAGAAGGAAGCCTGTACAGAATAAAAATATTCCAAAACATGCATACTGTTTGCAACAAGGCACTAAAGTGATAGGACAAAAAGTGAATTTCTTGCACTGAATACTAAGTGTTACGTTTCAGGCTTATCCATCACAGAGTACCACTTCATATTTTCAAGCATGGTGGTGACCGCATCATGTTATGGGTATGGTTGACATCAGGACTAGGGAGTTTTTTAGGATAAAAATCTATGGAATAGAGCTAAACACAGGAGTAATCCTCGAGGCAAACCTGGTTGTCTGCTTTCCACCAGACACTGGGAGATTAATTCACCTTTCAGCAGGAAAATAACCTGCTGAACACATCAGGCCGAATCTACACTGAAGGCGCTGTGTGTGTGTGTCTGTAGCTGTGTGTGTGTGTGTCTGTCTAACCTCCAGTAGCAGTGTCTTGTCGTAGTCCAGGCGGTGTTGGTAGATGCACTGACTGAGGAGAGAGAAGAGTCTCTCTAAACGCTCCACGCTGTAACCTTCACTCCTCTGTACCACTGTGTCCAAGAGGGCCTGGGAGAGGAGAACACATAGCTTAGACACACATTATGTTATTATACACATCAGAAAGGACAAGCTGCCTTAGAGAACACATTCACGCCATAGACATGAAAAATCATGATCACACACAAGTAGAATATTTAATGCAACAGGGAACACACACACATCTCCTGCATTCACATTACAAGCACAACTCTCACAAACACACACATGGAGGTCAGCTATATTCAAAAGCAATTAAGATCAGAGGGACAGCTAATTACTGCAAATCATAATTAGCTCAGTGTTTACTTTTCTTTGCTTCTTTAATTAAAACACTCTGGACAGTCAAATACCCTTCCAATTGACCTGCTCTGTCTCAGCTTGCCACAGTGTCTGTACGTGTGTGCTCATCAAAATGCATAGACTGAAATAGCAATCATCACACAGCGACTAGATTTACAGTCATTAGACGCCAGGCAAACAGAGAAACCCTGACGGGAATGGTGTGTGTGTCAGAAGAACAAGGTGTGGGTTCCTCAGTGAAATGTCAGGATTATTCAAGTGAGGTGATATTTGTTCAATTGCAAAATAGGACACAGTGACTCAAAGAACACACTGAAAAATATGACTATTTTACCCATCAATACCGTCTCAATAGTTCCCTCCTCAACCCGTCTCTCTACAACTATGCTTCTCTCTAATCTCATCCCCTTTTCCCTAAGGTCCCCCTCTTTCCTTGTTAGACAGCTGATTTAAAATCAGCTGTGCCTTTGTCCAGTTGCCCAGGCCAATAGTGCCAGTGGGGGTAAGGTGTGTGGTGGTGAGGCTAGCAGGCCCCCTGAGGTAGTGAGCTCCCAACACACAAAGGAGCTGTAATCCAGCCTGTTAAAGGAGGCTGTGACACAGACCATTTAACTCCAACCTCCCCATCACAGCTCACGTCTCTATCCCCCCACTTTCTCTATGCCTCTTCCTCACCATCTCAGCCTTGTTCCTTGCTAATGCACCCTCTTAGGTACAGAGTGGGAGACAGAGAAATAAGAAAACATGAGCGAGAGTAAAAGAGAGAGAGAAGGAACCCAGACAGGAGAACAAAGCACTATTTCAGTTATAAATTAGCAACAAATGCTAAAAAAGTTTTTGCTTGGTCATTATGCAGTATTGTGTGTAGACTGATGAGGGAACAATAACATGTAATCTATTTTAGCATAAGGCTGTAACGTAACAAAATGTGGAAGATTTGAGCGAAGGGACACAGATGGGAGGACGAAGCACTTTATTGGTGTCACAGCCATGGTAACCTCTGACCTATCAGCTCAGGCACAGCATGAGGCAAAGCAGATGACTACACCAGTACACAGACCCCCTCCTCTGCAGACACACAAACACACCCACAACCAACAGTAGATACACTGCCAACTCAATACACACACACGGGTTAACACGGCGGCGTTCCCTGTGTGTTTCAGCCCGTCAAGTGCAGCTAACGAGACCACTGACAAGCTCCCTGTGATTCTGAGAACATAGACCTGAACCTGAGCACAGCACACATCACCAAACACACACACACCATAGCAACTCTACAAACACACACACACCATAGCAACTCTACAAACACACACACACGCCCAACTGGTGCTCTTGGAGCCCAGCCCGGTACCATGTGAATCTCTGAAATGGAGACCAAGGCACAGCTTATGCCAGGGTACAGAAATAGCCACAGCATGGGGTGTGAAGGCTTTGAACTGGAGACTTGATGACTTCAATGCATGTTAACAGTTAGTGTTACATCGGCATAAATATCTCACCCTGCAGAGCCTGTGGTTATTTGTGTGTGTGTGTGTGTGTGTGTGTGTGTGTGTGTGTGTGTGTATATGTATATATATATATATATATATATATATATATATATATATATATATATATATATATACATACATACATACATACATACATACATACATACACACACACACATACATATATACACACACACAGTGGGGCAAAAAAGTATTTAGTCAGCCACCAATTGTGCAAGTTCTCTCACTTAAAAAGATGAGAGAGGCCTGTAATTGTCATTAACTATGACAGACAAAATGAAAAAAAATCCAGAAAATCCCATTGTAGGATTTTTAATGAATTTACTTGCAAATTATGGTGGAAAATAAGTATTTGGTCACATACAAACAAGCAAGATTTCTGGCTCTCACAGACCTGTAACTTCTTCTTTAAGAGGCTCCTCTGTCCTCCACTCGTTACCTGTATTAATGGCACCTGTTTGAACTTGTTATCAGTATAAAAGACACCTGTCCACAACCTCAAACAGTCACACACTATGGCCAAGACCAAAGAGCTGTCAAAGGACACCAGAAACAAAATTGTAGACCTGCACCAGGTTGGGAAGACTGAATCTGCAATAGGTAAGCAGCTTGGTTTGAAGAAATCAACTGAGAGCAATTATTAGGAAATGGAAGAGATACAAGACCACTGATAATCTTCCTCGATCTGGGGCTCCACGCAAGATCTCACCCCGTGGGGTCAAAATGATCACAAGAACGGTGAGCAAAAATCCCAGAACCACACGGGGGGACCTAGTGAATGACCTGCAGAGAGCTGAGACCAAAGTAACAAAGCCTACCATCAGTAACACACTACGCCGCCAGGGACTCAAATCCTGCAGTGCCAGACGTGTCCCCTGCTTAAGCCAGTACATGTTCAGGCCGTCTGAAGTTTGCTAGAGAGCATTTGGATGATCCAGATGAGGATTGGGAGAATGTCATATGGTCAGATGAAACCAAAATAGAACTTTTTGGTAAAAACTCAACTGTCGTGTTTGGAGGACAAAGAATGCTGAGTTGCATCCAAAGAACACCATACCTACTGTGAAGCATGGGGGTGGAAACATCATGCTTTGGGGCTGTTTTTCTGCAAAGGGACCAGGACGACTGATCCGTGTAAAGGAAAGAATGAATGGGGCCATGTATCGTGAGATTTTGAGTGAAAACCTCCTTCCATCAGCAAGGGCATTGAAGATGAAGCGTGGCTGGGTCTTTCAGCATGACAATGATCCCAAACACACCGCCTGGGCAACGAAGGAATGGCTTCAGAAGAAGTATTTCAAGGTCCTGGAGTGGCCTAGCCAGTCTCCAGATCTCAACCCCATAGAAAATCTTTGGAGGGAGTTGAAAGTCCGTGTTGCCCAGCGACAGCCCCAAAACATCACTGCTCTAGAGGAGATCTGCATGGAGGAATGGGCCAAAATACCAGCAACAGTGTGTGAAAACCTTGTGAAGACTTACAGAAAACGTTTGACCTCTGTCATTGCCAACAAAGGGTATATAACAAAGTATTGAGATAAACTTTTGTTATTGACCAAATACTTATTTTCCACCATAATTTGCAAATAAATAAATTAAAAATCCTACAATGTGATTTTCTGGATTTCTTTTTCTCATTTCGTCTGTCATAGTTGAAGTGTACCTATGATGAAAATTACAGGCCTCTCTCATCTTTTTAAGTTGGAGAACTTGCACAATTGGTGGCTGACTAAATACTTTTTTGCCCCACTGTGTGTGTGTATGTGTATGTGTGTGTGTGTGTGTATATATATATGTGTGTGTGTTAGCTAGCATTGATACTCAGCACCAGCCCTTAATCAGTGAACCAGGATGCCACACCAAACACCTGATAAACACCTTTACAATGCTTAGGAAAGTGAAGGAGTGAACACATCTTGGTCATGTGCTGATGCTTTGAGATCACTGGACATATACAGATATCTGGTTGTGCTGGTCTCCAGCAGGTCTTGGTGTAGTGGAAGGCCCTTTCACAGTGTTGATATTCTGTGGAGTTAACAGCTGTAGTGTTAGGTGGGCTGTAGAGGGCTGTGTATTCAGACTGCTAGAAAACACACTGCTGCTCTAGCACTGGGAATTGAGTACAGGGGGAGTACAGGCAGCGAGCGAGAGGCAGAGAGCGAGCGAGCGGTAGAGAGAGGCAGAGAGCGAGCGAGAGAGAGGCAGAGAGCGAGCGAGAGAGAGGCAGAGAGCGAGCGAGAGAGAGGCAGAGAGCGAGCGAGAGAGAGGCAGAGAGCGAGCGAGAGAGAGGCAGAGAGCGAGCGAGAGAGAGGCAGAATAGCGACATGGTGTATAGCTTCGTGAAATGTTAGGCTTAACATGAGAAAATGACAACCAAATTGGCCTACCAATAAACATTTATCCATTAGCTATAGCAAACTGACGGGAATGGTGTGTGTGTCAGAAGAACAAGGTGTGGGTTCCTCAGTGAAATGTCAGGATTATTCGTCTATTTGTTCAATTGCAAAATAGGACACAGTGACTCAAAGAACACACTGAAAAATATGATTATTTTACCCATCAATAGTCTCAATAGTTCCCTCCTCAACCCGTCTCTCTACAACTATGCTTCTCTTCTAATCTCATCCCCTTTTCCCTAAGGTCCCCCTCTTCACTTCCTCTTTCCTTGTTAGACACCTGATTTAAAATCAGCTGTGCCTATACAGTACTCACACCCTTTGACTTTTTCCACATTTTGTTGTGTTACAGCCTTAAAATGGATTACATTTAGATTTTGTTTTAACTGGCCTACACACAATATCCCATAATGTCAAAGTTTTTTACAAATTAATCACAAATGAAAAGCTGAAATATCTTCAGTCAATAAGTATTCAACCCTTTTGACACAGCAATCCTAAATACCTTCAGGAGTAAAACATGTGCTTAACAAGTTGCATGGCCTCTGTGTGCAATAATAGTGTTTAACATGATTTTTGAATGACTACCTCATCTCTGTACCCCACACATACAGTACAATTATTTGTAAGGTCCCTTTCAAGCAGTGAATTTCAAACAAAGACCAGGGAGGTTTTCCAATGCCTCGCAAAGGGCACCTATTGGTAGATGGGTAGAAATAAATAAAAAAAGCAGACATTGAATATCCCTTCGAGCATGGTAAAGTTATTAACCTCCACGGGATCAGTGTTCCTAAACTAGGACGGTTGTTGGTAACGTGCGCTAATGTGACTAGAATGACGTAAACAACCGCCAACCTTCGGGAAATAGACATATCTGATATGGGCAGAAAGCTTAAATTATTGTTAATCTAACTGCAGTGTCCAATTTACAGTAGTTATTAGAGTGAAAAAAGACCATGCTATTGTTTGAGGAGAGTGCACAACAACAAAACACTTTTCACGGCAACTGGTTAATAACATTCACCTCTGAAGGTAAATAATGTACTTACATTCAGTCATCTTGCTCTGATTTGTCATCCTGAAGGTCCCAGAGATAAAATGTAGCATAGTTTTGTTTGATAAAATACATTTTTATATTCAAATGTAGGAACTGGGATCCTAGTTTGAACCCCTGCTGTCTTGGTGTTCCTGAGTGGCAGAGTTACAGTTTTGACTTCAATCTATGACAAGACCTGAAAATGGTGGTCTAGCAATGATCAACAGCCAACTTCACAGAGCTTGAAGAATTATGAAAAGAATCATGCGCAAATGTTGCATAATCCAGGTGTGGAAAGCTCTTAGAGACTCACCCAGAAAGACTAAGCTGTAATCACTGCCAAAAGTGCTTCTACAAGGCATTAACTCAGGGGTGTGAATACTTACGGAAATTAGATATTTCTGCATTTCATTTTCAATAAATTAGCAAAAATGGCAAAAAAAAAGAATCACTTTGTCATTATGGGGTATTGTGTGTAGATAAAACAAATATATATATATTTATAATCCATTTTGAATTCAGGCTGTAACAACTAAATATGGAATAAGTCAATACTTTTTGAAGGCAATGTACATGCCCTGGCACCACAGAAAGCCTATCATCGTTAGGCATGCAGCTTCATAGACGTCACCATTTCAGCACCATGGATAGCGATCGGTAGTCAATACTTTGTGAGTGGCAGTCTGGGTGACACATTCAATTTGTTTTATTTTAGATTAGGGGTGGAGGGGACTCCGACCTTGCAGGGGTCCAGAGAAACTGAGTTACACCAGTGACTCCTGTGCAATATTGACTCCAGCATTGCTTATTGAGAGTATACTTGAGTGCGTGAGCGAGCAAGCGACTGATTGCTGGAGTTGTTCTCAGCTCTTAAAGCCACAATAACAAACTTACAAGTGGATGAGGTCAGCAATTAACCTCTCTGTAGCTTGCTGTTATCTGACAAAACATTGGACTCCAATCTATTCTCCCTCTATTCTCTCATCTCCTTCCTTTTCTACCTCCTCTCCCGCTGTTTCTTTCCTCTTCTTCCTCCCTCTCTTCACTCCTCTCCTTCCATCGTCAGTATTTGTCAAAAGCAAAACCAAACAGCCTCAGACAGTTAGACCCAACCTGACAGCTTGGACATAAATGAACGCATTATGCCACTCAACACAGTTTCTCAGAGAAACGCTTTTGACAATGTACATTAGAGAGTGGAAAAACAGGACTATGTGCTGTGTGTGTTAGCTAGTCACTCACAGAGAGTGGTTTTGGACATGAGGAGCGGATGACTGCTTTCTTTGTGGGTGTGTGTGTAAGCGCACGCACGCATGTGTTGTGTTTTGCTGATGTGCTGATGTAGCTGGATCCCGACGTGGATGAAAGCCTTTTCAAAACGCCAGTCCTCCAAATGGAAAGCTGTTATCACATGCAAATGACCTCGCTGTCAAGAACATCTACGGGGATGAAGAAAAATGAAAAGGAAGCAAGCACTCCAAAAGTTATTTATTTTTATTGACAATCAAAACACTTCGCTCCTGGCACCGGCCATTAAGCAGTTCTTCCCCTAGCAGGCGTTCTCTCTCGCTCTCTGTGCTGTTATTAGTGTTGGAAATGGGCAGAGATGACAAACTGACAATGGAGCTATTTCTGTGGACGGACAGCTCTGAAATGGTAAATCTTGACATGCTATAATAGTTAGACATCAGGGGAAAGAGAGGGCTCTTCAGTGTGACAGCCTATATATGCACACTGGACATTTGCAGCTGCGTAACAGATCTAAGGACAATTGCCATGCCTGCTCTTGTAGCGAAGCCTGCGTGTTCTTTGGGGAGGTGGATATAAATGATTGGATTCCCTAATAGATGATAATTCTGCTGTAATCTAGGTCACTCAGTGCTCAAGACTAACGCTTTCCCCTGGTGGCACTAACTTTTTCAAATGGTGGCACCAGCCCATGATTTGGTCGCACAGCCAAGTCAAAGGGTTGCAAAATGCAACTAAACGGTTGCTGCCTGGAGCCCTGGCACTTATGAGAATGTTCTGTCTGTCAGTGTGGCTGATTATTCATGAAACAGAGGGGGCCTGGGAGTAATGCACAACGACAGTGCTTCACTAGTTTCTTCAACCTGGTCCTGGGGATGTGCACATTTTCAAGGGCTGGGAATTCTCCAAAAAGATGGAGAAAAAGCTATAGGCCAAAAAATGGTCTTAGGTATAGCTGACTAGCACTAGCTAATAAGTATGTTAGATTCTGTACTTGGAATCAAATATCGATATAATATCATCCCAAAATAATGTTGCGATATGCAACTGTATCGATTCCCCCCTTCACTACATTGTTCTTCCAGATTCAACTAACCACCAATAAGTAGACTAATTAGTAGAATCAGGTGTGTTGGTGCTGGGCTGTAACAAAAGCCTGCAAACCATGTAGCTCTCCAGGAGCAGGGCTGAAGAACACTGCTGGTGACAACCATCTGCCTAGTAGAACCTCAGTATGACTGAACGAACTAGCAGAGTTCTAGCTGTGCTTAATTCCAGAAGGGATTTCAGGGGCCCTGCCATCCAAGTTAAATGTCAGAAGTAATGAGACCTCCAATTAATTAATATAAATGAAAGAGAAGTAGAGAGGAGGAACGGAACGTGGCACACCACTCCCCTCCTAATACGTATCAGGCAGCGAGCCAGCCCTACCCGACCAGATATCAGTCTTAAACGTCGACTCACCCCGCTCACCGGAAATTCAATTTGTTCCGTAAGCCGGGTGGATGAAAAAGCAATTATACACAGTGCCCTCTTTTCACGATCTGTGTCTTAAAGATATCTCCTCTTTTTCCAATGCCTAACAAATAAGCCTTCAGATTAGCACAGTCTGCGTTCACAGGGAGGGAGCGTTCCCACAGTTCGTGGTGGCAGCCACCCGCGACTCTGTGGCGCACCCTCTTTTTATTACTATTTTATTTAATAAATCGGGAGCATCGGCCAAACACGACCCACCTGTGACCAGACAGAAGGATCAGACCTGTCAATCACTTTGAGAGACGCCACTGACGAGCGACGGGAGAGCCAAGGTGGAAACCGCGCACCCCTCAATCTCTGTTACCCCCTGGGGCAAGGGTAACCAAGGGGAGATAATGCTTTGATAGCAGGGGATGTGGGTGATGTTGCAGTGGGATATAGGGATGGAGGAAGAGAGAACACAGGGATGGAGCGCACGTCAGAGAAGCACTTATTTTACACCAATTAGACTACAACCATGCTGCTTCTTCCTGTTCTTACCAGGGCCGTTTGGTCGATAGAGAGAAGAGTGCGAAAGGAGTTAAAAAAAAAAAGAGAACTGCCCCAATTTACACCCAGGGAATTAGGTGGAACATAAGCGTGACTGTGTAAAGTGTCTGGAAACCACTGCACATATTCACTTTCCTATCCTGTCAATCAATTCGGAGACCAACTTGCCGGAGCGGGTAGCTGGAGAGTGGAAAGCGCAGAATGCCTCATGTTTGAGTCATGTCCTGGCTGCGTTCTTAAAATGGCTGTATGGAAGAAACAACACCTGTTGATTGAGTGAAGACGTGGAGTTGCATCAGAGATGCACTGCTGTCTGCCACTTAAATTGGATTGGTCCTCTCTGGGATGACAGGGATTTAAAGTGTGTCTCGTTGAGAGTGAGGGCAGACTGGGTTCCCCCGAGAGGAGACGATATTAGTCTAAGAAATCAGGAGCATCCATCTGAGAAGGGAGAGTGACACCAGCAGCCCCAGAAAGGCCTGAACCCTGGGGAGGATTAGGGGCCAGTCCCCCATCCTCCACACCCAATCACTCTCTCTCCTCCCTTCAATCCCCATGTTGTCCTCTACTCCACCCCTCCTCAATCCCCCACCTCCCCCCTCTCATCAGCTACTCAACAGCATGACACAGAACATGGCCACACACACATAACACTTACTGTGAGTCGCTGGTGATCGACCACTAGTGGAGGTGGCGGAGTGGGAGGGATCTGTGGAGACTCTTCCTCTGTCATGTCAGCCGAACCCTTCGACTGCTCTGATTGACTCTTTCTGCACTTCCTTCCCTTGGACCCGCCTTGAAACAGAAAGAGAGAACAGGTAAACGACAGCCCACCTACAATCACCTTTGACCTATAATTGTTTATATACCATCATTAACCAGGTAGGTTAGGAGAACATACCATATGACAAAGCCTATTCACAAACCAGGGCTTGTTTGAATTGAAGAAAAGGCCTGACAACCAAAGAGAACAAGAATAGCTGGTCCGCTACATTCACAGCCTGTGATCTGCTGGCTTCTAGTTTACCAGCCTGAGTGGTAATACACTGTCTGTATGATCCAGCCACCACTAATACCACTCCAGGCCTCCCAAATCACCCAGTAGCTCAGGGCTTCCAATCCACAGTCCTGAGTCGTTAATCACACACACAGGCATATTGGCTTATCACACACGCACACACAGACAGGCCTATTGGCTTTTCCCAGACACCACACACACACACGCTGACATGCGCACACAAACTCACATTTGTCCCAGACACTACACGCCACTAAATCAATGGCAAACGGTCCAAGGCCAAAGAAAGAATGTGAGAGAGGGAGAAGAGAGCCAACCTTGTGACATTTTTCACAGTAAAACCTTTTTTTGAGAATAAATCTCGAGGGTGGTTTTGGATATTCTACAAAGGTACACGACCTCAGCAGCTTTTGAGGGTTTAATTGAAATATGCTGTCTGTAGACTAAAGGAAAACATTTCCTATTTCACATGCCATACTTCTGGGATTATTCATGTCCTGTCATTTTACAAGCAAACTCCGTGTAAGTCGTTTGAGGTTAGACTGACTTAAAATCTGTGGATGTGTTTCTAGGTTGTCTGGTGCTCTCTGGGGAAAGATCAGAACGGATAATCTGTACAAGTAACTCAGAGTAATTCAAATTAACCCATTGACATGATGCATTATTCATACAAGTCAAAGTTTGACAAATACAGTTAGCATATATCAAGTCAGGATTCTAGGAGAAGGTAGAAGTTAGCCACAGATAACCTCTCATTACCTTCTAAATCCTGCTCATGCTCCTCCTCGCCCGTCTCCATGTCTCCTTTCCTCCCGTCCTGAGGAGGGCGCTCCTGAATACCTCTGCTCTCTGAAGACAGACACTCATCATCTTTCCCCTCCGCCCCCTCACCTGTGACATCTGTAGGACCTTCCTCGGTCTCAGAGCTCTTGAGGGCCTGCGAGTCCAGGCTGTCCATGGACTCATCCCCATTCACACACTCCTCCCGAGGGACAGGGGGCGCTGTGGTCGTCCTAGGGGCTGACAAGTGCTGCTCAGCCATGGACTGGGCCTCCTTGTGTTTCGCCTGGGGATCATCAGGCGTGGCTTGGGGCTTCTCGCCTTCGGCCCGGGTAGCCTTATCTTTAGACTGGAGATCTTTAGATGACCCCTCACCTTCAGTCTGGATCAACTTGTCCTGGGCTTGAGGCTCCTCGTCTTTACAATGAGACTCTTCCCTTTTAGACTGGAGGACTTTGTCTGTGGAGGTGGATTTGTTGTCTGTAGCCGGTGTCTCTTCTTTCTTGGGCCCTGTCCCTGTGCTGCTCTCCCCCTGTGTCTCGGTCTCTGTGCTCCGGCCCCTAGGTACCACGTTGGAGTGCTTTTCCTCCGTGGAGATGCTTTGTGTGTGAGGGTGTGTGTGGTGTCCGTTGGGCTGAGGGTCCATGGTGTCGCAGGAAGACTCTTCATCCTGAGTCAGACAGGAATCGCTGGGTCCCGCCATCTCTGGCTCAGGCTCCGCACCTTCATCTTCCTCCTCCTCCATTCCCTTCTTGTAGTTCTTCTTCTTCCTGATGATGCCCCGCCCCCAAGATGGCCGCCGACGCGTTTTCCTCTTCATGTGATCTGGAAGCAGAGAGAAAAAAAAACATTTGGTTAGTTCAGTCACATGGAACACCAGTCTCCACTAAACTGGTTCCGCTTGCACACACCCGACTCCACTAAACTGGTTCTGCTTGCACACACACCCGACTCCACTAAACTGGTTCCGCTTGCACACACACCCGACTCCACTAAACTGGTTCCGCTTGCGCACACACCCGACTCCACTAAACTGGTTCCGCTTGCACACACACCCGACTCCACTAAACTGGTTCCGCTTGCACACACACCCGACTCCACTAAACTGGTTCCGCTTGCACACACACCCGACTCCACTAAATTGGTTCTGCTTGCACACACACCCGACTCCACTAAACTGGTTCCGCTTGCACACACACCCGACTCCACTAAACTGGTTCCGCTTGCACACATCCGACTCTACTAAACTGGCTTTTGTTCCAGACATGCTCTAACACACTTAATGGAAGACCATGACTAGGTCAAATTAATTATATTGTGTAGCTTGCTGTGTTTTATGTACATTATTTTTAAGCACACAAACAAATTAATTTCCCAAGTTGATCTGAATCTGATGTGAATCCTTACAAATCGACCTTCATTAAGTGGTAATTCACTGGACTGATGTGACAGTGGACTAACACCTAGCAACGGAGTTGCCTTGTTCCTGCCAGGTCTTAAACACAAGGGCGGAATCAGATGTCCACTACATTGCGGTGGTCTGTGGTCTACATGACAAGGAGGTGAGGGTAGTTAGCCACGCGTAAAGAGGGGCTGTGGGAGTAATTGCTAGGTGCATGAGGCAGAGAGAGAGAGGGAGGAAGCTCACACTTCTAACTGAACACAATTGAAAGAAGCCCCATATCTGCCCCACATCTCAGAGCCAAACTGGATTTGCCTGCTGTTCCCGCACGCAAAGAGACTTCCTTTTGCTCTCTAGCCAAAAAGTCTGCCATAATGGACTGACCACCCCTCCCTTTCTACAGCACTGTGGTCCGGCAGAAATTATTTCTAGTGTTTGAGATGCTGACTGCATTTCACTTTTGGGTCCTTTGGTCATAATCAGAGAGAACTGGAGAGTGACGAAAAGAGAGCAGGAGGGATGGAGATATGGGGAGACCGAGAGAGAGGTAGAAGGAGAGAGATATGGGGAGACCGAGAGCGAGGTAGAAGGAGAGAGATATGGGGAGACAGAGAGAGAGGTAGAAGGAGAGAGATATGGGGAGACAGAGAGAGAGGTAGAAGGAGAGAGATATGGGGAGACAGAGAGCGAGGTAGAAGGAGAGAGATATGGGGAGACAGAGAGCGAGGTAGAAGGAGAGAGATATGGGGAGACAGAGAGCGAGGTAGAAGGAGAGAGATATGGGGAGACAGAGAGCGAGGTAGAAGGAGAGAGATATGGGGAGACAGAGAGCGAGGTAGAAGGAGAGAGATATGGGGAGACAGAGAGCGAGGTAGAAGGAGAGAGATATGGGGAGACCGAGAGGTAGGAGAGAGACGGTACTTAGGTTGTAGCCGAGGCTACTGCTGCAGGGATGTGGCTGACACATGAAAAAAACTAAGTTAGAGACTGGGAGCAAGAGTCTGCCATCTGAGAAAGTTCAGTAAACATGTCACAGGGTGTGGTAGAGTTTGACAAAGTGAAACTTCTGCAGGGTCAGATTCTACACGGTGCCTTTTCCAAACTACAGCCGCAGGGTGAGTTGCACACGGAGGGGTCCATTGACGGGAAGAAGGCAATATAAAAAGACACATTGGTTATACCAGAACTGTGATTTGGGGCATACATGTATTCTTCTTATTTAAATTGCTACAAAAGCCAAAAACAATCTCATTAAATAATAACAGTATAGCCTGCCTTAGCAACCCCAGTATAGCCTGCCTTGGCAACCCCAGTATAGCCTGCCTTGGCAACCCCAGTATAGCCTGCCTTGGCAACCCCAGTATAGCCTGCCTTGGCAACCCCAGTATAGCCTGCCTTGGCACCCACAGTATAGCCTGCCTTGGCACCCACAGTATAGCCTGCCTTGGCAACCACAGTATAGCCTGCCTTGGCAACCACAGTATAGCCTGCCTTGGCAACCACAGTATAGCCTGCCTTGGCAACCACAGTATAGCCTGCCTTGGCAACCACAGTATAGCCTGCCTTGGCAACCACAGTATAGCCTGCCTTGGCAACCACAGTATAGCCTGCCTTGGCAACCACAGTATAGCCTGCCTTGGCAACCACAGTATAGCCTGCCTTGGCAACCACAGTATAGCCTGCCTTGGCAACCACAGTATAGCCTGCCTTGGCAACCACAGTATAGCCTGCCTTGGCAACCACAGTATAGCCTGCCTTGGCAACCACAGTATAGCCTGCCTTGGCAACCACAGTATAGCCTGCCTTGGCAACCACAGTATAGCCTGCCTTGGCAACCACAGTATAGCCTGCCTTGGCAACCACAGTATAGCCTGCCTTAGCAAGTACAGTATAGCCTGCCGTAGCAAGTACAGTATAGCCTACCGTCAACGACAAGTTGTTCTGCTTCCACGAGCACATCCAATGCTAGCATCAGTAATTCTACATTTGCTGTTAGCCCAGCTAGTATGGACACTGCCAGTTGTGAATCTGATGCAGCCGAAGAGCTACTGCCCCCTTACCCGGGAAAGCACTGAACAACAGACAGGGACGTTGGACCATCGAAGAGGCGCAAATATGATGAGAACTACATTGATTTGGGGTTCACTTATATTGGGAGTAGTGCCTTTCCTCAGCCATTGTGGTATATGTGCAAAAGGACTCTCTCACAACTCAATGATGATTTTTTTGTTAACTAGTAAATAGTAGCCTACAGTCAAGTGTGTTTAAATAATTTCTAACTTGTTAACAATTTCTAGTTCGTTTTTGCTACCATGTGGGTTTAAGCTTGCTTGAGCCTGCTAACTGAGGAGTGCTAATTCACCTGTTTCCATACGTTTCATTTTAAAACATTTATCTTACAAAGGAGTTGTTTAATCTAACTATTTATCTGTACATGTAATTGTATTTTTTTATTTAAAAAAATCGTATCTTTACAAGAAATTGCCACGAGCAAGATCTGATGTGTGGAGACATACCACTGCAGCTAATATAGAAGAAAATCTGTGTACATTTGCAAATACTGTGCCAAATCATACGTGAAGAATGCAACAAAGATGCAGAATCATCTGGCCAAGTGCATAAAGTTTCCTCAGCGCACACAACAAGCAACCTCTGACAAAAGTCCCCCTACTTCTATTCGAGGTGAAAATGATGAATCAGACACCTTATCAATAGCAACAGCTCATGGTCCTCCTGGAATCAGAAGTTATTTTGACTCAGTGGAGGAACGTAGTCAGAGAAATGCTGATGAATGTCTTGCTCGAGCTGTGTATTAAACTGGTTCACCTCTGATGCTCACAGGCAATGTGTATTGGAAGAGATTTCTGAACGTTCTTCGCCCAGCATATACCCCTCCAACCAGACATGCTTTATCTACTCATTTGCTGGATGCAGAGTTCAAGTGAAGGTCAAGCAAATCATAGAGAAAGCAGACTATTGCAATCATCTCTGACGGGTGATCGAATGTTCGTGGGCAAGGAATAATTAACTACATCATCGCTACCCCTCAACCAGTATTCTGCAAGAGCACAGACACAAGGGACAACAGACACACCGGTCAACAGACACACCGGTCTCTACATTGCAGATGAGCCGAAGGCAGTCATCAATGACCTTGGACCACAGAAGGTATTTGCACTGGTGACAGACAATGTACCATCATATCACACATATTGGCTGTGCTGCTCATGCATTGAATCTGCTCCTCAAGGACATCATGGCACTGAAAACAATGGACACAATCTACAAGAGAGCCAAGGAAATGGTTAGGTATGTGAAGGGTCATCAAGTTGTAGCAGCAATCTACCCCACCAAGCAAAGTGAAAAGAATAAGAGCACCACATTGAAGCTGCCCAGCAACACCCGTTGGGGTGGTGTTGTCATCATGTTTGACAGTCTCCTGGAAGGGAAGGAGTCTCTCCAAGAAATGGCCATATCACAGTCTGCCGATATGGACAGCCCCATCAAGAGGATCCTCATGGATGATGCATTTTGGGAGAGTGGTAAGCAGCCTGAAACCTATTGCAGTAGCCATTGCACGGGTTGAGGGAGACAATGCCATCCTGTCTGATGTTCAGACTCTGCTTGCAGATGTAAGAAGAAATCCGTACTGCCCTGCCCACTTCACTGTTGCTCCAAGCAGAGGAAACTGCAGATCTGAAATACATCAAAAAGCGTGAAGACTTCTGCCTGAAAAGGACTTCGTGGATCTGAGGCTCTTTCCCCTTTTGCCTCCATCATCCTCCAAATCCCACCAACATCAGCTGCCTCAGAACGCAACTGGTCCTTGTTTGGGAACACACACACACACCAAAGCACGCAACAGGCTGAGAAGACATGGAAGACTGAAAGGAAGACAACCAAAGCTTTACTTTCTATCATTTTACAGATGTATGTTGAAAACGTTTTTGGGAGATGCGATGGATCATTGGGGATCATTCAATATTCCTGTTCTTTTGTTGTTCAGTGAAATCATCCCATGTGAGGAGTCAACTCATTTAATTTAAGTTCAATTCTTAACTAAATAGATTTTTTATTTCTATTGAAAGGATTTAATCATTCGCAGTTATGTCTACTTATGATAAGGTAAAAGGTTTATGTTTGTCTCCATATATGGTAAATATATCCAAAGCAAAAAAACATTACATTTAAATGGTTTTAATATTACTTTGAATATATTTCCATTAATTCCTACAGAAAGTTTCCACCACTAGCGCGTACTGTGAAGTATTTTACTCAGTAGTGAGGTCAGACATGTCTGGTCCACAGTATGTGTTTCAGACGTGCATTAAGCCCAATTGCCAGCCCATTTAATTAATGTCAAGGTCCATTGGAGTGATCTAACGCCACAGCTGGGTAATCTCCTGAAGAATCAATACCGAACTACGCCATGCCAGTACTCACTGGAGCTAATTATTACATTATTTACCACAAATAATTGACCTCAGTAACACCAGTTAGGAGCTTTATCTTCCTGCTATATAAAATAGACTGGCCACATCACTGCACAGACGAAAGGCTTGTGCGTGTGTGTATCGATTCATCGTGATTCATAATGCATTACCTCCTAGGAAGCTCCCTAGGGAGATGTCATAACACACAAACTACACCCGTTCTCTTGTCACATCCTCTCTTTATTCCCCATTTTTCTTTCTTCTCACCTTTCCATTTGCTAGATGTGGAGACGCATTGTTCTTCAGTGAGAATTAGAAATGAATCCTTGTGTTATTAAATAGTTGTTTGACAAGGTAGGTGTAGGCAAGGTTACCTAACTAACCACATATCCAGGCAAATAGAAACTCAAGACAGATCAAAGAGATGCTAAAATACCAAACAGAATCAATTGTTCTTACTCAAAGTGAGAGACGCCTTCCAGTGCCCCTGCACATTGGCTAACCGCATTGTGTCCCACACCCACCAACCCCTCTTTTACGCTACTGCTACTCTCTGTTCATCATATGTGCATAGTCACACTGGGGCCCCACAAGGGTGCGTTCTCAGCCCTCTCCTGTACTCCCTGTTCACCCATGATTGCGTGGCCAAGCACGCCTCCAACTCAATCATCAAGTTAGCTGACGACACTACAGTGGTAGGCTTGATTACCAACAACGACGAGACGGCCTACAGGGAGGAGGTGAGGGCCCTCGGAGTGTGGTGTCAGGAAAATAACCTCTCACTCAACGTCAACAAAACAAAGGAGATGATCGTGGACTTCAGGAAACAGCAGAGGGAGCAGCCCCCTATCCACATCGACGGGACAGTAGTGGAGAAGGTGGAAAGGTTTAAGTTCCTCGGCATACACATCGCGGACAAACTGAAATGGTCCACCCACACAGACAGCGTGGGGAAGAAGGCGCAACAGCGCCTCTTCAACCTCAAGAGGCTGAAGGAATTTGGCTCGGCAAAAACACTCAAACTTCTACAGATGCACAATCGAGAGCATCCTGTCGGGCTGTATCACCGCCTGGTACGGCAACTGCTCCGCCCACAACCGTAAGGCTCTCCAGAGGGTAGTGAGGACTGCACAGCGCATCACCGGTGGAAACCTACCTGCCCTCCAGGACACCTACACCACCCGATGTCACAGGAAGGCCAAAAAGATAATCGAGGACAACAAACACCTGAGCCACGGCCTGTTCACCCCACTACCATCCAGAAGGCAAGGTCAGTACAGGTGCATCAAAGCTGGGACGAGAGACTGAAAAACAGCTTCTATCTCAAGGCCATCAGACTGTTAAACAGCCACCACTAACATTGAGTGGCTGCTGCCAACATTCTGACAAATCTCTAGCCACTTTAAATAATAGAAAATTGGATGTAACAAATGTATCACTAGCCACTTTAAACAATTTTGTATATAAATGTTTACATATCCAACATTACTCATATCAAATGTAAACACTGCACTCTATACCATCTACTGAAGCCACTTTAATAATTAAAAAGTGGATGTAATAAATTTATCACTAGCCACTTTAAACGGTGCCATTTACAGTGGGGAGAACAAGTATTTTATACACTGCCGATTTTGCAGGTTTTCCCACTTACAAAGCATGTAAAAGTCTAATTTTTATCATAGGTACTGTGAGTGACGGAATCTAAAACAAAAATCCAGAAAATCACATTGTATGAGTTTTAAGTAATTAATTTGCATTTTATTGCATGACATAAGTATTTGATACATCAGAAAAGCAGAACTTAATATTTGGTACAGAAACCTTTGTTTGCAATTACAGAGATCATAATGCTTCCTGTAGTTCTTGACCAGGTTTGCACACACTGCAGCAGGGATTTTGGCTCACTCCTCCATACAGACCTTCTCCAGATCCTTCAGGTTTTGGGGCTGTCGCTGGGCAATACGGACTTTCAACTCCCTCCAAAGATTTTCTATTGGGTTCAGGTCTGGAGACTGGCTAGGCCACTCCAGGACCTTGAGATGCTTCTTACGGAGCCACTCCTTAGTTGCCCTGGCTGTGTTTTTCGGGTCGTTGTCATGCTGGAAGACCCAGCCACGACCCATCTTCAATGCTCTTACTGAGGGAAGGAGGTTGTTGGCCAAGATCTCGCGATACATGGCCCCATCCATTCTCCTCTCAATACGGTGCAGTCGTCCTGTCCCCTTTGCAGAAAAGCATCCCCAAAGAATGATGTTTCCACCTCCATGCTTCACGGTTGGGATGGTGTTCTTGGGGTTGTACTCGTCCTTCTTCTTCCTCCAAACACGGCGAGTGGAGTTTAGACCAAAAAGCTCTATTTTTGTCTCATCAGACCACATGACCTTCTCCCATTCCTCCTCTGGATCATCCAGATGGTCATTGGCAAACTTCAGATGGGCCTGGACATGCGCTGGCTTGAGCAGGGGGACTTGCGTGCGCTGCAGGATTTTAATCCATGACGGCGTAGTGTGTTACTAATGGTTTTCTTTGAGACTGTGGTCCCAGCTCTCTTCAGGTCATTGACCAGGTCCTGCCGTGTAGTTCTGGGCTGATCCCTCACCTTCCTCATTGATGCCCCACACCGAGAGAGACCGTCATCTTGAACTTCTTCCATTTTCTAATAATTGCGCCAACAGTTGTTGCCTTCTCACCAAGCTGCTTGCCTATTGTCCTGTAGCCCATCCCAGCCTTGTGCAGGTCTACAATTTTATCCCTGATGTCCTTACACAGCTCTCTGGTCTTGGCCATTGTGGAGAGGTTGGAGTCTGTTTGATTGAGTGTGTGGACAGGTGTCTTTTATACAGGTAACGAGTTCAAACTGGTGCAGTTAATACAGTTAATGAGTGGAGAACAGGAGGGCTTCTTAAAGAAAAACTAACAGGTCTGTGAGAGCCGGAATTCTTACTGGTTGGTAGGTGATCAAATACTTATGTCATGCAATAAAATGCAAATTAATTATTTAAAAATCATACAATGTGATTTTCTGGATTTTTGTTTTAGATTCCGTCTCTCACAGTTGAAGTGTACCTATGATAAAAATTACAGACCTCTACATGCTTTGTAAGTAGGAAAACCTGCAAAATCGGCAGTGTATCAAATACTTGTTCTCCCCACTGTATATAATGTTTACATATCCTACACTACTCATCTCACATGTATATACTGTACTATATACCATCTACTGCATCTGGCCTATGCCGGTCAGCCATCGCTCATCCATATATTTATATGTACATACTCGTATTCATTCCTTTACACTGTGTGTATAAGGTAGTTGTTGTTATGAAATTGTTAGATTACTTGTTAGATACTACTGCATGGTCGGAACTAGAAGCACAAGCATTTCGCTACACTCGCATTAACATCTGCTAACCATGTGTATGTGACAAATAAAATGTGATATACATACCTATATGTACATACTACCTCAATCAGCCCGACTAACTGGTGCCTGTATGCAGCCTCGCTACTGGGTTTTTTCCCACTGTTTTTATTTCTTTACTTACCTATTGTTCACATAATACCCTTTTGCACTATTGGTTAGAGCCTGTAAGTAAGCATTTCACTGTAAGGTGTACAGTTGTTGTATTCGGCGTACGTGACAAATAAACTTTGATTAGAAGGAATTCTCATATACCAGCAAAACTAAATCCAACATCCCCTACATGCAGAGAATGTTCAGCTAAATGAGAGTAGGATTTCTAGATAGGCGGGACATTTTGTCAGAGGTTGTTGAGTGGGTTGAGTTGTCACAATACATCACAGAAACCCTCACACTTTGCCTCATCACCAGGCAGCTAATGCCATGCAATTACTGACACTGTGTGTGTGCGCGCGCATGTGCATGCAAACACAAGGTTGTGCATATGAAGGATATTTCACCAGAAAAAAATCCCTAACGCTCGCCAGATATATACAACAGGAAGAATTGGGTGGAACACAATTCGATTGATCACAACTTTGTTTAGCATTCTTAAAAATCACACCTGAGTGAAAGAAAACAATCAAAAAATGACATGGAACCAATGGAGTGTGTTTTAATGAAGTCCCAGTGAGTAGAGAGAATATGTGATGGGTTTGTGTTTTAATGAAGTCCCAGTGAGTAGGGTGAATATGTGATGGGTTTGTGTTTTAATGAAGTCCCAGTGAGTAGGGTGAATATGCGATGGGTTTGTGTTTTAATGAAGTCCCAGTGAGTAGGGTGAATATGTGATGGGTTTGTGTTTTAATGAAGTCCCAGTGAGTAGGGTGAATATGTGATGGGTTTGTGTTTTAATTCAGTTCCAGTGAGTAGGATGAATATGTGATGGGTTTGTGTTTTAATTAAGTCCCAGTGAGTAGGATGAATATGTGATGGGTTTGTGTTGTCTATTAAAATATAGATAGAGGAATGCTGCTGCAGGATTCAATTTCTGATCATTATGGACATCTGGGAAAAAGAGAGAGTGAGTGGAATAGAAAGGGGTAGACAAGACAGAGGGGAAGAGGGAGAATGAAAGAGTCAAGAAAAAGAAAGTCAGTCAAGGTCTTAGCCTTAAACCCCCCCAGAGGCAGATGCCGCCACTATTTCGACTTAATTTCCTGTCCTAGAGATGAAATGCACGTTAAGGTTCCACCTACAAAATAATGACGAATCCCGAATTGGGTGTGGGAATTTCCACATGGAGTTGATAAACATCAACAAATTGGGAAATGACAGCTGTCAGTGTAGCTAGCTAGCTCTCATCTAGTTAGCTAATGTTAAATGTTGCGTTTATTTATTTTTTATACACCATGTAAGATTAGCCAGCTGGCTATATGGCTGGTTCTGGAGCTGGATTTGTCATAAGCATTGATTTAGGAAAAACTTCCCCACAGATGGAAACCACTGGCCTCTCTTGACTACGCCATCTATTGTTATCTCCAAAGTTTTGGCATCTTCCATAAATTGTGGCCGCGAGTCCACCATAGAAATAGTTAGAAGAAATAAGATGACGCTCCAGTAATATGGATAACCAGTGAAAGATAGGAGTTTTTTCTACATTGTGATGGACATGGTGCTACCTTTGCTAGGCTTCGGCACAGCAAAGCCAAGTCAGCCCGTGCTCCTCACAGGGGAAGTTAAATTATAGGCTACAATGACTTCGCTCATGATCATGGACGCCGCAAATTACTTATAACTATAAATTCCTTGAACCTTCATTCATGGGTGCTCGTAGTGAAGCAAAACTTTATTGGTCAAACCCGACAGGGGGAGCGGAGCGTGTTTGCAAAAAACTAATCACACAATTATACCATTTATAAGACTTCTCAGATAGATAGATATTTATACAGACAAGATAAAAGAAAAGTGAAAATTATCGAACGGTTTCTGATCATTTTCTGGTAAAACAAAAAAGCGGAGGTACAAAAACATAGGTTTGCCTCCCCTATTTTAATTTGCTCCATGGATCAGGCAGCCCAGTGGACACAAGGCTGTTTGGCTCATCAGTCACGAAGAGGAATAACTTTGCAGCTGTTTCTGATTAATAGACAATGCCATGCTTGTGGTTGTCACATTAAAATAAAACCCAGCCCTGAAACGAAACGTAAGCTGAAAATAATTTGTTTTATCATATCATAGGAAAAGACAACATTCACACGGATTTATCATACTTTGACTAAAACGATGACTTATTTACTTAAATTGTTGTGCAACATGGGTAAGCTCTGGGCATTGTCTTTCAGCTTGAAAAAGTGGATATCTACTGGTGTGGGCGTTAAAGTTTAACCAGCTTCCACAGTGGATGAAGACTGAAGAGCACAAGGCAACAAACACATAAATGCAACAATGTGAATAAATAAGATAGATCAGAGAACTCTTTGCTTTGAATTCCACACCCTGCCAAGGTAACAGAGTACAGTACAGTAAAAACAACAGACATCCTTCAGGCCACCGCTCCGTCTGTATGTATAGCGGCAATTCCACAGTAACAAGACGTAACAGAATATAACAGGGCAGATGCAAAATTTAGTAACATCTGCACGGTTCTTCAACTAAATATGTTTTTGTAAAATGGTCAGTGGAAATTGCTAAAAGTAGTCCTTGTGCTTAGAGTTGTATGGTTTGTTAAACTTTGCAATCATTGGTTTTTGTTTGATATACAGTGTAATGTGAAAAATCGGAGTCTCAGCCTCATTCCATTATCGTGGAATTGCCCATAAGTTAACCAAAACACTCCAGACCATCTCAAACAGATGCCAACACAATATAAACTACAGCATTTGAGTGAATATGGTCAGTCACAATTCTCTATTTACATAAGGTTTGCATAGCAGGATAATACAATGGCAAGCTACCTTGGTGATCAAAACATTTTCCCCATGCATTTAATGTGTTATTCTAAAAAAGCATAATAGTCAACATTCTATAATGTACATTGAGTTCTACAGGTGAGCCATAAATGCATGGCTGTAATATCTACCAGGCCAGGGACACACCCCGTGTGTTTATATGTGAATGTGTGTACAAAGGCTATCAGCACTTATCTCCTAACGCCAGCCCTGGAACCACCAACCTAACAGTTGAGCCAGGCTACACACCACTCAGGATGTGATGAAGAGGAGGAGGAGAGGGAGTGCAGTTAGGATTAAATTAGATATGAGGCTGCAACGGAAAGGAAGAACAGGGTAGAGGGAATAAAAGAAGAAGTGAAAAGAGGGAGGAGGGAGACGAGAGGAGTGGAGTCCTACAGTATGCCAGACCAGTATGCCATGTGTGCCACAGTAACCAGCATCTATGGCCTGTGGTGTCCATGTTTGGTCCTTGCCAAGCGGGGGTGAGTGACCGCTGGCAAAGTGATGAGTTTGAGGCGGGTGCGTCTGGCACTGTTACCTCCTGTCAACCAGGAAATCACACACACAGAATCAGGGAGAATCCTACCCCTGCAGTGGGTTGAAGTAGGGTAGTAGTGGGCTACAGAGGGGCGAGAGTCTCTCCATTACTGTCTGAAGCACGGCACTGACTGTTATTCTGCTGGAGGCATGGAACCAGAGATGGAAGACTAATAGAAATGGAGAGATACGGAGGGGGAGATGGGGAGAGAAAATAAATAAATAAAAGTGAGAGAAGAGAGGGAGGGAAGGAGAGCAAGAGAAAGTGGGAAAGGGAGAGAACTCAGAAGGAGCAGCTCAGTGCTATTTTGTATTTTCTGGCGTATATATATATATATATAAGCCCCTCTCATAGCTGTGTTCCAAGCGATGCGGCTGGTTTTTGATCACCAGTTTGTATTTGCCCTTCAGAATTCATTTAGAAATGTCACGTTCCTTAGCACAGTGATTAGGCATAGCCTGCTGTGGATTTTTAGTACAGTACAGTAACCTTTACGCTGCTCACACACACACAGCGACACCACATACACAGCGACACCACACACGTGTTCTCATGCCTACGCTGTGGTGAGAGGAAGAGATGCAGGATGAAAAGTAATCAAAAGGCAACACTACAGTGACCCCTCCCTTTCCTACAGACTCTACAGTCCATTATGTCACACACGCCTTCACCCCCTCCCAACACATGCATTATGAAACACCAACAAACACACCTCCCTACTTTGCAGTCCTGACCAGTTAAAAGCACTGGAGTCTTGGTGAGGTCAGCTCTATGAAGCCATTTCCCAGGAGAAAGAAAGGTCAGTCAGACAGTGTATGTGCCTTAGATGGAAAAGGTGAGACAGAATGGCAGCAAATGAGTTGTCATCTGCAGCTCTTCAATAATGCATGGGAATTGTTGGAGCATGAACGCTCAGCCACAGACAGTCGGGGGAAGAGAGAGAGAGAGAGAGAGAGAGAGAGAGAGAGAGAGAGAGAGAGAGAGAGAGAGAGAGAGAGAGAGAGAGAGAGAGAGAGAGAGAGAGAGAGAGAGAGAGAGAGAGAGAGAGAGAGAGAGAGAGAGCGAGCAGCGGAGGGATAGAGCGAGGGAGGATAGAGGGAGGATAGAGGGAGGGATGATGGAGGGATGGATGGAGGGATAGAGGGATGGATGGATGGATGGATAGAGTGAGAGCTGGTCAAACTTGTAGCTTTTTGCCATTCTCAGTGTAGGATGTACATAAAGCCCTGAAATCCTTAGACCAGAGAAAGCCTGCAGGTCCTGATCGTCTTGAGCCCTGCTTTTTAAAACTGGCAGCTGATTTCATAGTTCAATCTAAACCTGGAATGTAATGACATTCCAAAGATCTGGAAATCAGCATTTGTCTTACCACTTTTAAAACTGGGAGATCCAACTTAAATAATTACAGGCCAATCTCAAAGCTATCACCCCCTAACTCTATTTTATCAATGTACCAATCGGGCTTAAGAAAGAAACATAGCACAATTACAGCAGCCATGAAGGATTTAAATGATATCACTGAAGCCCTTGACAAAAAACAGCACTGTGTCTCACTTTTATTGATCTCTCTAAGGCTTTTGATACAGTTGATCATGCTATACTAAGGCAGAGATTGTTTAGCGTAGGTCTTTCGGAGCATGCAGTTGCATGGTTTGCAAACCATCTGTCTGATAGAACTCAATTTGATGGGGTCATGTCTGTTAAATGGTGTGCCCCAGGGCTCTGTACTTGGTCCCCTCTTATTCACTATTTATATAAATAATTTTGACAAAAATGTGCAACTTCACTTTTATGCTGACGATACAGTTATTTATTGTTGTGCCTCGTCTCTCACAAAAGCTTCCCAGAACTTGCAAACTGCTTTTTATACTGTTCAACATACCTTATCCTCAATACTGACAACACTAAACGGTGTTTTCTAAAGCAAGAAATAAACCTCTGAACTTTTCACCTATTACCCATCAGGGCAATGAGATTGAGACTGTAACCTCATATACATATACATACATACATCTATCTTGGAATTTTAATTGATGACAGCCTCTTTTAAATTGCATATTAAACTTACAAAAAAATTTAAGCTGAAGTTGGGATTTTATTTTAGGAATAAGGCCTGTTTTTCTTTTGAAGCCAGAAGGAGGCTAGTATAAGCTACATTTATGCCTTTACTAGACTATGGGGATATTTTATATATGAATGCTTCCGCTCAGTGTTTGAGATCAATTGACACACTTTACCATGGCGCTTTGAGATTTATTTTAAACTGCAAAACCCTTACGCACCACTGCACTTTGTATACCAGGGTTGGCTGGCCTTCTCTAGTCACTCATAGGCTCAGTCACTGGTATACTTTTATTTACAAAGCCATGTTGGGTTTACTACCATTTTATTTGGCCATTTGTATTGTTCAGAAATGTGGTGGGTACTCTCCTCATTCGCAGGACTTTATCCTGCTAACTGTTCCAAACATCCGAACTGAATTTGGTAAAAGGACTTTTATGTACTCTGCGCCATCGGCTTGGATCGCCCTTACAAAATACTTTTAAACTGGAAGAACTTGTCCCGATTGGTGTTTTTAAATCATTGATGAAGGATTTTGAGGCTGATTCCCTGACCTGTCAATGTTTTTAATTTGTTTTATGATTTTGTTATACTCTTGTGAATTATTTTTTTTTTTTACTAGATTACCTGTAGTTTTTCATGTTGTCTGTCTAATTGTGTAATGACTTGGTGCTGCCTATCTTGGCCAGGACGCTCTTGAAAAAGAGATTCAAATCTCAAGGATCCCTTCCTGGTTAAATAAAAAGGTTAAATAAAAATAAATAGAGGGATGGATAGAGGGTTGGAGGCATAGAGGGAGGGATGAAAGGATGGAAAGAGGGAGGGCTGGATAGAGGAAGGGATGAATGGAGGCATAGAGGGAGGGAGGGATGAATGGAGGCATAGAGGGAGGAAGGGAGGCATAGAGGGAGGAAGAGAGGCAGGGAGGGAGGGAGGGAGGTAGGGAGGGAGGCATGATAGAGAGGGAGAGGCATGAGGCATAGAGGGAGGGATGGATAGAGGCATAGAGGGTAGGATGGAGGGAGGCATAGAGGGAGGGAGGGATGGAGAGAGGGAGGCAGAGGGAGGGAGGGAGGCAGAGGGAGGGAGGGAGGCAGAGGGAGGGATGGAGGCAGAGGGAGGGATGGAGGCAGAGGGAGGCAGAGGGAGGGATGGAGGGAGGCAGAGGGAGGGATGGAGGGAGGCAGGCAGAGGGAGGGAGGCATAGAGGGAGGGAGGCATAGAGGGAGGGAGGCATAGAGGGAGGGATGGAGGGAGGCAAAGATGGATGGAGGGAGGCAAAGATGGATGGAGGGAGGCAAAGATGGATGGATAGAGGGAGGCATAGAGGGATGGAGGGAAAGAGGGATAAAGGGAGGGAGGCATAGAGGGAGGGTAGCATAGAGAGGGAGGGATAGAGGGAGGGAGGGATGGATAAAGGAAGGGTGGCAGTGATGGAGGGAGAGAAGGATGGATAGAAGGATGATAGAAGGATGGATAGAAGGATGGATAGAGGGAGGGAGGGAAGGTTGGATGGATAGAGGGAGGGAGGGATCCTCTGCTTGGAATATCACAGCACTTGGTAATAATGAGGGAGGGAGGGATAGAGGGAGGGAGGGAGCGAGGGATCCTCTGCTTGGAATAGCACAGCACTTGGTAATAATTAAGAGCACCAACGCATGCATGATTCATTTGGTGTCAGGAATATGAAGAGCTACCTACCGTCTGTACTCACTGAAAAAATATCACAGACATACAAACACCCCTACCCTCAGCCTGTGTTATTCTGTTATTCTGGTTGATGCAATGTAGAAGTATATTTGATTGAATAACCTTAATGTTTTTTTTACAAGACATGCTACCAATCATCTTGTCCAATTGCACAACCACCCATCTGATACCTGGTTGCCCGGCTATATAACAACCACATTTCTAAAGTAATCATTTGGGACAAGAGTTGGTCGGTTTCCCACAAACGCACACCGCCTTTCACACACACAACGCGTTTTACACACACACACACACACACACACACACACACACACACACACACACACACACACAGCCTGCTCCTTCGCTTGTCAAACACTCCACACGGACCCCCTACCAGGTACTAAGCTCCCAAGCAATGCATACCTAGCAATGGTTTTGGCACCCCCCAAATAAATGAAAATCCGATAAATAAAATTGTTGTCAGCCAAAATGACCAGAAGAAAAAAAATCCCATTGCAAAAGAATGCTTTTTATTCATTGATGGAAATACCAGTCGATGTAAATTCATTTGACCGTCATGCTTATCGGCCTATAGATTCATTTGCATAATTTAGTGGAATTAAAATGGCCTGTGTGTATTTTCGTTAGTCATCATGCATCTTATTCATCCAACACAACTATCACACGCGCACAGCGTACAGAGCCTATTCTGAGCAGGACTTCTCCTGCAGATTCTCAGCTGGGTGCTGCTGGAGTAAAACTTGGGCTTTTACAAGCCCATTCATTGCACAACAACTCTAAATGCAATTGCGAGTTAAAAACTGTTTCGTCGCGCATTTAAAGAGCTACTATTTTTATTTCTCAACTGGTAATTGAAGCGCGCCTCCCATTCACCATTCAAGTCCAGGAAACATCAAAGAAGTTAATGATCCTCGATTCCTCTGTGGCTAAGTCTTGCATTCTGGTGAAGTACAGTGGGGCAAAAAAGTATTCAGTCAGCCACCAATTGTGCAAGTTCTCTCACTTAAAAAGATGAGAGAGGCCTGTGATTTTCATCATAGGTACACTTCAACTATGACAGACAAAATGAGGAAAAAAAAATCCAGAAAATCACATTGTAGGATTTTTTATGAATTTATTTGCAAATTATGGTGGAAAATAAGTATTTGGTCACATACAAACAAGCAAGATTTCTGGCTCTCACAGACCTGTAACTTCTTCTTTAAGAGGCTCCTCTGTCCTCCACTCGTTACCTGTATTAATGGCACCGGTTTGAACTTGTTATCAGTATAAAGACACCTGTCCACAACCTCAAACAGTCACACTCCAAACTTCACTATGGCCAAGACCAAAGAGCTGTCAAAGGACACCAGAAACAAAATTGTAGACCTGCACCAGGTTGGGAAGACTGAATTTGCAATAGGTAAGCAGCTTGGTTTGAAGAAATCAACTGTGGGAGCAATTATTAGGAAATGGAAGACATACAAGACCACTGATAATCTTCCTCGATCTGGGGCTCCACGCAAGATCTCACCCGTGGGGTCAAAATGATCACAAGAACGGTGAGCAAAAATCCCAGAACCACACGGGGGACCTAGTGAATGACCTGCAGAGAGCTGGGACCAAAGTAACAAAGCCTACCATCAGTAACACACTACGCCGCCAGGGACTCAAATCCTGCAGTGCCAGACGTGTCCCCCTGCTTAAGCCAGTACATGTTCAGGCCCGTCTGAAGTTTGCTAGAGAGCATTTGGATGATCCAGATGAGGATTGGGAGAATGTCATATGGTCAGATGAAACCAAAATAGAACTTTTTGGTAAAAACTCAACTCGTCGTGTTTGGAGGACAAAGAATGCTGAGTTGCATCCAAAGAACACCATACCTACTGTGAAGCATGGGGGTGGAAACATCATGCTTTGGGGCTGTTTTTCTGCAAAGGGACCAGGACGACTGATCCGTGTAAAGGAAAGAATGAATGGGGCCATGTATCGTGAGATTTTGAGTGAAAACCTCCTTCCATCAGCAAGGGCATTGAAGATGAAACGTGGCTGGGTCTTTCAGCATGACAATGATCCCAAACACACCGCCCGGGCAACGAAGGAGTGGCTTCGTAAGAAGTATTTCAAGGTCCTGGAGTGGCCTAGCCAGTCTCCAGATCTCAACCCCATAGAAAATCTTTGGAGGTAGTTGAAAGTCTGTGTTGCCCAGCGACAGCCCCAAAACATCACTGCTCTAGAGGAGATCTGCATGGAGGAATGGGCCAGAATACCAGCAACAGTGTGTGAAAACCTTGTGAAGACTTACAGAAAACGTTTGACCTCTGTCATTGCCAACAAAGGGTATATAACAAAGTATTGAGATAAACTTTTGTTATTGACCAAATACTTATTTTCCACCATAATTTGCAAATAAATAAATTAAAAATCCTACAATGTGATTTTCTGGATTTCTTTTTCTCATTTCGTCTGTCATAGTTGAAGTGTACCTATGATGAAAATTACAGGCCTCTCTCATCTTTTTAAGTTGGAGAACTTGCACAATTGGTGGCTGACTAAATACTTTTTTGCCCCACTGTATATTGAATGATTGTATTGTATCCTGTATAGACAGGAGTAATTACCTAATTTTGGCAAATGTATTTCCATTTACTTCCCTATTGGACCCACCACTATGTAATTTCTCTCTTGTTCTATTGGTTTCCATATCAACTTTCTTTCGTTGTCCTGCAGCCAAAGGCACAGTCCTAGTCATATTAACCCATCATAGTTGCTGCATCTTTAGATTTCCCCTCAAAGTTTAACATATGGAGCCACTACCAGGTGCGCGGTTTAGAACGGTGTTTTCCCAGGTGCGCTGTTTAGAACGGTGTTTTCCCAGGAATTGCGTATTGCCAAATGTTTGAGATGCATTGCCATAACCTAAAAGTGATTTCTGTCATTCTGAACACTGTAGGTGGACGCCCTAATGACGTTCTCTGTCGCCACGTTTTCCTTGTGTCACACTCTCCCGGTAGCGTGTGCGCCTCTCTGTGGTGTCTAAGTAGCGTACAAGACTGAGTGAGGACCGTCGCCTGCCTCGTGCTGGGAATATTATTGAAGGACTGGAGCCAGGAGGAAGAGATGCTGTGTGTGTGCCAGACAGGGACAGGTGGTTTCTTGCTTAACACACACACACACACAGTCTCTATCGCCCGAGCGCATGCACAAAACGCAAGCACGGGCGTGCTCACACACTCACACACAGATCCAGCTCCATTCCCAGCAGGCAGCTCCATTGAAATGGACTGGAGCTCAGCCTCCATCGTGTTCCATTATTGAACTATTGATCCACTGTGTTCTCACCATCTGGGGTCAGGGCACTGCAAGGCAGCCATCTTTAAGACTGCCACCCTAGCTGTGAGTTGGAGCTACTGAGGTACAAGCAGTCTATCGCATGTTTAGGGCAGCATAGTGTGCAATTGTGTTGCACACCTATGCATTGGGTGCATAAGTCATTAGGGCGTCCGCCTATGGTTTTATCAAGCTCTACTGTTTGGTTTGGGGGGGCAGGGTCTCAGTGTGATGCATAGTCTGGGTGTTTCTCAATACGCATACTACCGTGCTCAACACACTCATGCTCCCAGTGTTTCCTCCGACCACGTTCTCTTGACTACATTCTTGTGAGGACGAGTGTGAAGAATGCTTAAAACAATACATTTGAGAAGCACTCGCACTCCTCACCTCGCCATTCACTGAACCTTCTTCCAAGATATACACAATGCAAATGTTTTAATTCAGAATTATCAGCTAGATATGTGAATCGTAATAAAACCACCTATACAGATAGTTTAAGACTCAAAAATGACCTAAAACTAATATTATGCAAGATAGATGTAAATTCCTTGTTGGTAGCTAGCTAACAATTCTTTGTGGCCATCTGCCTAGCTAACAGTACTAGTAGTTAACCAGTTAGTCCTATTGACTTATACTGGGCTTAAAATATTGTAGTCAGGCAACATATGAGATGTGAATAAGCAACTTTTAATTCCTTAGTCTGAGTATTTTCTCTTGCTTCAGTAGCCACATTTTTTACGTTCCGTTGAAGCTTGCATCGATCCATGTTTAAAAATATGTACAAACAAAGTACGTATTTGAGAAGTGCCCTCGGTGGTCCGTTTCACACACTTTGACCCTCCTGTGCGCCAATTTGCGTGCTTGGAGCACGGTAGTATGCATTTTGAGGAACACCCTCAGTGTCACACAGCAGTTTGTCACCTCACGTGTCAGCAGTCACTGATACTTAATGAAACAAGCCGATCAATAGATAATCCCATCCATAGTCCTGGATATAAAGGAGATCAGTCACGCTGTGCTCTCTCTCACTCTCGCCCTGTGTTCACACACACAGCATGCCCACATACACTCCTGATAGGCCAACATTAATCTGTCCTGCATTAATGTGTCTAATCCTTCCAAAGGGGAACTTCTGCTACTGATCCACGTGCGTGAGTCTGCGCGCTGTAAATTAGGTCAGAGGCAGATGTTCCATGTCTTGTGTTGCGGGGATATTTGTGGTCTAACATTGTAGTGTTCAACGGACAGACACCAACACAGACGGACCCACCCACACACACACACACACACAGACGGGGACACCCACAAACACAGACGAGGACACCCACACACACTGTGGATAATGCTTAGAGAGACGGTCCAGCAAAGCCCCTGGCTCAGAGAAAAATGATGACAGGACTCTGGTGGGCAGCCTCAGTGATCCATCCAGCCGGTGCGTCTTGGCCAACCTAGCAGCAGGGCACCACTCTGCTCCCCTTCCTGCCAGCCTTAATGGTCACTGGGACACAACTGGCTGACACACTGAAATCCTCTCTGGCTACAACACAACAGATCATCAGGCTTCACAGAGTACACCGAGAACTCTGAGGCACAACTCAATCAGTAGGCCTAGGTCACACACACACACGAATCCCAAAGGAATGAATGCTCTCTAAATGACCAGAGACGACAGTGCCTCAGGGGTCCTCCTCTCAAAAGGACAGATATACCCCACTCTGAGACCAGCAGACAACACTGCTGACCATGTCAGTGTCTCTCTCTCTCACTCACACAAACACACACAGCGCTGTGTGAGTAATTCTAGCACCCCAGGATGGTCAACCATGGCTACCACTGAAGGAGGTGGTCAGTGTTACCCCCCAACAGAAATATGAGGCAGAGAACTGATATGACTGATCAAGATCAGGCTGGATGCTAGATGGCCTGAGCAGTGTGCCATTATCATACACTGGGCGGCTCACAGTGGGACACACACACGGCTATTAAGACACTACAGGCGAAAATGTAAGCCAACCGCTCAGCTCGGTTGTTGACGCTCCAAGAAAACTAAGTTTTCTGATGACTTTCGTTGCCTAATACTTTTCTGCCTTTGTGCACAGACTAACTCGGTTTGACGTACATTAATGCCATAAGGACATAATGAACACAGTTGTAAGTACAAAGACCAGCATCAATCAGCTACATCATTACATTGCCATTCCATTCGTCTCACATATCTCTCTCATTCCCTCAGTGAGATTATATGATGGGACAGGCTGCTGTGCTCTGTGTGGGCTGCCTACATTTATACGATTTGCCTAAAAACACGACGCGCTCCCATTCTCCTCAGCAAGCTGTTGTGCCAAGTGAGGCGCTACAGCGAAGCACTGTGAGTTAAATACTGTGGAACAAATGGGGATTTCCACAGCAGGTACAAGACTAGAGCTTACAGCTCACTATTCCCATTGCGTCTCAGGATGAGAGACTGTAGTATGAAATTCGCAGAAGGTTTTCAAGCTAATTCCTAAATCCGGATTCTGGAAAAGCCATTTAGCAAACAAGATCTGAGAATAGACGCTAATGCTGATTTGATGAGGATCTAATCTCTGGTGGACAGACAACGTAACAAATGGTATTGTAACGTCTTTGTAATGTCTGTCAAAAGAGTATGGGGTGCGACGACTAACGAGCAACAGTAGTTCCGGTGCTTTGGTTTTCCTTCGCTGGTTATTTGGACATTGGATGAAGATGGTGCTTAAAGTGGGGGAGGAGATTTCAGGCAATGTTTTAAAGCTGAACGTTTTTGGAAGGGGGAAGGGCTTTCACTGAGATTTTCCATACAGGGGTAAGGAGACTTCACTAGTCTCGTTAGTATCTTCTCATGCATCTCCCCCCAGAACCTAATCGAGCATTTGATACAATTACACAAGGTTTTTGATTCTGGGTTTCCAAGATTAATGCGGGTCAAATGATTATTTTCCATTCGGCATCAAGTAGTCTCACAGTAAATCACCACACCACAACACTACTCCTCATCAACCTTTGATAACAGGGGGTGGAAAACAATATAATGTTCATTCAACTACAACAGAAATAAAATGTCTGTTGGATTGATCTGGAATAATGGACATAAGACTTTAAAGGATGCCATAGATATGATAAACACAAAGTCAAACATGTTGGGGTTTCACTGCATTACAATAAGTGGTATGCTAGTGTGCATATTGGAATAGAGCCATTGTCACTATTGGTAGGGTATGTGCTATACCTGGTCCTTGGGACGTCCCTACCCAATTGAAGTTGAAACTTTAACTTCTACCGGCTAGGGGGCAGTATTTTGAAGTTCGGATAAAAGACGTGCCCAAAGTAAACTGCCTGTTACTCAGGCCCAGAAGCTAGGATATGCATATAATTAGTAGCTTTGGATAGAAAACACTGAAGTTTCTAAAACTGTTAAAATATGTATGTGAGTATAACAGAACTGATATGGCAGGCAAAAACCCGAGCAAAATCCATCCGGGATGTCTGAATCAGTCATGTCACATTGTTTTCAATAGGCCAGCTATTCAAAGCCTCAGTTTAACCCCCAAATTGCAGTTCCTATGGCTTCCACTAGATGTCAACAGTCTTTAGAAAAAGGTTTGAAGCTTCAATCATGAAAATCAAGGGAGTAAGACCACTTGTTCCTGAGTTCACGTCAAGAGTACGGTTTTGGATTTTGCGCGTAACCGGGAATGCGCGCTCAGTTCTTTTTCTCTTCTATTCAGCAGGTTATATTCAGTCTGAAATATTATAGTTAATATTCATCTTATGCTAATTGTATATTTGAGCGGGGCGCTGTCCTCAGACAATCAAATGTTCTGCTTTCGCGCAATGCTGTTAGACTCTTGTTAATCTAAGCTTTTGAAGGGTGTGCAGCATTTGTATTTTCATGAATGTTTGAAATTAGTATTTTTGTAATTTGAATTTGGCACTCTGCATTTCACCGGATGTTGTCAAAATCGATCAGGATTGGATCCTTAACAGGTTAAACGGCTAAGACTAGGGCTAAGACTAGGGCTAAGACTAGGGCTAAGACTAGGGCTAAGACTAGGGCTAAGACTAGGGCTAGGGCTAAGACTAGGGCTAGGGTTAAGGCAAGGGTTAAGGCAAGGGTTAAGGCAAGGGTTAAGGCAAGGGTTAAGGCAAGGGTTAAGGCAAGGGTTAAGGCAAGGGTTATGACTAGGGCTAGGGTTATGGCAGGGTTAAGGCTAGGGTTAAGGTAGGGACTACCCAAAGATTCCAGGTTGCAGTGACCCCATTGGTAGCCTAAACTGTCATTTATTTTGGGCCGATGGGGTACATTTACATTGAACGCTATGGACTGGGTCCTGTCTTACAGATAGAAACACAGCGTCCGTCACGTTGACTGAAGTGGATTTTGTGTAACAGATGCAGTGCACACACGCACACCAGTGAATTACATGATGTCTGGTCTGTCCTAGACAGAGACTGGTGTAATGACTTGTTTGGTGGGAAATGTGTTCTGCGTCTGAGTAAATGCATCTTTCTCCTCACTAATGGAGATACGGCATGTAGCCTTGTCGAGTGCGGCTCCAGCAGCAATTTAATATAATTAAAAAGCGTCTGTTCTTTCACTGGCTTAATGTGACTAATGTCGCTTAATGCGATGGAGCCACGGTTTGTGTGTGCGTGTGTGTGGTTAGGGAAGTTAATATGCTCAGTGGAACGAGGAGACATTAGCTAGTTAATTATTCAGACTGGGGAAAAGAGAGATGGAGGACAAATACTTCAGACAGACACAGCAGCATCAATACCAACCAGCCTCATTCTCATATTATTACTCAATGGTTAACTCCGGTATGACAATAACAATGCAGCATGTTTGTGGTGGTTTAGGGGCTTTTAGCAGATTTCATAGGCAGAAGACTTGTAGCCATGAGGCATGACTGATCAGATGATGGAGACATAATAATGGGATTCAAGCGGACACTTTTAGAGGCTGTGTTTAGCTGCTTCCATAAGCCTGCTTTTATGGATCAAAGGCATGATTATGCCATCAAAGCATGAAATCAGATGACAGGGTGACATTATGCCACTTGGGATCATCTATAAAGCCATCTATCTGCTATTCTGCAGATTGGGCAAAGACGAACCAAGGGAGACTTCTGCATCTACAGAATTTTGTCCATCAATCTTCCCACCTGGTCTGGCACATATTTTCTGAGCAACCATCTTGATCAATCAGCACAGGTAATTCTCCATATTAGCCTTCTTAGTACTAGTGGTCTATCTTCTGATGAATGCAGGAATTGGGTAACTGGCTAGGTCCATAAGAACATCTATTACAGTTCTTCAACAGAATTGAACGTGCCCCTGGTGCCAGACTTAGCTGGCTGCATTATAGTAAATTTAATTTCTACCCAAAGATTCCAGGTCACTGCAACCTGGAATCTATGGGTAGTCCCTAGCCTTAACCCTTGCCCTAGCCGTAACCCTTAAATGCCCAAAGATGTGTGCGCGCTCATGTGTGCATGGTGGTTGTTTAGTTACGCTTCTGCTCAGATTTCTCTAAACCAACAAACTCTCCAAATAATGCGCCATTCAACGTGCCTGACCATACAGCTGCTTTGATAGGCTACCTAAAGAAATAAAAATGCAGTGGAATCAACATTTTTAGATATGGTATTATATGCACTTTTAAGATTTAGCACCACCCGGTGGCCATTGTATTTAACAGCATCTGGACAGTACACTACTAAAACACTCGAAATTACATAAATTCAGTCTGTCAAGTGGCAAGGATATGGAGAGAAAAATGTATACTGCCTAGATGTCTGGATTGGTCGTAGTCTGCATTGCTTGATTAGGATAACTCAAATAGAACACAGTCTTAGGTTTGGACAAAAGATGACACTTAACACTTACTATAAATGGCTCCAACCCTCAGAAGTACACGTTGTTGCTATATTTCAAAGCACCTCATCCCTCACCCCCTGCAGGGTCAAGCAGCCAGTATAGTCTGACTCATTGGAAATGCAAGCAGGCATCAGCCTTAGCTGCTCAATCATCCAAACGCAGCTGCTCCAGGCCTGTTTCAGACATTTACTATGATAACCATCTGCCTGTCAATAACACAAGCAATATTCAACACTCAACACATGTCCAGAAGACAAACAAGTAGGGCTGTATAACGTGAGCTGAATTAAAACACAGGAGAGCGAGAGATGAGAGCGAGAGAGATGAGAGCGAGAGAGCGAGATGAGGAGAGCGAGAGAGCGAGATGAGGAGAGCGAGAGAGCGAGATGAGGAGAGCGAGATGAGGCGAAGGCGAGATGAGGAAGCGGCGAAGCGAAGAGAAAGCGAGATGAGAAGGCGAGATGAGAGGCGAGATGAGAGAAGCGAGATAGGCGAAGAGAAGCGAAGAAGCGAGAAGGAAAAAGAAGAAGAAAGCGAAATGGCGAGGCGAAAATAAGCGAAGCCAAAAATGGCGAAGCGAGATAAGCGAAGGCCAGAATAAGCGAAGATAAGCGAAGCGAGATAAGCGAAGCGAGATAAGCGAAGCGAGATAAGCGAAGCGAAGATAGCGAAGCGAAGAGGAAAGCGAAGAAGCGAAAGCGAAGAAGGAAAGCGAAAGCGAAGGAAGCGAAGATAAAGCGAAAAAGCGAAGAAGATAAGGAAAGCGAAAAAAGCGAAGATAGAGAAAGCGAAGATAAGTAGCGAAGATGAAGAAAGCCCAGCGAAGATAAGCGAAGCCAGCGAAGATAGAAGCCAGCGATAAGCGAAGCAGCGAAGATAAAGCGAAGCAGCGAAGATAAGCGAAGCGAAAGCGAAGATAAGCGAAGCCAGCGAAGATAAGCGAAGCAGCGAAGATAAGCGAAGCAGCGAAGATAAGCGAAGCAGCGAAGATAAGCGAAGCCCAGCGAAGATAAGCGAAGCAGCGAAGATAAAGCGAAGCCCAGCGAGATAAGAAGAAGAAGCAGCGAGATAAGCGAAAGCGAGAGAAAGCGAAGCGGAAGGAAAGCGAAGAAGGAAAGCGAAAGGAAGAAAGCGAAGAAGGAAAGCGAAAGAGAAGAAAGCGAAGCGAAGGAAGGAAAGCGAAGCGAAGAAGGAAAGCGAAAGCGAAGCGAAGAAGCGAAGAAGGAAAGCGAAGGAAAGAAGGAAAGAAGCGAAAGCGATAAGGAAGCGAGATAAAGCGAAGATAAAGAGCCAGATAAAGCGAATGAGAGAAGCGAAGATAAAGCAGCGATAAGCGAAAGCAGCGATAAAGGAAGAAGCGATGAAAAGCAGCAGCGATAAAAGAAAAGCAGCAGCGATGAAGAAAAGCAGCGATGAGGAAGAAAGCCAGCGATGAGAGAAGCCCAGCAGCGATAAAGAAAGCTGGCAGCGATAAGAAAGAAAGCGAAGATGAGAAAGCGGCGATAGAAGAGAAAGCGAAAGCGGAAGAGAAAGAAGAAAGAAGAAAGCGAAGATGAAAGCGAAAGAAGCGAAGAAAAGCGAAGAAGAGAAAGCGAAAGCGAAAGAAAGGAAAAGCGAAAGCGAGAGAGAAGCGAAAGCGAAGGAAAGCGAAAAAGATAAAGAAAGCGAATGAAAGAAGAAGAAGCGAGATAGAAGATAGAAAGCGAATGAAGATAGAAGAAGCGAGATAATAGAAGATGAAGCGAATAGAAGAGAGAAAGCGAATGAGAAAGCGAGATAAAGAAGAATGAGAAAGCGAGATAGAGAAAGAAAGCGAGATAAGAGAAAAGCGAAGATAAAGGAAAGAGAAGCGAAGATAAAGAGAAAGCGAAGATAAAGAAAGCGAAGATAAAGAGAAAGCGAAGATAGAAAAGCGAATAAAGAGCGAAGCGATAAAGAAAGCGAAGATAAAGAAGCGAAGCGAGAATGAGAAAAGCGAGATAAAGGAAAGCGAAGATAGAAGAAAGCGAATGAGAGAAAGAGAAAGCGAAGATAAAGAGAAGCGAAGATAGAGAAAGAAGCGAGATAAAGAAAGCGAGATGAAGATGATAAAGAAAGCGAGATGAGAAAGCGAAGATAAAGGAAAGCGAAGCGAAGATAGGAAGAAAGCGAAAGCGAAGATAAAGGAAAGCGAAGCGAAGATAAAGAAAGCGAAGCGAAGATAAAGAGAAAAGCGAAGCGAAGATAGAAAGCGAATGAAGATGAAAAGCGAAGATAGAGAAAGCGAGATAAAGAGAAAGCGAAGATAGAGAAAGCGAAGATAAAGAAAGCGAGATAAAGAGAGAAAGCGAATGAGATGAGGAAAGCGAAGATAAAGGAAAGCGAGATAAGAGAAAGCGAAGATAAAGGAAAGCGAGATAGATAAAGAGAAAATGAAAGATAAAGATAGAGAAAGCGAAGATAGAAGAAAGCGAAGATAAAGGAAAAGCGAAAGATAAAGAAAGCGAAGATAAAGAGAAAAGGAAAGCGATAGAAAGAAGATAGAGAAGGCGAGATAGAGAGAGAAAGCGAGATAGGAAGCGAAGATAGAAGGAAAGCGAAGATGAAAGCGAAAGCGAAAGATAAAGGAAAAGCGAGCGAAGAAGATGAAGCGAAGAAGCGAAAGCGAAGAGAAGAAGAAAGATAAGAAGATAGAAAGCGAAGATAGAAGAAGATAGAAAAGCGAGATAAAGAAGAAAGAAGAAGAAAGCAAAGATAGAGAAAGCGAGATAAAAGCGAAGATAGAAAGCGAGATAAAGAAAGCGAAGATAAAGGAAAAGCGAAGATAAAGCGAGATAAAGAAGAAAGCGAAAGCGAAGATGAGCGAAAAGCGGCGAAGATGAAAAGCGAAGATAAAGCGAAAAGCGAGATAGAAGATAAAGCCTTGAATGAAGATAAAGAAGAAGCGAAGATAGAGCGAAGAAGAGAAAGCGAGATAGGAAAAGCGAGATAAAGGAAGAAAGCGAGATAGAAGATAAAGAGAAAGCGAGATAGAAAGCAAGATAGAAGATAAGAGAAAGCGAATAAAGAAAGCAAAGAGAAGATAAGAAGCGAAGATAAAAGCCTTGAAGATAAGGAAAGCCCGAGATAAGAGAAAGCGATAAAGGAAAGCAAAGATGAAGATGAAGAGAAAGCGAAAGCGAAGATAGCGAAAGCGAAGCGAAGATAAAGGAAAGCGAAAGCGAAGATATAAAGGAAAGCGAAAGCGAAGATAAAAGCGAAAGCGAAGATAGAAAGCGAAGATAAAGGAAGCAGCGAAGAGAAAGCGAAGCAGCGAAGATAAGCGAAGCCAGCGAAGATAAAGCGAAAGCGAAAGCGAAGATAAAAGCCAGCGATAAAGCGAAAAGCAGCGAAGATAAAGCGAAGCAGCGAAGATAAGCGAAGCAGCGAAGATAAGCGAAGCCAGGCGAAGATAAGCGAAGCGAAAGCGAAGAAGCGAAGCGAAGCGAAGATAAGGCGAAGCGAAAGCGAAGAATAAAGCGAAGCAGCGAAGATAAGCGAAGCGAAGCGAAGATAAAGCGAAGCAGCGAAGATAAGCGAAGCCAGCGAAGATAAGCGAAAGCAGCGAGAGATAAGCGAAGCAGCGAGATAAGCGAAGCAGCGAGAGATAAGCGAAGCCCAGCGAGAGATAAGCGAAGCAGCGAGATAAGCGAGAAGAGAAAGCAAAGCGAGAAAGCGAAGAGAAGAAAGCGAAGCGGAAAGGAAAGCGAAGAAGGAAGAAGCGAAAGGAAGGAAGAAAGCGAAGAAGGAAAGCGAAAGAAAAGCGAAAGCGAAGAAGAAAGCGAAAGCGAGCGAAGAGAAGCGAAGATAAAGCGAAGCGAAGCGAAGAGAAGAAAGCGAAGAAGAAGCGAAGCGAAGAAGAAAGCGAAAGCGAGATAAGCGAAAGCGAAATAAGCGAGATAAGCGAGATAAGAAGCGAGAGAAAGCAAGCAGCGAGATAAGCGAAAGCGAGATAAAGCGAGATAAGCGAAGCGAAGAGAAAGCGAAGAAGAGGAAAGCGAAGAAAGGAAGGAAAGAGCGAGAAAGAGAAAGCAGCGGCGAAGAAAGAAAGCGGCAGCGAAGGAAGCGAAGAGAAGAAAGCGAAGGAAAGCGAAGCGAAGAGAAAAGCGAAAGCGAAGAAGAAAGCGAGCAGAAAGCGAAGCCAGCAGCGATGAGAGAAAGCGAAGCAGCGATGAGAAAGCGGCAGCGAAGCGAAAGAAAAAGCAGGATAGAAGCGATAGAGAAGCGAGATAAAGCGAGATAAAGAAGAAGCGATAAGAAAGAAGCAGCGATAAAGAAAGCGAGAAAGCGAAAGCGAAGCGAATGAAAGAAAAGCGAGAAGGAAAGCGAAGAGAAAGCGCAGCGATAAAGAGAAGAAGCGAGCGAGAGAAAGCGAAGCGAGAGAAAGCGAGAAGAGAAAGCAAGCGAAGATAAAGAGAAGAAAGCGAATGAAGATAGAAAGCGATAAAGAGAAGCGAAGCGAAGAGAAGAAAGCGAGATAGAAGAGAAAAGCGAAGATAGAAGAGAAGAAAGCGAAGATGAAGATAAAGAAAGCGAAGATAATGAGAAAGCGAGATAAGAAGATAAAGCGAAGCGAGATAAAGGAAAGCGAAGCGAAGAAAGAAAGATGAGAAAGCGAAGATAGAAAGCGAAGAAAGAAAAGCGAAAGCGAGATAAGGAAAGCGAAAGCGAGATGAAAGCGAAAGCGAAGAATGAAGCGAGATAAAGAAGATAAGCGAATGAAGATGAAGCGAATAGAAGAGAGAAGCGAAGATGAAGAAGATGAAAGCGAAGATAAAGAAGAAAGCGAATAGAAAGCGAGATGAGAGCGAGATAGAAGATGAGAAGCGAGATAAGAAGATAGAGAAAGCGAAGATGAAAGCGAAGATAAAGAAAGCGAGAATGAGAAAGCGAAGATGAGAAAGCGAATGAGAAAGCGAAGATAAGAGAAAGCGAGATAAAGAGAAAGCGAAGATAAAGGAAAGCGAAGCGAAGATAGAAGAAAAGCGAAGCGAAGATGAAAGCGAAATAGAAGATGAAAGCGAAAGCGAAGATAGAGAAAGCGAAAGCGAAGATAAGAAAGCGAGATAGAAGAAGAAGCGAAGATAGAAGATGAAAGCGAGATAGAAGATAAGAAAGCGAATGAAGATGAGAAAGCGAAGATGAGAAAGCGAGATAAAGAGAAAGCGAAGATGAGAGAAGCGAAGATAAAGAGAAGATAAAGATGAGAAAGCGAAGATAAAGGAAAAGCGAAGCGAAGATAAAGAGAAAGCGAAGCGAAGATGAGAAAGCGAAGATAAAAGGAAAAGCGAAGCGAAGATAAGAAAGCGAAGATGAAGCGAAGAAGCGAAGATGAAAAGCGAAGATAAAGGAAAAAGCGAAGATAAAGGAAAGCGAGATAAAGAAGAAAGCGAAGATAAAGAATGAGAAAGCGAGATGAAAAGATGAAGGAAAGCGAAGCGAAAAAGATAGAGAAAGCGAAAGCGAAGATGAGGAAAGCGAGCGAATGAGAGAAAGCGAGATAAAGGAAAGCGAAGATGAGAAAGCGAGATAGAGAAAGCGAGATGAGAAGAAGCGAGATAAAGAGAAAGAAGCGAGATAAAGAGAGAAAGCGAATGAGAAAAGCGAAGATAGAGAAAGCGAAGAAAAGCGAAGAAATGAGAAAGCGAAGATGAAAGAAGAGAAGCGAAGCGAAGAATGAGGAAGAAAGCGAAAGCGAAGATAGAAAAGCGAAGATGAAAGCCTTGAATAGAAGATAGAAAGCCTTGAGATAGAAGATAAAGGAGAAAGCGAAGATAAAGAAAGCGAGATGAGAAAAGCGAAGATAAAGAGAAAGCGAAGATAGAAGATGAGAAAGCGAATGAGAAAGCGAAGATAGAGATGAGAAAGCGAAGATAAAGAGAAAGCGAGAATGAAGATAGGAAAGCGAGATAAAGAAAGCCTTGAGATAGGAAAGCGAGATAAGCGAGAAAGGAAGAAGATAGAGAAAGAAGCGAGATAAAGAAGAAAAAGCGAAAGCGAAGATGAGAAAAGCGAAAAGCGAAGATGAGAGGAAAGCGAAGCGAAGATAGAGAAGAAGCGAAGCGAAGATAGAGCGAGAGATGAGCGAAGATAAGGCGAAGATGAAGCGAAGATAAGAAAGCGAAGATAGAGATAAAGCGAGATAGAGAAAGCGAAGATGAGAAGCGAGATGAGAGAAAGCGAAGATGAGGAGAGAGCGAGATGAGGAGAGAGCGAGATGAGGAGAGAGCGAGATGAGGAGAGAGCGAGATGAGAAGATGAGGAGAGCGAGATGAGAGATGAGGAGAGAGCGAGCGAGAGATGAGAGAGCGAGAGATGAGGAGAGAGCGAGGCGAGAGATGAGAGAGCGAGAGATGAGGAGAGCGAGATGAGAGATGAGGAGAGAGCGAGATGAGGAGAGAGCGAGATGAGGAGAGAGCGAGCGAGATGAGGAGAGAGCGAGCGAGATGAGAGAAGACTAGTCCTGAGAGAGCTATTCACACTGTTGTCAGCTCATCTGCACCCTAAAACAATAACTGGAAGAGAAAAGGCATCATGGTTGATTTTACATTAATTTCACGCTTGGTGCAACAATGTTCCATCTGTGCCCACAAAATGGCAGCTTTGGCTGAGAGCTCATTGCTGGATGGCTTTGGGGATTTCATTAGCCAGCACCACGGGGGGAGGACAATTGTGAGTAAATCTGCAGGTCCAGTTCTTAGAACTAATAACATTAAGAATCACAGCGGTTTTGGATGGGGATTTTTGTACTTGGGCAGTGCCAGCAACTTCCATTTTCCATTTATAAAATAAGAGGGATATTATGTACTGGGGAGATTCAGATGAAACTGTCTGTTCTAATTTATCCACCTGGGGTTTGAGCTTAAGGCCCTTCCTCACATCTTTAAAACTATTAGACAGACTTTGTATAACAGTTATGAAAAAAAGCACAGACAGACAGTGTATCGAGTTTAGTATTTCTTTAAACTAATTTCACAGCTACTGTCTGCTACAATAAGGACCATCCATCCATACTGCTGTACTAACAAGCACATTAAAAACGTAATCATTTAAAGCTCCTGATTCCCCCCTGATTATAATCTCTGCTATGCAAATAGTGTCTATTCTGCTACCTGGTGGTAAGGTAAAGCTGGAAATGTCCTCTGTGCTCACTGAAACATTCTATTTGGAAATATCCACTGACCGAGGGGGAACTGTGAATGTGAAAGGGCCAGCTCATTATCACCTAGCCCTGGACTGTTCCCTTTGTAAATTATACCTTCACCTGGATCCTAATAAGTGTATAGTGGTAGCCATGCTAGTTAATTGTATGTATTTCACCTTAAAATTAACCAGGTAGGCAAGTTGAGAACAAGTTCTCATTTACAACTGCGACCTGGCCAAGATAAAGCAAAGCAGTTCAACACATACAACAACACAGAGTTACACATGGAGTAAACAAACATACAGTCAATAATACAGTAGAAAAACAAATCTATATACAAAGAGTGCAAATGAGGTAAGATAAGGAATGTAAGACAATAAATAGGCCATGGTGGCAAAGTAATTACAATATAGCAATTTAACACTGGAATGGTAGATGTGCAGTAGACGAATGTGCAAAGTAGAAATACTGGGGTGCAAAGGAGCAAGATAAATAAATGAATACAGTAGGGGATGAGGTAGTTGGTTGGGCTATTAACAGATGGGCTATGTACAGGTGCAGTGATCTGTGAGCTGTTCTGACAGCTGGTGCTTAAAGCTAGTGAGGGAGAGAAGTGTCTCCAGTTTCAGAGATTTTTGTAGTTTGTTCCAGTCATTGGCAGCAGAGAACTGGAAGGAAAGGCGGCCAAAGGAGGAATTGGCTTTGGGGGTAACCAGTGAGATATACCTGCTGGAGCGCGTGCTATGGGTGGGTGATGCTATGGTTACCAGCGAGCTGAGATAAGGCGTGGCTTTACCTAGCAGGGACTTGTAGATGACCTGGAGCCAGTGGGTCTGGCAACGAGTATATAGCGAGGGCCAGCCGACTAGAGCATACAGGTCGCAGTGGTGGGTGGTATAAGGGGCTTTGGTGACAAAGCGGATGGGTACTGTGATAGACTGCATCCAGTTTGCTGAGTAGAGTATTTGAAGCTGTTTTGTAGATGACATCGCCGAGGAGATGAGGAGGATCGGTAGGATAGTCCATTTTTCTAGGGCAAGTTTGGCGCCGTGAGTGAAGGAGGCTTTGTTGCGAAAAAGAAAGCCGATTCTCGATTCGATTTTGGATTGGAGATGTTTAATGTGAGTCTGGAAGGAGAGCTACAGTCTAGCCAGACACCTAGGTATTTGTAGTTGTCCACATATTCTAGGTCAGAGCCATCCAGGGTAGTGATACTAGTCGGGCGGGCGGGTGCAGGCAGCGAACGGTTGAAAAGCATGCATTTGGTTTTACTGGGTTTAAGAGCAGTTGGAGGCCACGGAAGGAGTGTTGTATGGCATTGAAGCTTGTTTGGAGGTTAGTTAACACAGTGTCCAAAGAAGGGCCAGAAGTACATATAATGGTGTCATCTGCATAGAGGTGGATCAGGGAATCACCCGCAGCAAGAGCAACATCATTGATATAAACAGAGAAAAGAGTCGCCCGAGAATTGAACCCTGTGGAACCGCCAGAGACTGCCAGAGGTCCGGACAACAGGCCCTCCGATTTAACACACTGAACTCTGTCTGCAAAGTAGTTGGTGAACCAGGCGAGGCTGTCATCTGAGAAACCAAGGCTATTGAGTCTGCCGATAAGAATACGGTGATTGACAGAGTCGAAAGCCTTGGCCAGGTCAATGAAGACGGCTGCACAGTACTGTCTTTTATCGATGGCGGTTATGATATCGTTTAGTACCTTGAGCGTGGCTGAGGTGCACCCGTGACCAGCTCGGAAACCGGATTGCACAGCGGTGAAGGTACAGTGGGATTCGAAGCGGTCAATGATCTGTTTATTAACTAGGCTTTCGAAGACTTTAGAGAGGCAGGGCAGGATGGATATAGATCTATAGCAATTTGGGTCTAGAGTGTCACCCTCTTTGAAGAGGGGGATGACCTCGGCAGCTTTCCAATCTTTATGGATCTCGGACAACACGAAAGAGAGGTTAAGCAGACTGGTAATAGGAGTTGCAACAATGGCGGCAGATAGTTTTCGAAAGAGAGGGTCCAGATTGTCTAGCCCAGCTAATTTGTACAGGTCCAGGTTTTGCAAGCTCTTTCAGAACATCTGATATCTGGATTTGGGTTTTGGAGCTGTTGGCCGGGGTTGGGGTAGCCAGGAGAAAAGCTTGGCCAGCCGTAGAGAACTGCTTGTTGAAATTTTCGATTATCACGGATTTATCGGTGGTGACCATGTTACCTAGCCTCAGTGCAGTGGGCAGCTGGGAGGAGGTGCTATTGTTCTCCATGGACTTGACAGTATCCCAAAACTTTGAGTTTGAGCAAATTTCTGTTTGAAAAGGCCAGCCTTTGCTTTCCTGACTGACTGCGTGTATTGGTTCCTGACTTCCCTAAACAGTTGCAAATCGTGGGGACTATTCGATACTATAGCAATCCGTCACAGGATGTTTTTGTGCTGGTCAAAGGCAGTCAGGTCTGGAGTGAACCAAGGGCTATATCTGTTCTTAGTTCTACATTTTTTGAAAGGGGCATGCTTATTTAAGATGGTGAGGAAGTTGCTTTTAAAGAACGACCAGGCATCCTTGACTGACTGGATGAGGTCAATATCCTGCCAGGATACCCGGGCCAGGTCGATTAGAAAGGCCTACTTGCAGAAGTGTTTTAGGGAGCGTTTGACAGTGATAAGGGGTGGTCGTTCGATTGCGGGCCCATAGCAGATGCAGACAATGAGGCAGTGGTTGCTGAGATCCTGATTGAAAACAGCAGAGGTGTACTTGGAGGGCAAGTTGGTCAGGATAATATCTATGAGGGTGCCCGTGTTTACAGATTTAGGATTGTACCTGGTGGGTTCCTTGATGATTTGTGAGAGATTGAGGGCATCTAGCTTAGATTGTAGGACTGCCGGGGTGTTAAGCATATCCCAGTTTAGGTCACCTAACAGAACGAACTCTGAAGATTTGGGGCAATCAATTCACATATGGTGTCCAGGGCACAGCTGGGAGCTGAGGGGGGTCTATAGCAGGCGGCAACAGTGAGAGACTTATTTCTAGAATTAGAAGTTCGAACTGTTTGGGCATAAACCTGCAATAGATTGTGTGCCTTAAATTCTAAATAAATCAGTATCACCAGCAAAGCACCCCCACACCACCTCCTCCATTCTTCGCGGTGGGAACCACACATGCGGAGATCATCCGTTCAACTACTCTGTGTATCACAAAGACACAGAGGTTGGAATCAAAATTCTCAAATTTTGACTCAGACCAAAGGACAGATTTCCACCGGTCTAATGTCCGTTGCTCGTGTTTCTTGGCCCAAGCAAGTATTCTTATTGATGTCCTATACTGGGTTCGTCGCAGCAATTCGACCATGAAGGCCTGATTCACGTAGTCTCCTCTGAACAGTTGATGTTGAGATGTGTCTGTTAGCATTTATTTTGACTGCAATCTGAGGTGCAGCAGAGCTGTGGCGGTTCCTGTGGCGGTCCTCATGAGAGCCAGTTTCATCATAGCGTTTAATGGTTTTGCAACTGCACTTGAAGAAACTTTCAAAGTTCTTGAAATTTTCCAGATTGACAGTCTTAAAGTAATGATGGACAGTCATTTATTTCTCTTTGCTTATTTGAGCTGTTCTTGCCATAATATGGGCTTGGTATTTCACCAAATAGGGCTATCCTCTGTATACCACCCCTACCTTGTCATAACAACTGATTGGCTCAAATGCATTGAGGAAAGAAATTCCACAAATGTACATTTAACAAGGCACACCTGTTAATTGAAATGCATTCCAGGTGACTACCTCATGAAGCTGGTTGAGAGAATGCCAAGCGTGTGCAAAGCTGTTATCAAGGAAAAGGGTGGCTAATTTGAAGAAGGAATAATGGTCTGGGGCTGTTTTCATGGTTCAGGCTAGGCCCCTTAGTTCCAGTGAAGGGAAACCTTAATGCTACAGCATACAATGATATTCTAGACGATTCTGTGCTTCCATCTTTGTGGCAGCAGTTTGGGAAGGCCCTTTCCTGTTTCAGCATGACAATGCTCCCGTGCACAAAGTGAGGTCCATAAAGAAATTGTTTGTCTAGATCGGTGTGGAAGAACTTGACTGGCCTGCACAGAGCCCTGACCTCAACCCCCGACTGCGAGCCAGGCCTTATCGCCCAACATCAGTTGCCGACCTCACTAATGCTCGTGGTGGAATGGAAGCAATGTTTCAACATCTAGTGCCTACATTCTCAACTGGCGGACAGCAGACCAGATCCCGACCCAGAACGATAAATTACATTATCTATCCGGACCATTGCCACATAGGAAATGTGTGACCTGACCTTCTCAAAAAGTAATTGACTACCCCTGATCTAGTGGAAAGACTTCCCAGAAAAGTGAAGGCTGTTATAGCAGCAAAGAGGGGACCAACTCCATATTAATGCCCATGATTTTGGAATGAGATGTTCAACAAGTAGGTGTCCACATACTTTTGGTAATGTAGTGTACACAGCTCCTTACACACCAACATACTCTTCTCCTTAACATGAGTCCATGTGATGTGTGTGTATGTCCCTTGAGAGGCTTGTGGGTCAGCTGGTCTTGTTTCGTAGGTAGCAGCAGCTGGGGTACAGCATGCCTGGATGAGCATACAAACTACCTCTGTCAGGGTCCACATGTTCACACACACACACACACACACACACACCTCCAGCGAGGTGAGGACAACTACTTCACTGGTCTGCACCACTAGTGCATTTACTAGGGCAGACATGGCTACCAGGAAAAACACATGTTTTCTATAATCATGTTTTTTGGGAACATATGCATACTGGATACGAGGTCAACCACATTGGATAGGTAAAGCATATGTTTTACATGAAGGTGATTTGAATTTTCCATGAGTACAACAAGTACTGTTCCCGGAGCAGTCAGTCAATAGGTTAATCTGTGTGTGTGCGCGGGGAGGGGATACATTGTTTTCTCCCATTTCATGCATACTGAACACAACTCTGAGCTCCAACAATGGCATTCTTGACCAGACCAATACTTGTACAGACAGTGACAGTATAGAGCTTGAGGAGGACAAATCCTTGGCATTCAACAGAAAGGAAAGGCTGAGAAAGTTTTGTGTCGAGTGTGTATTCTTTCTGAATATACACATTAGAAATACAATGTCTGTATTTACTTCACCTCAACTATATTGTCAAGGAAAGAAAGTGTTTACTTAGGAAATAAACAAAATGCTGCTCATCAAGGTCTTCTGATGGATTGGCAGGCAGGGGAGAATATGATAAGGGTAGAGAGAGGAGGAGAGAAAAGGATGGTTGTTTCCACAGAGGTGAGTGGAGACTGAGGCAGAATGGGAAAGAGCGAACAGGCAGGAAGTAATACATTCAGCCTCCAGTGGGCTGTCGCCTTGGGCTCCACATTGACTGACGTGGAGGACACACAAAGCTAACACCTTCCTTGTCTTTTTTCTACACTCACATTGGGTCGCAGTGTTGTTGTTGGTGAATCTGTTGAAATTCTAAATTGTATCAGGAGTTATGTGCATGCTTGCTCAAATAAAATTATACAGACACTTCTAATCCAGATTGAGAGTGTAAATGGATTTGGTTACTCGTCGTAAGGGAGAATTCAACACTGAAGAAAGTGGAATGTGGAGGGAAAATTCATTAGCTTGAGCTCTATACAGGCCTTATTGCACGCCATTTTACAACCTACAGATTTAAATGAATTGTGAAAAGTGCTATTATTGTAACAGCGTTGTTGAATCATGCCAGAAGAGTGTCCTCCTTGAATCATGTTGGAGTTCATAGAATATTGCTAAAAAAAAAAAAGAAAAGAAAAAGATCTAATGGGCTCTCCAATCATGGTTAAAAAGGGACACCTCACCGCTAGACACTACTTGGGGTGTTTTTCCAGCATAATTATGAGTGATGAGAGGGTGTTTCAGACATGATTATGCCCTATAGCTAGCTGGATTTTTTATTTTCACGACGGGAGAGTTTATCCAACGACGTCACTGGTTGATTGAGCCTGCTTTCTGATCTAAAAATGAATCGAGTCATGTTTTGTTGCAATTACTGTGGCCTTTGTGTCTCGCCGATTGCGTGATCACGCTAGCAGTGAGTAGATATCGTTGTCCTTGTTAAAAAGAGCCATGGACCATCTCAACGATGGTCCTATTTACCAGGACATTGCAGCACATCAAAGGTTGATTCAATTTCCCTGGCTTTATAAAGACTACAGCCTGACGGGAGCCACACTTCCTTGTTCCCACATTCGAAGGCAGGCATTCAAAACAAGGGTGTTACTAGTTTACAGGAGCTATGTTACAGTGCACTGAGATTGCTAAATAATTTGGCTGCTTATGAGAATTCCTCTTTCCAAGAAGAGCTGGCTGATTACATTTTTTTATGTTCTTTCACATAGGAACATACGGTCCTATTTATTTGAGCCAGAAGACACAAAAAAGGAGTTGAGACAGCTGGGGAAAAAAATTATTGCGAAACCAGCAAGCAGCGGTAGCCTAGACAAGCTGAACCCTTGTCCTTTTCCACATTTTGTTACGTTACTGCCTTATTCTAAAATAGATTAAATAGTTTCCCCCCCATCAATCTACACACAATACCCAATTATGACAAAGCAAAAACTGTTTTTTTTAGACATTTTTGCAAATTTATAAAAATAGAAAAACTCTAATATCACATTTACATAATGTGACCCTTTACTCAATACTTTGTTGAAGCACCTTTGGCAGCGATTACCCACAAAGCATCGAGGCTGTATGTCGCTACAAGCTTGGCACACCTGTATTTGGGGAGTTTCTCCCATTCTTCTCTGCAAATCCTCTCAAGCTCCGTCAGGTTGAATAGGGAGCGTAGCTGCACAGCTATTTTCAGGTCTCTCCAAAAGATATTTGATCAGGTTCAAGTCCAGGCTCTGGCTGGGCCACTCATGGACATTGAGACTTGTGCCAAAGCCAGTCCTGCGTTGTCTTGGCTGTGTGCTTAGGGTCATTGTCCTGTTGGAAGGTGAACTTCTGCGCTCTGGAGCAGGTTTTCAACAAGAATCTCTGTACTTTGCTTCATTCATCTTTCCCTCGATCCTGACTAGTCTCCAAGCCGCTGACGCTGAAAAACATCCCCACAGCATGATGCTGCCACCCCCATGCTTCACAGTATGGATGGTGCCAGGTTTCCTCCTGACGTGATGCTTGGCAATCAGGCCAAAGAGTTCCATCTTAGTTTCATCAGATCAGAGAATCTTGTTTCTCATGGTCCGAGAGTCCTTTAGGTGCCTTTTGGCAAACTCTAAGCGGGCTGTCATGTGCCTTTTACTGAGGAGTGGCTTCCGTCTGGCCACTCTACCATAAAGGCCTGATTTGGTGGAGTGCTGCAGAGATGGTTGTCCTTCTGGAAGATTCTCCCATCTCCACAGAGGAGCTCTGTCAGAGTGACCATTGGGTTCGTGGTCACCTCCCTGACTAAGGCCCTTCTCCCCAGATTGCTCAGTTTGGACAGGCGGACAGCTTTGGGAAGAGTCTTGGTGGTTCCAAACTTCTTCCATTTAAGAATGATGGAGGCCACTGTGTTCTTGGGGACCTTCAATGCTGCAGACATTTTCTGGTACCCTTCCACAGATATGTACCTTGACACAACCCTGTCTGAGCTCTACGGACAATTCCTTCGACCTCATGGCTTGGTTTTTGCTCTGACATGCACTGTCAACTGTGGAACCTTATATAGACAGGTGTGTGCCTTTCCAAATCATGTCCAATCAATTGAATTTACCACAGGTGGACTCTCATGAAGTTGTATAAACATCAAGGATGATCAATGTAAATAGAATGCACCTGAGCTCAATCGAGTCTCATAGCAGTCTGAATACTTATGTAAATAAGTTTTTTTTATTTTTTTATAAATGTACAAACATTTCTAAAAACCTGTTTTCACTTCATTATGGGGTATTGTGCGTAGATTGATGAGGACATTTTTATTTAATACGTTTTAGAATAAGGCTGTAAAGTAACAACATTTGGAAAAAGTCAAGGTCTGAATACTTTCCGAATGCACTAAGTTGACTTGCTGTCGGTAGCTAGCTAGCAATATAAGCTCTCTTTTTACGAGGCAGTGTTGTTCAGTACAGTACAATTGTGATCGATTCTAGCTAGCTGTGTTTGCTATACCTAAAATGTACTGTGGTCTAACGTTATAGCTAGCTGACGGAGAGTAAAGGAATGACTTTGGCTTGACGAATCAGTCTTGGAGTAACTATACCTGTGTGATGTAGCTTGCTGGCTAACATAGGTCTCTGAGATGTCTCATTCTACACCATGCTGCTACAGCACGAATACAGACGGTACACAACGATTGCCCATACATGAGTAATAGCGTTAGTCTCTCTCACACAGACAACACCACCTGGATACAAAGAAGTTGATGACTCAAGAGATGCGAAAGGTCCCATAACAACAACCTCCCTTTGTATCCAATTGTCTCAGAACACCTCACTGCACCACCAAAAACACATCATATGCTAGTATTCCCTTTGTAGAACGGTTATATATTTTTTCTTCTACTGTATAAACGTCATACATTGCCATAACGGTTCCTGCTGTGTAAACTCACCATGGTATCCAGAGCAAATAAACTTGTCTTGAATACAAGCAATGTCTACTTATTTGCTATATTGAGACTAATTTACTGTTTTGTTGCATGTTTACTTGCCAACAAATTAAAGTTTAAGTGATAAGTCAACTACCTGAAACATTTGTTTTAGCAGTAAGACTGAAGCTACTGTATCCTAATATATAATGAACAAAAATAGAAACGTAACATGTAAAGTGTTGGTCCCATGTTTCATGAGCTGAAATAAAAGATCCCAGAAATGTTCCATACGCACAAAAAGCTTATTTCTCTCAAATGTTGGGCACAAATGTGTTTACATCCCTGTTAGTGAGCATTTCTCCTCTGCCAAGATAATCCATCCACCTGACAGGTGTGGCATATCAAGAAGCTGATTAAACAGCACAACCTTGTGTTGGGACAATAAAAGGCCACTAAAATGTTCAGTTTTGACAACACAACGCCACAGATGTCTCAAGTTGAGGGAGCGTGCAAATCGGCATGCCGACTGCAGGAATGTCCACTAGAGCGGTTTCCAAATAATTGAATGTTAATCTTTCTACCATATGCCACCTACAACATTGTTTTAGAGAACTTGTCAGTACGTCCAAACAGCCTCACAACTGCAGACCACGTGTAACCATGCCAGCCCAGGACCTTCACATCTGGCTTCTTTACCTGCGGGATCGTCTAAGACCAGTCACCCAAACAGCTGATGCGACTGAGTATTTCTGTCTGTAATTAAGACCTTTGTGGGGAAAAACGTATTCTGATTGGCAGGGCCTGGCTCCCCAGTGGGTGGGCCTATGCCCTCCCAGGCCCACCCATGGCATGGCTGCGCTCCATCCCAGTCATGTGAAATCATTCAATTAGGGCCTTATGAATGTATATCAATTGACTGATTTCCTTTTTATGAGCTGTAACTCAGTAAAAACTAACATTTTTGCATTTATATTTTTGTTCAGTATACATTTCATCAACATAATGAAGTGATCAAGAAGTTGAAGTCAACAATTTATTGGTTTCTGATGCAGCTGGAATCATTTAGTCGCTTGTAAAATATATTATTCAAAAGACTATAATATACAGCTAGCAATATATACACCACAATGCAGTTGTGACCATACTAGGCATTCTATATTATACTACAACATCAGTCTAACTGAATACGGATGTTGTGTTGATTGAATGTTCCAGGCATGTCCCTGAATGTTTTCAGGCTGGTGAACCTCTTCTTGTGTTGGGTAATGTCAGCTGGTTAAGCAGGCTTTGGCACTATGGCGATGTTGAGTGTGGGGGAGCTGCAACTCTGGCTCCTTGTAGAAAACTGTCTGGTCTTTTCTGCAATCCACAGCCAGGTGAACAAGCCTCACACTTTCTTCCCCACTCACTGCTTCGACCTATTGCAGAAGATTTGTTTGTACTGCAAGGCTCCTGGAAAGACATGGAGACTGGTCATGAGGATGTGTAACCATTTAATAAACCATGTTCCTCTGTAAAACTAGTTCCAGGTGCTGAGCTTGATGTTGATGCCTCTGCAGATGATGGGATCGGACTCTAAAAAGAACACAGCTAGTCACGTTAGCCTCTGCTGTAGTTAGCTAGCTTGCTAACAGTTAACCAACGTAACCTAACAAAGCTTATATTAGCTCGCAAAGTTACAAATCACGTCTCCAGATAGCAGCCGGCTAATTACATTGATATGCTTTGGAATATAGCCAGCGTATTATTGAAGCTAGCTAGCTAGATTTTGGTTTAGATAAACAAATGTAGTTCTCTAGCTTGGTAACGTTAACTACCTTACCGGTCTTGTCTTTCAGCGCTGATGGGATGCCTTCCTCTTTGAAGTGAAGTGGAAAATCTATGGAATAACATCCCCTTTGAAAGTTTGATGACATGGCAACCCCAACAGTTGAGACTTAAGTTTCGTTTGGAAATCCTCTGGTTGAAAGGTGGCTAAAAACAGACATTTTAATATTTCTAAGATCAATTGGGCGGTCCTCCTGAAATCGCCATGAATTCTGGATATTATGGTTGGCTTACAACCATGTAGCTGACCCGTTTCTACCGGTGCAAAAACACATATTTGCATGTAGTGAGGAAATTCTAAAATGATTAATGGACATATATAGTAAAATAGAGCAGAGGTGAAATTTACATTTAACATTGCAAGTCAACTTAAAGCTAAATGAAAAGCTAACAACAACTTACAAAGCTCTCTAAATATAAGCCTAGAGCTAATGCAAGACATTTTACAAGAACACTATAATGGGAGTATAACTGAGTAGCAGAGCTACAGCAAATGGTGTTAACATGAGCATGCAGGATTTACGATGCCATTTATATGTTTACATATCCTACACTACTCATCTCACATGTATATACTGTACTATATACACCATCTACTGCATCTTGCCTATGCCGGTCAGCCATCGCTCATCCATATTTTTACATGTACATACTCGTATTCAATCCTTAACACTTGTGTGTATAAGGTAGTTGATGTGAAATTGTTAGATTTCTTGTTAGATACTACTGCATGGTCGGAACTAGAAGCACAAGCATTTCGCTACACTCGCATTAACATCTGCTAAACATGTGTATGTGACAAATACAATTTGATTTGCATAAAAAGTCCCAAGTTTTCACAAGTCAGACAGTTAACACACACACACACACACACACACACACAGTTGCTAGAAACAGGAGGCATATAAATGGAAACACATGAGAGTGAATTATGGATTAGGGGAAGGTACAGTGGGTGAACTCTTCTCCATATTCTCCTGGCAGAGTTTTCAATATGAACCCAGCAGGGCCCTGGGTTACAACAGCCTAACCAGCCAGGTGATGGCTCTCTGGCCAGGAGCTGCCACAGCCTAACCAGCCAGGTGATGGCTCTCTGGCCAGGAGCTGGGCTGCCACAGCCTAACCAGCCAGGTGATGGCTCTCTGGCCAGGAGCTGCCACAGCCTAACCAGCCAGGTGATGGCTCTCTGGCCAGGAGCTGGGCTGCCACAGCCTAACCAGCCAGGTGATGGCTCTCTGGCCAGGAGCTGGGCTGCCACAGCCTCACCAGCCAGGTGATTGCTCTCTGGCCAGGAGCTGGGCTGCCACAGCCTAACCAGCCAGGTGATGGCTCTGGCCAGGAGCTGGGCTGCCACAGCCTAACCAGCCAGGTGATGGCTCTCTGGACAGAAACTAGGCTGCCACAGCCTAACCAGCCAGGCGATGGCTCTATGGCCAGAAGCTGGGCTGCCACAGCCTAAACAGCCAGGTGATGGCGCTCTGGCCAGGAGCTGGGCTGCCACAGCCTAACCAGCCAGGTGATGGCTCTCTGGCCAGGAGCTGGGCTGCCACAGCCTAAACAGCCAAGCGATGGCTCTCTGGCCAGAAACTGGGCTGCCACAGCCTAACCAGCCAGGCGATGGCTCTCTGGCCAGGAGCTGTGGCTCCAGTAACTACCTTTCCCCATATAGCCTAGCACACTACCCGGCCCACCCTAAACAGGTGGCCTAATGGCTCTGGTCTGGAGCTTAGTCTCAAACTCCTACAACTAGTCCACTACTTCTGACCAAAGTCACATAGGGCGGTCACAGAGTACTATGGGGAAATAGGGTTCCCTGAAGCCCCTGGGTAGAATTGGTTTACCCTTATTCAATCATAACCTTTGCTGACGGAGTTGCACCTAGACACTGATCCAAGGGCAGCTTTGTGTTTTTCAGCCTAGAAACATGAGCCGTATGAAATGGAGAGTGAATTATGGTTGGGTAAATACATGTACAGAAATTGTATTTCTATTATGTGTATTCAGACTAGTGGTAACTTCAGCAGCAGTCTCTCTGGGTAAGTCCTGGAGGGCAGTGGAGTGTGCAAGTTTCATATTTATCTCAACACCTAATTGATTCCCCCCGATCAATTAATTGGACATGTCACAGAAGTGCTCCAGGTGAGAATTGGTTGCCAATGATTACTTTTTCTCAAATAATTAATTACCAGAGCTAATTAATTAAGTTCTGGGACACGGTGATAACCTGAAGTCCCCGGAGCGGCAGAATTAGTGACCGACATGTGAAGCACTTTGGCTCCTGATATAAAGAAGGGAAACACTAAAGGTGGGAGCCACCATTTGCCCATTTAACTTACTTAATTTGGTCAGACAGGGGAAACAGAAGAGGAACAATTTACTTGACTACCTCTGAATGCATTTCAGAATCACAACCACTTTTAACCCCTCAGGTTATTAATAGGAAATGTAACAATATCAACATTGTTAGAGGATTGACTGAAGTCATATGTGGCTGTAGCTGACTGTGTTGAATACACCCACACAACAACAAAAAAAGAGCTACAAGTGTTTGGATTAAAAAGGAAGAAAAACAATCTCCTTGACTACTGCATGCATTTAGTCTATGACTTGAAAGGCCTCAGGTTATTGGAAATAAATGTGACGGATTGACAGCAGTCAAAGAAGATTGATCCATCGTAACCGAACCTGTTGTGTTTATACCATGTACTGTGCTTACAGTGTATAAGCTTATGCCTATAAATCACATGGTCAAGAAAAAAAATAAACATCAATCCAAGTCCACACTGTAAACCCTGGATCGTATTCATGAAAAAGTTCTGTACATTAATGTTTTAGCGCGATATTCCAAATGTCTGTATTGCAAGAATAAAGGTGTATGTTGTTTTATGTGCTGCTGTAAGCTTCTTTCCTTTTACACACACACCAAGCCCCCGCCACTACCAACAACAAAGATGAGAGATCACTTCTTCCTCTCTGACAAGCGGTTTCAACTCACTAGTTGGATTTGAGGTTTGGTCCAACAGAAACGGTCATATGGACATCGAAACACATTCAGACATTATTTTACTGTAATAGGAGGAGAACTTAACCTTTCTAATGATACAATTTTATGTCGCAACTCGCTCTCTTTCTGAGAAATAAGGTAAGCCAGTTGATTTCAACATCTGAAAACAGAGGCTAGCCTGCTGTTCAAACAGTTGCGAGACTGACAGAATGGTGGGTTCATAACAATTCAGCTGTTCTACCTTGTTATCTAGCAAATAGACTTAAGTTGGCTAAACTTGAAATATAAGATTCACTCACTAGCACGTGGCCTGTGCTTGACAGATTGTTTATGAGACATAAATTCATTCCCTATAATGCTTGCTATAAGAAGTTAGTCATTAGTGAATGTGCATGGTTCTGGTCATTTCTTTCCCAAAAAGGTCATTTTCATAGACTTGAAAGTCAGATCAGTGATTATTGCAAAAAAGCAGATTTTAATAAAATTATTATTGGGTTGTGGAAGGCTTATATGGGTATAATTTCACAAGCCCTAAATTCATTTGATTATTGCTGACTGTTTTAAATGTATTACACACACACACACACACACCTTCCTAATATTGAGTTGCACTCCCCTTTTAAGCCCTCAGAACAGCCTCAATTCTTCGGAGCTTGGACTCTACAATGTGTTGAAAGCGTTCCACAGGGATGCTGGCCCATGTTGACAAATGTGGGAAGAGTTGGAGTCAAGTTGTCTGGATGTCCTTTGGGTGGTGGACCATTGATACACACGGGAAACTGTTGAGTGTGAAAAACCCAGCAGCATTGCAGTTCTTGACAAACAAACCGGTGCGGCTGGCACCTACTACCATACTCCGTTCAAAGGCACTTAAACATTTTGTCTTGTCCATTCACCCTCTGAATGGCACACATGCACAGTCCATGTCTTAATCCTTCTTTAACCCGTCTCCTCCCCTTCATCTACACTGACTGAAGTGGATTTAAGTGACGTCAATAAAATATCATAGACTGACCAGGTGTTCCTAATGTTCTGTGCACTCAGTGTATATCGTGAATCGCAATTTTTTTTTTATTTAACTAGGCAAGTCAGTTAAGAACAAATTCTTATTTACAATGACTGCCTACCCCGGCCAAACCCAGACGACGCTGGGCCAAATGGGACTCCTGATCACGGCCGGGTGTGATACAGCCTGGAATCGAACCAGGGTCTGTAGTGACTCCTCTAGCACTGAGATGCAGTGCCTTAAACCGATGCGCCACTCGGGAGGCCAAGTTAGAAAGCAATAGAAATATGGTTTAATAATCGCCCAGCTCTAACCCAGATGGATAATTAACAGTAAGCTAGAAGTTAAAACAGACAGGCACACACACTACCAATGATGGTAAAGAGAATCTCTCATCTCAAAGACTACTGATTTACACACACACAGCAGGAGGCCTATTACTGGTGTCTCCAGAGAGAGTAGCGCCATCATGTGGCAGAACAGAATATTGGAGTGCAGCAACATAAGTCCAATACTTTATTTTTAGTTAAGAACAAATTCTTATTTTACAATGACGGCCTACACCGGCCAAACCCTCCCCTAACCAAGACGACGCTGGGCCAATTGTGTGCCGCCCTATGGGACTCCGGTTGTGATACAGCCCGGGATCTAACCAGGGTCTGTAGTGATGCCTCTAGCACTGAGATGCAGTGCCTTAGACCGTTGAACCAGGGTCTGTAGTGACGCCTCTAGCACTGAGATGCAGTGCCTTAGACCGTTGAACCAGGGTCTGTAGTGACGCCTCTAGCACTGAGATGCAGTGCCTTAGACCGTTGAACCAGGGTCTGTAGTGACGCCTCTAGCACTGAGATGCAGAGCCAGAGACCGCTGAACCAGGGTCTGTAGTGACGCCTCTAGCACTGAGATGCAGAGCCAGAGACCGCTGAACCAGGGTCTGTAGTGACGCCTCTAGCACTGAGATGCAGAGCCAGAGACCGCTGAACCACTCGTTCGTGTGGGCGTGTGGTGCCATTTTCATTTGTGGTGATTGTGACCCTACATATTCTGAAACTGAAATAATATTTCTAGACAAATCTTAGAGGTAGGCCTAAGCTGTGGGGGGTAACCAGTTGGTAACTAGGCTGAACTTGGTCATCACGGCAGCATATTTAAAATCACACAGGAGCTGAAGTAAACTCCTACTTGGACTATCAAGCTTCTTCATTCAGACAGACACCAACGCAGAGGTGCAGGTAACGACCTCAAGTATTACCTCAGATTACTCCTACCCCCCCGGTTGTCAGTGCTACATGCAGGTAAGGACCCGTCTGCTCTGCGTGGGACCTGGCGGTGACAGCAGGAGGCTGTGTAATTCCTCTGCGGCATGGTCACGGTCCACACAGCACTGAGAAGATGACGCAGAGTGGAAAGAAGCGTCTCTAATGAGGCTGCCCACTGCGCCGCTCCTCTACTCTGGAGTGTGACTGGAGAGAGTGTGTGTGTGTGAGAAAGTAGGAGTACTTGAGGCATCCAACTGGGTTGCTACTACGTGGAGTGGCTGTTACTCGGTGTGGTTTCTTGTGTGTGTTGCGTTAACGCGGGAGGCCTCTGCTCTGTGGGATGGTGGTTCTGTAATCAGCTAAATGGCCTGATTCTAGATGCCTTGAACCCAGATCCAGCTACACACACACACACACAACTGAATCACATCTCTAATGACAGAAGGGACTGGGTATTAGCGCTCCATTCTTTAGGACTCTGTGCTGTGTTAACAAACTGTGCTGTATGTTAACTGTGCTCTGGGTGGTGTGTGTGTGTTTACAAGCATTTCACTACACCCATAATAACATCTGCTAAATATGTGTCTGTGACCAATAAAAGGTGATGTGATATGTTGTACTCACTGCTGCTGCAGTGCTGCTTGTCGATGGTCTGTCCCTGAGTGCTGTTCCCAGCATTCTCCTCTACAGCCGGCTTCCTGGTGGTTACCACGGCAGCCGGGGAGACAGGCGGCAAGGCCGGAGTCTGGAGGTCTGCAGACAACACACAGGATCAATTACACACACACACACACACACACACACACTGAAGGGGAAGTAAGTGTACAGACAGACACTGAGACAAACAGCATTCATCGATTGATGAATCCAAATAACTAGAATCCAGTGGACAACTTCGGTCTGTGCAAACCCGTGCGTTTGTGTGTGTGTGCCTGTGCGTGTGTCAGAGTGCCTCTAAATGTCCCTGTGTGTCAGGCTGTCTGTGAATAAGAGGGATAAATGTGAGGTATCAAACCAATGTCAGGGAGCAGACATTTCCATTCTAACACACCGATACTTATCACACACACACCTGCACTTACACACTTCCCCGACAGGTCAGAGAAATATAATCCCAGATGAGGTTTTGCTGACGCAACCCAACAGTACAAACTGATACCTTCAGCATTCCCACTGCTGAATTCCCTGTCAGACAGCTAACTTCTGCTCCTAAAATATTCATTTGCGGGGGAGGCTGTGTGTGTATGTTCTGAGAAAGGATACTTTTAGCCTTAACCGTTAAGATGAAAAGGTTGGAAAAGCTGTTATGTAGTACGAGTGTGTCGCCCTGCATACAACCCGTCCTCCCTTCACTCCCCATTCCAGTACCATCACAGGAGAGGCTTGCCTCAGTTCTGCACACTATGTGCAGTGTGTAGAGATTTGCACATGCTCCTGTATGTGTGATTGCATGTGGTTGAGTGTGTGTGATTGCATGTGAGTGAGAGTTTGTGTGTGTAGAATCAAGCAGCATATGTACATGTTGTATAACCAATTACCTATGACTACTAATACTGTCCCTATATCCTCCTTGTACATGTACACTAATTAATATGTTTGTCCATGACAGTCTCTCTGTGACTGTCATTCTCTCTGTGACTGTCATGAATAAATGATTGGATCCATTAGAGACTAGTTACGTAATCACCAATCACCCTGGAGCAGTGAACACACTGTTGACTAGTGGAACATAACGAGCTACTACATATGTCCATAGGGCGGTGCACAATGGACCCAGCGTGGTCCGGGATAGGGGTGGGTTTGGCCGGGGTAGGCCATTGGAAATTTGTTCTTAATGACTTGCCTAGTTAAATAAAGGTTCCATTAAATAAACAGAGTACAGCACCTTAGACTAGAACACTACTCCCTGTGTGTGTGTGTGTGTGTGTGTGTGTTCCTCACCCCTCTTTCTGCGCGACTCCTTGATGTCCTCACAAATGCGGTGGAACTCTGGGTCGAGCTCTGAGGCCAGCATGGCGTGGGCCGTGTCTTTCAGACTACATGCTCTGTGGCGGATGATCTTATCTGGAGGGAGAGAACAGACTGACATGAACACACACAATTCTGCGTTGGCATTGTAGAAACATTATAGCAACAGTTTAAATGACTTCGCCCTGAAGAGTCATGAGACAGCTCTTATTATCATCATCATATAAGTCATTCCGTCGTCTCCCTATCTCTGACCCTCACTAGCCTTGCCTCTCTCAACCCACCCTCTGCTGGACACAACATAAACTGCTGGCTGTGTTGCTGTCTGGCCCACAACACTGGGCGCAAGGGATTATACTGTTCTCTCACTGTTTGGATGAAGACAAAAGAGCTGCCTCTGGTGCTGACTTATGAGACAAGCCTAAGTAATACAGTCAATCTCATCCTCCCTTCTCACAAAGACACACATATTGAATATCTAAACAGACAGGCCCACAGACAGGCCCACAGACAGGCCCACAGACAGGCCCACAGACAGGCCCACAGACAGGCCCACAGACAGGCCCACAGACAGGCCCACAGACAGGCCCACAGACAGGCCCACAGACAGGCCCACAGACAGGCCCACAGACAGGCCCACAGACAGGCCCTCACCTTCCCTCTAACATCATCAAATATTTGTTTATCCTAAAAGGCGGTGGTCTGAGGGAAAATAATGTGAGCAGCAAAAAAGCTGAGACGTAGAGTGTTTTCGCTCGTGTGTGTGTCCGCGTGTGTGTAAACAGATGTCCTGCTCTCATTATGCCACCCAGCCAACAGGTACAGACAGAGGGCCAGAGGTCACCATCTGACAGCTTCTAACCATTAATTAGAAGACGGGCCTAATTGCAGCGGTGTGTGTGTGTGTGTGTGTGTGTGTGTGTGTGTGTGTGTGGGGCGATACTCTTCATCTCTCAGAGTGTGAGGTGACAGGGTGCAGGGTGAGTGTTGAGTGGAAGTCTGTTCCATTATCGAACCCTGTCACTTCTGTCGAGAACTGACAAGGACATTCTACCACCTCTCGGGTGCTGTGTAGACAGAGTTTGTTGGCTGTGAGTTTGACGATGTTTGGGCGTTTTCCTCTAGAGGTGGAGCGGGTTTGACAGTGTAGAGCGGATAGATGTGGTTTTCTAACATAATGAAGTGAGAGAAACCCAGGGGAACAAGATATTCCTGCAAGACTGCGGAGGACAGCCTCAGCTTCTACTACAAACAGAGAAAGAGGAGGAGAAAGATGAGAACAGAAAGAGGGGAAGTAGAAGAGGGACGATAAACCAACCAATTATTGATCATACGAGGCAGGGGCATCAGTTGGGTATGGCAGCGTTGCAGTCACCATTCCCTAGCTCCAGACCAAAAAATGTCAAAGTAGGCTACGAAAAAATGCAATCCTTTATTATAAAAAGGTGCAATTTTATGGTGAAAAAATTGCTTCCCCAAACTTGAAACTCATGCGGCACCTATGGATGTCTGTATTTCAGCATTGTTGGGACTTTATAACGTGTATTATGCATCTATTTCACGTTCCAGTGTACGTTTTGTTCCACAAGTAAATGAGTCAATTTATGAGGTTTAGTAGTGGTTGGCATTGTACATGCTGTTCCACAGACCTTTAAACCTAATATTGCGTGACAATTAATGGCTGGGATCAGTCTGTTTCTGTCATACCCTTTGTTTAGCTGAACTGACACCACCGATTGCGGGCATTTGGCTGATATCGTTCATTACAATAAGCATCTTATACTAGAGAAATGTGAAGTTAAATAGGTTTGCTAATATGGATGCTCGTTAATGGGACAATAGACTGCTAGAACCATCAAACTAACGTATCGTTCCATTTATGGTAACCGCATTCCACTCAGCCACGAGAGCATTAGTGAGGTTGGGCATTAATGTTGGGCGATTAGGCCTGGTACGCAGTCGGCGTTCCAATTCTTCCAAAAGGTGTTTGATGGGGTTGAGGTCAGGGCTCTGCGCAGGCCAGTCAAGTTCTTCCACACCGAACGATAAACCATTTCTGTATGGACCTCGGTTTTGTGCACGGGGGCACTGTCATGCTGAAACAGGAAAGGGCCTTTCCCAAACAGTTGCCACAACGTTGGAAACACAGAACTCTAGAATGTCATTGTATGCTGTAGCGTTAAGATTGGGCTCCCGAGTTGCGCAGCCGTCTAAGGCACTGCATCTCAGTGCTAGAGGCATCACTACAGACCCTGCAGTTGCGACAGACACTTCAGTACTTGGCGTTCCCGTTCTGTAAACTTGTGTGGCCTACCACTTCGCAGTTATACCGTTGTTGCTCCTAGACATTTCCACTTCACAACAACATCACTTACAGTTGACCGGGTCAGCTCTAGCAAGGCAGAAATGTGACAAACTGATTAACACTGCCAATGTTTGTCTATAGAGATTGCATGGCTGTGTGCATGATTTTATAAACCTGTCAGCAACGGGTGTGGCTGAAATAGCCAAATCCACTCATTTGAAAAGGGTGTCCACATACTTTGGTGATGTAGTATATATAGGTATGTTTCAAAAAACCAGCGAGTCTGAGGAAATTCCAAAATGACCAAATGTGATTGCACTGGGCTGGACTCTATTCCCAGGGACACTAGAGGATGGAGTCAAGTACTGGGCTTCTTTATTAAAACGCCTTAATTACATTTTCCACCTTTAGTGCATCCTTTGTGGCCACTGCATTTAAACAAATGACCCGGGCTCTCCACCTGCCTTTCGGTTACTGGCCCAATGCACTAACCGCTTGGCTACCTGCAGTGTGTGTGTGTGTGTGTGTGTGTGTGTGTGTGTGTGTGTGTGTGTGTGTGTGTGTGTGTGTGTGTGTGTGCGCGTACAAGCGCGTAAATCTACATTTAACTGAGTAGCAAGCCTTTAGAAATAACCTTCTTTGGTTTAGTGGGCGCACAGATTTACAGTATCCCAGGGAGATTCATTTGAATTGATTGGATGTCGAGTCCTAAGTCTCTAGGCTTCCATCGCTATGGCTTTCAATTATTGCCACAGCATAGTTATTCCATTGTGACAGACCGAGGGAACTTCAGTTTTTCCCACAGCTTGGGAATTATTCATAGGCCTGAATCCATACATACTTTTACTTTCACGTAAGCACCAACACAGCCTGCGTGTTTAAATAATGTATGCTATTCTAATTGATTTGACAATACTTTTTTCGCAAGTCTTCAACTGCGTGGGAATGTGGGATTGTGTGTGAGAGACTGTGTGCACGTGGCCCCTACTTCTCAGGGTGTGTGGGTAGTAATGTAGTGTGTGTGTGTGTGTGTGTGAAGTGCCTTTTCATTTTAACTGGCTACACTGGCAGTAACAGTGGTGCAGAGGAAGAGGCTGAGAAATGACATTTTTCATGCAGATGCAGCTTGGCAGAGAGAAACAGCAGAGATATTAAGCTGGGGCGAAGATAGTTTTAGGGGTTTACGCTTTAAGGGGGTTCTGTCTCATTGTGCATTTAATTTCAAGTTGAGTGAACAAAGAAAACCAATTCCAAGTTGTCACTGCCTTGGAGCACTTTCATAAATCATAATGAATAAGACTCATATCTACTACATCTAATTACTTTTGTCACAGTCAAACGTATCAGATGAATAGCTGGGATTTCAATTCTCCTGTGTCATCATACACGGGTACAGTGTTAAGTGAATGGAAATGGCAGCAGAAGACAGTACTGATAATTGCTGATGTGTGACTGTGACTAAACAATGTTTAGGTTGGTAAGAGACAAGACAGAGTTAGTCTTCACTAGATAAGCCTTGCATGCCACTATGTTGCACAGCTGCAGCGTACTAATAATGTAAGTTAGAAACTGACACTGAATCACTCAAGACTGACAAGCTAGGCACATTTACCTGGATCTACAAGCTAGGCACATTTACCTGGATCTACAAGCTAGGCACATTTACCTGGATCTACAAGCTAGGCACATTTACCTGGATCTACAAGATAGGCACATTTACCTGGATCTACAAGCTAGGCACATTTACCTGGATCTACAAGCTAGGCACATTTACCTGGATCTACAAGCTAGGCACATTTCCAAATGTGGATGTCTCCATAACTATAATGTTACTACTGACTTATGTTGCTGGTAACATTACCAGTAGCCTACATTCTGTTAGTCCCGAGAGGTGCACCATATGAGCGACATAAGTATACAATCTGGGTCCCAAATGGCACCCTATTTCTATCATAGTGCACTACTTTTGACCAGAGCTTATAGGGCCCTGGTCAAAAGTAGTGCACTATGAAGGGAATAGGGTGCCAGTGGGGCATAGCTAAACCTTAATCCCTCCATGTGTACCTGAGGGGTCCTTGTCAGGGTTGTACTCCAGGGCATTGCTGCAGATGAGGTCTATGTCCACCAGGAAGTCATTAGCCGTCAGGTATTTATGGGTGTCTATCTTTGTCATGACCGTAGACAGATCCATGGGCTGACGGATCACCTCCAGGTAGTCTGACACCTAAAAGAAGTCACAGTCAATTTAAACTGGTGCTATTGACTCCATTTAAATCAAAAGAGAAATCGGTTCAGCAGTGTCAATTCACTACAATCAGTGCAACACTTAAATGGAGACAGAGGTGAGAGGGGCGAAAGGACATGCCCATCTTTCTATTTCTATCTACTGAGGTATACTACCATATCAACAACAACAAGCCATCTCTGTGTTGTTGCCCACCTCCTCAATGTCGACAGGTTTGCTGAAGATGTTGAAGCGTTTGTCTACGGCAAGGCGCCTGGTGACGTCCCTGAGGAACAGACGCAGCTCTCTCAGAGTGTTTTCCTCTTGGTCAGCCAGACGGCGCTGCTCCTCGGGGGAGAGAACCCTGGCGTCCAGGGTCTCCGCTACCGGTAGCACCTCCTCATACTGCAGAGCTAGAGAGAGAAGGGTGTTAGAGAGTGGGTCCCCTTCAGATCTTCTACTCTCGGCTGATCTATGGGGAAAGCTGAGGTGAGACACACAGGCGGGGGAAACGCAGCATTGATTTTTTCTAAACACATCATCATCAACCCATCAGCAAAAACCCTGAACCCCCAAGTCTCTGGCCCACAGAGTGATATATGTGATGAATTCCAAATCAACCTCTAACCCCTGTAGATGTGAAATGATTGGACGGGAAGAGGGAAAAAGGAAAAGGATTGGACAACAATATGGCAGTTGCCTTTTCTTGCGTTCTGAAACTGAAAACTCTACCCTGCCTCTCCCTCTCGCCTCAGGCACAGTGATAGTCCTACTTCACATTAGCATCATAGTCTGTCCTGCTTACTAACAATCAACTGTGAATGTAATTATGTGTAATTGTGCTGGGTTTATAGCGGGATCCCTCTCTCCCCCTTGCTTCTCCCCAGCCTCCCTCACCCCTTTACAAGTAGGGCTGCTGTTTTATTCAGGGAGAACCCCCGAAGAGAAGACAGAGTGGGGACCTCTGCCGTGCGTCAATGAGGCCATGCAATCAGTCTGTGTGCGCACACACACACACACACACACACATTTTAGAACACCTACTAATTAAAGGGTTTTTATTTACTTGTATTATTTTCGACATTGTAGAACAGTGAAGACATCAAAACTATGAAATAACACACAAGGAATCATGAAGTAACCAAAATAGTAGCCACCCTTTGCTTTGATGACAACTTTGCACACTCTAGGCATTCTCTCAACCAGCTTCACCTGGTTTGCTTTTCCAACAGTCTTGAAGGAGTTCACACATATGCTGAGTAGTTGTTGGCTGCTTTTCCTTCACTCCGCAGTCAGTCTCATTCCAAACCATCTCAATAGTGGTTTCTTCACAGCAATTCGACCATGAAGGTCTGATTCACATAGTCTCCTCTGTTACTTTAACTCTGTGAAGCATTTATTTGGGCTGCAATTTCTGAGGCTGGTAACTCTAATGAACTTATGTTCTGCAGCAGAGGTAACTCTGGGTCTTCCTTTCCTGTGCGGTCCTCATGAGAGCCAGTTTCATGGTTTTTGCGACTGCACTTGAAATTATCCGTATTGAATTACCTTCATGTCTTAAAGTAATGATGGACAGTCATTTCTCTTCGCTTATTTGAGCTGTTCTTGCCATAATATGGACTTGGACTTTTACCAAATACGGCTATCTTCTATATACCACCCCTACCTTGTCACAACACAACTGATTGGCTCAAACGCATTAAGAAGGAAAGAAATTCCACAAATTAACTTTTAACAAGGCACACCTGTTAATTGAAATGGATTCCAGGTGACTACCACATAAAGCTGGTTAAGAGAATGCCAAGAGTGTGTGTGTGTGTCAGAATGTGTGTGTGGGTACGTGTCGGCGCTGCTGTATTTCCTTGTGCCATGGAAGCCACGGTGGACAGCTCTCTTACACTGAGAAGGAACAGAGGGAAAAGGGAGGCTGGAGAAGAGTATAGGGAATTTAATGGTAGGGGAGGTTGGGGGGGGGTCGTAGAGGGAGACGGTGAGAAAGATGGGTACTACAGGTGCTGTTACTACTAGTCAGCTCTCCTGTTACATTCTTCTTACTAGGCCATGGAATGTATATTTTCCACATGAAGGAAAAATTCAACAATAACTCAAGAACTCAAAGAGAAAGTGAGCTGTACGGTGGTTTGAGCAATGTGTGTGTCAGGAGAGAGGAAACGGAAAGACAAGATGAAACCAAAATGAAGATTCAGAAGGTACACTGAAATTCCCCTTACAATTCTCTTCAATGCTTTTCAATGAGAAAATGTGGATTTGAATTTGGTTGACTTTGGGAAATGACTGGAATTTAAATGGAATTGACCCAACCCTGGTGTGTGTGTGTGTGTAATAACCTGTATGTCTCTGCATGTATGAATGCATAGTACCTGTGTGTCTCCGGGGTAGCGATGCTCTAGCAGCCTGTACCAGTAGCAGGTCAGTGAAGAACCTCCGTCTGTCCTCCTCTCCAGGTGGAGACAGACTGACCACCTCCCCGTACATCCTCTGGAACATCAACTTCACCTGGGAGAGACAACAACAACAACTCCACTGTATGAACACAACTGTAGAAACAGCTCAGTTCCACTATATCCAATGGATTTGTGCCTGGTGTATGGGATCAGAATATTTGTATTGGATTTGTCCAGACTTGGTGTTGAGGGAAAAGCCTATGTAATATTGAAGACAATTGTTTTGAAGTGTGAAAGTCAGTAGCAGTAGACAGATGTTGAATTTATAAAAAGGTGGTAGGACAGTGCCTCCAACCCAATAAACAAAAGTTTGCCCACATTGTCACAAACTAAAGTTGGGAGCATGTACTGTACATAGCAATGTGTGGGTTCTTGTCTTCTGTAAAACAATATCACAGTAATATATTATCCTGCTTTATTCAGCACCTGTTGCCTTGTTACTGTTGAGCCACTCACTTTCTGTAACTTTACTTTTCAAAGCTCAAAGATTAAATTAGCGGTTCCCAAAAGAGCTTCACAAAGCCGAGATGGAGCAAACATCAATATTCTGCCACAATGAGAACCGCTGAATTTCAGATGAAGGATAAACACAAAGATGTGTTCCATGAAGAGGATCGATGGGGTTTTTGATATTGACCGTCAATGTTAGATTGTCAGTCTGTCTATCTGCTACGACTAGACCGCTGATGAGTGTGTGTTAGACAAGTCAACAGAACAGGGCCCGGTTGCCTGATAGAACGTACTAGTGTTTTAACGCTGCATCTTTCCTACAACGGCCAAAGTTGTAACATGCCTTTCCAAAAACACCACACAGGTCGCTAAGTGCGTCGTTGGAGCATGTGTTGATACTGATAGATCAGCTTTCTCCAATCAAATCTTAACATTAGAAAAATATTCCACAATACTAACTATGGATCGGATCCTAGAGAGATACTACCACCTATAGCTGCAAATGTTGAGGCGGCTTATTCTAATGCTTACCCAATAAAAATGCACTAAATCACATATTTGGCACATCGTTGCTCATGTTAGGCTACACCATGAAATATATTGAGTCAAATTACAGACCGTAGAGCAACAAGTAGCAACATAGAAATCAATTGATTGAACATGAACTGTCTTTCGATATGATTGAAATAGGCCTATAGACTACGGTTTATATTTTCTCGGTTTTCATTTGAAGCATATTTTTATATGTTGCTTGTTAGTGTCAATTGCAAAGACATTGGCAACTTTGTATTTGTAGTCCACTTTGTTCTCAAGTTATTGGCGGTTAAAGAGAGACGGATAAACCATGCAATTCTAAAGTGACGAGGAGGGCAAAACAAATATTTAACGACCCACTTAGATGTTCTACGAGTGGTCTGAGGCAGGCGTTACATTCCAAATGGTTTCAAGTGCAACGTTAATAACGATGGTTTTGGGAAACAGCTTGGAGATTTAACGATGTTCCTACGAAGGTTCTAACAATGAACTTAAGCCTTAAGATGCTTTTGGGGAAACCGGGCCCTGGACTTGTCTTGTACACCACTTTTGTTGTCTGCCTTTAGTTTCGGTCTGGTTCTGCTTCAGCTTCAGCTAGTTTAAGTCAATGTCTAGTGTTTGTTAATGCTTATACTAACTGGCATCAGGGCAACAACTTCATGTTTGTGCATTATTCAGGGTGTCCTAACTTGTCCATTTTAGTCTCTTCAACTTTCTGTCTGTTACCTGGAGTTAAATGTGGAGTAGGTAGGTAGAGAGAGCGAGAGAAGCCCACATCCCAGCTGTGTACATGTCTCAGTCAGTGTTGTTTTTAGGAATGCAGTATTCATGAGTTGGGATCAGAGGCTTTAGGAGAAATCAAATTGTTTGTACAAGTACTTCAGAGTGGGTTTGGGAAGGTTAGTAAATATACTGACTCAACAAGACTAACAGTACAGACAACTACTGGGCCAAAAGGTAATGACCCTTCAGTGGTCAGCTCAAGTTACCAACCGGTATTGAAAACCAGTCAGCTAAACATGGACTAGAGACCACGTTAGCCAACTGAGCTAAAGCCTAGGCGGTAATACCGGGGGTTAATGGTTCTTCAGGTCTCAGGAATTAGTTAACCGACAGTATAGCACACAACCCTAGAATTCCATGTTGAGAATGTGTTTTAAAGAGCTTGTCATCCAATCACTGTGCAGAATACCCTGAGAGGAGGGCAGGCTTACACGGCTTCTATTCCACAGCCTGCTGTTCACTTCCTACCATATCTTCCTGTCTCTCACATTCATTCCCTCTTTCTTTCTCTTTGACAAGTTTGTTTTCTCGTTCTCCCTCTCCCTTCCTCTTCTCCTTTCTTTCCCCATCTCTTGGCCAGAGACTCCTTTGTGGGGGGAGGAGAACATGAGGGATGGAAGAGAAAGGGAAGGACGGAGGTGCGTTAGGGAGAAAGAGACAGAAGAGGAGCTTCTGCCTGCAGAACACACAAGGTAATGATTTTACTCCAGCCTGACCAAGGAAGGCCGTGGGTATGCAGGGATGTGTGGAGGGAGAGAGGAGGAAGGGATGAACAGAGGAGGGATGGAGAGAGGAGAGGTCTACCTGGCTGAGGATCAGTGGCGCACAGCAGCAGCCAAGCCTCTGCTGCTCTGGAAGAATAACAAACCCTTTGGTCTGCTAAAATTAAAAATGGTATTTCTCTCCCTCTGCTCGCTTCTCTCTTCTCCCCTCCACCCCTTTTCTGTAGTGAACAAGAGAGTGCTGCCACTCAAGAGACTGACATGAATCGATCGATAAACACATTTTAAAAAGAGAAATGAACAATACAGTTGGAGAGGAATTGATTACATATCGTGGAGTGTGTGGGTGTGTTTGTGTTGAAATGCTCCATTGAATTGCAGCTTGATTATGGCCTCACCACCAGCTAAAAGACAAGTACCTTCCCTCTCCCGGTCATTGCTAGTCGGGATACAGTTTGTCAAATTGACGTCGAAGTATAATGTTTTTGCATTTTAGCTAACCTTAACCCTTTTCCTAACCTTATTCTCCTAACTTGCTGCGTAAGTTCTCCTATCCTGCTACGAAAAGTCTATTCTGACATAAACCGTATCCCATCTAAACAAAAAAACCTCTCCCCAATCCAGTGTTCATTGTTTTCTATGAACCCAAAATGGACTCTTGGTTTCACCCTTCATGCCCTCAAAACTAAAGGCTTCAAACAAAGAGACTAAAATAGTGTGCGTCTCTCTGTTGCCATTGTTTTTCAATGACAGCTGAGATCTCTGGGTGTCTCTCAGGCCTTTACAATAGAGACAGCTACTGCTAATTGATTGGTTTATTGACTGGAGTTTAAATCAATTGTGTTGCCACCATTCTTGTGTTGGCTGTGCCTGCTGTTCATGCGTTTTGAACACACACACTTCTGCCATCAGCACTACCGCATACTCCTGCCAGCTCCATAGATGGGGGACTAGTGTGTGTGTGTGTGTGTGTGTGTGTGTGTGTGTGTGTGTGTGTGTGTTGGGGACATGGGTGATTCTACAGAAATGTGACGCTGACAGACCTCCGGACCACACACTGGAACTCGCTCTGCCTCTGAAGCCCAGCAATGAGTCACTTTGATCGGGCACAAAGACCCCCTACAAGCCCCTTTAACTTCCAACCTCCATACTTCTCCCACCACCTGCACATTTACCCACCTTTATCCCAGCTTTAAGGCACTCTTTCAGCCTCAGACACCCCCTAACTACCCACCCCCAGAAACCATCACTCTACCTCCAGCTCACCCACTCCTAGCAGCAGCCCAGCCCAGATGCTGTTTACATGGGCATGGATTCCAGACATGTGCTGGGGAGACTGGCAGCTGGGACCACCTGCCTTCCCCCTCTATCGCACTCTCCCTGCCCATCACACTCTCTCCCTTTCCCCTCTTCCAGGCTGGTACTGTAAGAGTGGTGGTGGTGTTGTGTAGGGACAACACCCCCTGTCAAAGAGTGGTGCTGTGAGGATAGCTGTCACCAATGTGTGCCAGAACACACCCCGAGAATATCCAAACCCAGTGCCAGAACACACCCCGAGAATATCAAAACCCAGTGCCAGAACACACCCCATGGAAGGAGACAGACTAAATGTCTAACTTCAGCAGACCTCATCTGTATCCAACTAACAACAAGCATGTTTTGGACAGACAGAGAGAGCGAGACACACTCACCCTACCCCAAATCTAAATCAATACATTTCGATTTTTACATCAACAAATAACCTTAAATTCATTACACTTTAGTCGCTCTTATCAAAATTAAGAGAAACAATAAATACATTTACTCAAGTTGTTTTTTGAAAGTATCTTTCCCAAAACATTTGTATATTGTCCCATACAATAATTCATACTCCATTGTTTTTATTTACCCCACTGCAATCGCGACCCCAACAATAATAGTTGTTCCCCCACCATGGTTAGAGTTCCAGGTTTTATGTGAGTGAGTGAGGAAGAGTGAGAGAATAGGAGAAAACAAGAGAAAGATAGAAAATCCATCTATCCAACAGACCAGTGCTATCCCCCAATGCTAATGAGTTGACCATAGTGAGACTGACACACACTTGCAACACCCCGCGTAGAGCAGGAAGGCATGTAGGGCCAACTGCTGAGAGCTCTAGATAGCACGTCCCAAGGGGTGAAGCTTTGGGCTGCCAACCCCCAGATGTAATTATATACATATCCTTCTGTTGTTTGACTAGCAAGAAAAAGTCCTTACTCTCCGTTTCATGTCAGTCTTTCTTTATTTCTCCCCCTCTCTCTCACTCTCTCTTCTAACCCCTAATGAGTGAACTAACTCAGGAGCTGGCACTATGTATAGTGGGAAAAGGGAATGATAGATGCAAGATCAAATCAAACTTTATTTGCCACATGTGCCGAATACAACAAGTGTAGACTTTACCGTGAAATGCTTACATACAAGCCCTTAACCAACAGTACAGTTCAAGAAGAAGAAAATATTTACCAAGTAGGCTAAAATAAGAAGTAATAATAAAAATAACAATAACGAGGCTCAATGTAAATTGTCCGGTGGTGATTTTTAGGAACTGTTCGGCAGTCTAATGGCTTGGGGGTAGAATCTGTTGAGGAACCTTTTGGTCCTAGACTTGGCGCTCCGGTACCGCTTGCCGTGCGGTAGCAGAGAAAACAGAGCGACAGAGATAACGAGCAGAGGATGACAGAGAGACGGAGATAACGAGATTGGGGAAAAGTGAGAGGTGAAGTGAAAATATGATGAACACTAAGTGTGTGTGTGTGCAAGGAAAACTGTGGTGCCGGGCAGTATTTTAATTTAACGGACATTTGAGAAATGTACCTGACCCATTGGGTGTAACCTGATTATGCCATCCACCCATGGTGCTCAGACTGACAGAAATCACATGTAGATTAAGGTCATTCATATTAACAGAACATGGAACTTGAGGATGTAACGACGTGCATCTTTCTTACCAAATTCCGATGCGCCCTTTGAACAAGTTAGAATAACTGCATGTACTTTTCCTCAGCCAACAACATGGGTAACACAGAGCAAAATCACTAGCCCAAGTCAATCTACTATCCCCCATAGTAGAAAAGTTGACCTATTCTATTGGTCAGCTTGCAGAATAATAGTCATATTACGTACGTATTGTGAATTGTTATCCTTTTTACTTATCATTTTAACAGAAAACCGATTTAAAAAAATGGCTGTTTAAACAGTCAAATGTTTTCCATTTGTCACATCCCTAATAACTATATACATTTGCATAAAATAACTCACCAACAGTAACTATTGAACCGTTCAAGTTAGAGAACCCAAAACCAACTTCCACATGTTCAAGATATCCTAACTTAAACATCTTCATCAAATTAGCATTAAATAACTCACCAACAGTAACTCGAACCGTTTAAGCTAAAGACACCAAACCAACTTGCTCATGTTCAAGCTATACTAACTTCAAATTATTAAAACACATTTATCAACTATAACTATATACATTTGCATAAATTAGCATGAAATAACTCACTAACAGTAACTATTGAACCGTTCAAGCTAGAGAGACCAAACCAACTTCCTCATGTTCAGGCTATCATAACTTCACATTCTTAACATTTAAACTATAAACAGTGGTTACTAGCGTAAAACGTAATGGATCAAAAGACCTAAAATAAGTGCACAGTGGTAGACATTTGAAATGCTACCACTCTAACATTATCATAAATACTTTAAAACAAGCTACCAAGCACACAACACTTTCTTTTGGGATGTACTTTTTTAGTTTTACAATGGGATTTTTTTATTTTCCCAGGCAATTGACCTGTGCAGTTTTATTCATCAGCTTTTCCTTTTATTTATTTTTATCGGCCAAAAGCCAGCTATTACCGGCTAACGGAAACCCTGGTGTGTTTAGCCTACCTCCTGTGGTAGCTGTGTGTAGCAGGTCTCTGTGGTGGCAAGGATGAGGAGGGGGGTGAAAGAAGGGACATCCTGGAGCAGAGAGAGGAAGGTGTTCTTTACAGTGTCGCTAACCGAATCCCACCAATCACAGATGTGAGGCATGAACACCACACTGGGCACGCTCCGACGCGCCTCACAGAACACCTGACGGACACACACAACAGCCAAACATCATACATTTGCGATATAAATTTTTGCGATCTGTATGAGTGTGTGTGTGTGTGTATATGTAAAGGTGTGTGTGTTACCTGAGCGCAGGACTCCTCAGGTGTCTTGGCGCTGACAGAGTAGAGTGTGGGCAGGTCTAGACGGTGGACAGACAGCTTGTCCAGATGATGTAGCACAGCAGGGGCCAGGTGAGAACCCTGTCCCGAGCCGGGGGGACCCGCCAGCAGCAGGCGAGGCCGGTACGACGTGGGCTGGTGGAGAGCTGATCTGGAGGGAGGAGAAGAGAGTGAGAATCAGCTTCTATCTTTTAAATGTGTCCTTACATTACCAAATAGGCTATCAGTCTCCAGTTGATTGATAAAACTAAAACCTGTTAGCGGACTATAATGTTCATAATCATATTTCATCATCTTTAAACATATTAGCCATCAATATCAGATAAAGTACCTCGTAGACTGATGTGAATCTAATAGAGAACATTTATCTTCCCTCTCCTGTATTGATGACAAGACTGAAGGATGACTAATGGTTTTAACTTAGCTCATGTCATTCTCCATGTGGCCACAAGGTGGCATTAAAATGACCTGATACAGTGGGGTGTGTGTGGCTAGGGGTAGAGGTGTGTTCTGTAGTCAGACTCACGTGGTGAAGTGTAGGAAGGGTGTGTGTGCCGTAGAGGGGTGTGTGTGCATCTTAGGGGATCCAGGCTGCAGGTGGTAGATGGAGGGAGCTGTTCCATCCATCTCCTCTTCACTGAACTCCTCCTCTAGCAGATTGTCAACATCTAGTAGGAAGGAAGAACAGGAGGAAATACTGTCAAACAAATTGTATGTGTGTGTGTCGCCTAGAAATAAAACTGAAAACCCAGATGTGAAAACTCCTTCGCATATAGTTGATCAGGCTGTTGATTGAGGCCTGTGGAATGTTGTCCCACTCCTCTTCAATGGCTGTGCGAAGTTGCTGGATATTGTTGGGAACTGGAACACGTTGTCATATATGTCGATCCAGAGCATCCCAACCATGCTCAATGGGTGACATGTCTGGTGAGTATGCAGGCCATGGAAGAACTGGGACATTTTCCGTTTACAGGAATTGTGTCCAGATCCTTGCGACATGGGGCCGTGCATTATTATGCTGAAACATGATGTGATGGCGGCAGATGAATGTCACGACAAATGGGCCTCAGGATCTCTGTGCATTCAAATTGCCAACAATAAAATGCAATTGTGTTCGTTGTCTGTAGCTTATGCCTACCCATACCATAATCCCACCGCCACCACAGGGCACTCTGTTCACAATGTTGACATCAGCAAACCGCTCGCCCACACGAGGCCATACATGCTGTCTGCCATCTGCCGGGTACAGATGAAACTGGGATTCATCTGTGAAGAGCACACTTCTCCAGCGTGCCAGTAGCCATCGAAGATAAGCATTCGCCCACTGAAGTCGGTTACGACGCTGAGCTGCAGTCAGGTCAAGACCCTGGTGAGGACGACGAGCACGCTGATGAGCTTCCCTGGACGATTTCTGACAGTTTGTGCAGAAATCCTTTGGTTGTGCAAAACCACAGTTTCATCAGCTGTCCGGGTGGCTGGTCTCAGACCATCCCACAGGTAAAGAAGCCAGCTATGTTTTATAATATTTCCACAAAAATGTTTAAGTCCTTCCAATTTAAAATAACTTCTATTAACAGCCCATCGAGCAGAAATTGCTCCAGCAAGAGGAAAAAAAGCTAGAGAAAGCTCTGGTCTTATTAGTAGAGACATCATGGTTTATTAGGGAGGACGGTGGAGTGGTAAATGGAAGTTATTAAAAGAAGCATGAGAGATAGTACAACTCCCGGCAGATATGGGGTGAGAGAGCGAGAGAGAGCAGGGGAAAAAAGGAGAGCAAAAGAGGGGGTAAAAAGAGAGTTGGACAGAAAGAGCGATCCCCAGACGGACAGAAAGAGCGATCCCCAGACGGACAGAAAGAGCGATCCCCAGACGGACAGAAAGAGCGATCACCAGACGGACATAAAGAGCAATCCCCAGACGGACAGAAAGAGCGATCCCCAGACAGACAGAAAGAGCGATCCCGTACCTCCTCTACTCTCCCTGTGCTGTGTTTCTGCATGGGGAAAGACTCGGAGCAGGACCTCCAGCACTGTGGCCAGTGTGTTGGCCAGTAGGGGGCGTATGTTGGGGGCCAGGGCTCGGCCTGGAGGGGCCTGTGCTCTCTGGGAGGCTGGAACGATGGTCCGCAGGGCGCGGCTGAAGTCCCCAGGCCCCAGCACGATGGTACTGATAGAGACAGATAAAGCAATAAATTAATACTTGATCTAGAACGGAAATTCAGTGTCAGCAGATCATACAGATTTAGGGGAGAATTCTAACTTCCACTTCATTAAAATTGTATTTTAACCATGCTTTGATGTCAATGGGAGACTACATGGAAATTAAACTTAAGTGGAAGTTAGGATTGGCCCCATGCAGACAAGACGATGGATTCCAGTCTATTAATATGGACTTTCAGTTTCCTCCTCTCCATGGTTACCTGACATCCAGCTGCAGCTTAACGCTGCTGCCGTAGATCTGGGGGTAGCGCCGCCGCAGCGCCGCCAGGGCCGTCTCTGTGCAAAGGGCTTTGATGTCGGCACCGCAGTAACCTGGAGCAAGGGAGTGGAGTAAATGAAAGAACTGAAAAGGAAGTAGGCTAAACATCTACACTACCGTTCAAAAGTGTGGGGTCACTTTGAAATGTCCTTGTTTTTGAAAGAAAAGCAAATTGTGTGTCCATTTAAATAACATAAAATTGTTCAAAAATGCAGTGTAGACATTGTTAATGTTGTAAAGGACCATTGTAGCTGGAAATGGCTGATGTTTAATGGAATATCTACATAGGAGTACACAGGCCCATTATCAGCAACCATCACTCCTGTGTTCCAATGGCACGTTGTGTTAGTTAATCCAAGTTTATCATTTTAAAAAGGCTAATTGATCATTAGACAACCCTTTTGCAATTATGTTAACACAGCTGCAAACTGTTGTTCTAATTAAAGAAGCAATACAACTGGCCTTCTTTAGAGTAACTGAGTATCTGGAGCATCAGCATTTGTGGGTTTGATTACAGGCTCCAAATGGCCAGAAACTAAGACCTTTCTTCTGAAACTTGTCAGTCTATTCTTGTTCTAAGAAATGAAGGCTATTCCATGCGAGAAATTGCCAAGAAACTGAAGATCTCGTACAACGCTGTGTACTACTCCCTTCACAGAACAGCGCAAACTGGCTCTAACCAGAATAGAAAGAGTGGGTGCGCAACTGAGCAAGTCCTCAAGTAGCAGCTTCATTAAATAGTACCCGCAAAACACCAGTCTCAACGTCAACCGTGAAGAGGCGACTCCAGGATGCTAGCCTTCTAGGCAGAGTTGCAAAGAAAAAGCCATATCTCAGACTGGCCAATAAAAAGAAAAGATGGGCAAAAGAACACAGACACTGGACAGAGGAAGATTGGAAAAAAGTGTTACAGACAGACAAAGTTTGAGGTTTTCGGATCACAAAACATTCATGAGACACAGAAAAAATTCAAAGATGATGGAGGAGTGCTTGACGCCACCTGTCAAGCATGGTGGAGGCAATGTGATGGTCCGGGGATGCTTTGGGGGTGGTAAAATGGGAGATTTGTACAGGGTAAAAGGGATCTTGAAGGAAGGCTATCACTCCATTTTGCAACGCCATGCCATAACCTGTGGACCCGAGGCACAGCTCCAAATTATGCAATAACTATTTAGGGAAGAAGCAGACAGCTGGTATTCTGTCTATAATGGAGTGGCCAGCACAGTCACTGGATCTCAACCCTATTGAGCTGTTGTGGGAGCAGCTTGACCGTATGGTACGGAAGAAGTGCCCATCAAGCCAATCCAACTTGTGGGAGGTGCTTCAGGAAGCATGGGGTGAAATCTCTTCAGATTACCTCAACAAATTGACAACTAGAATGTCAAAGGTCTGCAAGGCTGTAATTGCTGCAAAAATCATTATTTTTAACCTCGTCAACATCTTGACTATATTTCCTATTCATTTTGCAACTCATTTCATGAATGTTTTCATGGAAAACAAGGAAATGTATAAGTGACAAACTTTTGAACGATAGTGTACGTTAAAGTTGTAAACATGAATAAACCTATGTAAATATAAGTCAATCTCTCTTACCGACACATTTCTCAGCCAGCTCGTCCACAAACTGCTCAGCCAGTCTGGGGTTCCAGTCCCGAGTGTGGATCTCAAGGATTTGCCTTCGGGCCTAGGGACAGAGAGAAAAAGACAATGAGAAAGACAGAAAGAAGGAGACCTTCATACAGGGATAGAGAAACATTTATTAAATAACAAAAAACACCCTGCTCACACTACAGTGGGTTTTTGGTCATTCTGCCAGCTGTCTCCCTCTGTGTGTGTGTAAAATGTTGACTTATGTAACCATAAAACATTGATGTTATCGCCCCCTATTGGCCAATTTTTTTTTTTTACTAAAACAACAGATGGGCTATAGTGTGTAATCGAATGCAACTGGACGAATCATGACGAAAGATACTGTTGTTGAAAGCATGGGCAGAGGGTAAGTGCAGGCAAATATTTTTCTAATAGTCTTTTCTGGTGGAGGAGCTTCAGCATGGAGCAGGTTAGTGTGTGTGTGGCGCGCTGTCATGGAGCAGTGAAGACCGGGCCGTCTTACCGTAGTGACATCCTTGGCTGGATAGAAGCAGTCTAGTCTTCACGACTGGATAATCATTGCTTTATTTGCCTCAAAATAACCTACCTATCGTAAAGCTGTGATTGAGGCTGTAGGCTGCCTAGGCTGTATAGAATTTCATTATTGTAATCCACAACAACACCTTCGTAGGCTAGAATATTTGGCAAATAAGCTACTGTTCGTAAATTCAACTTGTCGTAAAGTTAGCATGAGAGGCCAGTAGGAGGAATGAGCATGAGTTATTAGTCATCTGGTTTTCAGCCTCGCATGGAGGGATTTTCCCCGCCCGCAAGATCACATCTTTCTTGAGATTAAACTTGTAATTCGATTTTTCTAAAGGATATTGATATTATTTGATGTCTCATTATTGGTCTCCTGGCTACCTTACAGTTTTAGGCTTCAAATAACTGAGAAGGAACTCCGTTACATTCATTGTTTGACCAGGAGAAAGCCACACATAAAATGAAGTGGAGCCTTCAGTCATATTCATAGCCTAAGGAATGGAGAGAGAGAAGGGAATATAGGCCAGGTAAAATAAAACTAGAAGCTAAACACAAGATAAAGGACACTCCTTAACTGTTTTTTTATTAGGTTTAGTCTATAGCCTAATGCCCATCCATCCGACAGATCCACATTAGGTTTAGTCTACAGCCTAATGCCCATCCATCCGACAGATCCACATTAGGTTTAGTCTACAGCCTAATGCCCATCCATCCAACAGATCCACATTAGGTTTAGTCTATAGCCTAATGCCCATCCATCCGACAGATCCACATTAGGTTTAGTCTATAGCCTAATGCCCATCCAGCCGACAGATCCACATTAGGTTTAGTCTATAGCCTAATGCCCGTCCATCGGACAGATCCACATTAGGTTTAGTCTATAGCCTAATGCCCATCCATCCGACAGATCCACATTTTGCGTTGCTTTGGTGGAATTCTCCACTCTGTCTGGCCTACATTCCTCTCGTGTTCTGTATCACATATTTATTGAAATAGGCTATAGCAAATGGTAATATGAAAATAAATTACTCAGAATGTCACTTGTGTGCTGCCCTGCTGTGCTGCGAGACTGTTCTTTACTGCAGGGCGCCAGCCAATTTCAAGTAGGCTAAACCATCGTCTAGCACATCACGGATGTCGACAATCATCGTCGTAATATCGCCCAACCCTAGTGTGTGCGTGTCTCTGCTGAGGTCGACTGATTGCTATGCACCCCTGGGCTGGGACTGGCCTACACACACTAATGTGTGGAGTACACACACAGAGCAGCGGCAGGAACACACACAAACAAGGATGACACTATCTTAAAACAAGGATAAAACTCCAAAAAAACATACTATGCCAGCCACAGACATACTTTAAATGATTGGGATTACAGTATCAACACAGCACCAACATAGTGTATTCACTGTGCCATAATCCTATACATGATTCATATTGGCAGGTGTGTTGAAATTGTTAACTACCCCACTCACTCACCTTCTTGTCAGGCAGGTTGAAGAGGAACTCCCTGTCAAAGCGTCCAGGCCTCCGTAGAGCAGGGTCTATGGAGTCCAGTCTATTGGTAGCACCGATCACCACGATTTCCCCCCTCGGCTGTCCAGCCCATCCATCAACGCCAGCAGAGTGGACACTATGGAGCTGGAGGAGGAAAGAGGGATAGTGAGGGAGAGAGGGAAGAGAGAGATTATGGTCAAACCATAGTAAAAACATCACTCACTTTCATTATTGATTATCAGAGACCATCATCAAATGGAGATATCTAAACCAAACTGCTACTCCTGCTTCAAATAGTACCTGTGTATCTGGTCCTGTCTGCTGGAGCGCACTGGGGCCAGCCCATCTATCTCATCAAAGAAGATTATGGAGGGCCTCATCAGGTATGCCTAGAAGAGAGAGGAACACACAATCTTAACATAATTATCACAAAGGTCTAACAACTCTCACAAAGTAACAACACACTGGACTAGAGGTCTTCACGGATCCACCTGTACCCGAATCTCCAAGACCCGGGACCCAAGCGGGTCCGGATCCATAATTCTAAATAATGTCACGGTCTGGGTCAGATCTGATATGGATTGTCACGGGTAAGTGTAGTTTTAACTCTGTTCCGGAAGAGCCCGTACAGATCAGAACACGACTACTGCAGTAGAGAGAGACATTTTATCATTTATGCTGCTGCTCTTGCTTTTCACGAGAGTGGAGTGTGTAGCTTGTTGATGGCCAATCAAAGCCGAATAGGCTACAGTAAACTCACTCACTTTTGTACGTCGCCTTGGTCCGTACAATTGACCTTATTTTAGCAACAAAAAATGTAATACTTCCATATCAACTGTAATGTCAATACCATTGTAAAGCACAATTTCTCCCATTTCCAACAAAACCAATGACGAGACTATCATGATGCCATTCTCTGCATGAATCAAAAAGGCAATGAGCTCCGTCGGGCCTTTTTAAAAATGGCGGGTGGGGAAGCGAAACCTATGCATGATAGTGAGAAGGAGAGATGTTGTGTGGGGAAATTGCTTTTTTTCCCGACTTGATCTGTCCAACTTATCACCACAAAATGTAAATAAAAACACTAATGTGTCATTACATACATATTTTAAAGGTTTGTGTCGAATTTGAATGGGGTTTTTAGGGCGGTGCTAAAGTGATCTTCAGAAGTAAACAGTGGTTTTTGAGAGTCATGATCGCTTGCAGTGATGACGCAAAAAATGAATAGGTATCCCCCTTACCCAGTCCCTTCCTTGTTTATAAAAAATGAGAGAAGTGCTACACCTGGTGGAGAGAGATTGTAAGACAGAAATAGTTGCTTTATGCGTGCTGTACGTTACGGCATGACACGCCACGATGTAACGGAGGGTCCGTTTTTTCAACTTTTCTCCAATACTATATAGCCATGGTAACGTAGTTCACACCCCAGATTTTGAAGTCAACACAGTCGCTACAGTTCCATTAGTTTTCTTTGCAGCCTTGTTTGAATGTCGCGGTTGCGCACATTTGTACGGAATGGGGTTAGTTTACGTTACAGTCAGAGCTACTTCAAATTAGTGGATCCAGCTACATCAGACACACTCGTTGCTGACAGGTGTAGAAAACTGAGCACACAGCCATGTAATCTCCATAGACAAACATTGGCAGTAGAATGGCCTTACTGAAGAGCTAAGTGACTTTGAACATGGCACCGTCATAGGATGCCACCTTTCCAACAAGTCAGCCCTGCTAGAGCTGCCCCGGTCATCTGTAAGTGCTGTTTTTGTGAAGTGAGTGCTGTTAATGTGAAGTGGAAACGTCTAGGAGCAACAACGGCTCAGCCGTGAAGTGGTACGCCACACAAGCTCACAGAATCGTCTCTCCTCGGTTGCAACACTCACTACAGAGTTCCAAAACTGCCTCAAAGCAATGTCAGCACAATAACGGTTAGTCCGGAGCAGCCGCACACAAGCCTAAGATCAACCATACGCAATGCCAAGCATCAGCTGGAGTGGTGTAAAGCTCGCCGCCATTGGACTCTGGAGAAATGGAAACGCGTTCTCTGGAGTGATTTTTTATTTTACCTTTATTTAACTAGGCAAGTTAAGAACAAATTCTTATTTTCAATGACGGCCTAGGAACAGTGGGTTAACTGCCTTGTTCAGGGGAAGAGCGACAGATTTTTACCTTCTCAGCTCGAGGATTCGAAAATAAAACATTTTAAATAAATGCTCCTGTGCACAAAGCGAGGTCCATACTGAAATAGTTTGTCGAGGACGGTGTGGAAGAACTTGACTGGCCTGCACAGATGTCGAGATCGGTGTGGAAGATGATGACTGGCCTGCACAGATGTCGAGATCAGTGTGGAAGAAGATGACTGGCCTGCACAGATGTCGAGATCAGTGTGGAAGAAGATGACTGGCCTGCACAGATGTCGAGATCAGTGTGGAAGAAGATAACCGGCCTGCAGAGCCCTGACCTCAACCCAATCCAACACCTTTGGGATGAATTGGAACGCCGACTGCGAGCCAGGCCTAATCGCCAAACATCAGTGCCCGACCTCACTAACGCTCGTGGCTGAATGGAAGCATGTCCCCGCAGCAACGATCCAACATCTAGTGGAAAGTCTTCTCAGAAGAGTGGAGGCTGTTATAGCAGCAAAGAGTGGACCAACTCCATATTAATGCCCATGATTTTGGAATGAGATGTTCGACGAGCAGGTGTCCACATACTTCTGGTCATGTAGTGTATCTAATCAATAGAAGATGGAATTAAAATGACGAAATTAAAAGTTAAAAGAGAAGGATAGGCTACAACAACCAAAAAGCCAACAGGTAGGCTGCTACTTCATATTCTGAATGGAGTTATTTGTAACTGTAGGATGAGAAAGTGCACTGCAGCCTCAGTTAGCCTGGCTAGCTAACTTTAGCTAGCTTCTCCCAGTATGATGCAGTCAAGACGGGTACTACAGAATCATGTTTGATTCTAAATAACCTAGCTGTAGCAGCTATTAGTCTGCTATTGCGCGAGTCAGCTTGGTTGGTTGCCGTCACTGCTCACAGTACAGCCTCTCCCCACCTGCTAACGCTGCACCTCATCTTGTACTTTATCAGCTCTGGTTTATAAAGTAGCTTTAAAAAAAATGACTTTTCTGCTGCTTTCTTCACTTTGATAGTCTGGATCCAACCAGGTCTTTACGGAACGGGTCTAGTTGTCTTCGGATCCGTTCGGAAGGAGTCTCTAGATATTTTTTATTAATTTATGCATATCGGGTTCGGGTGGGAAAGCCCCAGGTCCATTTCAGAACAGGTCCAACTGAAGACCTCTGGAGGTGCATCAGCTAGCCTAAACAGACAGTGTTCTGGATGGCAACTGGTCCAAGTAAGCACACTAGAAACACACAGGAATTAATTAAATAAAGTGCCTGATGCTGTCCAACTGATAAGCCTTGGCTCATGCTCACCTGGTCGAAGAGCAGGCGTAGCTGTCGTTCTGATTCACCGACCCACTTGCTAAGGCAGTCAGCTCCCTTCCTCATGAAGAAAGACACTTTCTTGTCACCTTGACTACACTCGTTGGCCAAAGCCCGCGCTACTAGGGTCTTTCCTGTACCTGGTGGGCCGTAGAACAGACACCCTCTGTAGGAGGGGGGACAGAAATAGCGAGAGACAGAGAGGTAAATAACAAGTCTCACTTTTATTGACCGAGGAACTACACATCGTGACCATTCAGTTTTTCCTCATCTGGCTTGTTGAAATGAAATAACAGTTATAAACGGCAAACAAAGAAGGATACATGCTTGATATGTCTGAACAAGAATAACGTGAGTTTCCAGGTGGCTTTGCTCTTTACCTTGGTGGCTGAATCTTGAACCTCTCGAAAACTTCTGGGTAGAGGAGAGGGAAGACCACCATCTCTTTCAGGGACTGGATGTGGTTGGATAGCCCTCCTACGCTGTCAAACTTCACTGAGGTGTCCAGATTCATGGGGTCTACATCAGCGAGGCTAGCTCCCACCTTGGCCCTGTCCCTCAGCACCCCACTGGCCAGGTCCTCTGCTCGCAAGTTCATAGGCAGACACCTTTACAAATAACAAGTGTTAGCACTGTGCTTCCAGATATATCTGCAGCTCAACACAGATAGACCGGTGAAAGACAGTCAATGTGCTGTGGTCCTTTGTAGCTCAGTTCGTCGAGCACGGCACTTGTAACGCCAGGATAGTGGGTTCAATCCCCGGGACATAGGTAAAATGTATGCACGCATGACTAAGTCACTTTGGATAAAAGCGTCTGCTAAATTGCCTATATTATAAATATATTATTGCTGTGAGCTTTCTGGGGCATAACGGCTGCTGTGTATCACTAGGGCTGTTAGGGTGGTCGTATTACCGCCACACCGGCAGTCACGAGTCATGATGGCAGTCAAATTCCCCGTGACCATTTAGTCACGGTAATTAGGCTTCTCCAAGCTCTGATACTGCTGATGGTCATTAGTACCCTACCAAACTTGCTAACTGCCTGGTACTCAGCACTGTATTGTCCCTCTAATCACTCTGACATCAATGCAAATGTGATTGAAAATCGAATCCAAGACTTCATGAGAACCAACAAGCTCATGTTGCGCAACATTTAAGGATGATGGAAGCCACTGTGTTCTTGGGGACCTTCAATGCTGCAGAAACGTTTTGGTACCCTTCCCCAGATATGTGCCTCAACACAATCCTGTCGCGGAGCTCTATGGACAATTCCTTCGACCGCATGGCTTGGTTTTTGCTCTGACATGCACTGTCAACTGTGGGACCTTATATAGACAGGTGTGTGCCTTTTCAAATCATGTCCAATCAATTGAAATTTACTACAGGTGGACTCCAAATCAAGTTGTAGAAACATCAAGGATGATCAATGGAAACAAGATGCATCGGAGCTAAATTTCGAGGCTCATAGCAAAGGGTCTGAATACTTATGTAAATAAGAGATGTTTTTTATTTTTCATAAATTTGAAAATAAATATCTAAAAACCTGTTTTGTCATTATGGGTTATTGTGTAGATTGATTATGATTTTTATTTAATCAATTTTAGAATACGTCTAATGTAACAAAATGTGGAATAAGGGGTCTGAATACTTTACGAATGGACTGTATGTAAATACAGCATTAAATTAAGAATAGTCTGATAGGCTAATATTGTCACCCATCACCTGTGAATGATGCCCAGCTTGTGCAGTAAGGCAAGAAATAGCTTGACTTTTTTGTTGCGATTTCTTCAAATCATAGTCGCACACTTCAGATAGCCTAGCCCATAGACCTATATGTTTTGATAACGTTTCTATTACAACTTAAATTGTATTTATTTTTTTACCTTTATTTAACTAAGTCAGTTAAGACAAATTCTTAATTACAATGACGGCCTACCGGTGAACAGTGGGCCTTGTTCATGGGCAGAATGACAGATTTTTACCTTGCCAGCTTGGGGATTTGATCCAGCAACCTTTTCGGTTACTGGCCCAGTGCTCTAACCTCTAGGCTACCTGCCGCCCCTGAAGTGGCCAAATAACGTATTAAAATTAAGCACATTAAATCACTTTATAACCGGTGTAGAGCCTAACTGGCATACACAGGCTGCGAGTTTCAAGGTTGGGAAAGATAATTTTATCCACAAAAAATGCACCTTTATAATAAAGCATTACATGCATAATTTTGGCGTCACTTTTGAGAACTTTGCAAATGCAATCGAATATCACATCAAACACTTAACAAAACAGCCTATCATACTTTTAAAACTCACCTCACTGTGATGATCAATTTGAAGAAAGAAGTTCAACAGCAGGTTGACACACCGCTTTCTAAGGTGAAGATAAATTCAAAACACCCATATGCATATAAGAGCTTATGCATAGGCTTATGAGGCCAAGCCCCGAAAACTAAATTAAAATGATGATTGTGCCATTATACATACCACATACTATGCATGGCAGAAGAACATACAACTAAACTGATTTAAGATGTCTTTGAAACATAATGGCTCTAGCCTTTGAGTGTGGACTGTATTATTATACACACTAGATGGACTGATTACCTTTTGCTACGCTCCAAAATGTATATCCATGAGTCTGGGAGAGAACATATAGCCCTAGGGCTAGGTGATGCTGTTGGTTCATTGATGGTGTAGGGCAGCTTACAGTTAGCCAACAATTTGTGAATTAGTATTTGATTTTGAATAGCCTTGTAATAGGGATTTGTTTTCTACTTTCATAATGGAGTGACACATTAGCTATACAGAATATCTCACCACCACGTGTTTCCATCTCCTCCTCTCTCTCCTTTATTCCTTTCTCGAGCGCGCAGACGGGCTGTCAACAGTTTAGTGAAATGTGTTTTGTTTCAAAAACATGTTAATATCGATGTTCCCAAACAGATTTCACTTGTTCTTTCCAAATTAAGTACTGGGAAGCTACAGGAACAAGGTTGGAGAGCCCATGGCATACAGAGTTTGGGTGGAATATCACCAGTCGGACAGCGAGAGCATGCTCCTCAAACTGTGGTTGATAGGTGCAATGAAATAAGTGCTTTTATTTCTCAGCTGCTCATATTATGCTGCACTATAAAACTGAAGAAGCCTACTAAACAGACAAGCGGGAAAGCTCACGGCCTCCATTGCCTACTGGAGTGCATACAGATGACATGTATTTTTCCCCCTGCCATTTGATAATGGCCCATTTTAAATAAAAACTAAATTTGACATATTAGTAAAGACAAGATTAAATTGAGAATAGTCTGCTGGGTGAAAATCAGTTGATGAGAGAACAGCTGTGCAGCCTGAGGCAAGGAACAGAGAACAAGCTTTTTCTGCTTCTTTCTCAAATCATCAATAGCCTTTAGTCGCTCCATGCAGCTCATATATGTTTTGATTCCTAAGACATTCTAAGGTTAGTATCATTCACAACTAGAGTTGTACTTCTTACTATAAAATGATATTTATAATTATGACACAGGACTTAAGCATATCCAAGCCTAAAGCCCATGGCACGGAGCATAGCCAGATAACATACAGTAGGCCAACTCATATTCTGTTCTTCTGAAATACATTGTCTTCATATCATAATCTTTCTTTAGACTTGACTAAAATAAATAATGGATTTGTAGTGATGGTGTATATTACATTGATTTACACATTTTTAGTAGATGACGCACATCAGCTTGTATGTGTGGAGGCCTGGTTATGCTATACAGTTGAAGTCGGAAGATTACATACACTTAGATACACGTTTTTCAACCACTCCACACATTTCCTGTTAACAAACTATAGTTTTGGCAAGTCGGTTAGGACATCTACTTTGTGCATGACACAAGTCATTTTTCCAACAATTGTTTACAGACAGATTATTTCACTTATAATTCACTGTATCACAATTCCAGTGGGTAAGAAGTTTACATACACTAAGTTGACTGTGCCTTTAAAAAGCTTGGAAAATTCCAGAAAATTTGGTCATGGCTTTAGAAGCTTCTGATAGGCTAATTGACATCCTTTGAGTCAATTGGGAGGTGTACCTGTGGATGTATTTCAAGGCCTACCTTCAAATTCAGTGCCTCTTTGCTTGACATCATGGGAAAAACAAAAGAAATCCGCCAAGACCTCAGAAAAAAAAATTATAAACCTCCACAAGTCTGGTTCATCCTTGGGAGCAATTCCCAAACGCCTGAAGGTACCACGTTCATCTGTACAAACAATAGTACGCAAGTATAAACACCATGGGACCACGCAGCAGTCATACCGCTCAGGAAGGAGACGTGTTCTGTCTCCTAGAGATGAACGTACCTTGGTGTGAAAAGTGCAAATCAATCCCAGAACAACAACAAAGGACCTTGTGAAGATGCTGGAGGAAACAGGTACAAAAGTATCTAGGTCCACAGTAAAACGAGTCCTATATCGACAACCTGAAAGGCCGCTCAGCAAGGAAGAAGCCACTGCTCCAAAACAGCCATAAAAAAGCCAGACTACGATTTGCAACTGCACATGGGGACAAAGATAGTACTTTTTGGAGAAACGTCCTCTGGTCTGATGAAACAAAAACAGAACTGTTTGGCCATAATGACCATCGTTTTGTTTGGAGGAAAAAGGGGGAGGCTTTCAAGCCAAAGAACACCATCCCAACCGTGAAGCACGGGGGTGGCAACATCATGTTGTGGGGGTGCTTTGCTGCAGGAGGGACTGTTGAACTTCACAAAATAGATGGCATCACGAGGGAGGAAAATTATGTGGATATATTTTATTAAATTTGTTTACCTTTCTTTAACTAGGCAAGTCAGTTAAGACCAAATTCTTATTTTCAATGACGGCCTAGGAACAGTGGGTTAACTTCTTAGGGAGCGGCTGCATAGGTGACGGTTTTGGAGAGTCTGGCGTGCCCAAAGTAAAATGCATGCCACTCAGGCCCAGAAAATAGGATATGCACATAATTAGTACTATTGGATAGGAAACACTGAAGTTTCTAAGAGTGTTAAAATCATGTATGTGAGTATAGTGATATAGCAGGCGAAAACCCAAGGAAAATCCATCCGGATTTGCAGTTTTTTTTGTAAATGCCCATCTTTTCAATTGTGCCTATTGCATACAATCTTATGTAGGACTGACTGCAGTACCTATGGCTTCTACTAGATGTCAACAGTCAACAGTCAAAGACTGGGAATTCTAGGAGTGACCAGAACGCATAGGGACAGGAAGAAGCCAGAGGACCACTTTTGTAAACAAGGTTTGTCGGGCGCGAAATTGTGAACGCGCACCACTTTATTTTTCTTTCCTAATGTTCACGTTATCGTCCGGTTGAAATATTACAGCAAAAATACACAAAAGGATACCTAAGGATACATTAAAAATTATGTTTGATTTGTTTGTAGAAAGTGTATAGGTATAATTTGAACGTGTTCTCTTCACGGTTCAATGGGCGACTCAACGGTGGATTTTATGATCATAACGCGCCAACCAAACGGAGATTTATGGATATAATAAATTACTTTTTCTAACAAAAGAACCATTGGATGTCTTCATTGGACACTTGGGAAGCCCTCAGCAGAAGTTCTTCGAAAGGTAAGGGATTTTATATTAGCGATTTTATGCGTTTTTTGAGACCCGCTTTGGTTATGGATTTATACTAATGCATAAAATATGAGGGGCTATCCTCAAACAATCAAATGTTGTGCTTTCGCCGTAAAACCTTTTTGAAATCTGACAACGCTGTGATATTGCTTTTGAGAGCTTTTGATGACTATGCAACACTTGTATATTGATGAGTGTTCAATAATTCAACTTTTGGATTTTGAATTTGGCGCCTCACATTTCACCGGGTAGTGTCGGGAGCGCTAACACCCCACTGTTCCCTAAGTAGTTAACTGCCTTGTTCAGGGGCAGAACGACAGATTTGTACCTTGTCAGCTCGGGGATTCGAACTTGCAACCTTTCCACTAGGCTACCCTGCAGCCCCTATATATTGAAGCAACATCTCAAGACATCAGTAAGGAAGTTAAAGCTTGGTCGCAAATGGGTCGTCCAAATGAACAATGACCCCAAGCATACTTCCAAAGTTGTGGCAAAATGGCTTAAGGACAACAAAGTCAAGGTATTGGACTGGCCATCACAAAGCCCTGACCTCAATCCCATATAAAATTTGTGGACAGAACTGAAAAAGCATGTGCGAGCAAGAAGGCCTACAAACCTGACTCAGTTACACCAGCTCAGGAGGAATGGGCCAAAATTCACCCATCTTATTGTGGTAAGCTTGTGGAAGGCTACCCGAAACGTTTGACCCAAGGTAAACAAATTAAAGGCAAAGCTACCAAATACTAATTGAGTGTATGTAAACTTCTGACCCACTCGGAATGTGATGAAAGAAATAAAAGCTGAAATAAATCACTCTACTATTATTCTGACATTTCACATTCTAAAAATAAAGTGGTGATCCTAACTAAACTAAGACAGGGGATTTTTACTAGGATTAAATGTCAGGAATTGTGAAAAACTGAGTTTAAATGTATTTGGCTAAGGTGTATGTAAACTTCGACTTCAACTGTACGTGTTTATGTTAATTAACGGGCAATTACCATGAGACTGGCAGTCTTTTGCATGACAATAACCAGCTGACAGAATTTCATGACCGCCACAGCCCTATGTATCCCCACCCTGTGTACATACAGTATGGGTGGTGAATGGAAAGTGCTGTGAACTAGTGAAAAGCCACTTACGAATTGTATCTATTATCAAAATCCACCAGGTGAGTGACAGAAAGAGGAGAGGTATTCACCTGTTCCTGGCCCGGGTCATGCTCTTGCTTTTCCTCCTCTCAAATCTCTCCTCGTCAGACGACGACGTGGTGTCGCTACTGTGGATGGCATGCTTCTTCACTCTGGACCAGAGGAGAGGAGAAGACAGATCGCTCCATATTACACCATCAATGTAGGTAAGCAGGGTTTTCTTATAAATAATTGTTCATGCGGGGTACAAGACCAACCGTATATGGCTTCTCCTAGCTGGAGATCTGTGGGTGTCAAACAGGGAGGGATTGGTTTGTTTTCTGTTGACGGGCTCTGGGATGCAATCATAGACACAGAAGATGTTAAAAGCAGCAGCACTCAAGAGCTATAAAACAAAGACTACCAAGAAATGGTTTCATGCAAGAAAAGGAAAGCTTCATGCAATTTAGTGGGCCAGTTTCCCAGACCCAGATTAAGCCTACTCCTTGACTATAAGCCAAGCTCATTGGCGAATCTGGAGCCGGAAAACCGTCCCTTAGGGCTTGCAAAAATATGACAAAATAATGTTTTTTTTCCCTTTACCGATAGGTGGCGCCTCGTATCTCTGTACAGTCTTGCGCTGCCTCAGGTTGTACGGTCTGTCATTCTCCTCCCCTACCTCCTCTGCCTCGTCTCCATCATCCTCATCCTCCGCTTCATCATCCTCTTCTTCCCCGTGAGACTCTGAGAAAGTAACAAGTACAATATGCTTTTTATTTATTTATTTAATACTTTTTTCTCCCCAATTTGGTAGTTACAGTCTTGTCCCCACGCTGCAACTCCCGTACTGACTCGGGAGAGGCGAAGGGTCGAGAGCCACGCGTCCTCTGAAACAAGACCCCACAAAGCCACACTGCTTTTTGACACACTGCTCGCTTAACCCGGAAGCCAGCCGCACCAACGTGTTGGAGGAAACGCCGTACAACGACCGAAGTCAGTGTGCATGCGCCCGGCCCGCCACAAGAAGTCGCTAGAGCACGATGGGACAAGGACATCCCAGCCAGCCAAACCCTCCCCTAACCCAGACGACGCTGGGCCAATTAAGCCTCTTTTGTCTCCCGGTTGCGACACAGCCTGGGATTGAACCCGGGTCTGTAGTGACGCCTCTAGCACTGCAATGCAGTGCCTTAGACCACTGGGGAGGCCCTAAAAGAGGATATTTTAAATGTAGTGTGAACCTCAAGCAACACGGACCTGTAAATATGACAAAACTACAGTTCTCAGTCTCTGTACAGATTTACAAGCCATCCAAACTAAGTCAAACCTTCAGTCCCCTCTTCCTCCTCCTCCTCCTCCTCCTCTTCCCCCTCAGTCTTGCTCATGGCTTTGTGGTGCGCCTGCATGCCAAAGGTGTTCCTGCGCAGTGACTTCCTCCTCTTCACACGAGAATACATGTCCATGTTTTCCTAGAAGATCAGGAGTAGAAGGCAGGTTTAGCTTGCTGGCCTGGCATCATAACATCCACCAATGAAGTTAGTTACTAACAATCCACTTTCATATTGCCATGGTGCATTTTATTTATGGAATAATACAGATTGATTGACAGACTCACCACCTCAGTGTCGGTCCACATGCGGAGTCTCTCCACCTCCCTGTTCTGTCTGATGCTGCTGATGTTGTCCATCTCCTGAAGAACTGCCTCCGCCGTGCTGACAATACACACATCGTCATCAGAATTATCGAACACAGATGCATATGAATGAGTTGACTGAAGTTCTACGAGTAAGGCTGGGCCGATCATCACGTTACACACCTTCATATCTACCCATCACTGTTCAACTGTCTGCCAACCATTAAACATACTTTCCACCTCGTCGCGGCTTTAACTTTCTGTTTTACAGATCCACCACCTCCAGGTCATACACATTTCATTATTTTGTCAAATATTACGTCTATGAAAATGATCAGTTTGAATGTAAAACCTTTATCTGGTAGTACTGTTGAGCTCTGGTTGAGGTGTGTGTGTGCCGTTATCCAGTAATAGGCAGCTTTTGTCCGGTAAGAAGAAAAAAATCCCATTGCAAAATTGTGTTTTGTACCCTATTCATTGATGGAAATACCAGTCAATGGAAATACATTTGACTGGTCATTCTTATCTACAGGTTAATTAGCATAATTCTGTGGAATTAATTTGGCGTGTGTAAAGTATATTGGTTATGTATCTTATTTATCACATGCGTACAGATCCAGAGCCTTTGAGTGGGAAATCTGTCAGACAGTGCCAGAGCTGCTGCTGCAGCATCTTGTGGTGCTTTCAAGACAACTAGGAACTCAGAAAAATACGAGGTCAAAACATGACGTCCGTGATCTTCAGGCTGGAAAGTCAGAGCTCTAGAAAGAGGCCAGAGTTGGAACACCATTCAAAACAAATTTTTCCAGCCAGAGCTAGTTTTTTCTGAAATGTTTGATTTTTAAGTTCCCAGTTGTTTTGAATGTGGAGTCAAATGTCAAATGGCTTCCTCAGCACGCCACACAACACTTTGCAATGAGCTGGAGGCAGTATGCATTTAAAATAAAAACATATACTTCAATTGTTTGAAACCGTAACGTTTTAATACATATAAGACATGTCTTATCTTGCATCAAATTAGCCTATTAGATCTCCTCTCTAAATTTCTAGGATATTTTCATCTCTGTCACATGAAACCGCTCGCATGTGCAGTACCCCTTTGACAATGATGTTGTCCGACTAATTGCATTATGGAATGAACACTCGCACATAGCCTACTGCCTTGTGCGTATTGCTGTGCTTATAATGTGAAGAAATAGTTTATCAACATTGTATTCTAAACGTTCTGATCTGTAGCATCAGCCTCATTGCTTTTTAACAGGTTTTTTTTATGTCGCCTAGGCCTGCTGGTTGTATGAATTTGGGATCTATCGTCCCACAACTGTCCCAGAGTCTGTTTGGAATAGGCTATTTCTTTCTCCACAAGCTGACCAATAGAATAGGTAGCCTACACTTTTCTACTATAGTAAATTGACAGGCTAGTGGTTTTTATGTTTGTTACTCTTCGTGTTGGCAGAGGAAAAGTAAATGTTCTGTTAATATGAATGACCATATTCTAAATGTGATTTCTGTCACAAGTATAATAAAACAAGGAAAATTCAGACATGTGGGAACATTTTGCCTGTCCCCACAAGGAAAAAGGCTATTTTAGGCGTTAGGTTTAGGGTTACAATTAGGGTTAAGAAGTTTGGGAAAATATGATTTTGAATGGGAATCAATTTTTTAGTACCCACAAGGATCGTAAAGCAAACGTGTGTGTGTGTGTTACCTGTTGACGAGCTGGTCAAAAAGCAGGCTCTGGTTGAGGTGTTCAAACTGGCTCTTCCTCACTCGGCAGCTCCTCTTCAGATCAACATGGCCGTTCATGTGAGAGTGGTCTCCTGCCCCGTCCTCCTTATGGGCTGCCGGGTCAAAACAAAGCAGTGCAATCTAACTAATACAACAATTAATTCTGTACCTACATGCAAACAATGTAATGGTCTTGGAATAACCAAATGAAAACTTTGTTAATGAAAATGATGTTACCATGTCCATTTTGCAGGGCGCCAGAGGACAACCTGAAAAAACACATTGAGATGTGTCAATACAAACACATTGCAAAAAAAAATGTAGAAAAAAAGACTGCTGACAGTCAACAACAGATGGGGTTGAATCCAAAGTCCACACGGCCAGTACAGGAATTGAACCCAAAATGGCCACAACCCGTGCTGTTCCCTTGCCCCCTCACCTGGTGCGGTGGGTGGGCATGACCCAGGAGACCCTCTGGCCCTTGGCCTGGGATGAGGGAGTGATGTCGCTGGAGCTTGGTGGAGTCTGTCTACGGGTCCGCTTCGAGGGAGGGGACATTCGAGGACTGCTAGGACTGCTCACATCACTGCTGGGATCCTTCTGGAGGGGAGGAGAGACAGTGGTTATAGAGCTGGAGAAGGGGAGAGAGAGAGAGAAAGACAGCGAGAGAGCGAGAGATTAAGACAGCTAGAGAGAGACAGATAGAGAGATGGAAAGAGACAGCAGACGAAGTGAGTGAAGCAAAGCCAGACTGTCTGAGAGATAAAAGAAAAGCTAAGTCTGCTGTAGACTTCCACAGAAGAAGAGACAGAGACAGAAAGGAGAGACTCCTTGATGCACTGAATGTTTAATTGTTTTAATCTACAGTGGTGGCCAAAAGTTTTGAGAATGACACAAATGTTAATTTTCAAAGTCTGCTGCCTCAGTTTGAATGATGGCAATTTGCAGATACTCCAGAATGTCATGAAGAGTGATCAGGTGAATTGCAATTAATTGCAAAGTCCCTCTTTGCCATGCAAATGAACTGAATCCCAAAAAAACATTTCAACTGCATTTCACCACAAAAGGACCATCTGACATCATGTCAGTGATTCTCTCGTTAACACAGGTGTGAGTGTTGACGAGGACAAGGCTGGAGATCACTCTGTCATGCTGATTGAGTTTGAATAAGACTGGAAGCTTCAAAAGGAGGGTGGTGCTTGGAATCATTGTTCTTCCTCTGTCAACCATGGTTACCTGCAAGGAAACACGGTGCCGTCATCATTGCTTTGCACATAAAGGGCTTCACAAGCAAGGATATTGCTGCCAGTAAGATTGCACCTAAATCAACCATTTATCAGAGCATCAAGAACTTCAAGGAGAGCGGTTCAATTGTTGTGAAGAAGGCATCAGGGCGCCCAAGAAAGTCCAGCAAGCGCCAGGACCGTCTCGGGATCGGGGCACCACCAGTACAGAGCTTGCTCAGGAATGGCAGCAGGCAGGTGTGAGTGCATCTGCACGCACGGTGAGGCAAAGACTTTTGGAGGATGGCCTGGTTTCAAGAAGGGCAGCAAAGAAGCCACTTCTCTCCAGGAAAAACATCAGGGACAGACTGATATTCTGCAAAAGGTACAGGGATTGGACTGCTGAGGACTGGGGTAAAGTCATTTTCTCTGATGAATCCCCTTTCCGATTGTTTGGGGCATTCGGAAAAAAAAGCTTGTCCGGAGAAGACAAAGTGAGCGCTACCATCGTGTGAAGTTGCTTCTCAGCCAAGGGAGTGGGCTCATTCACAATTTGGCCTAAGAACACAGCCATGAATAAAGAATAGTACCAACACATCCTCCGAGAGCAACTTCTCCCAACCATCCAGGAACAGTTTGGTGACGAACAATGCCTTTTCCAGCATGATGGAGCACCTTGCCATAAGGCAAAAGTGATAATTAAGTGGCTCGGGGAAAAAAACATCGATATTTTTGGTCCATGGTGAGGAAACTCCCCAGACCTTAATCCCATTGAGAACTTGTGGTCAATCCTCAAGAGGCGGGCGGACAAACAAAAACCCACAAATTCTGACAAACTCCAAGCATTGATTATGCAAGAAGGGGCTGCCATCAGTCAGGATGTGGCCCAGAAGTTAATTGACATCATGCCAGGGCGGATTGCAGAGGTCTTGAAAAAGAAGGGTCAACACTGCAAATATTGACTCTTTGCATCAACTTCATGTAATTGTCAATATAAACCTTTGACACTTATGAAATGCTTGTAATTATACTTCAGTATTCCATAGTAACATCTGACAAAAATATCTAAAGACACTGAAGCAGCAAACTTCGTGGAAATTAATGTGTCATTCTCAAAAATTTTGGCCACGACTATATATACAGTTACATATCGGGATAATATTTCTGACAATACATCGTATCGTTTTTACAATATCGCAATATCATTTTTGTGCTTATTTAACGAGTTACCGTTTTCCCAAATTAACTCTTAAAGATCTTACATTTCAGTCAGTCATTAATTGTTACCTTCTATCAGTCTCAATCTAAATATCACAAAACTAGCATAAATGAATCAGCAATATAAATTGGCTTCATTATTTATTTACTAACTAATCACACAGAATTACATAACCACACAAATAGGATAGCTTACACATTGATGACTACATATAATGCAATGAAAAGTCCCTAGAGGTCTACCTAGCCGTCATATCAGGTTAGTCAATGGAAAAGGGTGGGGACAGATAAAGAGCAGGAAAGACAGAATGGACCCACTACATACAGTTGATAACTAGCCTCATGGAAATGCTAATACTTGAAACATTCGAAAAGAATTCGAAAAGAATGTCGTTGGCTCTCTCTGTTGAAATCGCCAGGCAAATTTTCAGTGGAGGCGCCCTTAAAAAGTCTCTGGTTGTGTTCCACAGGAGTCAAAATGTATTTTGTAGCTAGAGCGTCTCAGATTTCTCAGGTGTCTGTTATAATGGATACGTCAGACGTACCAATGGTCGTTTGACAGGGAAATGTTCTTCTCTCGTCTTCGGTCGAGTTTCCTAGACTATTTTACATATACAGCTGCATACTGTGAATGTGTAGTCTTTAGTTTTGTAGATTTCTTAACCATTTTTAACCATTCAGCTGGTGCTGCACGTAACTGGTCTATGGTGTGGTAACCATTTAAATTACCAACCATTTGAATATTTCAGAGTGTCTAACCATTTCGTACCTTCCAGCTCACGCTGTCGGTCCCGCTGGTCTAATGTAAAGTTTGTCACAGGTCCTTTTATGCACTCTGGTATAAAGGGGCCGTTCCATGACGCCAGCATAATGTCTGTGCTTACGTTGGTGTGGTGACAGACTGGTTAAGACTTCATATGAAAAACAATTCTCATTTAGAAGGCTATAATCACATCTTCTCACAAATAGTTTCATATTTAATCATATAAGTTCCACAACATCTAGATGTGAATGATCACTGGGAAATATACACATTCAGAGATAGTCGTTCTTCTACAGTCCTTAGTTATATCACAAATTAGTAATGAATTAGACATGATTGTTCTTTAAGTACCCAAGGACCCTTCCAACTGCTGGGATTACAGAAATATTGTTTCATTATCCAATCTTGGATGTCACAGTACTACAAAATCTCTGTTGTAACAATGGGATTTTTGACTTCCCTTTCATTGTGTGGGGGAGAGAGAGAGAGAGTGTTCCTGCAGGTATTTACAACTGTGGTGGGAGAGAGAAGGGGGGGGGGATCTGGCACCTATGATCCTCACCCAAAAGGGCAAGTCATGACAGCAATATGTTTGAAAAATCAAATCACAATACATATAGAATTGTGACAAACGTGAGAATGGCATACATATTGGCACCAAAGTATCGTGATGGTGAGCAATATGGCGCCGGAAGGAATGATGGCTGTTTTATAGGCTCCTGAACAATTGTGCGAAAGACATTGATTATCGTGGACCAGGCCCAAATCCCAGACAGTCAAAGGAGACGGTGCTATAGTTGCCGGCGTGCGGGATACCTGACGAAACTAAGACGGAGAGTAGTTAAAATCGCCTCTACCATCCATTCTATTGGTGAACATGCAATCACTAGAGAATAAAGTGGATATCAACGTGATCTGAAGTAGGCTTGGGCGGGATACTGTATGCCAGGATATTTGGAAATAGCCACGGGATGGTTTTTCAACACCGTTGAAACTACATTTACATTTTAATATTTGTAGCTATTTTTTAAGTACATACATGCAGTCAACTTGTGCAATACGTTAGGCGATAAAGCAGATTGCGTTCTTCATTTCACCTCTCACATTATGAAGCTTATGTAGTTCCCAGAACAGTTGAGCCAGTCACGTGTTTGTTTGTAAACAGCAATGGGAGAAAGCGGGAGCAGGTGAGTCCAGCTGTGTATTTACAGGATTACACTTTACATTGAAAGTCAGTGTTTTTTTTTCTTCAATAGCATGATCAGGGACAACTATAGTCTTCCTTCACAGAACATACATCAGTGCAACACATAAGTCAGTAAATAGCTTAACTTTCATAAGAGGACAGAAGTGCAACACTATTTGGCTGGCAGCCACACCAGTAAATGAGCGTACTATTTCTGTGGCAAAAAACGATGCATGGCCATCATATTTCTAATGTTTAGATCTATCATAGAAAAAATGTAGCGAGCTACATTTCCTAGTGTAAAATTAATCTTGCATTTTCCTGGAGAAGAATAGGCTGGCTACACCGGGAAAAGTACTGGAGAAAAATAGCTACACATCATTCAGAACACGGTCTGCTGATAGATGAGAATTCAGAAACAGCATTCTGAGTTTAGAAGTGCAACTGAAGCACAAAATGTCTGACGCCGAGCATAAATTACAATAAGAAAGATTTTAGATCTGCAGCAAGATATTTCTTATGCAGTGAATTTGTCCTGTGTGAAAAACGCAAAACAATGCGTTAACACGACCCCAAAGTTTAATCTAAGGGTGTTTTTACATATAGGCCTCTTTAAAAGAACCGATCTCAGTTCTCTTTAAAGTGAACTGGGTAAAAAGAAACAGCAAAAGAACTCCATTATCTTTGTATTCACACTGCCCTGGTCTTAAATGAGGACAACTATTTTGCCAGTTCACTTTACCGACTTTGTGGACCGAGTCCTCTTTGCATTCACATTGCTTTGTTTAAAAAGGAACCAAGATCTTTTTTCCACAAGTACTCAAGGTTTTTAGAAAGTACAGGACAAGCCATTCAATCAGAACGTGTTATCGGACAGCTAGATATACCTACTTACATTTGGAAAGCTAATAGATTACTATTATGCTCATATTTTAATTAAATGCAATGTTAATAGTACATGTTAATAGTAACAGAATAAATAGCAATAGAATAACTGCACAATAAATAATGCTGTAATAGAAAATTGTACATCCAAGGTAGGCCACCACCCTTTTAAGAGCTAGAGTAGATTTTGTACTCCATGTTGTGATTCTCACCAAATAGGTTGTCTTCTCACTATTCAAACCCTACAATTAATAAAAAGCTGATGAAGCTCTCAGCCTATAGACCACATATTGCAAACAAATAATCTGAACTAAAAGCTCAACATATTTTGGAAATTCTGTGCGTCCTTGACAATCGCTAATCAATATCCAAAAACAGCACATTTTTCTCACAAACCTGCACACCATCTATCTTTTGTGGCACAAACATGAGGGTTTATGGCAAGGGAAACGGTGTTGCAGTAGTCTAGTGTGTGGTGCAGGAATAATGAAAAGCGAACCTGGGGAGCTTTGCGTTCACATTGCCCTAAAGAAAGGGAACCGGATCTCAGAATTCAAGCGAACCGAACTCAGACCACCTCTCGAGACGTGCTTCGTGGGCTCTTTTGAGGGGTCTGAGTTACTTTGGAGTGTTCACACTGCACAAAAAATTAAGCAACCGCACTGAGTTCACAAAAATTGTCTGAAAGGGAGGAAGTGAGAAAAGACTCAAAGTAAATGGCTGAATCAATAAGGTGACGGGGCATAATATTCTGTTTGCTTTCTAAGAGTTTGAGAAGTCAAAGCCCTTTGGATGAGATATTTGTACAGCTGCCAACGGCATCTTGATTTCCTTGCGTTTTTTCTCCTCTCTGTTCTCGGCTAGTAGGCAGGCCCGTCGCCTTAGTGACTCCACACAGACACAGCATGTAGACATGCTGCTGGAGAGCCAGTACTGATCTTCCTTCAGACAAGCACGCCAAAACATTGTTCATTAGCACAATGTCTCTCGTTCACATTCGCGTGTAAAATGTCCAAACTCTCCAAAAATGACATTCGGTAGCTCCTACCTGTATATGTATAACTTTATGAGCTGAATTGCCTGTCTTGCAATTTGTTTATTTTCGTTTGCACTCAATAGCATATTTAGCTAGCAGCCTCCATGGAAATTCGCTATTATTTGTGCTAATTTTGTTAGCATTCTGGTAAAAAGCTCAGCAAAAAAAGGTAACATACTTTTTCAGGACCCTGTCTTTCAAAGATAATTAGTAAAAATCCAAATAACTTCACAGATCTTCATTGTAAAGGGTTTAAAAACACTGTTTCTCATGCTTGTTCAATGAACCATAAACAATTAATGAACATGCACCTGTGGAACGGTCGTTAAGACACTAACAGCTTACAGACGGTAGGCAATTAAGGTCACAGTTATGAAAACTTGGACACTAAAGAGGCCTTTCTACTGACTCTGGAAAAACACCAAAAGAAAGATGCCCAGGGTCCCTGCTCATCTGCGTGAACGTGCCTTAGGCATGCTGCAAGGATGTGGCCAGGGCAATAAATTGCAATGTCCGTACTGTGAGACGCCTAAAACAGCGCTACAGAGAGACAGGACAGACAGCTGATCGTCCTCGCAGTGGCAGACCACGTGTAACAACACCTGCACAGGATCGGTACATCCGAACATCACACCTGCGGGACAGGTACAGGATCGCAACAACAACTGCCCGAGTTACACCAGGAACGCACAATCCCTCCATCAGTGCTCAGACTGTCCGCAATAGGCTGAGAGAGGCTGGACTGAGGGCTTGTAGGCCTGTTGTAAGGCAGGTCCTCACCAGACATCACCTGCAACAACGTCGCCTATGGGCACAAACTCACCGTCGCTGGACCAGACAGGACTGGCAAAAAGTACTCTTCACTGACAAGTCGCGGTTTTGTCTCACTAGGGGTGATGGTCGGATTCACATTTATCGTTGAAGGAATGAGCGTTACACCAAGGCCTGTACTCTGGAGCGGGATCGATTTGGAGGTGGAGGGTCCGTCATGGTCTGGGGTAGTGTGTCACAGCATCATCGGACTGAGCTTGATGTCATTGCAGGCAATCTCAACACTGTGCTTTACAGGGGAGACATCGTCCACCCTCATGTGGTACCCTTCCTGCAGGCTCATCCTGACATGACCCTCCAGCATGACAATGCCACCAGCCATACTGCTCGTTCTGTGCATCATTTCCTGCAAGACAAGAATGTCAGTGATCTGCCATGGCTAGCGAAGAGCCCGGATCTCAATCCATTGAGCACGTCTGGGACCTGTTGGATTGGCGGGTGAGGGCTAGTGCCATTCCCCCCAGATATGTCAGAGAACTTGCAGGTGCCTTGGTGGAAGAGTGGGGTAACATCTCACAGCAAGAACTGGCAAATCTGGTGCAGTCCACGAGGAGGAGATGCACTGCAATACTTAATGCAGCTGGTGGCCACACCAGATACTGACTGTTACTTTTGATTTTGACCCCCCCTTTGTTCAGGGACACATTACTCAATTTCTGTTAGTCACATGTCTGTGGAACTTGTTTAGTTTATATGTCTCAGTTGTTGAATATTATGTTCATACAAATATTTACACATGTTAAGTTTACTTAAAATAAACGCAGTTGACAGTGAGAGGACGTTTCTTTTTTTGCCGAGTTTAGATGCCAAATAGGCTTTTTTCACTTTTTGGTGCCCCCTTGTGTACTAAGCCGGTAATACCATAAATCCCGGGGGGGCAGAAGGACGGTATGAAAATCTGGATACCGCACAACCCTCATCTTAACAACTGGAATATCCTATGTATCTCCGAGTCATGGCTGAACAAGGACATGGTACATATAAATCTAGCTGTTTTTTTCTATACATTGGCAGGACAGAACTTCTGTATCAACGAAGCTCAGAGGAGGGGGTGTGCATCTCTTTGTTAATAATTCAACTTTTGGATTTTGAATTTGGCGCCTTACATTTCACCGGGTAGTGTCTGGAGTATCGCCCCAGTGCTCCCTACGTAGTTAAACAACTGGTGCGATCTCTAATATTAAGGAAGTCTCAAGTAGAGGTTGACCGATTATGATTTTTCAACGCCGATACAGATTATTGGAGGACCAAAAAAAAGCCGATACCAATTAATCTGCCAATTTTTATATAAATGTGTAATAATGACAATTACAACAATACTGAATGAACAATGAACACTTATTTAACTTAATACATAAATAAAATCAATTTAGTCTCAAATAAATAAAACATGCTCAATTTGGTTTAAATAATGCAAAAACAGTGTTGGAGAAGAAAGTAAAAGTGCAATATGAGCCATGTAAAATAGCTAACGTTTAAGTTCCTTGCTCAGAACATGAGAACAAATGAAAGCTGGTCGTTCAGTATTCCCGGTTAAGAAGTTTTAGGTTGTATTTATTATAGGAATTATTGACTATTTCTCTCTATACCATTTGTATTTCATATACCTTTGACTATTGGATGTTCTAATAGGAACTTTAGTATTGCCAGCCTCATCTCAGGAGTTGATAGGCTTGAAGTCATAAACAGCACTGTGAATCAAGCATTGCTAAGAGCAGCTGGCAAACGCAGTGAAGTTTGAATGAATGCTTACGAGCCTGCTGCTGCCTACCACCGCTCAGTCAGACTGCTCTATCAAATCATAGACTTAATTATTATATAATAAACAGAAATACGAGCTGTTGGTCATTAATATGGTCAAATCCGGAAACTATCATTTTGAAAACAAAAGGTTGTTATTTTACCTGAAATGCACACGGTCCTCTCCTCCGACAATTAATCCACACATAAAACGGTCAACCGAATCGTTTCTAGTCATCTCTCCTCCTTCCAGGCTTGTTCTTCTCGACTTTATATTGCGATTGGCAACTTTGATAAATTAGGTTCATTACCGCCACTGACCTCGTTCATCTTTCAGTCACCCACGTGGGTATAACCAATGAGGAGATGGCACGTGGGTACCTGCTTCTATAAACCAATGAGGAGATGGGAGAGGCAGGACTTGCAGCGCGATCTGCGTCACAAATAGAACTGACTTCTATTTTAGCCCTTGGCAACGCAGACGCTCGTTGGCGTGCGCGAGCAGTGTGAGTGCAAAATTTTTATAATAGATTTCTAAATGTATTTTGCGTCGCTCACGCACGCAAGCGGTGTAGTCAGCCTGTAAGTCTAAATATTGCTGTTACATTGCACAACCTTCAATGTCATAATTGTGTCGAATTCTGGCAAATTAGTTCGCAATGAGCCAGGCGGCCCAAACGGTTGCATATACCCTGACTCGGCATGCAATGAACGCAAGAGAAGTGACACAATTTCCCTAGTTAATATTGCTTGCTAACATCTTACCATGAACATCTTCTTTTAACTAAATATGCAGGTTTAAAAAAAATATACTTCTGTGTATTGATTTTAAGAAAGGCATTGATGTTTATGGTAAGGTACATTCATGCAATGATTGTGCTTTTTTCACGAATGCGCTTTTGTTAAATCATCCCCCGTTTGGCGAAGTAGGCTGTGATTCGATGATAAATTAACAGGCATCGCATTGATTATATGCAACGCAGGACAAGCTAGTTAACCTAGTAATATCAACCATGTGTAGTTAACTAGTGATTATGTGAAGATTGATTGTTTTTATAAGAGAAGTTTAATGCTAGCTAGCAACTTACCTTGGCTTCTTGCTGCACTTGCGTAACAGGTGGTCAGCCTGCCAAGCAGTTTCCTCGTGGAATGCAATGTAATCATCCATAATCGGAGTCGAAAAATGCTGATTACCGATTGTTATGAAAACTTAAAATCGGTCGACCTCTAGTCCCAAGTGGAGCAGTGGTCTAAGGCACTGCATCTCAGTGTTAGAGACGTCACTACAGTACCTGGTTCAAATCCAAGCTGTATCACATCCAGCCGTGATTGGGAGTCCCATAGGGCGGCGCACAATTGGCCCAGTGTTGTCCAGGTTTGGCCGGGGGTAGGCAGTCATTGTAAATACGATTTTTCTTAACTGACTTGCCTAGTTAAATAAAGGTTAAAAAATAATAATATACCCCATGATAAGCTGTAGACCACACTATATACAAAGAGTTTTCATCTACATTTTTGTAGCTGTCTGTCTATTTACCACCACAAACTGATGCTTGCACTAAGACCACACTCAACGAGCTGTATAGGGCCATAAGCCAACAAGAAAATGCTCACCTAGAGGCGGCGCTCCTAGTGGCCGGTGACTTTAATGTATAAAAACTGAAATCTATTTTTCATCTACTTTCTATCCGCATGTCACCTGTTCACCTTTACTCCACACAGACACGCATACAAAGCTCTTCCTCAAATTGGCAAATCTGACCATAAACCTCTCCTCCTGTGCCCCCCGAACCCCAAGATAGTAATTTAGACAGGTTATCGCCCCATAGCACTCATCTGAAAGGCTGGTCACGGCTCACAACACCATCATCCCAGACACCCTGGACCCAATCCAATTCGCATACCGCCCCAACAGATCCACAGATGACACAGTCTCTATTGCACTCCACACTACCCTCTCCCACCTGTACAAAAGGAAAATCATTGTGAGAATGCTGTTCATTGATTGCAGCTTAGCGTTCAACACCCTTGTGTCCTGCAAGCTCATCACTAAACTAAGGACCCTGGGATTAAATACCTCCCTCTGCAACTGGATCCTGGATTACTTGACGGGCCACCCCAGGTGGTGAGAGTAGGCAACAACGCATCCGCCAGGCTGACCCTCAACATGGGGGGCCCCTCTGGGGTGCGTGATTAGTCCCCTCCTGTACTCCCTCTTCACCCACAACTGCGTGGCCGCGCACGACTCCAACACCATCATTAAGTTTGCAGACGACACGACGGCGGTAGGACTGATCACAAAAGACGATGAAACAGCGTACAGCGAGGTGGTCAGCGACCTGGCAGTGTGGTGCCAGGACAACATCCTTCCCTCAACATCAGTAAGACCAAGGAGCTGATTGGGGACTACAGGAAAAGGAGGGCCGAGAATGCCTCCATCCAAATCAACGGGGCTGTTGAAGAACAGGTCGAGAGCTTCCTGTTCCTGTGTCCACATCACTAAGGAACTATCATGGCGCACACACATCAACACACTCGTGAAGAGGGCACGCCTCTTCCCCCTCAGGAGGCTGAACAGATTTTGTATGGGCCCTCAGATGCTCAAAAAGTTATACAGTTGCACCATTGAAAGCATTTTGACTGGCTGCATCACCACTTGGTATGACAACTGCTCGGCATCCAACCGCAATGAGCTACAGAGGGTAGTGCGTACAGCCCAATACATCACTGGGGCCAAGCTCCCTGCCATCCAGGACCTCTATACCAGGCGGTGTCAGAGGAAGGCCCAAAAAAATTGTCAAAGACTCCATCCACCCAAGTTATAGACTGTTCTCTTGGCTACCGCACGACAAGCGGTACCGATGCACCAATTCTGGAACCAACAGGACCCTGAACCGCTTCTACCGCCAAGCTATAAGACTGCTAACTATTTAACCAATAGCTACCTGGAATATCTGCATTGAACCTTTTTGCACTAATCTCTTTTGACTCATCACTTACGCTGCCGTTACTATTTATTATCTATCCATTGCCTAGTCACTTTATACCTACCTATATGTACATATCTACCTCAATTACCTCGCACCCCTACACATTACTGGTACCCCGCGTATACAGCCAAATAATCGTTCATCATTTTGTACTTATTCCTTTTGTTATTCCTTTATTCCTCTGCATTGTTGGGAAGTGCCCGTAAGTAACCATTTCACTGTTCGTCTAAACTTGTTGTTTACTAAGCATGTGACAAAAAAAATGACTTGGATAATATTGTATCCTGAGGTCCCTGGCAATTCCCAGCCCTACTGAACCATACACCACTGAGGAGGATGAAGAGATGCTATGTCCTTGGTACTTGTATGTCCTTTAGTCTGTAAGCCTCCCTTCCTTATTGATACGACACAATAGCCTGTGATGCCATAGCCCACTGCTAGCAGCCTACAGGGAGACTAGTCTGACTATCACCCAGACGAGACAAGGAGAAATGTGCATCACATATCAATGACTGTACGTAAGGACTGTGTTCTGTTCAATCTTTCACTCATCATTCCATTCACACTTGCTCACTCTCTCACTGTTCCTCCCAACCCGCCTTGTGTCTGCGCTCCTGTGAATACTTATCTGTCAAAAACTCTGTCACTCTTGTTGAGGTGAGACTGCACTGCAGCCATACAAGAAAATGGGGCACCTATAAAGGACTGGAACCACTATCCTGGCGCCAGATCTGTTTCTACTGCTTTTTGTTGGCAAATGGCGATAATAAACGGAATTTAATTTAAAGACTAATTTCCTTCCTTTAAAATACATTAACAGTACAATGCATCTTTGTCAAGGTTAGCCCAAAGGCAGGCAGAATGGCTATATTAAGCAGTTTCATCTTATCAATATTAAGTCGTTTCATCTTATTGTTCAATGGGAATCCATGCAGCCGTTTCGTACTTAAAACATTCTCCATTCAGGCTCCGTAAACTTGATTTAATGGCGAGAAGGAGAGGGGAAGGAAACACAATTTCCACCACCATTATAGTGGCTAAATGCTAGTCCCGATGTTGCGTATGGTGTTCAGCCAATCAGGTTGCAGCAGTCTGTTTACCCTTGGTCGGAATGCTGTACACAATGTCAGGAAGTAGCATTAGCCACAGAGCATGGAGGAGGAAAATGGTGTTTCATAAAATAAAGCGCACATATTTTCCCACCTTCTCGTCCTTACAGTTAAGGAAGAAATCGACGCCTTTGTAGCCTGAATTGAGAATGTTTTATGTATGAAGCGTCCACATGGGATAGGACAGTATAGCCAATTGGACGGTAAAATGGAATGACTCAATATCGCCATCTGCCGGCCTATGTTCAGGTATAATCTCAAACCTAGTGAATCAAACTGGAAGGTTTAAATTTACTCAACACCGAACAACCTGTTGCACAATTGAAAGCATATTTCGATGTTCATGACAGAGTAACTAACGTTAAGTTACAAATGGACAATAAATCAGTAAAACACTCAAGAGGGTAAGCAAATATGAATGTTGCAATGTGTAATTGTATCCACAACAATTGGCTACATTTACGTATACCTTAGTACATCATATTGTTTACATTTTGGATCGTTATTGTTGTGACATAATGCTTAAAATCCGACATGAACACTTTAATCAATATCTTTAGCATACTATTTTAACCTGAAATAAAATAAACGCCCTTAATATTAAGTCAACAGTGGCCCGTATAGTTTCACTTCAAGTTGTTTTTACAAACAAAAAAGTTCAGCGAGTTCAACTTCAAGCTAGCTAAATAAAGGACGTTACCGAGCTAACTGTTGTGAATTACAAGGGTTCCTTTCGAGTTCCCTTCCCCCACAACAAGCTAGCTAGCAATAGCCTGTCCTTTCTTTACATATAGCGATAAACACGGTTAGCAATACAACATGCTTATCGATAACATTCAACACGTCAACTGCCCCGCGTCTTTGTTTTAAACTGTCGAGTGACACCGAGACAGGCTAGCAGGCAGGCTAATGTCGTCCCTGGCAGTCAGCGGGCCAGTGCGCTAGACTGGCAGGGCAACACAAAGGGAACTCAACTTGGAGCTAGCAACGAGCTAACCTGCAAGCTATCACTCAAGCAATGCCGTCCGTGTTAATGGCAAGCTTTTTCATTAATGCATGCATAGCCACATTTATTCCTAAAATCAATTATGTTAGTGTCAAATATTGTATACTTTTAAAAAAGGAAAAAAGCAATGAGAACCGGCTTGAGGCCAAAGCTAGCTAGCATAGCTTGCCGGGCAGTGGAGAAAATAACCCGCTTACATGTTCTTCATGTTCTTCATTCCTGGCGGAAGATCGGGTCCTGGACGAGATGAAGAGAGTGCTCGGCTCATGCCGAGAGCTCTTTCTTGTGTTCACCATGATTTTCCGATTATTTGCACTTGTTTAGTCTGTCTATCCGTCTGTACACTGCCTCAGTGAGCACGGCATTGAAGCGCCATTTCTCAATCGCTAGTTCTCCTGGCAAAATTCGCTCGCAGACCACTTCCGCTTTGCAATGCTAGCTTGTCAGTTCAGGGACTAGACTTCAGAAATACCAAAGTTTTGTTATTTTATGAGGATAGATACAATGTTTAATTGAAAGAGTTGCATGTAGCTATATCACACCAATATATATATATTTTTTTTAAGTTTGCCACTCCACTCTACTACAACTACAAGTCAAGTCATTAACAGTTTTCCAAAAAAGTTCGTATTTTACTGTTTCTAAACCAATTACTTGTTGCTAATATAACGGACATTTGCTTTGTAAAATGCAATGGTTATTTAATTGTATAGTTTAATAATAATAAACTGATAATACGGAGTTTATTCGATTAAATGTGATATTTCACTTGATAAAATGATAAATGTCTCCTGCTGTCTGCAATTTACAGTCGAGCCACGTGCGCGCGTGCAGCTGTTGTTTTGGTTTGCAGCCAGAGCACAACTGGACGGAAATGATGAACATGCAAAGAACTGGTTCGTTGTAGTAGTCTACCGTTAATGAATTTCTTAACAGACTGTTTGGCCATGTTTATTTTGCACTGCCAATCAGTAGAATGTTCTACTATTTCATCAAGCATATTGCAAAACTTCTGAACGTGTATCTGACTCACTGTGTGTATAGGCGTGTGTGTGTGTGTGAGAGAGAGGGTGAATACTACCGGTGTTGGCCATCTGAGCTGACCATCTGTTTTGTTCTTGTTGAACGTGTGATGGATTGGTCTAGCCAATAGCTAAAAGTCTAACAAAAAAACTGAGAATATTCCTATAATACTAAGCATTTCTTTAACTATGCACAAAATACCATGAATCACAAACACCTCAATTAGCCTACAGTATGGCATACAGTATTTGTAATTTATAAAGTATTAAATAATATATTTCAGTCTGAAACAACTACCAAAACAAAGCACTACCTGCTGAGCTCAGTCAGCACCACAGAGGCCAAACCAGCTGCCACGTTCACGTAGTAGTCGGAACCAGGAATCTCGGACATTTCCGACTTGCTAACTGGTTGAAAGCGGCACGTGTATAACTACAACCAGTTAGCAAGCGAGTTTCCTAGGTCCGACTATTACGTGAACGCTTCAAGTGAGCTGCTAGTGAAAACATTACGGCAGCTGGAGCGCATAGACGGCGCTGACGTCAAAGAAATTGCTCATCAGAAACTTGGCTGTAGCCTAGCAGCCCATGATTAAGACGAGAACACGAACTGGTAAAACAATTATATGTATAGCCTATTTCTGTGCAAACGCTAATATGTAATCACAACTCGATGAGCGATGCATTTTAGGCATATATTTTCAGGGAATCACAGTTGCAAAATACGTTGTCTGCCAGACGCGCCTTATGTAATTCTGTCGCATGTTGAAATGTGTGCGTGAATCCGTGTGATGTTTGATAAAGGTGACATAAATATATATTGTGCAAACTAATATTTCGATCTATTAATCACAGGCAGGAACTACTATTTTCTATTTTGTAGCCTAGATAGTAGGCCTACATTCTCAGTAGATCCGGGCTTTCAATGGTTTATTAGCCTACACTGCATAGCTAAATCGATTGAACTCTCGTGTCGTGATCTATCAAAACAAATTGTTAATAGTCTGATTTGGCACTTAAGCATGTGTATATGGTGCCTTTAAAATTATGGAATTATATATATATATATATATATATATATATATATATTTTTTTTTTTTTTTTTTTCACCTTTATTTAACCAGGTAGGCAAGTTGAGAACAAGTTCTCATTTACAACTGCGACCTGGCCAAGATAAAGCAAAGCAGTTCGACACACAACAACACAGAGTTACACATGGAATAAAACAAACATACAGTCAATGATACAGTAGGAAAAGAAATCTATATACAAAGAGTGCAAATGAGGTAGGATAAGGAAGGTAAGACAATAAATAGGCCATGGTGGCAGAGTAATTACAATATAGCAATTTAACACTGGAATGGTAAAAGAAAACTGTGCAGTAGATGAATGTGCAATGTAGAAAAACTGGGGTGCAAAGGAACAAGATAAATAAATAAATACGGTAGGGGATGAGGTAGTTGGTTGGGCTATTTACAGATGGGCTATAAACAGGTACAGTGGTCTGTACACTGCTCTGACAGCTGGTGCTTAAAGCTGTTGAGGGAGATAAGTGTCTCCAGTTTCAGAGATTTTTGAAGTTCGTTCCAGTCATTGGCAGCAGAGAACTGGAAGGAGAGTCGGCCAAAGGAGGAATTGGCTTTGGGGGTGACCAGTGAGATATACCTGCTGGAGTGTGTGCTACGGGTTGGTGCTGCTAAGGTGACCAGCGAGCTGAGATAAGGCGGGACTTTACCTAGCAGGGACTTGTAAATGACCAGGAGCCAGTGGATATGGCGACGAGTGTAAAGTGAAGGCCAGCCTCACGAGAGTGTACAGGTCGCAGTGGTGGGTGGTATATGGGGCTTTGGTAACAAAACGGATGGCACTGTGATAGACTGCATCCAGTTTGTTGAGTAGAGTATTGGAGGCTAATTTGTAAATTACATCACCGAAGTCGAGGATCGGTAGGATGGTCAGCTTTACGAGGGTAAGTTTGGCAGCATGAGTGAAGGAAGCTTTGTTCGAAATAGGAAGCCAATTCTAGATTTAATTTTAGATTGGAGATGTTTGATGTGAGTCTGGAAGGAGAGTTTACAGTCTAACCAGACACCTAGGTATTTGTAGTTTTCCACGTAATCTAAGACAGAACCGTCCAGAGTAGTGATGCTGGGCCAGAGGGGACAGGTGCGGTAGCGATCGGTTGAAGAGCATGCATTTAGTTTTACTTATGTTTAAGAGCAGTTGTAGGCCACGGAAGGAGAGTTGTATGGCATTGAAGCTCGTCTGGAGGGTAGTTAACACAGTGTCCAAAGAGGGGCCAGAAGTATACAGAATGGTGTCGTCTGCATAGAGGTGAATCAGAGACTCACCTGCAGCAAGAGCGACATCATTGATGTATACAGAGAAAAGAGTCGGCCCAAGAATTGAACCCTGTGGCACCCCCATGGAGACTGCCAGAGGCCCGGACAACAGGCCCTCTGATTTGACACACTGAACTCTGTCGGAGAAGTAATTGGTGAACCATGCGAGGCAGTCATTTGAGAAACCAATGCTGTCGAGTCTGCCGATAAGGATGCGGTGATTGACAGAGTCGAAAGCCTTGGCCAGATCAATGAAAACAGCTGCACAATAATGTATCTTGTCGATGGCGGTTATGATGTCATTTAGGACCTTGAGCGTGGCTGAGGTGCACCCATGACCAGCCCTGAAACCAGATTGCATAGCGGAGAAGGTACGGTGGGATTCGAAATGGTCGGTAATTTGTTTGTTAACTTGGCTTTCAAAGACCTTAGAAAGGCAGGGAAGGATGGATATAGGCCTATAACAGTTTGGGTCAAGAGTGTCTCCCCTTTGAAGAGGGGATGACCGCAGCTGCTTTCAGTCTTTGGGAATCTCAGACGTCACGAAAGAGAGGTTAAACAGGCTAGTAATAGGGGTTGCAACAATTTCGGCAGATAATTTTAAAAAGAAAGGGTCCAGATTGTCTAGCCCGGCTGATTTGTAAGGGTCCAGATTTCGCAGCTCTTTTAGAACATCAGCTGACTGGATTTGGGAGAAGGAGAAGTGGGGAGGCTTTGGCGAGTTGCTGAGGGGGGTGCAGGGCTGTTGACCGGGGTAGGGGTAGCCAGGTGGAAAGCATGGCCAGCCATAGAAAAATGCTTATTGAAATTCTCAATTATTGTGGGTTTATCGGTGGTGACAGTATTTCCTATCCTCAGTGCAGTGGGCAGTTGGGAGGAGGTGCTCTTATTCTCCATGGACTTAACAGTGTCCCAGAACTTTTGGAGTTTGTGTTACAGGAGGCAAATTTCTGCTTGAAAAAGCTAGCCTTGGCTTTCCTAACTGCCAGCGTATATTGGTTCCTGACTTCCTGAAAAGTTGCATATCACGGGGCTGTTCGATGCTAATGCAGAACGCCACAGGATGTTTTTGCGCTGGTCAAGGGCAGTCAGTACTGGAGAGAACCAAGGTCTATATCTATTCCTGGTTCTAAATTTCTTGAATGGGGCATGCTTATTTAAGATGGTGAGGAAGGCACTTTTAAAGAATAACCAGGCATCCTCTACTGACGGGATGAGGTCAATATCCTTCCAGGATACCCTGGCCAGGTCAATTAGAAAGGCCTGCTCGCTGAAGTGTTTTAGGAACGTTTAACAGTAATGAGAGGAGATCGTTTGACTGCAAACCCATTACGGATGCAGGCAATGAGGCAGTGATCACTGAGATCTTGGTTGAAAACAGCAGGGGTGTATTTGGAGGGCAAGTTAGTTAGGATTACATCTATGAGGGTTCCGTGTTTACGGCTTTGGGATTGTACCTAGTAGGTTCAAATATGATTTGTGTGAGGTTGAGGGCATCAAGCTTAGATTGTAGGATGGCCGGGGTGTTAAGCATGTCCCAATTTAGGTCACCTAGCAGCACGAACTCTGAAGATAGATGGGGGGCAATCAGTTCACATATGGTGTCCAGAGCACAGCTGGGGGCAGAGGGTGGTCTATAGCAAGCGGCAACAATGAGAGACTTGTTTCTAGAAAGGCAGATTTTTAAAAGTAAAAGTTCAAATTGTTTGGGTACAGACCTGGAAAGCAAGACAGAACTCTGCAGGCTATCTCTGCAATAGATAGCAACGCCGCCCCCTTTGGCCGTTCTATCTTGTCTGAAGATGTTATAGTTAGGGATGGAAATTTCAGTGTTACTGGTGGTCTTCCTAAGCCAGGATTCAGACACGGCTAGGACATCCGGGTTGGCAGAGTGTGCTAGGGCAGTGAATAAAACAAACTTAGGGAGGAGGCTTCTAATGTTGACATGCATGAAACCAAGGCTTTTACAGTTGCAGAAGTCAACAAATGAGAGGGCCTGTGGAATAGGAGTGGAGCTAGGCACTGCAGGGCCTGGATTAACCTCTATCACCAGAGGAACAGAAGAGGAGTAAGATAAGGATACGGCTAAAGGCTATAATGACTGGTCGTCTAGGACGTTCGGAACAGAGAGTAAAAATAACAGGTTTCAGGGGGTGATAAAATAGATTAAAGGCATAATGTACAGACCAGGATATGGTAGGACGTGAATACAATGGAGGTAAACCTAGGCATTGAGTGGTGATGAAAGAGATAATGTCTCTAGAAAGATTTAAACCAGGTGATGTCATCGCATGTGTGGGAGGTGGAACTAAAGGGTTGGATATGGTATATTGAGCAGGGCTAGAGGCTCTACTGTGAAATAAGGCAATAAACACTAACCAGAACAGCAATGGACAAGGCATATTGACAATGAGGAGAGGCATGCTTAGCCTAGTGAACATAAGGGTCAAGTTAGTAGTGAGGCTGGTTGGGGACAAGGCGATTCAGACAGCTAGCCGGGGGTAACAAGCTAGCAACGTCTAGCAGGCCGGCTAACAAAGACGGAGGAAGTCTGTTTATAGCCTCCTCACGCGTTTCCGTCAGTAGACCAGTTGTGATGGGGTTTCGTGTGGTGAAGGGGACAGGCCAGTTGGCACAACTAGGTATAGTGGCACAAGAAATTGATGTGATATGATATGATGATATTGATTATATATTTGTTCCAACTGCTGTCTAAAAAGCATCACAACAAGTGAGGTCCCATATTCTTCATGTCAGAGTTTTCTTCCCTGTTGTGTTTTGTCAGATGGACAACAGCAGAACACATCATGAAAGACATTGACACGAGAGGGAGTGACAAAGATGATACCTGGTGAGTGATCTGAAAGGACTAACACCAAAGGACTTACACATTTGGAAGTCACTTTTATCAGTTACCTTCATAATTGTTCCAGGTGTGATGGGACAGAGAACGAGGAAGAGGATGTTCCTATAAGAAGAAGTTTCTCTGTGGAGGATCTTCTGGATGAGGTGGAGAAAATCAGCAATGTTGCCTCTGGAGGCTCAAAGGTCAGGAAACAAACAGGAAATCCTGCATCTAGAGTCTATGTTATCTCTCAAGCCTATTATATTCTTATGATCACTACTCATACAAATTCATCCTGTTGATGTCTGTGGTTGTCCTGTGGTGGTGGTTGTTCAAGGTGAAGGTAGTGGTGAGGCTGTGGAAGGATGGCTTCACCTTGAATGATGAGGAGTTCAGGAGCTACTCTGTACAGGAGAACCAGGATTTCCTGGAAGCCATCAAACGAGGGTATGGCAACTATTCTTACTTTAATATACTAGGTTAGTTGATCAAAAGTCCCGCCTATATATACTTAGGCTTTCCTGATCTTCCCATCCACCCCTCGCTTTTCCTTGCTGATTTATCTACCAGTTTTGTTCTTATCTTCTCTCTGTAAAATTTATTGATTTATTGGTTGGTTGGTTGGTTGACTGGCCTGTCTGTCCGGTTCCAGTGAGCTGCCTGTGGAGTTGGAGAGCAGGGCAGAGGAGGAGGAACTGGAGGTGAATGTAGAGGATCTAACAGAGGAGGCATATGTTCCCAGGAAGAAGACCTTTCACCCCTTCAGTGGGCCAGGGTACAGGCTGGGCAGGTGAGACATGCAATGAGACAGATGGACAGACAGACAGGGAAAGAGAAGAAGGCTGGGCAGGTGAGACATGCAATGAGACAGACATACAGACGGACAGACTGACAGACAGGGAGAGAGAAGAAGACTGGGCAGGTGAGACATGCAATGAGACAGACATACAGACGGACAGACTGACAGACAGACAGGGAGAGAGAAGAAGGCTGGGCAGGTGAGACATGCAATGAGACAGACATACAGATGGACAGACTGACAGACAGACAGGGAGAGAGAAGAAGGCTGGGCAGGTGAGACATGCAATGAGACAGACATACAGATGGACAGACTGACAGACAGACAGACAGGGAGAGAGAAGAAGGCTGGGCAGGTGAGACAGCTCAGTCAGAAGTTCTTGCAATTTCTTTGGTGGTTGTGTCATGCTATATTATAGCACTAGGTGTCACTCTAAAACATCTTCAAATTTTTGTCATGTGACATCTTCAAAGAGTTGACTGTGTGTGTGTGTGTGTCCAGTGTTGCTCCCAGAGTAGTGGTCCGGTCTCCATCGGTGCACGAGGAGGGGGAGTTCCTCCCGATCCCCATGATAACACTGGACCATGGCCTCCCTGTCACCTCTCTGCAAATCTGGTTGGCTGACGGCAGGAGGCTGGTGCAGAGGTTCAACCTATCACACAGGTGGATATTACACTGATATAACCCCTCATACAATCCACACAAAAACAATCCTTTGTCAAAACGCAAAATCATGATGATGTGGTCAGTGATACTTTGCTTCTTGAAATTCCAATATCTTGAAAACGTGAATGCTGACATGCAAAACATGTCAGCAGTCAAGTTTGTATCAACAGTGGACGAATAAACTATATTTTGGTATTTGTTTTCAGAGTGGATTTTCCCTTTAACAGTATAGGAACTCACTATATAGGAATGTGTCTGTCCTAGAGTGCCCTCTCTAAGCAGTTGATCCTTACATCCATGATTCTTATAAGCCCAGTACACTGAATAAGCCAGGCCTTTTAAGGTTATCCTACTGACCATGACATAATCGTTCATATTCATCCTCGCTTGATCTAGCGTGCCTGACTCTGCATCGTGGGCCAGGTTATCCCCTAGCACAGGGCATAATGTTATATCATAGAATTAGAATTCCCAGAACAGGCATTCCAATTCAAGTCGAAGTTCCATATTGGTTGTGAGGGGAAGACATACCGGTATGTCCATTCTTTACATTCTATTTCTAGCTAATGTGTTCTGTCTCCTGCTGCATGGGGCCTACTGACTGCAGAAAACCTGATGTGACAGTGTAGATCTATACGATCTTTAGAGAGAGATTGCATAACTGAGATGCAGCATTTATTATGTAACAGTTAGTTGAGCGAGACAGGGAGAGAAGTATGGGCTCCCTATGGGGCTTCATATCAATATGAGATCATGTTTACTATATGCAGTGCATTCGGAAAGTATTCAGACCCCTTGATTTTTTCACGTTTTGTTACCTTACTGCCTTATTCTAAAATTTATTAAATAGTTTTTTTCCCTCAGCAATTTACACACAATACCCCATAATGTCAAAGCAAAAACAGGTTTAGAAAAAAACAACTGAAATATCACATTTACATAAGTATTCAGACCCTTTACTCAGTACTTTGTTGAAGCACCTTTGGCAGCAATTACAGCCTTGAGTCTTCTTGGCTATGACGCTACAAGCTTGGCACACCTGTATTTGGGGAGTTTCTCACATTCTACTTGCAGATTCTGCTATTTTCAGGTCTCTCCAGAGATGTTTGATCGGGTTCAAGTCCAGGCTCTGGCTGGGCCACTCAAGGACATTCAGAGAGTTGTCCCGAAGCCACTTCTGTGTTGTTTTGGCTGTGTGCTTAGGGTCGTTGTCCTGATGGAAGGTGAACCTTCTCCCCAGTCTAAGGTCCTGAGTGCTCTGGAGCAGGTTTTCAAAAAGTATCTCTCTGTACTTTGCTACATTTATTTTTCCCTCGATCCTGACTAGTCTCCCAGTCCCTGCTGCTGAAAAACATCCCCACAGCATGATGATGATGCTGCTACCACCATGTTTCACCGCAGTCTTTAGGTGACTTTTGGCAAACTCCAAGCGGGCTGTCATGTGCCTTTTACTGAGGAGTGGCTTCTGTTTAGCCACTCTACCACAAAGCGGAGTGCTGCATAGATGGTTGTCCTTCTGGAAGGTTCTCCCATCTCCACAGAGGAACTCTGGAGCTCTGTCACAGTGACCATCGGGTTCTTGGTGTCACCTCCCTGACCAAGGCCCTTCTCCCCTGATTGCTCAGTTTGGCTGGGCGGACAGCACTAGGAAGTGTCTTGGTGGTTCCAAACTTCTTCCATTTAAGAATGATGGAGGCCACTTTGTTCATGGGGACCTTCAATGCTGCAGAATTTTTTTTGTTACCCTTCCCCAAATCTGTGCCTCGACACAGTCCTGTCTTGGAGCTCTACGGACAATTCCTTCAACCTCATGGCTTGATTTTTGCTCTGACATGCACTGTCAACTGTGGGGCCTTATATATCATGTCCAATCAGTTGAATTTACCACAGGTGGATTGGAATCAAGTTGTATAAATATCTCAAGGATGATCAATGGAAACAGGATGCACCTGAGCTCAATTTAGAGTTTAATAGCAAAGGGTCTGAATACTTATGTAAATAATGTATTTCTGTTTTCGCATTGTCATTATGGGGTATTGTGTGTAGATTGAGGGGGAAAAAATATTTTTATCCATTTTATAATAAGGCTGTAATGTAAATGTGGAAAAAGTAAGTGATCTGAATGCTTTCTGAATGCACTGTATGTTGTTGAAATACAACAGATGTCCGTAATCACCCCCCAGACACACCTGGCTAATTTGATGGGTCATTTAATCGTTCTCTTCGAAAGGAGTCTTTTGTTTGAACATGTAGCTAGCTAGCTAAACAGTGAACCATAATCCCAACCCATAGCTACAGTACAAACGGATTGTCATAGCTAGCCACCGTGCATGAAATGCTGAAGTATGAATCTGCAGGTAGGTTCAATGTTAGCTAGCTAGCATCTAGGTTTAATGTTAGCTAGCTAACATTAGACTATAACTAGCAATGCAGATGGATTTCTGAGATACAAATAATATTATTACACAGATCATACGCTTAAAGTTAGCTAGCGAGCCAGCAGTTCGCGAACAGTATGCTTAAACTTGCAATGAAAATGGCTAGACTCCTACCTCTATACATGGATGAACGCTTCACAACAGCGTGTCTTTTCCGTTTGGTTTGTAGCTAGGTACAGCTTGTTTGGCCCATTGTTGTGTCAAGTCACACTGGTTCACACTGACCGTGTGCAGAAAGTAGTCCGTCACAACTTCTTCCCACTGATCTTTGTTGATACCGCCGGCCAATTTCTGGGTAGCGTTGTTGGGAGCAGTAGCAACACTTTTAAAAAATCCACGGTAGAAAGGATTATGTACACATAGTGAGTAGCTCATGTTGTAGACAGAAGCATGCTACATGGCAGACCAATCCAAACTCGTCTCTCGGCATGTCCGGACCATTCATTATCTCAGCCAATCATGGCTAGTGGGGAGGTTCCTGTCTTTTTCCGTGGCTAAACCAACTAGGCTCGTAATATAACAATTGTATTTACACTACCATTCAAAAGTTTAGGGTCACTTAGAAATTTCCTTGTTTTTGAAAGAAAAGCAAAAAAAATGTGTCCATTAAAATAATGTCAAATTGATCAGAAGTACAGTATAGACATTGTTAATGTTGTAAATGACTGTTGTAGCTGGAAACGGCAGATTTTTAATGGAATATCTACATAGGCGTACAGAGATCCATTATCAGCAACCATCACTCCTGTGTTTTGAACGGTAGTGTATATTTACAGATGGCATACAAGTTTGTTATTAAGGCACATGAAAGTTCACATGTTCCAGAAGGTATTTCTGCCAAAAAAACGCCTCTATTGTGAAGTAGTGATGTGTGAAATATGCCTAGCTTCTTGAAACAGGTCACATATATAGTGGTATAGAGCAGGGGTTCCCAAACTTTTTCACTCAGACCCCCTTCCAGCATTGGGGAACATCCTGCGCTCCCCCTTGTGTGCGCACCACACCTATTTCTATTTCTACATTTGTAGCTTATTTCTTGCAATTCTATACGTTTTGCCATGATTATTCATTTAATATTTCAGTGACTCAAACGTAACAACCAAATCTATGGGATAAAAAACGTTAGCTGATGTGGGCTAGTTGATCTGGACATTTTCTGACAAGTTATAAATAGCTCTCTAAGGTGTGCAATGACTGACATGACAAGAGGAAAACGAATTATGCACAACCCAATTTCGAAATTGCGCCCCACCGTTTGAGAACCACTGATATAGAGAGCAATGGTGTGCAGATAATAAAGACAACAATGTTTTGTAGGGGAAATACTTGACTATTTTCCTGTTATGTTGTTCCGAGACACATTTTGCTAATAAGTGATCATTAGTATTTATTTACCGAATTTCTGAATTCATAGAATTGTTTGCCAATGCTAATTTTGTGTGTATGTTTGTGTGCCTGCATGAGTCCCTCGATGTGTCTGTAGGTATGAGCTCATCTCTGTCTCTGTGTTGTGTCCTCCTCAGGATTAGTGACGTTCACGACTATGTCCAGCGCTGTCAGAGGAACGGCTCACCTTTCATCTTGACCACCTCACTTCCTTTCCGCGAGCTCCGGGAGGAGGAGCTAAGTCTGGAGCAGGCGGACCTAGCTAATGCGGTCATCGTCCAGAGGCCCCTCAACACAGAGGCCCCCTTCGGACACTCCTGAGTCCTGACCAATCGGAACATTCACAGAGACCCTGAAATCCCACCCACTGGTCATACAGACCCTTTTCCCAACAGAAACATCCCTTATAGTTCACTCCTGAAGTGAAGGCAATACTCATATATATATAGTAGTCCCTCTGGTCTGTCCAGGGTGGAGATGTTGCTCCCAGTCCCCAGTCACAGCCCCCCTTACATTCATCCAAGCCTCCTCTACTCCCCTCTTCCCTCTGTAACTGCTGACGTCTCACATCACTCCTTGAGCATCAACAGGGCTCCAACTGCCTCCACTACGGCTCTAGCAATGTGATGAAAACCCAACACAGCCAATTCAGCCGCATCTTCCTATGTGTCTGTCAATTAGTCCTGTAAAATGTTCCCTGAGCTCAACACGTCTTCCTGTTCTGTAACTATTACCAAGGATATGGAATACACTGTGAATGTTGTGCACTATTTTAAAGTGCATTCATGTTAGTGTGGAGTGTGTGATTGGTGGTTATTAAGCAGCTATAGTCTAGTGTGCGTCAAGAAAACATATTCTGCATCATCATTCTGTCTTTATGGAAAAGGTGCAATCACATTCAACATTTGACTGCAGTGGGCTAAATCAGGGTCACACAGTGTTTCTTGGTAGTCTTAAACAAATCTACTTTGAAACAAAAGTATACACCTCACACATGGAAACTGATTCCATGTCTTTAAATGTACAGTACACTATGCACCACACCTGCTTACTTCGATCAATAATAAACTACTTCCTTCAACTATCCAATCATTTTGTTGCTGCTTTAGACCTTTTCTCAACTGATGATGAAAAGTTTAGTTGTACAATTTTTTTGGAAGGGATTCCTTGAATACTGACCGTTTTACATAAACGATATACATAAAATATATTTGGTGTGGTGAAATAGCATTAATTTACATTTTAGTCATTTAGTAGATGTTCTTATCCAGAGCGACTTATTGGTGCATTCTATAATGAGACTCCATTTTCACTTGACATGCCTTGTGGTTTTCTAGTTTTCCACTTGAGTGAGGCCAGTGTGCTGCTGCTGTGTGTGTGTGTCCTGTTCTCTTCCCCGGCTCTGCCTGGTCAATGAGTGATGAATACCATTATCCATCTTCAATATTTGAAGCCACAAGGACCACATGAGAGAGAAGAGGACTCGAGGAGAGTAATGTGAGAGCCCCGGGGTGGGGGCAGAGTAGACACAGCTGGAAAGACCTTGGACATTGAATCTAATGTCAATATTTTCATCATCATTAGGCCTAAAACCAGACATAGGCCTAGGTATTTTCTTTGTCTTAGCGTGTGCTCGTCTGGCGGCCTGCCAGCGGGGTCCTGGAGTAAAATAACGCATTTCCTCCAACATATTTAATAACACTAAGCACGCTTGGAATTACGTCCCATATTTGTATTTCCAAACTGGGCTTTTTACCTAAGCCACTATATACCTTTCATTTGCGCATTCCTCTTCACGCATTATTTAACATTATCTGAAACGTATGGAGTAATGGGGTTCATATGAGTGATTTCCCGATTGTGATATCTTTCAGAGTCGAATGTTTGGAATGTGTGAAGAAGTCTGGAGGGTTTGGCTGGGTTCTCTGCTTAAGGTTTCTGGGCCCTGGCAGCTGACAGGGTCTCTGAGAGAATGCAGGTAAGTGGACTCTGCTCTGCGGTTAGAGGCTTGCTGCACTTTTGCGAAATAAGAGATTCTGCGGAGAGGATGAGAAGGGAGAGGAGAAGAGACGGGTCTTCTGTGGGACTGCTTGTGCTCTGAAGGAATCGCCGGACAACACTTTTGAGTGAGATTAACCTCTAACAATCTAAAAAGCATGGGATAGTCCTACCGGTGTATGTTTATTATAGACCTGTGTGTTCAGACTGCTGAACACTTGAACTGGACTGACTAGTTACCCACACACTTAGACAGACATTCACACATCCACACACACACAGTCATCATAGGTGATAATGAATCGTGCCCAGATGTAGACCTATAAACTTGTGTGTGTGTGTGCATGTGCGCGCGCGCAATCGTATCATTGTGCGGATAAGGTATGTTGATGACTTAGTTAATTAATGAGTTATTTCAAACTCGCAGCAAGAGAGCTCCGCATCACTCTGGCTCACCCTCTCGCGGCACTGGTCCCCTCTAGTCACGCACTGATACTCAGCGCCTGTCCCTGTCCCAGTTAATCACATAATGCACCTTAGGGCTACGTCACAGCCAGGTATCTATCATCCCATCAAAGTGGGAAACATATTACGCATTCCGATGCTATCACCACTACAACAACACAGTGCTTCTGGCCCGCATGGGAAACCGATCCAGCCAACTGTCACTCGGGTTTGGTGTCATTATGGTTTGGTCAGGTGCCAACATCACATAGCACGGATGCAAAGAACAAGAAGATATTTTAATATGACAGATTTCCACTGTGGGAAAAGAACACTGTTATGATAGCTGGGAAGCCACGCCAAAAAATGTCACCAGACAACAATGTTAGTGTCATGTGCAATGTATCATTAATCGCCTATGTTTCATTTTCATTGTCATTACAGACTGAAAAGGAGGGGGGGTCTTTGAGAACATAGCTTTTTCTTTGACTTCAGGTCAAATCATTTGTATTGGTCATCCTAAGAACTGAATTAGCCGTCTTTCCACCAGAAGGACCATGTCCAAACAACCTGTTTCATTATACGCAATACCTCTATGTCATAAGCCTGTAAAGACTAATGTCATTGTTATTATCACCGCCAGTGACTGTGTTACCGCTTTTGACCACTGAATGGCGCAGGTCCCGCTGTGAGGTGTGTTGAGTGAAGTGGAACGGCAGTGTCTGTCAAACACCGCAGTCTCCTGATCTGCTGCTGGAAGCTGTCTCCCTGTGACTCTCTCTCCCTCTCTCTCTCACTCTTTCTGCTCTCTCTGCTCTCATCCGCTCTCTCTCTCTCATCTGGTCTCTCTCTCCTGCTCTCTCTCTCTCTCTCTCTCTCTCTCGCTCTCTGAGCCCGCGATTCACTGACTGCCTGAACACCTCTAATCTACTCTTCTTCATCATCACTCAGGTAAAGCCAATACAGTCTTCTCTTTTTTCATTATAGTGTTCTTGCTTGTTTATATGGGATGTGATTGAGATATTGATAGAGATTTGACGTTGAAGGGAATGTACTCACCTATGACAAAACTGCTATGCTAGAGTAAGAATGAATGTCTGTTTAGTTAGATAGACTCATAAACACAAATGTTAGTTGCAAGCGTATTTCAATGTAATTGTCTACCAATCTGGGGCATCACTTATTCTTTATCCTCTTTGAGTAATGATACAGAGAGACATTGCATCTCTTATGAATTAGATGTATTCATGGGATGTAGTGTTGCTGGCTGACATAAATACATGTGAAAGAATAGAGATCAGGGTGAGAAATAGGGGAACGCTCTGAGAGAAACTAAAATGAACGGGAGGATTATGAATGTTTGTGTGTGTTTATGTGTGTGTGTGTGTGTGTGTGTGTGTGTCTGCGTGCATGTGTGTGTGTGTGTTTATGTGTGGGACCGCCTGCCTAACTGTGCCCTTCCTTTCGGTCTCAGTTCCAGCCCCAGAGCACTGAGCACAGGGCAGTGTGTGAGTGGCAGCAGAAGTGGGCAGCCTCAGGTCCTCCCGACATACACAGGATCACCAGCTCGTCCCTGGCCGTCACCTAGAGTCACACACATACTTAGAGACACACCCAAACACACACATTCACACTCCCACTCAGACACACACCACATACACTCAGACTTAGTCACACAGATACTTTCAGACTCGGGGACAAACACATACACTTGCATTCACACAAACACTCAGACACTCAGAGTGACACTTGGAGCCACCATGGCGAAGGGACAGAAGGTATCCCATACCCCAGCTGGAAAGCTCCTCAAGCCCCCAGAGCCATCCTTCACCAAGCCCCCCCACCAGGTGAGGAACACTGCTTTTATTCACTAATTTGAATCAGTTGGCTAGTTTACCACTGGACTGTCTGACAGCTCAGTGACATTCATGTTCCTTTGGTTTGTGGGTATCTGTCTTGCTGTTCTGCCATGTCTGGATATCTGCAGTTCTTGACTTTGACTGAAATAGGTGCCGGTACTCATTTAGAGTGAGGGTACTGTTTATATTTAGGTGCAGGAACACCACAATACTTTTGAGCTAATATTCTATAAGAAGTAGAAATGTTGAGCTGCGATTACTCAGTTCCGGTGAGCTCCTGCCCAAGTCAAGCACTGGATATCTGAGAGACTGAGGGCAAGGAGTTAGTTAAATTGAAAATCAGTTGGATTGTGATTATACTACAGTTTAGGACCAGAAATAGAGGATGTTTCTCTCTTTCTCTGTCACATCCAGTCTTGGATGAATGACTTTGCTGTATGCTCACCCTGAATGCCTTTAGGTACCAGTAAAACTGACTGCATGACCGCCAGAAGAAAGAATGTGGTGTGTATGTGTGTGTGTGTGTGTGTGTGTGTGTGTGTGTGTGTGAGTGTGTAGCCGTGTACTCGGTGAGTAAATGGAATGCTTACTTACTGATGGTATACCAGCACACATGCCCAGCGGCGCTTAAAGGCAAGGCAATGACAGACGATGAGCCAAACCTTTATCCAACTATACCATGAGTACATTACCCTGCAGATGTAGCCTATGTGTTTCATTATACATCCAATGCATCCATACAAACAACAATAAATACTTGACTTACTAAATTGACCTCTATGTGTAGATTCATACTGCCTGTTTCACTGGTGGGAATGCAATGTTGGCTGGCAGTTTTAGAACTCATCAATGTGTTTAATGCTGTCCTATTTCAGTGAATAGATATTGAAGAGAGGCGATGCAATATTTACATAACTTTTCTGAAAGAATGGATGCAGCGTGACCTTGAGCTCTGTGTGTGTGTACAGCATGGCCCTTACGGGGCCTGGGTGAATTATAGATGCTAAAGAAGCGAAACCAGAGTCTGCAACAGAAGAGACTCAAGCCCCTAATGGGTCACCTGTCACTGTGAGTCCTTTAACTTCAGCCAGGCATCCTGGTGTTCTATCACCCGATCACAGCTGACAGCTCCAGGCAGGAGAGGAGATGGACTTGTTTGGCTTCTCTATGATTATTGTGTTCAAGTGCTCTCGGAATGATCAGAAATAAGTATCTTACATGTTGTAATCCTTGGGAAAGTCTGTTATGCCAACTCTGTGCATCCCTTGGTATCACAGAGGCCAGAACATCACACTCTGGTTCCATCCTACCACTAATATATACACACCAGGAAACTCTGAGTAATATAATACCATAAAATTAAAATAATACCATAAAATAATATCAAAATATATGAAGAAATTCTACTGGCAGTAAACATTTATGTAAAGCTGGACACCGGCTTTATGTCTTTATCCAACCAGCTTTATCTCTCACATGCGTACATACAGTATGCTACACACTCAGTCTGATAGGAATGGTGACAGCACTGTTAGAAGGAATGTAGCAAACATATTGTCTCATAGCTAAGATCCTCTTTAAAACATAAAGGCATGTCTCCAGGGTCGCATCCATCCCACCCCACAGTAATTCACTTTGTGAATTAGCCCCATTTTCCCAGGGCCACAGTTTGCTGAGGGGCTGTTCTCTCTGAGGGGCTGTGTTGTGTGCGTGGATGTGTGTGCATTTATAGGAAGCTAGATAACGTGTGTCCAGACAGGGGAGGGATATCCTGTTTACGTCTGCAGTGATAAGACCGCAGTAAAACAGACTGAAGTCACACTGTAGTCAGATTCTCTCTCTCTCTCTCTCTCTCTCTCTCTCTCTCTCTCTCTCTCTCTCTCTCTCACTCTCTCATTCTCTCTCTCTCTGTTTATGTGTGTATAGGTAAAGCTAGGCAAGCAGCACTAATGAATGCTATCAGGCACTGACTGAAAAAATATTGTTTGATGACTGGTGGACTATTTAACCTCCTTGTACAAAGAAATAGCTTACATACTGAGATACTAAAATTATATGACCTCTCTTTTGTCTGGGTTTACCACCTCAATGTGGAATTTGGAGTATATACTGAGAGTTTTGGTATTTTATTGGATAGAGGAGCGACAGTGGGAAAGATAGACAGAGAGTGCTGAAATAGCAGTGAGTCAGATTGGTACTCATGCTGTGGTGGTACATGTGATCCGGAGGCAGCAGCCCAGACCACTAGACCACCATAGGCCAGACCGAGACTTTCAAAGTTGATCCATACGCTACTCTTTACTTACTCTGAGCCGCTTGTCTTGCTGTGTTTAAATAATTACACAGCTCCCTCCTGGTAATTGTCATTCTGGAAACCATTGATGTTTTCATGAGGAGAAGAAAGAGGAAAATAAAATGGAATCAGCCAGATAATGACAGTGTGTTTTGAAGGCCTTCGGTCTGCGGTTGGTCGGTGGCTGTTTTAGTGATTTCTTTCTTTCATAATGCCTGAAAGGCCTATAGCTGTAGGCGGTGGGCTAACCCGGACACGGCCCTACTGTATGGAAACAACAAAGGTTTGTAGAGAGAGTTAGAGATTGGTGGAGAGAGATAAAAAAGAAAGTGGAGAGATGTACAGTCGTGGCCAAAAGTTTTGAGAATGACTCAAATATAAATTTTCACAATGTCTGCTGCCTCAGTTTGTATGATGGCAATTTGCAGATACTCCAGAATGTCATGAAGAGTGATCAGATGAATTGCAATTAATTGCGAAGTCCCTCTTTGCCATGCAAATGAACTGCGGGCCACTCCCGACACTACCCGGTGAAATGTAAGGCGCCAAATTCAAAATCCAAAAGTTTAATTATTAAACATTCATCAATATACAAGTGTTGCATAGTCATCAAAACCTCTGCTTCTTGGCAATATCACAGCGTTGTCAGATTTCAAAAGGCTTTACGGCGAAAGCACAACAATTGATTGTTTGAGGATAGCACTCCACATATTTTCCACATTAGCATAAATTCATATCCAGCGCGGGTCACACAAAACCCATATAAGAGCTAAAAATATCACTTACCTTTCGAAGAACTTCTGCTGAGGGCTTCCCAAGTGTCCAACGAAGACATCCAATGGTTCTTTTGTTAGAAAAAGTAATTTATTATATCCATAAATCTCTGTTCGTTATGGTCAGAAAATCCATCGTTGAGTCTCCCATTGAACCGTGAAGAGAACACGTTCAAATTATACCTATAAACTTTCTACAAACAAATCAAACATAATTTGTAATGTATCCTTAGGTATCCTTTTATGTATATTTACTGTAATATTTCAACCGGACGATAACGTGAACAATAGGAAAGGAAAATAAAGTGGTGCATGCTCACAATCTCGCGCCCGTCAAACGTTGTTTACAAAAGTGGTCCCTTCACTACTTCCTCTTCCTATCTGTTCTGCTGAGTGCTAGACCTTCCAGACTCTGTATACAGACTGTTGACATCTAGTGGAAGCCATAGGTACTGCATTCTCAGTCCTAGTTAAAATAGAAATGAATAGGCAGCCTGGAGAAGAAGGTCATGTACAAAATATACTGCAAATCCGGATGGATTTTCCTCTGGTTTTTGCCTGCTATATCAGTTCTGTTATACTCACATACATTATTTTAACACTTTTAGAATCTTTAGAGGGTTTCCTATCCAATAGTACTAATTATGTGCATATCCTATTTTCTGGGCCTGAGTGGCAGGCATTTTACTTTGGGCACGCCAGACTCTCCAAAACCGGTGTGAGTGTTGACGAGGACAAGGCTGGAGATCCCTCTGTCATGCTGATTGAGTTCGAATAACAGACTGGAAGCTTCAAAAGGAGGGTGGTGCTTGGAATCATTGTTCTTCCTCTGTCAACCATGGTTACCTGCAAGGAAACACGTGCCGTCATCATTGCTTTGCACATAAAGGGCTTCACAGGCAAGGATATTGCTGCCAGTAAGATTGCACCTAAATCAACCATTTATCGGATCATCAAGAACTTCAAGGAGAGCGGTTCAATTGTTTTGAAGAAGGCTTCAGGGCGCCCAAGAAAGTCCAGCAAGCGCCAGGACCATCTCCTAAAGTTGATTCAGCTGCGGGATCGGGGCACCACCAGTACAGAGCTTGCTCAGGAATGGCAGCAGGCAGGTGTGAGTGCATCTGCACGCACAGTGAGGCGAAGACTTTTGGAGGATGGCCTGGTTTCAAGAAGGGCAGCAAAGAAGCCACTTCTCTCCAGGAAAAACATCAGGGACAGACTGATATTCTGCAAAAGGTACAGGGATTGGACTGCTGAGGACTGGGGTAAAGTCATTTTCTCTAATGAATCCCCTTTCCGATTGTTTGGGGCATCCGGGAAAAAGCTTGTCCAAAGAAGACAAAGTGAGCGCTACCATCAGTCTGGTGTCATGCCAACAGTAAAGCATCCTGAGACCATTCATGTTTGGGGTTGCTTCTCAGCCAAGGGAGTGGGCTCACTCACAATTTTGCCTAAGAACACAGCCATGAATAAAGAATGGTACCAACACATCCTCCGAGAGCAACTTCTCCCAACCATCCAGGAACAGTTTGGTGACAAACAATGCCTTTTCCAGCATGATGGAGCACCTTGCCATAAGGCAAAAGTGATAATTAAGTGGCTCGGGGAAAAAAACATTGATATTTTGGGCGCCTATGGTCAGGAAACTCCCCAGACCTTAATCCCATTGAGAACTTGTGGTCAATCCTCAAGAGGCGGGTGGACAAACAAAAACCCACAAATTCTGACAAACTCCAAGGATTGATTATGCAAGAAGGGGCTGCCATCAGTCAGGATGTGGCCCAGAAGTTAATTGACATCATGCCAGGGCGGATTGCAGAGGTCTTGAAAAAGAAGGGTCAACACTGCAAATATTGACTCTTTGCATCAACTTCATGTAACTGTCAATAAAAGCCTTTGATACTTAAGAAATGCTTGTAATTATACTTCAGTATTCCATAGTAACATCTGACAAACATTTCTAAAGACACTGAAGCAGCAAACTTTGTGGAAATTAATATTTGTGTCATTCTCAAAACTTTTGGCCACGACTTTATAAACAGAAAGAGAGAGAAGGAAAGAGGAGGTTAGACGTTTAATCATATGCTGCTGTGCTTTGGTCCGTGCAGTGTGTGTTTTTCCATGTCTGTCGCTGAACTGTTCATAATACAGTCGTAAATATTGGGCTTTCCAGGAGGCTGGCAGCTTGTCTGCTGTTTCATGTGAGGACGGGATCCTTGGGACATCACTACCCTAAACCCTAACCTTAACTTTAACCCCTCCCCTTACCCATAACCCTAACCATAACCATAACCTTAACCCTTCCCTAACCCTAACCTTAACCATTACCGTAATCATTTTATAGATCAACTTCAATGGGATAGGCACGTCCCAAGGATCCCAGATAGCACGGACCAGACTTGAACACACATGCGTGCAGATACACGTTTTTAGCAAGGGGCGGTATACCTCTATAGCAGCGGAAACCCTGTCCCGGCACCCTTTCTAACTGTCTCTGTGGTGTCCTGTGGATCTGTCTGTTAGAGGAACAGGCGGTGCTGTGTGCCCCAGTGTGTCCTGACATCGCCAGAGTCTGAACATCAGGGAGGGGTGTTCTGTCTGATCCTGTATCCCTCACATCAACTGGGACCTACACCACAGTGGGACTTTAAATACTGTCTGAGGGAAGGGGAGATACATTAGGGAAGAGTGTTGATTGGGGGAAGAGGGAAATGTAGATGGAGAACAGTGGTGGGGAAGTTGGCCTAGATAGATCTCATATGTGAAACCAGATTTCTTCCACTATGTTTACTGCAAGGAAATGAGTCGTGGAGGCCTATTTCTTTATTCTTTCTATTTAACCTTTATTTAAACAGGGAGTCACATTGAGATTAAAAATATATTTTATAAGAGAGCCCTGTATACTTTACAATAAAAACAGAATAATAAAACATACACATATATGTGTATTACACAATATAAGTCAACACAAAATAAACATATTTAATAAAAGCAGTGAACTAGGCAGATTTTCCCAAATCTGTGGAGACTGAAGGGATCTCTAGTGTTTTCCATTCCTGAGAACGAGTTTGGTAACTTATGATGTGTAACTTAAATAATGAAGTTACAAATGAAGGGAGTTTCTGTAAGATTGCTTTGTAAGAGAAAGAGAGACATGAGGTCACACGTCTGTATCGACTGTCATCTGAATGGCACTGTGTGATTCACTCGCTCTGACATCACAATGGACAACAATATAAAGTCTGAAAATAGAATTGTAAAGATATAGTTCTATCTCCAGTTCTGTGGTTCTGAATGATTTTGTAAATCATAATGCCAGGGTCCTGCTGTCACAGACTCATTCTTCTGCTACAACTGTATTCCTTATCCACAAGAAGATAGCTTCTGCCTAAGATTTGACTCCTGCTTGTATCTTATCTGAGGCTTATATTTTGGCTACATATCCATGGCTAACAAACAGAGTTCTTGTCTTTACACGGTAAAGAAAGGCACAGCAGTCATCTGTATCTCATAGGCTTTGCAGATAATTTATTTGCTCTCCAATGTTTTTTGTTGTTTTTCTGCCCATCCATAGACTGTGTTGGACCAGAAGCTGTCTGTCTGCAGTAAGCTCTGCTTCGCCATTGGAGGAGCACCCAATCAGGTGGCCGGCAGCGCTACAGCATTCTTCCTCCAGATCTACCTGCTGGATGTCGCCCAGGTAACACATCTATGTGTTTGTGTGTGTTTCCTCTCTCTCTCTCTCTCTCTCTATCTCTCTCTCTCTCTGTGTCTTCTAACTCCATCCCTCCGTTCTCTCCTCCTCAGATTAACCCGTTCCAGGCCTCCATGGTTCTATTCATAGGGAAGGCATGGGGCGCCGTCAGTGACCCTGTTGTCGGCTTCTTCATCACCAAGAGCAAGTGGACCAGGATAGGCAGACTCATGCCCTGGTGAGGCCATACACACACCTGGTTTCCCATGTTTGAAGTGTCCTATTTGAATGGTAAAAAACAGCAGACAGACACTGCGGCTCCGTAGGACCACAGATCTTAGTGATTGTATGGGAAATGCTACCTTCACACTTCTATAGGATTATACTAAAGCTTTTCTCTTGATTTGTAATTGAGAATGTGTTCTCAGTCAACTTACCTGGTAAAATAAAACAATAACAAAAAACATGATCTAAACCACAGCAGCATCCCTGTAGACCTTCTTTATGAGCCATGTCAGCTTAGACAAAAGGGTTCCAAAAGAGTTCTTCGGCTGTCCCCATAGCAGAACCCTTTTTGGTTCCAGGTAAAAACCCTTTTGGGTTCCATGTAGAACCCTATGTGGAAAGCATTCTACATGGAACCCAAAAGAGTTCTACCTGGAACCAAAAAGGGTTCTTCAAAGGGTCCTTCTATGGGGACAGTTAAAGTACCCTTTTAAGTTCTAGATAGCACCATTTTTTCTAAGAGTGCAGAGAGTGTTTACCAAAAGCACTACATCAAACTCAACCGTAACCCTAGGTGTCAACTCTAAAGTGTGTGTGTGTTTGTGTGTGTCAGCTCAAAGCTGTGTAAACTCATTGCTGTGACACAACTCACTTACCGTAGTTACTGGTTGACTACTTACTGCTGATCCTGATGTGACTGAGTGCTGCATAAGCTTTACAAGCCATAGATTACTGACAAGCTGACAGGCTGGAGAGAGACCAGATCACAGCATTACTGATTTGATTACCACTGTACGTGTGTGTGTGTGTTTGTTTGTGTTTGTCTGTGTGTACTGAATGTGTGTGTGTGTTTGATTGTTGGTGTGTGTGTGTCCTGAGAGTTTTTGTGACAGAGCACTGTTGCCCTGCCCGGTTGTGTGTGTGATAATCAGCACCTTGAGAAAGCCGCACCCTCTAGTTAACTCCTGAGTGAAACCAGTGGCGTAAAGTACTTCAGTAAAAATACTTTTAAGTACTACTTAATTCGTTTTTTGGGGGTATCTGTACTTTACTATTTATATTTTTGACAACTTTTACTTCTACATTCCTAAAGAAAATAATGTACTTTTTACTCAATACATTTTCCTTGACACCCAAAGAAGTACTTGTTACATTTTGAATACTTAGCATGACAGGAAAATGGTCAAATTCAGACACTTATCAAGAGAACATCCCTGGTCATCCCTACTGCCTTTTATGTGGCAGACTCACTAAACACAAATGCTTAGTTTGTAAATTATGTCTGAGTGTTGGAGCGTGCCCCTGGCTATCCGTACATTTTAAAATCAAGAAGATTGTGCTGTCTGATTTGCTTAATATAAGGAACTTGAAATGATGTATACTTAAGTATATTTTAGGAATTACATTTACTTTTGATACTTAAGTATATTTAAAACCAAATACATTTAGACTTTTACTCAAGTAGTATTTTACTGGGTGACTTTTACTTGAGTCATTTTCTATTAAGGCATCTTTACTTTTACTCAAGTAGTATTTTACTGGGTGACTTTTACTTGAGTCATTTTCTATTAAGGCATCTTTACTTTTACTCAAGTAGTATTTTACTGGGTGACTTTTACTTGAGTCATTTTCTATTAAGGCATCTTTACTTTTACTCAAGTATGACAGTTGGGTGCTTTTTCCACCACTGATTGAAACCCTCTCTAACTGTCAGACAGGAAGTCCCCTGGCCCTGGGCTGTGACATCATCAGACAGACAGGAAGTGATCAGAATCTGTTTGTCCTGATGGGTTTTTGTCTGTTCCTGGTTGGTACTCCTGGGTGCTACTGTGTTTGTTATGATAGACTCAGCCCTGCCATGCTAGCAGAGATAACACTTGGACATTTCTCTCACAATCTCTGAGAGTGTGATGGTGCTGAAATCCCCTCCTTGCTTCAGTCTCAATCACTGTGTGTCTGACTGTGTACGTGTTTTGCCCTACTTCCACTGTCAAACACTCCCATTGGATTTTTCCGATTCCCATCCTGCGAGCCATCTTACAGAACAATCTAACATTCTAACAGTTTATTCTAACATTCTAAATGTTCCATTCAGTCACTGTGCCTTTTCAACCCTCCCATGACCAGCCTAAACAGCAGCAGGCCCAACCCCAGAGCCAGGCAGCCCTGTCAGCCCTGTCACTCTCTTTGTGTGGCTGAACAATCACTAAGGACAGGCCTCTGTGTCACAGGGAGAGCTGGACTGTACCAGAACTCACCACTCTCTACCTCTCTCTACCTCTTTCTCCCTCTTTCTCTCTTTTTCTATCTGTTCTTGGTTCAACTGAATGCCAGGGCAGGACAGGTCAGGGGTTAAGGGAGCTAGAGCAGAGGGGACGGGGTTTAGTAATATGCAGATTAAAATGGGGTCAAGCACCTCTGGGTCCTATCAGGTCAAAGGTTACAGGTCAGGTCCATTGTGGAAATATTTTGGAGTCGTCACCAAAACAGTATGACTGTGGCTATTTGGGAGTGGTGCATAGAGGATAGGGTTGAGCTAGCAAAAGCTTGCTTAGCTGTGTTAAACTACAGTCCAGGGCAGTCCACAATGTGATTTTCCTGTGTTTTATATACTGTATATTTCAACACTATGAGGTTGGAATAATATTGTGAAACTGTGAAAATTATGATAATGCCATTTTAGTGAAAAGACAGTTGAAAAGACAGTTCGAACCTGTTTTGACAACACCAGGCGGTAAATTAGCTAATAGGCCAATAAGAAAGAGATCGATCGGTCTGCCAATAACAGCAATGTTTCCGTTTTCCCCTCCTCACTCAGACCACTCCCAGACCATCCTGGCAACATTTGTTCCTGAGAAATTGCTCTTTGCTAAGAAGCTATTTTTGTCTATTTTTGACCATTTTAATTGAAAACGGTCACAGTAAGGTTTGTTACCCAGAAATGATTTGATATTGATATAAAATGGCTGCATTGGACCTTTAACTATGTACTTAGTTGACCCTGCAGCTGCAGAGCATTTACTGAGCTTGAGTCTTTATGATAAAGATGTGAATTCTATGACGTACAGACGTTAGCAGATCAACCTAACATACAGTGCCTAGTGAAAGTCTACATACCACTTGCAAAGTCTTCACAGTTTTGCCGCCTTGAAATTTGGTTGGGAGTCATTCATGGAAAGCAATATTCAAACCTTGTCTCTGATTCTCAAGCAGATTTAAGTCGGGACTGAGACTGGACCATTCAGGAACACTAAACACCTACATTTACTTGAAAATCAGAGACAAGGTTTGAATATTGCTGTCCATCAATTTACTGAGCTTTAGCAATATTGACAAGAACAATTGATAAATGTTGCCCTAAGAGTTGTACAAAGTTGGTAAAATTGTATTTGAAGTGATTCACAGCTGTAATGTCTGCCAAAGGGGCTTCCACCAAGTGTTAACTCTGGGTGTGAAGACATCAGACGTCTTCTATACTTTTTCTTTCACTTCGAAAATGTGGAGTAGGTTGTGTAGATCTGAAGGAAAAAATATTATATTTACTGTTGCTTTAGCAGACAAGCCTATTCTTGTATAATTCAGTGGTTATAGATGAGATAGTCATTGTGGACCAGAGGAAAGTACATTCACTTGTCCACAACTTCCCATCTTTCTCTCTCTCCACAGTGAAACACACAGCTGTGCCCTCAGCCCACAATGATATATACCAGTTGGATGAATTATACATGGACAACACAGCTCCCCACATCCTCAAAACTGTACAATGCAGCAGAATTATTCTGCCCTGAGATGCCTGTGTGTGTGTGTGTGTGTGTGTGTCTGAATTAAGCTCATGGTAATGTGGGTTAGCATTCCTGTGGCATAGCGCATCTTCCTGTCTTTCCGCTGCCCCTCCACACTAACCCAGGACAGATTACTTCAGATTCACAAACACATCATCCATCTCTCCCAAAACACCCACGTACACCATCAATCTATCACTGGCCTAACAGGTTCACTGGCACTGGCCTAACAGGTTCACATAATAGTCTAAACCGGTCTGCTGAGATAAACTGGCAGGCCTTTATCTATTGCACAAACACAAAATGAGGCCAGAGTTTCACAATAAAAAAGATACAAAATTAGACTCCAACGCTTGCTCAAACAATGGTTATTAAGATATACTATAAGAACTATAACCCTGTCCTCTCTATGTTCTCTGTAGGATGGTGGGGTGTACTCCGTTTGTGGTGGTCTCCTACTTTTACCTGTGGTTCGTTCCTCCCTTCACCAACGGACGATTCATTTGGTACCTGGGTTTCTACTGTCTCTACCAGACACTTATCACTGTAAGTACCAGCCAGTTACCTACTATTACTAGTACTACATAAACGTTGGCCCACAATGGAACATTTACACATCCTCCTCAGATAGCAGATATCGAACACTATTCAACACTGACTTTGATTACTCACAAGGTGTGTTCGTAAATTCACTCAGGAGTGCCAGACTGTAAATTCAGTTCGTAAATTCAGAGCGTTTAATGACGTTTATTTATTACCAACGTTTACTGACACTGGTCATATTGAACAGGTTTTGAGCATTCATAAATTCATAAGTTACTCTGCGCTCTGGCACTCAGACGAGAGTGCTCAGAAATCGGAGTAGATAGCCTTGAGTGAATTTACTGAACGCACTCATAGTACACAACTAGCATTGTTCCTGGATACAGCTTTTTATCTGCAAAAAAATATACAGATTAGCAGAGATGACTTGTAGAACCCAACACAGTGCTACAGTAAGCAGAGCCAACCAGACATCAAAACCAAACATCTTACGTAGATAGTTCACCTCTCTGATAACTACTTTATTGAGCAAAAAATGACTTACTACAACTGTGATAAGTGGTTATCTCACCTAGCTATCTTAAGATGAATGCACTAACTGTAAGTCTCTCTGGATAAGAGCGTCTGCTAAATGACTAAAATGTACATCTCTCTCTCTCTCTGTCTCCCTGTGACTCTCTCTCTCTCTCTCTCTCTCTCTCTCTCTCTCTCTCTCTCTCTCTCTCTCTCTCTCTCTCTCTCTCTCTCTCTCTCTCTCTCTCTCTCTCTCTCTCTCTCACCCTCTCTCTCTCTCTCTCTCTCTCTCTCTCTCTCTCTCTCTCTCTCTCTCTCTCTCTCTCTCTCTCTCTCTCTCTCTCTCACCTGCTCTCTCTCTCACATGCTATCTTTGATTTCTCTCTCTAAATGCTGGGTACCACTTTAACTTCCCTTCATTGTCTTTGTGTGTGTGAGACAGAATGGACAGCTGCTATCACTTTAAGGCCATACAGTAGTTGATCTAAATAAACAACAGCCAGTGTAATCATTCAATGAGGATTTGATGACCATTAAGGCTGATAAGTCTGGTCAAATTGGGTTCTATAAATTGGGTTTTTACAACAAGGCCCCACAAATGACATGCTTGGCCTTCCCTGCATCCCTCCTTCACTCCATCCCGCCCCGGCCGAGGAGAAGTAGAAGGGCTGGGACAGTCTTTTATGGCCAAGTTTATTTCTGGTGTCTCTATGGACACTGTCAGTCGCTTGATCAGTCGCTTGTTTGCTCACTCGGTCGGTCTGCCACAATGTTGACTGAGCTGTTGTGTGAAGAAAATGACAAATGAAGAAAGGCTGGGGTTGAAGGTCAAGCGGAGGGTTGCTGACTGATATACTGGCAAGCTTGAGAGCTGATGTTTACCGACATGGAAACTTAAAATTTGTCAAATTGGTAAAACAACAACAAAAGGTGCAAATGATATGGCCTTTGACCCTCTGATCCACTTCTTACAGTGTTTCCTATATCTAATCACATCTAATCATGTCCTCTGTGTCTGCTATGTTTCCTTCCCAGTGTTTCCATGTGCCTTACTCTGCCCTCACCATGTTCCTCAGTACGGACCAAAAGGAGAGAGACTCGGCCACAGCCTACCGTAGGTCACTATTACACAGACCTTAGGTTGTTTGATCAAATAATACCACTCTCTTGTCATTCTGTTTTGATAGTACTTAATACTATAATAAATGTGTTATACTACAGGCATGACCCTGGAGGTGCTGGGTACTCTAGTTGGCGCTGCCATCCAGGGTCAGATCGTGGCGAGCGCACACACCCTGAAAAACTGCCCCCAGCACAACATATCTGCCGGTCACCTAGGCAACGGCAGTGGGGCCGAGATCGTCAAGAGAATCGTTCACTCCCAGGACTTCCTGTCACATGCTGTAAGTGCCAACACGATAACAAACAACCAGACCTGAGGTGTTACCATGGCGATCCGATATTGAAAATAACTGTAACGTGCTGTAGTGTCCTGAACTAACTCAGGGCTGTAGTGTCCTGAACTAACTCAGGGCTGTAGTGTCCTGAACTAACTGAGGGCTGTAGTGTCCTGAACTAACTCAGGGCTGTAGTGTCCTGAACTAACTCAGGGCTGTAGTGTCCTGAACTAACTCAGGGCTGTAGTGTCCTGAACTAACTCAGGGCTGTAGTGTCCTGAACTAACTCAGGGCTGTAGTGTCCTGAACTAACTCAGGGCTGTAGTGTCCTGAACTAACTCAGGGCTGTAGTGTCCTGAACTAACTCAGGGCTGTAGTGTCCTGAACTAACTCAGGGCTGTAGTGTCCTGAACTAACTCAGGGCTGTGGTGTCCTGAACTAACTCAGGGCTGTGGTGTCCTGAACTAACTCAGGGCTGTAGTGTCCTGAACTAACTCAGGGCTGTAGTGTCCTGAACTAACTCAGGGCAGTGGTGTCCTGAACTAACTCAGGGCTGTGGTGTCCTGAACTAACTCAGGGCTGTAGTGTCCTGAACTAACTCAGGGCTGTAGTGTCCTGAACTAACTCAGGGCTGTAGTGTCCTGAACTAACTCAGGGCTGTAGTGTCCTAAACTAACTCAGGGCTGTAGTGTCCTGAACTAACTCAGGGCTGTAGTGTCCTGAACTAACTCAGGGCTGTAGTGTCCTGAACTAACTCAGGGCTGTAGTGTCCTGAACTAACTCAGGGCTGTAGTGTCCTGAACTAACTCAGGGCTGTAGTGTCCTGAACTAACTCAGGGCTGTAGTGTCCTGAACTAACTCAGGGCTGTAGTGTCCTGAACTAACTCAGGGCTGTAGTGTCCTGAACTAACTCAGGGCTGTAGTGTCCTGAACTAACTCAGGGCTGTAGTGTCCTGAACTAACTCAGGGCTGTAGTGTCCTGAACTAACTCAGGGCTGTAGTGTCCTGAACTAACTCAGGGCTGTAGTGTCCTGAACTAACTCAGGGCTGTAGTGTCCTGAACTAACTCAGGGCTGTAGTGTCCTGAACTAACTGAGGGCTGTAGTGTCCTGAACTAACTCAGGGCTGTAGTGTCCTGAACTAACTCAGGGCTGTAGTGTCCTGAACTAACTCAGGGCTGTAGTGTCCTGAACTAACTCAGGGCTGTGGTGTCCTGAACTAACTCAGGGCTGTAGTGTCCTGAACTAACTCAGGGCTGTGGTGTCCTGAACTAACTCAGGGCTGTAGTGTCCTGAACTAACTCAGGGCTGTAGTGTCCTGAACTAACTCAGGGCTGTGGTGTCCTGAACTAACTCAGGGCTGTAGTGTCCTGAACTAACTCAGGGCTGTAGTGTCCTGAACTAACTCAGGGCTGTGGTGTCCTGAACTAACTCAGGGCTGTAGTGTCCTGAACTAACTCAGGGCTGTAGTGTCCTGAACTAACTCAGGGCTGTAGTGTCCTGAACTAACTCAGGGCTGTAGTGTCCTGAACTAACTCAGGGCTGTAGTGTCCTGAACTAACTCAGGGCTGTAGTGTCCTGAACTAACTCAGGGCTGTAGTGTCCTGAACTAACTCAGGGCTGTAGTGTCCTGAACTAACTCAGGGCTGTAGTGTCCTGAACTAACTCAGGGCTGTAGTGTCCTGAACTAACTCAGGGCTGTGGTGTCCTGAACTAACTCAGGGCTGCAGTGTCCTGAACTAACTCAGGGCTGTAGTGTCCTGAACTAACTCAGGGCTGTGGTGTCCTGAACTAACTCAGGGCTGTAGTGTCCTGAACTAACTCAGGGCTGTAGTGTCCTGAACTAACTCAGGGCTGTGGTGTCCTGAACTAACTCAGGGCTGTAGTGTCCTGAACTAACTCAGGGCTGTAGTGTCCTGAACTAACTCAGGGCTGTAGTGTCCTGAACTAACTCAGGGCTGTAGTGTCCTGAACTAACTCAGGGCTGTAGTGTCCTGAACTAACTCAGGGCTGTAGTGTCCTGAACTAACTCAGGGCTGTAGTGTCCTGAACTAACTCAGGGCTGTAGTGTCCTGAACTAACTCAGGGCTGTAGTGTCCTGAACTAACTCAGGGCTGTAGTGTCCTGAACTAACTCAGGGCTGTAGTGTCCTGAACTAACTCAGGGCTGTAGTGTCCTGAACTAACTCTGGGCTGTAGTGTCCTGAACTAACTCTGGGCTGTGGTGTCCTGAACTAACTCAGGGCTGTAGTGTCCTGAACTAACTCAGGGCTGTGGTGTCCTGAACTAACTCAGGGCTGTGGTGTCCTGAACTAACTCAGGGCTGTGGTGTCCTGAACTAACTCAGGGCTGTGGTGTCCTGAACTAACTCAGGGCTGTAGTGTCCTGAACTAACTCAGGGCTGTGGTGTCCTGAACTAACTCAGGGCTGTGGTGTCCTGAACTAACTCAGGGCTGTAGTGTCCTGAACTAACTCAGGGCTGTAGTGTCCTGAACTAACTCAGGGCTGTGGTGTCCTGAACTAACTCAGGGCTGTAGTGTCCTGAACTAACTCAGGGCTGTAGTGTCCTGAACTAACTCAGGGCTGTGGTGTCCTGAACTAACTCAGGGCTGTACTTTCACACTCATCTTTTCCTTTTACTTAACTTCTTTATTTCCTTTTTTGAAGCCTCAGAGTTGAAAAGAAACAACAGGAAACAAGTTGAAGGTCAACAAGCATGAAAATAGTAAATTGTTGAAACTTAAAGGAATAGGATGAATTAATGTGAAGTTTGTGTTTGCAGACTGTCTAGCGGTGAGATCTAGTCTTACCAAATGAACCAACTTAAAGAGGGCTTCATATATTATTTATCATCCCGGGTTTTTAATAAGTGACCACGGGTTAAATCTGAGCCTCTGCCACAGCCCCTTCCCCTCCTCTCCCCTGGCACTGACCACAAAAAGGGTTTCCTTCCTGACATCAGCCATCAATCCCCGTCCCTGAAATAAGAGACCCCTCCCCACACTGAGGGGGCGACCACAGTCTGTGTTATTAAGGCCATTTTTATCACATTTAAAAACACATGAATGAACCCCAGACCCCAAACTCGACATGCAGTTTGCTGAGATAAAGGAATCAACAATATTGAACATCTATTTCCGGCCTAAAACCAGCCAAACCCAGACCAGGACATTACATATTTTAATTTATCTGGTTGTTCATTTTCTAGAAGTAGACATACAGTCAGTAAAACCATGAGTGAGACAACCCTATGAATCTTGTGAACGCAGAGTGGTTTCTGGGTAGATGAAACACGGTGAGCGGGCTGCAGCCCAAACTGTTCCGTGTCGGGTTCGGACACGCCGCAGCTATTTAAGGGCTCGAGTGGTACCATTCCAAAAGATTCTGAGTAAACCCCGATGGCGTGGCCTTTTCACCACGCATGGCCCTCTGTAGCCACGATGAGCACACACACACACTCACACTCACACACACACAGAGCACTTTCACCACTGGATTCCTCCGTGGTCACGGGTTAGGGTACCAAATTCGTCTGGGCTCATTCTCCAGTCCCTCAGTAATAATACTAACACTCTGCAAACCAGCCCTTAGTTGTTTACAGTAGGGCAGTGCACTTCCTGTTGGGTTTAGAACATCTTCAAGGCTCTATAGTATTTTGGTAGGCTGTATTTTAGGATCAGAATTAAATTGAGATCCTTTCCTGTTCTTCCTTGTATCTAATCTGTACAGTGAATTCTGAGTGATCTGGTATCTGCTAGAGTGATATAAGGAGTTCTACAACAAACACATTGGTATGTTTTAATGCAACTTTCTGATAAGGATTGAAGTGAAGTAATTGGATGGAGATACGTGATGGAGATTGAGGAAGGCTCAGTTCAGAAGAGTAGTTTAAAATAATACCTAATGGACATCCAAATGTAACAAATAAAGGTTACATTTACACTGTTGTTTTCTTGCCTTCGCAGAATGAGGTGTACATGGTATATTGTTGCTCTCTGTCCTTGCAGAATGAGGTGTACAGTAACAGTATATGATTGTTTATTCTCTCTACTTGCAGAAGGAGATGTATATGATCGCTGCTGGTGTGATTGGAGGAGTGTTTCTCATCTGCACTGTGGTCATGTTCTTGGGAGTCAAAGAGAGAGACGGTGAGTGTGTGCGTGTGTGTGCGTGTGCTCGCATATGTGCTTGTGTGTGTGTGTGTTTGTGCACACTCTTTCCCAGCAAGTGAGTGTGCTCCTCTCTCTTTCCCTTCACACATTTCACTCGAACGCCATTTGTAATGTACCAGTAAGCACAGTAGCACTCCGTCGCATTGTTTTGAGCCTTATTCTGACTGGACTATTTCTGGCCTCCATTTAGCTAGCTTCAGCATGCAATGATTATCCAACTCAGGAAAACAAAGAGGATAGGATAAAAGGACATATCTTGTGTGTTTATACTGCACATAGAGGCTGTCAATGAACTGCTGACCTCGGTACCAGCAATTGCAATACTGCAATGCAGGGGCATCTAGAGGGGAAGTCTGGAGGGGAAGTCTAGAGGGGAAATCTGGAGGGGAAGTCTCCCATCAATCATGCTTTATTCTGTCATTGCAGAATGCTTGGTGCTTTGTGGGCTAGATTTATCTATTTTATTAGAGTGGGATAGAAGACGGAAACCAAAGAAACTGTCTGTTTTGACACTTTCAGATCTCGTTCCTTTTCTTCCTCGCACAGATCCGTACATTTCGAAGACGGAGAAGCAGATCCCGTTCCACAAGGGCTTCATCCTGGTGATGCGACACGGTCCCTACCTCACACTGACTGCTGCGTTCCTCTTCATCTCCGTCGCCATTCAGGTGGGAACATTGACACACCCCTTCTCAGACATGACATCCACAGTGGGATGGATGTTGTGTTATGATTGGTGGGAACATTGACACACCCCTTCTCAGACATGACATCCACAGTGGGATGGATGTTGTGTCATGATTGGTGGGCACATTGACACACCCCTTTTCAGACATAACACCCACAGTGGGATGGATGTTGTGTTATGATTGGTGGGCACATTGACACACCCCTTCTCAGACATGACATCCACAGTGGGATGGATGTTGTGTTATGATTGGTGGGCACATTGACACACCCCTTCTCAGACATAACACCCACAGTGGGATGGTAATGGGTGTTGTGTTATGATTGGTGGGCACATTGACACACCCCTTCTCAGACATGACATCCACAGTGGGATGGTAATGGGTGTTGTGTTACGATAGGTGGGCACATTGATACACCCCTTCTCAGACAAGACACCCACAGTGGGATGGTAATGGGTGTTGTGTTAAGATTGGGCCCTCCCTGCCTTCCTCAGAATGGCTCCAGATACAGCCTGCCTGCCATTGAATGTTGATTTGATCAAGAAAAATAGAGCACTCAGTGTGTTTGAGGAAATATGCTTGACAGCATCTCTCTCTCAGTTCCAAATCCATCCGATGATGATAGACAGACAGATACACGGCATATTACAATGATGTAATATCTAGTTATTGTTATCATTATGAGAATTCTTAGTGGTACACTTCTTGTATGGTTGTGATCATATGGTTGGTTGGCATTGGGACTATATAGTACAGCTTTGATAGATTCCACCTCAACCATCTCAACTGCTGTATCTCACCAAACTTAAATATCTTACTGTCAGCTCATCAGAATGGAAGGATTATATATCGTTCAAGAGCAGGGATGAAACTTTGCGTTAGTCAGCAGCTTCTCCAGTGATTTGGCACCGTGGGCAGAGAGGATAGGACAGTGCTGAATAATCTGAATCTTTCTGAAGAACGAATGTGTGATATCTGATCTGATTTCCAGTTGGTGCAAAGCAACTTTGTCCTGTTCTGTACGCATGCAGTGGACCTGAGAGACCACTTCCAGAACATCGTGCTGACCATCCTGGTGAGTTCTGGTATCAGACCTAGATCAATGTAACTAGAAACTTACACTCTCACACAAATGTCCTATTGACATCAGTGCATGGTTTTATATGACATTAGAGTATACTTAAAACCAAAAACATGAGTGTAGCATGCATATTTTAAAAAATGATATTCCTCTTCCCAGGTATCTGCAGTAGTGAGCATCCCTTTGTGGCAGTGGTTTTTGGAGCGGTTCGGCAAGAAGACGGCAGCCTTTTGTGGAATCACGGTAAGTGACAGGGTGTTAGTGATACTCCACTGATGATAAAAATGTGCCACCTTGTGGACAAACATATGATTACTTCTGGAGATGCACTGTCTGATAATAATACGGTATTACAAACAGGGTTGGAGAGTAGCTGATTACAAAAAACTAGCTGTAGCCAGTGAAATTAGCAGCAAAATTATTTTAATCAGATTACAGATTCTTTTGAAAAACTAGATGATTACTTTTTGGATTACTTTTAAAATGCGAAAGGGTTTTTGCCAAAAAAAATACATTGACATCTTAATACTTTCTCAATGACATTCAATTCAGCATTGAAAAAAGGCGCAAGTTAAAGTTTGTTCCACCTGATCGAGTCTGACCACAAGTCAGAGACCACTATGATGATACACCAAATACATTTGATGGTTCCTTTTTGTCTTCTTCTATTGCCTCTTAAGGGGAAAGTAATCAGATTGTGTTACTTAACTGATTACAATTTTGGACAGGTAACTAGTAACTGTAATGGATTACATTTAGAAAGTAACATACCCAACCTTGACTACAAATGTGTGTTCAACTAACTCCTGCTGTGTATATACAGTAAGTACAGTATGTGTGTGTGTGTGTTCATTCCTCTCTCTCTCTCTGTATTTCTGTCCAGTGGATCATGCCGTTCACAGTGATGCTGGTGTTCATTCCTAACCTGGTCGTAGCCTACGTAGTGGCTGTCTCTTCTGGACTCAGTGTGGCTGCATCAGTCCTCCTACCATGGTGAGACCAATTGAATTGTGCTGGCATAAAGGTCCTCTGTGGATGTGGTGTAGTTGTAGTACCACTAGCACTAGCCACTGGTTGTAGCTACAGTAGCAATAGTAAACATATTCGTGGGGTGGTAAAATAGCCACAGTCCTTGCAGAATTACTATTCTATTGCTGTAATAGCAGCAGTCTCCACTTCTCTCTGTCCATTCAGTGGTTAGAGCGTTGGGCCAGTAACCGAAAGGTTGCTGGATCGAATCCCTGAGCTGACAAGGTAAAAATCGGTCACTCTGCCCCTGAACAAGGCAACTAACCCACTGTTCCCCGGTAGGCCGTCATTGTAAATAAGAATTTGTTCTTAACTGACTTGCCTAGTTAAATAAAAAATACAAAAATGTAATTCACCCCCTGGCATGATACAGTTACGCCTGGCTATGATGTCATGTTGATGAATGAGATGTGTCTATAAACCTCAGGGGGCGGCTACAGTCTCCACTTTCATTCTGTTTTTACTGTTGTTTATAGCACATTGCCTTCCCATCTCTTTTTCTCCCTCTTCACTCTTCCCCCTCCTGTCTCTCTCTCTCCTCCCTCCTTTCTCTATCACTCTGTCCCTGCCTCGTCCGTACTTCTCTTCCCTCTCTAAATGACAGGGTTTATCGCGTGGGGTCATCATGCTGTGTATGTACACTATATATACAAAAGTATGTGGACAACTCTTCAAATGAGTGGATTTGGGTATTTCAGCCACACCCGTTGCTGACAGGTGTATAAAATCGAGCACACAGCCATGCAATCTCCATAGACAAACCTTGGCAGTAGAATGGCCTTACTGAAGAGCTCAGCGACTTTCAACGTGGCACCGTCATAGGATGCCACCTTTCTAACAAGTCAGTTCGTCAAATTTATGCCCTGCTAGAGCTAGCTCGGTCAACTGTAAGTGCTGTTATTGTGAAGTGGAAACGTCTAGGAGCAACAACGGCTCAGCCACGAAGTGGTAGACACCACAAGCTCACAGAATGGGACCGCCGAGTGCTGAAGCGCGTAGCACGTAAAAATCGTCTGTCCTCAGTTGCAACACTCTCTACCGAGTTCCAAACCGCCTCTGGAAGCAACTTCAGCACAATAACTGTTTCTCGGGATCTTCATGAAATGGGTTTTCATGGCTGAACAGCCACGCACACAAGCCTAAGATCACCAGGTGCAATGCCAAGCGTCTGCTGGAGTGGTGTAACGCTCACCGCCATTGGACTCTGGAGCAGTGGAAACACATTCTCTGGAATGATGAATCACGCTTCACCATCTGGCATTCTGGACGAATCTGGGTTTGGCGGATGCCAGGAGAACGCTACCTGACCCTATGCATAGTGCCAACTGTAAAGTTTGATGGAGGAGTAATGGTCTGGGGCTGTTTTCATAGTTCGGGCTAGGTCCCTTAGTTGCAGTGAAAGGAAATCTTAACGCTACAGCATACAATGGCAATCTAGACGATTCTGTGCTTCCAACTTTGTAGCAACAGTTTGGGGAAGGTAGCCTAGTGGTTAGAGCGTTGGACTTGTAACCGGAAGGTTACATGGTCAAATCCCAGAGCAGACAAGGTAAAAATCTGTCGTTCTGCCCCTGAACAAGGCAGTTAACCCACTGTTCCCTGGGCACTGAAGACGTGGATGTCAATTAAGGCAGCCCCCCGCACCTCTCTGATTCAGAGGGGTTGGGTTAAATGCGGAAGACACATTTCAGTTGAAGGCATTGTTGTACAACTGACTAGGTATCCCCCTTTCCTGTTTCAGCATGACAATGCTACTGTGCACAAAGTGAGGTCCATACAGAAATGGTTTGTCAAGATCGGTATGGAAGAACTTGTTTGGCCTGCACAGAGCCTTGACCTCAACCCCATCAAACACTTTTGGGATGAATTGGAATGCCGACTGCGAGCCAGGCCTAATCGCCCAATATCAGTGCCCAACCTCACTAATGCTCTCATGGCTGAATGGAAGCATGTCCCCGCAGCAATGTTCCAATATCTAGTCGAAAGCCTTCCCAGAAGAGTGGAAGCTGCTATAGCAGTAAAGGAGGGACCAACTCCACATTAATGCCCATGATTTTTGAATTAGATTTTCAACGAGCAGGTGTCCACATACTTCTGGTCATGTAGTGTATGTCTGTCTTTTATCTGGCTCCCGAGTGGCGCAGCGGTCTAAGGCACTGCATCTCAGTGCTAGAGGCGTCACTACAGACCCTGGTTTGATTCCAGGCTGTATCACAACCGGCCGTGATTGGGAGTCCCATAGGGCGGCGCACAATTGTCCCAGCATCGTCCGGGTTAGGCTGTCATTGTAAATAAGAATTTGTTCTTAACTGACTTGCCTAGTTAAATAAAGGTTAAATAAAAAATACAAATACAATGATCTGGTGATTCCCCATCTGTGGTCAGAGCAGTTCGTCTACAGCTAGTTTCATCATGTAATCATGTTATCACGTAGTAGCAGTCATTTCAACTGACCATTTGAACTCTGCTCTATGAGCACCATTATAGCCATTTCATCCTCTAGCACTATAAGTAGACTGCTCATCAGACAGATGGAGTCATGGAGACCGGTTGTATAACATGATGATGAGGTAGGTCTATAAGCTGTTGATGGCCGATATTTTGATGTAGTATTGTGTGTGTGTTGTGTTTCAGGTCGATGCTGCCAGACGTGGTGGATGACTTCCGCCTGGCCAACTCAGACTGTAAAGGCTATGAGGCCATCTTCTACTCCTTCTACGTGTTCTTCACCAAGTTCGCTGCTGGGATCTCTCTCGGAGTGTCCACCCTCTGCCTCGAGTGAGTCAGACAGACAGACAACATAAACACTAACACAAGAGTATTAAAGACATTCATGACTGAAAATGGGATTTCCTTGGGAGTATTCATGCCTTACCTCGAGTGAGTCAAACACAAACAAACACTGATCCACATCAGGAGAAACATAAACAAGTTAACAAGACTTGAGTCAGACGCCACAAACATCAAGTAAATAACACAGGAGTGAGATGTATAGAGAGAAACACATAAACACAAGCCTGATGTATGCATTAATAGGCCATTGTAGTCTATTGTATTTATGAAACTGGTGAGTGTGTAACTGTCGGTATGATACAGGTGTGCATCTCTACAGGTTTGCAGGTTAAGACACTGTATGTATCCCTACAGGTTTGCTGTGTATAATACGTGTGTGTACTGGTATCTTCAGGTTTGCTGTGTATAATACGTGTGTGTACTGGTATCTTCAGGTTTGCTGTGTATAATACGTGTGTGTGTACTGGTATCTTCAGGTTTGCGGGTTATGACACAGGGGCATGCAGGCAGCCTGCTCAAGTAGCCTACACTCTGAAACTGCTCATAGGCGCTGCCCCGGTGGCCTTCATCGTAACAGGCCTGTTGATACTGCTGCTCTACCCCATCAGTGAGGACGTCCGGCTCAGGAACAAACTCTGCCTGGAGGAGCTACGGTGAGGGACTCACACGTCTCTGTTGTCAGAAGTTGCTAGAACGTCACAGTGCTCTTGTAAAGTAGTGTATATGACAATAAGGCGATACATGCTTATGACATGTCTGACAATGCATTATAAGCTATCATAATGCTTTATTATATGCATGCTTAAGTGAAGTGTTACCAAACTGAGTACTTGGATCACAAAGATTGAGTGCAATAAGTGTACAGTACACCACCATCTCTCACCACTGTCATTCCTTTAGGTTGAGTAAAATTACAGTGGCCTGAAATGGCTCAAATACCAACATATAGTACCTTCAATCTAAAAGTGAATATTGTCTTTCTTCTACAGGAAACAAAGCAGAATCAGCTCCAGAACGCTGGAGGATCTGAGCAATCCATGACCTGGGATGGAATGGACAGGAGAGGTATCACATGCGGCGGATTCCAGTTCCCCAACTGGAATATGACTTCTAATGGTGTATATTACACTGAGAAATAATCAAATGATAGTTATGTTTTCATGTAAACATTTTAAATTTGTTTCTGTATTTTCACATGAACCTGTAAAGTATGCCATCTTGAATATACCCACAAGATAACCTTATTTATATAAATGAATGTATATCACTATTTGCTGTGTTTAGCGGACATTGCTGGTATTTATGAATGGTATCTGAGTATTATAATGGTTTGGGCTTAATAAATACTGTTGACTTTGGTTATTAGATGGACTGAACCATGACTTCATAACTTCAAATATAGTAGAGGAAGGTTCAAGTGGTGCAGCGGTCTAAGGCACTGCATCTCAGTGCTAGAGGTGTCACTACAGACACCCTGGTTCGAATCCAGGCTGCATCACAACCGGCCGTGATTGGTCCCAGCATCGTCTGGGTTTTGCCAGTGTAGGCCGTCATTGTAAATAATAATTTGTTCTTAACTGACTTGCCTAGTTAAATAAAGGTTCCATTAAAAAAAATGAAGTGATGTGGGGTTTTGGGGGTTAGATATTGAACAGGAACGGCTCAGTTGATTCTCCAACCAATGCTGTTCACATTGAAAGGTATATTTGTTTGTCTGCCTACTGCTTCTCCCTGGTGGTATTATAATGACACATATGTTATGTATTTAGATGGAAGACTGGATAAACCATGACCAGAACCAGAACAAATTCAATCATAATAAGTTGAGTGATGAAACTATCCATTCTAAACATTTGAAGGTTTTAATAATATACAATCGTTTAACACACAAACAAGATGCATCTCTTCGGGATGTGGTGGCAGCTACACTGAACTCTGCCAGCCAAAACACTACACTATCTTACCTCAGTGCTCTGATTAAAAAAAACAGAACTTAATCTTGAACCAGATGGGCACATAATACAAAGCCCCAAAAAGTCTAATAGAATCTCCCAAAGTCACTAAATGTAAACATTCTGTTTGAAAGGTGCTTCTTTCAGAAGTGTGTTGAATAATCCCCCAACTGAAAAAGGAACATTTGCCACCCAGTACTGCTTGTTCATAAAAAGCTGCCGAGGGGTTGAGTTTTTGCGTGTGCAGTTTTTAGACCTGCATGCATAAAGCATTGACATCTCATATGTGTTATGCCAGGCGGTAGTCCCATGCTTTGTGCTCTCCCCCACTATGCTGAAGTCTGTTTTGAGATTTATGCTGTGTTCAAGTCTCTGTGTTGGGGTAAGATTTGACTGGGCTGGAGGGAGATTTGACGGGGCTGGAGGGGTAGGAGTCTGGGCTGCCAGGGGTTCTGATGGGAGATTTCCGCTTTCCGTTCCTCACCGTCAACTCCTCTTTGGGTTTAAAAGTCAGGGGCACAAAGCCCTCTGCATCCGCTACCAGGACTATCCACAACGGACCTGGAACACACATGAGACAGGAGTTTCAAGTTTAAGGAAGTTTTTATTTAATTCATATTTTATTTATCCCCATGCTTTATAAGACTGTTTAACTTATATAAAACCAGGAGAGTCCTTGACTACATCCATTTAACCCTTCAAATAGATAGTACTAAGCTTTTCAACCAGCAAGTGTCTACTAATCATTTATAGAGCGGTTTTAGTACAGTAACCACAACATACGGCTCTCTCAGATTGCTGCAAAAACCCCAACAGTGAAACTCCTGAATGGAGTGGTGTCATAAATACTCTATAAATAGTCTTGGAGTTGGCGGAGGCGTGCTGAGTGTGTATATTAGCAGAACGAACACAGGGAGGGCGTGGTGGGGCTGTAAGCTGCTTCTGTTTTAAACCTTTTAATCCACAGTAACCCTATAATCACTCCCATATTCAGCCTCTCCACCCATTAACTGAAGCACTCCATTTACCACTAAATACTGTTGTTTACAGATTCCTGGAAACCTGAGGGAAAAGTTTTTTTTCAGTCCCCGTCCAAACGCACACACACACACACTACTGAGAAGACTACCCAATTTCCTCTTGAGGCATGCCTACATTGGGAAGAGCCAATAATGTCAGTCTGCAGATTTGAATTGTGTGGATTTCTGTAAGCAGGAAATCACCCCGCTTTGTTTGATGATGTCATATCGCTGAGTCTACCTTTAATCTCAAATAACTGGCAGAATTAAGCCTGGGGTATACATAGTGAAAACAAAGAATCATCTCAAGCCTTAAGACTACAACCATGTGTTATTATTGGTATGGGGGAAGCCCATGGGCCAGATACATACCATACACCATCTCTACTACAGTGACGTTGAAGAGCTCCTGAAGAACCTTCAGACACAGCTTCCCCTCACACAACAACACTGGCCATCTCTCATCTATAAACACATTCTCAGACAGCTGCTTCTGCATGGAGGAGAGGGAAGAGAGAGAGAGAGATAGATAGATAGATAGGAGAGAGAGTGGAGGGGGGTTAGTACAATTCTGATCTCAAGAACACAGACAGTTATTGATGGATGCAACAGCAAGGCATCATTTCACAAATTGTGCTTTTAATCGCTCTTTTAGGAACACCATAATAGCACACATTGTGCAGTCAGCATGCTGTCTATTATTAGCCAATGGTGGATTGCAAACTCTAGCCTGGAGAGTACATTAAAGTATGTCTCTACTGTATCTTCACCTTCAGACAAGTCCCACCAAGTTCAACATTAGCCCTTTATGCTGAATCTGGGTGCTTTATATTCATACAGTTCGTTCCTTTGTGTGTCTAATAGTGATGGGGGAGAAATGATATATAGTTACATATCACAATATTATTTTTGGACTCCAATATCGATTTGTAAAAACATTTTTGCTACTTTAGGTAGAGCTGGTCGACTGTACCTGCGCCAAAACTCTGTTATTTTTCATCCTATAGCTTGTTCTCCATCTTCTTTTTAAATAGGGAGCCAACACATTTTCAGCACTTTTATTTCCCTTACTGATCAAAACTAATTTTCTCATGCTCTCGCGTTTCTCTCCAGCAGACATGAACAATATGTTTGGAACATCAAATCGCAATAAAAATCACAGTATTGAATCGCAATACATACTGTTGAAGTCGGAAGTTTACATACACCTTAGCCAAATACATTTAAACTCAGTTTTTCACAATTCCTGACATTTAATCCTAGTAAAAATTCCCTGTCTTAGGTCAGTTAGAATCCCCACTTTATTTTAAGAATGTGAAATGTCCGAATAATAGTAGAGAGAATGATTTATTTCAGCTTTTATTTCTTTCATCACATTCCCAGTCGGTCAGAAGTTTACATACACTCAATTAGTATTTTGTAGCATTGCCTTTAAATTGTTTAACTTTTCGGGTAGCCTTCCACAAGATTCCCACATTAAGTTGGGTGAATTTTGGCCCATTCCTCCTGACAGAGTTGGTGTAACTGAGTCAAGTTTGTAGGCCTCCTTGCTCACACATGCTTTTTCAGTTCTGCCCACAAATTTTATATGGGATTGAGGTCAGGGCTTTGTGATGGCCACTCCAATACCTTGACTTTGTTGTCCTTAAGCCATTTTGCCACAACTTTGGAAGTATGCTTGGGGTCATTGTGCATTTGGAAGACCCATTTGCGACCAAATTTTAACTTCCTGACTGATGTCTTGAGATGTTGCTTCAATATATCCACATAATTATTCTGCCTCATGATGCCATCTATTTTGTGAAGTGCACAAGTCTCTCCTGCAGCAAAGCACCTCCACAACATGATGCTGCCACCCCCGTGCTTCACGGTTGGGATGGTGTTCTTCGGCTTGCAAGCCTCCCCCTTTTTCCTCCAAACATAACGATGGTCATTATGGCCAAATAGTTCTATTTTTGTTTCATCAGACCAGAGGACATTTCTCCAAAAAGTTCGATCTTTGTCCCCATATACAGTTGCAAACCGTAGTCTGGCTTTTTTATGGTGGTTTTGGAGCAGTGGCTTGCTGAGCGGCCTTTCAGGTTATGTCGATATAGGACTCGTTTACTGTGGATATAGAAACTTTTGTACCCGTTTCCTCCAGCATCTTCACAAGGTCCTTTGCTGTTGTTCTTGGATTGATTTGCACTTTTCGCACCAAGGTACGTTCATCTCTAGGAGACAGAACGCATCTCCTTTCTGAGCAGTATGACGGCTGTGTGGTCCCATGGTGTTTATACTTGCGTACTATTGCTTGTACAGATGAACGTGGTACCTTCAGGCGTTTGGAAATTGCTTGGCTGATTTCTTTTGATTTTCCCATGATGTCAAGCAAAGAGGCACATCCACAGATACACCTCCAATTGACTCAAATTATGTCAATTAGCCTATCAGAAGCTTCTAAAGCCATGGCATCATCTTCTGGAATTTTCCAAGCTGTTTAAAGGCACAGTCAACTTAGTGAATGTACATTTCTGACCCACTGGAATTGTGATACAGTGAATTATAAGTGAAATAATCTGTCTGTTGGAAAAATTACTTGTGTCATGCACAAAGTTAATGTCCTAACCGACTTGCCAAACCCATTGTTTGTTAACAAGACATTTGTGGAGTGGTTGAAAAACGAGTTTTAATGACTCCAACCTAAGTGTAAGTAAACTTCCGACTTCAACTGTATATAATCGTATCGGCACCTAAGTATCGTGATAATATTGTATCGTGAGGTCCCTGGCAATTCCCAGCCCTAGCGTCTAACGTAACTTTATTATACAAAGGTGGGGCCTATAATTTCAATAAGTAAGGTCTTTCAACAAACATGCATTATCTTTAAAATATTGCTCTGAAAATCTACAGCTTTTGCAGACATAGAAATGAAATTTCCCAAATTAAGTAATATATTGTAAGATGTAACCCCTACCTGACATGTGATGTTAACGTATGGAGGTTCACAGGCATTGGGGTAACTAGCCCCCAGACCCTTTTTGCCATTCCGGGTGAAGTCCCTGATCTCTGTCAGACACTGTTGCACCTCAGAAAAACTAGAGAAAATCCTCTCCATGTTCTGAGACAGCTGCTCCAGGTTCCTCTCCCTCTCCCTGGGGGCCAAGGGGGTGGTTTTGGGCAGGGTGGGGAGCTCTGTGTGGGGCTTATCCCTAGGGTTGTAGTATGGGGAGCAGGTTTGACTTGACTCTCTGCTAGCCTGTCCTGCCATGGAGAGCATCGTCATTCGGTTGACGGGTTCCATGTCCAAGTTTTCGACCGTAATAGAGGAAGCGTTATAGTGAGGTTGGTCAGAGGGGTGACAGAGGTCAGAGTAGGAGAAGTCGACTGAGCTGGTGACTGAGCTGGGCTCCGGGCTCCTCACCTCCTCCACCAGCCTCCTCCTGCTGCTCCCTGGAGAATGGGACTGGATTACACCTCCTCCCGGCAGCACCAGCTCCTTAATCTCGACAAGCTCCTGCTGCTCGTCTTTAGCGAAGACATGCTTCGAGTGGCGTCTAACGGGGGATTCTCGATTCGGGGAGGGAGACGCCGGGGTTCCTCCGTTGTAGACAATCTCCTTGGAGGCGAGGCGCAGGATGTATTTGTCCGTATTGGAGGAGGGGAGGAAGGCAGGGTCGTTGGACTTCTGTCTGCCAATCATGAGAAGCAACATCTTGTCACTAAGAAAGCAGATGCCTTTGGGCCTCTCGTTTTTCTGTAAGGAGATCTGCTGGACGTTGGGCATGGTGGACGGTGTGATGCAGTAGACCAGCACCATGCTACACGTGTTGGAGGCCACTGCCACTGTGGAACCTCTGGAGTCAAAGGCCACGATGTCTGGCACCAGGATCCCAGGGATGCTGACCTTACTGGTGCTGGTGACTTTCCGTTCGTTAGGTGACCAGGATAAGGTGGGACGAATCCTGTCCGGAGCCGGTCAGGTGGTCCCTGCGGCGCAGGTGTAAGAGTGGACTAGGGTCTGAACGCCGGTGCTTGGCCAGGAGGTGGGTGAGGTCCATAGGGCCGCCGGAGGCAGAGCAGGAGAGGTAGGACCTCTCAGAGTCAAAGGACCTCCTGCGGGGGGTCTATACAGCCATCCTCGTCCAACATCACCATAGGAGAAGAATGTCCAGGTAGGGAGGACTCTGAATCTGAGGACACGTCGAATGCTATGCCAGCGTTCAGCCCGCAGATCCTATCCAGAGGCAGCTCTGTAGCTACTGCCACCTGGGCCTCGCCTGTTGACTCGATGGCACAGATGTACCCGCCCACGTCAAAGATGGGGCAGAAGGAGCAGGCTAAAAGACTCTTCTGAACATCGTTATAGATGTAGGAGTGAAGGGCACTTCCTATAGCCAAAACCAGCCGGGTGCCATCTTTGGTCCAGCAGGCACAGTGGATGAGTCCACTGCCTTTAATATCAGCCTTGACCCTTCGGTTGTCCACGCGGACGCAGAAAAGCACAGAGGCATCTTTCTTAGTGAGGACAGAAAGGATGTCCATTTTGGGATGCCAGACACATCCCTCAGACAGAAGGGGGAACGGTTCGCTCATCTCACAGGTCTGAGTGCAGAGCAGCTTGTTCTGTTCCAGAGCGCTGAGCTGCAGCTGCCACACTGTGACATGTTTCTTGTGTTGGACGGCCAACAGGGCAGGAGTGCCGGAACAGCACAGAGGGCCCCAGGAGAGGCCGAAGACATGCTCAAATTGACCGATGACGTTGGTGTCGCCGAATTTGACTTCGCAGTTGGCATAGTAGAGGGAGGTGAGGCAGACCTGCTTCCCGTCAGTCCAGGCTATCCCGTGGACGGGGTGGATGGTTTGGTGTAGCGTGTTCAGACCTGACCTCAGCAACTTGGCTTTGCCCAGTTCCATACTGACAGCCAAGCAAGTACAGACTAATCCAAACGGAGAGAGAAACAATGATCATTAACATTGATTAAAGAAGAAACAATCGCTCATTCAATAGCATTGATGAGAGCAGAGGATATCGGTCATGAGGATGTTGCCGTGCAGAAGACCAGTTCCAGCTATCTTGACTGTCATCCCACACTAAGAATAGGACAAGCCTCTCTTGTCCTGTGCCTCTGGCATCCCTAATCCCCTCTGCCTGAGGGTTACACCCCAGGGCCAGGACAGATCTGAGCTGATTAGTCCAAATGACCTTAGCCACGCAGATCAGGTAGGATATATTACACTCCAGTTGTCAAGGCTTTACAGAGGAACCAGTGTTGTAAAGTACTTAAGTAAAAATACTTAAGTTGTTTTTGGGGGTATCTGTACTTTACTATTTATATTTTTGACAACTTTTACTTTACTACATTCCTATAGAAAATATAGTACTTTTTACTCCACACATTTTCCCTGACAACCAAAATTACTCGTTACATTTTGAATGCTTAGCATGACAGGAAGATTGTTAAATTCACGCACTTATCAAGAGAACACGTAGTCACTAAACACAAATGCATATTTTGTAAATAATGTCTGAGTGTTGGAGTGTGCCCCTGGCAATCATACATTTTAAACAAGAAAATGGTGCCTTCTGCTTTGCTTAATATAAGGAATTTGAAATGATTCATGACTTTTGATAATTAACTATATTTTAGCAATTACATTTACTTTTGATACTTTAGTATATTTAAAACTCAAGTAGTATTTTACTGGCTGACTTTGACTTATACTTGAGTAACTTTCTATTAAGGTATCTATACTTTTACTCAAGTATGACAATTGGGTACTTTTTCCACCACTGAGAGGAACCGGTATCTGTGTTTTTCTTGTGACTGTATTTCAAACTGTATTATTAGCTGGCTAGCTAACTAAGCTAGAAGTAGAGCTAATCGCTTTTGGCAGGCACGTTTGACCTTAGTCTGGGTTTGGGTACAAGGCAATCCTTGTTAACATTAGGTCTTCAGGTAGCCCAATATTGGACAAAAGGAGCCTAACGTTACTCCTTAGTCTATAGACCTTACACCTTCTGTTTAAAGGGCGAATTGACTCTGAAAGCCAAAACAGCCAAATACTCCATCTAAACGTGAATCGATTCTCAATTGCGGTGCGGTTCCAGACACATATATCCCTCTACTTTCATATCATATCAAAACAATTTCACAAACGCAAAATACACACTTACAGTACATCACAGAGGGCTGCTGAGGGGAGAACGGCTCATAATAATGTCCGGAACGGAGCAATGGAATGGCATCAAACATCTGGGAACTATGTGTTTGATGTATTAGTTACCATTCCACTAATTTCGCTGGAGTCATTAGCACTTGCCCGTTCTCCCAAATGAAGGTGCCACCAAACCCCTGTGGTGTACACTGTTTTAACGGTGTTCGGAGACGCAGAAAGCTAATTGGCCACGTTGGGAACCCTAACCCTATAATGGTGCATATCAATTTAACCTTTTGTTTTTTGAAAATGATTTCTCCCGATATGAAAGATAAGGTCCTTATGCACCCAAAACCGTAACACAAGCGAAGCGTGTGACCGAGCATCTTGACAAAACTCCCCGTTTACAAGACGCCTTTCGTCCAATGACTTATGTGTAATGTATTGGAACGGAGTCATGATCAAGGGCCAGGTCTTCAGGTAGGTTATTCATTTGTGCTAGCTAGAATTAGTGTCATATTCCCATCAAATGCAATTAAACCTAGAAGTTAAAGTCAAAAGCTATTACGGCAAAGATCTGCTATTATCAACTGCAATTTAGGTTATAAAGCTAGCTACTCAACAATATCAGAAAATTATTTACCTGACAGTTACTGGATAGCTACCTACAGTAGCTGTCATTTTGGGGTGCTGGCCAGCTTCTAACACATTTAGCTAACATTAGCTAGCTATCTAAATCCATCAGGAACAAGCCAACTAGTGAGGTAGCTTTATGGCGAATACGCTCTTTAGTCACGAAATTATATGCACAAACGTGTCATTACATGCCCCGGTTGTCTTGTCAAACCATAAACCTTGATCACATTTCCCAAGTTTATTTCACTTTTTCAGGGGTGAAAGTTGCTTTCATGAACTGGAATTGAAAGACGAGGCAATAGAAAAGCATTATGGGTCTTGAAGTTTATGGGATGTCTGGTGTATTTCATGTGTTGACCACTTGGGGGCCTTCTTGTCCACGGTCAGTGCCAGGTCAGAGCCGTCACAAGGTTTTTTCACATTCTTGTAGTAAAGGGCTTGTTCGACATTGCAGCCGACAGTGCAGGCGACTTTCGACTGACTGATCTACAAATCACCTTGCATCATAAATAACTACTCATTATTATTTGTAGAGCAGTCAGTCAGTCACAATTTACCCGCGATACATAACGGTTGATCCTCTCGAACACGGCCATAATCCTGCATTTCTCAGACTTGATAGAGTACTCGATCAGTGGTGGGCATTGCTGGAGCTTGCATGCATCTTTTAGCCACCGAAATAGACTAGACACCAACCCTGCTTTATTTTATGCTTTAGCAACCACCATCGCTTTTTATTATAATGGGTGTGGAAATCGAAACAATATCCCCAGGAGATGGTAAGTTATTTTGATACATTTGATTTTGGATCGTTATCTGCTGCGTTTGTTTATTTATTTAGCTAGCTAGCCATTACGAAATTGTGGGAGATGATGTGTTATTATTATCATGATGCCGTGGGAACGTTTAACGGATTTACAGCCAGTGCAAATTATTTAGCTGCATGTTTATTACATACTCCACAACGTGGGCTACATTTATTTTTCAAGCCCCATACATGTTCCCCGGTCTCACACGTGATCCAGCTTTTGTCAAAGTAACGTCAGATTTGACTTTTCGTAGCAGGTTAGGAGAATTTACGCAACGGGTTAGGATAATTAACGTAGCCGGTTAGGAGAAGTAGGCTAAGATAAGAAAAAGAGTTAAGGTTAATTTGAAAAAGGCTGGATCCATGACCCTCTCATATATCGTTCTAGAACTCTCGGCATTAATGCCAGCCTTCTTCTTTGGCCAGCTCCTTCTATTGGGATTGCTGCTTTTATCTGTATTAACACTGACTTTAAATATTATTTTGATATTACGCAGTGTGTATGTTGATAGTAAAAGGAATACAATATTGTTTCTTCCAATTATTTGTTTTGATGTAACAACATTTCATAGAGAGTGCATGTCAGTCATGATAAGAACACATCCTATTATTACAGTGTATGCCACACACACACACACACACACACACACAATACATTATACTGAATATTGTTTGTTTTCTTTTCAACAGCAAGGACTTTCCCAAAGAAGGGCCAGACGTGTGTTGTTCATTACACAGGTAAAGAGTGTGTGACAAAAGAGCATCTGGTTGAGAAATTATTGTTTTGTTTTTCGCTAGGTGTTTCATTCTCTGCCTAGGGGTCGTCTCTCAGACATCCAGGACAGACAGACAGGAAAGAGGAAGTAAATGTGAACATTCCGTCTTGGTGATTACACGTTTATTACATGTTTATCATGTGTATATGGCGTGTAGGGCTGACCACATTTAGTCGACTGGTCGATTGTTTGGTTGTTAGGCTGTTGGTCGATCAAGATTTTTTTACTCGAGCAGTAGCAAAATTAATAATAATCATGGTGTACAAGACACCTGTCCTATTCGCGCCTGTCTGAGTGGACTAATCCATTCTGGTGGTTGTGGGGATGGCACAGTCCATCAGTCTGAAGCATGTGCTACTGAAGTTGTATATGGTTAAGGACAATGGTGCAACACTAATCAAAATGATATTATTTTATAACAAATGAGCTTTCTCCCACGTTTGATAGTGGTCGCTGTCCGCGGTTCTGAAACATCAGTGCGCTGTTGAATTGGTGCTTTTTCTTAGACCATGTTGCTATGTGCATAATAGCAAAGTTTGCCTCCCGAGTGGTGCTGTGGTCTAAGGCAGGTCTTTAATCTTTGCTATGATGTAATATAAGCTTTACTTTATTTTTTTTTCTCTGGTATTATAATTTATTTTATGTTGTTTGCACTGTTCCAAATTGTCAGCAAAATAATATTTGTAATAATAACCCTCCGTTTTCATGATCTCCTTCTTCTTATTATGATCATAATTTTAATAATAAGTAACGTCATTAACATTAGTAGGCTTAGTAGCCTATAGCAGCCTTGTATAAATACCATTGAGCTGTATGCCTAAAAGTGCATCCTGTTTAGTCTTAATACCGTAACTTAATACCGTAATAGGCCTATATTTCAATACTTATATAGGCTACTGTATCAATCAATCATTCATTCGTTCATGTGATCACACAGCATATGAGTCATTCATGATTTGAAATGCAATGAAGCATTTTAGTTTTAAAATAAAATAACAAAATGACCCTCGAATAATTAGCATGAACAATAAATAAACCCTTCCATTTTGTCAGTTTCATTCACAAATGCATGCAACTGTTTTTGGTCTTTGCTGTAATAAAGGCTTTACAATTTATTTTAACATTACAACAGACTCTCTGGTATTCTTCGAATGTATTAAGTGTTGTTTACATTGTTCCAAACGGTCAGCAAATTGATATTGGAATCTAACAGTACCTGTTTGGAAACATAACCTGCACGCAGCGCACGCTCCTCACCTTTTTTCCCTTGATCTCTGTTAGGCTATTTTCCACACATCTGACTTCCCCTTTACCTCCTGAGCAACCAGTGAACATTCTCCCGCTTCGAGTTTATTTGTCACATCCTCTGCATCCATTTTGCTGTCACATGTGTTACGGTGTTCGGAGTTTATTATAACCAATTTATGGTTATGAAATGCCATAGGTCCTATTGGTCACGTGCATGAGGGAATAGGGAAAGTTTTTGCCTTAACAAATTAGGGATTTTGGTAACAAAACCTTTATCAGAAATGGCTGTAATTATGTTGCAGCTTCAGCAACACGGACAGCGCGATAAATACTGTTGATGTTCTGTGGTGGTCGCTGCAGCAGGGATGAGAGAGAGACAACGGGTGCTAGTCACACAGTCACTCGCTGTCATTTTTGTTTTTACATAGCGCAGCAAGTCTGAGCCTGGCCCGGCACAATCAAATCCATTGCGGTCGGACTCCCTCTAGTAATTTGTGTGTCTTAATGAGTTCATCAAACAGAGCGCTTAAAGCACCAGACAAGCTCAGTGCAAATTGTTGATTTGATTAAAACACATAGGATGTGTCTATATGGAAAAACACACGTTTTAACATTTCGACCATTCGATTGCTTGAAAGAACTGATGACTGTCGGGCGACTAAGATTATTATTTTCGTCGGGGACAGCCCTAATGGCGTAAGTGTTGCGGTAACCAGACGTCCCCAATTTCTGGGGACAGTCTCCAAATTTGGTGACCTGTCCCTGGCTAGAGTTGTCCCCAGAAATGTCCCTAATTAACCCGCAGAAAAAAAGCAACTCTGAAGTTAAATTGAGGCTGATATTTCAATGATTAAAACACTGTGTCCAGTCAGATTTGTCTATCCCTGTACCCAACTCGTTTATTGCCGCATATGTTTTATGAGAACGTTTGAACAGTGATACATTGTAAACACTGCATGAACAACCATTCCGATGGCCAGAAAGTCCATCCAACAGCATAGGCTACCAAAACTCAGTGATTCAAAAATGACTTGATAGGCTAAGATTAAAAAACTGTGAAGTCGTAATCCATTTCTGGTCACCTTAGTGTGTAGGTGTGCCAGTTTATGTCTTCTTTGAAGACATGGATGGAACTCTACTACAAGTGAAGTTTAATACACCTTTAATGTTCGGTGGTGATCAATGTTCTCTCAAAACATTTTCGGCACTGAGCAAATGTCAAGTCTGCTGAGCGCAAACTTGAATTGTGATAATTCTGTATTTACTGTGAACACCGAGGCTGTACCCGCTTTAAGTTACAGTTATAACAGTGGCCAAGTAGTCAACTGTGGCTATTTGATCATAATGTAGGCCTACCAGAGTGGCCTACCATCAAAACAATGGAGAAAATGCATCCTATAACATTTTAACAGGGAAATAGCTGTTCTATCATTCAACCTACAGTAGCAGCCAATGTGTGGTGTTCAATGTAGGCCTACATTTCGTGAGACTTGTGGATAAAATATGCAGGGCTTGGCATTAACCTATTCAGACAAGGAGGTGACTTAAAATGTGTTGTTTGATGCAATAAACCGCTTATAAAGTTAGCTTAGCTTATTCAAGTCTGTCTCAAAATACAACACTGCCACTTTAAGACAGACAAAATGCTCTTTATCTGACTTGCTTTTCAAAGATGGCTAGAAATGCACACGTTTTGTGCTCTTGTACTAGCAAAGAATATGAACACGTGCTTAGGTGGCTACATGCAGCTCTCACTTTGATCTCAAAACAGTTAGTTCGTTTTGCACACTAATAAGTCTTGCATAGTTAGTTTTGTTTTCGGTATGTTGCTTCGAAAGTGGCTAACAGTGGCAATTCCCACAGTAAAGGGAAACTTTGATAGTGTTAACTAAAGGGGAAAACAAGGCAGTTGAGTGAAGTTCAATTTCGTGCTTCTCTACGCAGGCTGCTATTTCTTCTGCACGGCAGTCCCGGGAACATTGGTGGTGATACATTTAAAGCTCAACACTTTGTCTTTATGTCGAGTGATTGATTGCTGTTTGGTATATTGTAGCCCAGAAGGCGAGAGTGGTAGGCTACTGGTAGTAATAAACACATAGGTTACTGGCCCTGTTCCTTCTCTGAGTTGAGTTTTTTGCCGATCAGTGAGAGGGAGATAGACAGACCGAGAGGGAGAAAGAGATATAGATATGGCTGTGCTCCGGCCTAGTCTCCTGCAGTACTCTATATTAAGGCCTGCGGTGCTGCTGTGATGATGTGTGTAGGGAAGTTGACCCTATTACTGGAACACGAATGCTAAATCTGCATTCTTTCTGACCCCCCCCCTCTCTTTTCAGTTCAGCTGTTAATGCCAACCATGTTGAAGAATGAATCTTTTGTGTCAAACCCACTCTGGAAGGAGATTAGTTAACATGTGCTTCGTTAGACCAAAGAGATAAATTCATAAAATGCATTATTGATTTGAGCTGAGTATACTAAAATCCATCACATGCCACACTGCAAAGTGAAGTTCCATCTCACAGAATTTGATGTCTGGCCCAAAGGTGATCACGTCACGTCACGTCACATGTAAATGGTTTTGGTAATTGAAATCCTGATGCTATTCATGCTGTGTCTGTTTACTGTCGTTGTTGTATTTTGTCAACCATAACAACAGCCGTAAAGAAATAAAACACAACACAAACAATAACAACAAATGGACTCTCATTCCCAATAACTTCAGACAACAGATACAAAGGAACAGAACACAAACAAAGACAAATAAACACAAACAGTGGATTCTCATGATCAATATCTTCACATCTACTGGTATACTAACACAACCTTAACTTCCATGCACACTGTACCGTGTCTCCCAGTCCCAGCAGTAACCTCACTTTCACCACTTCCTTATGCTACACACACACAGGCACGTGGTGACCTCTCGGAGCAATGGGTTCTGCTTAAGATAGTATTGTATCCTGAATTAGCCTAGATGTCACTATTGGGGCAGTGTCAGACCTCTCCCTGATGCCCATCTCTGACTCACTCTTTCCTCTCTTACATGCAATCTCTTGCCTATGGGTCCTCTCCACTCTCCTCTGATGGCGTTTGACCATATAGGTTCTGAGAATGACTACAGAGAGAATTGTGGGTGTCACTCTCTTTCTCTGGTGACAGAGTTACGAGCAGCGTAAGCACCAGGGTTCCGTGGGTTCCACAGGCGTGATGTCACCTCTATATGGGGCTGTTCCGGTTGTCTTAGACCTCCTCTCCAGTGAAACGTGATGATGTAGGCACTTGGATGGTCAATCCCCAAAGAGCAGTTATTTGAAAGATTTGAAACTCTCAGCTTAAAGTTTTTCCTAGCCATGCAGTAAGCCAACACTTAGATAAAAACGGTGCTATCCAGAACCTAGAAGGGTTCTTCAGCTGTCCCCATAGGAAAACCTTTTGAAGAACCTTTTTATGTTCCAGGTTGAATTCTTTGGGTTCTATGTAGAACAATGTCCACAGAGGGTTCTACATGGAACCAAAAAGGGTTCTCCTATGGGGACAGCCGAAGAACCGTACTGCTGTGGACGTGTGTGGTAGTAGGACCAGGCAGCGTGACAGGGCTGGCAGGCAGGCAGTATTGGAGTAGTGGGCAGCAGGCCATGTTACAGTATATCCATCAGGAGCCACATTGATTCTTTTATTTCAATTTGAAGCAACCCTCACACACACACACACACACACACACGCACACACGCCTCTGGCCTTAAGGAAAGATGGAAAGATGAAGGGGAGTAGTCTCTAGTCTGGTCCCCTCTATCAGATAGCCTAGCAGGAGTTGGGATTGTGTTCCAGACTGGGAGATGGAACAGCATAGTGATTAGTGTGGGAACCATAGTGCATGCAGTATGGTTAAATATAGCTCACAGATAGCAGCCTTCCTCTCAACACCTTCACTTATTCCTCACACTTTTTAAAAGTTGTGTGTATAATTATTTTCATTACTATACGGATCTCTCATGGCCAGACTACGTAATCTCTTATGGCCAGACTACGTAATCTCTTATGGCCAGACTACGTAATCTCACATGGCCAGACTACGTAATCTCACATGGCCAGACTACTTCATCTCTCATGGCCAGACTACGTAATCTCTCATGGCCAGACTGCGTAATCTCTCATGGCCAGACTACGTAATCTCTCATGGCCAGACTGCGTAATCTCTTATGGTCAGACTACGTAACATTTTATGGCCAGACTACGTAAACAATCATGGCCAGTCTACGTAATCTCCTATGGACAGACTACGTAAACAATCATCTGACCAGATAACGTTCTGTTTAGGTTCTACTAAACCCCCTACAGTACTGTAGTGTAGCTAACTTAAACAAAGTAGCTAAAACCACTTACTAAGAGCAACTGCATAGATTAGGCCTATTGAGACCAAGGTGCTATGGAGTAGGATAAGAGCAGCAGTGATTGCGCTTATTACAGATGTATGATCTTAATTTGAGCCAGTTTGCTACAGCAGGAAAATAATCCTGCAGCAACAGGAAATGTGAATTATCATGTGGATTATAATTAATGGACATTTTAGTAAGGGTTGATACAAACCTCAAATACACTACATGTTTTACATTTCCTGCACTGTAGGAAAATTGTCCGGCAACAGGATGATCAAATTAAGATCCTACATCTGTAGCACTACAGTATAGCAGCAGGACTGAAACATGTTGCTTACACCACAACATTAAAGATGCAGGGCTACATCTGAGCTGTCTCATTAGGTGAAACACCAATTACAGTGCCAAAGATCCTACTGATATATGAACGACGAAGCAAGAACAGATATCTTTCGTTGACACGTGCTCACAGTCCCCTGATGTGTCAACATGTCTATAAGAGCGTGCTGCGTGATATCTCCTTACATTTCTGGGCCCTGGTGGATGAGGGGCCGGTGTGTGTGTGTGTGCTGGCGTATGTGTGTGAGTCACACAGATACAGTAAACGGAGTATAAATAGCCTAGCTGGCCTGGACAGCCTGTCCAGAAAGACATCTCATACTACTCAGGAGGGTCTGGGGGAAAAATCTGAAATGGCACCCTAAACTCTATATATAGTGCACTACATTTAGCCAGAGCCCTAAAGGCCGAAAGTATAGTGCACTATATGGGCATATAGGGTGCTATTTTGGACACACATGGGTCTTCCCTTGGTATTTTCACACCCAACCCAAGCAGAGAACTCGGGATTAATGGCCGGCCAGTTTGTCATGCTTTCTACACTGTCTATTTACCCATTGCCTGCCTGATATCTAAGAGGGTCTGGGACTGTGCTGCAGGAACAGGAAAGGAAGGATCCTGTTTAATTTTCATTCAACCCCACCCTGACTCAACCAAGATAGGGTGGCCTCACTGCATTTTGTATTCAGTTACTCATAGACCGATACAGTAGTTAAGGGTCTGGGTCTCTGCTGCAGGAAGAGAAATGGACCAGCTTTATTTTCTTGAAGCTAGTTTGGAATGGCCACAACTCAAACAGACTTAGAATAGCATGTAGACTTTTTCAGTTAGAATGGGCTTTCATTTTAAGGTGCTTAAATATACAGTGCATTGGGAAAGTATTCAGACCCCCTGACTGTTACCACATTTTGTTACGTTACAGCCTTATTCTAAAATGGATTCAATAAAACTAATTCCTCATCAATCTACACACAATACCCTATAATGACCACGCGAAAAAACAGGTTATTAGAAATTATTTATTTAAATGAGTATTCAGACCTTTTGCTATGAGACTCGAAATTGAGTTCAGATGCATCCTGTTTCCATTGATCATCCTTGATGTTTCTACAACTTGATTGGAGTCCACCTGTGGTAAATTCAATTGATTGAACATGATTTGGAAAGGCACATATCTATCTATGTAAGGTCCCACAGTTGACAATGCATGTCAGAGCAAAAATCAAGCCATGAGGTCGAAGGTATTGTCCGTAGAGCCCCGAGACAGCATTGTGTTGAGGCATAGATCTGGGGAAGGGTGCCAAAAAATGTCTGCAGCATTGAAGGTCCCCAAGAACACAGTGGCCTCCATCATTCTTAAATGGAAGAAGTTTGGAACCAAAACTCTCCCTAGACCTGGCCTGCCCGGCCAAACTGAGCAATCGGGGGAGAAGGGCCTTGGTCAGGGAGGTGACCAAGAACCCGATGGCCTCTCTGAGTTCCTCTGTGGAGATGAGAGAACCTTCCAGAAGGACAACCTTCTCTGCAGCACTCCACCAATCAGGCCTTTATGGTACAGTGACGGAAGCCACTCCTCAGTAAAAGGCACATGACAGCCCGCTTGGAGTTTGTCAAAAGGCACCTAGAGACTCTCAGACCATGAGAAACAAGATTCTCTGGTCTGATGAAACCAAGATTGAACTCTTTGGCCTGAATGCCAAGCTTCACGTCTGGAGGAAACCTGGCACCATCCCTACGGTGAAGCATGGTGGTAGCAGCATCATGTTGTGGGGATGTTTTTCAGCGGCAGGGACTGAGAGAATAGTCAGGATCAAGGGAAAGATAAACGGTGCAAAGTACAGAGATTCTTGTTGAAAACCTGCTCCAGAGCGCTCAGGACCTCAGACTGGGGCGAAGGTTCACCTTTCAACTGGACAATGACCCTAAACATACAGTCAAGTCAATGCAGGAGTGGCTTCGGGACAAGTCTCGGAATATCCTTGAGTGACCCAGCCAGAGCCCGGACTTGAACCTGATCGAACATCTCTGGAGACCTGAAAATAGCTGTGCAGCGACACTCCCCATCCAACCTGACAGAGCTTGAGAGGATCTGCAGAGGAGAATGGGAGAAACTCCCCAAATACAGGTGTGCCAAGCTTGTAGCATCATACCCAAGAAGACTCAAGGCTGTAATCGCTGCCAAAGGTACTGAGTAAAGGGTCTGAATACTTATGCAAATGTGAGATTTCTGGTTTTTATTTTTACTAAATTTGCAAAATTTTCTAAAAACCTGTTTTTGCTTTGTCATTATGGGGTATTGTGTGTAGATTGATGAGGGGAAAAAACTATTTAATCTGATTTAGATTAAGTCTGTAACATAATAACAAAATGTAGCAAAAAGTCAGGGGTCTGAATAGTTTCCGAATGCACTGTATTGCCTGATAGACATAGGCTAAATTGTTTTTAAACACATCCAACTGTTTACCCATTCAACAAATGGGTCTTAATCATGTCATACTGAGGATCACTTTACTGTGTAACTGGCCATATCATTCCTGCTTGGGAAAAAATATTACCCATATTGTATTCGAAATAAGCATCCTAGCTTGGTTTCACTGTGGCTTTTATTTGAAATATGGGTCATAATGTTTCTGTCTTCTGGAGCACTTTACTGTGCCTATCTCCAGTCTAGCCAGGGAGATACAGTATTAACAGATGGTAATCACCCTGTGGTCTTCGGACCCGTCGACTCCAGGCTTGGACTCCTGCCCAGTGGCCCTGCAGGCAGGCAGACTGATATCTGGGCGACAGGGATTCCTGGAAGCCTGCGGTCCTACTAAGTTTAGGGGGGAATGAAAGAGGAGAAGCAGCCAGTACTGTACAAGACTCACATCTCTCTGGGTGAACCATCCCCTGCCTGACCGGGGTTAGCATGCTAGGCTAGTTTTATTGCCAACTATTTACGTTGATGTTATGTCTGTCTACTGTGGTGGTATAAATAAATCATGGGTTATTTTAATACAACTTGGATAAATCATGGGTTATTTTAATACAACTTAGAACGATGCTTATGCACATCTTATGAGATGTGACAAGTTCCTCAGATTGAGATGCTGAACTGTCATGTTTTTGTGCAGGTGAGGGTGTTGATACTGTGGGCAGTGGTGGAAAAAGTACCCATTGCCATACTTGAGTAAAAGTAAAGATACCTTAATAGAAAATGACTGAAGTAAAAAGGAAAGTCATGCAGTAAAATATTACTTGAGTAAAAGTCAGTGTCTGGTTTTAAATATAAATATACCTAAGTATCAAAAGTAAAAGTTAATTATATAAATCCTTACAAATTCCTTTATATTAAGCAAACCAGATAGCACAATTGTCATGGTTTTTTTTTACAGATAGAGAGGGGCACACTCAAACACTCAGACATTTACAAACGAAGCATTTGTGTTTAGTGAGTCCGCCAGATCAGAGGCAGTAGGGATGACTATGTGTTATCTTGAAGTGTGTGAATTGGACAATTTTCCTGTCCTGCTAAGCATTGGAAATGTAACGAATACTTTTGGGTGACAGTGAAATTGTATGGGAGTAAAAAGTACATCTTATCTTTAGGAATGTAGTGGAGTAAAAGTAGTCAAAAATATAAATGGTAGAGTACAGGGTCTGGTTGCATAAAACATCTTAAGTGTTTCCCTTAAGGGTTTACCTTCAGGAATAATTTTCCCTTACCTAAGGCAGTTGTTTAAGCGTGTTGCATAGAGCCACTCAAGTATTTCTGTAGGTAAGGGCATACTTAAGGGGTTTTATGGTGATGTGAAGGAATTTATGGCAGAAAAAGTATCTGGTTACCAAATTTTTGAGATAGCTAAATATAACTTTGATAATCAAGACAGGATAACCAAATTGCTTCAGAAGATAATAAACCATGTTTCTTGTAGTTACTTTTTTCTCAACTTGTTTATATTACTTTCTAGTACGTCAAGCTAATTTACAGAGTAGCAATTGCTAACTAGCCAGCTAGCTTTGTAGCCATAGATTGTGCACCTTCCATTGTTTAGCTTAGTAGCTAGCTAGCTGGTTGTTGTTTCCCTTTTGTAACCAAAGCATATGAAAGCAAATTTCACCTCCACAATGCTGTTTACATTGATATCCATACTGAATGAAGCAGTTAAGGGACCTCATGGGCACTCTTAACCTTTCCACTTACTTTAAGGGGGGAATTCACCTTAAACGGTTTAGTGCAACTGACGTAAAGTTAAGGAAACTTTAAGGGAAAAGATTAGGTAAAAATGTACTCAAGGTGTTTTATGCAACTGGGGCCGAGATAGCCCCCAAAATACTTAAGTAGTATTTCAAAGTATTTTTAATTAGTTACTTTAAACCACTGACCGTGGGTTAGGTGAGGTGAGGGTGTTGGATTGGTCAACAATGGCTGTTTCTGGAACAGTCTAGTGTAGTATTCTATAGGGGTATTATAGTCCCATATGTCTTCTTCATGTTGACATCAACATTTCTTCCATTTACGCAAGGAAATAACCTATATTTATCGTTACTGTATTTGCTAATGGTCAGATTTTTGCCAGGTCAAATATATAGTACCAACCAAAAGTTTGGACACACCTATTCAAGGATTTTTCTTTATTTCTACTATTTTCTACATTGTAGAATAATAGTAAATACATCAAAACTATGAAATAACACATATGGAATCATGTAGTAACCAAAAAAGTGTTAAATAAATCAAAATATATTTTATATTTCAGATTCTTTAAAGTAGCCACCCTTTGCCTTGATGACAGCTTTGCAAACTCTTGGCATTCTCTCAACCAGCCTCATGAGGATTGCTTTTCCAACAGTCTTGAAGGAGTTCCCACATATGTTGAGCACATGTTGGTTGCGTTTCCTTCACTCTGCGGTCCAACTCATCCCAAACCATCTCAATTGGGTTGAGGTCGGGTGATTGTGGAGGCCAGGTCATCTGATGCAGCACTCCATCACTCTCCTTCTTGGTCAAATAGCCCATACACAGCCTGGAGGTGTGTTTTGGGTCATTGTCCTGTTGAAGAACAAATTGTAGTCTCACTAAGCGCAAACCAGATGGGATGGCGTATCGCTGCAGAATGCTTTGGTAGCCATGCTGGTTAAGTGTACCTTGAATTCTAAATAAATCACAGACAGTGTCACCAGCAAAGCACCCCCACACCATCACACCTACTCCGTGCTTCATGGTTGGAACCACACATGCGGAGATCATCCGCTCACCCACAGTGGGGCAAAAAAGTATTTAGTCAGCCACCAATTGTGCAAGTTCTCCAACTTAAAAAGATGAGAGAGGCCTGTAATTTTCATCATAGGTACACTTCAACTATGACAGACGAAATGAGAAAAAGAAATCCAGAAAATCACATTGTAGGATTTTTTATTTATTTATTTGCAAATTATGGTGGAAAATAAGTATTTGGTCAATAACAAAAGTTTATCTCAATACTTTGTTATATACCCTTTGTTGGCAATGACAGAGGTCAAACGTTTTCTGTAAGTCTTCACAAGGTTTTCACACACTGTTGCTGGTATTTTGGCCCATTCCTCCATGCAGATCTCCTCTAGAGCAGTGATGTTTTGGGGCTGTCGCTGGGCAACACGGACTTTCAACTCCCTCCAAAGATTTTCTATGGGGTTGAGATCTGGAGACTGGCTAGGCCACTCCAGGACCTTGAAATGCTTCTTAAGCCACTCCTTCAAGGTTGCCCGGGCGGTGTGTTTGGGATCATTGTCATGCTGAAAGACCCAGCCACGTTTCATCTTCAATGCCCTTGCTGATGGAAGGAGGTTTTCACTCAAAATCTCACGATACATGGCCCCATTCATTCTTTCCTTTACACGGATCAGTCAGTCCTGGTCCCTTTGCAGAAAAACATCCTCAAAGCATGATGTTTCCACCCCCATGCTTCACAGTAGGTATGGTGTTCTTTGGATGCAACTCAGCATTCTTTGTCCTCCAAACACGACGAGTTGAGTTTTTACCAAAAAGTTCTATTTTGGTTTCATCTGACCATATGACATTCTCCCAATCCTCATCTGGATCATCCAAATGCTCTCTAGCAAACTTCAGATGGGCCTGAACATGTACTGGCTTAAGCAGGGGGACACATCTGGCACTGCAGGATTTGAGTCCCTGGCGACGTAGTGTGTTACTGATGGTAGGCTTTGTTACTTTGGTCCCAGCTCTCTGCAGGTCATTCACTAGGTCCCCGTGTGGTTCTGGGATTTTTGCTCACCGTTCTTGTGATCATTTTGACCCCACGGGTGAGATCTTGCGTGGAGCCCCAGATCGAGGAAGATTATCAGTGGTCTTGTATGTCTTCCATTTCCTAATAATTGCTCCCACAGTTGATTTCTTCAAACCAAGCTGCTTCCCTATTGCAGATTCAGTCTTCCCAACCTGGTGCAGGTCTACAAATTTGTTTCTGGTGTCCTTTGACAGCTCTTTGGTCTTGGCCATAGTGGAGTTTGGAGTGTGACTGTTTGAGGTTGTGGACAGGTGTCTTTTATACTGATAACAAGTTCAAACAGGTGCCATTAATACAGGTAACGAGTGGAGGACAGAGGAGCCTCTTAAAGAAGAAGTTACAGGTCTGTGAGAGCCAGAAATCTTGCTTGTTTGTGTGTGACCAAATACTTATTTTCCACCATAATTTGCAAATAAATTCATTAAAAATCCTACAATGTGATTTTCTGGATTTTTTTTTTCCTCATTTTGTCTGTCATAGTTGAAGTGTACCTAGTGTACCCAGGCCTCTCTCATATTTTTAAGTGAGAGAACCTGCACAATTGGTGGCTGACTAAATACTTTTTTGCCCCACTGTACTCTGCGTCTCACAAAGACACGGCGGTTGGAACCCAAAATCTCAAATTTGTACTCATCAGACCAAAAGACAGATTTCCACCGGTCTAATGTCCGTTGCTTGTGTTTCTTGGCACACGCAAGTCTCTTATTATTATTGGTGTCCTTTAGTAGTGGTTTCTTTGCAGCAATTCGACCATGAAGACCTGATTCACACAGTCTTCTCTGAACAGTTAATGTTGAGATGTCTGTTACTTGAACTCTGTGAACCTTTTATTTGGGCTGCAATCTGTGGTGCAGTTAACTCTAATGAACTTATCCTCTGCAGCAGAGGTAACTCTGGGTCTTCTTTTCGTGTGGCGATCCTTATGAGAGCCAGTTTCATCATCGCGCTTGATGGTTTTTGCGACTGCACTTGAAGAAACGTTAAAAGTTCTTGAAATTTTCCAGATTGACTGACCATGTTTTAAAGTAATGATGGACTGTAATTTCTCTTTGCTTATTTGAGTTGTTCTTGCCATTGGTCTTGCCATTGGTCTTTTACCAAATAGGGTTATCTTCTGTATCCCACCCCTACCTTGTCACAACACAACTGATGAGCTCAAACGCATTAAGAAGGAAAGAAATTCTACAAACTTTTAACAAGGCACACCTGTTACAACGTGTGGGTCTAATCCGGAATCCTAATTGGTTAAATGCGCATTCCAGCTGATGTCTATTCCATAAGTTACCACCGGCTTAATCTATGACGTAAAAATTCCTATTTACTCTGTTCCATCTGACTGCGCAATCCACTGTCTCATCAGCCCAGGCAGGGAAGTTATAAACTTGATCTCCACTATAAAAAAGCATCTAGACATTATCTCTCATTTCTCTTAGACTAACATCTCCAACTGTCTCATAGTAATGAACGTGTAGGGATCGGGAGTCGGGACGAGAGAGGCAGGCAGGCAGCGTTTCTCAGCCAGTCGAAATCATGAATTAGCTGGCATCATTTTTATGGATATATAAAAATAAATGTAAATTGAAAAAAGGTTAAACGAAACGAAGTGCAGCTAGTTTGCAGTCTTTCCAGCTTCAGTTTGAATTTGTGTTAGCTGTGTTGTTGGCTAGCTCCTCTGAACAACAGTGTCCTAACAATATAGCACATTTTCGCACAAGTCGTGCCTCATTAGTTCATTGTTATGGAGGTATCCAAATAAATGTCACTAGAAAACAGCTTAAACAAATGCAGCTACTGTTGATATTCTGTTTGATGTGACTAAGTTAGCCGTAGTTGGCTAGCTAGCATGCAAGGGATAAGAACATTGCCAGCCAGTATGGCAATGGAAAATTTAGAACGAACGACTGGGTCGCGTCCATAGATACAGAACAGAAAGACTGAACGACTGGGTCGCATCTCTGGCAATTGAACCAATAGTACGAACGACCAGCCGGCTTGGGTAGCAACCCTAGATTTGTTTCGGGACTATTTCTTGTGGAAGGATGAAATAGTATGAATACATTCATCAAAATAACATTTTTTATGAAAATATGTCAATCATTATTTTAATATGTAGGTAACCTGTTGTATAAAAGTGATACGGTTGGCATGGTTTGGCACGGTTTGCCTAACAACACCCGTGCCAATATCTCCTACAAACACCGGCTTCAAGGGCATTATTACTTAATTGAAATGCTTTCCAGGTGACTACCTCATGAATCTGGTTGAGAGAATGCCAAGAGCGTGCAAAGCTGTCATCAAGGCAAAGGGTGGCTACTTTGAAGAATCTCAAATATAAAATATATTTTTGATTTGTTTAACACTTTTTTGGTTACTACGTGATTCCATATGTGTTATTTCATAGTTTTGATGTCTTCACTATTATTCTGCAATGTAGAAAATAGTAAAAATAAAGAAAAACCCTTCAATTAGTAGGTGTGTCCAAACATTTGACTGGTACTGTACATTCAAAAAATTATTATTAGGATTTTGTCTCAGTATTCTACCCAAGCCTGTGAAAGGTAAATGATTAAGTATTTTCTGCAGTGTATCTGTCTCAGTGCCTCTGGTGAAAGTGTTTAATGGGCCTAATGTTGTTAGCATGCCTGAACGGACAGATGTTCATGGGCACATTCATTGTCATGCCACTACTGTTTCTCTCTCCCTGTCCTGTATCTGTCTGTGTTTCCCCTGTGTTCTAGATGCAGGCTAGACATGGCCTAGTTAACCATCAGAAAGAATCTACAGAAAGAATCAGGCCACTGCCTCCTATTTCAAATTCCCTTTGCTCATTTAGAAAATTGAAATGAACCCACGATCTGGATAATGAAACCCAGTGGAATTACTCTTGTTTTTGTGCCAGCCCTGTATTATCAGAATCTGCCTTTGCCTTTGATGTTGGAATTTGGAACGCTTTGATTCCTAGGCATTCCAGACAGTTCCTTGCTGCTGAGTTGAAGGATTGCCTGACCTTGCGTAAAACAGTGCTCTGTTTTGTTTTCGTTTGTTTTGAGGGGAATTGTTTGAATGACTTGAATGTAACTGATCTTTGTGAGGAACATGCTTGTGTAGGCCTTGCTTTGTGTTCAAATGATGCTACAGGATTATCTCCATCAACATAGCGAACAGCTTAAGAGACTGACGGTCTGGGTTTGGTAGCTCTCCAGTCCTCTCTGTCATAATAAATAAGTAACAGAGGACATGTAAATCAGATTATATCCCAGAGAAATAGAAGTGCAGTAAATGTAAGTAACCTAATTATGTTCATCTTACTGTTAGCTCCGAGGGTATTGTCCACAATAGTCATATGCACATAGAATGTTTTTCCACTGTTTGCACTGAAACTGTCTGCCTTAGGAAGAAGCCCACTGTGGGCAGCCCACTCAGTACCATTGACTCAACTGTAAATGTCACTGACATGTCTACCTCGGATCAGCCTTTCAGAATAGCACTAAAAACAAACAAGCAACCCAGAAAAGGACAAAACAATTTCCCATATTAACATATGTAGCCTGAGAAACCAGGTTCATGAAATTGACAACTTATTAACATCAGAAAACATTCATATTCTGCCCATCTCTGAAACACACTTTGATCATTCATTTGATGACTCAGTAGTAGCTATACATGGTTATAGAATATATAGGACATATAGAAATGCAAATGGCGGAGGTGTTGCCATGTATGTCCAGAGTCATATTCCTGTTAAGCTGAGAGAGGATCCCATGTCAGATGATGTGGAAGTAATATGGCTACAGTTTCATCTGCCTCACCTAAAGCCTATTGTTGCTATAGACCACCAAGTGCTAAAAGTCAGTATTTGGACTATATTAGTGAAATGTTGGAAGATGTATGTGATATCAACAGAGAGGTATATTTTCTGGGTGACCCAAATATTGACTGGTTGTCATCCATCTGCTCACTCAAAAAGACTGTTTCAAGTAATCGGTCAACCTACCAGGATATTTACAAACAGAACAGGAACTAAATCATCCACTTGTATTGATCACATCTTTACTAATTTTGCAGAAATCTGCTCTAAAGCAGTATCCACACCCATCAGATGTAGTGATCATAATATAATAGCCATATCTCGAACAACCAAAGTTCCAAAGACTGGATATTACGATCATACAAGAGGCTTTGCAATGATTCCTATGTCGAAGATGTGAAAAATATTTGTTGGTCTGATGTGTGCAATGAGGAACATCTGGACACTGTACTTGAAGAATTTATGAAACTGCTTTTTCTGGTTACTGATAGGCATGCTCCCATCAACAAGCTGACTGTTAGAACTGCCAAATCCCCATGGATAGACGATGAATTGAACAACTGTATGGCTGAGAGGGATGAGGCAAAGAGAATAGCAAATAAGTCTGACAACACAGCAAACTGGCAATTTACATACAGTAAATTGAGAAATCACATAACTAAACAAACATAAACTAAACTATACTACATAAACATAAACTATACTATGGAACAAAGATAAATTATGTAAAAAATTATAGTTAAAAGCTCTGGAGTACTTTAAATGAAATTCTGGGCAAGAAAGCTCCACCTTTCACTGAGGAAGATGGCTTGCTCATAACAAAACCCTTTGATTATTGCCAACCTCTTTAATAACTTTCTTGTTGACAAGATTAGAAAACTTAGGTAGGACATGCAGACAAAAAATGCTGAGCCTTCATTTCATGCATAATGGACCAAATAATGAAAGACAAGCACTGTAGTTTTGAGTTCCACAAAGTGGGTGTGGAAGAGGTGAAACAATTGTTACTATCTAGAAATAAGGACAAACCACCTGGTACGGACAACCTGGATGGTAAATTGCTGAGGTTGGTAGCGTAATACATTGTGACTCTTGTTTGCCAAATCTTCAATTTAAGCCTAGAAGACAGTGTGCCCTGTGGTAGAAATTCTAACCAAGTGAGAGAGACTTTGTCATTTCTTCAAACAATCAATCTTTATTATTGATTAAGAATTGCTATAATGGAGCTGGTCAACGACCACCCATCTATAATCGTTGAGAGCTCTTTATAGCAAAGTACATTCTCCTGAATGTTCATGACAAACAACAGATGTCTGGAATGGGTCACAAGGTTAGGTTTTGTATGTGAGAAAGGAGTATCCCCCAGCCAGATAGCATTTGCTGTGTTTTGGGTCATTGTCCTGTTGAAAAACAAATGATAGTCCCACTAAGTTCAAACCAGATGGGATGGCGTATCGCTGCAGAATGCTGTGGTATCCATGCTGGTTAAGTGTGCCTTGAATTCTAAATAAATCACGACAATGTCTACCACCCCAGGTAACTGATGTGGGGGTACACCACCTCCTCCATGCTTCACGGTGGAACCACACATGCGGAGATCATCCGTTCACCTACTCTGCGTCTCACAAAGACACGGTGGTTGGAACCAAAACTTTCTCATTTGGACTCATCAGACCAAAGACAGATTTACACCGGTCTAATGTCCATTGCTCGTGTTTTTTGGCCCAAGCAAGTCTCTTCTTCTTATTGGTGTCTTATAGTAGTAGTTTCTTTGCAGCAATTTGACCACGAAGGCCTGATTCACACAGTCTCCTCTGAACAGATGTGTCTGTTACTTGAACTCTATGAAGAATTTATTTGGGCTGCAATTTCTGAGGCTAGTAACTCTAATGAACTTATCCTCTGCAGCAGATAACTCTGCGTCTTCCTTTCCTGTGACGGTCCTCATGAGAGCCAGTTTCATCATAGCGCTCAATGGTTTTTCCGACAGCACAAAGCTCTTGAAATGATTCGCATTGACTGACCTTTATGTCTGAAAGTAATGATGGACTGTAATTTCTCTTTGCTTATTTGAGCTGTTCTTGCCATAATATGGGCTTGGTCTTTTATCTTCTATATTCCACCCCTAACTTGTCACAACACAACTGATTGGCTCAAACACATTAAATACATTTTTAACAAAGCACACCTGTTAACTTCTTAGGGAGCGGCAGCAGAGGTGACGTGTCTGGCGTGCCCAAAGTAAAATGCCTGCCACTCAGGCCCAGAAAATAGGATATGTACATAATTAGTACTATTGGATAGGAAACAAGCGGAAGTCTCTAAAAGTGTTAAAATAATGTATGTGAGTATAACACAACTGATATAGCAGGCAAAAACCCGAGGAATTTCTGTCCTGAAATTGTTTTTATGTGACCTTTGCTCTGTTTGATACTCTCCCTATTGATTTTAACGGAATCCAGCTCCTAGATTGCAGTACCTATGGCTCCACTAGATGTCAACAGTCTTTATACAGAGTTTGGAAGCTGTAGCCCTGAGCAGAACGGATAGGAAAAGGAAATAGTCGAGGTAGCTCAGATGTCAACAAGATTTTACGGGCGCGAGACTGTGTGCACGCCCCACTGTATTTTCCTTTCATAACGTTTAGGTTACCATCGGAGTGAAATGTTATCGCTAATATTCATAAAAGGATAGCTAAGGATGCATTATAAATTATCTATGATTTTTTTAGGAAAAGTTGATAGGTATATTTGAACGCGTTCTCTTCACGGTTCAATGGGCAATTCGACGTTGGATTTTCTGATCATAACGCGCCAACCAAACGGAGATTTATGGATATAATAAATGACTTTTTCTAACAAAAGAACCATTGCATGTCTTCGTTGGACACTTGGGAAGCCCTCAGCAGAAGTTATTCGAAAGGTAAGGGATTTATTTTAGCTCTGATATGGGTTTTGTGTGACCCGCGCTGGATATGAATTTATGCTAATGCATAAATTATGGAGGTGCTATACTCAAACAATCAAATGTTGTGCTTTTGCCATAAAGCCTTTTTGAAATCTGACAACGCTGTGATATTGCCATGAATCAGAGCTTTTGATGACTATGCAACACTTGTATATTGATGAATGTTTAAAAATTCAACTTGTGGATTTTGAATTTGGCGCCTAACATTTCACCGGGTAATGTCGGGAGTGGCCCGCTAGCGCGCCGCTACTCCCTAAGTAGGTAATTGAATGCATTCCAGGTGACTACCTCATGAATCTGGTTGAGAGAATGCCAAGAGCGTGCAAAGCTGACATCAAGGCAAAGGGTGGCTACTTTGAAGAATCTCAAATATAAAATATATTTTGATTTGTTTAACACTTTTTTGGTTACTACACGATTCCATATGTGTTATTTCATAGTTCTGATATCTTCACTATTATTCTACAATGTGGAAAATAGTAAAAAAAAAAATTGAATGAGTAGGTGTGTCCAAACTTTTGACTGGTACTGTAGGTAAATTGCAGTTGGTCCAAAGCAGCACATATCGCACTTAGATGTACATGGAAGGAAAGTGTCAATAACATGCATGTCAGTCTCTTCTGGCTCAAAGTTGAGGAGAGTGCATCACTTTGACTGCATCACTTTGTGTGAGGTATTGATGTGTTGAAGGTACCGAACTGTCTGTTCAAGCAGTTGGCACACAGTTCGGACACTCATCAACAAAGACATGCAACCAGTGTTCTCGTCACAGTCCCCAGGTCCAGAACAGTGGCTGGGAAAGGCACACAGTATTAAATAGAGCCTACGTGGAACTCTACCACCCCAGGTAACTAAAGCTAGCAATAAAACCAGTTTAAAACACAGATAAAAGAACACCTTAGTGCACAAAGGGGACTGTGAAGAGACATGTATTAGACCTAGATATTATGTGTACGTACTGATATGTAGGCTGTGTGTGACATTATAAAATGTATTTCAATCCTTGACTAATAATGTTCCCTACTATGTATAATGTCTTGTTTCATGTGGACTCCAGAAAGGGTAGCTGATGCTTTTGCAGCGGCTAATGGGGATCCTAATAAATACCTACAAGCACACTTACGTGTACACAGTAGTACTTATATAAAACAGAACTTTCAAACGCCTACCTAAACCTAGGAAGATCATTGACTTAACAGTGTTTGTGTGATATCACTCTACCAGGTATGCTGCAAAATGGAAAGAAGTTTGACTCTTCTCGAGACAGAAACAAGCCCTTCAAGTTCAAGATCGGGCGACAGGAAGTCATCAAGGGCTGGGAGGAAGGAATCGCACAGGTGAGACTGCATTGTCTTACGTTAGATAATGCGACTGCATCTGCACTCATGATATTTTATGATAATATTGTAACATATGATACGCAAGCGTTGACAATTCCACTGCTGTCTCCCTCTCTCCTCTTCCCCTCTCTGCCCCAGATGAGTGTGGGTCAGCGGGCGAAGATCACCTGTACGCCTGACATGGCTTATGGAGTCACAGGTCACCCCGGGGTCATCCCCCCTAATGCCACCCTCATCTTTGACGTTGAGCTCCTCAAGCTGGAGTGAGTTACCCCTCCCTGGGGTCAGGTGTGAAAGGTCAAATGGGGCCTAAAAGGTCACTCACTACCTCCCCGTTGAGTTGGTAACATTGCCCCACACCATCGAGCAACCAACCCCGAGCAACCAACCCCGAGCAACCAACCTCCTCTGCTCCTTAGATTTTTTTGCATCTTCAATTACTCAATTCTCAATACTTAAGGATATACTGCTTTGTTGCCAACTTAGTATCATTGTAGATGGATGCTGCCTGCTGCTAAACAGATTTTTAGACTTTTTACACACTCATGATACCATAGTTTGGCCTCCTCTGTCTTAATGTATGTCCATGAGCATTGCTTTTTCCTTTTTTTTAGGTTGTACATTTTATTGAATCTGTATGACAAAGAAACATATTAGAACCATCCGATGAAGGCCGTAATATATTGCAATGGAATGTCACTGCCTTACTGTTTTCCAAAGCACACAACAAGGTGTAACAGTACAGATACTCTGTATCTCAGGATTCCTTCACTCCGGTCCTGGAGAGCTACTGGGTGTGGCTTTTGTTCCAGCCCAGCACTAATGCAGATTGAAGGTGTGTTAGTGCTGGTCTGGCTCAAAAGCCTGCACACTCCAGTAGCTCTCCAGAACGGTAGTTGGAGAACTCTGTCGTATCTTGACTAGCCATTACCAACCACTCTCTGCATTGCCACTTTTGATAAAGGTCTGTACTGCTGGAAGCTTTAAAGGTTAGTAGTTTTCCTTGACCATGACACCTGAGCAGGTAACACCAGCAGTGTATTCTTTACACCGATTCTGTTGCAAAAACGTTTCTTAAATGGAGGCAAATGGAACGAAACGGGGAGTGACCTAGCTAACTGTGTCCATTATAAACTCTCGTTTTAGTTGCAAAACTTTTTGGACTAATAATTACACCCTGGTAACACTACAAGGGCCTGGAGTTGTTTCTGGTTAGCTCACATGGTCATGAAAAACCCTGCCCTGCATAATGATAACTGATGTTTCTGTGTTTAGTACATTTTGTATCCATCGAAAACATTTACTGCAAGAATACCACAGAAATGACAGAAACGACACAAATCCACTCTACAGAACTACTCTTACAACCCATGGATAGTTTGGATACTATAACTGTTTAATCGATCAACTCTTATTAAAAACGGTGAGAACTTTGTTTGTTGAAAATCTGTGAACTTGAGTCGTGTGCGTGCGTGCACGCGTGTGTGTTCAAGGTCTTGAGAGCTTCCCCTTACAAAAATGTACCATGGTAGTACAATGAAAAAACTACCACTGTACTATCATGTTTTTTTTCATTGTACTACTATGGCAGGAAAATACCCTGGTATTTGCACCAGGACCATGGTGTTTTCCTGCCATGGTAGTGACCAAAAAACATGGTTGTTTTTTTCATTGTACTAGCTACCATGGGACCAAAATGAACCATGGTAGTACAATGAAAATAAATACCATGGTTTTGTACTAGCACTATGTAATGAAACCACACATGGTCTAGTAGTGTTGTTTACCCTCTTAAACCTTGGGACCTGGATAGGGTATGGTGAGAAGAATGAAGGGAGTTTGAAACCTTAAAATATTTAAAATAGTTTCTCTGGTGTTTCTCACTTCAATACAGTTTTCAGTTGGCTCTCTCTCATTCAACGGACTTGGCTGCTCATACAATTCTAAATAGCAACATATGAAAAAACGAATTGTAAAAAGGTATTAACTATCATCTTATCTCATAGATACATTTTCATCATGTATTTCTCAACATATTCCTAAAAACACCAAGTTGTCGCCATGACAACGACAGGCTAGTTTGACTGGAGCAAACTTTAGCCGACGTTAGCTTCTATGCTAACAAACTTTTATAAATTAATTTAACCTTGTAAGCAACAGCAAACTTTCCAGGACATAGACATGTCTTATATGGGCAGAAAGCTTAAATTCTTGTTAATCTAACTGCACTGTCAAATTTACAGTAGATAGTACAGTGAAAAAAATACCATGCTATTGTTTGAGGAGAGTGCACAAGAACAAAACTTTTATCACGGCAACTGGTTTGATACATTCATCTCTGAAGGTAAATAATGTACTTACATTCAGTAATCTTGCTCTGATCTGTCATCCTGAGGGTCCCAGAGATAAAATGTAGCATAGTTTTGTTTGATCAAATACATTTTTATATTCAATTGTAGGAACCCACGCGGTCTCTGGCTCCACACCCACCCCGCCCGGCCATCTACATGTGTGAAAGTTAGTGTATAAGCTAATGATCGATCATGTATGACATTCCTGGGAGTGTGTAAACTTACATTTTGTATTACCATATCATGTTCTCTATAGTTATGTACTTGAAAATGTATCAATTGACCAATTCGGCACATTTGGGCAGACTTGATACAAAATACTATGCAGTATTGCAATGCTTCACTGGATCAATCTGAAACGTTGCGCACACTGCCATCTAGTGACCAAAATCTAAATCGCACCTAAGCTGCAATATTATATTATGGCCTTTGTCTTGCATTTCAAAGATGATGGAACAAAAATTGCCTTTCTCCTACATTAATTTCACATTTCCACAAACTTCAAAGTGTTTCCTTTCAAATGGTATCAATAATATGCATATCCTTGCTTCAGGTCCTGAGCTACAGGCAGTTAGATTTGGGTATGTCATTTTAGGCAAAAATGGGAAAAAAGGGTCCGATCCTTACTATCAAAACATAATAATAATTTGAAAAAAAGATTATATCATTACATTCCACTTAACTTGGTGTTTCATATCCTTTTTTTTCTTTTACGTTTATTTAACCAGGTAGGCTAATTGAGAACATTTACAACTGCGACCTGGCCAAGATAAAGCAAAGCAGTGCGACACAAACAACAACACAGAGTTACACATGGAATAAACAACCATGCAGTCAATAACACAATAGAAAAGGTCTATATACAGTATGTGCAAATGAGGTAGGATAAGGGAGGAAAGGCAATAAATAGGCCATAGTGGCAAAATATTTACAATATAGCAATTAAACACTGGAGTGATAGATGTGCAGACGATGAGTGTCCAAGTAGAGATACTGGGGTGCAAAGGAGCAAAATAAATAAACTAAATAACAGTATGGGGGAGGAGGTAGTTGGATGGGCTATTTTTTGCTTTATAACTCGCTCACCGTGATGATAGCGTATCTGGTGCTTCTCTCTTCAGTTGGCTCTCATTCAACTGACTCACTGACTAGGCAGGTTAGCCCGAGAGTGTGTGAACCAACCACTAGAGCGAGCGGCTCCTTCTGGAGGCCTAAACAAGCACAACACCCCTTGACTATCGACACTGTAAATGATTACCAAATGCCAAAGATTAGGCTAACATATACAGTATCTGACATTATCCCACATTTCAGGTTGGCAACACAGGGAACATGAACATGAGCAAAAAACAGTACTATTAATACAGAAAGTATTACCCCTTTTTCTTTGATGTTACAGACAAACTAGGACCGACAATAGTCTTCTTCTTCTTCGATGAGGTTTAGCGGCGGTTGGCATCCAATAAATGTTGCATTACCACCACCTACTAGACTGGAGTATAACTACCTTATTCTTTGCTTGAAAAAAATCTATAAACAAATACCCTACCATCTAACACAGGGGTGGGCAATTACAGACCTCGAGGGCCTGATTGGTGCCACAGTTTTTCTCCAGCCCCAGCTAACACACCTAACTCCAATAATCACCTAATCATGATCTTCAGTTTAGAATGCAATTTGATTAATCAGCTGTGTTTGCTAGGGATGGAGAAAAAGTGACACCAGTCAGGCAACTCGAGGAGTTGCCCCGATCTAACACTTCACTCACAAAAAAATGGAATAATATAATAATAATTAAAAACCCACCACCCCAATCTATTTAGTCCTACTTCAGGCCAACAGCCTGAAAGGATGGGACACCACCACTTAACACACCCTGTAACTCTTCTGACGTCAAGTCTCGCACACCCAAATACCTCTCTGCAGTTGCCACCACAACCTTCATTTTCTGTGACTTGCGTTCCATCCCTGCAGTACAGTTGATAACCATTGCTATAAATGCAAAACATACAGTACCAGACAAGCGTTCGGACACCTACTGTACTCATTCACTCATTACTATTTTTTACATTGTAGAATAATAGTGAAGACATCAAAACTATGAAATAACACATCATCTAGTAACCAAAAAAGTGTTAAACAAATCAAAATATATTTTATATTTGAGATTCTTCAAAGTAGCCACCCTTTGCCTTGATGACAGCGTTGCACACTCTTGGCATTCTCTCAACCAGCTTCACCTGGAATGCTTTTCCAACAGTCTTTAAGGAGTTCCTAAATATGCTGAGCACTTGTTGGCTGCTTTTCCTTCACTCTTTTGTTCTGACATGCACTGTCAACTGTGGGACCTTATATAGACAGGTGTGCCTTTCCAAATCATGTACAATCAATTGAATTTACCACAGGTGGACTCCAATCAAGTTGTAGAAACATCTCAGGTATGATCAATGGATACAGGATGCACCTGAGCCCAATTTTGAGTCTCATAGCAAAGGGTCTGAATACTTATGTAAATAAGTTATTTCTGTTTTTTGCTAACATGTCTTAACCTGTTTTTTTCTTAGTCAATATGGGGAACTGTGTGTAGATTAATGAGGAAACAATTGAATACATTTTAGTATAAGGTCAGTAACGTAACAAAATGTGGAAAATGTCAAGGGGTCTGAATACTTTCCGAATGGACTGTATATTGACAAATTATACAACTGATGGTCTAAATCAGCTCAAGTTTTATTGGTCACATACACATATTTTGCAGATGTTATTGCAGGTGTTGTGAAATGCTTGTGTTCCTAGCTCCAACAGTGCAACAATAACAATTCACAACAATACACATCAAATTTAAAAGTAAAATAATGGAATTAAGAAATGTTTAAATATTAGAACGAGTAATGGCGGAGTGGCATTGACTAAAATACAGTAGAATAGAATAAAGTATATACATATGAGATGATTAAAGCAGTATGTAAACATTATTAAAGTGACCAGTGATTCTATGTATATAGGGTAACAGCCTCTAAACAGTGCAGGGTTGAGTAACCAGGTTGTAGCCGGCTAGCGATGGCTATTTAACAGTCTGATGGCCTTGAGATAGAAGCTGTTTTCCTGCTCTCGGACCCAGCTTTGATGCACCTGTACTGATCTCGCCTTCTGGATGGTATCGGGTTGAACAGGCCGTGGCTCGGGTGGTTGTTGCCCTTGATGATCTTTTTGGCCATCCTGTGACATCGGGTGCTGTAGGTGTCCCGGATGGCAGGCAGTGTGTCCCTGGTGATGCGTTGGGCAGACCGCTCTACCCTTTGGAGAAACCTGCGGTTCAGTTGCATTTGCAGTACCAGGTGGTGATACAGCCTGACAGGATGCTCTCAATTGTGCATCTGTAAAAGTTTGTGAGGGTCTTAGGGGTCAAGCCAAATTTCTTCAGAGTTTGAAGAACACTTTATTGTTTCAACTGCTGATTGCTGCCTTAAGTGCATATTTTGAAGTGCTTAATTTTGGTTGAGACAGTCACCTCTCCCATTACAATACATAATCCCCCCCACCCCACCCGCGGGTCAGCAGGGTCTCTCGGTGGCCTTCGACCTCCCCACCCCCCGACGGTGATGTCAGAATGGCGGGGGTTGCCATAGATACCGTGGAGGACACCAAGATGCTGTTTGATGGCACCCCGCTGGAGAAGATGTCGGTTTCCATGACGATGAACAGGGCAGTGATCCCGGTGATGGCCATGTTCATTGTTATGGGGGAAGAGCAGGGCATGCCCAAGGAGAAGCTGACGGGAACCATCCAGAATGACATCCTGAAGGAGTTCATGGTGCGCAACACCTATATCTTCCCCCCAGAACCTTCCATGCACGCCATTGCCGATATCTTCGCCTACACATCCAAGGTAAGACCTAACAGCTACAACAGGGTAAAGCGTCCTCTGTATCTCGCTGCTTCACAAATACAGTAAAGATCCTCTTCTTATTTCCATGGAAATAACGTCTGACTTGAGATACAGGCATGTAACTCGAACACATGAGGGCCATGTTGAAACGCACTTCCCTATCATGATTGATTGATTATGATTGATTTGATTGCTTGACTGACTGGTAGTTTTCCCTGGCAGCACATGCCCAAGTTCAACTCCATCTCCATCAGTGGGTACCATCTCCAGGAGGCCGGTGCGGATGCCATCTTGGAAGTGGCCTACACCATTGCCAACAGCCTGGAGTACTGCCGTACTGAGCTGAAAGCTGGCCTCACTATCGACGAGTTCGCCCCCAGGTAAACACACACAATCAATCAAATGTATTTATAAAGCCCTTCTTACATCAGCTGATGTCACAGAATGCTGTACAGAAACCCAGCCTAAAACCCCAAACAGCAAGCACGGTGGTTAGGAAAAACTCCATATAAAGGCCAGAACCTAGGAAGAAACCTAGAGAGGAACCAGGCTGTGATGGTGGCCAGTCCTCTTCTGGCTGTGCCGGGTGCAGATTATAACAGAACATGGACAAGATGTTAAAATATTCATAGAACATTGAACAGTGAGATCATACATGTGTGTTGTCCCAGGGACCTCATTCCTGCATGGTGCTTAAGTGCTATCTATGGGTTGTTTCTGGAGTGGTTGTCTGTGATTTCCTGGCTCGCTGCTTCATGTCATGTTTTTGATGTAGAGCCATATGATTGACAGCGAGGTCAAAGGACATACCCCCCTTTTTAAAGTTGCTGTGAATTTACTGTTCTTTCATTTAGCTATGACTTTTAGCCAGCCTGTGTTTTGTCTAGGGCAATTGCACAGCATCCTCAGTGGGCTCAGATGCAACAGGAGGCATGTGGTTTTCAGTGGAAATGGAAACGCGACTTCTGTTTTTTGACATTAATAAGGCGACACTTGATCTTAACTCCTCCTCCACATTTACTGTATTGGTTAAACAGTGCAGAAGAGAACATCCCCCAACATTTTTCTCTCTCGTCAGGACCTCAGGGAATCAAAAACCAATGATTACAAATTAAACAAACCATACAACTCTATCTATGTACAAGGACTACTTTTAACAATTTACACTGAAAATTTTACAAAAACACATTTACTTGAAGAACAGATGCAGAGTTTGTGCTGTTTGTGCCGTCATTCTGTTACCAAACTTTTCATATGCACTGTTGTATTTTTGTAAAGTTTTCAGTAAAACATTTTTTTAAGTTGTCCTTGTGCATAGAGTTGTATGGTTTGTTTAACTTTGCAATCATTGTTTTTTGTTTGACATACAGTTTAATGTGAAATATCAGTCTCTGCATCCTTCTGTTATTGTGGAATTGCCCTCCGTCGTTCATTTAGTCCATCTGACATCTGCAGTAATGCAGGTCCCTTCAAGCATCACTCAATTTGTCAAACTATTTCTCAAGTAATGTTAACACCAAGTAAAATGTTCTTCAAAAGTCTTTTGATACCCAGGTACTTGTACATACAACAAAACTCTATATCTCTCTGTCTCCTCTCCAGGTTGTCATTCTTCTGGGGTATCGGTATGAACTTCTACATGGAAGCCAAGCTGAGGGCAGGCATGAGGACAAGGACAAGTTCCAACCTAAGCTGGCCAAGTCTCTGCTCCTCAGGACCCACTGTCAGACCTCAGGCTGGTCCCTCACTGAACAGGTGGGGGGAGGACAAACACAATAACTTTGATTGTGGCCAAGTCATTAATGAAGGGTAAACCCACTCTCGTCTGGTGTTATGTCATCTAATAAACACTGAAAACAGCTGTCGTCTGATAATTGCTTCACCTGTGCTGATAGAGGATACTTCCTGTCCCACACAGTCTCTTTACACCACGTAGTCTAGTCTAATTTAATCTATTGTGACCTTTCTGTGTTGTATTCTGTTTTCCCCAGGACCCATATAAGAACATGGTGCAAACAGTGATCGAGGCGATGGCTGCGGTGGTCGGAGGGACCCAGTCTCTCCACACCAACTCTTTTGACGAGGCTCTGGGTCTACCCACGATGAAGAGCGCCCGCATTGCACGCAACACACAGATCATCATCCAAGAGGAGTCTGGGATACCCAAGGTTGCTGACCCCTGGGGAGGGTCACACATGATGGAAGCGCTGACCGACGATGTCTACAAGACTGCCCTGAAGGTGAGGGTTTAGAGGTCAGGGGTTGGGCCCATGGGGTTGCACACCCTTTATTGTAATGGTTGTTTGTATTGATTTGTGTTCTGTTGTTTTAGTACTTCAAATGTTTTTCCATGCGTCTCCGCTATGTGTAGTTTATTGACATGTCTTTTCCTTTCTTGTAGTTTATAAAGGTGGGAGGTGGGAGGCATGGCCAGAGCTGTGGCTGAAGGCATTCCTAAACTACGCATCGAGGAGTGTGCTGCTCGCAGACCCGCTCGCATTGACTCAGGTACTGCAGAAATACACACACACACACTTGTGTAGTGCAGGCACACGTGCACCTCTGTCCTTCTCCCATCTCCCCACCCCCCCTTTATTCACTCCTCCCACCCTCAGTCTCTTATTCCCTACACTTTCTCCCCTCCATCATCTCCCCTCCCCTCCTATAAGCCCTAGGTGTAATTTAGTGGGTAGTATGGCTGGGAATTACCAGGGCCCTCACAATATGATATTACCAAAATACTTAGGTGCCAATACGATATGTATTACGATTATCACGATTCTACTGTATATGTAGTGTGTTTTGTGATTCGATGTTCCAAACATATTGCTCACCATATGTCTGCTGCAGATGGACAAGAGGGAGCCGTGAGAAAACCAGTTTTCATCATTCATGGAAATGAAAGTACTGAAACAAATTGTTTCCCTAATTAAGAAGAAGATGAAGAACAAGCTATGAAGGAAAAATACTGCCGTTCTGGTGCAGTTACAGCCAACTAGCACAAAAATAATATTGCGATATTGCCAAAACAAAATAATATATTGTCAAATATTATTCTGATATGTAACTGTATAGATATTTTCCCCCCATCACTAGTGGGTAGTGCTGGAAAGCATCCGTTCTCCACTCCACATTACATAGCTGCTCTTTCAAAAATGAATGTCATGCGGTTTTTACTGCTCGCTCTGAAGATACACGCAGGTAGGCACGCATGCGCACCCCCTATGGCTCAAAACTGCCACCAAAACCAGTCTGCATTTTTGTCTCCGCAAGTTTTATAATTGGAATGTGATACACAACGAGGCAACTGTATGCTTTAGGACCATGTGGACGCTTCCGAGCGGTCGGCTAGGTTGTTTGGAGTGTTTATCCGACTGTATAAAAAAATATATTTACAAAAATATATACGGTACCAGTCAAAAGTTAGGACTGTCATGATTCTCTTCCTTCGGGACAGACCAAGACGCAGCGATGTAACCGGAATACATATTTATTGACGGACGGGACAGAACAAAACAATAAACGAAGAACAAGACATGAGCCCTAACGCTAAATACTAAACATAACACAGAGATCTAAACCTAACCACGACTGGCGAAACCTAACTAACCAAGACTGGCGAAACCTAACTAAACATGAAAGGCAAACCTAACTAGACACGAATGACAAGAACCTGACTTTACGAATGAATGACCCTAAACTAGACAATGACAAGAACCTGACTTTACACGAATGACAAGAACCTGACTTTACACGAAAAACAAGAACCTGACGTAGCACGATAATCATTACATAAACAATAACCCACGAAACTAAAGTGCAACTCCCAAACATATATATGGTTCCCAATTAGAGACAACGAGACTCAGCTGCCTCTAATTGGGAACCATTATCCCAACATAGAAATAGACACCCTAGAACACACAAACCCTACACCAAAACGAAACCAACACGCTCCAGCCTGTCATCTCAGGCCTGGGCGTTACAAGGACAGACCTACTCATTCAAGGGTTTTTCTTTCTTTTTACTATGTTCTACATTGTATGAAATAACACATACGGAATCATGTAGTAACCAAATTTTCTTTTTTTGAAATAAAACAAATCAATATATTTGAGATTTGAGATTCTTCATAGTAGCCACCCTTTGCCTTGATGACAGCTTTGCACACTCTTGGCATTCTCTCAACCAGCTTCACCTTTACCCTGAGTCTTGAAAGGGTTCCCACATATGTTGAGCACTTTTTGGCTGCTTTTTCTTCACTCTGCGGTCCAACTCATCCCAAACCATCTCAATTTGGTTGAGGTCGGGTGATTGTGGAGGCCAGGTCATCTGATGCAGCACTCCATCACTCTCCTTCTTGGTCAAATAGCCCTTACACAGCCTGGAGGTGTGTTGGGTCATTGTCCTGTTGAAAATCAAATGATAGTCCCACTAAGCGCAAACCAGATGGATGGCGTATCGCTGCACAATGCTTTGGTAGCCATGCTGGTTAAATGTGCCTTGAATTCTAAATAAATCACAGATATTGCCACCAGCAAAGCACCCCCACACCATCACACCACCACCTCCATGCCTACCTCCATGCTTCACGGTGGGAACCACACATGTAGAGATCATCCGTTCACCTACTCTGCATCTCACAAAGACACGGCGGTTGGAACCAAATATCTCAAATTTTGACTAATCAGACAAAGGACAGATTTCCACCGGTCTAATGTCCATTGTTTGTGTTTCTTGGCCCAAGCAAGTCTATTCTTATTTTTGGTGTTCTTTAGTAGTGGTTTCTTTGCAGCAATTCGACCATGATGGCCTGATTCATGCAATCTCCTGTAAGGCCAAACCAGCAGAGGGAGCCATCACCTGAGTACTGACTGTGCTCCACTCCCCTTGGCTTCCTCTGCACTAATTTCCTGTTTGGTTTCCTATTTAGCCTGTAACTCTGCCTGGACTCATTGCGAAGTATTGCCAGTTACCCTGCCTTACCGAGTGTTTTCATAGCCTGTTGTACCGATGTTTCTGTTAAGACCTCTTGCCTGCCTACTGACCTCTGTCTTGTGGATTATCCCTTTGTATGACGACAGATCTGACTGCTCCTCTGGTTTTGATCCTCTGCCTGCCTAATCGTTTATGTCCAAGGAATCTGCCCTTAATAAACCTCCGCACTTGGATTCTAACTCTGCCTCAGTGTATTCGTTACAGAATACTTCGCCACCCATGAATCCAGCGGAGACTCCGGACATTCAAGCTGCATTCGCTTATCAAAGCGACGTGTTGAAGGGATACCAGGAACAACTAACCACGCTCCAATCGGTCAAAGAACATCTAACGAGCTATATCCAATCACTCCCACCACCTACACCTAAAACGGTGAGCTTTGCCCTTCCTGATAAGTTTAATGGTAATGCCGAACAATGTAAGGGCTTCGTTCGTCAGATCCAGCTTTACCTTGATCACCAAGGGGATACATTTGAATCAGAAGAAGGGAAATGCGCGTTCTTAATGACGCTGTTAACGGGGAGAGCGATTGAATGGGCTGCAGCGGTATGGGACTCTGATTCACGGTTACGTTATTCAATGGAATATTTCATCCAACAACTTCGTGAGGTGTTTGAATACCCTGCCGGAGGCCAGGACGTGTCCACACGAATCATGAACATTACACAAGGTAACCGCACAGCTGCAGAATATGCTATTGAATTTAGACCACTGGCTGCACAGAGTGGGTGGAATGATATAGCTTTAAAGGCAATGTTTCCCCGTAGTCTCAATACTGAAATGCAAACCGAATTGGCATGTAGTGGAGAGGACTTTTCATTTTCGGAATTTGTTACTCTTGCCATCAAAATTGATAACCTGATGAGTCAAGCTCCTAAACGCAAGAGTAGCTGGGGAATCAGAGCAATTCACCGATTCCCGTCACTATCGAGACATGCCCTCACGATGAACCCATGCAACTCAACGTCTCCCGACTATCTGAAGGGGAAAGAGAGAGACGTCGGCAGCTTCACTTATGCTATTACTGCGGAGAGGCAGGCCATGGCAGTCTAGGATGTCCACACAAATCACAAGCCATAACCAGGGTAAATATTGAACATTTCTCTTTACTCAGTAATAAATAATTTACCTTACCTATTACTCTCAGGACTGACACCTTGTCTTGTAAATTAACAGCGATGATTGATTCTGGTGCCGCTCTGAATCTGATCAATAAGGACCTTGTCACCAAGTATGATATTCTCATTCAACCCTGTACACCATCTATCAAGATCACGGCCATCGATGATACACTCATTGGAAAGGGGATCACCCATCAAACCAAAACCCTCACACTCAATGTCGGGGTGCTGCATCAGGAATCCATCTCCCTATACATCGTTGACTCCCCGAAGTTCGAGATCATTCTGGGACATCCCTGGCTCTCCACCCACAATCCTGACATTTCATGGCGTCATGGTGAGCTGATTCATTGGTCCTCATTTTGCTTTGATCACTGCTTCCCCACTAAGCCTCTACCATGTCATACAACTAAGATTGAAAGTCCCGACACCCTCGATACTGTAAACATTCCCCCTTTTTACTCCCATCTGTCTGAAGTCTTTAGTAAAACCAAGGCCACTCAGCTACTGCCCCACCGACCTTGGGACTGTACTATTGATCTGCTTCCCAATGCCATGCCACCCAAGGGGAAAGTTTACCCTCTCTCCTGACCTGAAAGTCAAGCTATGGAGGAGTATATTGCAGAAGCCCTAGAATCGGGTTTCATTCGTCCCTCTACATCTCCTGCCGCTGCAGGATTCTTCTTTGTAGAAAAGAAGGATGAAGGATTAAGGCCCTGCACCGATTACAGGGGACTGAATAATGTAACCGTAAAATTCCCTTATCCTCTCCCTCTAGTACCCTCGGCCCTTGAGCAGCTATGGGAAGCTACCATTTACACCAAACTGGATTTAAGAAGTGCCTACAATTTAATCCGGATAAAGGAGGGGGATGAGTGGAAAACTGCTTTTCACACCACCAGAGGCCACTATGAATACCAAGTTATGCCATATGGGCTTACCAACTCACCTGCCATTTTCCAATCATTCATCAACGAAATCTTCAAGGACCTTCTAAACCAATTCGTGATAGCATATATTGATGATATTCTCATTTATTCCAAGTCTGAGGCAGAACATATCAACCATGTAAAAATAGTCCTCTCTTGATTACTCAACAATCAACTATATGTCAAGGCAGAAAAATGTGAATTCCATGTTAAACAAACCTTGTTCCTAGGCTACCGTATCAGTCACCATGGAGTAAAGATGGAAGAAGTCAAGGTCCAAGCCGTAACTGAATGGCCCCAACCGACTACGGTCAAGGAATTACAAAGATTCTTAGGCTTTGCCAATTTCTACAGGCGTTTCATCCGCAACTACAGCACTGTAGCGGCCCCCCTAACCTCTCTTCTTAAGAGAAAACCCACCAGGCTGGGATGGACTAAGGAAGCCACCAATGCCTTTATGGATCTGAAGGAAAGATTCACGTCTGCCCCCATTCTGAAACACCCAGACCCCAATCTCCCGTTTATAGTAGAGGTAGATGCTTCTGATTGTGGAATCGGGGCAGTGCTCTCACAGAGAACCGGTCAACCAGGAAAACTACATCCATGTGCGTTCTTTTCTAGGAAACTAACCGCAGCGGAACGTAACTACGATGTGGGGAACAAGGAACTACTGTCAATGAAAGCAGAGATCGAGGAGTGGCGACATTGGTTAGAAGGAGCGGTCCATCCTTTCCAAATCATCACAGACCACAAAAATTTGGAATATATTCAAGGAGCTAAACGCCTGAATCCACGTCAAGCCCGTTGGGCTCTCTTCTTCACACGGTTCCAGTTTACCGTAACCTATCGCCCCGGCAGTAAGAACTGTAAAGCCGATGCCCTCTCCCGACGTTACGACTTACCCATCGAACATTACTCATCAGAATCCATCCTCCCTCGCTCAGTTATCCTAGCCCCAGTGTCCTGGGATATCATGAAAGAGTTACAACAGGAACAGGGACATGAACCCCCACCATCTCATTGCCCCCCTGACAAACAGTATGTACCCCTCTGCCTCCGTCAACGAATCATGCAATGGATCCATACCTCCATTAGTGCAGGCCACCCAGGCATTTCTCGAACATTACGGCTACTCCAAAATTCGTTTTTGGTGGCCTGCAATGGTTCCAGAGGTAGCTGCTTATGTCAAGTCTTGTCCCGTCTGTGCACAATCCAAAACACCTAAACAATTACCCTCGGGTCTCCTGAAACCCCTACCCATCCCACAACGACCATGGTCCCACCTATCCATAGACTTGTCACAGATCTACCCCCCTCAGACAATTACACCACCATACTAGTTATTATTGACCGTTTCTCCAAGTCTTGTCGTTTAATTCCATTAAAGGGACTACCTACTGTCATGGAAACTGCCCAAGCCCTGTTTCACCATGTCTTCCGAGTATATGGTCTTCCAGAAGATATCGTCAGCGATCGGGGAACTCAATTCACCTCTCAAGTATGGAGAGCTTTCTGCAAGAAGTTGGATATCAATGTGAGTCTCACGTCAGGATATCACCCACAAGCTAACAGCCAAGTTGAACGCCTCAATCAGGAGATCGGCAGATATCTACGGTCCTACTGCAGTCGAGAGCAACACCGATGGTCTGAGTTCCTACCATGGGCCGAATACGCTCAGAACTCTTTCACACACACCTCTACAGGTCTGACCCCCTTTCAGTGCGTCCTGGGGTTCCAACCTCCCTTGTTCCCGTGGTCGGGCGAACCTTCCTCCGTCCCAGCAGTGGATGACTGGATTCGACGCAGCGAGAGGGTGTGGGAAAGCGTCGTCTCCAGCGGGCCGTGAGAACACAGGAATTCCAGGCCAACAGACGACGTCGCCCACATCCTCTCTACCAACCAGGACAAAGGGTCTGGCTCTCAACCAAGGACATCAAGCTCAGGCTACCAAGCAGGAAGCTCAGCCCAAGGTATGTTGGCCCTTTTAAAATTCTCAAACGAATGAATGAGGTCACTTACCGATTGGAGCTTCCTGCTAACTACCGTATCTCTCCCTCCTTCCATGTATCCCTCCTCAAACTGGTCCATACGCACACTGACCCTAACCATGAGACACCAGAACCACCACCCCCACTGGACTTTGAAGGAACTCCTGCTTATCTGGTAAATGAGTTATTAGACTCCAGGTGAAGAGGGGGTCGGCTCGAATATCTGGTGGATTGGGAGGGTTATGGACCGGAGGAGAGATCATGGGTCGCTGCCAAGGATATCTTGAACCCATCTCTCATCGAAGACTTTCATAGAGCCAGACCTGATCGACCAGCAGCACGACCACGGGGACGCCCACGTCGAGCTCCAGGAGTCGCTCTTAGAGAGGGGGGTTCTGTAAGGCCAAACCAGCAGAGGGAGCCATCACCTGAGTACTGACTGTGCTCCACTCCCCTTGGCTTCCTCTGCACTAATTTCCTGTTTGGTTTCCTATTTAGCCTGTAACTCTGCCTGGACTCATTGCGAAGTATTGCCAGTTACCCTGCCTTACAGAGTGTTTTCATAGCCTGTTGTACCGATGTTTCTGTTAAGACCTCTTGCCTGCCTACTGACCTCTGTCTTGTGGATTATCCCTTTGTATGACGACAGATCTGACTGCTCCTCTGGTTTTGACCCTCTGCCTGCCTAATCGTTTATGTCCAAGGAATCTGCCCTTAATAAACCTCCGCACTTGGATTCTAACTGCCTCAGTGTATGTGTCTGTTACTTGAACTCTGAAGCATTTATTTGGGCTGTACTTTGAGGCTGGTAATGAACTTATCCTGTACAGCAGAGGTAACTCTGGGTCTTCCTTTCCTGTGGCGGTCATTATGAGAGCCAGTTTCATCATAGCTCTTGATGGTTTTTGCGACTGCATTTGAATAAACTTTCAAAGTTCTTCACATTTTCTGAATTGACTGACCTTCATATCTTAAAGTAATGATGGACTGTCATTTCTCTTTGCTTATTTGAGCTGTTCTTGCCATAATATGGACTTGGTATTTTACCAAATAGGGCTATCTTCTGTATACCACCCCTACCTTGTCATAACAAATGCGTTAAGAAGGAAAGAAATTCCACAAATTAACTTTTAACAAAGCACACCTGTTAATTGAATTGCATTCTAGGTGACTACCTCATGAAGCTGGTTGAGAGAATGACAAGAGTGTGCAAAGCTGTCATCAAGGCAAAGGGTGGCTACTTTGAAGAATCTCAAAGTAGCCACTCTCAATGATTTGTTTAACACTTTTTTAGGGTTACTACATGATTCCATATGTGTTATTTCATAGTTTTGATGTTTTCATTAATATGCTACAATGTAGAAAATAGTACAATTTTTAAAAGAAACCTTGAATGAGTAGGTGTGTCCAAACTTTTGACTGGTATTATATGTCCCAATTATATGTATTAAATCTTCCCAATTAAATGTTGACTAAAGAGTAGGACTACCTGCTTTCCCGGGCCTATATTATTTTCATTCGGGCCAGTAGCTTTCAGTTGGCACTGGCAAATTTACCTGAATGTCAAGCCCTGCACGGGCATGCTAATTAAAAGATGGCTTGTCATTAATAGCCTGGTTCTGTATTGAATCTAGGTACATTATGGGAGAGGTCAGGTCATTATTATCAGAAGAAATTGGTGTGACCAAATCATGTGCTGGTGCCATCAGCTGAAAAAGTTGATAGCACCAGTACCAACCGCCAGTGTAAAAAGTTAGTTTAGAGCCCTGCGCACACACACATACACACCTGCTCTCTCAGAGAAGTATATACTGTATATAGACATTACCTACAGCAGCGGTCCCAAGTACATTCAGCCGTGGGCAGATTTTTCCTTGAGGGGCGGGAACATAGTTATAAATAATTTGTATCCCAAGAATCCCTAACATGTATAGTATTTGACAAAAACATAATCCACTTGGATACGATCCCATTTGCCTCCATTTATGCGTGGAAATACTTGAACAGATTTCCTAAATTAAAATCACTGAGCTAATTTCCTGGTGATTTTATTATTTTATGTCCAAGAACGAGAATGTTATATACTGAACAAAAAATATGAACTCAACAATTTCAAAGATTTTACTGAGTTACAGTTCAGTAAGGAAATCAGTCAATTTGACATAAATTCATTAGGCCTGTTAGGTTCTAATTCTCAGAGTAAAAAATTCAACGGACACTATGAAAGCTTAACCAAGTTTAATTCTTCCCAGAGGATCAATACAGCTGCATTAGACAAAAACATTTTCACACAAGCACTGATATTTAACCGTTCCTCCTAGGCTGAGTCTCCTCCTACACATCCGAACAGCCAATGCATCTCTGTTGCTAGACAGAACCTTAGTGTTATCTGTTCTTCCTCACTTCATCTGACCTGACCTCTACCCCAAAGTGCTCACTCCTCCCCAACTTACGGCTGTCATGGTGCCTGGTACCAGATTGTCTCTTCTCCTCCCAGAGGATCCCTCCCATAGGATCCCTGATGGCTAACAATAACATATCCTGACATAATGTAAACGTTATACATTACCCTCTCTACCTCAGTGACATGAATAAGTATATTTCATATTCTGAGAACCCAACAGGCCTTAAACTATGGATTTCACGGTAATACAGATATGCATCTGTTGGTCACAGATACCTTTAAAAAAAAGTAGGGGCCTGGATCAGAAAACCAATCAGTGTGACAAACATTTGTCTCATTAGGCGCAACACATCTCTTTTGCATAGAATTGATCGGGTTGTTGATTGTGGCCTGTGGGGTGTTGTCCCACTTCTCTTCAATAGCTGTGTGAAGTTGCTGGATATTGGCGGAAACTGGAACACGCTGTCTTACACGTCGACCCAGAGCATCCCAAACATGCTCAATGCGTGACATGCCTGGTGAGTATGCAGGCAATGGAAGAACTGGGACATTTTCAGCTTCCAGGAATTGTGTACAGATCCTTGCAACATGGGGCCATGCATTATCATGCTGAAACAAGAGTTGATGGTGGCGGATGAATGGCACGACAATGGGCCTCAGGATCTCGTCACGTTATCTCTGTGCATTCAAATTGCAATTCCTGTGGTTTGGTAAGAAGAACGCCCCTCTCCCCACAGGTGTGATTACTACCTCTGTGGGTTTAGAGCTTGAGGTAGTCACCTCATACAAGTACTTGGGAGTATGGCTAGACGGTATGCTGTCCTTCTCTCAGCAGCAGGCTAAAGTTAAATCTAAACTTGGTTTCCTCTATCGTAATCGCTCTTCTTTCACCCCAGCTGCCAAACTAACCCTGATTCAGATGAGTATCCTACCCATGCTAGATTATGGAGACGTAATTTATAGATTGGCAGGTAAGGGTGCTCTTGAGCGGCTAGATGTTCTTTACCATTCAGCCATCAGATTTGCCACCAATGCTCTTTATAGGACTCCAATACTCCTCTGTAAACTGGTCATCTCTGTATACCCGTCGCAAGACCCACTGGTTGATGCTTATTTATAAAACCCTCTTAGGCCTCACTCCCCCTATCAGATATCTACTGCAGCCCTCATCCTCAACATACAACACCCGTTCTGCCAGTCACATTCTTTTACAGGTCCCCAAAGCACACACATCCCTGGGTCGCACGTCTGTTCAGTTCACTGCAGCTAGCGACTGGAACGAGCTGCAACAAACACTCAAACTGGGCAGTTTTATCTCAATCTCTTAATTCAAAGACTCAATCATGGACACTCTTACTGACAGTTGTGGCTGCTTTGCGTGATGTATTGTTGTCTCTACCTTCTTGACCTTAGTGCTGTGCCCAATAATGTTTATACCATGTTTTGTGCTGGTACCATGTCGGGCTGCTGCCATGTTGTTGCTACCATGTTGTTGTCATGTTGTGTTGCTACCATGCTATGTTGTCATGTATTGCTGCCATGCTATGTTGTCTTAGGTCTCTCTTTATGTAGTGTTGTGGTGTCTGTCTTGTTGTGATTTTGTGTTTTGTCCTATTTTTTATTACATTTTTTATCCCAGCCCCCGTCCCCGCAGGAGGCCTTTTGCCTTTTGGTAGGCCGTCATTGTAAATAAGAATTTGTTCTTAACTGACTTGCCTAATTAAATAAAGGTTAAATAAATTTTTTTAAATAAGTGAAGATGTCATTTTAAGACCCGGAGGAAGTAGCTGATGTGATGTGTAAGATCTTAATAGTCCGACTTCAGTCAGGGAGCTGTGGTTTAGTGTCATACCTTTAACTGTGGTCTCTTATGTATTTTCAACTGTCAGTTTCCACTCCAAATAATATGTCTGATAAATATTGAAGCAGTACCCAGATAGTATAGTGAAGTCATAGGCTTACATTTGTTATTCAAGGAAAAACTATAAACCGAAGTGACATTCGCGTTTGTCTAGTTCTGGAAGACTGTTAAAACCAAGCACTCCTGCTGTGCATATTGCTGTGTAGTTGAAAACATTGTGGCAGTTTTCAACAGTATTACCTGGAATTAGCTTTCATCCCTCCAGTTCTTTAATGTCACTAGAGAGGGAGATGAGACATCAGGGATCTGATCAACGGGTAGGAAAGAAAGCCGGTGTACCCAGTATCACACCAGGAAGACCAGAGGGTTGGTCAATCTATGTTTATAAACTGTGTGGTTCGAGCCCTGAATGCTGATTGGCTGAAAGCCATGGTATATCAGACGTTACCATGGGTATAACCTCTTGGGGATAATTAAGGGAGTGTTGGTGCGCTAGCGCCCCAGTCACGACAATACCCGGAAAAATTTAAGGCGCCAAATTCAAAATCCAAAAGTAGAATTATAAAACATTAATCAAAATACAAGTGTTGCACACTGTTCAAAAGCTTAGACTCTTGGCAATCTCACAGCGTTGTCAGATTTCAAAAAGGCTTTTACGGCGAAAGCGCCCCGCATATTTTCTGCATTAGCATAATTTCATAACCAGCACGGGTATCACAAAACACATAAAAAAGAGCTAAAATAAATCGCTTACCTTTGATGATCTTCTGCTGAGTGCAATCCGAAGTGTCCAAGCAAGACATCCAATGTTCCTTTTGTTAGAAAAAGTCCTTGTTTATATCCATAAATCTCTGTTTGGTTGGCGCGTTATGTTCAGAAAATCCACCGTCCACTCGCCCGTTGTACAGGGAAGAGAAAGCGTTCAAAATATACCTATCAACTTTGTCCAAACAAATAAAACATAGTTTTTAATGTATCCTTAGGTACACTTTTATGTATATTAACTATAATATTTCACACGGATAATATCCTGAGCGATAGAAAAGTGAAATCCCGAGGCGCGCACTCACGGTCTCGCGCGCTTCCTCCCTCCACTTACATAATCTTCTTCTATCCGTTGTCTAAAGACTTGTCTAAAGACTGTTGACATCTAGTGGAAGCCATAGGTACTGCAACCTGGGTCCTGGATTAAAGCAGATCCCATAGACAACCATTGGAAAAGAAGGCATGTCACAAATAAGGCATGTCACAAATCCGGACAGAAATTCCTCGGGTTTTTTCATGCCATATCAGTTCTGTTATACTCACAGACATCATTTTAATAGTTTTAGAAACTTCAGAGTATTTTCTATCCAATAGTACTAATTATGTGCATATCCTATTTTCTGGGCCTAAGTGCCAGGCATTTTACTTTGGGCACGCCAGACTCTCCAAAATTCCCACCACTGCTGCCGCTCCCTAAGAAGATAACTAACTAAATATTTATTTTTACTGCTCTATTTAAGTTTGTAATCAGTTTATAATAGCGATAAGGCACCTCGTGTGTTTTTGGTATATTACCAATATACCACGGCTAAGGGCTGTATATTGGCCATATACCTCACCCCCTCGGGCTTATTGCTTTAAATACACCCCATGAGGGCATGGTTTCCCCTCAGGATTCATGCATTCATTGACTTTCAAATTTACTCCAGAGGCTATTTTATTACTGCTTATGAATTGTAAAGTTTTGTTCCAGCCTCCCGGTATGAATATGAATTTATATAGCCCAAGCTGTGCTCAGGTTTTAGCGAATTTTATTCACATAGCCGCCATGCAGCTCTATCTATGCACTGATACATTTTTTAAAGTGGATATGTATTTGCACACGAGTGCCCTCACACAGACACACACACACACACAAAACTATTTGCCTGTGGCAGGTGGATTAAGTGTTCTGCCCGGGAGCGTAGCAACACAAGTCTGCCGGGAATTAAGTAGCATTTAGGGTCTTAGAGGTCTGTTTCCATAGCTGTGGTGTGGATTGTACATTCATCAAAGGCCTAGCGAAAACTGGCCAGGGGAAAGTAACAGACAGGCTCTGTGTGTGTGTGTGTGTGTGTGTGTGTGTGTGTGTGTGTGTGTGTGTGTGTGTGTGTGTGTGTGTGTGTGTGTGTGTGTGTGTGTGTGTGTGTGTACACACAGGTGCAGTTCTATATTACAAAACAGTCTGAGGCTTAGAAGTGAGACAGTTATTTGAAGGAAAAGATAATACCTAGTAGCTGCACAACTGAATGCATTCAACTGAAATGTGTCTTCCACATTTAACCCAAACCTTCTGAATCAGAGAGGTGCGGGGAACTGCCTTAATCTATGTCAACGTCATCGGCACCATGGGAGCAGTTGTTGGGAGTTAACTGCCTTGCTCAAGGGCAGAACGGCAGATCTTTCCACCTTGCCGGTTTAGGGATTCAAACCAGCCACCCTTCGGTTACTGGCCCAACGCTCTTAACCACTAGGCAACCAGCTATAGTGTGTGGGGGTAAGGAGATAGATGGATGATCTCTTACGTCCAGTTCTGTATTGCTGTCATCTCTCCATGCTTGCCGGGTAAAGTGAGGTAGCAATGAAATCCAGCAGCTCTCAAAAGTGTTCCAATGTAAAACACAGTCTTTTTGTGCTTCACACACACACACATAACATACGGTCTCTCTAGCACGCACGCATGTACATGTTCTGTGGTGGTTAAATTCTTTAATATCAAATGAGGAGAGACAAACTTATCACACAAGTCAGAGTTATACTTAAACTAAATCTTTATTCACTTATTAATAAGAGAGCAGGTCAGTACAACACACACATATAAAGTGAATTAATTGAGTGCTCTACGTTAAAATAAATCACTTACCTTTGATGATCTTCATATGATGGCATACCCAAGCGTCCAGGTTACGATAAAGTCCCTCTTTATATCCATAAAGCTCCGTTTGATTGGCGCGTTTTGTTCAGTAATCCACCTGCCCAAAGGCGTTCATCCATGCAGACAAACGATATCCCCAAAATACCGGTAAAGTTTATCAAAAAAAGTCAAACAGCATTTGTAATCAATACTCAGATACCCTAAAATGAATATAAACTATAATATTTCAGACGGAATATAACCTGCTGAATAGAAGAGAAAAAGAACTAAGCGCGCACTCCCTGTTACGAGCCAAATCCATAACAGTACACTTGACGTGGACTCAGGAAGAAGTTGGCTTGCTCCCTTGAATTTCAAGATAAAAGCTTCAAACCTTTTTCTAAAGACTGATGGCATCTAGTGGAAGTCATAGGAACTGGGGGTAAAACAATGAGGCTTTGAATAGCTGGCCTATTGAAAACAGTGTGACATGACTGATTCAGACATCCCGGATGGATTTTGCTTGGGTTTTTGCCTGCCATATCAGTTCTGTTATACTCACAGACATTATTTTAACAGTTTTAGAAACGACAGAGTGTTTTCTATCCAAAGCTACTAATTATATGCATGCTTCTGGGCCTGAGTAACAGGCAGTTTACTTTGAGCACGTTTTTCATCCGAACTTCAAAATACTGCCCCATAGCCCGTAGAGGTTAAACAGCTTGGAAAATAAAGAAAGGATGTCATGGCTTTAGAAGCTTCTGATAGGCTAATTGACACTATTTGAGTCAATTGGAGGTGCACCTGTTGATGTATCTCAAGGCCTACCTTCAAACTCAGTGCCTCTTTGCTTTACATCATGGGAAAATCAAAAGAAATCAGCCAAGACCTCAGAAAAAAATTGTAGACCTCCACAAGTCTGGTTTATCCTTGGGAGCAATTTCCAAACGCCTAAAGATACCACGTTCATCTGTACAAACAATAGTACGCAAGTATAAACACCATGGGACCACGCAGTCGTCATACCGCTCAGGAAGGAGACACGTTCTGTCTCCTAGAGATGAACGTACTTTGGTGTGAAAAGTGCAAATCAATCCCAGAACAACAGCAAAGGACCTTGTGAAGAGGCTGGAGGAAACAGCTACAAAAATATCTATATCCACAGTAAAACAAGTCCTATATCAACATAACCTGAAAGGCAGCTCCGCAAGGAAGAAGCCACTGCTCCAAAACCGCCATAAAAAAAAAAACCTGACTCAGTTACACCAGCTCTGTCAGGAGGAATGGGACAAAATTCACCCAACTTATTGTGGGAAGCTTGTGGAAGGCTACCCGAAACGTTTGACCCAAGTTAAACAATTTAAATGCAATGCTACAAAATACTAATTGAGTGTATGTAAACTTCTGACCCACTACGAATGTGATGAAAGAAATAAAAGCTAAAATAAATAATTCTCTCTACTATTATTCTGACATTTCACATTCTTAAAATAAAGTGGTGATCCTAACTGACCTAAGACAGGGAATTTTTACTATGATTAAATGTAAGGAATTATGAAAAACTGACTTTAATTGTATTTGGCTAAGGTGTATGTAAACTTTCGACTTCAACTGTATATATGGAATCATCAGATCATGACATTTTGCTCTTTCACACCGAGGCTTATCGAGGCCAGGAGTGTTGGAAAGATTTTACAAATACTGAGGAACTATCATTTGCAATGCATGTTAAAAAAAATAACTGAGAACCTCGGCTTATTTGTGGTGGACATGGTGATTTATGACAATCAGAAATCAGACATTGCCAAATGGGCACTTTCCTCCTTTTGCACGCAGCAGACCAGGTAAGCCTACTTAAACCTCAATGTAAATAGTCCGGGTGGCCATTTGATTAATTGTTCAGCATTCTTATGGCTTGGGGGTAGAAGCTGTTAAGGAGCCTTTTGGTCTTAGACTTGGCGCTCTGGTACCGCTTGCCGTGCGGTAGCAGAGAAAACAGTCTATGACTTGGGTGACTGGAGTCATACAATTTTTTGGCCTTTCCTCTGAAACTGCCTATTATATAGGTCCTGGATGGCAGGAAGCTTGGCCCCAGTGATGTACTGGGCCGTACACACTACCCTCTGTAGCGCCTTACGGTCAGATTCCGAGCAGTTGCCATACCATGCAATGATGCAACAGGTCAGGATGCTCTCGATGGTGCAGCTGTAGAACTTTGAGGATCTGGGGACCCGTACCAAATCTTTTCAGTCTCCTGAGGAGGAAAAGGGGTTGTCTCCCCCTCTTCAAGACGGTCTTGGTGTGTTTGGACCATGATAGTTCGTTGGTGATGTGGACACCAAGGAACTTGAAACTCTCAACCCGCTCCACTACAGCCCCGTCGATGTTAATGGGGGCCTGTTCGGCCCGCCTTTTCCTGTAGTCCACAATCATCTCCTGTCTTGTTCACATTGAGGGAGAAGTTGTTGTCCTGGCACCAGGTCTCTGACCTCCTTCCTATAGGCTGTCTTATCATTGTCAGTGATCAGGCCTACCACTGTTGTGTCATCAGCAAACTTAATAATGTTTGGAGTTGTGTTTGAACAGGGAGTACACACTCCTGAGGGGCCCCAGTGTTGAGGATCAGCGTGGCAGACGTGATGTTGCCTACCCTTACCACCTGGGGGCGGCTCGTCAGGAAGTCCAGGATCATGTTGCAGATGGAGGTGTTTAGTCCCAGGGTCCTTAGTCGTCCAGAACAGCTGGTGCTCTCGTGCATGCTTCAGTGTTGCTTGCCTCGAAGCGAACATTAAAGGCATTTAGCTCATCTGGTAGGCTCGCGTCACTGGGCAGCTCGCTTCTGGGTTTCCCTTTGTAGTCCGTAATGGTTTTCAAGGCCTGCCATATCCGACGAGCGTCAGAGCCGGTGTAGTAGGATTCAATCTTAATCCTGTATTGACGCTATGCTTGTTTAATGGTTAGTCTGAGGGCATAGCGTGATTTGTATAAGAGTCCGGATTAGTGTCCCGCTCCTTGAAAGCGGTAGCTCTAGCCTTTAGGTCGATGCGGATGTTGCCAGTAATCCATGGCTTCTGGTTGGGATATGTATGTAGAGTCACTGTGGGGACGATGTAGTCGATGCACTTATTGATGAAGCCGATGACTGAGGTGGTATACTCCTCAATGCCATTGGATGAATCCCAGAACATATTCCAGTCTGTGCTAGCAAAACGGTACTGTAGCGTAGCATCCGCGTCATCTGACCACTTTCGTATTGAGCGAGGCACTGGTACTTCCTGCTTTAGTTTTTGCTTGTAAGCAGGAATCAGGAGGATAGAATTATGGTCAGATTTTCCAAATGGAGGGTGGGGGACAGCTTTGTATGCATCTGTGTGTGTAAAGTCCCCTCTTGTTGCACATGTGACTTGCTGGTAAAAAATGTGGTCAAATGGATTTAAGTTTGCCTTCATTAAAGTCCCCGGCCACTAGGAGCGCCCCTTCTGGATGAGCATTTTCTTTTTTGCTTATGGCCTTATAGAGTTGGTTGAGTGCGGCCTTAGTGTCAGCATTGGTCTGTGGTGGTAACTAGATGGCTACGAATAATATAGATGAGATCTCTTGGTAGATAGAGTACCTTATGATAAGCTGTAGGCCACACTATCTCAGGCGAGCAATACCTCGACTTCTTTAATATTTGACATCGCGCACCACACTAATAACTCATAATGATTAATCAAAAACAGATTTTTTGAAATGTTTACAAAAAAACCTGATATCACATTTACATAAGTATTGAGACCCTTTACTCGCTACTTTGTTGAAGCACCTTTGGCAGCGATTACAGCCTCGATGCTTTTTGGGTATGACGCTACAAGCTTGGCACACCTGTATTTGGACAGTTTCTTCCATTCTTCTCTGCAGATCTTCTCAAGCTCTGTCAGGTTGGATGGAGAGCGTGGCTGCCCAGCTATCTCTCCAGAGATGTTCGATCGGGTTCAAGGGTCGTGTGCTTAGGGTCGTTGTCCTGTTGGAATGTGAACTTTCGCCCCAGTCTGAGGTCTTGGGCGCTCTGGAGCAGGTTTTCATCAAGGATCTCTCTGTACTTTGCTCCGTTCATCTTTGCCTCGATCCTGACTTGTCTCCCAGTCCCTGCTGCTGAAAAACATCCCCACAGCATGATGCTGCCAATACCATGCTTCACCATAGGTATGGTGCCAGGCTTCCTCCAGAAGTGACGGTTGGCATTCAGGCCAAAGATTTTATTCTTTGTTTCATCAGACTAGAGAATCTTGTTTCTCATGGTCTGAGAATATTTAGGTGCCTTTTGGCAAACTCCAAGTGGGCTGTCATATGCCTTTTACTGAGGAGTGGCTTCCATCTGGCCACTCTACCATAAAGGCCTGATTGGTGGAGTGCTGCAGAGATGGTTGTCCTTCTGGAAGTTTCTTGCAACTCTAGAGCTCTGTCAAAGTGACCATCGGATTCTTGGTCACCTCCCTTGACCAAGACCCTTCTACACCGATTGCTCAGTTTGGCTAGGCGGTCAGCTCTAGGAAGAGTCTTGGTGGTTCCAAACTTCTTCCATTAAAGAATGATGTGTTCTTGGGGACCTTCAATGCTGGAGACATTTTTTGGTACCCTTCCACAGATCTGTGCTTCGACACAATCCTGTCTCGACGCTCTACGGCCAATTTTTCTGTCATTATGGGGTATTGTCTGTAGATTGAGGACATTTTTTTATTTGATCACTTTTAGAATAAGGCTGTAACGTAACAAAATGTGGAATACTTTCTGTATTTTACTTAATAAAGTTACTTTGAAAAAGTAGTTTCAAACTACTTTGTGAAAAATTATCATACCTAAATTTGAATTGTCATAGACTACAAATTGCAATAACAGAGCTCTCTGGCGTCAGATGTTAACATAATTAGCCTATTAAACACAAAAAAATTGTTTAAAGTGAGAATTAGGCAGGTCTGATGCTGAAGAAGAAAGAAAATGTTTGCCTCCATTACCAAAACTTTATTTTCTTGTTGCAATAAAAGCAGTGTGTTGTTCCAGTAATTAGCCACACCGCTACATGGCAAAAAAGTCATTAACAAGTAAATACAAGTTGAATTTAGTTCAACTTCTACCAAGCTACAGCAAAATGTTGTTAAATTACTTGTTGAACTACATGTAGTTCACTACTCCCCAGCACTGCGTATACAATCACCTAAGAAATACAAAACAGCGTTTTTCTTTGAACCTAGGACTCCCTGGCGATCAGTGCAATTGTTACTGAATGGACTATCCTGGTTAAATAAATGAAGTAAGCTGAACTGGCAGGGAGTATTGAAAGGAGAGCTTTGTAAAAAAAAAAAACTGCTGATGAATAGTGGGGTCCGGAATTATTGGATCCCTTGATAAAGATGAGAAAAAAGACTATATAAAATAAATAATACAAATACTGAGCTATATTGTATGCTCACATTTAAATATATAAATATATATATATATATATATATATATATATATATTATACTAATTGTCACGATCTTCGATATTAGTGCGGGGAGCAGGAACGGGCCGTGCTGGACTCACGATGCGCACTGGGACTCTGGTGCGGGGAGCAGGAACGGGCCGTGCTGGACTCACGATGCTCACTGGGACTCTGGTGCGGGGAGCAGGACCGGGCCGTGCTGGACTCACGATGCGCACTGGGACTCTGGTGCGGGGAGCAGGAACGGGCCGTGCTGGACTCACGATGCACACTCGGACTCTGGTGCGGGGAGCGGGAACAGGCCGTGCTGGGCTCACGATGCACACTGGGACTCTGGTGCGTGGAACAGGGACAGGACGTGCTGGGCCCACGACGCGCACAGGGATCCTGGAGCGTGAAACAGGGACAGGACGTGCTGGACCCACGACGTGCACAGGGATCCTGGTGCGTGGAACCGGGACAGGACGTGCTGGACCCACGGCACGCACAGGAGACCTGGATCGCAGAGCCGGCACCATTCTACCAGACTGCACACTCACCCTAGCCTCACAGATGAAGGAAGCTGGAATGTCGCGCACCGGGCTGTGGGCACGAACCGGAGACACTGCACGCAGAGCCGGCGCAGGATATCCTGGCCCGAAGAGGCGCACCAGAGACCAGGAGCGCTGAGCCAACACCCTCTTTTCTGGCTGCCAACTCCCCCTAGCACGACAGATGCGAGGAGCTGGCAAGTCGCGCACCGGGCTGTGAACGCGCATTGGAGACACTGTGCGCTTCACCGCATAACACGGTGTCTTACCAGCTCGAGGAGTTAGCTCAGGTCTCCAACCTGCACCAGCCAACCTCCCGTGTGCCCCCATTTTTGGGGGCTGCCTCTCGGGTTTCCTCGCCAGGCGTGTTCCAGAATACTTCTCCCAATCGGGTGTCCATACTCCATATCGCTCCTCATAGAATCGCCGCTCAGCTTTCGCTGCCTCTAGCTCCTCCTTAGGACGGCGATACTCCCCCGGCTGGGTCCAGGGTCCCTCTCCAGCCAGGATTTCCTCCCACGTCCAGAAATCCTGGCTCTCTCGCTGGTTGGTCCTGTATTGGTGGGTTATTCTGTCACGATCTTCGAGGTATCCAGTATACATACTTTATTTACACACGTAACTGGGGAAAATAACAAACAAACGAACGATCGTAACAATGGAACATAACAATGACTAAACACTTAAGCTATGAACCTAACAATAACCCACAAAACCCTAGTGAAAACCACAAACATATATATGGTTCCCAATTAGAGGTAACGACACTCAGCTGCCTCTAATTGGGAACCATTAACCCAACATAGAAAATCACACCTAGAACTAAAAAACCCTACACCAAAAACGAAACTAAACACGCCAGCCTGTAAAACTCAGGCCTGGACGTGACACTAATACAATTGTTCAGCTAAAGATATTTAGTTTAACAAGTAATAATACAAAAAATAAGTGGCAAAATGATTGGCACCCCTGGTTTCAATACTCTAGCACCTTCCCTTTGCGAAGATAATGACACTGAGCCTTTTTCTAAAATGTTTTCTGAGATTGGAGAACACATTTGGAGGGATCAGACCATTCCTCCATACAGAATCTTTCCAGATCCTTGATATCATTTGTCTGCGCTTAGGGACTGGCCTCTTAAATTCAAACCACCTGGTTTTCAATGGGGTTCAAGTCCGGAGACTGAGATTTCCATTGCAAAATTTAGATTTTTTTTGTGGTCAATGAACCATTATTTGTGGATTTGATTTGTGCTTGGGGTTATTGTCTTGTTGGAAGATCCACTTGTGGACAAGTTTCGGCCTCTTGCAGCGGCAACCAGGTTTTTGGCAAACATTTCCTGGTACTTTTAAAGTTCATGATGCTGTTGACCTTAACAACCTTAACAACAGCATTATTTCTTTTTAGCTGATATTTGTCATGTGATCCAATAATTCCGAACCCCACTGTATGTGATTAAAAGAGAAGATTTGTTAAGACATGCTGTTGTGTATTCCCCAGATGTTCTGTAGGGGAGATCACAGATGCCATTAAGGCTGTGTTTGGGGAACATAAAGCCAGCACCAGAATGGGGAGTGGAGACGATCACAGCGAGTTTTGAGAGCATGAGGAGATCTCTACAGCACACAACTGGTAACAGCAGGAAGAGAATAATACTTGATTGTCTGTTGTACTTAATCCTTTTGAATATGGAACAGAAAATTGTCTTCTGCTCTGCTCTGTTTTCAATCCTCTGAGTCTCACTATTGAAATGATTTATTCATCTTTTCCCAGGGTGGTGGAGTTGAAGAAGCATGAGGGCAGGAACCCTCGTCTGCTGGTGGCCAAGATGGGCCAGGACGGCCATGACAGGGGGGCAAAGGTTATCGCCATGGGATTTGCCGACCTGGGATTCGACGTAGACATCGGACCGCTTTTCCAGGTGAGCTTAGTAGCTAGGTACTGGACTTGGGAAATAAATACTCTTTCAATTCTCTTCAAGTCTTCAAAGAACAGGATAACTCCAGGACAGCGTGTGGAGATCAACTGAGGCAGGGATTCAAACAAAAGCAGATAAACAACCTGTGTACTGCAATTGAGCCGTTAACAGCGAATGGGATCTCTGCCATTGTCTGGGAAGTTGCCTTTATATGTAAATCTATTGCTTTACGTAGGTTGTTAATTTGCATTGGATTGAACTGGCCTCAACGTTGTTTTATTCATAACTTAACTAATTCTTACAAGTTAAGGCAGTCAGTCACATATCAGCTATGCCATATATGCCGTATAACACAATGATCACGCTATGGAACTCAGTGTGCTAACAATGGACCTCTAATGCAGCAATGTTAACATGTGCAGCCATACCACATAACACTCGTACGTGGAAAAAGGTGGGCCGTACCTCGGTAAAGCCTGCTTTCAAATGATTAAAGCTGTAATTCATCTGTGTCTGTGAGTCCTTCTAGTCCACTCCATGGAAGGCAAATAAAACCAAAACATTCCCTACATAGGCATACCAACTTCAAAGCTGCATACTGGCCTGTTAAGCTACCGTTTCACCACTGTTTTCACAATAAGGCTAATCTCAGTCTTATGTTCTGTTATTGGTGCTCTAGTAGCTATTTCCCCTTAGGTAGACCTACTGTACCCTATAGTCCTGAGTTTCATTAGCAGGCAGCAGTCTCAACCTCTCTCTACCTAATCCCTCTCGCCTATCTCTCTCCTCTAGCCCTTCTTACCCTTCCGTCCAGTCCAGGAAGAGATGGGGGGGGATAGAGAGGCATATGGGCTTTTAAGGTGAACGCTGATGCCGCCCCTCGATAAACAGTGCCCTCTTCGCCAAAGGCAGGGGCATGATGCAGCGTAGCCTAAACTGTAGAACGAGAATATAGCCTCTATATAGTATATAGCAACCAAGTTTCTGACAATTTCATGAGACAAACACTATTTACATCATGCGTGTTTCCTATCAAACGGCCTAAATGGCACCCTATCAAATAAAAATGCGCTTCGATGTGAATATGAATTAACATGTTAACAAATACAACATATCCTAAAATCAGGATGGGTTAAAGAAAAATTGACAATAGCCTATGGAATGAAATTAGAAATCACAACTGTTGTCTGGGAGTTTCACTCAGTGGGGTAAATTGTCATGATAATAGCGATTGGTAAATTTCTGATCTGATCATGGGAAAGAAGAAAATACAAACTGCATTTTCCAAGATAACTCAACGCCTGATAATTTTGGGTAGCTGAAATAGGCCCCTGAGCAAGGCAGTTAACCCACTGTTCCCCGGGTGCCGTAGATGTGGATGTCGCCCCAAGCACCTCTCTGATTCAGAGGGGTTGGGTTAAATGCGGAAGACACATTTCAGTTGAAGGCATTCAGTTGTACAACTGACTAGGAGGTATCCCCCTTTCCTTTCCTTTTCCCTAATGGTACATTTTCTACTGGTGACATACAGTATGTAATGGGGAATTGAAAAATATCAACAATCGAAGGGCAAACAATTCATACAATGAAACAATGCGCAAGAATTGGCAGGAGTGCATTCTGAAGAGAGATGCGCCTATAAATTCAGCCCCCCACCCTTCCCCTTCTTGTCTCAAAATTTTAAATTCTTCTCAAGACACAATATCTTCACACATATTTGAGATTCTTTTCACTGACAGCCAGAACTCAATAATCAGCTAGGCCTATTGCCACATGCTGGCCAAATTGCAGACTTCCCAATTTAGGCATTGGCCTACGAGCTGGTGGCTTGAAACAATCCACAGCAATTTATTTTTAAGAAGCTAATGATCCTCTGTGGCTAAGTATTTTTTATTATTTTATTTATTTAAGGCAGGATTAATTATATACATTTGGCAAATGTATTTCAATTTATTGTGCATGTTGCAATTTCGCTTAAAATGTGGTTAATTGTGCAGCCCTATTCAAACACACACTCTTCACTTGTGTCAACACTCATGGTTACTTTGAGTAATTTGTCAGCATCGCTATTGATCCAACACCTCAGGACTTCAGCCCGAGTACACACACACACACACTCTCTCTCTCTCTCTCTCTCTCTCTCTCTCTCTCTCTCTCTCTCTCTCTCTCTCTCTCTCTCTCTCTCTCACACACACACACACACACACACACACACACACACACACACACACACACACACACACACACACACACACACACACCCAATCACTCAGTGATGATAATGTCCAGTATTGTCCTGTGGCTATATCTCTTCTCTTCTCAATCATGTGTTTTGTATTCCATTCAGATCAGACCAAACAGACCTGGGCCGTCTCAGCCTTGAAATGGGACGGCAGTAGGGTGGGCATTATTGGGATATCTAATTATATCATCTATAGTTAGACCTTTTGTGCATTTTCTGGACTTTTCTGGACATTTCCCCTCATTTTTCCTCTGAGACCTCATTAATGTATAGGTTATAGGCACTGAGCTAAAGGGTAGAGCTGCCGCTTTCAAGGAGCGAGACTCTAACCCGGAGCTAATAAGAAATCCCGCTATGCCCTCTGACGAACCATCAAACAGGCAAAGCGTCAATGCGGGACTAAGATCGAATTGTACTACACCGGCTCCGACGCTCGTTGGATGTGGCAGGGCTTGCAAACCTTTACAGACTACAAAGGGAAGCACAGCCAAGAGCTTCCCAGTGACACGAGTGTACCAGATGAGCTAAATTACTTCTATGCTTGCTTCGGGGCAAGTAACACTGAAACATGCATGAGAGCATCAGCTGTTCCGGACGACTGTGTGATCACACTCTCCGCAGCTGATGTTAGTAAGACCTTTAAACAGGTCAACATTCACAAGGCCGCAGGGCCAGACGGATTACCAGGGCGTGTACTCCGAGCATGCGCTAACCAACTGGCAAATGTTTTCACTGACATTTTCAACCTCTCCCTGTCTGAGTCTGTAATACCAACATGTTTCAAGCAGACCACCATAGTCCCTTGGCCCTTGACCACCATAGTCCCAGACCACCATAGTCCCTTGAAGGTAACCCCTCAGGGGTGCGTGCTCAGTCCCCTCCTGTACTCCCTGTTCACGACCCATGACTGCGTGGCCGAACACGACTCCAACACCATCATTAAGTTTGCTGATGACACAACAGTGATCATGATCATCAACGATGAGACAGCCTATAGGGACTAGGTCAGATACCTCACCATGTGGTGCAAGGACAACAACCTCTCCCTCAATGTGATCAAGACAAAGGAGATGATTGTGGACTACAGGAAAAGGAGGACCGAGCACGCCTCTATTCTCATCGATGGGGCTGTAGTGAAGCAGGTTGAGAGCTTAAAGTTCCTTGGCGTCCACATCACCAACAAACTAACATGGTCCAAGCACACCAAGACAGGCGTGAATAGGGCACGATAAAATCTATTCTTCCTCAGGAGACTGAAAAGATTTGGCTTGGGTCCTCAGATCCTCAAAAGGTTCTACAGCTGCACCATCGAGAGCATCCTGACGGGTTGCATCACTGCCTGGTATGGCAACTGCTCAGCCTCCAACCGCAAGGCACTACAGAGGGTAGTGCGTACGGCCCAGTACATCACTGGGGCCAAGCTTCCTGCCATCTAGGACCTCTATACCAAGCGGTGTCAGAGGAAGGCCGTAAAAATGGTCAAAGACTCCAGCCACCCTAGTTATAGACTGTTCTCTCTGCTACCGCATGGCAAGCGGTACCGGACCACCAAGTCTAGGTCCAAGAGGCTTCTACACAAGCCATAAGCCTTCTACCCCCAAGCCATAAGTCTCCTGAACATCTAATAAAATGGCTACTGCTACTCTCTGTTATTATCTATGCATAGTCACTTTAATAACTCTACCTACATGTACATATTACCACAATTAACTTGACTAACCAGTGCCCCCCGCACATTGACTCTGTACCGGTACCCCCAGTATATAGCCTCGTTATTGTTATTTTACTGCTGCTCTTTAATTATTTGTTACTTTTATTATTGTTTTGGGGGGTATTTTTCTTAAAACAGCACTAACTGTAAGTCACTCTGGATAAGAGCGTCTGCTAAATGACTCAAATGTAAATGACTAATGTTTTTTAATACTACATTCTCTCCTCTATAGACCCCCCCAGAGGTGGCCCAGCAGGCTGTGGATGCAGACGTCCACTGTGTTGGGGTCAGCACACTGGCCACAGGACACAAGACCCTGGTCCCAGAGCTCATCAAGGAGCTACGCAACCTCAACCGCCCTGACATCCTGGTTATCTGTGGAGGGAAAAAAGCTTATCTGTGGAAAAAAGCTCCTGGCACAGGCGAGTCGTCGATTATGCGTCCACAGAAAATTGCTTTCCAAAAGTAACTTTTTTTGGGTGAAGTTCCCATTCATTGCAAATACAACAGTTAAATGGTTCCAATACAAATACACTACATTGAAAAAAGTCAAAAAATCAGGAATTAATATTGAGTTGGTCCCCCCTTTGCTGCTATAAAAGCCTCTACTCTTCTGGGAAGGCTTTCCACTAGATGTTGGAACATTGCTGCGGGGACTTGCTTCCATTCAGCCACGAGCATTAGTGAGGTCGGGACCTGATGTTTGGCGATTAGGCCTGGCTCGCAGTCGGCGGTCCAGTTCATCCCAAAGGTGTTCGATGGGGTTGAGGTCAGGGCTCTATAGACCCCCCTAGAGGTGGCCCAGCAGGCTGTGGATGCAGACGTCCACTGTGTTGGGACGCCTGCATCTGTCTGCCTGTCAAGTTCTTCCACACCGATCTCGACTAACCATTTCTGTATGGTCCTTGCTTTGTGCACAGGGGCATGCTGAAACAGGAAAGGGCCTTCCTCAAACTGTTGCAACAAAGTTGGAAGCACAGAATCGTATAGAAGGTCATTGTATGCTGTGGCATTAAGATTTCCCTTCACTGGAACTAAGGGACCTAGCCCGAACCATGAAAACAGCCCCAGACCATTATTCCTCCTCCACCAAACTCTACAGTTGGCACTATGCATTGGGGCAGGTAGCATTCTCCTGGCATCTGCCAAACCCAGATTCGTTCGTCAGAATTCCAGATGGTGAAGCGTGATTCATCACTCCAGAGAACTGTTCCAGAGTCCAATGGCGGCGAGCTTTACACAACTCCAGGCGACGCTTGGCATTGCGCATGGTGATCTTAGGCTTGTGTGCGGCTGCTCGGCCATGGAAACTCATTTCATAAAGCTCCTGAAGAACAGTTATTGTGCTGATGTTGCTTCCAGAGGGCAGTTTGGAACTCGGTAGTGAGTGTTGCAACCGAGGACAGATGATTTTTACGTGCTACGCCCTTCAACACTCGGCAGTCCCGTTCTGTGAGCTTGTGTGGCCTACCACTTCGCGGCTGAGCCGTTGTTGCTCCTAAATGTTTCCATTTAAAAATAACAGCACTTACTGTTGACCAGGGCAGAAATTTGATGAACTGACTTGTTGGAAACGTGGCATCCTATGACGTTGCCATGTTAAAGTCACTGAGCTATTCAGTAAGGACATTCTACTGCCAATGTTTGTCTATGGAGATTGCACGGTGCGCTCAATTTTATGCACCTGTCAGCAACGGGTGCGGCTGAATTAGCCAAGTCCACTAATTTGAAGGGGTGTCCACATACTTTGTATGTGCATTTGGAAAGTATTCAGACTAGAGGTCTACCGATTATTATTTTTCAATGCCAATACCGATAATTGGATGACAAAAAAAAGCAGACACCGATTAATCGGCGGATTTTTATACAGTGAGGGAAAAAAGTATTTGATCCCCTGCTGATTTTGTATGTTTGCCCACTGACAAAGAAATGATCAGTCTATAATTTTAATGGTAGGTTTATTTGAACAGTGAGAGACAGAATAACAACAAAAAAACCCAGAAAAACACGTGTGAAAAATGTTATAAATTGATTTGCATTTTAATGAGGGAAATAAGTATTTGACCCCTCTGCAAAACATGACTTAGTACTTGGTGGCAAAACCCTTGTTGGCAATCACAGAGGTCAGACGTTTCCAGGTTTGCACACATCTCAGGAGTGATTTTGTCCCACTCCTCTTTGCAGATCTTCTCCAAGTCATTAAGGTTTCGAGGCTGACGTTTGGCAACTTGAACCTTCAGCTCCCTCCACAGATTTTCTATGGGATTAAGGTCTGGAGACTGGCTAGGTCACTCCAGGACCTTAATGTGCTTCTTCTTGAGCCACTCATTTGTTGCCTTGGCCGTGTGTTTTGGGTCATTGTCATGCTGGAATACGCATCCACGACCCATTTTCAATGACCTGGCTGAGGGAAGGAGGTTCTCACCCAAGATTTGACGGTACATGGCCCCGTCCATCGTCCCTTTGATGCAGTGAAGTTGTCCTGTCCCCTTAGCAGAAAGGGCAGATGTTCATTGCCAAACTTCAGACCGGCATGTATATGTGCTTTCTTGAGCAGGGGGACCTTGCGGGCGCTGCAGGATTTCAGTCCTTCGCGGCATAGTGTGTTACCAATTGTTTTCTTGGTGACTATGGTCCCAGCTGCCTTGAGATCATTGACAAGATCCTCCCGTGTAGTTCTGGGCTGATTCCTCACCGTTCTCATGATCATTGCAACTCCACGAGGTGAGATCTTGCATGGAGCCCCAGGCCGAGATTGACAGTTCTTTTGTGTTTCTCCATTTGCGAATAATCGCATCAACTGTTGTCACCTTCTCACCAAGCTGCTTGGCGATGGTCTTGTAGCCCATTACAGCCTTGTGTAGGTATACAATCTTGTCCCTGACATCCTTGGAGAGCTCTTTGGTCTTGGCCATGGTGGAGAGTTTGGAATCTGATTGATTGATTGCTTCTGTGGACAGGTGTCTTTTATACAGGTAACAAGCTGAGATTAGGAGCACTCCCTTTAAGAGTGTGCTCCTAATCTCAGCTCGTTACCTGTATAAAAGACACCTGGGAGCCAGAAATCTTTCTGATTGAGAGGGTGTCATATACTTATTTCCCCCATTAAAATGCAAATCAATTTATAACATTTTTCACATGCGTTTTTCTGAATTTGTTTGTTGTTATTCTGTCTCTTACTGTTCAAATAAACCTACCATTAAAATGATAGACTGATCATTTCTTTGTCAGTGGGCAAACGTACAAAATCAGCAGGGGATCAAATACTTTTTTCCCTCACTGTATATATATTTGTAATAAATGACAATTACAACAATACTGAATGAATAATGAACACTTTTATTTTAACTTAATATAATACATAAATAAAATCAATTTAGTCTCAAATAAATGTTCAATTGGATTGAATGTTCAATTTGGTTTAAATAATGCAAAAACACAGTGTTGGAGAAGAAAGTAAAAGTGCAATATGTGCCATGTAAAATAGCTAACGTTTAAGTTCCTTGCTCAGATCATGAGAACATATGGAAGCTGGTGGTTCCTTTTAACATGAGTCTTCAACATTCCCAGTTAAGTTTTAGGTTGTAGTTATTATAGGAATTATAGGACTATTTCTCTCTATACCATTTGTATTTCATATACCTTTGACTATTGGATGTTCTTATAGGCACTACCCCATAACCCCATAATGACAAAGCAAAAACAGGTGTTTATAATTTTTTGCCCCAAAAAAAAGGAATTAAATATTACATTTACATAATTATTCAGACCCTTTACTGCACATTTACCATTCCAGTGTTAAATTGCTATACTGTAGTTACTTTGCCACCATGGCCTATTTATTGCCTTATGTTCCTTATCCTACCTCATTTGCACACATTGTGTATAGATTTGTTTTTTTTTCCCTACTGTATTATTGACTGTATGTTTGTTTATTCCATGTGTAACTCTGTGTTGTTGTATGTGTCGAACTGCTTTGCTTTATCTTGGCCAGGTCGCAGTTGTAAATGAGAACTTGTTCTCAACTTGCCTACCTGGTTAAATAAAGGTTAAATTAAAAAAAAATAATAAAAAAGTACTTTGTTGCAGCGATTACAGCCTTGAGTCTTCTTGGGTATGACTCTACAAGCTTGGCACACCTGTATTTGGGGAGCTTCTCCCATTCTACTTGCAGATCCTCTCAAGTTCTGTCAGGTTGGATAGGGGAGTGTTGTTGCACAGCTATTTTCAGGTCTCTCCAGAGATGTTCGATTGTGTTCAAGTCCGGGCTCTGGCTGGGCCACTCATGGACATTCAGAGACTTGTCCCGAAGCCACTCCTGCGTTGTCTTGGCTGTGTGCTTAGGGTTGTCCTGTTGGAAGGTGATCCTTTGTCCCAGTCAGGCCCTGAGCGCTCAAGGATCTCTCTGTACTTTTGCTCCGTTTATCTTTCCCTCGATCCTGACTATTCTCCCAATCCCTGCCGCTGAAAAACATCCTCACAGCATGATGCTGCCCTCACCATGCTTCACCGTAAGGATGGTGCCAGGTTTCCTCCAGACGTGACACTTGGCATTCAGGCAAAATAGTTCAATCTTGGTTACATCAGACCAGAGAATCTTCCGTCTGGCCACTCTATCATAAAGGCTAAAGAGATGGTTGTCTATCTGGAACGTTCTCCCATCTCCTCATAGGAACACTGGAGCTCTGTCAGAGTGGCCATCAGGTTCTTGGTCACCTCCCTGACCAAGGCCCTTCTCCCCCAAATGCTCCGTTTGGCCGGGTGGTTTCAAAGTCTTGGTGGTTCCAAACTTCCATTTAAGAATGATGGAGGCCACTGTGTTTTTGGGGACCTTCAATGCTGCAGAATTCCTTTTGTACCCTTCCCCAGGTCTATGGATTATTCCTTCAACATCATGGCTTGGTTTTTGCTCTGAAATGCACTGTCAACTGTGGGACCTTATATAGACAAGTTTGTGCCTTTCCAAATCATGTCCAATCAATTGAATTTACCACAGGTGGACTCCAATCAAGTTGTAGAAACATCTCAAGGATGATCAATGGAAACAGGATGCAACTGAGCTCAATTTCAATTCTCCTTGCAAATGGTCTGAATACTTACTGTATGTAAATCAGGTATTTTAGTTTTTTTTTTTATTAATGTGCAAAAATGTCTAAAAACCTGTTTTTACCTTGTCATTATGGGGTAGTGTGTGTAGATTGATGAGGGAAAACAATTATTTAATCAATTTTAGAATAAGGCTGTAACGTAACAATGTGGGAAAAGTCAAGGGGTCTGAATACTTTCTGAATGCACTGTATACACAGTGAACCATGACCGCAACATATGGTGCCCTCTAGTGTACACCAGATAAAATAACCCTTGACCGACAACTACACAACACATGCATGTCACAGAAACAGGCCAAAACTGCTCCTACATCTGTAGCCCTATGAAATCAGCTAAAACAAGCTCAATAACTCAATGCATGCAGACACTCCTGATGAATAATATACATTCACATTAATTAATTATTTCATTAATGCCTACATGGTGATCTCTAACAAATTTCAAATGTATTGAAATATTACTCAAAAGATGCCCAACGATTGAACAGAGCAGAAGCTGAGTTTATCTGTCTGGATCAAGTGCCATTTTGTGACTTTGGCTAAAACACCTTTTTTGTGGTATGGTTTTTATATCAAGTGTCATGATGGTATCGAGGATTGTGATACTAAACATGGTATTGGTATCGAAGTCAAAATTATTATTATTTCTTTGAACAATTTCCTGAAGCAAATGTTTGTCCACGGACTACATTCTCCACGTTGGTGATCTATTGACAGATTGAGAACATAAAGGCTAGCTTGGTAAAAACACAAGGCAAGGAAAATAGTCCCTGCATAATTGCACTTCCCTTTGAAAAAGCATTCCCTTGTGTCTGTCAGACATTATGGCATCTGTGATTAACACCATGAGGGAAACCCAAGTGACCTTCTTCAGAAAACATGTCCGAGGCAATCCATTGTCTCTTCTCAATAGTGAACCCAGTGGCTTAGTGTTTTTTAACCATGAATCAGTTTTAATGTGAGGTTTAGCGGTATGCAGCTGGATCATTCCACCAGTTCGGTGCCTTTTGAGATGTGTAACTTGGTGGAAACAAACATTTGATCTCACCTAATTTTAACATTCTGTTATAAAAAACACATGTTCAACTTAATAAAAAACATGTTTTCCCATCTCAAGAGGTTAAATAAAGAAATTACTACGGTAAGTGCCTATTGAGCAGAGGTGTGGACTCGAGTCACATGACTTGGACTCGAGTCAGACTCGAGTCACAAATATGACTTGCAACTCGATTTGACACTAATGACTCGTGACTTAACTTGGACTTGAGCCTTTTGACCCGAACTGACTTGATACCCTCCCCAAGCCCGAATATGAAAAATTATGCTATTAAAAAAAGTGTGCTGCGCGTCAACTCTTCATTTAATGGTTTACAGTTTGAATCGGACAGCAGCCAATCAAATTGTGCCAGCTGGGAAAAAGTTGCGCGTGGCAGTGCAGAGGAACGTCGGTGGGTGAATTCAGATGGAGCCCCTGGGAAGATGCACAAAATTATTATTTTCAGATATTTGTTTGAAATTTGAAGCTGCACAAAGAACGGTAAGTTGTGGCTAATATAGCCAGCCGACAGCTATATAATTTATAACTTTGCTTGTGTAGCATGTAGGCTAACGTAACACTAAATCAATGACCCTACGCAAAATGTTTTTAAAAGCATTCATGATTTGCGTAAATGTAATATACTAACTATTACTCTTGTTAAAAATATGAAATGGTATTACATTTGGTGAAGAGCACATTATGACTTGTTTAGGACTCAAAACTCAAAGTTTAGAACTTGAGACTTGACTCGGACTTGCCTGTCTTGACTTGGGACTTGAGTGCTAAGACTTGAGACTTTCTTGTGACTTGTAAAACAATGACTTGGTCCCACCTCTGCTATTAAGTGCCAAATATAGTAACACGGTTGACCATACATAACAGGGTTGAAGATATAATCTTAAATCAGCCATAAATCCCCATGGCGGCAGGGCAGTTTCGCTGAGCGTGTTGTGTCACTGTTTGTTTGTTTCAAGTGTTACAAGTTTTTATTACTTAGAAAAACCGTTCTAGGCTGTGAGAGTTCTCATCAAACAACCGTCAAAATCTAAAATACTACAGTATCAAAGCATTCAAATCGATAGTAAACCAAGCAGTGACATCTGCTGGTTTCTACATGAGGAGATAGTGACGGTGTAGTGCCCTCCCTGAAAACCGAGAGAGGATACATCTGTGCTGTGACTGACTGTCTACGCACGTTGGGCTGACTAGCCTTGGATACTCCTCGATGGTCAGGTTTTTCATCTGTGTTTCCGCCAATCTACCGTAGTTTTCGGACTCCTTTCCTGCCTTGCTGTGCTGTGTGGTGGAAGCGGGAGGTCAGTATCTGCGCTGTGATAACGTCTAGATGCGCGGGGCTTCCGAGCACAGGTTATCCCCGCCGGGTGGACTCTCCATCGGTGATTGGCCGATCTACTAGGCCCGCTGCTGCCTCACTGTGAGGTAGCCTACTGCAAGAAGACTGGGCGCATTGACCAGATCCACACACTGGGCGAAATCCCTGACAGCACATTCCTGCAGCGGCTGTTGAATGTGCTGGCGTTCTAACTGTTAGGGTTGCGAAATTCAAATCTGGTGTCCGGACAAAAGGTGACACAGAGTCACCAAGTAAGTTCTAATTATTTTTATTCACTCAAGCAATAAATGGTAAATGCAATCTTCGTATATACGGGTTCAATGTAGTACCACGCAGGGTTAACAGAGAACTGCCCTTTCTGCTAAATGCATTGGTTTAAGTAAGTTCTGACAGAGTTAGTTCCCACCTCGGGATGGGCCTATCAGAACAGTGGCTGGGCGTGGTTTAGACTTGCCTGGCCAATAGTAGGCGCACAGGCTGGTCCCAGCCTCTTGGCGCTTGTTGTCCGGGGTTACTGAGGCCACAGGCTTGGTCCTGTTTGCGTCTCCACATCTTTCTATTCGTGTGTTCCTAGCTCAACATACTGTTATCTCCCAAGGTTATACTGCCCCTTAGCCAGACACCCGGTGTCTGCACAATCCACTGTATTGTTCCACAATTTATCAGCCTGAGCTCAAACACATTCATGTGTAGCAAACGAAACATTTTCTCATACCCCACAATTAGCAAAGAAACATATTCTCAAACCTAACAATTAGCAAAGAAACATATTCTCAAACCCAACATAACTAAGGCAACAATGCCTGTAGGCTGCACCTGAACTTTTTTAGGGCATTTAAGGTTTCAAAAGACTGACTCAGCATATTTTTATTTGTTTTATTTTTGTTTAAGTGAATTGTTGAATTAAGAATTTTCAGACAAGTAGATAAACCACCACTTCCCTCCGTATTATTGGCCAATGTGCAATCATTGTAAAACAAACTGGACGGTCTACGATCAAGACTATCCTACCAACAGGACATTAAAAGCTGTAATATCTTATGTTTCACCGAGACTTTGCATAACGACGACACAGATAATATAGAGCTGGCTGGCTTCTACGTGTTTCAGCAGGACAGGGCAGCCAGGTCTGGTATGACGAGGGGCGGGGGAGTTTACTTCTTCAAAGGGAATCTTTCTAGATCCACAGGCTCAACACACTGTATCCTCTTGGCCTTAATGAGGAGTATGACTTGAAACTGTTTTATAGGTTCAATATGTCTACATTTTTGTATTATCTTAATTGAATATTGTATGTATATTACTGTAAATATTGATCACATTCCCTGTGTATGATCATATATTTTGATACATTGAATGTTAATAATGTGAAACTATGTTATACATTTTTTTTTACCTCCTGTTTCAGGAGGAGTGATGTCACTGAGTACTGCCCCCTATATATAGGACCTCCCACCCCCACCTGGGATATGGATGCCTGATGAAGACCTAAGGGTCGAAACGTTGTTATAAATAAATATCACCTGGGAGCATGAGCAGCAGTGTGTGGCGTTTTCCTTTCTGTTTTCAATGAGTTTGCCTACAACTCCAGCAGTTGTGGAAAGTACCTGGATGTTTGTATGTTCTTCAGCTTTTGTATGAAAAGAGATTCTGGACATCAGAACAGCGATTACTCTCCTCGAACAGGACAAAGACTTTTTCTTTAATGAGTCCGACGCAAAGGATATACTGCTTTGTCAAGACAAGGCCCAAATCCCTGTCATCAACGTGAAGAAAATATGGAGGGAAAGGGGGAGGAGGGTGGGGTGCCTTGTAAGAATCTGCCGACGAGTACGTAAACCACCACTTCCCATTGGAAAACAATCTGGATGATCTACGATCAAGACTATCCTACCAATGGGACATTAAAAGCTGTAATATAATTTTTTAAATAGCCACCCTTTGCCTTGATGACAGCTTTGCACACTTGGCATTCTCTCAACCAGATTCACTTGGAATGCTTTTCCAACAGTCCTGAAGGAGTTCCCACATATGCTGAGCACCCGTTGGCTGATTTTCCTTCACTCTGCGGTCCGACTCATCCCAAACCATCTCAATTTGGTTGAGGTCAGGGGATTCTGGAGGCCAGGTCATCTGATGCAGCACTCCATCACTTTCCTTGGTAAAATAGCCATTACAGAGCCTGGAGGTGTGTTGGGTCATTGTCCTTTTGAAAAACAAATGATAGTCCCACTAAACCCAAACCAGATGGGATGGCGTATCGCTGCACAATGCTATGGTAGCCATGCTGGTTAAGTGTGCCTTAAATTCTAAATAAATCACAAACATTGTCACCAGCAAAGCACCCCCACACCTTAACACCTCCTCCTCCATGCTTTACGTTGGGAAATACACATGCGGAGATCATCCGTTCGCCCACACCACGTCTCACAAAGACACAGCTGTTGGAACCAAAAATCTCAAATTTGGACTCATCAGATCAAAGGACAGATTTCCACCGGTCTAATGTCCATTGCTCGTACAGTGAGGGAAAAAAGTCTTTGATCCCCCAGTCTATAATTTTAATGGTAGGTTTATTTGAACAGTGAGAAACAGAATAACAACAAAAAAATCCAGAAAAACGCATGTGAAAAATTTTATAAATTGATTTGCATTTTAATGAGGGAAATAAGTATTTGACCCCTCTGCAAAACATGACTTAGTACTTGGTGGCAAAACTCTTATTGGCAATCACAGAGGTCAGACGTTTCTTGTAGTTGGCCACCAGGTTTGCACACATCTCAGGAGGGATTTTGTCCCACTCCTCTTTGCAGATCTTCTCCAAGTCATTAAGGTTTCGAGGCTGACGTTTGGCAACTCGAACCTTCAGCTCCCTCCACAGATTTTCTATGGGATTAAGGTCTGGAGACTGGCTAGGCCACTCCAGGACCTTAATGTGCTTCTTCTTGAGCCACTCCTTTGTTGCCTTGGCCGTGTGTTTTTGGTCATTGTCATGCTGGAATACCCATCCACGACCCATTTTCAATGCCCTGGCTGAGGGAAGGAGGTTATCACCCAAGATTTGACCGTACATGGCCACATCCATCATCCCTTTGATGCGTTGAAGTTGTCCTGTCCCCTTAGCAAAAAAACACCCCAAAGCATAATGTTTCCACCTCCATGTTTGGCGTTGGGGATGGTGTTCTTGGGGTCATTGGCAGCATTCCTCCTCCTCCAAACACGATGAGTTGAGTTGATGCCAAAGAGCTCCATTTTGGTCTCATCTGACCACAACACTTTCACCCAGTTGTCCTCTGAATCATTCAGATGTTCATTGGCAAACTTCAGACGGGCATGTATATGTGCTTTCTTGAGCAGGGGGACCTTGCGGGTGCTGCAGGATTTCAGTCCTTCATGGCGTAGTGTGTTACCAATTGTTTTCTTGGTGACTATGGTCCCAGCTGCCTTGAGATCATTGACAAGATCTTCCCGTGACAGTTCTTTTGTGTTTCTTCCATTTGCGAATAATCGCACCAACTGTTGTCACCTTCTCACCAAGCTGCTTGGCGACGGTCTTGTAGTTCATTCCAGCCTTGTGTAGGTCTACAATGTTGTCCCTGACATCCTTGGAGAGCTCTTTGGTCTTGGCCATGGTGGAGAGTTTGGAATCTGATTGATTGATTGCTTCTGTGGACAGGTGTCTTTTATACAGGTAACAAGCTGAGATTAAGAGCACTCCCTTTAAGAGTGTGCTCCTAATCTCAGCTCGTTACCTGTATAAAAGACACCTAGGAGCCAGAAATCTTTCTGATTGAAGAGGGTGTCAAATACTTATTTCCCTCATTAAAATGCAAATCAATTTATAACATTTTTCACATGCGTCTTTCTGGATTTTTTTGTTGTTATTCTGTCTCTCATTGTTCAAATAAACCTACCATTAAAATTATAGACTGATCATTTCTTTGTCAGTGGGCAAACGTACAAAATCAGCAGGGGATCAAATACCTTTTTCCCTCACTGTATTTCTTGGCCCAAGCAAATCTTTTCTTATTATTGTTGTCCTTTAGTAGTGGCTTCTCTGCAGCAATTCAACCATGAAGGCCTGTTTCACGCAGTCTCCTCTAAACAGTTGATGTTGAGATGTGTCTGTTACTTGAACTCTGTGAAGCATTTATTTGGGCTGCAATTTATGAGGCTGGTAACTCTAACGAACTTATCCTCTGCAGCAGAGGTAACTCTGGGTCTTCCTTTCCTGTGGCGGTCCTCATGCGAGCCAGTTTCATCATAGCACTTGATGGTTTTTCTTACTGCACTTAAAGAAACTTATTGTTCTTGATATGTTCCATATTGACTGACCTTAAAGTAAGGAAGTACTGTCGTTTCTCTTTGCTTATTTGAGCTGATCATGCCATAATATGGACTTGGTCTTTTTCCAAATAGGGCTATCTTCTGATTGACTCAAATGCATTAAGAAGGAAAGAAATTCCACAAATTTACTTTTAAGAGGGCACACCTGTTAATTGAAATGCATTCCAGGTGACCACCTCATGAAGCTGGTTGAGAGACTTTCTAGAGTGTGCAAGGCAAAGGGTGGCTATTTGAAGAATCTCAAATACAAAATATATTTTTGATTTTTATTAACACTTTTTTGGTTACTACATGATTTCATATGTGTTATTTCATAGTTTTGATGTCTTCACAATTTTTTTGAAAATAGTAAAAATACAGAACACCCTTGAATGAGTAGTTGTTCTAAAACGTTTGACCGGTAGTGTACGTATAAATATATGGATGAGCATATAATGATTTCAAGTCTGTATGTAGGCAGCAGCCTCTCTGTGTTTAGTGATGGCTGTTTAACAGTCTGATGGCCTTGAGATAGAAGCTGTTTTTCAGTCTCGGTCCCAGCTTGATACACCTGTACTGACCTCGCCTTCTGGATGGTAGCGGGGTGAACAGGCAGTGGCTCGGGTGGTTGTTGTCCTTGATTATCTTTTTAGCCTTCCTGTGACATCGGGTGCTGTAGATGACATCGACAGACCAGGTGAATCCAAGTGAGAGCTATGATCCCTTATTGATGTCCCTTGTTAAATCCACTTAAATCAGTGTAGATGAAGGGGAGGAGACATGTTCAAGAAGGATTTTTATGCCTTGAGACATGCATTGTGTGTGTGTGCCATTCAGAGGGTGAATGGGCAAGACAATAGATTTCAGTACCTTTTGAACGGGGGTATGGTAGTAGGTGCCAGGCGCACGGGCTTGAGTGTGTCAAGAACTGCAACACTGCTGGGTTTTTCACGCTCAACAGTTTCCCGTGTGTATCAAGAATGGTCCACCACCAAAAGGACATCCTGTCAACTATGGGAAGCATTGGAGTCAACATGGGCCAGCTTCTGGTGGAACGCTTTCAACGCCTTGTAGTGTCCACACCCTGACAAATTGAGGGTGTTCTGAGGGCAAAAGGGAGGTGCAACTCAATATTAGGAAGGTGTTCCACCGGAAGCTGGCCCATGTTGACTCCAGTGCTTGTGCACTCAGTGTATACTGTATTAATACTAAAGACTATATATTCTGTATTAATACTAAATACTATATATACTGTATAAATAGACTAATTGGCCTAATGGTGATGTAATGTGTTTGATACCGTATGTACTGTAGATTTGAATGATGAGAGAGAATTCTCTGAGGACCCCGTTATTAAAGAACTAGCTACAACAAGGTGTGTGTTCGTGCGTGAACTGAAATAAGTGAAACAAGATGTGAGAGAAATCGTTAACACTCTAATCAAGGGGCTTTCATAGGAGAAAGCATAAGGCTATTTTCAGGAAAACTTATTCATAACAAGTACTCTTCATCGAAAATGCCATTAGCAGTGTATGGGTGCTTAGAATATCCTACAGAGGAACTTGAACAGAAAATAATCTATGCTTTAGTGTTCATTAATAAAATAATAAGATATGCCATTTAGCAGACACATTTATCCAAAGTAAAAAATCCATTATAAATGGATGGATAGTACATGGACACAGTGTATCATGTTAGTACAGGACAAGAGGTCTTGATAAGCAAGTCATAACATACTGTAGAACATGTCATCTGTATCGTATGGGTGCATAAAAAACCCCACAGGATCGCTTTACTGTTGTAGAATCTACACTTAAATGCTAATGGTCTCATGGTTGGATTATTAAGAATGGAGAGTACAGTAACTCCACTGTACCAGGGACACATGAGGACCGGGAGAGATAAATAATGACTCTAGTAAAATAAGACACAAAACCCTAATGACTGTCGTAAAACTACCACAGAAACCAGGGAGGAAATGCACTGTTTAAGAGGCTTTTTAAAGTAAATTCTTTCCCATTCAAGCACTGGTTATTGAATTATTGAACAATAGATACAGGGGTGTGTGTGTGCAACCGTGTGGGAAAACCATTGATGCGCTTGTGTCTCAGTCGTCAGTGGGATTCTGCAGGGGACCAATGGATGCTATCACAGTGTAGTGAGTGATGTGGGATGGAGTCACAGCTTGAAGTGAGTGTGAATCGGAATATTTCAAAGCAGTGCAAATAGGAATCGACATCCATAGCTCCGCCATTATGAAACCATGTTCCTGTGTTCACGGTAATAAACAGCAGTCGATTATAGAGCCAACAACAACAAACCTAGAGAAACAGCCAGGGTTAGAGGCTCATGTTGAACACACATACGATTGGGATAAAAAAAAATGTAATATCACTGCGAACTGACATTAACATTCCTAGGAATTACAGCGACAATAATCGCATTCGCCTTTCCCTCTGTCCTTATAAGAACACATGCTAATGTATAGACAGTGGTAATCATAGTTTAATATTTTATTCATAAAGAGCTTTTATTCAGCCACACTGGGCTCTGCTCTATAGAGATCAGAAGATGCGGATGTGTTTCTCAGGGTGCACTCATCCGCTGGTAGTAGCGTTTTAGACCCGTACCCGGGTTGAAAATAGAAGATTTCAGAAATTATAAGCACCTAAATTGGAACGCAGTTGCTGTACAGTAACATGGTATAAATGACGTCAGAGCTCCAGGGTCTCCTGTGGTGGTTAATTTCTTTACTATCAAATGAGGAGAGACAAACTTATCACACAAGTCAGTCATACATAAACTAAATCTTTATCAACGTATTAATAAGGGAGCAGGTCAATACAACACACACATATAAAATTAATCGATTGAGTGCTCTACGTTAATAATGGCTGGTCGACGAATCACTCTTAAGTGATTTGTTGAGAGCCCCAAGACCAAGGTAGAAAAGTATTTTATAACCAAAATACACCCCCTTCAGTCTACATGACAAACAACAGATGTATGGAATGGGTCACAAGGTTCAGATTTGTATGAAAGATACTTCTAATTCACAGCAGACAGTATCTGCTGTAAAAACTGTTCTCATTGTGTAGAGACCAGGGTCTGGCCCTGGGGTTATCTCTCCCTGGTACCTTATAGAACAGAAACATTAACTCATACTATGGAATGTAGTCTTGTTAGGTTTATCACCCCAAAGCATGGTACATTTTCTGTCAGTATTAAGCCCCCCAGAGGCCCACTTTCAGTTCACACAGACACCGTAGAGTTATAAGAACCCTCTATTATGTTGCATAAAACCATTTGATGCAATAACAGTATTATAACATCATCTTGTCATTTCTCTCACACTCCACTTCACAGCGCTGTATGGGTGTTGACTGACAACCGTTCTGAACTTGAGCACTGCTCGCGACAAGAAGTTGCCCCTATTCCTCCCTCTAATTGGGCAACTTTTGCACATTATTTTGTTGTCTAAGTGAGGGAAATTCTGTAAATTACCAAGACTCAATGTATTTTGAAAAGATGAGACATCGAGGATTATAATGAATACTGCTTTGATGTCATACAAGAAAGCCAAACACCCGTGAGTCCCAATGTGCACTTCACATTCCCATATCATAAAACTCATGTCATATACAGATGCTGACCACGCATACATTCTATGTTCACCAAAATTACCATCTGCTTCTCTGAATTGCCTAGTGACACCTAAACACTGCAAGATCGTAGACTGAACAAAAATATTAGTGCAACAGGTAAAGTGTTGGTTTCATGAACTGAAATAAAAGATCCCAGAAATGTTCAATACACACAAAAAGCATTTTCATCCCAAATGTTGTGCCCAAATGTGTTTACATCCCTGTTCGTGAACGTTTCTCCTTTGCCAAGATAATCCACTTGACAGGTGTGGCATATCAAAAAGCTGTGCTGGGGACAACAGAAGGCCACTTTAAAATATTCAAAATATATAAATATATTAAAATATATTTTGTCACACAACACAATGCCACAGATGTCTCAAGTTTTGAGGGAGTGTGCAATTGGCATGCTGACTGTATGAATGTCCACCAGAGCTGTTGCCAGAGAATATTATGTTAATTTCCCTACCATAAGCTGACTCCAATGTTGTTTTAGAGAATTTGGCAGTGCGTCCAACTTGACTTACAACCACAGACCATGTGTAACCACGCCAGCCCAGGACCTCCACATCTGGCTTCTTCAACTGCAGGATTGTCTGACACCAGCCACCCAGACAGCTGATGAAACTGAGGAGTATTTCTGTCTGTAATAAAGCCCTTTTGTGGGGAAAAAAACTCATTCTGATTGGCTTGGCCTGGCTCCCCAGTGGGTGGGCCTATGACTTCCCATGCCCAACCATGGCTGCGCACCCTGCTCAGCCATGTGAAATCCATAAATTAGGGCCTAATTTATTTATTTCAATTGATTTATTTCCGTATATGAACTCTAACACAGTAAAATCGTCAAAATTATTGTATGTTGCGTTTTATTTTTGTTCAGTATATTTTACAGTTTAGATAGTCATGACCCAGATTTATAATGGGCCATTTTTGGATTGCTTAAACAATGACAGTAAATGTGTAGAGGTGGGGATGCAGGGCTGTGTTCCAATTAAAACAACTACAAGTGTGCTTGCTCTAGTTCCTAAACGGCACAGCTAGCTGAGCTCAAAAAAGCACCTTACAATTGAATACTTCTTTGAGTCATAAATGTTTCTATACAGGACTATGAGTTCCTGTACCAGAGTGGTGTGTGCTGTATCTTCGGCCCCGGGACCAGAATCCCTCAGGCTTCAGTGGAGGTGATCGACAACATTGAGAAGAGCCTGGACAAGATCCGGCAGGCCATGTAGACAATCATTTTCAGCTACTAGGACTTGGTGATTGATTGGTTGCGTACAGTAAGTTTTGGGCTAGAACAAAATGTTATCTTTCTGAGTGGTCTGCCTTGAATAGATTGGGCAACACTGATATAGACAGATGCTTGTGAGAACTGAAAATATATTGTATATTAAGGTAGAACAAGGAGACTGTGAAATATTCTTAATTACTTTTTGAAGTGATCCATACTATCATGTTAAGTCACTGGACTTAGGTCTCTTGTGATTAAAAATAATAATGTGATTTGTTTCATGTTAAAGCTTCCATGCTTCAGATGAAGTATTACATTTGATAAGATAAGATCAATAACTTTAACAAAATGTATTTTGATTACTTATTGATTGATGTTTTTACTGCTGGCTATTCTGCAAAGTCTCCCTACCTTGCGCATAGTATCCTGAAGATACCTTATTACATTTATTTATCCAGTTAGGCTATTGAGAAGTTGAACACATTCTCATTTAACAATAAAAACCTGGCAATGGGATAGTCATTTGGTATATTAGGTCAATACTCTCACACGGTGGCGTGTTTTCATGGATGCCAAAAGAAACCAGGCTTCCCCAAAAATGGACCAAGAAAGAAACATACAAATAATGTGTCTTTTGTCACTCTTGTTTCATCATTTTCCTTCAATTCGCAAGAGGCTGAATGTATCTCACTGGAGAAAGCATCTGAACGAGCTTAACAGCGCCCCTCTGTCTCTATGTGTCTGGCCAAAAATACTTCATATTGTTTCCGCCCATAGCATTGAATGCAAGGGAAACCAGCGAGCATTTGGCCTCCCTTGATAAAAAGAAAAGTATACAAATATAGCCAATCAGCGTTGAGCTAAACTGAGCAAGCTCAATTGTGAATGGTGGCACACCTCAAAAAGTGTCAAGGGAACCCAGTTTGTATTTGGCTTCGCACCAATCACGACAAAAGCCAAACTACATTGACACAAAACTTGAATTGTTGCATCTCGTTGTATTGTTGTTCTCAGTGGCTAGCTAGCTAGCTAAAATTGTCCCTTTCTTAAATTAGCCATGGATGAAGATAGGGATTTGGACTTGTGGGTTTACTTAATTATTCGTACTCGCCAATGATTATAACTGCGGTTCTGATCCAACCATAAATTCATACATTGTGCCTCTGGCTTGAGAGGATGTAAGTTTAATAAACTAAAAATAAACGTTCTCTCACTGTCAACTGCGTTTATTTTCAGCAAACTTAACATGTGTAAATATTTGTATGAACATAACAAGATTCAACAACTGAGACATAAACTGAACAAGTTCCACAGACATGTGACTAACAGAAAAGTTATAATGTGTCCCTGAACAAAGGGGGGGTCAAAATCAAAAGTAACAGTCAGTATCTGGTGTGGTCACCAGCTGCATTAAGTACTGCAGTGCATCTCCTCCTCATGGACTGCACCAGATTTGCCAGTTCTTGCTGTGAGATGTCGATGTCGATATACTTTTGTATATACAGTGCATTCGGAAAGTATTCAGACCCCTTGACTTTTTCCACATTTTGTTTCGTTACAGCCTAATTCTAAAATTGATTAAATCATTTTTCCCCTTATCAATCTACACACAATCCCATACTGACAAAGCAAAAACAGGTTTTTAGAAATCTTTGCAAATGTATTTCAAATAACAAACAGAAATACCTTATTTACGTAAGTATTCAGACCCTTTGCTATGATACTCGAAATTGAGCTCAGGTGCATCCTGTTTCCATTGATCATCCTTGAAATGTTTATACAACTTGATTGGAGTCCACTTGTGGAAAATTCAATTGATTGGGCATGATTTGGAAAGGCACACACCTGTCTATATAAGGTCCCACAGTTGACAGTGCATGTCAGAGCAAAAACCAAGCCATGAGGTCGAAAGAATTGGCCGTCGAGCGCAGAGACAGGATTGTGTCGAGGCACAGATCTGGGAATGGGTACCAAAAAATGTCTGCAGCATTGAAGGTCCCCAAGAACACAGTGGCCTCCATCATTCTTAAATGGAAAAAGTTTGGAACAACCATGACTGTTCCTAGAGCTGGCTGCCCGGCCTAACTGAGCAATCGGGGGATAAGGGCCTTGTTCAGGGAGGTGACCATGAACCCGATGGTTACTCTGACAGAGCTCTAGAGTTCCTCTGTGGAGATGGGAGAACTTTCCAGAAGGACAACCATCTCCATGGATTCCTCTCCACCAATCAGGCCTTTATGGTCGAGTGGCCAGACGGAAGCCACTCCTCAATAAAAGGCACATGACAGCTCGCTTAGAGTTTGCCAAAAAGCAACCTAAAGACTCTCAGACCATGAGAAACAAGATTCTCTGGTCTGATGAAACCAAGATTGAACTCTTTGGCCTGAATGCCAAGCCTCATGTCTGGAGGAAACCTGGCACCATCCCTACGGTGAAACATGGTGGTAACAGCATCATGCTGTGGGGATGTTTTTCAGTGGCAGGGAGACTAGTCAGGATCGAAGCAAAGATTAACAAAGCAAAGTACAGAGAGATCCTTGATGAAAACCTGCTCCAGAGCACTCAGACTGGACATCAGGCTGGTGCGACGGTTCACATTCCAACAAGACAACGACCCTAAGCACCCAGCCAAGTCAATGGAGGAGTGGCTTTGGGACAAGTCTCTGAATGTCCTTGAGTGGCCCATCCAGAGCCCGGACTTCAACCGAATCGAACATCTCTGGAGAGACCTGAAAATAGCTGGAGAGACCTGAAGCGACGCTCCCCATCCAACCTGACAGAGCTTGAGAGGATCTGCAAAGAAGAATGGGAGAAACTCCCCAAATACAGGTGTGCCAAGCTTGTAGTGTTATACCCAAGAAGACTCAAGGCTGTAATCGCTGCCAAAAGTGCATCAACAAAGTACTGAGTAAAGGGTCTGAATGGTTACGTTCTGAATGCTTGCAAACATTTCTAAAGACCCGTTTTTACTTCGTTGTTGTGGGGTATTGTGTGTAAATTAATGAGGGGAAAAAACTATTTAATCCAATAAGGCTGTAAATGTGAAAAAAGTCAAGGAGTCTGAATACTTCCCGAATGCACTGTATAGTGTAGCTTACAGTGATTGGAATGAATAGTTTTTGTAATCTTTTAGTAAGCATAGGTGATTTGATGATGTTGAAATGGTGCGTGAATAGTGGAGGCAGCTTTTTTCAGTGCGACTTGTGTAAGTCTCCGATGTTTTAAATCAATAGTTGTTTAGTAGTCCGAAGATGTCAGAAACATTAACTTGATTGATCATGCTGTAGGTCATGTAACTGTTTGTCACATGCAATATGCTTTGTGGACTCCACCGGACATATGTTGCTCTCCGGATTTGTGATGCCACTGTGTCTTATTGTCTCGGCCTTAGGCCTATTTATCACGGTGCCAAGGCATATGAACTAACAGGTTATAGAGCAAACAACGCATACAGTAGGTTGTAATATGGCGCCCAGGCTTCCCTAGTGATTTTACCCACGCACCGCTACTGCTCTCATAAGTATTTTAGATCATGTGTGACATTGTGAATCCGAACAGACCCTTTATCCCCAGAACTCGCCCTCAGACAAATAGTAATGACTAAATTCAATATTGATCATGGAAACTGGAACGAATCATAACTGGAGAAATGCAAGAGCAGCCCTGACTACATACGTAAATCACTCATTATGTCACAATGGGTTAGAGATTTGCCTGATTCTCTGTTCTCAAGCTCTCAAGTTGGAGACTCTAACTGATGAGGGAATGTCAGAGATTTGCTCAAGCAGATCAGATCAGACATAATACATAGTGGGCCGTTGCTGGCTACATTGCGCATTTAGTCAGATAGCCTTTTTCCTTTATGTACAGTCTTTTGTATTATCTTTATCTTATTATAAAACCCATCTGCTGGAGCTTTCAACCGGCTTATTGGAATAATAGTTGAGTGCTATGGAAACTGATTAGACCTGCTGACTGTGGTTGACTTGCGTAAGCTCACGTCTCGGCTCTCAACAACAGAAAGCTCAACAGCTCTTTCTTTCTCTCTGTCCATCCCCATTAAGTCTATCACCATCCAGAAACAACACCTAGCCCTTAGGGATGACCACTAACCCATATACTCTGTACCCCAAGGCACTTCTGTAACTTGATCTGAACATTTTGGAATCAACTATTATCAGTGTGAGGTGGAGGCGGAGTTACCAGCATATTTGTTATTCCTACGCATTCATTTCAAGTACCTAGGAGGTAGGAGCTAGGGGTGTTTTCTGTACTGGGCCACAGTATCAGAATGGTTGTTTGTTTTGTCCGAGGATGTGCTCCATGTTTTCCTCTACATCTCTTCATGCCTGAGGCCTCTTGGAGTCAGTCTATCACAGATAGCTATCAAAGACAAATGTATTTTTCTACATGTGATTCTGCCCTGAGGTTCACTGACGTGACTAATGAATTAGATAATAAAGTGTTTAACTTTAAACTGAGGCTCTACTCTTTTATTCTCTGTCTCATACACACACACTTACTCACTCACTCTTTTTCTTTCTTTCTCTCTAGTGTAATTATATGCAAGATTAGAACTGTGTTTAAATAAATACAAAGGTTAATTAAATACAATTATTTAACCTTTATTTATCCAGCCGAGTCAATTAAGAACAAATTCTTATTTACATTGACTGCTTGGTGTTGACAAAAGCCAGGATAGTAATGGAAAGTAAATCCTCCCATGAAGCCGTGGCCAGTGAAGCATGTCTTATGAAAAGCTTAGGAAAGCTTTCAACAGTCAATATTCCTAATAGCAGCCACTTGATGCCACGTTCTCAGGTGCTGTCTTGATATTGATCTGCCTTCACATGATAAATCTGTCTCTTCCGGTTGGCTGGCTGGCTGACAGGGTGAGACTGGGGCAGGGTGAGACTGGAGCATGGTGGAGGAGAGCGAGGAAATGAATGGTGAGACTGCAAAATGGCCTTCAGTTGACAGCTGAGTGAAGGAGGGGATGGGAGGGTTAGGAAGGTTGAGAATGACAGGAGTGGGTGATGGTTGAGGGAAGGAGGAGTGAATGTTGGGTGAGGGTGGTGGATAAATGGGTGAGGGAGTCATGGGGCTCTCCTAATATAAAATATGTTTTAGTCACGGCACCAGCCAAGCATGTCTTAAAAGTTTTCAACAGTCGATATTCCTATTAGCCGCCATTTGGTGCCACATTCTCAGAGGCTGTCTTGGTATTGATCTGCCTTCACATGATAAATCTGTCTCTTCCGGGTAAAAGAGCCATGGTGGAGGAGAGTGAGAGGTTACGGCTGAATGGAGGGAGGGGTCAGGAGTGTTTGAGGCGGGAGGGGTCAGGAGTGTCAGAGCAGCATGACTACCCAGTGTGAGACCAGGGTGCTGCCTCTCATTATGATTTCCATGCTATTTATTCATCCAAGCAGGGCCTGAGAAGAGAGCAGCATGAGAGCCGCATGATGGGGGGGATTTCTCTGCTCTGAAGGTGACTGTTTTTATTTGAAAGAAATGGATGCAATCTCCATGACATTACGGCTCCATCTCAATAGTCTATAGTGGATTCCTCTCCATGACACTACGGCTCCATCTCAATAGTCTATAGTGGATTCCTCTCCATGACACTACGGTTCCATCTCAATAGTCTATAGTGGATTCCTCTCCATGACACTACGGTTCCATCTCAATAGTCTATAGTGGATTCCTCTCCATGACACTACAGCTCCATCTCAATAGTCTACCGTGGATTCCTCTCCATGACACTACGGCTCCATCTCAATAGTCTATAGTGGATTCCTCTCCATGACACTACGGTTCCATCTCAATAGTCTACAGTGGATTCCTCTCCATGACACTACGGCTCCATCTCAATAGTCTATAGTGGATTCCTCTCCATGACACTACGGTTCCATCTCAATAGTCTATAGTGGATTCCTCTCCATGACACTACGGTTCCATCTCAATAGTCTATAGTGGATTCCTCTCCATGACACTACGGTTCCATCTCAATAGTCTATAGTGGATTCCTCTCCATGACACTACGGCTCCATCTCAATAGTCTATAGTGGATTCCTCTCCATGACACTACGGCTCCATCTCAATAGTCTATAGTGGATTCCTCTCCATGACACTACGGCTCCATCTCAATAGTCTATAGTGGATTCCTCTCCATGACACTACGGTTCCATCTCAATAGTCTATAGTGGATTCCTCTCCATGACACTACGGCTCCATCTCAATAGTCTATAGTGGATTCCTCTCCATGACACTACGGTTCCATCTCAATAGTCTATAGTGGATTCCTCTCCATGACACTACGGCTTCATCACAATAGTCTACAGTGGATTCCTCTCCATGACACTACGGCTCCATCTCAATAGTCTACAGTGGATTCCTCTCCATGACACTACGGCTCCATCTCAATAGTCTATAGTGGATTCCTCTCCATGACACTACGGTTCCATCTCAATAGTCTATAGTGGATTCCTCTCCATGACACTACGGTTCCATCACAATAGCCTATAGTGGATTCCTCTCCATGACACTACGGCTCCATCTCAATAGTCTATCGTGGATTCCTCTCCATGACACTACGGCTCCATCTCAATAGTCTATCGTGGATTCCTCTCCATGACACTACGGCTCCATCTCAATAGTCTATCGTGGATTCCTCTCCTTTTTCTCTCTTCAGGAATTTGCTGTCACAAGAACTGTCTCAAGCCATACATTGCCTACATTGCTGATCCGCCATAAAAGCAGTGACAGTGCTATGTATAATTTCCCCTTTTTAGTCTGTCCTTGTAAGATGACAAACACACCCTCACTTCATAAGCCTGAGATGAACAGTGTCGAATAAACCCATTTTCCCACATAAAGTGTTGTTCAATGTTATAGATTTCACATTGAGATGAAACGTAGCACGTTTAAGTGGTATGCAAGGCTAAGGGGATAGCCAGTGAGAGGAAAGTGACAGTTGGGGAGTGGCTGTTATATTCCTCTGTGTGAATTTTAACTGCTACTCTCCCCAGTCAGCCAGCTCAACAGCAGTGTGAAACATTGCCATGTCATTACTTGGACACATCCAGATCACTAAATAATGGATGGTAATGTCTTCAGCAAGACAAGACAAGATGCTTTCAGTCACTTCAAGACACTTTTTATTAACTAGCCGTGATAGAAAAGTAACAGGGTTTTTCTTAAAATGCCCAGCGACAGCAACAGATGAAGAGAGAGGCCCAACTCGGCTGAAAATCTGTCTCCCTCCAGCAGGTGGCGTTTTTCATTGTTTCACCCAACATACAAGGAGTTTTTGTATGGAGGTCAATGTGAAAGTGTGAAATTTGGTCAACATAAAAGTTAATGGCTTATTTGCTTATGTGAGGTTTGTTTGATTGAATATTCAAAAAAGATTTACAATAATGACATGTATCCACCAATCCAAAGAAAGGGTACATGGGAGCTACACTAGACTACACGCTGTGCCACTTTGTGGACGACTCCCATTGTTAGGGCAGAGAGACATGTATGCATCTTGTCAGTATAGCCATAATCTTTGACAGTAATAATGGTTGAGTGTAAGGATGACATCACTTCTTCTCCAAAGACTGAAATATTTCACCCATCTTTTAGATTTTATGTGAATGTATGTGTTTCTCTTAAAGAATAGTTTTCAGTCATACAGTGTTTCATATCCATTTAATTGAGCCTCTCCAAGCATTTTTATCTCAGTAATGTTGGCTCCTGTTTATGTAATGTCTTCCTGAAACATGTCAATGGCACCTCTTGATTAAATTAATGAGCTTCTCACCTAATTAAAAATCAAAATGAATCACACCAATTAGCACTTTCCCATAATTCCTCTCCAGTTGGCACCAATGTAGTCTTGCTTGCCAGACACATGGCGGCCGTGGAGAATAGCACATATGCTCCCAATCAAATATTACAACTGCCGTTTTACCATATTTTTTCCCCTCTATTTTAGTCCGGTCTCTGACGTACGCCATCCAGAGGGGATTGTGGCTAGCGAGAGGTAGACATACATCTGTGTCAACAGTTATAGAGACAACCTTCAATTGTTAAAATGGTTCTGTCAAGTGAAAAATGTGCCTTCTGAAACTTCATTCTGAGCTCACTTTAAAAAAAAATTGTAGGCATGACAGAAAAGAGGTTTTAAAATAAATGTGTTTCAGTTTTTTTTAAAGAAGATAAGAAGTAGCTTCAGTTAAAGAAATCTTGTGTGTGCGCGTAGTTTAGAATAGATTTATTTATGTTTTATAAATTTTTCAGATGGAAACAGAATGTATTTGATTGAAAATATATGTTAGAGACAAAGAATGTCCTTGGTCAAAAATAATAATCATCACTCCACAAAGTGATGGTGCCAACGCCAGTGTTGTATTTTTCTGTAATGAAAATTGTATTTCTTATCATTTCCTTTGAGCAGTAAAATGAGCAAAAAGCTACATCAGAGAAACACAACAGATTGAAATAAATGACTGTTTGAATTGTTTCTACATCAATTTTGCAAATATCAACAAATCTGGATAAATACTTTTCTAACCATTTATATTCAGAGTATCAATGGTCATACGTTTCATTGAACAACTAGAGGTGTTATGAACCATTAACTTTGCCCATTAGATAATATTAGATGATAATATTGGAAATATAATCAGTACGGCCCTGTCACGACTTCAGCCGGTCCCTCTCCTTGTTCAGGCAGCTTTCAGTGGTCGACATCACCGGTTGTCTAGTTACCGCCGATCTACTTTTCATTTTCTATGTTTTTTGTCTTCATTATACACACCTGGTTTTTATCCCATAATTATATGTTCCTTATTTAAACCCTCTGTTTCCCTCATGGTTTTGTGCGTGTTTGTTCTATGTTAGATGTTCTTGTATTTGTGAGCTTCAATTTTTCTACCAATTTTGGTAGTTTGTACTGAGTAAAGTTACGTGATTACTCATCTCCGTTGTCCTGCACCTACCTGCTACACAGAGACTTCTGACAGAAACACGCACCAATAATGGAGTCAGCAGGAGAACACAGCCTTCCTCTGCCTATTGAGGAGCGCATCCAGCAGCACGCGACCATGTTGCAACATCTCGGCACAGCCATGGATCGCATGCTGCATAATCTGGAGCGATGGGAGAGAGGTTTTCCAGCACCTCCACCAGCATATCAACCTCCCACTCCATCACCCACACAGCTGTCCACACCTCCTTCACCTGGACCCAGTGGGATTCGGCCCGCACTCCCGAGGGCATATGATGGAACGACTGCCGGGTGCCAGGGGTTCCTACTCCAACTAGAGCTCTACCTGGCGACCGTTCACCCGGCTCCCTCGGGACAAGAGAACGTGTCCACCCTCGTCTCCTGCTTATCCGGGAAAGCCCTGGAGTGGGCCAACGTGGTATGGGGGTAGACGGAGCGGCGTTGGACCATTACGACGGAGCTGCGTTGGACCACCAACGCCTGTTCCACCTCAGGCAGGGGACGAGGAGCGCACAGGACTTTTCTCTGGAGTTCCGCACCCTGGCCGCCAGAGCGGGATGGAATGACAGAGCCCTGATCGACCATTACAGATGCAGTCTGCGCGAGGACGTCCGATGGGAGCTGGCCTGCAGGGACACCACCCTATCCTTTGACCAGCTGGTGGATATGTCCATCAGGCTGGATACCCTGCTGGCCACCAGTGGACGTCCGGATCAGGGCCTGTTAGTTCCATCCCCCAACACCTCTGATCCAACACCTATGGAGCTAGGAGGGACTGCGCTTAGGGGGGCCGGAAGAGGGGCCACTCCCTGCACCTTATGTGGCCGCAGAGGGCACACTGCTGGTCGGTGCTTGGGGGGTACCTCAAGGAGTCGAGGCAGCAGGCAGGGCACTATCGTGTCATCCCAGGTGAGTAGGCACCAGACTCGCCCAGAGTTTTCCCCGCGTTCCCAGCATAAGGCACTTGTCGATTCAGGCGCAGCTGGGAACTTTATTGACCGTTCATTTGCCCATAGTTTATGGATTCCCATTGTGTCTGTTGATATGCCCTTCCCTGTGCACGCCTTAGATAGTCGACCATTAGGGTCAGGGCTGATTAGGGAGGTTACCGCACCACTAAGTATGGTGACGCAGGGGGGTCATGAGGAGAAGATTAGTCTCTACCTCATTGATTCTCCTGCGTTTCCCGTGGTGCTGGGTCTACCCTGGTTGGCCTATCATGACCACACTATTTCGTGGCAACAGAGGGCTCTAAAGGGATGGTCACGAAAGTGCTCGGGGAGGTGTGTAGGTGTTTCCATCGGTGCAACTACGGTGGAGAGTCCAGACCAGGTCTCCACCGTGCACATCCCCTCAGAATATGCCAATTTGGCTCTCGCCTTCTGTAAAAAGAAGGCAACTCAATTACCACCCCATCGACGGGGGGATTGTGTGAGAAATCTCCTGGTAGACGCAGCACTTCCCAGGAGTCACGTGTATCCTCTGTCACAGGAGGAGACGGCAGCTATGGAGACATATGTTTCCGAATCTCTGGGACAGGGATACATATGACCCTCCACTTCACCTGCCTCCTCGAGTTTCTTTTTTGTGAAGAAGAAGGATGGAGGTCTGTGCCCGTGTATTGACTATCGAGGTATCAATTAGATCACTGTGAGGTACAGCTACCCGCTGCCTCTCATAGCCAGTGCGATCGAGTCAATGCACGGGGTGCGCTTCTTCACCAAATTGGATCTAAGGAGTGCGTACAATCTGCTGCGTATCCGGGAGGGGGATGAGAGGAAGACAGCATTTAGTACCACCTCAGGGTACTACGAGTACCTCGTCATGCCGTACGGGTTGATGAATGCTCCATCAGTCTTCCAGGCATTTGTAAACAAGATTTTCCAGGACCTGCACGGGCAGGGTGTAGTGGTGTATATCGACAACATTCTGATATACTCCGCTACACGCGCCGAGCATGTGTCCCTGGTGCGCAAGGTGCTGGGTAGACTGTTGGAGCATGACCTGTATGTCAAGGCTGAGAAATGTCTGTTCTTCCAGCAGTCCGTCTCTTTCCTAGGGTACCACATTTCCACGTCAGGAGTGGAGATGGAGAATGACCGCATTTCAGTCGTGCGTAATTGGCCGACTCCAACCATTGTAAAGGAAGTGCAGCGGTTCTTAGGGTTTGCCAACTACTACTGGAGGTTTATCCGGAGCTTTGGTCAGGTAGCGGCTCCTATTACTTCACTGCTGAAGGGGGGGCCGGTGTGACTGCAGTGGTCAGTTGAGGCGGACAGGTCTTTTAGTCATCTGAAGGCTCTGTTTACCTTGTTGGCTGCAGTGCATCTCAGTGCAAGAGGGGCCACTCAGATGACTTTTCAACTCCCTTAGAGGGGCCACTCAGTAGCCCCTCTAAAATGATTGACCCCACTCCCTGAGGGTGTCTCACATTTCCAATTCAAACATCCGTATTAATAAACAATTGTACATGTGTGTGAAATAGCACAAATATAAGCACCCATCAAATTATTATACTGTACCCTGCCCTTTAAAGCAGACAACTGCACTCAGTCTGACAACTGAATCGGTGTAAACTGGTCTTTTGTAACATTGAGGAACATGTTAGGGGCAAAATTAAATAACAAACAAAAAAAAACATGAGAAAGAGTGTTATAAGATCTGACAAGTGTTTTTTGATATATATTTATTGATATATATATTTTTACATGTATTTCTTCCGCAACGGTTTAGAGATATGATCTAATGATTGTGACAGGCCTATACATTTAAACTTTTGGTTCCATGACAATAATGTAATTGTATTTTTCAAACATTGCTTTAAAAAGAGTACGAAGAGGGCAGTTATTTAGTATGCAACACTTAAGACAACACTGGGGGGTGAGGACATTGACAAACCAGTGATCGCAGAAATGAATAATCCATGAAGACGCTTACATAATAACTACATTCCAAAAACCAGATCTGCTCAATACCACCGGACTGTATTCACAATAAGGTTCCAAACTATACATACCATGGTTGCATGACAAGCATGACAACATTATTTGGGGTCATATAGGGTCATATTGCCCACCCCACTATACATGGGAAATAGGTTATATACTGTATATCTTATCTTCATGAAGCATGGAGCTCCTAAACTATGTATATATCTGTAGGAACCCAGATGCATCACCTATGAGATTAGTGTACAGTCTATGGCATAGCCCGGTCAACTAGATGCATGAAATTCCCATAATCAATCCATGGTTGCCCACCCAGAATAGCCTCAGCAGGCTCCGTTCGCAGGCCTGGCTGACTGTTACTTAGCATACCTAGCATCCTATATAGATAAGAGTGCCTGCTAAGTCTCAAGACAAATATAATATATAATAATACCGTATTATATAGAATATATGCCATTTAGCAGACGCTTTTATCCAAAAGGACTTACAGTCACGGTAAAGTGGGTGACTTGCAGTCACGGTAAAGTGGGATACTAAACAGAATTAAAAGGAAATATGAACAGACACCCAATTCGTCCGTCACAAATTCAGATTCCGTCCGACCTCAACGATGACTTTTCAACCCCCTTAGTGGCTGGCGTGTGACCTTTGAGGCTGGGCTGGGATCCATCCTGAGCACTAGAAGCATCTGTTTCTCCATCCTCTCCTCGTGGGATCCGTCCTGAGCACTAGAAGCATCCGTTTCTCCATCCTCTCCTCATTGGATCAGTCCTGAGCACTAACAGTGTATTCCCTCTTTAGTGCAGGGCACTACTTTTGACCAGGGCCCATATGGCTCTACATAGGGGATAAGGTGGACCCAGGCTTAGTGTCTCCATCCATCCTCTCCTGCATGGTAATACGGTCACTTCCTTCCTCTGCATTAATCAATGGCAGCTGTGTTTTTCTAAAGAAAACAGCCCACCTACTGTACGCTCCGTCCATTCAAACCGTATACGGTCTATGATTCCCTATTGGCTATAGCATATTGTCAATCCTCTGCAACCTGGCAGCCAATTGGCTTGGAAACAGTCCAGAAATCCTCTCATTGGTTGGCATTTTTCACTCACATCCATTATGTTAAGATACAGTAGTGCAAACTCGCCCTCTTTCATTAAACCATCAATACAGGATTTGATATTACCCTGCAAGTTATGTTGCACACACCAGTTGTGCTTATTAAAGTATAATTTGTCTTTATGTAAAAGCTATTTTCATGCCAACAGCAATTGATTCAGGCATATAACAATAAAATCATAGATATTGGTCTTAGCTCATTGATGGCACAACCGTTTCAAATGATATACTGTATGATGTCCTTTCTACTGACAATGTATATAAATCCTCATCCAGTCAGGGTCTAAATGATTATAAAAGTTCACCATTGTCTCTAAAGGTTTTTGTCAATTCAGCATCCTGTGAAACTTCATCTCATCACCGACGCCCACAGGTAAAGTTCACCAAGTTCAATGGTGAACTTTTATAGTCATTTAGACCCTGACTGGATGAGGAATGATACGATTGTCATGAGAAAGGACATCATTCACTATATCCCACTCCCCGAGGCCTTCCTATTGGCTGTCGGATGAGTTTAACCTGGTCTCCATCTCCCGGCTCTTCCCAGAGGACAACTTATCCTCAGTGGTTCTCCCAACCACCATGACCACCACCTTCTCCTCCTTCTCTGTCCGGCTGCCGTCACACACTATGTAGATGGCGTTGTCCGTGATGTTGTTCCTGGCGCTGGATGCGTGGCATGCATTGTATCTACCACACAGCTGCTTCACCTCCTGCTTAAAGGTCTTGCTGAAGATATAGTAGATCAGGGGGTTGTAAAGAGTGGAGGACTTGGCGAACAGGCAGGGCAGCATGGTCACCTCTGGGGGGAGGAACTCACTGCCCCTGACAACAGACACCAGGCTCACCAAACCGTATGGAGCCCATGATAAGATGAAGCCCAGGCTGATCAGGACTGCTATCTGTAAGATAGAAGAAACACTGTGAAAATGGGCAGGCAGAGAAAACTATCTGAAACAGAGGGCAGAAAGCAAACCAGCTACATATACTTTGAAGACCAAGCAGTTGAAACATTGTTGTGTAATCCATATCTTCAGTTAAAATCTGATTTGGACACCCTCCCTGAAACAGGATCTTGAATGGTGGGATTTACTTTTTCTTCATTGGGCAGAAGAAATAACACTGTTTTTATACTTATTTCAATGTATTCCTATCTTTATGACAATCTTTTTTTTATCTCCATAGACAAACTGATATCTTCTTTTATCTGGAACAAGAGAAACCCTTGGATACAGAGATCTCGTCCCTAGGGTGGTCTAGCACTCAAACCTTTTCAATATCATTACTGGACAGCTAATATAAGAATCATTCTATATTGGATGACAGTAATCCCGGATGTTACAGGCCCGAAATGGTTGACCTTGGAGATTTCATCCTATGGCCCCACCTCCTTAGCTGCCTTACTCTGTTCTAAACTAACTGAGCCTGTTTCCAAATAGATAAAAAAAAACTATTGTGAAACATTCTCTAAAAATCTGGAAATAGTTCAGGCGATTGTTTGGTCTCAGTGAATTTTCAACTTCTGCCCCATTTTTAAAGAACCATACATTCTCTCCATCATTATTAGACCGGGAGTTTCATATTTGGGCTGGAAAAGGGATCTCCTCACTGAACGACTTATATAATGATTTGGATTTAGCATCATTTAAACAGTTAGTACAAAAGTTCAATATTCCTAGATTCCATTTCTTTAGATACCTATTATTGCGTAGTTTTGTATCTTCATACTCAAATCACTTTCCATCATGCCCACCCACTTACCTCTCTTCTAGATTCTATTTTTAAAGTGAACCCTTATATCAATGGGGAGTATGAGCTTGATCTATATGTTATTAAACTAGCAGAATCTGGATTCCCTGAACTCTCTTAAGAACCAATGGGAAGAGGATTTAGATGAACAACGTTCAGATGACATTTGGCAGAGTATGCTTCAGAGAATACATTCTTCCTCTACACTACCGTTCAAAAGTTTGTGGTCATTAGAAATGTAGTTGTTTTGAAAGAAAAGCACATTTTTTGTCCATTAAAATAACATCAAATTGATCAGAAATACAGTGTAGACATTGTTGATGTTGTAAATGACTATTGTAGCTGGAAACTTTTTTATGGAATATCTACATAGGCGTACAGAGGCCCATTATCAGCAACCATCACTCCTGTGTTCCAATGTCTACACTGTATTTCTGATCAACTTGATGTTATTTTAATGGACAAAACATGTGCTTTTCTTTCAAAAACAAGGACATTTCTAAGTGACCCCAAACTTTTGAATGGTAGTGTATATGTCTAAGACATGCTGTAATTCAATTTAAAATAGTTCATCGGCTGCATTGGTCAAAGGCAAAATGATCCAAGATTAGACCAGAAATAGATCCCACTTGTGACCGATGTAAGCAGGCTCAGTTATATGGAGTGGCACCACAGGAGGCCCCTCTAAACAGTTCTATGGAGTGGCACCACAGGAGGCCCCTCTAAACAGTTCTATGGAGTGGCCCCACAAGAGGCCCCTCTAAACAGTTCTATGGCAACATGCTGGCATGTACAGTTGTGGCCAAAAGTTTTGAGAATTACACAAATATACATTTTCACAAAGTCTGCTGCCTCAATTTGTATGATGGCAATTTGCATATACTCCAGAATGTCATGAAGAGTAATCAGATGAATTGCAATTCATTGCAAAGTCCCTCTTTGCCATGCAAATGAACTAAATCCCCCAAAAACATTTCCACTAAATTTCAGCCCTGCCACAAAAGGACCAGCTGACATCATGTCAGTGATTCTCTCATTAACACAGGTGTGAATGTTGACGAGGACAAGGCTGGAGATCACTCTGTCATGTTGATTGAGTTCGAATAACAGACTGGAAGCTTCAAAAGGAGGGTGGTGCTTGGAATCATTGCTCTTCCTCTGTCAAGCATGGTTACTTGCAAGGAAACACGTGCCGTCATCAATTGCTTTGCACAAAAATGGCTTCACAGGCAAGGATGTTGCTGCCAGTAAGATTGCACCTAAATCAACCATTTATCGGATCATCAAGAACTTCAAGGAGAGCGGTTCAATTGTTGTGAAGAAGGCTTCAGGTCGCCCAAGAAAGTCCAGCAAGCGCCAGGACCATCTCCTAAAGTTGATTCAGCTGTGGGATCGGGGCACCACCAGTACAGAGCTTGCTTGCTCAGGAATGGCAGCAGGCAGGTGTGAGTGCATCTGCACGCACAGAGAGGCGAAGACTTTTGGAGGATCGCCTGGTGTCAAGAAGGGCAGCAAAGAAGCCACTTCTCTCCAGGAAAAACACCAGGGACAGACTGATATTCTGCAAAAGGTACAGGGATTGGACTGCTGAGGACTGGGGTAAAGTCATTTTCTCTGATGAATCCCCTTTCCGACTGTTTGGGGCATCCGGAAAAAAGCTTGTTCGGAGAAGACAAGGTGAGCGCTACCATCAGTCCTGTGTCATGCCAACAGTAAAGCTTCCTGAGACCATTCACGTGTGGGGTTGCTTCTCAGCCAAGGGAGTGGGCTCACTCACAATTTTGCCTAAGAACACAGCCATGAATAAAGAATGGTACCAACACATCCTCCGAGAGCAACTTCTCCCAACCATCCAGGAACAGTTTGGTGATGAACAATGCCTTTTCCAGCATGATGGAGCACCTTGCCATAAGGCAAAAGTGATAACTAAGTGGCCCGGGGAACAAAACATCATTTTTTTGTGTCCATGGCCAGGAAACTCCCCAGACCTTAATCCCATTGAGAACTTGTGGTCAATCCTCAAGAGGTGGGTGGACAAACAAAAACCCACAAATTCTGACAAACTCCAAGCATTGATTATGCAAGAATGGGCTGCCATCAGTCAGAATGTGGCTCAGAAGTTAATTGACAGCATGCCAGGGCAGATTGCAGAGGTCTTGAAAAAAGGGTCAACACTGCAAATATTGACTCTTTGCATCAACTTCATGTAATTGTCAATAAAAGCCTTTGACACTTATGAAATGCTTGTAATTATACTTCAGTATTCCATAGTAACATCTGACAAAAATATCTAAAGACACTGAAGCAGCAAACTTTGTGGAAATTAATATTTGTGTCGTTCTCAAAACCTTTGGCCACGACTGTACTACTCTGCTAGCTAGACGTCGTCTACTATCTAAGTGGAAGGAATGGTTTCCTCTTACTTTTAACCATTGGATAAAGGAAGTTATGCAACATCTCAAGCTAGAGAAAATACGCTACTCCAGTAGAGGATCTGCAATTACATTTTATAATATCTGGCTACTTCTCCTATCCTTTGTAGTAGACATGGACACAGCTCATTTCACTCCATAAACCAACCCAAATTAGAATTTGTACTATTTTTTTTTACTTTTTGTTTTATAATATATTTAAATAAATGTTTTACTATTTGATTATATTACTCATTCTATATCATGCCTGCTTTAAGTCTGGTATTGGGGTGGGGCTCTGTTGGAGCATGGGGGGTTGGGGTGGGTTTGATTTGGTAGGGGATCAGTGTGTGTTTTGCCCTCTACCTGTTCTGTCTGTATTATCTGTATAATCATTAAAAACAGCCAAATAAAAAATCATTGAAAAAAAAGATATCTATAAAAGTATAAAATAACAAATTATTTAGAAGCAGCAAGCAGTGGGCTGTTTGTTCCTCTCCTTTTGGAAGAAAATATCACACATTTCTCAATGTCTGAGCAGTGGAGCAGGAGGCAGAATCCTTTATACAATATGTTTATTAATTAACACACAAGAGAAAAGGAATTCAAGGAATCTGAAAGGTCAGAAAGGTCAGGTAGATGGATGAAAACACAGCCAGAACCTTTATTAGTTCACTCAATACTGATGCTCACAAGGGTGAATTAATTGTCTAGATGGATAGAGGATTTTTCAATGCCAATGTTTCAGGGTCTTCGTTACCTCTACTGTGTGTGGGATTCTTGTTTTTTTAGAAGGAAGACAACAACATACAACAACCTTAATTATATTGTCAGAGAAGTTGAGTTTCAGGGCATGCATTAAAGAATCAATAAGCGCTTGAATACGAACAAAACACATTCCATAGCTTAATACTGCATGCGTTTGTCTCAAGTTCTGTAGGTTATTGACGGTCATCAACTCCAATTCAGCTATGGGCACAGAATATTCTTGTTATTCCATTGTGGATTGATCCTACAGTTTATTAAATACAATAGGCTCAATATGTTTGGAGTGTTGACAGTCAACATTGTTGTAATAGGCTTCAATGAGTAGCCTTTAGGCCTTTAACTACTTAGGGAGTAGCAGCGCGCTAGCGGGCCACTCCCGACACTACCCGGTGAAATGTAAGGCGCCAAATACAAAATACAAAAGTTGAATTATTAAACATTCATCAATATACAAGTGTTGCATAGTCATCAAAAGCTCTGATTCTTGGCAATATCACAGCATTGTCAGATTTAAAAAATGCTTTACAGCGAAAGCACAACATTTGATTGTTTGAGGATAGCACCTCACATATTTTCCACATTAGCATAAATTCATATCCAGCGCGGGTCACACAAAACCCATATAAGAGCTCAAATAAATCTCTTACCTTTCGAAGAACTTCTGCTGAGGGTTTCCCAAGTGTCCCACGAAGACATCCAATGGTTCTTTTGTTAGAAAAAGTCATTTATTATATCCATAAATCTCCGTTTGGTTGGCGCGTTATGATCAGAAAATCCAATGTCGAATCGCCCATTGAACCGTGAAGAGACCGCGTTCATATATACCTATCAACTTTTCCTAAACAAATCATAGATAATTTATAATGCATCCTTAGCTATCCTTTTATGAATATTAGAGATAATATTTCACTTGGATGGTAACCTAAACGTTATGAAAGGAAAATACAGTGGGGCGCGCACACAGTCTCGCGCCCGTAAAATCTTGTTGACATCTGAGCTACCTCGACTATTTCCTGTTCCTATCCGTTCTGCTCAGGGCTACAGCTTCCAGACTCTGTATAAAGACTGTTGACATCTAGTGGAAGCCATAGGTACTGCAGTCTAAGAGCTGGATTCCATAAAAATTAATAGGGACTGTATCAAACAGAGCAAAGGTCACACAAAAAAAATTCAGGACAGACATTTATCGGGTTTTCGCCTGCTATATCAGTTCTGTTATACTCACATACATTATTTTAACACTTTTAGAAACTTCAGAGTGTTTCCTATTCAATAGGACTAATTATGTGCATATCCTATTTTCTGGGCCTGAGTGGCAGGCATTTTACTAAAACCATCACCTCTGCTGCCGCTCCCTAAGAAGTTAAGCATTGCACTTCTCCTAAAATAAAAAATACTAGGGTCCCGTATTTGTATTGTATGTGTGAGACAAGTTCTCAATTAGCAAATTATAGCCTAGGCCTACCGTTGATATGGGGTTATAGAAAAGACACATTTGACTAGCCTTCAGTGCCTATTGAAAGTCTCCACCCCCTTGAACATTTTTTTGCGTTACAAAGTGGAATCTAAATGGATTTAAATGGACATTTTCAAGCAGATTTAAGTAAAAACTATACTACTTCTACTAAGCTATATGGAATTGTTTTAAGAAGGTCATACCAAGGATTATTTTTCTATTTAATTTTTAAGTATAAAAAATGGATTAAAAAAATGACAAAAAAAATTGTTTGGCCTTACTGCTATTAGCCCATACAGATGCATTGAGTAACAGATTCACTACATGGAACAACAGATAGTCCCCCCAAAAATATCTAAAGGAAGTTTGTTCTGGAGTGTTTTTACATGTATTTAACCCCTTTTTGGCACTAAGTCTCCATATATAAATATCTCTCTATTTACAGTACCAGTCAAAAGTTTGGACACACCTACTCTTTCAAGGGTTTTTATTTATTTTTAGCTGACTGAGAGAATGCCAAGAGTGTGCAAAGCTGTCATCAAGGCAAAGGGTGGCTACTTTGAAGAATCTCAAATATACAATTTTGATTTGTTTAACACCTTTTTGGTTACTACATAATTTCATAGTTTTGATGTCTTCACTATTATTCTACAATGTAGAAAATAGTAAAAATAAAGAAAAACCCTTGAGTAGGTGTCCAAACCTTTGACTGGTACTGTATATATTTTATTAAAAAAAAAGAAATATACAACAATAGACAATATAATGATAATATTACATCAGATTTGAAATGTCCCATTAGTCCTACAGTATCTGACATCTTAAGAGTCGGAATGTCTTAATGTTCACATTAACGGTTTGCCTTTAGCTACTTTTTCAGGTTTGCCTTGAAGCTAGCAAAGGTACTACACTCTCTAACACTGGTTGGCAGAGTGTTCCACAATCCAGACGCTCTGACTGAAAAAGCAGTCTGGCCAAATTTGGTGGACCTAAACTGAGCACTCCCCTCTGGTTGAAGCTCTTGTGGTTTTCCTCTGGGATTTTGTCTGTGCTTAGCTCTATCCTTTTTCTTTTCATCCTGAAAAACTACCCAGTGTGTCAAGCATACCCATACCATGACGCAGCCACCACCATGCTTGAAAATAAAGAGGCAGTTACTTAGTGAATTGTTGTGTTGGATTTGCCCAAAACATAAGGCTTTGCATTTAGGCCAAAAAGTGTATTCTACTGCTGTTATTTTTTTTGTATTACTTTAGTGCCTTGTTGCATACATATTTATGTTTTGGAATATATTTGTTGTTAATCCATCCTCAGTTTTCTCCCCGGAAGTTGGAACTGGTTCAGGGAACAGAAACAAAATACGAAAGTGATCTATACTGTTCCGGAACAGAACTGATATTTTAAAAGCATGTGAACCGGTTAATAACGTTCTTCTACGTTTCCGGGCAGTTTTTGTTAGTCGCACAAAAAATGTAACAAAACGCCTATGCAAAGCCTTCATTCTTTTTCCAGTGTCTGCCTGCCTTCCATCTGAAAAATACTGACGTTACAAGTGTGAAATTAGGGACAAAGATTTTTAATTAGAGAAGAATGGATTCACTTTTTCATTGCTAGTTAAAGATACTATAGTTATTACGTTTCAAATTAGATTTATTAACTACAAAAAAGTATGACGTGTTTTTATTTAAAAAGAACAGCGCCGGCTTTAATAGGTCACAATTTAACAATCGTTTGACAATTGCGTCGGCTGAACCCCAGCCTAAAATAGAGCCCATAGTGAAAGATGCAGTCTCATTCATTCAACTCATTAAATACAGTTATAATTATATACACTGAACAAAAATATAAATGCAACATGTAAAGTGTTGGTCCCATGTTTCCTGAGCTGAAATAAAAGATCCCAGAAATGTCCCATATGCACAAAAAGTGTTGTGCATAAATTTGTTTACGTCCCTGTTAGTGAGCATTTTTTATTTTGCCAAGATAATCCATCTATCTGACAGGTGTGGCATATCAAGAATCTGATTAAACAGCATGATCATACACATGTGCACCTTATGCTGGGGACAATAAAAGGCCACTTTAAAATGTGTAGTTTTGTCACACAACACCACGCCACATATGTCTAAAGTTTTGAGGGAGCGTGCAATTGGCATGCTGACTGCAGGAATGTCCACCAGAGCGGTTGCCAGTGAATTTAATGTTCATTTCTATACCATAAGCTGCCTCCAACGTTGTTTTAGAGAATTTGGCAGTACGTTCAACCAGCCTCACAACTGCAGACCATGTATATGGCAAGCGGTTTGCTGATGCCAATGTTGTGAACAGAGTGCCCCATGGTGGCGGTGGGGTTCTTATGGGCAGGCAGGCATAAGTTACGGACAACGAACACAATTGCATTTTAGCGATGGCAATTTGAATGGACAGAGATACCGTGACGAGATTCTGAGGCCCATTGTCGTGCCATTCATCCGCCGCCATCACCTCATGTTTCAGCATAATAATGCATGGCCCCATGTTGCAAGAATCTGTACACAATTCCTGGAAGCTGAAAATGTCCCAGTTCTTCCATGGCCTGCATACTCACTAGACATGTCACCCATGTTGTTCTGGATCGACGTGTATGACAGCGTGTTCCAGTTCACGCCAATATCCTGCAACTTCGAAGAGCCATTGAAGAGGAGTGGAATAATATTCCACAGGCCACAATCAACAGCCTGATCAACTCTATGCAAAGGAGATGTGTCCCGCTGCATGAGGCAGATGGTGGTCACACCAGATACTGACTGGTTTTCTGATCAACGCCTCTATCTTTTTTTAAAACATATCTATAACAAACAGACACATATATGCATTCCCAGTCATCTGAAATCCATAGATTAGAGAAGGATTAATTTATTTAAATTGACTGATTTCCTGATATGAACTGTAACTGTTGCATGTTGCGTTTATATTTTTATTCAGTATAATATAACATATAAAGTTAAAAGTATGTGTAAATAGGCCTGTATAATGTCCATATTCCAGTCCTTTAAACAAATCCCTTTAAATTAAGATGGTGTGACAAAAACAACTCTATAGGAATTCAACTCCAAGTCAGCAAGCCACTCACTATAAGAAGGCGGCGGTGCATCTTGACGATGTTCGGGATCTTTTTGCTGTGGTCGAGGGACTTGTAGGTAATGTACAGCTTCAAGGCAATGCCAAAGTAGCAACAGAGGATGATGAAGGAGGGCCCCAGCAAGTTGAAGGAGAAGACGGAGATGACGAAGGAGAAGCCTTGCTCCTTCATCTCTCCCCAGGCCAGGGTGCAGGAAAGGCCGAAGGGCTCCGGACCGTACCGGCCCCAGCCCAGGAGAGGGAAGCAGGCCCACAGCAGGGCATAGAGCCACGTCCACAAACACAGCAGCTTCACGTTCCTCCAGCTGATCTTCTCCTCTAGGGAAACACAAACAGACAGCGGGTCACTAAGAGGTTTAGGGCGAGAGCAGTACTTCCTGTGTGGCTCAGCTGGTAAGAACACTAGCAACGGAAAGGCCATGAGCTCATGTCCTGGAGGGATCACATACGCATACCAAACATGTAAGCACTCACTGTACTGTAAGTTGCTTTGGATAAAAGCATCTGCTAAGTGGTATATATTACACTTCTGACCTCAAGGTCTGGATTTGAGCAATTTTCCCTGATCTCTGTAGTGTGAGAGTGAGAATATAATTTGAGAAGCTTTATATAGTTTATCTGTTGCTATTTAAAAGCTATTTCTAGGTTGTACTCTTTAAAAACAATAGGTATATTTCAGGTTTAAATGCTTGGTGGGCATTGATAAATCAGTTGGGGCCCCTAACCACACATCACTTTTGTAAATGCTTCCTTGTTTGTGTGTTTTTTATTCCAAACATTCACAATTACTTTCCAAAATGTTCCTATGATGACAAGTGGTGGTGTCACTCACTCACTCACTCACTCACACAGCCCTAAAATATACACAAACTGACTCAAACATACACAAATTCCAATGGTCCTAACACCATTCCCTGTGGTACTCCTGCTCCACATGCTCTATATACTCACTGGGAGATTGGAGACTGAGGGAGACGACGAAGCGCACCACAGCCATCACGGTCATGGTCATTATGCTGGCTGTGCCAAAGAAGAAGCCTACCAGGCCGTAGTAGATGCATGAAGTGTCTCCTCCCAGCCAGTGGTGGTTCCAGGCGGAGGCCACAGCCAGAGGGTACATGGCAACAGCAGCTCCCAGGTCTGTCACCGCCAGGTTGACACTCAGCAGCTCCGGGGGCTTCATGTGAGATGAGTGCTTAAATGCCATAATGAGCACCAGCAGGTTCCCCACAATGGACAATATAGCTAGAGAGAGAGAGGGGAGAGGGACAAAGAGGGAAAGGGAAGGGAGCGAGAGAAAACGGGAAGGAAGAATAAAGAGCAATATGATGAGAGAGAGAAAAAGAAAGAGAGAAAGAGAGAAAGTGATAGAGAAAATAGGAAAAGAGAAAAGGAGAAAAGACGAGCTGAAGAGAGAGAAAACGGGAGCTTTATTGTTAGTTGTAGAATAGAGGTGAGGTGACCTGGAGATGATAAACCAAAGGATTAACTGCAAATACTGGCTAATATTTGTTTTGTGCGTTCAGCAAACTGTGAACAGTTTTTTTGAGCTCCTTGTATACTCTCTCTCTCTCTCTCACGGACGCACACACACACACACACGCTACACACACACACACACACACACACACACACACACACACACACACACACACACACACACACACACACACACACACACACACACACACACACACCACAGTAGCAAGGAAGAAGCTGTTAGACCTTGGCTTAACCCTCCATTTCCCAACACCCAGACCAGACCCAACAATCCCACCAGGCTAACATTGGTTATTTTCTTGTCCGGGTAAACACTGAATTATTAGGCATTCAAAAAGCACATGAATCCCTCCGGAGAGAGATTGATTTGGTCAACATGGTCTCCACGTGATTCCAACATCCCTTCAATGCCCAGACCCGTGTAATGGTTTAGTGAAAGAGATTACATAAGTGAGCACAAGGTAGAGCAATACCATGAGCAATAGAGAGTTAACCGTTTAATTTTCAGACAACACAGATGGTGAACTGAAGATCAGAACTAAATTCCTCAAGCTGTCATGGCGATTGGACCATTGAAAAGAAACCTCTGTTTACCAACAGGAAAACATCAAGGTTGTATAAACTGTGAATCTTTTCTCAATGGGTCTTTTGTTGTGCCAATGAATGGCGAGCACATTCAGTATTTGGCGAGCACATTCAGTATTTGAGGTCATCAGCAATAGACAAGAAAACAGGTCTGATAGGATCTGACAAGTATCCCATTTTGAGCCAAATATAATTTCCAGATATAAGAAATATGAAGAGTTTATACCTTTAACTCCAAATACACAGGAGTTAGATAAGATAAAGTAAGATCGAGTTCAGACTTCAGTTTTATTTCAATGTGCATTGAATTAAATAAAAAAGCTATTGGAAAAACAAATCCCGTTTTCTGTGGTATACCCCACATAACTACAGGTCAAATGTAAGGAAAGAGACATCCCACTAAATTCAGCAAAATAAGATACCTGATTCCTGGGCAAGGACAACGGTGGAAATGGCAATGAATTAACTGTATAGACTACAGGACAGCCTCTCAACAGACAATGCACGACAGATGAGGCACTGGAATACTGAACTGTTTCGGCTACTGAAACACGCGTTTTGAAAAGACAATCACAGCACCACTCAGGAGATCTGTCAAAATGAATAACACTTTAATGACTATTGGCTATGTAGCTTAAATGACAACCAATTCATTGGTAGGCTATAGCCATGATCTATTTGTTCAAGTAACAAACTGACAAGTGAACAAGACAATGTGATGATTGCTATGATCTGGACAATTCTTTGTGAATGCTCCCCAGCCGATAGGCTACAAAGGCCTGGGTGGATGGAAATACTTTAAATGGCCCATATGTAGAAAAGACTGGGAGGGATCAAATGTCATACAGCTTAAGAACCTGAAAATGTAAGCTCACAGTACTTTTCTTTCCGTTGCGTTCCCTCCCTTCTTTTTTTAAACGTATTTACTTTCGCCCTAATACTGGTGTCTTCGCCCAAGACATTAGTGACCATTGACCCATTGTTTGTGTTAGAGATGTGAGAAAACAACAATCTAAGCCTCATGTCATCACAAAGAGGAACTATAAAAACATCAGTGAATGGTTTTCTTTACATGATCTTTATTTTAGTGACCTTGCTTATATTTCAGCTCTCCCTGAACCTGATTTAGCTTTGAGCCTTTTTGCAGATGTCTTCCACACTATTGTGGATAATCATGCTCCCTTCCAAAAACTAAGAGTTAAAGCTAGATCGAATGCCTGGTACTCTCCGGAATTATCAGCAGTCATTCATAAAAGAGATTATGCTTGGGTCAAGGCCAAGAACACAGGCTTAGGCCTGGACTGGAAAGCTTTTAAGCAACTGAGGAATCATTGTGTAAAACTATTAAGAAAGGCTAAATCTGGGAACACGGATACATTCTGGAATACACTCAAATCCCTGAAGGGTTCTACTTCCTCCTTTGTGCCACAACAAATTAATTCAGACACTGGTCTCATTACAAAAAAAGAAATGTCATAATTGATGCACTTAATCACCATTTTATTTCAGCGTGCTATCTCTTTAAAATAACTTCTAAGCCTCTTCACAATGATATTGCGCTGGAAGCTGATAGGGGAAACTTGCTGAATGATCAGAGATATGATAGTCAAAGCTTTTCTTTTAGGTTATTACCAGAAAAAGAATGTCCTGGATGCTTTCCCAGCAATCGACAACAAGAAATCCACAGGGGCCGACCAATTGGATCCTGGTCTGTTTAAGTGTGCAGCACCCATCATTGATTGCTCAATAACCCATATTTTTTTATTTAACATTGTTATCAGGAAATATTCCAAAAGTATGGAAATCAGCTCTTGTGCTGCCACGCCATAAGGGCGTGGCTTCCTTGTCTAGCTAAGATTCTTGAATCCTTGGTAAATGTACAATTTAGCTTTTTTTTATGTAAACCAATCAGGGTTTAGGCCTGGGCATAGCATTATTACAAAAACCACTATAGTTGTTAATGATCTTGTCAATGCATTAGATACTAAAATGAAATGTATTGCTTTGTTTCTGGATCTGTCAAAAGCTTTTGATACTGTTGATCAGGCTATTTTATTGAATTAGTTGTCCTCGATAGGCCTGAGCTCTGACGTCTGTTCGTGGTTTCATGATTATCTTAATGACAGAATTCAGGCCATCGAGATTGATGGGGTTGTCTGAATTTCTCCAAGTACATAAAGGGTGTACCACAGGGATGGATTTTTGGACCCGTTCTCTTCACTGTTTATATAAACACCATTGGCCAATCTGTTAAAAATGGTCAACTTAATGATACATATGCTATTTTATAGCTACTGTATGCAGGAATCCCTTGCTTATTTGCTTAACTTCTTAGGGAGCGGCTGCATAGGTGACGGTTTTGGAGAGTCTGGCGTTCCCAAAGTAAAATGCATGTAACTCAGGCCCAGAAAATAGGATATGCACATAATTAGTACTATTGGATAGGAAACACTCTGAAGTTTCTAAGAGTGTTAAAATAATGTATGTGAGTATAACAGAATTGATATAGCAGGCGAAAACCCGAGGAAAATCCATCCGGATTTGCAGTTTTTTTTGTAAATGAGCATCTTCTCCATTGTGCTTATTGCATACAATTTTATGTAGGACTGAGACTGCAGTACCTATGGCTTCCACTAGATGTCAGCAGTCTCTATACAAAGTCTTTGAAATCTAGGAGTGACCAGAACAGATAAGAACAGGAAATTGTCAGGCGACCACTTTTGTAAACAAGGTTTGACGCGCGAGAGATTGTGAACGCGCACCACTTTATTTTTCTTTCCTATCGTTCACGTTATCGTCCGGTTGAAATATTACAGCAAATATACCCGAAAGTATACCTAAGGATACATTAAAAATGATGTTTGATTTGTTTGTAGAAAGTATATAGGTATAATTTGAACGTGTTCTCTTCACGGTTCAACGGGCGACTCAACGGTGGATTTTATGATCATAACGCGCCAACCAAACTGAGATTTATAGATATAATAAATAACTTTTTCTAACAAAAGAAGCATGGATTGTCTTCGTTGGACACTTGGGAATCCCTCAGCAGAAGTTCATCAAAGGTAAGCGATTTTATATTAGCGATTTTATGCGATTTGTGAGACCCGTGTTGGGTTATGGATTTATGCTAATGGATAAATATTGTAGGTGCCATCCTACTTACGGAGTAGGATGCCATGAGGATCTGGAAGAGACTGATAAATTGAGGCAAAGGGAAGAATCTCTGGATTAACTATCTAATATTAGCTAATGTAGTAATGAATATATTGGCAACATTTCTTTAAAACTGACAATTCTGTGTACTGTCTTGTGCAAGTTTTAAATTGACACAATACCTGTTAGCAAAGGTGGCAGCTAGAGATGATATTTAAAAATATATATATATATATTTAACCTTTATTTAACTAGGCAAGTTCAGGGGCAGAACGACAGATTTCGCAACCTTTTTGCAACCTTTCGGTTACTAGTCCAACGCTCTAACCACTAGGCTACCTGCCGCCCCGAAATATGCAGGAGCTTGGAGGGATTTGTAGTTTTGTATGATGTTTACTTTGATGCTAATTAACATTTTCGAATCTGAGAGTAAATAGAGCCAAATATATTGATAAAAGTCACCTCGTCCGAGATGTCTGCTGGAGTGACATCACATTCAACCCCACAAAAGAGCTTCACCTTCCTGAGTCTGCAGCTGACTAGTCCTCATCGGACATTGGCAGGCACCAAGCCTTCAACCTCTGGGTGTACGTTGTCTTAGCACCCACATGGACACTGCAGCAGGTAATGCTGTTATTTTGCTGTCAGGATGTCCTATTAACCTAAACAATGAAAACAGTGGATTGCACAGCCAATGTATCAGCCCACCTCTCAAAAATACAAGAATGACCCGATGGAGCGCATCCTGCAGAGACGCATGGACAAATCAGTGAAATACTGGGAGCCAAAATCCTGTGGAAGAGCTGCCAACAAAATCCTGTCTGGCTACCAACATAACCCCCATCCCAAAACCCAGCAAGATTCAAGGACACTTGAGCGCCTTTCTGAGCCCCCTCAAATGACGTTACACTTTATTGTAACATAATTTCTTAGCCTCTGGTCCATCACTCTGCATCTACTGCTTTTTATTAAAATCCATTCCCTGTAGGCTATGACTGTACATAACAGCACCGGCCATGACTACTTTCTACTGTCTATTTTATTGGATATTTTAAATTTTTTGAGAACGCCTTGTCTATACTGTGTATTGTTCGTTATGTGCAGAGATCTGTGTTGTGGTGTAAAATATTCATAATTGTCTTTGCCGGGTCATCAATTGTCATGTCATTACATAGGTATTCACTATGGTTTGTTGATTTTTACCAATTTACCTTCAGTATTCAAATGATACTGATACATTGATCTGACTGCTTTATTTCATACACCACACTATCATGTGGCATACTGTAATAAATCACTTATAGTAGATAGTAACAAAACAGGTGGTACTGGTTCAAATAATGGCATTTATTACTGTGATTTGTAACAAAATAGAATGTACTGGTTTATTAGAGTGATTTGACACAATTGGTTGGTTAGGCAATGTCTGGCTGTGAAGTTGAGTCATCGTAGTGTAATTACAATCCCACGTAGACTCCTGTCAGTGAGGGATATTTGCGTCGAATGGCACAAACAACACATGAAGGCAAGACTCTTCTGTTCCCTCGTCCCAGTCTTTCTCCCTTCAGTGCCCATTCAAGCACCAATCGATAAGAAATGACACTGTGTTGACTAAGAACACAAATTGTTATTCGTGCATAGCTAGATACAAATAATCTAATCACAAAAAAAGTTTGATTTAATTAGAGTGCAATTATAAAACAGCAAAAGTTATCAATAGATCATCTACTTTACACTGTTACTGTGTGCTAGAACAAGAAGAAGAATGTAACTAGGGTTGCAAAGGGTCGGAAACTTCAACATTTTTCCATGGGATGTTAAGTCCTGGAATTTGGGGAATTTTGCTTCAATTAAAAAGAATATAGCTTATAACAGTGAACCTTTTTTGTGGGATACACATAAGGCAATTCTAGGTCTTGTGGCATATTTTGGTTAAACTATCCCCAATTCAATGGAATTGTAACCCTCTGCATGCACAGTGCATTCTTCCATCACATGTACAGCTAATTTACAAGATCTTGCACACTAATGAGATGCTATTGAGCCCCCACTACTACACTGCCTGATCCAAGGACTACATGCTTTCTGGTAAGTTTTGATTACAATATGACATACATGATTTTTTGTTAACCTCTCTGGGCTAGGGGCAGTGTTCGGAAGTACGGAGAGTCTGACGTGCCCAAAGTAAACTGCCCGTTACTCAAGATATGCATATAATTGGTAGTATTGGATAGAAAACACTCTGAAGTTTCTAAAACTGTTAAAATAATGTCTGTGAGTATAACAGAACTGATATGGCAGGCGAAAACCCGAGGAAAATCTATCCGGAAAATGTGTTTTTTTGATGTCACAATTTCTCCATTGACTTGCTATTCACTATAGAGGGATTTAGCTCCCAGATTGCAGTTCCTATGGCTTCCACTAAATGTCAACACTCTTTAGACATGGTTTCATGCTTGTTTTTTGAAAAACGAAGAAGAAATAGAAGTTTTGACAAGTGGCTGTTGGAACTGACACTGCTCTTTGCGCGCGTGACTGTGTGCGCATTCTTTGTTATTTTTCTTTTATTTTGAACAGGCTATTCTCTGTCTGAAATATTATTGTTTATTTACATATTAGGGTACCTGAGGATTGATTAAAAACATTGTTTGACTTGTTTGGACGAAGTTTATTGGTAACTTCTTTAGGTTTCCTATGGCTGTATGTTGAACGACTGGAACGGGTGGATTACTGAACAAAATGCGCAAACCAAACAGAGTTTTTGGGATATAAAGAGGGACTTTATCTAACAAAACGACCATTCTTTGTGTTCCTGGGACCCGTGGGATTGCAACCGGAGGAAGATCTTCAAAGGTAAGTGATTTATTTTATCACTATATTTGATTTTGTAATGCCTGTGCTGGTTTGAAACATATTTATATCCAGGAAGTATGCGGGGCGCTGTCCTCAGATAATCAAATGCTATGCCTTCGCCGTAAAGCCTATTGTAAATCGGACAACGCGGTTCAAGATTCTAAGCTAAAGAATGGTGTACAACACTTGTATTGTCATGAATGTTTAATATTACTATTTTAGTAATTTTAATTTGGCGCTCTGCATTTCAGCGAATGTTGTTGTAGGTGTCCCGCTAGCATTCCATTGATCCCTAAGTTTTAACTAGTAAGTAGTAGCCTACAGCAAAGTGTGTTTAAATTATTTCTAGCTTGTTTAACTTCTTAGGGAGCGGCTCCCGAGGTGACGGTTTTGGAGAGTCTGGCGTGCCCAAAGTAAAATGGCCCAGAAAATAGGATATGCACATAACTAGTACTATTGGATAGGAAACACTCTGAAGTTTCTAAAAGTGTTAACATAATGTCTGTGAGTATAACAGAACGGATATAGCAGGCGAAAACCCGAGGAATTTCTGTCCTAGAAAAAGTGTTTTTGACACATTGCCTCAGTTTGAACCCATCCCTATTGAAAACAGCCATTTCTGGGAGTAAGATTGCAGTACCTATTGCTTCCACTGGATGTCAACAGTCTCTAGACAGTATTTGGTGATGTTATATTTGCTCTGGATGGTAATAGAAGAAGAATTTCGAACTGGTCATCGGATGTAAACAGAAGAGGATGCACGTTCACGGGCTTGCGGCGCGCGCTGTGGTTTTTTCCTTTCCTATCGTCCAGTTTATAATCCGTGTTGAAATATTATAGTAAATATACATAAAAGTGTTCCTAAGGATACATTATCAATGATGTTTGATTGTTCTTGGACAAGTGTATAGGTATAGGTTGAACGCGTTCTCTTCACGGTTCAATGGACGAGTGGACACTGTATTTCTTGATCATAACGCGCGCCAACCAAACGGAGATTGATGAATATAATAAATGTATTTTTCTAACAAAAGAACCATTGGATGTCTTCGTTGGACACTTGGGAAGCCCTCAGCAGAAGTTCTTCAAAAGGTAAGGGATTTGTTTTCGCTGTGAAATGTGTTTTGTGTGAACTGCGATGGTTTATGAATTTATGCTAATGTCAAAATATTGGAGGTGCTACCCTCAAACAATCAAATGTTGTGCTTTCGCCATAAAGCCTTTTTGAAATCTGACAATGCTGTGATATTGCCAAGAAGCAGAGCTTTTGATGACTATGCAACACTTGTATATTGATTTATGTTTAATAATTCTACTTTTGGATTTTGAATTTGGCGCCTTGCATTTCACCCGGGTTTCCCAAGTGTCCAACGAAGACATCCAATGGTTCTTTTGTTAGAAAAATACATTTATTATATCCATAAATCTCCGTTTGGTTGGCGCGTTCTGTTCAGAAAATCCACCGTCGAGTCACCCGTTGTACAGTGAAGAGAACGCGTTCAAACTATACCGATCAACTTTGCCCAAACAAATCAAACATCATTTATAATGCATCCTTAGGTATCCTTTTATGAACAATAACTATAATATTTTACACGGATGATAACCTAAATGATATAAAAGGAAAATAAAGTGGAGCGCGCTCACGTTCTCGTGCCCGGAAAATGTTGTTGACATTTCTGCTTCCTTCAGTAATTCTTCTTCTGTATGGTTCTGTTCAGTGCTAAAGCCTCCAAACACTGTCCAGAGACTGTTGACATCTAGTGGAAGCCATGGGTACTGCAATCTAGGACCTAAAATACATGGATTTCAATAGGAAGCTTATGGAAAATAGGAAATGTCACAAAAAATAAATTCTGGACAGAAATTCCTCGGGTTTTCGCCTGCTATATCAGTTCTGGTATAAGCACAGACATTATTCTAACAGTTTTAGAAACCTCAGAGTGTTTCCTATCCAATAGTACTTATTATGTGCATATCCTATTTTCTGGGCCTGAGTGGCAGGCTTTTTACTTTGGGTACGCCAGACTCTCCAAAACCGTCACCTCTGCTGCCGCTCCCTAAGAAGTTAATCTAACTGCTTTAACTATTTATCTGTACATGGAATTGTATTTGTTAGTTTTTTTACTCATTTTTTTCGAATCTTTACAGGAAAATGCCACGGTCACTATCTGATGTGTGGAGACATTTCACTGCAGCTAATGTAGAAGGAAAAGCTGTGTACATTTGCAAATACTGTGCCAAATCATATGTGAAGAATGCAACAAAGATGCAGAATCATCTGGCCAAGTGCATAAAGTTCCCTCAGCGCTCACAACAAGCAACCTCTGGCAGAAGTCCCCCTACTTCTATTCGAGGTGAAAATGATGAATCAGACACATTATCGATAGCAACAGCTCATGGTCCTCCTGGAATCAGACGTTTTTTTGACTCAATGGAGGTACGTAGTCAGAGAAATGCTGATGAATGTCTTCCTCGAGCTGTGTATGCAACTGGTTCACCTCTGATGCTCACAGGCAATGTGTATTGGAAGAGATTTATGAATGTTCTTCGCCCAGCATACACCCCTCCAACCAGACATGCTTTATCTACTCATTTGCTGGATGCAGAGGTCAAGTGAAGCAGACTGTATTGCAATCATCTCTGGTGGTCGAATGTTCGTGGGCTTCCATGTAATTAACTACATCATCTTCACCCCTAAACCAGTATTCTACAAGAGCACAGACACAAGGGACAACAGACACACCGGTCTCTACATTGCAGATGAGCTGAAGGCAGTCATCAATGACCTTGGACCACAGAAGGTATTTGCACTGGCGACAGACAATGCTGTGAACATGAAGGCTGCATAGTCTAAAGTGGAGGAGTCCTACCCTCACATCACACCAATTGGCTGCTCATGCATTGAATCTGCTCCTTAAGGACATCATGGCACTGAAAACAATGGATACGCTCTACAAGAGAGCCAAGGAAATGGTTAGGTATGTGAAGGGTCATCAAGTTATAGCAGCAATCTACCTCACCAAAGTGAGAAGAATAAGAGCACCACATTGAAGCTGCCCAGCAACACCCATTGGGATGGTGTTTTCATCATGTCTGACAGTCTCCTGGAGGGGAAGGAGTCTCTTCATGAAATGGCCATATCACAGTCTGCCGATATGGACAGCCCCATCAATGGGATCCTCCTGGATGATGTATTTTGGGAGAGAGTGGTAAGCAGCCTGAAACTCCTGAAACCTATAGCAGTAGCCATTGCACAGATTGAGGGCGACAATGTAATCCTGTCTAATGTTCAGAATCTGCCTGCATATGTAAGAGAAGAAATCCGTGCTGCCCTGCCCACTTTACTTTTGCTCCAAGCAGAGGAAACTGCAGTTCTGAAATACTTCAAAAAGCATGACGACTTCTACCTGAAGCCCATACACACCACAGCGTACATGTTCGACCCCAAGTATGCTGCCAAGAGCATCCTGTCTGGTGCAGAGATCAACAAGGCCTATGATGTCATCACTACCGTGTCTCGCCACCTTGGCCTGGATGAGGGCAAGGTTCTTGGCAGTTTGGCAAAGTACACTTCCAAGCAAGGGTTTTGGGATGGAGATGCAATGTGGCAGTCGTGCCAACATATCTCATCATCCACCTGGTGGAAGGGACTTTGTGGATCCGAGGCTCTTCCCCCTGTTGCCTCCATCATCCTCCAAATCCCACCAACATCAGCCACCTCAGAGCGCAACTAGTCCTTGCTTGGGAACACACACACCAAAGCACGCAACAGGCTGACCAATACAAGGGTTGAAAAATTTGTGGCCATCCAGGCAAATTTGATGCTTTTGAGCCTGACAACGAGCCATCCTCAACAAAGTGACAGTGAAGATGAGGCCTCAGAGTCTGATGTTCAAGAGGTGGACATTGAGGTGTTCCAGGGAGAAGACATGGAAGCCTGAGAGGAAGACAACCAAAGCTTTAGTTTCTAGACTATTATTTTACATATGTATGTTGGAAACGTTTTTGGGAGATGCAATGGATCATTGTGGATCATTCAATATTCCCTTTCTTTTGTTGTTCAATTAAATAATAATTTAGTTGAAGTTCAAATCGTAACTAAATAGTTTTCAAAAATTTATATTGGAAGGATTTATTCATTTGCAATTATGTCTCCATATGATATGATAAATATATCCAATGCAAAAAAAACATTTTAATGGTATTAATATTAATTCCCATATATTCCCACAAAAAGTTTACACCTCTGAATATTCCCCAAAATGTGCAACCCTAATCACCACATTCTTTTGGAGAGATTATAAACCTTAATTGGTCTGGTTTAGATCGTATCTGTCTGAAAGATATCAGTTTGTCTCTGTGGATGATTTGTCCTCTGAAAAATCAATTGTAAGATTCGGCGTTACTCAAGGTTCCGCTTTAGGACCACTTTTGTTTTCACTTTATATTCTACCTCTTGGTGATGTCATTCGGAAACACAATGTCAACTTTTACTGCTTTGCGGACGACACAAAGTTTCGATGAAACATGGTGAAGCCCCAAAATTGCCTACACTGGAAGCCTGTGTTTCAGACATATGGAAGTGGATGTCGGTAAATGTTTTACTTTTAAACTCAGATAAAACAGTTCTAGGTCCCAAGAAACAAAGAGATCTGCTGTTGGATCTGACAATTTATGGTTGTACCGTCCTCTCAAATAAAACTGTGAAGGACCTCGGCATTACTCTAGACCCTGATCTCTCTTTTGTCGAACATATCAAGAATATTTCAAGGACAGCTTTTTCTTCGTAACATTGCAAAAATCGGAAACTTTTTGTCAGAAGATGATGCAGAAAAGATAATAAGCTGCTTTTCTCACTAGATTAGACTATTGCAATGGTCTACTCTCCGGCTACCCGGATAAAGCACTAAATAAACTTCAGTTAGTGCTAAACACTGCTGCTAGAATCCTGACTAGATCCAAAAGATTTGGCTTCCTGTTAAGGCTTCCTGTTAAGGCTAGGGCTGATTTCAAGGTTTTACTGCTGACCTACAAAGCATTACATGGGCTTGCTCCTACCGATCTCTCCGATTTGGTCCTGCCGTACATACCTACACTTACGCTACGGTCACAAGACGCAGGCCTCTTTATTGTCCCTAGAATTTCTAAGCAAGCAGCTGGAGGCAGAGTTTTCTCCTATATAGCTCAATTTCTATGGAATGATCTGCCTATCCATGTGAGAGACGCAGACTCAGTCTCAACCTTTAAGTCTTTACTGAAGACTCATCATTAGGTCCTATGATTGAGTGTAGTCTGGCCCAGGGGTGCGATGGTAAATGGCAAGACACTGGAGCGACGAACTGCCTTGCTGTCTCTGCCTGGCCGGCTCCCCTCTCTCCACTGGGATTCTCTGCCTCTGACCCTATTACGGGGTCTGAGTCCGTGGCTTACTAGTGCTCTTCATGCCGTCCCTAGGAGAGGGGTTGAGTCACAGACGTGATCTTCCTGTCCGGTTTTGCGCCCCTCCTCAGGCTTGTGCGGTGGAGGAGATCTTTGTGGGCTATACTCAGCCTTGTCTCAGGGTAGTAAGTTGGTGGTCTCTTGATATCCCTCTAGTGGTGTGGGGGTTGTGCTTTGGCAAAGTGGGTGGGGTCATATCCTGCCTGGTTGGCCCTGTCCAGGGATATCGTTGGATGGGGCCAATGTCCCCCGACCCACCCGTCTCTGCCAAAGCACAGCCCCAGCACCACAGTCTCCAGTATCTATGCTGCAATAGTCTACGTGCTGGGGGGCTAGGGTCAGTCTGTCATATCTGGTGTAATTCTCCTGTCTTATCTGGTGTCCTGTGTGAATTTAAGTATGCTCCCTCTAAATCCCCGCCCGGAGGACCTGAGTCCTAGGATCATGCCTCAGAACTACCTGCCCTGATGACTCCTGGCTGTTCCCAGTCCACCTGGTCGTGCTGCTGGTCCAGTTTCAACTGTTCTGCCTGTGGCTAGGGAACCCTGACCTGTTCACCAGACGTGCTACCTTGTCCCGGACCTGCTGTTTCGACTCTCTCTATCACACCTGCTGTCTCAACCTCTGACATTTACTCCTGAGGTACTGATCTGTTGCACCCTCTACAACCATTGTGATTATTATTTGACCCTTCTGGTCATCTATGAACATTTGAACATCTTGAAGAACAATCTGGCCTGAAATGGCCATGTACTCTTATAACCCTTACCCGGCACAGCTAGAAGAGGACTGGCCACCCCTCAGAGCCTAGGTTTCTTCCTAGGTTCCTGCCTGTTTGGGGTTTTAGGCTGTGATTCTGTATAGCACTTTGTGACATCTGCTGATGTAAAAAGGGCTTTATAAATACATTTGACTGATTGATCAAGAGGATCTGCAGAGAAGAATGGTAGAAACTCCCCAAATATAGGTGTGCCAAGCTTGTAGCGACAAAGTACTGAATGAAGGGTCTGAATATTTATGTAAATGTATTATTTCAGTTCTTTATTTTTTTATACATTTGCAAACATTTCTAAAAACCTGTTTAATACATTTTAGAATAAGGCTGTAACGTAACAAAATGTGGAAAAATTCAAGGGGTCTGAATACTTTCCAAAAGCACTGTACGTCAGTGTCAGTCAGTGTCAGTCAGTGTCATTTTTTTTCCATGAGCATGGCCTTATTTAGATTACAGCAGATTGAATGAGCGGTTTTGATTTTGGCTACTACATGCTCAAATGTTCCCTATACCCATCATCAGTAAGCAGTTTAGCAGTTACACCGGCGGGCCCCAGTGGCAGTAAATTAGTAAAAACAAAAACGTATATTGACTTGGAAGAGTTCCAGTATTGTGTTGGATAGTCATAGCCAGCTAGCTAACATAGAATCCCTCCGTTTGAGCCGAGTGTTTGAGTAGGATAAACTAGCTAGCTGCATATGCTAGCTAACTAAGTGAATGTCACATGTGCTCCCTCTCTGTCCTCTAGGTCACCAGGCTGCTCATTATGGCGCACACCTGTCACCATCGTTACGCGCACCTTCCTTCCCCAGACATCATTGTTTCGGTTTCTTGTCTGTGTGCTGTTAGTGTTTCTTGTTTTGTATTATGTTCTGTTTATTTTATTAAAACACTCACTCCCTGCACTTGCTTCCCGACTCTCAGCGCATAATGTTACACTGAAAGTGAAAGTAAAATTACAAAATATAGCTCTAAATCTCTTTCTCTCTCTTGCTTCTCCATTTTTAAAGAAATGAATTTGTTCAAAACTGTTCAACTATTATCTCTCACTACCTTTGAGTCAACTACTCACCACATGTTATGCAGTGCAGTGCTAGCTAGCTGTAGTTTATGCTTTCAGTACTAGATTAATTCTCTGATTCTTTGATTGGGTCGACAACATGTCAGTTCATGCTACAAGAGCTCTGATAGGTTGTAGGACATCTTCCGGATGTTGTCATAATTACTGTGTAAGTCTATGGAAGGGGGTGAGAACCATGATCCTCCTAGGTTTTGTATTAAAGTCAACGTACCTAGAGGAGGACAGAAGCTAGCTGTCTTCTGGCTACACCATGGTGCTACCTTACAGAGTGCTGCTGAGGCTACTGTAGAACTTCATTGGAAAACAGTGTTTTAATCAACTATATATTTAGTATAGTTTTATATAAAAAGGACACATTTTTTAATGTTTCACCATTTTTATTTTTACGAAATTCTTGAGGAGGATGGTCCTCCCCTTCCTCCTCTGAAGAACCTCCACTAATGTACAGTACCAGTCAAAAGCTTGGATACACCTACTCATTCAAAGTTTTTTTTACTAAATATTTTTACTACTTTCTGAATTGTAGAATAATAGTGAAGACATCAAAACTATGACATAACACATATGGAATCATGTAGTAATCAATCATCATGACAGCTTTGCACACGTTTGGCATTCCCTCAACCAGCTTCATGAGGTAGTCACCTAGAATTAATTTCAATTAACAGGTGTGCCTTGTTAATTGTTCTTAATGCGTTTGAGCCAATCAGTTGTGTTGTGACAAGGTAGCGGTGGTATACTGAAGAAAGTCCTATTTGGTGAAAGACCAAGTCCATATTCTGGCAAGAACAGCTCAAATAAGAGAAACGACAGTCCATCATTACTTTAAGACAGTGAGTCAGTCAATGCGGAACATTTCAAGAACTTTGAACGTTTCTTCAAGTGCAGTTGCAAAAACCATTAAGTGCTATGATGAAACTGGCTCTCATGAGGATCGCCACAGTAAAGGGAGACCCATAGTTACATCTGCTGCAGAGGATAAGTTCATTAGATTTACCAGCTTCAGAAATTGCAGCCCAGATAAATGCTTCACAGAGTTCAAGTAACAGACACATCTCAACATCAACTGTTCAAAGAAGACGTGAATCAGGCCTTCATAGTCAAATTGCTACAAAGAAACCACTACTAAAGGACACCAATAAGAAGAAGAGACTGGCTTGAGCCAAGAAAACATGAGCAATAAACATTAGACCGGTGGAAATCTGTCCTTTGGTATGAATTTTAGATTTTTGGTTCCAACCGCCGTGCCTTTGTGAGACGCAGAGTAGGTGAACGGATGATCTCTGCATGTGTAGTTCCAACTGTGAAGCATGTAGGAGGTGTTATGGTGTGGGGGTGCTTTGCTGGTGACAGTGTCAGTGATTTATTTAGAATTCAAGGCACACTTAACCAGCATGGCTACCACAGCATTTTGCAGCTATAGGCCATCCCATCTGGTTTGTGCTTAGTCCCACTATCATTTGTTTTTCAACAGGACAATGACCCAACACACCTCCAGGCAGGGTAAGGGCTATTTGACCAAGAAGGAAAGTGATGGAGTGCTGCATCAGATGACCTGGCTTCCACAATCACCCAACCTCAACCCAATTGCCAAGAATGTGCAAAGCTGTCATCAAGGCAAAGGGTGGCTACTTTGAAGGATCTCAAATATATAAAAAAAAATATTCGATTTTTTGGTTACTACATTCCATATGTGTTATATCATAGTTTTGATGTCTTCACTATTATTCTACAGTGTAGAAAATAGTAAAAATAAAGAAAAACCATTGAATCGGTAGGTGTGTCCAAACTTTTCACTGATACTGTATGTGTTACTATTTCACTGTGGCTAGGAGTTTATATCCATCCAACTCCACGATTTTGTCTGTTGGGAAATGTTAATATTGGTGATCAATATCGGAGAAAGTGTTCTAATCTAGGTCTAATTGCTGCAAAACATTGTATAGCCAACAATTGGAAACGCCTCATATTCACACTCAATAACAAACTGGAGGACTAAACTATCTAGTTACATCCCACTATGTTTCTATATACTATAAAGTCAAACAGAAACCAGACTTATATGACAGAGTTTGGAGGCCATATGTGGACCCTCTCGGGGAGTGTGGTGCTTAAGTGGAAGTGATGGCTACTTGTGCCGCGCTTGCATGCTGGTCGGGGCTCGGGCGTTTCCAACTTTCTGACTGGTTGTGGTTGTGCGCATGTCGCGTTTGTGTTTTTGCGTGTGATTGTGGGCAAGTGCGAGCATGTTTTTGTGTGTTTTGTTTTTGCGTTGTATTGTTTCTGTTTGTGAATGTCAGTTTATTTTGGATAGATTTTTTACTTTTTTACTTACTAATATTTTGTTCAATATAAAAAAAGTTATTTATGAATGTTGAACCATTATCAAAATAAACATATTTTCTAGCGAATAAGCCATAACATTGTCTAGATCAGGGGTGGGCAATTCCAGTCCTCGAGGGCCTGATTGGTGTCAGTTTTGCCCCAGCCCCAGCTAACACACCTGACTCCAATAGTCATCTAATCATCATCTTCAGTTTAGAATGCATATTGATTAATCAGCTGTGTTTGCTAGGGATGGAGAAAAAGTGTGACACCAATCAGGCCCTCGAGGACTGGAGTTTCCCACCCCTGGTAGTTGATGCACTGATTTCTCTTCATGGACAGTACTGTACCCTACCCTGGTGACCAGTAGTGCACTATAGAGAATAGAGTGCCATTAGAGATACAGCCTGTGTTCTGTAAAGAATAGATGACAGGAGAGGAGAGAAGAGGAGAGGAACCTCAGGTTAAGTGCCTGTGTGTGTGTTTGTGTGCATGGATGTGTGTCCCATCCTAAATCAGTCCTGTTCCTTAGGGACTGTGAGGAGTGTCTCTTTCTGTCTACCTGAGGGACTTGTGGATGACATTAGATCAGTCAGGCCTACTAATCCAACTAATGACTCTCTCATACATGCTCACACACACACACACACACACACACACACACACACACACACACACACACACACACACACACACACACACACACACACACACACACACACACACACACACACACACACACACACACACACACACACACACACACACACACACATAGACACCTGTGTGGAGCTCAAAGCCTCAGGCTCTTAAAGCCATCTACCCTCCTATTCCCCTCCACCCCCTCACCTCTCTGTGTGTCACGGTGAATGCATAAATGGGAGAGGATATTGCATTATGAAAGGAATTCAATAGGTGTCTGCATTGCTTAAGCCTGGCCTGGACTCATTAAGGTCAGGGTCATAATAACACAACACACCCACTCTCTCTACCTGGGGTGACTTTCCAGTACATCTCTCTCAGACTTATAGAAGAGCTGGAGTTGGAGGCATCGCCTCAGGCTCTTAAAACCACCTCCCCTCCTCCAGTTCTCCCCTCTCTCTACATGTCACGGTACATACTTACATACAAGGTCCATGGTCACATAAGCAGCACTTCTATTAATACATATGTGAGGAGACATTCCATTATGAAAGGAATTAACTAGCTGGCTGCATTGCTTTAGCCTGGCCTGTACCTGTACTCCGTGTTTCTATATCTGAATCTTGCTGTTTGGGGTTTTAGGCTGGGTTTCTGTATATCTGCTGATGTAAAAAGGGCTTCATAAATACATTTTATTGATTACGATTAGAGTAATAATAACAGTAATCATCTATGGCTGATTATGGTAAGCTAAATGTTTCATACAGCAGGTTATCATACAAACTACAAACTATGTCAGCCAGTCAGCCAGTCAGATGTGCAGCCAGACTTATTAGCTACGCCTTTTGACCCATCTCTTTCAAACATACAGTTCTTCAATTCCTCATCAATCCATGGAGCCTTAACAGTTCTAACAGTCAGCTTAACAGGTGCATGTTTATCAATAATTGCAAAAGACATTTCATAAACTCATCAAGGCAAGCATCAGGCTGCTCCTTATTAATCACATCAGACCAACAAATATTTTGAACATCATTCACATAAGAGTCACAGCAAAATATTTTGTATGATCTCATACACTATTTTAGTCCCAGTTTTTGGAACTTGTGATCTTGTTCCTGTAGTGTTTGTAGCTTAATTACCTGCACCAGATTACAGTGAGAATCTTCCTATTGAGGGGACAGCTTTATGAAAACCAGTCAATATTCAGGTACCCAAGAAAGTAGACCTCTGTGTTTACATCATATACACTATCAAGCATTTAGATACTGACTGTTAGCACTTGGTTGCCTATTTCAACACCCCAAAAGAAAAGGCTTTAGATGTGCCAAGTGAGCCTGCAACCACAACACTTCAATAACACTTGACATAAGATCTTCTCTAAGCATTACAGGGATATGGCTCTGAATATATACATCAACACCTACCCCATAAGCATTTCTGTCTCTTCTATAGATGTCATATCCTTGTATTGCTACTGCTGTTTCATCAAATTAATTATCTAAGTGAGTCTCAGAAATGGCTAATATATGAATGTTAACTGATAGCAAGTTATTGATTTCATTAACCTTATTTCTAAGGCTACATATATTAATATGGGCTATTTTCAACCTATTCCTGGGTAGCTTATCAGAGATAAGATTAGATAAGACATCATATGGAAAAGAGCAAACAAAGCAAGAGAAAGAAAATACATTCAGCAGTCCATTGATCAATTGGTGTGTGTGTGTGTGTGTGTGTGTGTTCTGCGGGGTTGAAGCTACAAACCCATAGGCTTGGATCTCTCATCCCTTCCAGTCTTCTGAGAGGGAGGGAAAACAATGAGCCTGTCATAGCGGATGTAAGCAATGTCCCCCCGGGCTCTAGCAGCTTTCATGGCTGGGATATGTTATTTCCTCTTCTGGCCCACAGCTCCAGGATAGTCCTCGTTGAGGAAGAGATACATTCTTCTCAAGTTATTGGCTCATTCCAGAACAGCTACCTTGTCCTTGAACCTCAGGAACTTGACCACTATCGGCCTGGGCCTGTCACCTGGGCCAGTGATGGGTTTTCCAGTCCTGTGGTCCATCTTCAATTTCTAAAAGATAATTTCCCTCACTTTGTCCTCAGACTCCTTCCAGGTCTCATGTGGAGATTCTGCAAATCCGTCCACAACCATGTTGTTCCGCCTTGATTGTCCCTCGAGATTTATTCATCCTTGTTATCATGGATTCACACACAGAACTGATGTCCTCTCTCAATGACTTACAGATTGATGTCATCTTGTCGTTCTCCTGTTTCAACTCCTCGAGCTGGCCCTGGTAAAACTGCAAACTGTTCTTCAGGTCCTGGACCTCTCTGGTCAGGTTGTCCCTAATTTTATTAGTTGAATCCACCAGTATTTGGACAAAACACTTGAAGCTATTTTCTTGTTGTTGTAACAACTGCTTGTAGAACTATTTTTGTTTGTTTAAAAGATCCATCAACTGTGATAGAGAGACCCCACTCCTCAATGGTACTCCTGCCGGCTTTGGTCTTGTCATGGTAGCTCAAATCAAATCAAATTTTATTTGTCACATACACATGGTTAGCAGATGTTAATGCGAGTGTAGCGAAATGCTTGTGCTTCTAGTTCCGACCATGCAGTAATATCTAACAAGTAATCTAACAATTTCACAACAACTACCTTATACACAAAAGTGTAAAGGAATGAATAAGAATATGTACATATAAATATATGGATGAGCGATGGCCGAACGGCATAGGCAAGACGCAGTAGATGGTATAGAGTACAGTATATACATATGAGATGAGTAATGTAGGATATGTAAACATTATATAAAGTGCCATTGTTTAAGTGGTTAGTGATACATTTATTACATCCAATTTCTTATTATTAAAGTGGCTAGAGATTTGAGTCAGTATGTTGGCAGCAGCCACTCAATGTTAGTGATGGCTGTTTAACAGTCGGATGGCCTTGAGATAGAAGCTGTTTTTCAGTCTCTCTGTCCCAGCTTTGATGCACCTGTACTGACCTCGCCTTCTGGACTATAGTGGGGTGAACAGGCAGTGGCTCGGGTGGTTGTTGTCCTTGATGATCTTTTTGGCCTTCCTGTGACATCGGGTGGTGTAGGTGTCCAGGAGGGCAGGTAGTTTACCTCCGGTGATTCGTTGTGCAGACCTCACTACCCTCTGGAGAGCCTTACGGTTGTGGGCGGAGCAGTTGACGTACCAGGCGGTGATACAGCCCGACAGGATGCTCTCGATTGTGCATCTGTAAATGTTTGTGAGTGTTTTTGGTGACAAGCCAGATTTCTTCAGCCTCCTGAGGTTGAAGAGGCACTGTTGCGCGTTCTTCACCATGCTGTCTGTGTGGGTGGACCATTTCAGTTTGTCCGTGATGTGTACGCCGAGGAACTTAAAACTTTCCACCTTCTCCACTACTGTCCCGTTGATGTGGATAGGGGGGTGCTCCCTCTGCTGTTTCCCGAAGTCCACGATCATCTCCTTTGTTTTGTTGACGTTGAGTGAGAGGTTATTTTCCTGACACCACACTCCGAGGGCCCTCACCTCCTCCCTATAGGCCACCTTGTCGTTGTTGGTAATCAAGCTTACCACTGTAGTGTCGTACGCAAACTTGATGATTGAGTTGGAGACGTGCATGGCCACGCAGTCATGGGTGAACAGGGAGTACAGGAGAGGGCTGAGAACACACCCTCGTGGGGCCCCAGTGTTGAGGATCTGCGGGGTGGAGATGTTGTTTCCTACCCTCACCACCTGGGGGCGGCCCGTCAGGAAGTCCAGGACCCAGTTGCACAGGGCGGGGTCGAGACTTAGGGTCTCAAGCTTAATGACGAGTTTGGAGGGTACTATGGTGTTAAATGCTGAGCTGTAGTCGATGAACAGCATTCTTACATAGGTATTCCTCTTGTCCAGATGGGTTAGGGCATTGTGCAGTGTGTTTGCGATTGCGTTGTCTGTGGACCTATTTGGACGGTAAGCAAATTGGAGTGGGTCTAGGGTGTCAGGTGATATGATCCTTGACTAGTCTCTCAAAGCACTTCATGATGAAGGAAGTGAGTGCTACGGGTCGATAGTCATTTAGCCCAATTACCTTAGCTTTCTTGGGAACAGGAACAATGGTGGCCCTCTTGAAGCATGTGGGAACAGCAAACTGGGATAAGAATTGATTGAATATGTCCGTAAACACACCAGCCAGCTGGTCTGCGCATGCTCTGAGGACGCGGCCAGGGATGCCATCTGGTCCGGCAGCCTTGTGAGGGTTAACATGTTTAAATGTTTTACTCACATTGGCTGCGGTGAAGGAGAGCCCGCAGGTTTTGGTAGCGGGCCGTGTCGGTGGCACTGTGTTGAACCCATAGCTAGCAACGTAGGTATCGCTGTTACTCCTCACAGTTCCAGCCTGTCTTAGGTCAGTTAGGATCACCACTTTATTTTAAGAATGTGAAATGTCAGAATAATAGTAGAAAGAATCAAACATTTCGGGTAGCCATCCACAAGCTTCCCACAATAAGTTGGGTGAATTCTGTCCCATTCCTCCTGACAGAGCTGGTGTAACTGGGTCAGGTTTGTAGGCCTCCTTGCTCACACACGCTTTTTCAGTTCTGCCCACACATTTTCAATAGGATTGAGGTCAGGGCTTTGTGATGGCCACTCCAATACCTTGACTTTGTTGTCCTTAAGCCATTTTGTCACAACTTTGGAAGTATGCTTGGGGTCATTGTCCATTTGGAAGACCCATTTGCGACCAAGCTTTAACTTCCTGATTGATGTCTTGAGATGTTGCTTCAATATATCCACATCATTTTCCCTCCTCGCCATCTATTTTGTGAAGTGCACCAGTCCCTCCTGCAGCCAAGCACCCCCACAACATGATGCTGCCATCCTCGTGCTTCACGGTTGGGATGGTGTTCTTCGGCTTGCAAGCCTCCCCCTTTTTCCTCCAAACATAATGATGGTCATTATGGCCAAACAGTTCTATTTTTGTTTCATCAGACCAGAGGACGTTTCTCCAAAAAGTATGATCTTTGTCCCCATGTGCAGTTGCAAAGCGTAGTCTGGCTTTTTTATGGCGGTTATCGAGCAGTGGCTTCTTCCTTGCTGAGCGGCCTTTCAGGTAATGACGATATAGGACTCGTTTTACTGTGGATATAAATACTTTTGTACCTGTTTCCTCCAGCATCTTCACATGGTCCTTTGCTGTTGTTCTGGGATTGATTTGCACTTTCCCAAAGTACGTTCATCTCTAAGAGACAAAACAGGTCTCCTTCTGAGCGGTATGAAGGCTGGGTGGTCCCATGGTGTTTTACTTTATACCATAATATTAATCAAACGAATCCCAAACTCTAACAGTAATTGGAAAGGTAGATACAAATGATTTGTGACATTGTGGTTACAATAAAGAATGTAAACAAAATGTTAACAAGATGCTGTATTTTTATTTACAGTAGTAATGGACAGCTGGTGGCATTTTGAAAACAGGTTTTCAAACACTTGTAGCCCGATTAGCAGGACAATAGACTCTTTATACCCTGGCTACTGTAGGTGTGAACATCCCCCTACCTGCAATGTAATCGATGCTTAAGTATTCTGAAGTGTTACATTTCTAACTCAAAACAGCAGTACAGTATTTCTTCATCAACATCTTTATGCTTTCGTTAATAAAATAAAGCGAAAAAAGACATTCAAAATGCAGATGGTTATTTAACTTACATTTTAGTTGCAATTACACCCAGCTCCACAACCATGGTAAAACCTTACTGAGATGATCAATGTATTTGTTGCATTTGATAGGTTTGGATTAATGAACTTTAAATCCTTGTTAATCATTAGGTGCCATAGCTGAGTGGCTACACCAGAGGTTAATGGTTATCTGTAGGAGGAAAGTAAATGGTGGGGGCAATTAAGCTTGGAATGTACTGAGTGCAGGGAGGGCAATCACATGCGGCAGGCATTGATAAGGGGAGAGAGCCATGGATTAGTGATGAAGGGGGGTCGAGATCAGGTCAGGTTACAATAAGGGAGAAATAAGTTTATGGCCCGTATTACTTAGTTTCCTGCTTAAGCAATCAAGATACAATGTCTGTTCAGATGTGTAGGAGGAGACTCAGCATAGAGATTGTGTGAGCAATGTCTTTGTCTAAATGCAGCTGCATTGACCCACTGGGAAGAATACACTTGGTTTAAGCTTTCATAGTGCCCATTGAGTTTTTACTCTGAGAATTAGAACCTAACAGTTGGCGTTGTCGACAGGATTCACCACCATTTTTTTATCAAACCAGAGTCAGTGGAACAGGAGCCGGCACAACAAATAAGGTAGGCCCAGTCCCTACACCTGTTACCACTCATTTTGACATCTTGGGGAGATGGGAATCGTAGACTGAATAATTATAGGATACGGACTTAGAAAGCCTGAGTTTATTCAGTAGGCCCATTGAGTAATGGTCGTAGATTTATATGGAGTAAGTCCCGAGCAGGATAGTTCCTGTAGAGGGTAAGACTCATAAATAAAGTCCCGAGCGGGACAGTTCCTGTAGAGGGTAAAATCTCATAGATAAAGTCCCGAGCAGGTTAGTTCCTGTAGAGGGTATAGTCTCATAGAGAGAGGGGAAGTCCTGAACATGGTGGTCCTGTGGAGGGTAAAACCCTAGTGTAGCGGTGTATTGGCCAGACCCGTAAGGAGGGTGGAAGCCCAGTCGCAGTGGCCGTGAGGCCGCGAGGTGTGTGTGTGTATGAATGTTTAGACAATATTAGTCTGTAGTAACAGTAGCAAGAAAGAGAGAAGTTGGTTCAAGTCCTATTGGGACAGATTAGATGAATTGATAAACACAATAGTGTAAACCAGCACCAAAAGTGTACAAGAGTGACCAAATGATTAATAGACTAAACTGTTATTACTTAACGCCGTTGTGGGGTGACGCCGAGTCAATACTAATTGAGATGGCTTCTAGAGGCCAGGGTACTCCCGGGGAGGGAGGAGTAGAAAAGGAAAATGTTACCATAGTCTTACAGGCACTAAAAAAAGCATATGATCAACACCAATAACCAAGTAAATGGTGGGGAAAATTAGCCAAATTGTACAAAGTTGGTACACATTTTCCAGTAGATGGAAAGTTCAAAACCAGCCAAGAGTGTATGGATGCAATCGTAATGTGGAACACTGAGATCAGAGAACGGTCCAAACCACAATACGCAGGCATCCTAACCACGGCATTTTATCAGCAGAACTAGAAAATAGAGATCTGTGAGGTAAAATAGAGCAGGCAGTTGATAAGGTGACAAATAAAAAACTAGGAATATCTAAAGGGCATGCGCATAGACTGGATGAACAGAAGCAGGAATTGGCTAATGTGCTAGAAAAGAGTCAAAACCTAAATCAAGAGTTAGATAGAGACCTTGAGGATAGGCAAAACCAAATTAAACAACTCAGGGTTACGCTTCAACAGTATCATAATACGTTTGGATGAGTATATGCAACTGCAGGTGAAACAGGTCACAACTGGTGGGCCACCATTATACCCCTCTCTTAAAGAGGAAAAAGAGTGATATGGGTTGCGAGAGGCAGGGTACAGGCATATTACGAGTCCCGGACATAGTAGTCCCGGACTGGGTAGTTGATCAACATGATCCAGGTAATCATAGAGATGTGCGACCTGTACGAACACACGCAACCCCAGTTACATATTATCCGGGACAAATAGTACCGGGGGAGGATGACCCTATTCCAGACGACACGCAGCCCCAAGTACGGATACAAATTCAGCATCACCATCAGCCATTGAGCGTGAGCGAAATGCGTAGTATTATGAAAGAGACACCGGATCCAGTAAGAGAGGGACAGGAATTGATCAGTTTCTTGAGGAGACAGGGTAAAATGTTGGGGTTTCATACTGATGATTACGATCATATTGTACGTTCGCTTTTGCCAAGGGCCATGCTGCCAACACTCGCACAGGGATATCGAACGTCGGCTTGGTCCTCAGGATGCAAAGTGTGTGACCCAGCGACAGCAAATGACGAAATTGAGGGATTCCTAACAACAGTTGGGAATGTATTGTTTCGACCAGATGCTAGTAAAATTAGTAACTGTACTCAGGGTCCAAAAGAAGGAATACGTGATTATGTGGATTGGATGGATGATGCGTTGCGTACTAACCTGACAATGGGGGATAGATATGATCCAAATGCAGGAATTTGTAAGTCAGCTTTGATGGCAGGTTTGAAACCTGTTATCAAAATGGCTATCACGGGGGGTAGTAGACCAACATTCTTACTGGGATTAAATATTGCAAGCAGCGTTGAGAATAGAATCTAATTCAGTTTACTCCGCAGCAGTACGAGTGGTTAATGCTGCCACAATGAAGGTCACTAACAGTGGTTACAATGGCCCAAGTAAGACAAATGAACAGGGAGGGAAACATGGCGGAAGAACATCAAAGCGTAAAGTGGGAGTCCCTGTTTTAGATGTGGGGCCGTTGGTCATTGGAGAAATGAGTGTAGAGTGGTAATGGATCCTACTGCACCCGCTGCATTCGGGGGGGATACTGCTATGCGAGCATTTGCATTATTGTCAAAACAATAACAGCAAACCCTCTTGAGGGCAGCGGGACAGGAATAATTTACATAGCAGTGCATGGTCTCCGTTCAATCAATAGTGGTTCATAGAGATTACGTTTTTTTATGTGAAAGGAGACGTAGGAGGTCACTTCTCACACAACTTTCTAATAGATACTGACACTCAAATATCACTGATTCCTTACAATAAAAAATAGGCTACATTTACGACAGGAAAAAGTATCACATTCAGCAGGGTTAAAGGGGCACAATCTAAGGCGATACAGCTATTACCTATGTCATTGAACATTGGACCAGTAACAATACCAGGATCATTTTACATGGCTACAGGAGTAGAACAGATTTTGGGGTTGGATAATCTTTGCGAGAAGCCGGGAGAATGGATTTTGAAAGCTAACAAATAGAAATTGGCAGTAAGAACAGCGAAAGCCGAACAATTGTTGTTTCAGGACCATCCACTATGGGCAAAAGGTGCATTAGATTGTGGTCTAATCAAAGGTTGCAAGCCTGTTGTGGTTGAGGGAGAACCACAGCCACCAATGAAGCTATACCCTATTAAATTGGAGGCTGAGAAATCCGTGGTGGAGGACCTTCCACCATAGTGGTCCGCGGACCAGCTCGATGCAACAGCCCGTTATTCCCAGTGAAAAAGGGACTAAAATGGCATATTACTGTGGATTTTCGCGGCATAAACAAACATGCAGTGAAAATCACACCAGTAGTAGCAGATTTGGCAGACCAATTGGCATCTATTCCCTCAGCAGTTAGACATGAAAAATCTATTTTGGTCTGTGACGGTGGCTGAGGAGTCATGTCACTGGTTTGGGTTTTGTTGCCAGGGGGAGCAATACACGTTGGCTAGGGCGCCGATGGGATTTACAAATAGTCCAACTTGGTATCATTCTGCATTGAAACAATTGCTAAAAGGGTGTACATTTGAAGGTTCTGTATTGGTACAATATGTAGATGATTTGTTATTGGTGTCGAAAGATGAAGAAACTCATATGCGAGACCTCACCATATTGGTAGACTATTTGGCGGAACAGAGTCATAAAGCATCATATGAGAAAGAACAACTAGCAAAGCAAGAGGTAACATATTTGGGGGTTTTGATTTCTAAAGGCACGAAACACATTACAGGGGATTGGGTAGAAACAATGCTTTCTTTGGCACGGCCAAACATTCCTCGCACACTCAATAAAACCTTGAGAGTTTTCAATTTTGTGAGACATTTTATTCCGTCATTCTCGCTGTGTGTGATGACAGGGGAATAGTGAAGGCTGGCCCACTGCCAACCTCGATGTCAGCCCAGGGGGCGGAGTTACATGCATTATCTGAGGCCTGTAGGTTGTCGGAAGGGGAGAATGTAACAATATACACTGATTCTCAATATGCATTTGGAGTAGTTCATGATTTCGGTACATTGTGGTCACAACGGGGCATGTAAGCAATATAGATACAATGTTTGTTCAGATGTGTAGGAGGAGACTCAGCATAGAGAAAGGGTTAAATATCAGGGCTTGTGTGAACAATGTATTTGTCTAAATGCATCTGTTTTGACCCTCTTGGAAGAATAAACTTGGTTTAGGCTTTCATAGTGTCCGTTGAGTTTTTACTCTGAGAATTAGAACCTAACACATTGTAGTATCATCAATTTCTCTAGCCAAAACGTCTTGATGGCCTTGATCAATTCATCTTTGCTTGTAGGCTTGGCAGAGATATGGATGAATGTTTTCAGATGATGCCAAACAAGTTTGATCAGGTTTAAATCATAAGACCTACATGTAGAGATAAAAAAAACACATTTTTAGATATACTGTAGGTCTGCCGTAGGTGTTGTAGGTATTTTATTTGTTTATTTTTATTTAACCTTTATTTTACTACATAAAGGTCTACTTACTCTGCTGGCGTCTTGACCCAGTTTATGCCCTCATTTGCAATGCAAACCAGGGCGGCAGGGTGTTTTGGGTCATTGTATTTTTTTATTCTACAAATGCAGACATTTCGCCTAACAGCCAACAATAGTAGAAATATACATGTACATAGGCCTAAACATAACAAAATATTGCTGTAATCCTACCTTGAAAGAAACGATGTGGTCCTAGAAACACCTCTCTTACATAGTGTCCAGCATATCTCTTGATGATTTCTTCCTCAAATACATTTTGAGTCATGATACCTGAAAAAGGATGCAACAGTGAATTATTATGGAACACATAGCAGTCCGTGTGGTGTAGGCTAAACGTAATATTGGCCTGGTCCCTGACGAGAAATTTCCCCCACACATGGAGTTTGAGTGGGACTTGGGACTCGGCTTGCTTGACCTTCCTTTTTTTCTGTAGCAATTTTGAGCAAATTGCTCAAGGGCCATGGTTGATTAGTCTGTGAAGATTACATAATTGAATGTCTCGCCAGCTTTGATCGATGCCTGGGCCTGCAGGACGCAAAATTCTTTGTTTGTCAGACGAATCACCGGGTCGAAACTACAGAACAGTACAAAACAAGCGAACACACATTGTTAAAAACTCTTAAGGATTTGCCCCTTTTTTTCAATTATCCCCTAAAATGACATACTCAAATGTAACTGCCTATAGCCCAGGCCCTGAAGCAAGGATATGCATATTTTTGGTACCATTTGAAAGGAAACCGTCATCTTTGAAATGCAAGAGAAAGGCCATAATGTATTATTCCAGCCCAGGTGCAATTTAGATTTTGGCCACCAGATGGCAGCAGTGTATGTGCAAAGTTTTAGACTGATCCAATGAACCATTGCATTTCTGTTCAAAATGTTGTATCAAGACTGCCCAAATGTGCCTAATTTGTTTATTAATAACTGTTCATGTTCAAAATTGTGCACTCTCCTCAAAACAATAGCATGGGATTATTCACTGTAATAGCTACTGTAAATTGTACAGTGGAGTTAGATTAACAAGAATTTAAGCTTTCTGACAATATCTGATATGTCTATGTCCTGGGAAATGTTCTTGTTACTTTACAACCTCATGCTAATTGCATTAGCCTACGTTAGCTCAACCGTCCCATGGATAGGACACCGATCCCAAATACGTTTTTAATGTTCTGAAAAAAATTATATATATATATATATATATATATATATATATATATATATATATAGAGAGAGAGAGAGAGAGAGAGAGAGAGAGAGAGAGAGAGAGAGAGAGAGAGAGAGATAAAACATGTCTTACCGAGCCTTTCCATAAGTCCACGCAAGTTTCTTCAAATGTCTTCTGACTGTGATTAGAGTGATGTTGATGTTGTGCCGTGATGCCATCAGATTACAGATGGCCTTTGCCAATCGCTCATCATCTTCATTCATCAGTGAGTCGATGGCTTGAATAGTCTCGCTGGAAATGGAAAACAATGTAAAAATGTGCAGCATACAGTAAAGACCAGTAGTCAATTTATTTAAACATTATTTTTAGCATTATTAGCCCTACTTTACAGTAGTGTCGCATACTGTACCTGTTCATAGGCCACTGTAATCGATGGGGGCTCAGGGCGGTACCATTCTGCTCATCTGATGAAGGTGCACCTGGATCAGATTCAAACTTTGAAGACCGAGATCAAGTCATTGAAAGCAGACCAGTAGAAAGAGAAACATTATCTGAGGGCAGAGATACGGGCGACAGCCGATGCATTGGTCCAGAGCCAGGCGGCATTGGTGGAGAGTCAGGTGGAGGGTGACGTGTTGAAGAAGGCGAGGAACGAGATGGTCACAATCCAGGCACCTGTGAGCTCTGGAACTCCCCCTCCAACAGGCAGAGTCAACATACCTGGCGGGTTCATCAGGTCATCGGTTCACCCTGACATTTCCATTCCTCTTCTGACAACAGAACTTGACCAACTGCTCACCAGGCACAGCAAGGGCCATCCGGACCATACTGCTGTTCTGCTATAGCCTAATAAACAAATGCAGGTGGCTTATATCTTCAAAATGCTTTAGCATATACTGTGCAGTACTGTATTTCTTCATCAGCATCTTTATGCTTTCGTTAATAAAATTCTGATAAAAATACTATTTCAAAATGCCAACGTTTATTTAGTTAGTCAAAGTCACCATTATTAGTCAGTTGTACAACCAAATGCCTTCAACTGAAATGTGTCTTCCGCATTTAACCCAACCCCTCTGAATCAGAGAGGTGCGGGGGGCTGCCTTAATCGACATCCACGGCGCACGGGGAACAGTGGGTTAACTGCCTTGTTCAGATTTTTACCTTGTCAGCTCGGGGATTCGAACTTGCAACCCTCCGGTTACAAGTCCAAAGCTCTAACCACTAGGCTACCTGTCGCCTAGTTATGGATCCATAACAAATTACTATGGGAATAAATATCACAGAATTACAGAAATATTGGAACAAAGTTGTCTAATGAAGGTAAACAAATTGTTGCTTACTGGAAAATAATATTTCAAACACACATGGTCACGTTGTACAGCACCATTATGGCTATTAGCAGGTAGCTGGACAATAGACTTGCCTAAAGTCAAAGTCACCATTATTAGTCAGTTGTACAACCGAATGCCTTCAACCGAAATGTGTCTTCCGCATTTAACCCAACCCCTCTGAATCAGAGAGGTGCGGGGGGCTGCCTTTAATCGACATCCACGTCTTCGGCGCCCGGGGAACAGTGGGTTAACTGCCTTGTTCAGGGGCAGAACGACAGATTTTTACCTTGTCAGCTCGGGGATTTGAACTTGCAGCCCTCCGGTTACAAGTCCAACGCTCTAACCACTAGGCTACCTGCCGCCCCACTAGGCTACCTGCCGCTACCTGCCGCCCCTAGAAGGTGGGTAGAGGGAGAATTCTATCGTCAAATGTATTTATTAGTTAGGTTGGCCGCGATTGGTTGCAATTTCAGTTTAATCCATCAGAAAAGGCAAAAGAAATAATACAACAAAAAGTATCACATCAGACCATGATTGGGAGACCCATAGAGTGGCGCACAATTGGCCCAGTGTTTCTCTCCCTCTAAAAACAGAAATAAATGTTTTGGCCTTCACAAATATTATTTTGGCTTTTATTCAGATTACAATCGCTCACTTTAGTTTTTTGAAAATGAAATAACCTCCAAAATATAATTATACAGTTGAAGTCGGATGTTTGCATACAACTTAGCCAAATACATTTAAAGTCAGTTTTTCACAATTTCTGACATTTAATCCTAGTAAAGATTCCCTGTCTTAGGTCAGTTAGGATCACCACTTTATTTTAAGAATGTGAAATAATAGAGAGAAGGATTTTTTTCAGAATATCTTTCTTTCATCACATTCCCAGTGGGTCAGAAGTTTACAAACACACAATTAGTATTTGGTAGCATTGTCTTTAAATTGTTTAACTTGGGTCAAACGTTTCGGGTAGCCTTCCACAAGCTTCCCACAATAAGTTGGGTGAATTTTGGCCCATTCCTCCTGACAGAGCTGGTGTAACTGAGTCAGGTTTGTAGGCCTCCTTGCTCACACACACTTTTTCAGTTCTGCCCACAAATGTTCTATAGGATTGAGGTCAGGGCTTTCTGATGGCCACTCCAATACCTTGACTTTGTTGTCCTTAATCCATTTTGCCACAACTTTGGAAGTATGCTTGGGGTCATTGTCCATTTGGAAGACCCATTTGCGACCAAGCTTTAACTTCCTGACTGATGTCTTGAGATGTTGCTTCAATATATCCACATAATTTTCTTTCCTTATGATGCCATCTGTTTTGTGAAGTGCACCAGTCCCTCCTGCAGCAAAGCACCCCCACAACATGATTCTGCCATCCACGTGCTTCTCGGTTGGTACGGTGTTCTTCGGCTTGCAAGCCTCCCCCTTTTTCCTCCAAACATAATGGCCAAAAAGTTGTCTCCATGTGCAGTTGCAAACCGTAGTCTGGCTTTTTTATGGCGGCCTTTCAGGTTATGTCGATATGGGACTCGTTTTACTGTGGATATAGATACTTTTGTACGTGTTTCCTCCAGCATCTTCACAAGGTCCTTTGCTGTTGTTGATTTGCACTTTTCGCACCAAAGTATGTTAATCTCTAGGAGACAGAACGCGTCTCCTTCCTGAGCGGTATGACGGCTGCGTGGTCCCATGGTGTTTATACCTGCGTACTATTGTTTGTACAGATGAACGTGGTACCTTCAGGCGTTTGGAAATTGCTCCCAAGGATGAAACAGACTTGCGGAGGTCTACAATTTTTTTTTCTGAGGTCTTGGCTGATTTATTTTGATTTTCCCATGATGTCAAGCAAAGAGGCACTGAGTTTGAAGGTAGGCCTTGAAATACATCCACAGGTACACCTCCAATGGACTCAAATGATGTCAATTAGCCTATCAGAAGCTTCTAAAGCCATGACATAATTTTCTGGAATTTTCCAAGCTGTTTAACTTCTTAGGGAGCGGTGGGGCGCTACCTCCCGACACTACCCGGTGAAATGCAAGGCGCCAAATTCAAAATCCAAAAGTTGAATTATTAAACATGCATCAATATACAAGTGTATCATAGTCATCAAAAGCTCTGCTTCTTGGCAATATCACAGCGGTGTCAGATTTCAAAAAGGCTTTATGGCGAAAGCACCACATTTGATTGTTTGAGGATAGCACCCCCACATATTTTTCCCATTACCATAAATTCATAAGCTATCACGGTTCACAGAAAACACATTTCACAGCGAAAACAAATCAATTACCTTTTGAAGAACTTCTGCTGAGGGCTTCCCAAGTGTCCAACGAAGACAATCCATGGTTCTTTAGTTGGAAAAAGTAATGTATTATATCCATAAATCTCTGTTTGGTTGGTGTGTTATAATGAGAAAATAGAGCGTCGACTCCTCCATTGAAACGTGAAGAGAACTCGTTCAACTTATACCTATAAACTTGTCCAAGAACAATCAAACATAATTTTAAATGTATCCTTAGGAAGACTTTTATGTATAAATAGTATAATATTTCAACCGGAATATAAACTGGGCGATAAGAAAGGAAAAAAAACACAGAGCGTGCCAGCCGTGAACGCGCGTTTTACTCTTGTTGACAACTGCGTGGACACTTCCTTATTCGTCTTCTTCTCTGCTCTAAAAGCATCTAAAAAGAATCAGAACACTTTCTCGAGACTGTTGACATCCAGAGGAAGCGATAGGTACTGCATTCATATGCCCTTATATGGGCATTTTCATAAGGGAGGGGTTCCAAATGAGCAATGTGTCAAAACCACTTTTTCCAGGACAGAAATTCCTCGGGGTTTCGTCTGCCATATCTGTTCTGTTTTACAGACAAATGGTTAACACTTTTAGAAAATGCAGAGTGTTTCCTATCCAATGGTACTAAATGTGTGCATATCCTATTTTCTGGGCCTGAATGGGAGGCATTTTACTTTGGGCACGCCAGGCTCTCCAAAACGGTCACCTCATGCGCTGCACCCTAAGAAGTTAAGCTCCAACTGCTCACCTAATGTACCAAAAGTCTGTGGATTATGTCATTGTACATACATTGGAGAACTTAAGTAATGTGGTCAGTTTGTATTACCTTGTAAATTAAAGTATAGTTGCTGGTGGGGGTCTACTTGGGGAGAGTGGGTCTACCATGTGACTGAAGTGAGATGAGTGGAGGCCCCACACATACTTCAGAGAAGTGTCTGATGCCCTCCCAGTCACCCCGGCCCAATCGCTCGGATAGAGCCCCTCTCCACTCTCACCAATAACCCCCATTGAAGTAGCTATAATGATAAACAAGGAATAATGACTCAACATCCTCTCCTAATCTATCCAGAACTCATATTCCTTTTACAGCAGGTTTGCAAAAAAATAGTTAAATCCTTCCTTTTCACTCTCCCAAACCAAAACCATCTCTCTCCACCTCACCTCTTGGTTTTCTACCCCCTTTACCCAAGCCAAACTTGTCCCAACCTCCAATCCTTACCCATCCTTGCCCACCAAAACCAAGCTTGTCCCAACCTTCCATCTTTTCCTCCCTCCCTACCACTCAGACACACTTACACCCATCCATCGACTTACTCACACATTCTCATTCATTCCCGCCCAACATTACTCTATGCATCCACATAGCCATTCTCTCCCACCCTCTTATACATATTCACATTCATCATCCCTCCCTCTTCCTTCACAATCCCTTTCATATACACAAACACACACAAATACACACCTACACTCCCACACACACGCACATCCATAGAACAGTTATTGACATACAGTACATGCTATATGCCCCCCTTCGAATTGTCGTTTAAGTGTCGATGTAGCCCATTGGCAACGGCTACTTCTATCATTACGTCATAGAGAAGAACAGTTACTTGGGGAAAGTAGAGTATAGATTGTATTGGGGGGAGGGAGAAAGGACACTGTCTCAACTTACGATAAGCTGGTCTTAAGCATCACTGTATGTAAATAAATTAGGTTGAATAACACAAATATTTTTTTTTTGCCTAATGTGCTTATTGTTTTTTCCGATTTCGTTCTCTTCTCAGAGCAGGGGGTTCTCCTACTTCAACTGGGAAGGTTTCATGTAGCTTGATTAGGGCATCATCAGGCGCTTGTGAATTCCATCCTTTGTTTTCCCTTCCATACCCACAGCACTGCCGGGAAGCGGAGCAGTGCTGTGATTGGCTCAGTGTTCTGCCACTCATCGGGACACTACGTCACCGCAAAATCTACGGGGAGAGCTCGGAAATTCAAGCCGCCATAGAGTAACATTAGAAGTGCCCATCCAAGAAGGCTGAAGGTCTTTGGCCACAGATAAAATTACGTCAAATCACGTTTATATCTGCCGTAGCTTTGATTGGACTGATCATGTCAACATTATACTTTCAAAATCTTAGCTAGCAGTCATCATGAATCACGTTGACAATCTACTGGCAAATCCTTTCAATCCTTGTCATATGAAGAGAAATTATATATAAAACGTATCGGTGCTCATCTGCCATTGGATATAAACATTACACAACAAGTTGGAAATCGCAAAGTCAACAATGAGTGTTTTGGAAGGAATCAGTTAAATTGCAACTGCAAGCGTTGCAAAGCATTATATTACTATTAATCATTCTATTTATATGGTTATCCTTTTGAGCTCCAAAATCATAGTCTATTTCCAGCCCTAATTTCAGGATGCATGTGAGACATTATTCCAGCATTTCCCAAACTCTGTCCTGGGGACCACAAAGGGTGCACTACACAGCTGATTCAATTTTACCTTTATTTAACTTCACCGGCTCCAGCAGAAAAACTGACTGTTTTGGAGAGCCTGGCGTGCCCAAAGTAAAATGCCTCCCATTTAGGCCCAGAAAATGGGATATGCATATATTAAACACTCTGAATTTTCCAAAACTGTTAACCATTTGTCTGTGGGTCAATCAGAACGCATTTGGCAGGCAAAACCCTGAGGAATCTCTGTCCTGAAAAAAGTCATTTTGACACATTGCTCATTTTGAGCCCCTCCCTATCCGAAATGACCATATATAGGCATGTGAACGCAGTGCACATCGCTTCCTTATGATGTCATCAACCACGAGACGGTGTTTTACTCCATCTTGGGGGAATTTCGGCCATTGATAAACAGCATGGAACGAGAGACCACGTTATGAAAACTCTTCAGAGAGCGTGCATGAGAAGGCGCTGTGCCTTATTTATCGTTTTTAGCGTTCAGTTTATATTCGGCTGATTTATAATAGTACATATACGTAAAAGGGTTCCTAAGGATACATTTAAAACTATGTTAGATTGTTTTGGACAAGTTTATAGGTATAATTTTAACGAGTCGGCGCCGAGTTTCAAAGGAGTAATGGAGGCTGTCGTTTCTGATTATAACGCATGAACCAAATGGAGGATTTATGGATAAAAGACGTTACTTTTTCTAACAAAAGAACCATGGATTGTCTTCGTTGGACACTTAGGAAGACCTCAGCAGAAGTTCTTCAACAGGTAATTACTTTGTTTTCGCTGTGAAATGTGTTATGTGTGTGCCATGATTGCTAATCGATACATGGCTATTGGAAAATATGTGAGGTGCTACCCTCAAACAAATGAATGTGCTGCTTTCGCCGTAAAGCCTTTTTGAAATCTGACAACGCTGTGATATTGCCTAGAAACAGAGCTTTTGATGAGTATGGAACACTTGTATATAGCTGGATGTTTAATAATTCAATTTTCGGATTTTAAATCTGGCGCTACAGGTTTGCGCTAGTAGTGTCGGGATGATCCCGCTAGCGACCCACTGGTATTTGAGTCGTTAACTAGGCAAGTCAGTTAAGAACAAATTCTTATTTTCAATGACAGCCTAGGAACAGAGGGTTAACTGCTTTGTTCAGGGGCAGAACAACAGTTTATTACCTTGTCAGCTCAGGGATTCGATCTTGTAACCTTTCGGTTACAAGTCCAACACTCTAACCACTAGGCTACCTGCCACACCAAATGATCAAAGCTTGATAATGAGTTTATTATTGGAGTTGGTAAGGAAAAAGAAATCTGCACCCCTTGGGGTCCCCAGGACTGAGTTTGAGAAACGAGGCATTATAACAATATTAGTTTGACGACATGACAATGGAAGTGGAATAGAAAAGGCTTCTTTGTGATTCAAAACCAAAGTGTTTCTGCATTACATAAATTGGTATGCTAGAGAAAACGTAGCTTACAGTCAGTGGTGGAAAAAGTACCCAATTGTCATACTAAAAGTACAGATACCTTAATAGAAAATTACTCAAGTAAAAGTCACCCAGTAAAATACTACTTGAGTAAAAGTCTAAAAGTATTTGGCTTTAAATATACTTAAGTATCAAAAGTAAATGTAATTGATAAAACATGCTGAAGTATCAAAATCATTTCAAAGTCCTTATATTAAGCAAACCAGATGGCATAATTTTCTTGTTTTAATTTTATTTATGGATTGCCAGGGGCACACTCCAACACTCGAATGAAGCCAGATAAGAGGCTGTAGGGATAACCAGGGATGTTATTTTGATATGTGTGTGAATTAGACTATTTTATTGTCCTGCTAAGCATTCAAAATGTAATAAGTACTTTTTGGTGTCAGGGAAAATGTATGGAGTAAAAAGTACATACATTTCTTTAGGAATGTAGTAAAGTAAAAGTAAAAGTTGTCAAAAATATAAATAGTAAAGTACAGATACCCCAAAAAACTACTTAAGTAGTACTTTTAAGTATTTTTACTTAAGTACTTTACACCACTGCTTACCGTGCATGACTTTCATTGGTGCCTGGCTGCCAAACAATCTTCAGAATGCCAGTAGTGAAGAGGTCTCCACCTCATGCGCAGTTGGCACGAAGAATGCATAGACCTAGGTCACGGTCACTTCATGCAAACTCATCCTATATTCCACTATTTTAATATTCTCTACCAGCCTGTGGACTAAACTTAATGCAACGATATCATGAGTGAGTAAAAGGCAGCAATCACCCTGTCGCATGGATGATCACACACGCATGCATGCACACATGGATGGTCACACACACATTCACACACACACATGGATGATCACACACGCATGCATGCACACACATGGATGGTCACACACATGCACGCACACACATGGATGGTCACTCACGCATTCACGCACACACATGGATGGTCACACACGCATGCACACACACACATGGATGGTCACACGCATGCACGCACACACAAGGATGGTCACACATGCATTCACGCACACACATGGATGGTCACACACGCATGCACACACACACATGGAGGATCACACACGCATGCACGCACACACATTGATGATCCCACACGCACACACATGGATGATCACACACGCACACACATGGATGGTCAGTCTTATTAATATGTACTGAGCAGACAGTGTGTCCGAGCCGAGGCAGTATCACTTCATCTTTCATCATCTCCCCCTCTCTTACTCTCCTTTCTTTCGCTCTCTCTTTCCACTTAGAGGAGAGCACAGCGGCATGTCACTAGACAACCAGAGAGATGCAGTGAGAAACGCATGGGGAGGACTCTGCTGGAACCACACACACACGTACACTCACACGCAGGCAGGCAGGCACGTGCGCACACACACACACACGTACAGACACAGCCAGACACACTAAACATGGTCTGATTCCCAACCACACTTGTCTGCCACCAACTTCTGTTTCTGACACTAGATGAACAGTGACGTGTGTGTGTGTGTGTGTGTGTGTGTGTGTGTGTGTGTGTGTGTGTGTGTGTGTGTGTGTGTGTGTAAGAGAGAGAGATAGACAGAGAGACTGGATGAGAGAGAGAAAGAGAGTGTAAGACAAGTGTGAAATGTATGAGAAAGTGCACATTTGTCTTGAGAGCCTTTATGATCCCCAATGACAAGACTGAGAGCCTTTATGATCCCTAATGACAAGACTGAGAGCCTTTATGATCCCCAATGACAAGACTGAGAGCCTTTATGATCCCCAGTGACAAGACTGAGAGCCTTTATGATCCCCAATGACAAGACTGGGAGCCTTTATGATCCCCAATGACAAGACTGAGAGCCTTTATGATCCCAATGACAAGACTGAGAGCCTTTATGATCCCAATGACAAGACTGAGAGCCTTTATGATCCCCAGTGACAAGACTGAGAGCCTTTATGATCCCCAATGACAAGACTGAGAGCCTTTATGATCCCAATGACAAGACTGAGAGCCTTTATGATCCCCAATGACAAGACTGAGAGCCTTTATGATCCCTAATGACAAGACTGAGAGCCTTTATGATCCCCAATGACAAGACTGAGAGCCTTTATGATCCCCAATGACAAGACTGAGAGCCTTTATGATCCCCAATGACAAGACTGAGAGCCTTTATGATCCCTAATGACAAGACTGAGAGCCTTTATGATCCCCAATGATAAGACTGAGAGCCTTTATGATCCCCAATGACAAGCCTGAGAGCCTTTATGATCCCCAATGACAAGACTGAGAGCCTTTATGATCCCCAATGACAAGACTGAGAGCCTTTATGATCCCCAATGACAAGACTGGGAGCCTTTATGATCCCCAATGACAAGACTGAGAGCCTTTATGATCCCCAATGACAAGACTGAGAGCCTTTATGATCCCAATGACAAGACTGAGAGCCTTTATGATCCCCATGACAAGACTGAGAGCCTTTATGATCCCCAATGACAAGACTGAGAACCTTTATGATCCCCAATGACAAGACTGAGAACCTTTATGATCCCCAATGACAAGACTGAGAGCCTTTATGATCCCCAATGACAAGACTGAGAGCCTTTATGATCCCCAATGACAAGACCGAGAGCCTTTATGATCCCCAATGACAAGACTGAGAACCTGTAAGATCCCAATGACAAGACTGAGAGCCTTTATGATCCCCAATGACAAGACTGAGAACCTTTATGATCCCCAATGACAAGACTGAGAGCCTTTATGATCCCTAATGACAAAACTGAGAGCCTTTATGATCCCTAATGACAAGACTGAGAAGACTGTTTAGAAGTGTAGTCTAATGAAGATGTTACCATTGAGTCAGAAGGTAACTTGAAAGACATATTTCAAAATCCATGTACACTTCATAATACGTAATAATACAGTTATTCAATAGACTAGTTGAGTAGGCTAACAACCAAGCCATTACCTGCCATGTGTTTTGGTAAACAGCTGAGGGATGGAGCTGAAGAAATGTAAGTGCTGACAACCATGAGATCAAAATGATAGGCTATGTTTTGAAGCTACAGTGTTTGTTTACGATTACATTGTTTACAAACAACGGAGTAAAAATACCATAGGCTTATTTTGGGTTCAATGGGGTGAGATAGTTGAACTAATCTCATGAAGCATTTATAAATTATATTCTTCAAGAATCAGGCACCAATCCCAGATTGCCCCTTTATTAATTTGGCTACATTAGGTACTGTAAAGGCTTCATCAGTTTCTTGTCATCAAAACTATTGAGATAAATGGTAAAAGGCTAACCATTTGGCGCGCGACAAATTAAGCTAAACATTTAACGTAGTGACAGAAGAAAAAGCGTTTACCTATAATGAGCAGGAAAGCACCGGCTGCGAAATCCACTGCAGGTGATAACTTCGACGAGTAAATATCCATCTGGGACATTAATTTGTAGATTTGCGCCGAAGCACAAATCCAAAGTAAAAAAACTGTAAAATATTCTGCTTTCATGTAATCGCAAACCTAAATACGCAGCGGAGACAGACACAATTGACGTTGTGGATTACTTGTGTCAAAACCATCTGACTTGAAGTATCCAGAGCAGCAGCCTGTACTAACTAGGCTTGCTGCGATGTGAGAGAGGAGCGCGTTTAGGTGGAGTTGACTCTGCTTCCAACCAAGTCAGAGAGTGAGTGTGAGAGAAGGGTGGGCTCGGTATCTGAAATCCCGTGCAACCCATGTGTATATCAAACACTATCGTCTGGGGGAGTGTTGTGCTGAATGAAATGCATTCACATAACATTAGAACAGGCACTGTCTTTGTCCATGAAAACATATTTTGAGCGTGCATAATAAACGTGTGTGTAAAGTGGAGGTCGCGGACAGCGCAGACAACCTGGTCTCAAAGCATTTCATAATATTCTTTACATAAATCCGAGAAGCTTCATAAACAGTTTTATGAAGTTATGTTTGGTATGGTTACATATGACAGAAAGGTAGGCATATAATACGTCAAATCTTATCAAGACAACTTTAGCATTTTATCGATTTAGAAACTTTTCAACTACTTACTACTTTTTAGTTACTTTGCACCTACTTAGCATGTTAGCTAACTCTTTCCCTAACCCTTTTAGCTAACCCTTCACCTAACCCTAACCTTAAACCTTTAACCTAACTCCTAAATGTAACCCTAACCTTAACCCCTAACCCTAACCTAGCTAATGTTAGCCAGCTAGCTAATGTTAGCCACCTACCTAGAATTCGTAACATGCCATATGTTTTGCAAATTCGTACCTTATTGTTTATTAGCAAATTCGTAACATATAATACAAATTGTAATTCATAACATATCATACGAAATGGGTGATGGACATCCAAAAATTAATACATACCATACAAAATGTAACATATGATACTAAATGGAATGTCCGGATTTACGTACAGAATAAAACCAAATGCTCTGAGACCAGGTTGGCACAGACGACCAGTCCCATAAATAGCCAGTTGGTCACACTTACATTGTATGCATGTGTGATAGATCATCTTTGACACATGCATTTGTTGTGCTTTTCGTCCAGCAGAGGGGACCTCTCGCAAGGTTGCTTCACGTGCTCTCACACTCAGGTTCTCACACTAGCCTAGACCAGGGATCTTCACCTTTTCTTGCCCTGGGACCCCCTCCCAGGCAAACTGGTGACCTAGGGACCCCCATCATACGTTACCACAAAAAATATGTTTCACATGTCTTGTCTTATCATCAGGTGAATGATAACGGCAAGGAGAAGTAAACAACATTTTAAAAAGAATAGATCTGGTAGATAGTTTTTCACAATTTGACCTCCCCACATTATAAATGGAAGAGTAAGTGTAAACTCTAACATAGTCTACTAGCTAGAAAGGTATCTCCAAACACATTTTCGATAAGAGCAGCTACTCAGCTAACAAATTGACTTTCCAAGTTATTTTAGTCCCCACATACTGTAAGTCATGATAATGTTATTGTGAAACGTGCCTTCTACGTAGCTTTTGTGTCCGCTGATAAAACATACGTCCCAAGCCTTTTCAGGACGTAGAAATGTGTGGGATTTTAAACAGACAAAAAACATTATTCAGTAACATTATAAGAGATGGCCTTGAATCTTCCCTGAAAGTGCACAATGTTACGTGCCTTATTGGTACTGTAGGTACCCACTGAAGAAAGTTACGTTCCCAGTGGTTACCAGAAACTGCATTTTGTGGGGTTCTCAATGTACTTTCTGATGTTTAGCAACGTTATGAGGTTGACCTAAAAATAATGTTTTCCTGAAACGTCTCCTACAGGTATATCACATCCTGGCCATAGAGAGCCCTCGGGGTTCTCTATGGTGTTTTAGGTCAGGACGTGACTAGGGGGGTTTCTAGTTTTTTATTTCTATGTTGGTCTTGTGTATGGTTCCCAATTAGAGTCAGCTGTTATTCATTGCTTCTAATTGGGGATCATACTTAGGTAGTCCTTTTCCCACCTGTGTTTGTGGGATATTGTTTTTGTTAGTGCACTGTGAGTGCGACGTTTGGGCCGATTAGTTGTTTGCGTCATTGTTTTTGTATATTCCACTGAAGAATAAATATGTGGAATTCCATGCACGCTGCGCCTTGGTCCATTTATTACGACGATCGTGACAGAATATCCCACCAAATCAGGACCAAGCAGCATGCCCCGGAAGCACAATAATTGAGCTGTACTGACCGACTGGATTAAAGTGAAGTAAAAAGAAAATATAAAAAATAAGTGTTGTTTTTAATCATACCTTTCTCTTACTCTTGAGCCGAGCTGGTGCATGTTTGAGAGCGTCTGCTATTTTGTCATCTACCTCTTGGTAGGTAGCTTTAGGGTGTGCTTTCAGGGACGCTCCTATGTTGTGATTTTTTTTTTAAAATATACCTTCCATGTCATATCACTAGTTTTCCACCTATGCTGGTTGAGACAGAGGTTGGGTATCGTCCTTCCTTTCCCTCATAGGCAGTTTTGGCAATGAGACCTCTCTCCTTCACCTTTCCTTTGTCCTCTCTCTGTGATCTTAACAGGTGGTAGGATTTCACATTTAGTTTGTAACTGCCTTGTTACTGATTTAATTAATTTGACATTTTTATGAATACACATTTGACCAATAATAATTTATAATAATAAATAATGATCTAAACTTGTGCATTTACTTACGTGTGACAGCATCATAGATTGATAGCTCATTAAAGGCCCTCTTCCCCTTCAAGGAGTAGCCTGTACACAGCTCCTCTGTTCCAATTTTTCTCATCATTCGTCTGATTCCTGAGCCCAGGTCCTGGCCGCAGCAGAGGGACAGGTATCGGATCTGATTTAAAAAAAAGTCCCACTCATTTGTGTGTTCCTCAGCTAAAACAGCTGGCCGTACAGTTCTGATTGATAGTAATGACAAATCATTTTTGTAGTTGTGACGACCCTCCCACTCTGTCTGTGGTATTCTCTCTTTGTTCTTGTTTCCTTGTTAGGATGCCGGTGGGCGGAGTCGGGAGGGTCGTCAGTGACATGGGAAACACCTGGGCTGGGGGTTGTCCTAGGATAAGTGGAACCCTTCCCCAGTCATTGAAAGACTCTTGCGAGGCAGACACCTTTATGGATTTTGGTTGTGCCAGTTTTGTGGCTGTTTTGGTTGTTTACTTTGACTTTAGTTAATAAATATGATATTTTGTTCCCTAACTCCACGTTGTCTCCCTTTTTGTTACGAGCTCTGAGCCGGTTCGTGACAAGTGGGGGCTCGTCCGGGATTTTTGAACTTGTTGTGTTTGGGAGAAAACGTGGAGTTAAATTCTGTAGGTGCTTTGTTGGCATATTTTCTTCGGCCCAGTATTGGTTGCCGTTGTTTGGTTTGTGGTGAGAGTACATTGGTTTGTTTTCAGGGCCTGCCCAGGCTGGAAACATTTTCTCTACTCGCTGTTGGGACATCGGTCCGAGGAGGTGAGTACAATCTGCTGTGTACCTCAGTGGGAGATTTAGGTAGGGTAGTGACACTTACTACCCGGAGCTATAGCCTTTCTTTTCCCCTGATAGGCTTAGCGATGTGTTTCATTTTGGAATATGTTGGGCATGGTTAATGTTTGTTATTTTTGTGTGGTGTCTGTGGACTGAGCAGTTGTCTCGGGGGCACATCCGTGGCTTGGGGGAATCTGCCAGCTTGCTGGTAGTTTTCTTTTCCTTGCCAGCGGGCTATGGTGCGTAATTACCCACTGCAAATCTGCACGAAGACTAGGGTTGAGTTATTGTAGATTTTGGGGAAGCTCCATATATGTTATCTCATCTCTCTTTTGTGGTGCCCAGTGTGATTGTCACTTCTTGTGGTCCGGTCTGGTGTTCAGCAGAGGGAAAGAGCAATATTTTTTTTTTTTGTATTTACTTCTGACTATGGCATCTAATGTAGATGAATTCATTCGCTTCCCATCAGAGGAACTGTTAGAAGTATGTACCAAAGAACAGCTGTTGAAGATTGCTCAACACTATAAGGTTGAAATTAGTGAGAAACGTCTAAAGAATTCCATCAGGTTAATATTGAAGGCTAATCTGATGGAGAGTGGTATTCTTGAAGTTACCACTGGGGTAGCCTCTGCTGAGTACTCGCAGTCTCCCAGAACGTAACAATGGTCGCTCCGTCTATTAGTCCTAGTAGTCTTCTTTTTGAACAGCAGAAAGAACTGCTTCTGTTACAGTTAGAGCATGATCGTGAGAAGCTAGAGCATGACCGTGTAAAGTTGGAATTTAAACAGGATTTGGAGCGTGCAAAAATCAAGCTACAACAAGAGCGGCTAGAGCTGGTTAGGGAAGGAAAGCTCTCAGGAGAGAGTTTACTCTGGGAAGGTGACCCAGATTTACCTAGGGGTCGTTTCTCTTTTAGTCATGCCCCAGACACATTTGATATCGTTGGGAACTTACGGTTGTTGCCTAAATTTAATGAGAAGGATCCTGAGACATTCTTTTTCGTTGTTTGAGCGGGTTGCTGACGCTAGGAGTTGGCCTGATTCTGACCGCACTTTGATGTTGCAGTGTGTGTTAACTGGTAAAGCACAGGAAGCATATTCAGCTCTTAGTGTAGCCGATAGTGTCATTTATGATAGGGTTAAATCTTCTGTGTTACAGATTTATGAATTGGTCCCTGAGGCTTACCGCCAGCGATTTAGAACTTTAAAAGGGATAATAAACAGACTCATGTTGAGTTTGGCGCGAGTTATCTTCACAGTTTAATCGCTGGTGTTCTGCTTCTGCAGTTATGACTTTCAAGGGCTGTGTGATCTGATTATGTTAGAGCAATTTAAGGACACAATCCCTGACCATATAGCCACGTACATTAACGAACGAAAAGTAAAGACTGTCGCTGAAGCTGCGGTTTTGGCAGACGAGTATGTTTTGACTCACAAAAGTGTCTTTGCAGAGCCCGTATTTGGAGGAGTGGGGACGTTCGGAAAGATTTGGGCCTCGCTCACCGAGATACTTTGGTTCACGGGCAGAGTTTCAGTCCAACAGGGTTGAGCCTGATTCCCGTGGTAAAGCTGACTTTGGTCAAGAGTGTCATTACTGTCAAGGTTCGGGTCATTGGAAAACGAATGTCCGGTTCTCAGGTCTAGGGGTAAATTCAGTGCTTGTGCTTACATGAAATCTAAGCCTCACGGCGTTAGCTGCGCCTGTTCCACATCAGTTCACTCCTGACACATTCTCTCATGCCCTGGGGCATATGAAAGTCCATATTGACCCAGATTATTTACCTTTCGTTCACGAGGAGGGTTTTGTGTCTATGTTAGGAAGTAAAGACCAAGTACCAGTGACTATCCTGAGAGACACAGGTGCCTCGGAATCGTTTGTGTTGGAGTCTGTGTTACCCTTCTCTGCTGAGACTGATTCTGGGAATAGTGTTCTAATTAGGGGAATAGGATTGAACACTCTGTCAGTTCCATTGCATAAACTGAGGTTGGATTGTGGACTGGTGAAAGGTGAGGTTGTTGTGGGGGTGCGTCCTTCGTTGCCTATTGAGGGTATCGACGTTATCCTTGGGAATAACTTGGCTGGTGAGCGTGTATGGCCTGTCGTGTTTCCATCTCTAGTGGTTTCTGCTAAGCCGTCATTTTTAGAGATTCCAGATGAGAGTGCGCAGAGTTTCCCAGAGGTGTTCTCTGCGTGCGCAGTTACGCGTTCTATGAGCCGTGGCGACCTCGTCCACTGCGCACTAACGAGATGGCCACAAAGAAATCTGTTACTACTTTCCCTGTTATCCCGTTATCTGTACCCCGCTCTGATCTAATCAAGGAGCAACAGGCTGACCCCACATTAGAAGCATTGCGTGACCAAATTGTGCCTGTGGAACAGTTGCGAAATGTAGCCCATGGCTATTTTCTCCAAGAGGATGTCCTGATGAGAAAGTGGATGTCTCATGGTAGTTGTTTTCTGGGGGAGGCGATTAGTCAGGTTGTTGTACCAGTTAAGTTTCATGAGTTGGTGTTGACATCTTCCCACAATGATGTTGCTGGACATATGGGTGTGAGGAAAACCTACAATCGCATATTAAGACATTTATTTTGGCCTAGGTTAAAGAGATGTTTCTGAGTTTATCAAAACTTGTCACACCTGTCAGTTAACTGGTAAACCTAATCAAGCTATTAAGCCGGTACCACTGTTTCCTATTCCTATCCTCAGCCAACCATTTGAGTATCTGATTATTGACTGTGTTGGTCCTCTGCCTCGTTCTAAAAAGGGTAGTAGTTACCTGTTCACTGTGATGTGTCAGACCACTAGATTTCCTGCTGCCTATCCTCTCCGGTCTATCACGACTAAGTCTGTGCTAAAAGCTTTGACTCAGTTTTTCTCACTGTTTGGAATCCCAAAGGTCATTCAGAGCGATCAAGGATCTAATTTCACCTCTAATCTGTTTGGTCAGGTTCTCCAACAGCTCCATATTAAACACAATTTGTCTAGCGCCTATCACGCGCAAAGTCAAGGAGCGTTGGAACGTTTCCATCAAACACTTAAGTCTTTGTTGAGAGCTTATTGTACTGAAATGGATAAGGATTGGGAGGAGGGCTTGCCTTGGTTACTGTTAGCCGCTAGGGAGGTTTCACAGGAGAGCATGGAGTTCAGTCCAAATGACCTTGTGTTTGGACATAAGGTGCGTGGAATTCTATCTGTTCTCCAGGATGACTGGAAGTCTCCTGAGGCTCCTCAGTCCCTATTATCTTATGTGTGTGATTTCCGGCGACGTTTATGCGCCGCCAGGTGAAATGGCTAAAGAGAAGCTATCATCCTCACAGGAGAGGATGAAGGGCATATTTGATCGGAGAACTGAGCCACGTCAATTTAGTCCAGGTGACCAGGTTCTTGCTCTGCTGCCAATTGTTGGTTCTCCATTTCAAGCCAAGTTTCAAGGTCCATATACGGTGGTGCGCCAGTGCACTGAGCAAAACTATTTAGTTGCCACTCCAGAACGGAGAAAAGCACACCAACTGTGCCATGTAAATTTGTTAAAACCCTATTATATACGCTTGTCTGAGGCTGAACAGTTGGAATCTACAGAGGACGGTAAACCTGTTTTTTGGTTGATACCGTTATTTCGCTGGGTTCTTGTCATGCTAGGTCCATGCATGAGGAGGAAGATGTTCCTGGTCGGCGATTGCATACTGCAGGGTAGATTGAAAAATTCAGAGACGCTGAATAATTTAGACAGCCTTCTCGCTCATCTACCTGTTGATGGGCGGAAAGAGATGGTTGGTCTGATTCTGAGATTTCCAGGGTTGTTTTCTGATACACCTACACGTACAAATTTAATAGAACACGATATTGACGTTGGAGATGCTGACCCCATTCGTCAGCGGTTCTACAGAGTTTCTTCAGAGAAACTGCGTTGTCTAGATGCTGAGGTCCAGTACATGCTGGAGAGTGAGATAGCAGAGCCTTCTTTCTCTAGTTGGGCTTCTCCTGTATCTTGGTCAGTAAACCGGATGGGACAAACCGATTTTGTACAGACTACCGTAAGGTAAACAGTGTCACTAAGCCAGATTCATTTCCGCTTCCTCGGATGGAAGACTGCGTTGATCAAGTCGGCGCAGCTAAGTTTGTGAGCAAGTTTGACCTGTTAAAGGGCTATTGGCAGGTGCCACTGACGAGTAGGGCACGTGAAATCTCTGCTTTTATTACGCCTTCTGGTCTGTACTCGTATTCGGTTATGAGTTTCGGCCTGCGTAATGCACCTGCCACTTTTCAGCGACTTATGAACAGGGTTGTCTCCGGGCTGGCCGGGTGCGCTGTTTACCTGGACGATGTAGTGATTTATGCAGATACTTGGGAGGAACATCTGTCCCGTATTCAAGCCTTGTTTGAACGCCTAGCTGAGGGTCGCCTCACGATCAATCTGGCTAAATGTGAGTTTGCTCAGGCGACCGTTACATACCTTGGAAAGGTGGTTGGGCAGGGTGAAGTGCGTCCTGTTCGGGCTAAGGTGATAGCTATTGATGCTTTTCCAACCCCAACTACTAAAAAGGAACTGATCGTTTCTTGGGAATGGTTGGTTATTACCGTAGTTTTTGTAGGAACTTCTCTACTGTGGTCGCTCCTTGACAGATTTGTTGAAAGCTAAGGCTATTTATGTATGGTCTTCTCGTTGTCAACAGGCTTTTGAAGATGTAAAGAGGTTGCTTACCTCAACTCCGGTGCTAGCTGCTCCTTTAATAGATATGGCATTTGACTTACAGGTGGATGCTAGTCATGTGGGGGCAGGTGCAGTTTTGCTGCAAACAGATGTGTCTGGTGTTGAGAGGCCTGTAAGTTATTTTTCCAGGAAATTTAACCATTATCAGTTGAACTACTCGGTCATTGAAAAAGAGGCATTAGCGCTCATATGGGCGCTACAACACTTCGAGGTCTATGTCGGGTCGGGAGTAGTACCTATTGTGGTCTACACCGACCATAACCCTCTCACCTTTTGAGGTCCATGATGTGTCCTAATCAGAGGATAATGAGATGGTGTTTATTTTTACAAGCATTCCATCTTGATGTGCGGCACATTCGAGGAACTGATAATGTCGTTGCTGACGCACTTTCTCGTGCGCCATGTTCCTGAATGTCCACGGAACTGACCATGGTTGTTTTGTGTTCGATGTTGTCCTGTTCTGTCGCTCCTGTCTGTTCCCTTCTGGTCTCGTTTGTCCTTTCTTCTAAAAGGTTGCTAAGGTCTGGGGAGGACAAGGTTGGCTGGGGCAGGTGGAGGTGTGGGCACATGGCCCCCTCATCAATTTGGGGACTTGGACGCTGGGCCAGGTTATGTGTGGACGGGTATGGTGTTCCGGGGTCCTTGTTGGTCCCCGGTTTTATGGGGGGGGGGGGTGTGACGACCCTCCCACTCTGTCTGTGGTATTCTCTCTTTGTTCTTGTTTCCTTGTTAGGATGCCGGTGGGCGGAGTCGGGAGGGTCGTCAGTGACATGGGAAACACCTGGGCTGGGGGTTGTCCCAGGATAAGTGGAACCCTTCCCCAGTCATTGAAAGACTCTCGCGAGGCAGACACCTTTATGGATTTTGGTTGTGCCAGTTTTGTGGCTGTTTTGGTTGTTTACTTTGACTTTAGTTAATAAATATGATATTTTGTTCCCTAACTCCACGTTGTCTCCCTTTTTGTTACAAGCTCTGAGCCGGTTCGTGACATAGTTTATCATGTAATCATGGGCCAAAACTGTCAGAGAGAGGGCTGATTGTTTCTTCTTAAGACATGTGTTAATTGGGAAATCAATCCAAACACTAAATAGGCATATGGCATACATGACAACTCCATTTGACATTAAGATATTTGGATTCAATAATATTGCACGTTGCAATCTCTCAAATCTGGTCGCATTCCAGTGAATCTTGATAAACAGCTAACTTTTTTTGTCAATTGCTCTTCAAATACGTGATATAGATGTATTTTTTTTTACAAACAGATACATTTTAAATAGCCATCCCTACCATTTTCTTTTGATAGTGGGAGTCGAAGATATCCTTCAGTTCCTCATTTGTTTTCTGCAGGGTTTTGCAGTATTTCAAGTTGCCCCAAGGAATCTGACTCCTTTGGCTGCCGGGCCTCTATGGCCTCCATAACTTGGTTCAGGGAAGTCTTGAACTCTGTACGGATCATCTACAGTTTCATTATTATCCTCAACTCCACTGCTTGAAGATTGCAAGACTCAGTTTAGCTGCAAGCAGCGTGACGATACAAGCCATGATTACCAGGCAGGACATGTACAGTATGAAGGCCATGTGAAATACCTCAATCAAAATATCCACCCTTCATATATATTAGTAGTATTGATAACCATATAGCTGCTGACAGCCATACAATTTGGAATTGATGTTGATAATACAAGAGAAGCAACATTTTGTAACATATAGGCTAGCATAATATACCTTCAAATGTATCCAAACGGCACCACAGGCTCATTAAGAAGGGATGGTAGCTCTTGGTCTAAAATATAAGTAAAAGCTGTTATTTAAAAAAAGATGTTATTTAAAAAAAGTGAAGGGATGTCAGTCAGTAGCTCAGTAGGAAGGTTAAGGAATCCCATTTAAATAATGCTTTTAGTTTGATGGCAAATACATACAGATATTTACAAAACATGGCATCACACTTGTGTTTTACCCCAGAGGAATAAACCCCCCTAGTTTTACCCCAGAGGAATAAACCCGCCTAGTCACGTCCTGACCTAAAATAGCAGACACTCTCTTAACTACTGTTGTCAGTACAAGTTTCACCCGTACACAGCACTACAGGTATTTGGAAAGGTCTAACATTATGCACAAAGTAGTAATACGACTTTAAATAACCTATTATGCAAAAATGTGATGGTAATTGTATTCTATTGAGTGGCTTTGAAATGTCTGTAAAGCTATAATACTTCATACAATTAAATTGTTTACCCTAACAAATTATAACCAGACACTTACTGTCACTCTGGCTGGTGGCATATGGCCTCAAGTCTGCAACTTCTGAGAATATCACAGATGTCAAACCGTTACCACATTTACAGTACACGCTTAAGAGATTTTCCTGTCCATCCTATACAGTTGGTGGGAACAGAACTTTGAGAAAGTAGACTCATTTGTCAGACTTGAAACATTTAAAACCTTATGTACCTTGTAGGGTCTTTTCAAAGACACTGGCTCTTGAAGTTGCTAGTAGAAAAAATAGAACTGTTACACTTTGGTAATGTGACTAATAATCTGTGACTAATAAAAGTATGTCAAGATCAGATGGGTGTGGTAATTTCTTCTCATATCAACTGTCATCAGGTTATGATTTCATGCCGTCTCTACAGTTAAAGACTAGGACCTGCATTAACTGTAAGCCTTTCTTCCCCCACATACTTGAATGTGTGTCAAACTTACCGTCAACTTGCTGATTATACATTTAATGACCTAGTAGCCTAATGCAGGATCTTACCACTAGGGGCTGGTGGAAGCTGGGGCACTGGAAGCTGGGCTTGTCAGGGTTCATTTGTCTTTTTCTGGAGTGCTTCACATCTTACGAAGCACAATACAAAAAGTCATTATTTTAAATCTACTTCCTGATGCATGTAACGCACACAATGGAAGAAGTGTAGTTAAGAAATCCTCACCAGGTGGCTCTACACAGAATCTGATTGGTTTAGTCACCACCCTCCTCGCTGGTTCGTCAGATTCAACATTGGAGGTGTCAACCCCCCATTTGGCTTGTTGCTCTGCCACAGAGTAATTGTCTGTACGTGCAATAAACATTGTAGGGTTGCAAAGGGTCGGAAACTTTCCTGCAAATTTCCGGAAATTTTCCATGGGAAGTTAAGCAATGGAATTTGGGGAATTTTACTTAAATTCATGAACAAAGTTAACTTATAACAGTGAACCTTTTTTTGTGGGATACACAAGGCAATTTGAGGTCTTCTGGCATATTTTGGTTAAACTATCCCCAATTCAATGGAATTGCAACCCTCTGCATGAACAGTGCATTCTTCCATCACATGTGCAGTCTGCTCTTCCATCACATGTACAGCTGATTCTCAAGATCTTGCACACTAATGAGATGTAATTGAGCCCACACTACTACACTGTCTGAGCCAAGGACCACATGCTTTCTGGTAAGTTTTGATTACAATACTGGGAATGGTGAATATATTTTATATGAGATACATGATGTTTTGTTAACTAGTAAATAGTAGCCTAAAGCAAAGTGTGTTTAAATAATTTCTAACTTGTTAACAATTTCTGCTAGTTAGTTTTTGCTACCATGTGGGATTTAGCTTGCTTGAGCCTGCTAACTGAGGAGTGTTAATTCACATGTTTCCATACATGTTTCATTTTAAAACATTTATCTTACAAAGGAGTTGTTTAATCTAACTGCTTAACTACTTATCTGTACATGGAATTGTATTTTTTTTTCTTTCTAATCTTTACAGGAAAATGCCACGGGCACTATCTGATGTGTGGAGACATTTCACTGCAGCTAATGTAAACGGAAAAGCTGTGTACATTTGCAAATTCTGTGCCAAATCAAATGTGAAGAATGCAACAAAGATGCAGAATCATCTGGCCAAGTGCATAAAGTTCCCTCAGCGCTCACAACAAGCAACCTCTGACAAAAGTCCCTCTACCTCTACTCGAGGTGAAAATGATGAATCAGACACCTTATCGATAGCAACAGCTCATGGTCCTCGTGGAATCAGAAGTTTTTCTGACTCAATGGTCAGAGAAATGCTGATGAATGTCTTGCTCGAGCTGTGTATGCAACTGATTCACCTCTGATGCTCACAGGTGTTAGGTTCTAATTTTCAGAGTAAATAACTCACGGACACTAGAGAAGCTTAACCAAGTTTATTTCTTCCCAAAGGGTCGATACAGCTGGATTCAGACATCACGTTTCCACCACCACAAGTATATAAACTCCACTTTGGACACTCCTCCTTCTCTCCAATCCTTACATCTTTTATGGTCTGACAGGAAGACGCAGTGATGGGATAACAAACCATTGTTTCTCCCTGAAGGGAAACTGACCTGACCTCAACCCCCTTGAGGCCTAATCCCAAGATCTCCACCAGTCTCCCCTAACACATTCCACAGCCATCTGTCTCCTACAGATAACCATTAACTCCTGATGTAAAAACCAATCTCTTTCACTCCTTTTTATATACAATGCTTCTGAGTATAACAATGTCTCTAGTATAGCAATGTTAAAAGTTTCACCCCGAATACAACACAGGCCATGTGTAATGGAAGAGATTTCTGAATGTTCTTTGCTTATGTAACAGATGTGAAATGGCTAGCTAGTTAGCAGGGTGCGTGCTAATAGCGTTTCAATCGGTGACGTCACTCGCTCTGAGACCTTGAAGTAGTTGTTCCCCTTGCTCTGCAAAGGCCGTGGCTTTTGTGGAGTGATGCGTAACGATGCTTCGTGGGAGGCAGTTGTTGATGTGTGCAGAGGGTCCCTGGTTCGAGCCCAGGTAGGGACGGAAGCAAAACTGTTACATTGATGCTGTTGACCTGGATCACTGGTGGCTGCAGAAAAAGAGGAGGTCAAAAGGGGGGTAAGTGTAACCGATGTGAAATGGCTAGCTAGTTAGCGGGGTGCGCGCTAATAGTGTTTCAATCGGTGATGTCACTCGCTCTGAGACCTTTAAGAAGTTGTTCCCCTTGCTCTGCAAAGGCTGCGGCTTTTGTGGAGCGATGGGTAACGATGCTTCTAGGGTGGCTGTTGTCGGTGTGCAGAGGGTCCCTGGTTCGGGCGTGGAGAGGGACGGAAGCAAAACTGTTACACCTAGCATACACCCTTCCAACCAGACATGCTTTATCTAGTCATTTGCTGGATGCAGAGTTCAACAGAGTAAAAGTGAATGTCAAGCAAATCATAGAGAAAGCAGACTGTATTGCAATCATCTCTGATGGGTGGTCGAATGTTTGTCGGCAAGGAATAATTAACTACATAATCTCCACCCCTCAACCCGTATTCTACAAGAGCACAGACACAAGGGACAACAGACACACTAGTCTCTACATTGCAGATGAGCTGAAGGCAGTCATCAATGACCTTGGACCACAGGAGGTATTTGCACTGGTGACAGACAATGCTGCGAACAAGAAGGCTGCTTGGTCTAAAGTGGAGGAGTCCTACCCTCACATAGCACCCATTGGCTGTGCTGCTCATGCATTGAATCTGCTCCTCAAGGACATCATGGCACTGAAAACAATGGATACACTCTACAAGAGAGCCAAGGACATGGTTAGGTATGTGAAGGGTCATCAAGTTATAGCAGCAATCTACCTCACCAAGCAAAGTAAGAAGAATAAGAGCACCACATTGAAGCTGCCCAGCAAAACCTGTTCGGGTGGTGTTGTCATCATGTTTGACAGTCTCCTGGAGGGGAAGGAGTCTCTCCAAGAAATGACCATATCACAGTCTGGTGATATGGACAGCCCCATCAAGAGGATCCTCCTGGATGTATTTTGGAAGAGAGTGGTAAGCAACCTGAAACCTATACAGCAGTAGCCATTGCACGGATTGAGGGAGACAATGCCATCCTGTCTGCTTGCAGATAGAAGAGAAGAAATCCGTACTGCCCTGCCCGCTTCACTGTTGCTCTAACTAGAGGAAACTGCAGTTCTGAAAAACATAAAAAAATTAGAAGACTTCTGCCTGAAGCCCATACACACCACTGTGTACATGTTGGACCCCAAGTACACTGGCAAGAGTATCCTGTCTGATGCAGAGATCAACAAGGCCTATGGTGTCATCACTACTGTGTCTCGCCACCTTGGCCTGGATGAGGGCAAGGTTCTTGGCAGTCTAGGCGAAGTACACTTTGGGATGGAGATGCAATATGGCAGTCGTGCCAACTTATCTCATCAGCCACCTTTGTGGATCTGAGGCTCTTTCCCCTGCTGCCTCCATCATCCTCCAAAGCCCACCAACATCAGCTGCCTCAGAGCGCAACTGGTCCTTGTTTGGGAACACACACACCAAAGTATGCAATAGGCTGACCAATACCAAGGGTTGAAAAATTTGTGACCATCGGGGCAAATTTGAGGATTTTTGAGCCTGACAACAAGCATTCCTCAACAAGGTTGGAAAGTGACAGTGAAGATGAGGCCTCAGAGTCTGATGTTCAAGATGTGGACATTGAGGTGTTCCAGGGAGAAGACATGGAAGCCTGAGAGGAAGACAACCAAAGCTTTAGTTTCTAGACTATTATTTTACATATGTATGTTGAAAACGTTTTTGGGAGATGCAATGGATCATTGTGGATCATTCAATATTCCCTTTCTTTTGTTGTTCAGTGAAATCATCCCATGTGAAGAGTCAACTCATTTAATTAAATTTCAATTCGCAACTAAATTGTTTTAAAAAAAAATTATATTGGAAGGATTTAATCATTTGCAATTGTCTCTTTATAACAAGGTAAAAGGTTTATGTTTCTGTCTCCATATGATATGGTAAATATATCCAATGCAAAAAACATCTACATTTAAATGGAAGTAATATTAATTTGCATATATTTCCGTTATTTCCCATATATTCCTGTTAATTCCCACGTAAAGTTTCCACCTCTGAATTTTCCCCAAAATGTTCAACCCTAAAATATTGTCATAAATACTTTCCTATTAACACTGACAAAACAGTTGAGTATTAGTAATTCACATAGTAATACTTTCAGCAAATACATATATTACTTAAGAGGGGGAAGTTACTGACTCTACTGACCAGAAGTGGGTTGCACCAGTTAGACGCTAATAAGGTGTAAGAGATAAGTTGGGCTACCTACGCCTGACGTAATGATTTAGAAAATTTAACAAGATGCGACATGACTAGTCATGAAACATTTACTTTGGAAACTAGTTATAGATTTATATTATATGCCTACCCCACATTACACTTGGTTTTTACACCCTGGCATAGCAAAAGCTATTTCTTACAACCAGGTGGTGACACAGGTTTACGCCTGGCTTAAAACATATTCTACATTGAACTAGCCTTACGTATAAGAGTATGTTCAACTGATAAAACCTGCTCCAGAGCCATACAACCAAGCATACATGGCAATATAAACAGGAGTGGATGGATACAGTAAAACATTATTTTACCAGTGGATGAAAGAATGGAAATTCTGTACTTCTCCCATAATATTTTGTCAGGCCGGTTTCCTCTCTTAATCATTGTTGTGCTGGCATTTCTTCCCCTGTAGCAACACAGGACCTGCAAGATGAGACACTGTTTAAAGTTAAATATTTATCCATCTCTTTGGCTGAAAAGGGTAAACCATTTAACTGATCAACTCACCTCATCTCTCTTCTCCACCCACTGCTTCAACAGTGTTCTCTTTTACAAAATGTACAACATAATAACGCTGTGTGCCCTGTGCAGAAAAACAAAACACACATTCCACACTGTCCCTTGATTTACCAGCCAAGATAATTTTTAAAACTAATACAACTTGGGATCTTGACTATAGCTTAATGGGGCTTGGTACAGGTTATGCAAGATGGTAAGCACAACACAAGTGCCATGGTCCTCATCAAGTATAATAGCTCGCTTAACAAAACTGCTCTTTGCAATGAGACACATTTGTGCGCTCCTCGTAGTGGTGCGGATTGTCCAATACAGTCTTGAGTCACAAGGACTCAGCGTGTAAGATTCCAGATGCTGAAACACTCTGTAGAGGTAAGTATCAGAGGCAACTTCTTGGCTCACTACCTCACAGCTTGACCTATCATTAAGTATGTAGGCATTGTTTGGCCGTCTCATTTTGATGACCTCTTGGTGGGGAGAAGCTCTAATGGTGCGTTCTTGCACTCTTTCAGAAATGTGCACAAGTGGCCTCCTCCTTGAATGCACACTCTTCTTCACATGTTGCAAGTAGTTCTCAAACTTGAAAGCACTACAGTTGTCAAGGCAGCTGTGTTCTTCAGCATCAGCAGTTTGGTGTAGGAGGGAGTGAACATTATACACGAGAAATGTGTCTCCATACAAAACCCTTCCCTGCTCCACAAAGAAGTTAGTAAAGCATGAGCATAGGCACTGTGGATTGAAGAAAGTTGAGGAGAAACCAAAATGCACATGGCAACACTGAAGGCCATGAAGTGTGTGTACTGTTCTTTAGACAAGATTCTTCTCAGGACTACTTTCCTAGTATAGAGTAGAAACTGTCTGAGTGCTGTGGCCTTCCAATGGTCAAGGTCATTCGATCCCTGTGGTTTGCGAGAAAAGCAGTCTGGAATTGAATCCTTTATTCAGTTTAGTCGTTGTCTGACCTCCTTGACTTGCACCAACGACAACCTGGCCTCAGTCTTTCCCCTAGTCCACATCATCAAGAGATGCCAGGTTTCTCTGAGGCAACAAAGGTGCATATAGTCATTTGCGAATGACTTCACCATATCAATGGGGAGGCTGCAAGAAAAGAGAGGTTTTCCCTTCATGGTGATGTTCTGGCTGTACCAATTCCCTAAAGGATGTCAGTTCTGAGACACAGTTTTTTTTTATCTGCGGGTACGTCATCCTCCCATCATACCTGCGTTTTTGTGTGCACCTGTTACAGCCGTAGTAGCCAGAATACATCTTTATGCATTTTACCTTGGCTTTTGCAGGTGCATCACAACAAACTTTCACTTGCAGTGTTTTGTCTCCCCACTTCAAGCCGGCCTGCATCAACTCTTTAAGCTCCAGCAAAGTGTCATTGAGGAATCCAGGGAGCTTGGTTTCGATGATGCCATTGCAAGTGGCAGAGGAAACACTGTGGCTGGTGATAGATTGTGGCCATAATGACATATTGGTACTTTTGAACAAAGGGAGACCATACAGATGAAGGGATATTTCTAAGACATTCGAATCTCCAACCACAGATAGATAAATGCTTAGATGTTTCACTAACTCAACCTTCACTTTAAATCTGACAAACTTCACATCAGACTTGACTTCAACACAAACATTGGTCTTTTCTAGGAGAGTTCTAGCAGGCCTAAATGCTCAAGCACACATTCGTTCTGACTGTCTGCTCAGACTAACAGCCTCACCTGCTGTTCCTGTCAATCAGACACGCAGTGTCAACCAATGAACCAAAGATACGTGAGGGAGGGCCGAGCCAACTCACTCACAGTCACACACTTAGCAGCCAAGAAGAGAGAGGAAAGACAGCTGTGAAAACAACAGCTGGAAAATTTGTGAAGCACAGTAGCATTTGGATGCATTTTAATAATGTAGACAATGTTATAGTACAGTGTAGAATTTTCCAAAACAAAATCTCATATAAAGCCGGTTCTATGCACAACCTACACCGGCATATGCAAACTGTGCACCCTCCGCTGTAGTGTAGCTTTGAGAAACTAGCGGGCCTGCTAGTGATAGTGGTGGAGCCAGCACCTCCACACGTGGAGATGTATCCACTCAGTCAAGTAAACCTACTCCGCGACCCACAGCAACGCGGTCTTCTATGGACCAGTTTATGCCAAAGTCTATGTCTGTAGCAAAACAAGGCCAAATTGATATTGCATTGGCTAAAATGATTGCCACCGATTTCCAGCGTTTTTCGATCATGGAGGACAGAGGTTTTATAAATTATAGCAATAGTTTAAATCCCAATGTACACAATTCCAAGCAGGAAAACCCTTTCAAAATCACTTATTCCACAACTGTACAAGAGCACACAGGCTTCAGTGCGAGAAAGAGCCCGAAAAGCTATTGCAGTTTGCCTAACCACTGACTGCTGGACATCAAGGGTAACCACTTCTTACATGTCGGTTACATGTCACTTCATTGAAGATTTTTTTATGTCTAGCTGTCTAGCTGTCTAGCTGTCTGGACTGCTTTGAGTTCAGCGACAGACACACCTCAGAGAACTTGGCAGATGAACTGAGAGTGGCCAGAGAATGGCAAGTAGATGGAAAAGTGGTCTGTTGTGTTAGCGACAATGCAGCTAACATAACCAAAGCCATGAAAATGTTTAATGTTTTCCATGTCTTGCCCACACAATCAACCTGATTGTAAGAGATGCTCTGAAGGTGATGAAGCCCACTGTGGACAAAGTGAAAGCAGCTATGGAATACTTCCACAGGAGCACAGTAGGTGCTGAAAAACTAAAGTCTACACAACGCCAGATGGGGATGCCTGAGCTGAGGCCTAAACAAGACTGTACTACAAGGTGGAATTCAACATTTTATATGTTGAAGTGGTTTCTTGAGTCAAAGGATGCCATTATCTCTACCCTGGCCATTGTCAATGCACCTGTTGATGCTCTGTCCCAAGAGGAATGGGAGGTGGTGGAGGAGGTGTGCAGAGTCCTGGAACCCTTTGAGCAGGTCACTGTGTAGATCAGTGGAGAGAGGTACAGTAAGCAGTTATTACTACATCATTATTTAATCCAGTATTATATATGTATATGAGCAGTAGATGAGAATGTAGTATCAGTAGACCAAACATGAACCTGAACTAATAAGTTACTGTTCTCTCTTTTCAGCTATGTGACAGCCTCAAAAATGATACTCCTGTGTAAGGGTCTGCAGCGAATCACAGCCAGGCGCCAGAGAGAAGCAAATGTAACCACAGGACATGTGACAGAGTTGTGAGGCACCAGAGGGACCAGTTGAATGTTTTAAGTGGGATGCTGCAGTTTTGCACATTGTTATTTATTTTTCTTTGATATGGTGCAAAATTATATTATTATGTTGTTCAGATTATATTCATTTTGAATTGTTACATTTATATGCACTTTGTTTATATACATAAAAATGTATACTTTAAATGCACATGTGTAATAGCATCCTTCTTTTTTACATTTATTTCAATTTGTGGGATGCTGCAGTTTTGCTAATTGTTATTTATTTTTCTTTGATATGGTGAAATATTCTATTATGCTGTTCAAATTGTATTCGTTTTGAATGGTTAGATTTATATGCACTTTGTATATATATACATTCGAAAGTTACACTTTAAATGCAAATGTTTAATAGCATTCTTTTTCATAACAAACCAATGCATTTTTAAATACATTGTGGTTAAGGTAGAGTATGATTTCATTTAATAATTTAATTAGAATTGTTTTAACACCAATCATAGTCAAACTATCGTAAACTGTTTGACTTGAAAAAATACAAAACACATTTTTTTCAAAGAGCCGTTTGGGAGCCAAAAGAGACGGCTCTTTTTGATGAGCTGAGCCGAACGAGCCGGATCATTGAAAAGATCCGGAATGCCCTTCACTACAGCATAGGTGGGCATACAGGATCCGCCCTTTTGGTCTTATTTCCAGCATACGGGTATCGGTGTAATCCCCCTTCTAGTATACATAACAAATACTTTTGGCTGAACATTATTGAAAACACACTAAACAAGGTTTTAACAGGATTTTAATGAGTTTCACAAATTATTATTATTGTTATAGGCGACATTCATAAATTAATATAATAAACAAATATTATTTTCAGGTATCGTTCCCTCTTCCATAGGCCTATACAGAGGTCAGAATTACATTATGAATTTCCATACATTTATTATATCGTAAAAATTATGGAAAAATACATTGCTGAGGGTAAGAGCTGGATTCACTTCCTTTACTCCAAACACAAGTATGCTGGCCCCAATATCTTGGAATCTCTGTCGTGGAGTGATAATCAAAGCTCAGGGTAGATATCCTTTCTGAGTAACCTCTGTCTTGAATGGCCTGTTCAACAGCATCGGCCAACGAACCTCCAGCCGGTTATTTCCATATTGATGATTTTGATTTTGTACCTTGCTGCTCTCTAACAAAGGAGATTTGCTCAGCATTGGGCCAAGTCTTCACTAGGAAAATGCGGGAAATGTTGAATCTGGATTTATTACAAGATATGCAAATAATGTAAGCATACAAACATTAATGGATGGAGATGATGGGTACACAGCCCACAGTGTTGAGTCCAAGTATCTCTGATCTGTATAGACATTGATGGAACATGGCTGATGAGGGCACTTAGATCAGAATGATGATTTCAGCATGGGTTACATCATGAAGCCGAGAGCCATTTGTGTCAGGAAAGCTAAGCCCTGAGTGCAAGGAAAATTACACCGAGGGTACACCGTTCTTCAACAACACAGCATACAGGATGATCAAAACAGACCAAATGGGTTACACATGCATGTCTTCTTTAGAGAATAGAGAAAGGACAGCAACAATTTACTTGATATGTTTATTTGATTTTAGCATTGTTTAAAAATTGGTATTATGATATACACTGTATTTACTTTCAGTGTATATATTCCAGAATGTCTATTTATTACTCTAATGGTAACTTTATGCATATAACTACATTAACATTATGAAATGTTCGTAGAAAGATGTTAGTTAACAAGGGAGTTTTAAGTCAAATGTTTAAATATTTCTTTAGTAACACAATTGCAACGTTGTTTGTAGACACATCACAACTCTCAAATAAACATTCCAAAATGTTATTTGGATATTCACAAAGTAGTCTGACATTCTGTACATTTGAGGAAATGTTTGTGAACATTACAAATACTACTACAATGTCACCAAAGTGTCCTGACATTCAGAACCTCCAAAGTACTTACTGAAAACATAACTAATATCCATTTGTAGTCAGATACATGTATACCACCACTTGACATACTGACATTTTTCCATAATGTATATGTATAATTCCCATTGCAACTTTAGATGTAACTATGCATGGATCTATACCAAATGTTCTGAATTGTTATATCCCAACATTGACCTGACATTTAGAACATTGAAAGGACTAACTGGGAATGTTATGAAGGTTCCCAAAAATGTCACCATAATCATCATATTGTTAAGTCATTTTAGAACTTGCCTAGACTTAAACATATATATATATATATATATTCTGATGTCCCCTTATGCTCAGAAAGAAAATGTGACATATAGATCACTAAGGGACATACTGCACAATAAATATTTTATTTTGAGTAACTCAACTGTAATGTTGTTTGTAGACACACCAGGGCTCTCAAAGGAACATTCGTAAATGTTCTTTGGATATCCCAAAGTGATCTGACGTTCACTCAACTCATTGGGAATGTTATGTAGAATATTGCCAAAGTGATCTGACAATCAGAACCTTCAAAGTTCTTACTGAAAACATAACTGACACTCATATGTAGTCAGAAATACAACGTTACAAGTACACCACCACTTGACTAACTGACAATAATCCATAGTGTCTATTTATAATTGTCATTGCAGCGTTAGATAACTATGCATGGCTCTTCAGCAAACATTCTGAAATTAGACATTATATGAAAAAAATATTTTTAGGTCAACCTCCAAATGCTACTAAATGTCAGAAAGTACATTGAGAGCCCCACAAAAGCCAGTTTCTGGTAACCACTGGGAACGTAACTTTCTTCAGTGTGTACCTACAGTACCAATAAGGCACGTAACAGTGTGCACGTTCAGGGAAGATTCAAGGACATCTCTTATAATGTTATTAAATAACAATATTAAGCTATTCAGGGTCCCCCATATTTCAACGTCCTGAAGAGACTTGGGACGTAACTTGTGTCAACTGACACCACAGGTACATTTAGGAGACGTTTCACGAAAACATAATTTTTACGTCAATCGCATAACATTGCTAAACGTCAGAAAGTACATTGAGAGCCCCACAAAATGCAGTTTCTGGTAACCACTGGCAATGTAACTTTCGTCAGTGTGTACCTGCAGTAGAAATAAGATACGTAAAAGTGTGCACGTTCAGAGAAGATTCAATGACATCTCTTTTAACGTTACTAAATAATGTCATTTATCTATTGAAGATCCATGACATTTTAAACATCCTGAAAAGACTTGGAACGTAACTTTTGTCAGCTGACACCACAGCTAGGTACAAGGCACGTTTCACAATAACGTTATCATGACTTATGTGGGGACTAAAATAACGTTTTATAACCTCTATAATACTGGAAACGTTATGAATGTGCCTATAATGTCCCAAACGTGCTATGACATTTAGTACCTCTAGAAGACTTAAGGGGAACATTACAAATGTCTCAGTTACGTTCCTTCTTAGCTGGGTAATTAGCTGGCTAAACAAAGGTTGGCCATGTGTTGCCAAAAATGTACATTATATATACACACGTATGTGGACAGCCCTTCAAATGAGTGGATTCGGCTATTTCAGCCACACCCATTGCTGACAGGTGTATAACATTGAGCACACAGCCATGCAATCTCCTTAGACAAACATTGGCAGTAGAATGGCCCGTACTGAAGTGCTCAGTGACTTTCAACATGGTACGTCATTGGATGCCACCTTTCCATCAAGTCAGTGCTAGAGCTGCCCCGGTCAACTGTAAGTGGAAACGTCTAGGAGCAACAACGGCTCAGCCATGAAGTGGGAGGCCACACAAGCTCACAGAACGGGACTGCCAAGTGTTGAAGCGCGTAGCGTGTACAAATCCTCAATTGCAACATTCACTACCGAGTTCCAAACTGCCTCTGAAAGCCATGTCAGCACAAGAACTGTTCATTGGGAGCTTCGTGAAATGGGTTTCCATGGCCGAGCAGCCACACACAAGCCTAAGATCACCATGTGCAATGCCAAGCGTCGGCTGGAGGAGTGTAAAGCTCACCGCCATTGGACTCTGGAGCAGTGGAAATGCGTTCTCTGGAGTGAGGAATCACACTTCACCGTCTGACAGACGAATCTGGGTTTGGCGGATTCCAGGAGAATGCTACCTGCCCGAAAGCATAGTGTCAACTGTAAAGTTTGGTAGTAGGTGGAATAATGGTCTGGTGCTGTTTTTCATGGTTCGGGCTAGGCCCCTTAGTTCCAGCGAAGGGAAATCTTAATGCTGTAGCATACAGTGCAATGACATTCTAGAAGATTCTGTGCTTCCAACTTTCTGGCAACAGTTTGGGGAAGTCTCTTTCCTGTTTCAGCATTACAATGCCCCCGTGCACAAAGCGAGGTGCATACAGAAATGGTTTGTCGAGATCTGTGTGGAAGAACATGGCTGGCCTGCACAGAGCCCTGACCTCAACCCCATCGAACATCTTTAGGATGAATTGGAACGCCAACTGCAAGCCAGGCCTCACTAGTGCTCTTGTGGCTGAATTGAAGCAAGGTCCCACAGCAGTGTTCAAACATGTAGTGAAATACCTTCCCAGAATAGTGGAGGCTGTTATAGCAGCGAAGGGAGGAATAATTTCATATTAATGCCCATGATTTTGGAATGAGATGTTCGACGAGCAGGTGTCCACAGGTTTCCAGGTGTCCATGTAGTGTATGTCCAAGTCAAGAAAGATGAGAAAGATATTCTATTCTCTACTGTAGGTATGTAATTCAACATTTGTTTAGGTCTATTCTGTTGTTTCTTGCAATATTCATGAAAACATATATTTTTTATTAAATTCTTTGTGTTTTCTTTTGCGGACCCCTTGCAGTATCTCCCCGGACCCCTAGAGGGCCGCGGACCCCCGGTTAAATACCCCTGAAATATTTTTTTGTTATGTTGTTTAGAAATTGTTTTAAATATATTGGCTATTTATTTAGTAGTTGTGTAATATTAGAATAGTCCGTTGAGTGAGAGAGACAGGGAACATATTACTGCTCTCTGCTCTATTCCCTTGACCATGCATACGCAAAACATCCTAGACTGACAAGATCAAGTGATAAATTGCTGTCACTTGAGTATTCGTCCATTTGTGTCAGTTGATCAGTTATTTGACCTTTATTACATTTCATTCAGAAAGAGAACAGTGATAGATAGATAGATAGATAGATAGATAGATAGATAGATAGATAGATAGATAGATAGATAGATAGATAGATAGATAGATAGGCGACATAGGTCTGTGTTACACTATTAGATAGGTGTTATTGGGATTTGTAGCCAGAGCTAACCTAGGTCTCCACATCCTCCTTATAACTCTCATTACCTGACGCAGAGCACATTGATTTGAAGCTGATCTTTCTATCTCATCTCTCAACCCGGGAGCCTCTCATCAACATCTTGACTCCTGATTGAAAGACAGATTGAAACCAGCGTAGGAGAGAGAAGATTATGACAAGTAGGCTACACAGTTTTAGCTATTCAAAAGAGCTGTTGCCATGTAACATCAGTGGGTGGACGTGCGGTGGGTATTTTGTACCTTTGACTACACTGTAGGCCTATCACCAGAGAACAAATTATCCAAAAGGTCAGTCCCACACTCAAAAGGATGCAACAAGAGTGAGTGATGAATCGGCTGCTCTATACATTCAAGTTTTGTTTCTAATTTTCTTTCTTCCTGAAAGAAGATGATTCATAGGAAGTCTCTCAGCATCACTGACCTGACCTCTGCTAACAGATGGATATGAGGTATTATAGTTTTCTATAGTAAACTCAGCAAAAAAAGAAATGTCCCTTTTTCAGGACAACGTCTTTCAAAGATAATTAATACAAATCCAAATAACTTCACAGATCTTCATTGTAAAGGGTTTGAACACCGTTTCCCATGCATCTTCAATTACCCATAAACAATTAATGAACATGCACCTGTGGAACGGTCGTTAAGACACTAACAGCTTACAGATGGTAAGCAATTAAGGTCACAGTTATGAAAACTTAGGACACTAAAAGAGGCCTTTCTACTGACTCTGAAAAACACCAAAAGAAAGATGCCCAGGGTCCCTGCTCATCTGCCTGAACGTGCCTTAGGCATGCTGCAAGGAGGCATGAGGACTGCAGATGTGACCAGGGCAATAAATTGAAATGTCCGTACTGTGAGACGCCTAAGACAACGCTACAGGGAGACAGGACGGACAGCTGATTGTTCTCGCAGTGGCAGACCATGTGTAACAACACCTGCACAAGATCGGTACATCCGAACATCACATCTGCGGGACAGGTACAGGATGGCAACAACTGCCCGAGTTATACCAGGAACGCACAATCCCTCCATCAGTGCTCAGACTGTCTACAATAGGCTGAGAGAGGCTGGACTGAGGGCTTGTAGGCCTGTTGTAAGGCACATCCTCACCAGACATCACCGGCAACAACGTCACCTATGGGCACAAACCCACCGTCGCTGAACCAGACAGGACTGGCAAAAAGTGCTCTTCACTGACGAGTCACGATTTTGGTCTCACCAGGGGTGATGGTCGGATAACGCTGTGTACCCTCATGTGGTACCCTTTCTGCAGGCTCATCTTGACATGAACCTCCAGCATGACAATGCCACCAGCCATACTGCTCGTTCTGTGCGTGATTTCCTGAAAGACAGGAATGTCAGTGTTCTGCCATGACCATCGAAGAGCCCGGATCTCAATCCCATTGAGCACGTCTGTGACCTGTTGGATCGGAGGGTGAGGGCTAGGGCCAACTTGCAGGTGCCAAGGTGGAAGAGTGGGTTAACATCTCGCAGCAAGAACTGGCAAATCTGGTGCAGTCCATGAGGAGGAGATGCACTGCAGTACTTAATGCAGCTGGTGGCCACACCCGATTACTGATTACTGTTACTTTTGATTTTGACCCCTCCATTGTTCAGGGACACATTATTCAATTTCTGTGGAACTTGTTCTGTTTATGTCTCAGTTGTTGAGTCTTGTTATGTTCATACAAATATTTACACATGTTAAGTTTGCTGAAAATAAACGCAGTTGATAGTGAGAGAACGTTTCTTTTTTTGCTGAGTTGATGTACAAACACATCCATCCATCCAATAGTTCTTATCTGTGCCCCATCACCTGAGGCTGAATAGCCTTGATATCTAAAGGACAGTGATGATTGTTAGGACTTGTATAAATACAAGTAAAACATTTTTGTAGCACTTCTTAGATTTCGTAGAAATCAACTCCCTTAATACTTGTTAGAAGTTAATCACATTTTTTGTTGCTGGAATCTAACAAAAAAATAGAACAAATTGTTTTGAAGAAAGAAGTTCTTCAAAACTACTAAGAAATTCTTAGTGTTTGTCTCACACTCAGTGACCCATAATAACACACACCCAGTTTACAACTAATGACATTTATAGCCAGCAGATGTGTGTGTGTGCGTAAGAGCTTGCATCCGCGTGTCTGCAGATACTCATAGCCAGTAGACAGGTCACAGTAGGGCAGGTGAGAGTCTAAGAGTGCAAGCTTTTGCTCCAACCCTGCTCTACTTGATTCAGCTTATCAAGGTCCAATTGCAGCTGATTAGTAGTATTGGAAATGTTAGGGCTGGATCAAAATTCAGTACACAAAATAACTCTACAGGAGGAGGATTGGCACCTGGTGTAAATACTGCAACAAGAGTCCTGGTTGTTGATTCAGAATAGGTGGTCTGTTTGGCTGCATTCCTCTGGTTCATGTGTTTGACCTCACCATGCATCTATTCGTCCCATCCCCATGTAATTACATCACAGGAGGTTGGTGGCACCTTAATTGGGGAGGACAGGCTCGTGGTAATGGCTGGAGCGGAATAGGTGGAATGGTATGAAATACTCAAAACACATGGTTTCCACATGGTTTCCATGTTTTTGATGCTATTCCATTTGCCCCGCTCCGGCCATTATTATGAGCCGTCCTCCCCTGAAATACATGTTAATTCAGAGCTTTATGTGTAACTGTAACCATGCTAAAACACAGTTGAATACACCTGTAAATGAGGCATGAATAGGTGTGAAAGAACTCGTATCCAAATGAGACTGGAGAGAATATTCTATAGTGATAATTACAGTTTGTCTTTGTGAGAGAGAGAGAGAGAGAGAGAGAGAGAGAGAGAGAGAGAGAGAGAGAGAGAGAGTGTGTGTGTCTGTGTGTTCACGTGTGCGTGCAGTGTATGTGTGTGTTTCGTATTCGTGTCTGTTTGTATTTGTGTGCGGACATGGGGGAAGGGGTTGTTGTTTCACATCTCACTTAGAGGAGGTTGTAGGAAATGTGTCTCCTTTGGAAACCAAGCATTATTTCTGAACTACATAAAAAGGATATGTTTTACATACACCAGATAGGTGCAGTGAAATATGTTGTTTTACTGGGACAGCCATAGAAGTACAGCGCACCTGGCGCAATATTAGGATTAAGTGCCTTGCTCAAGGGCACATCGACAGATTTTACACCTTGTCGGCTCGTTAACCAGCAACCTTTTGATTACTGGCCTAACGCTCTAACCATAAGGTTACTTGCCGCCAGGTCTATTTAGCGTAACAGGCTATGATATATCCGAAGATCCTAATGGTATAGCCGTGAGCATTAAAATACCCAAAATAGAAAGGTCAACAAATGATATATGGTATTGCTGTGCATGAAACCAGTCTGAAACACTGTTATGGAATGATATATTACTTCTGTAGGATATTTTGCCATTCCCTAGGGAGTGTGTGAATCCTGTTAATATGAAGAGACTTAAAGGCACGCTCTGAAGTTCTCTTTCCCCCTGATTACATAACAAATGACATGCACAATCTCTGCTGTCATACGGCAAATAACAAATGGCATAGGCACGCATAGTTTAGCAATCTGTTACTGGTTTCTGGTGTTAGTGCACACCCCTGGCTACATGCAGCAAGCATTACAAAGTCACTGTTTGACTGAATATTATGCAATCTTGAATCCAAGATGGCGTGGCAGTTGGACATGTGTTTTGGTCTTGTCCCGTCCTGTCCCGTGTTTATATAATTTTTTCCGTATACATTTTAATCTCACTTTGCATCTACGGACTGAATATACTCTCCTGTAACCCGCCTGACCCAATATGGTACGGATCTGCTATTTTTATACTTTAGAACCGGAACCCCCATCAGAAGCTAGCCAGCTAACTAGCTACAAGCTAGTAGTCAGTTAGCCACTGCTAGCGGTCCTCACCGTTAACTCGGACATCAGCCAGCCTCAACCCTGTCAATTCTTGCCAGTCTGCACAGCGCGATATCAACCCAGAGCATATTCTCTGCCACATCTCCGGATTCCTACCGCAAACTCTGAACCTTTAAACCGGATCATCGCAGCTAGCTAGCTGCTATCCGAGTGGCTACTCCTGGCTAACGTCTCTGTCCCGAAGCAAGCACCAGTTAGCCTGGAGCTAGCCTGGAGCTAGCTCCAGGATAGCGCCTGGCCCATCTCCCGGCTAGCCAAAGAGGTCTACCAGCCAATTCTTGGGCTACAATACCTACTTTGCCAATTGGCCTGGACCCTTTACTGCCGACACGGAGCCCTGCCGATCCATCACGACTGGTCTGCCGATGTAACCGTCCCAGGTGGTTTCAACAGGCTATTCCATTGCGACGTTGCCACATGCCCATCTGCATCCGCCGATTTGATTTGCTAGCCCTGGCCCACTAGCTGTCTGAATCGCTGTGTCTCCTGCTTGCCTAGCGTAGCAGCGACTACGGAATTTGGCTCCCTGACTCATCTAGTGCTACTCTTTGGACCCTATGACAACTCGGCTGCACATGCTTCTCCCTGTCAATATGCCTTGTCTATTGCTGTTTTGGATAGTGATTATTGTCTTATTTCACTGTAGAGCCCCTAGCCTTGTTCAATATGCCTTAGATAGCCCTTTTGTTCCACCCCCCACACATGCGGTGACCTCACCTGGCTTAACTGGTGCCTCTAGAGACAAACCTCTCTCATCGCCACTCAATGCCTAGGTTTACCTCCACTGTACTCACATCCTACTACACCCTTGTCTGTACACTATGTCTTCAATCTATTCTTCCGCGCCCAGAAATCTGCTCCTTTTACTCTCTGTTCCAAACGCACTAGACGACCAGTTCTTATAGCCTTTAGCCGTACTCTTATCCTACTCCTCCTCTGTTCCTCTGGTGATGTAGAGGTTAACCCAGGCCCTGCAGCCCCCAGCACCACTCCCATTCCCCAGGCGCTCTCATTTGTTGACTGCTGTAACTGTAAAAACCTTGGTTTCATGCATGTTAACTTCTTAGGGAGCGGCTCCCGAGGTGCCGGTTTTGGGAGTAAGATTGCAGTACCTATTGCTTCCACTGCATGTCAACAGTCTCTAGACAGTGGTTGATGATGTTTAGTTGCTCTGGATGGTAATAGAAGAATTTCGAAGTGGTCATCGGATGTAAACAGAAGAGGACGCGCGTTCACGGGCTCGCGTGCGCTGTGGTTCTTTCCTTTCCTATCGCCCAGTTTATAATCTGGTTGAAATATTATAGTAAATATACATAAAAGTGTTCCTAAGGATACATTATCAATGATGTTTGATTGTTCTTGGACAAGTGTATAGGTATAGGTTGAACGCGTTCTCTTCATGGTTCAATGGGCGAGTGGACGCTGTATTTTATGAACATAATGCGCCTACCAAACGGAGATTTATGGATATAATAAATTACTTTTTCTAACAAAAGAAGCATGGATTGTCTTCGTTGGACACTTGGGAAGCCCTCAGCAGAAGTTCTTCAAAAGGTAAGGGATTTTATGCGTTTTTTGAGACCCGCGTTGGGTTATGAATTTATGCTAATGGATAAATATTGTAATAGTTACTTCGGCGATGTCATTTACAAAATAGCGTCCAACACTCTACTCAGCGAACTGGATGTAGTCTATCACAGTGCCATCCGTTTTGTCACCAAAGACCCATATACCACCCACCACTGCGACCTGTATGCTCTTGTTGGCTGGCCCTCACTACATATTCGTCGCCAAGCCCACTGGCTCCAGGTCATCTATAAGTCTTTGCTAGGTAAAGCCCCACCTTATCTCAGCTCACTGGTCACCATAGCAACACCCTCCCGTAGCATACGCTCCAGCAGGTATATTTCACTGGTCATCCCCAAAGCCAACACTTCCTTTGGCTGCCTTTCCTTCCAGTTCTCTGCTGCCAATGACTGGAACTAATTGAAAAAAAAATCACTGAAGCTGGAGTCTTATATCTCCCTTTAAGCATCAGCTGTCAGAGCAGCCTACCTGGTTAAATAAAGGTGAAATAAAATAAATAAATAAAAATTGACTTTCATGTGTTCTTATTTCTTATTTTTATTTCTTGTGTGTTTTTGTTTTACCTTATGCTATTTTTAGAATTACATTGTTAGTGATTACTGCATTGTCGGGCTTTGATCTTGCAAGAAAGGAATTTCATTGTAATTGTGCATGTGACATTAAAACTTGAAACTTAAAACTTGAATTAGAAAAAACTAAAAATTAGATTGTGCTTAAGAACTCTGTGGATAGTGCTAAAACAATGACGTCATATTTGAATCCCTCTATCTTTATGCACCTTCGCCATTGAATGTCATTAACAAAACAGAAAGGTGTCATAATGTTTGTTTTTTCTCTCAAACATCCTTTCTGAAATAAAAAGTAATCCAATAAGTAATCATCAATTTTTTCAAAGGTATCTGTAATCTGATTACAATATTTTCCCTGGTACTCTTATGTGTTTACAGTTACAGTTTTTTGTAATCAGAATAATGTTACTGTTACATGTAATCAGTTATTCCCCAACCTTGGTAATGGACCGCTGGATTTGTTTATTGACTGCTCAACTCAACTCAGACGGAAAAAGCTGTTTGTATGAAACATGAATGGAATGAGAATGAATGCAACTCCTTTACTAAAATTTTTTCTGTGAATCAAAACTACATTTGCAGATGTCGAATCTGCGAGCCCTGAGTTTTGTCACTAATTTAGCGACTAATAAAATCTCTGTAGTTGTAAAAAAAAAAAATGTTTTTTTAAGAGCTGCTCTGCAAGCAAGTAGCAGCTAGGCCCTTTTCTATTGAAATTACATGGCTGGATAGCTAGCTAGCTAGCATTAGAGCCTTCTGGCTAGCCTGTAGTATCTAGTGGTTCTTACGTTGTGGAAGAGAGCAATAGGTCGGGCTCCTGATCAATTATGCAATTTTGTGTGGTTTCCTTTGACCGAAAATAGCTTCTGGACTTGAAAAATTCTACTTCAATGACTCGGCTGTGCAGGACATACTGTTCACCTTAATCCCCGACACTCGGAAGAGGAAAAGACAACGGCCAAGCGTCAATACAGGACTAAGATGGAATCCCACTACACCGGTTCTGACGCTCGTCGGGTGTGGCAGGGCTCACAAACCATCACGGATTACAAAGAGAAACCCAGCTACAAGATGCCCAGTGACACGAGCCTAGCAGATGAGTTAAATTCCTTCTATGCACACTTCGAGGAAAGCGACACTGAACCATGAGTGAGAGTGACTGTGTGATCACTCGCTCTCTGTAGTCGATGTGAGTAAGACCTTTAAACAGGTTAACATTCACAAGGCCGCAGAGCTAGATGAACTACCAGGATGCATACTCAGAGCAGTCTGTAATACCCAGTCAAGCAGACCACCATAGTCTGTGTGCTTAAGAACGCCAAGGTAACCAGTCTAAATGACTATTGCCCCGTAGCACTCACATCTTTAGCCATGAAATGCTTGGCTCACATCAACACCATCATTACAGACAACCTGGACCCACTCCAACTCGCATACCGCCCAACAGATCCACAGATTACCCAATCTCTATTGCACCACATGCCTTTTCCCACTTCGACAAATGAAACACTTACGTGAAAACGCTGCTCATTGACTACAGCTCAGTGTTCAACACCATAGTGCCCTCCAAGCTCATCACTAAGCTAAGGTTCCTGGACTGAACACCTCCCTCTGCAGCTGGATCCTGGACTTCCTGACGGGCTGCAACCATGTGGTAAGGGTAAGCAACAACACTTCCACCACGCTGACCTTCAACACGGGGGCCCCTCAAGGATCCGTGCTTAGTCCCCTCCTGTACTCTCTGTTCACCCACGATGAGTGGGCGCGTACGACTCCAACACCATCATGAAGTTTGCCAACGACACGACGGTGGTAGGCCTGATCACAGACAACAATGAGATAGCTTATGGCATTGTGGTACCAGGACAACAACCTCTCCCTCAATGTCAGGAAGACAAAGGAACTGATTGTGAACTACAGGAAACGGAGGGCCGAGCACACCCCCATCCACATCAACGGGGCTGTAGTGGAGCGGGTCGAGAGCTTCAAGTTCCTCGGTGTCCACATCACTAAAGATCTAGCATGGTCCAATCACACAAAAACAGTTACGAAGAGGGCACAACAACACCTCTTCCCCCTCATGCTTACACTGAAACACACACACACACACACTACATACGCCCACACACACATAACATGCACACACGTTTTTATCCTTATCATTTTATCCTTACCTCTGCATTGTTGGAAAAGGGCCTGTTATTAAGCATTTCATTGTTAGTCTACACCTGTTGTCCGAGAAACATGCAACAAATAAAAATTGATTTGAAAATGTGATTTCGGTACTTGTCATTTGGTTTAAAAAATAATTGTTTGATCTGCTTATATTTGATGTGTAGTTGGTTGACTTTTCTAGTTAGCAAGCTGAGTTCACTGCTCAAGTTGGCTAACGTTAGCTAGCTTGCTAATAATGTTTTGAGGAGAACAGGCTAGCTCACTGTAGAATTAAGGAAAGGGAAAATTATGGGAAAGAAGATTAGATGTGCAGTTGCTTCATCTGGTTGATGCCCAGATGAGATGAGCTAACTGCTACAGGGATAAAAATGTGAGATCTCTGAGATTCTATCTTGATTAGCTAGCTAGATGTCAATGTCGAAACAATGCAAATATATACATTTTATTGGCTTGCTATATGAGTTGCTTTTCCTGAAAAAATATTTCTGATATAGCTAGCTAGTTGTTGTTGCTCTAGTGTCCGTGAATTGTTACAGCCACAACATCATGATCATGTAGTCATGCATCTGCAGACCAGCGAGGATGAGAAAAGCATGCTTTGGCTAGAACAACAACTAGCTAGCTATAATAGCAGATAGACATTTTCAGCAAAATCATGGCTAGAGCTAGATATCTGTAGTAACATTATACAGTATTTGAAACCACCACATGCTCATTATCTGTATCACATTCCATATTATGCTTTAATATATTTGTACTGTATTGCTATCTGTCTCAAGTTGTACAAATCATCAGCATGAAGAATACTGAATTCTGTTGAATTGTTAAGTGGACTGAATTCTCATTCAAATAATGTTGTCTCTTTCAGATCTGCTAGGCACACCTATGCCTCTGCTAGCCACACAACCACTGCCTCAGAGAGGTTGGGTAAGCTCCTTCTTGGCTGGTCCTGTTCAGGGGTGACATTGGATGGGACAACACTCTCCCAATAATAGCAGCCCAGAGAATCAAAATCCACTGGTCCTGGGAATGGAGCTCTAACAGAGCTTTCTCGTGGAAAGGAGAAAGGCCATCGTCGTCATAAGGCTAGGCAGCCTAGACTAAAGAGGGAACATTCATTACTCCTCAGACCAGTGTCCTCAGTTTTCAACAGCAGCTCTCTCCTAGAATAGCCTACCTCACTGTGGCTACTGGCTAGACATGCTACCGAACACCAGACCAACCAGCAATGATATTTTATTTTTTCATGCCTTATCATCTGCTGGATTTTCCCCCCTCAATCTATTTTTAAATGATGTCTGAGATATTAACTGAACCACATGAGACCAGCCCACATAACCTTTTCCAACCAGATCCTTTAAATGAATAACTCAGGGGCTTTTTCAAAGAATCCATGATTGCCATGGGATTCTGGGAACCAGATAATGGCAGGGATAGTCGGTGCGGTGAGGGAAAACGTGATCACACATCACACCACACGTCCTCCAATTCACACTAATATACAATAGGTGGTTTAGGTTCATAATAAAGCACATGGGGCTGGAGATTTGACCATCTGTGGGTAGGAACCAGAGACAGGTATTATGATTCAGGTAATGATAAATGCATGACAAACTGGGAACATGTTTTGTATCACACCATGCCCTCACACATCAATTGTCTATGGGACTCCACTCCATACCTGTGAATTCACAAGGTTGTACACCAATAATAGCCAACTTAATGTATTCAGCTATTTGTTACACTGTGTGTGCATTGTGTGATATCAGTGTATTCCAGAGGTATCATTATGCATGTCGCTAGAACGTTCGACTTTGAATAATACCTCAAGTGAAAGCAGTCCTTTGTAGTTGATGTTGTATTTGCGATAATGTTGTATCTGGGCTGCTGGATGTGTAGTAAGATGTTGTGAGAAGAGGAAGATTGGCCTCAGGTGTTAAGGCTGCTTTTGACTAGGATGACCTGTGGTGTAATGTGTGAACGAGTGCACATGGAGCCCTCACAGTCACAGACACACATCACAGCTGAGAAGAGTGTGACATGTCACCCTCTTTGCCTGTGTTCCCTAGAGAGAGGTGTCGTGTCTTTGGCATCATTAAAGGTGAAGACTTATTTTATCAAATCATTTCTCTGTAATTATTATTATGTGATTAAACCAATCATTGACATTTTATTAACTAGGAAGCCGGGGCTCCACGGAAAATCTTCAGATTACAAAGTTATACTTTTCCGAATATAAATTCAGATATTTTAATATCTGATCAATTAGTATTCTTTGCCTAACGTCAGTCTCATCTGAACTTCGTAAATTGTTGGTTATCTGCACGAACCCAGCCTTTACTGTAAATCATCCATACACCAATTGGCTTAATCATTTACTTACTAACTAACTAAATAATTACAGAAATGCATAAACAGTAGATATTGGTTACTAACAATGATAGGGAAGATTCCCTAGTGGGCTAAGCAAAAACAGTTTGGTTATAACATGATAGATTCAGAGAAGAGAAGGGGTTTTGGAAGGAAGGCTAAGGAACATTGGTCTTTATAGGACCTGGGAAGCTATTCTCACATAAATACATATGCCACTAATGTCACGGCCGTCGACAGAAGTGGACCAAGGCGCAGCATGCTGGGTTGAGTAAAACATATTTATTAGGTTTGACTCACCAAAACAAAAGGAAGGCACAACGACCGTAGCGCAATGTGTAGCGCAATGTGTAGCGCAATGTGTAGCGCAATGTGTAGCGCAATGTGTAGCGCAATGTGTAGCGCAATGTGTAGCGCAATGTGTAGCGCAATGTGTAGCGCAACACAGCAACTACTACAAAGAACATAAACAAATGACCCACACCGCAAGTGGGGGGAAAGAACAAACATATATATGGTCCCCAATTAGAGGAAACGACACTCAGCTGCCTCTAATTGGGAACCATCAACAAACCAAACATAGAAAATAAAACATAGAACAAAAAACACCCCTGCTCACGTCCTGACCAAAACCACCATAGAGCAGCCAAAAGGGCTATCTATGGCCAGGACGTGACAACTAACGATCGCTCATTCGGAAAAGCAATGCATTGTATTTACGTGAAGCTGGTTATGTGAGGCTCTGGTTTGTCCTGTCCTTTGTGGAATCTTTCAGGTCGTCGTGTGGTCAAGTGGTCTGAGAGGTTCATCTCACTCTGGAGATTCGTCCACATCGATCAGTGTTCTCGTTCTAGATGTGCTACCTTTCCAGCTGCAGTCTGTTACGCTGTCATCTAGGACTCACTTCTTCTTGGGTGATCAATACGTTCAGAGTTCATACCATTTCACGTGTAGCGCAAGCTCTCACGTTTCCTGGCCTGTAGGGTTGAAATTAGAATTAGCCCTTTTTAAACGTGAGGACAAGTCCTCCCGTTATTTGGAACTTAGGTGACTTTGGGTCATGTGGCTTTTATAGAAATGTAGAAAAGGGGTTAGTTCATAATTTCCAACCAATGCCTATTCATTTGGGCATGGCTCCTGACTTAGTTAAACTTTAAATGGAAGACGATTTTCTAATTTTAAAAGTTAACATCATATTACATAATTTTGCAAATAGTTTATTTTTTACAATAATTAGATGCAAACCTCATAACTGAGGCACCTGTATAAACATATTTAGAGTAATGTGGCTGTATTGTCTTTCATGAAGACACAAACATGAAACAAAACGGGCCGGGTCGTAGCTGGCTTCTCCACCGACCGTTTACACATTCTCCAAAATATGGATATTGTTCAGTTCTCAAATTCTGTGATGTAGTAGAAGTTCCTTTGTTCTACTGTGAAACTCTCTCCGTACTGCATGGCCAAGGAGAGTCTCTTTATGGAATATATGACATGGTGGTTAAGTTGTAAAACTGCCCCCCTCTTCCCCCTAACAGGAGAGGGGGTTGTTCCCATCTCTGCTAGCCAATTCACTATGCTAGCCAAGTGGTGACTATGCAAATCTCACTCTTTATTTAGTTTGATTTATATTTTATTTAATTTCAGTTAATGTTTCATAAGATTTGTATCTAGACCAGGGACCCCTCTTAGGCAAACCATTGACCCAGGGACCCCATCATATTTTAGCCAAAACATTTTTTAGATGTCTTGTCTTATCATCAGGTGAATGATAATGGCAAGGAGAAGTAGTCAACATTTTAAAATGAATAGATTTGGTAGATAGTTTTTCATTATTTTGACCTCCCCTTATTATAAATGGAAGAGGAAGTGTAAACTCTAACATAGCCTACTAGCTAGAAAGGTACCTCCAAACACATTTTAGTTAAAAGCAGTTAAATATCAGCAGTTAATAAATAAAGTTGACATCATTATAAATAAGAGATTATCCTCTTTTCTAGGTAGGTCATTCAAAATGTGTTTTCTGTTGTTGCATGCTAATGGAGGGAGGGGGGGAATCAAACATTGGGGGGAAAAAGCCACAAAATAAGATCAGCGGTTTAATACCGCTGATCTAGACTTTATAATGCATGATAAATTGAATCTCCGTAGCCTTTATTTCATTGTGTGTCACGTCCAGGCCTGAGTTTTACAGGCTGGCGTGTTTAGTTTAGTTTTTGGTGTAGGGTTTTTGAGTTCTAGGTTGTTTATTTCTATGTTGGGTTAATGGTTCCCAATTAGAGGCAGCTGAGTGTCGTTACCTCTAATTGGGAACCATATATATGTTTGTGGTTTTGCACTAGGGTTTTGTGGGTTATTGTTTGTTTTGATACATAGCGTAAGTGTTTAGTCTATGTCTGTTTACGATCTTTGTTCATTTGTTATTTTTCCCAGTTACGTTTAAGAAATAAATATGTATACTGGACGCATTGCTGTGTCTTGGTCCGTCCCTGTCGAAGATCATGACAGAATAACCCACCCACAAAGGACCAAGCAGCGAGAGAACTGGGAGTTCTGGACCTGGGAGGAGGAACTGTTTAGAGAGGGACCCTGGACCCAGCCTGGGGAGTATTGCCGCCCTAAGGAGGAGCTGGAAGCAGTGGCGGCGGAGCGGCAATATTATGAGGAGAAATACGGAGCATGGACACCCGATAAGGAGAGATATGCTGGAACACGCCTGGCTAGAAAGCCTGAGAGACAGCACCAAAAGTTTTTTGGGGGGGCACACGGGGAGTTTGGCCGGTTCAGGGTGGACTCCTGAGCCAACTCCTCATGCTCTTTGGAGGGAGCGTTGGAGGGAGCGTCGCACTGGTAAGACACCGTGCTATGCAGTATTGCGCACGGTGTCTCCAGTGCGCATTCATAGGCCGGTGCGCGACATTCCAGCTCCACTCATCTGTCAGGCTAGGGTGAGTGTGCAGCCTGGAAGAGTGGTACCGGCTCTGCGCGCGAAGTCCCCCGTGCACCTTGGACCAGGATATCCTGCACCGGTTCTGCGTGCAGTGTCTCCGGTGCGAGTCCACAGCCCGGTGCGCGACATTCCAGCTCCACTCATCTGTCAGGCTAGGGTGAGTGTGCTGCCTGGAAGAGTGGTACCGGCTCTGCGCGCTAAGTCTCCAGTGCACCTTCTTGGACCGAGATATCCTGCGCCGGCTCTGCGTACGGTGTCTCCAGCTCCCATCATCTGTGTTTCGAGGGTGAGTGAACAGCCGTGTAGAAGTGCCGGCTCCGCGCACCAGGCCTCCTGTACGCTTAGAGAGCCCAGTACGTCCAGTCCCTGCTCTGCGCACCAGGCCCCCTGTGCGCATAGAGAGCCCAGCATGTCCTGTCCCTGCTCCCCGCACCAGGTCCCCTGTGCGCATTGCGAGTCCAGCACAGCCTGTTCCTGCTCCTCGCACCAGGCCCCCTGTGCGCATAGAGAGCCCAGTACGTCCAGTCCCTGCTCTGCGCACCAGGCCCCCTGTGCGCATCGCGAGTCCAGCACAGCCTGTTCCTGCTCCCCGCACCAGAGTCCCAGTGTGCATAGAGAGTCCAATACAGGCTGGCGTGTTTAGTTTCATTTTGGTGTAGGGTTTTGTGAGGTAGGAGGAAAGTGCTAATTACACTGACAATGGAAATAAGTTTGGCTACTACTGTGTCATCTTCATGTCACACCCTGATCTGTTTCACCTGTCTTGTGATTGTCTCCACTCCCTCCAGGTGTCCCTGTGTTTCCTGTGTCTCTGTGCCAGTTTTTCCCGTACTCCTGCTTCTATCCGTACCCACCTGCCTGACCATTCTGCCTGCCCTGACCTCGAGCTTGTCTGCCACTCTGTACCTCCTGGACTCTGAACTGGTTTTGACCTTTTGCCTTTCCACAACCATTTTCTTGCCTACCACTTTTGGACTGTTTAATAAATATCAAAACTCAAACATCTGCCTCCCGTGTCTGCATCTGGGTATCGCCTTGTGCCCTTATACTTCACTCGTTGCAGTTTTTCTACATTATGATCAGATCAAATCTGATAACTTCTCAACCTCCTGGTAACGATGTTTTGCATCATGCACGTTAAATTGAATCTCTTGTCATTCTGAGATGGCAGTAAAGTGCTCTTCCAGCTCTAGGACCACAATAAAAACATTGAAATAAGTTTGACCACTTAAGGGTTATCTTCGGTGATCAGAGGCAGAGACATCAGAGAGATGTGAAGTTTGGGCTTCATGTCATGGGCAGTATACATCCCCACAACGTGTGAGTGAATCCATACTCAGATCTATATGGGTGACAGCAAGCCAAAATTAAAGTAAATCCACCAAATGTGGTTAGACGATGTTCCTGCAAACTATGGAAGGGTAACAGACGTTTGCAAATACTGTTAGGATTTCATTACTTTGCCATAGGCACCACAGGTTAGTTGTCTTTAAGAGAATCAGATTGTCCTTGTATAGAACATTATTTCATTATTGTCCATGAGAAATCGATTTTTCATTTTCCTTTATCCCTACTCCTGGAGAGGTTGGAGCACAGGGCCAGCCACAGTACAGCACTGAAAAGTGCAGGAAATGTGGAAGGAATGTTACAGGCTAATAAGCATAATTGTCAGGATCCGTGTGTGTAGCTGGTGCGTGGAGGCGCAGGAGAGCAGAGATAGTGAACGAAAGCACTTTACTGTGGCACAGTACAAACACTGAACGCAAATAGCGTTACAAAAAACAAATGCCTACAGGATAAAAGTGCGGCAGCACAAGTACAAAATACCAGTCTGACGCAAACCAGCCGGAAACGTGCCACTGACAATGAACAATCACAATCACACACACAGACATGGGGGGAAACCAGAGGGTTAAATGCATGACAAGTAATGAGGGAATGACAACCAGGTGTGTGGGGAAACAAGACAAAACAAATGGAAAATGAAAAGTGGATCGGTGATGGCTAGAAGACCGGTGACGTCGACCGCCGAACACCACCCGAACAAGGAGAGGCACCGACTTCGGCGGAAGTCATGACAATAATTGAATATCAAGCCTGAGCAAGAAGGCATTTGTAGTGTTCCAGTATTAATCTGTATACCAACCTCTGCATCCAACAAACAGTCAGGGTAATGTTACTGGTCTACAGCTTATCAGTCTATCAAACTGTAATCAACTGACCTTTGTCCTAAGACCACTGACCTTAAAGAACCTGTTGGTTGTGAAACCTTATCAATGCAGGTGATTGGCCCCTTTCCCAAATCTCATCATAATCACACTGCCCAGTGGTTGTGGTGATGGTGAGGACCTTACATCAGACAGATTACATCAAAGACAGACTAATGGGGGGACTTATAGCTGTGAATCAACCTGCAGGTATTGATTTCTATGTAGGGGGATCAGCAACCCCTTTACTTTCATTATCTCTTCCCAGACTGAGAAAATAACCAGCACACACATGTTGTAGTATGTTGTAGTGTGTGTGTCTACCCGCCTACATGGAGTATAGCGCCTTATTGGCTGGGAGGTTTATGTGGTTGCTTTATCGCCACAGTGTTATTAACTAACTAACTAATTAACTAACTAATTAACTAACTAACTAACTATTTCGTTTTTTTATTTTTAACAGAAAGTAATGTAGTTCAAAGAGCCTTTTCCAAACAGCGGTGGGATTGGAGAGAGGGAAAGAGAGGTGGAGAAACTGCGAGACAAAGCAAAATAGAGACAGATAAAAAACTACAGAGCACCACTACTTTCACATTTTCTAAAGCTGTTTAATTTTCTCAGAGTAGCATCACTGTTACAATCATTAGCGGGCACACAAACAAGGTCAGAATGTGAAACACCTGGGAATAGAAATCACTTCCTGATGTTTCCAGCACACTATTGCACACTATTCCCTCTATTCCTTACATAGTTTACAACCAGAGCCGTATAGGAGTAATGTTAGCTACATAGGGCTCTGGATAAAAGTAGTGGATGATGTAGGGAATAGGGTTTCAGATTTCAGATTTGCTCTACTATCCTGATGGTTCCTGAGTGGGGACAGACACAGAACACTGTAGACATGGGGATGGTCGTCAAAATGACCACCTAATAGCTACAATGCTACATCCAACAAAAACTCTGAAAACACAAAGAAAGGGACAGAAGTATGGCCATAGTGACCATTGTGAAGGTTAAGTTCAACGCTACAGTACCTCACAACAACATTTAACAATAAAGTGAACTTTACAAACAAACTTTGACAAACACAATGCTTTACAACTTTTTATAAACACGTATGAGCCCTTATAATGCCTTATTATGATAAATACAGTATAATATGTGATGTGTCTAGGCAGCATTCATCCAACAGTCTCTGCAGCTGGTATTTAACCATGACATGCTTATGATACGTTTTACAATTCTTTATGACTGCATCATAATGCATTATGTCTGTTGGCTTCAAGTAAAGTGTTACCTTTGCTAGCGATGTGGTGAGGACCAGGGTTTTATCTAGTAGTGTGTGCAATATAGAACGACAGTGAAGAAACACAGCTGAATAACTCACACCACATCCATTTGTAACCCTGTAACAGACGCACACACGCACACACACGCACACACACACACACGCACACACACACAGTATTAACAGGAGCTTGTCAAGTCATTCTCAGACTGTATCTCCAGCGCCGCAGTTCCCAACTCCCCTACCAGAGGAGGGGGACTCTTCTCCTCCGTGTGACTCTGTCGTAGGTCAGACCTCAAAGTCTGTCTGCCCTCCTCTCTTGTCTCCCCACGAGAAGGTGTGTCTGGCTGGGCAGAGCAGCAGATCAGCCCCCGGAGCTGGCGGAGCTGGCGTCTGAAGGAGCGTCTGAAGATGTAGTAGATAAAAGGGTTGTAGGCCGTGGAGCTCTTAGCGAACAGGCAGGGCAGCAGGGAGACCAGCGGGGCCAGACTGGCCTTCCCCTGGAACATATACCAAAAGCTGAGCACCACGTAGGGAGACCAAGCCACGATGAACCCTGAGCTGATCAACACTGCCATCTGGGGAGGAGAGGAGAGGGGAAGGAGAGGAGGAGGAGGGGAGGAGGAGAGGAGGAGGAGAGGAGAGGGGAAAGAAAGGAGGAGGAGAGGAAAGACATTAATCTATATAGACTATGTTTACAGCCTTGTCAAATGTCTTAAGCCTGAGGTAGCCGGATTTGACAGGGACTAAAGCGTTTCTTAAATATCTACAAAAGTCCTCCACACTTTGTCACTGTCACTCATGAGGTTTGCTTGAGCCCAATGTCTAAAAGATCCTAAGAGGAATACGTGTAAAACAGAGTTTTACCGGGATATTATCTTCCAAAACGATGACAATGTATTAGACTTGTTTTGATATCTAACCAGAATTGAATAATTAATTCCTCGTAACAAACAAACAATGCAAAAGCAATTTGGGCAGCACGAATGCCAAATATAGAACAGCTTGTTGCGTTGTGGCCACAGACATATAATCCATAGAAGGGTATTGTAACCCCTAACCTTGGCAATTTGACTGTTAAACTCATGGGTACACTAGCAATGGCTGCCAGTCCTGACTTGAATGGTTGGTTGTGGCTGTCAGTTTGCTTTTTGCAAATTTCTAAATACAACCACTAGAAAAATGTAGTTTGTAAAGCAAATGCCTACTGTTGAAAAGAGAAGAACAACCTTTGAGCGATTCTGAGCAGACAGCACTGTTTTTCAAAGTGTCTTATCTTGAGATAAGCTATTGGCATGAGCGCACCAGCCATCATCAGTGATCTTCATCATTGTGTGAATCATTGCCACTGGAAAGTTTATATAGTAGCCTACTGTAGCCTATAATATACAGTATATAGATTTATCCTAATATTGTACCATCTGTGTGTCTCTGTATTGGCCTGGGCTTTTGTTTGTATTCAAGACCAGGTCGTTGTTATTGCTCTCAGTTTGTCACTGTCAGATTAGCCACTTATTTCGGTCATTTGTGTGGTATTAGAACATTTCCCGCTAATGTCTGCTATCATGTCAGTGACGTAGAATGGCATGAAATGTGTTTATAAAAGGCATTTTAATTTTTTTCAGACCTAGGCTAGCGACATTCATTGTAAATCCTGAAAAGGCCTCTGCTCAACTGTATACCACTATACGACTATGATGTAAATGTCCAAAAGACTGTGACAACTAGCATTGATGTCCATAAGAATAGTAAACTGTTCTATACACTGTAAGCAGCTCTGCAGAACAATATTTGTCTTGGCGGATTGTGTAGTACTGTGTGAGCTATGGACCTGATATAAACTATCTACAGATGTCACAGATTCAATTTATCGTAAACAAACAAACACTTCCTAGAGATTAGCCATTGTTTGTATATAGGTGACAGAAAAAACTCCCATCTCAGAGCGGGAAGTGTAGACTGACTGAGCAAAGATTACGACCTGGCAGCGTGGAAGTGGCAGGGCTGAGTATTTGTAGAGGTTTTGATTATGGTACATTATGGTACAGATTGCAGCTGGTGGGGATCTGCTCTGACTCCAGCACACCTGTCTCCACCAATACAATCACAGAGAGAGAGAGAGAGAGAGAGAGAGAGAGCGGAATAGAGCACTGGGGGCGTGGCGGCATGTCAAGGAGACACAGGATGAGCAGTAGAGGGCGTGGCAGGAGCAGATGTAACAAGAACAGCGGTATTGTAGCGGTATTTATTAGAGAGGGGTAAAGAAAGATTTTGTTCGGGCGCCAGGCCGGTATTAACCATGCCAAAAGGAAAGAGCAGAATAGAGAGAGTACCGCTACCAGACCCACCCACATCAGCAGAAGAGACTGCCTAGAGAGTAGCCTGTTGGCCAGATAGCCAGTGGAGAGAAAAGATAAGACACACCATATAAACCCCTTCACCTGCACAGGAGTAACCCTACCAATGATAACTCATACAATAATAATGGCAGAGCAATTGAATGACAACTTCAACTTCATAGAAACGGTTTACAAAAAAGAACCAGGCATCAACATTAGAGAATTTGCAATAATCTGTATTACCGTCCAGTGGGGCAGTGCAGAGGGTATGAATGTGGGGATGTTCGTAGACAAATCAAAGGCCTTAAAATGTCCAAAATCTTCTCGGCCACATGTCACTAGTATCACACCACCACAATACAATTCAATACAATTCAATACAATGCACAACTTGCAAGCAACCTCCCTTTTAACTAAAATTTCAATACAGAGACTTCTGGCCGGGCCATAATAGGCCAGCGCTAATGAACATAAACGGAAGTGCCTTTGAAAATAGAAAGTCTGCTGCAGGGTAAAGCACTGGAGCGATAGAGGGAAGAAAAAGAGAGAGAGAATCTTAGCTGTTGACTTTAGGCTGGTTGCCTCGTCTGTTGACTTCAGTACTGTCGGCTCGTCTGATGGTGTGTTGGCTGATATGTCCAAGCTTCGCAACAATGTTGCTCCTAATCCATGCGATCCATAACAGGTGCGGTCCCAAACAATAACAACCACAGAGCAGTCACCCGATTATTGAGTTAAACACGTTATAAACTAAACACGTTGAAAACAAACATGGACTTCTGCAGCATTGCACACACAATCAAACTGTCGCGCCAACCAAGAGCTTCCGAAATTTGAGCAAGGGTTGCCTTCCAGAAAGACATCAGAGATTATAACATTCTCTGTTTCACGGAACATGGCTCTCTCGGGATATGTTGTCGGAATCGGTTCAGCCACCGGGCTTCTCCATGCATCGCGCCGACAGAGATAAACACCTCTCTGGGAAGAGGAAGGGTGTGGGTGTATGCTTCATGATTAACGACTCATGGTGTAATCATAACAACATACAGTAACTCAAGTCCTTCTGCTCACGCAACCTAGAATTCCATTCAAACAAATGCCGACCACTTTACCTACCAAGAGAATTCTTGTCAGCTATAGTCACAGCTGTGTACATTCCCCCTCAAGCAGACACCAAGACGGCCTTTTAAGGAACTTCACTGGACTCTATGTAAACTGGAAACCATATATCCTGAGGCTGCATTTATTGTAGCTGGGGATTTTAGCAAAGCAAATTTGAGAACAAGGCTACCCAAATTCTATCAGCGTATTGATTGTACTACGTGCAGGGGTAATACACTCGATCACTGCTACTCTAACTTCCGAGATGCATACAAAGCCCTCCCCCACCCTCCTTTCGGCAAATCAGACCACGACGCCATCTTGCTTCTACGTCTTATAGGCAGAAACTCAAACAGGATGTACCAACGACGAGAACCATTCAAAGCTGGTCTGACCAATCGGAAGCCAAGCTTCAAGATTGTTTTGATCACGCGGACTGGAATATGTTCCGGTCAGCCTCATAGAACAACATCGACTTTTATGCTGACTCAGTGAGTAGGTTTATAAAGAAGTGCATTGGAGATGTTGTACCCACTGTGACTATTAAAACCTACTCTAACCACAAACCGTGGATGGATGTTGGTATTCGCGCAAAACTGAAAGCACAAACCATCGCATTTAACCATGGAAAGAGGTCTGGGCATATGTCTGAATATAAAGCGTGTTGTTATTCCCTCCGCAAGGCAATCAAACAAGCAAAATGCCGATTCAAGGACAAGGTGGAGTCGCAATTCAACGGCTCAGACAAGACGAGACGTATGTGGCAGGGTCTACAGGAAATCACAGACTACAAAAAGAAAACCAGCCACGTCATGGACACCAACATCACGCTTCCAGACAAATTAAACACCTTCTTTGTCCACTTTGAGGATAATACAGTGCCACTGTCGAGCCCCGCTAACAAGGACTGCGCCCCCCACCCGCCCTTCTCCGTGGCTGATGTGAGTAAAACATGTAAACGTGTTAACCCTCGCAAGACTGCTGGCCCAGATGGCATCCCTAGCCTTGTCTTCAGATCATGCGCAGACCAGCTGGCTGGTGTGATTACGGACATATTCAATTGCTCCTTATCCCAGTCTGTTGACCTTTACATGCTTCAAGATGGCTTCCATTGTTCCTGTACCCAAGAAGGCAAAGATAACTGAACTAAAATACCTGACAGGAAACACATTTAATATTCAGTTGATGCTTTCTATTTCCTGTCCAGTCATATGGTCTGTCACATTAGATGTTCTTTTATTTTTTTCTTGAAGGTGGATTTACTTTTTGCCTGAGAAATATGGATTTGTAAAGAGTTCCATTCAGCTATGGTTCTATGTAAAACTGTAGATTTAAGGCGATTTGTCATTGGCTTGGGTTGTCTTAGCTGCCTGAATTTGCCTGTATGGTTTGGTGGTTATGCGTGTTGCTAGTATGCACTAACTGGACTGAAAAATACTGTGTTTTTTTGAAAAATATAACATTCCTAAAGTAAATCAGAAGACTGCATAGTAATTTGTTTTTAACGTGAAGCCATGAGAGATTCTGATGCATTTGAATAATCATATGGATAGAGCAACAAAGAGCTAATCTGGCAGCCCTGTTTTGAGCCATTTGGAGCTTTTTTATATCTTTCTTTGTTGCAGATGACCATATAACCGGACAGTATTCTAAGTGTGATAGGACCAGGAATTGAATCACCTAATTCAGATTTTTTTTTTGTAACAGCAATTCCCTTACCCATCTTAATAACAATATTATCTATGTGTTCTGACCATGATAAAGCTACGTCCAATATGACGCCTAGTAGTTTCGTTTTTTTCACTTGCTCTACATGCGTTCTATTCATCAACAAATTCAATTGGGGATCATCAGCAAGCATATACAGTACCTTGAACGAAATAGAATACATTTAGTTTTAGAAATGATCAACAGCAATTTGTTCATATCAACCCACTCAGACACCATTCTTAGTTCACTGCTCAGTACATTCTGATGCAGCGCTATACATTGTAGAGTCATCAGCATACATGACCACTCTTGCTTTGTTCATTACTGAAGGTAAATCATTAGTAAAAATAGATTAGAGATGTGGGCCTAGGCAACTTCCTCAAGGAACACCATAGTGTATATCTTTACTGTTTGAAAAGCAACCATTAAGAATAACCTTTGCCTCTTTCCAGACTTCTGGGCACACCCCATACATCAAGCACGTATTAAAACTATGAAAGATTGGGGTAGATATTTGGTTAGCTGTAACTGTAAGCAATTTGGCGTCAAGATGATCTGTACCAGGTGACTTGTCATCCAAAAGAGACAACAGCATTCTTTCTACCTCTTTCCTTTCTACTTGGTGAAATTCAAACATGCTTTGCATTTCCATCATGATACAATCTTTTATAAGGGTATATGACATGGAGCCATCAGTTAGAATCATAGCATTCCTCAACTTGTCCACTTTGCCTGTAAAGTATTCATTAAAGTAGTTTCTGATGTCATGTGGTTTTGTAATAAAAAGACCCTCTGATTCAACAAAAAAGGCAGACATGTTTGAATTCCTACCCATAATAGTGTTCAACGTTCTCCACAGCTTTTTCCCATCACCCTTTACTTCATCAATTTTGTGCTGATAGAATCCCTTCTTCTTTTCTTTGTTTAGCTTGGTCTCAAGATTTGCTTTGCTTATCAAACAGAGTGCCAGATTTATCCGCTACGTTTTTGGCACCATAACGTTAAATCATTACATTTCTCAGCTTATCATCAATCCATGGGGCACCGTTTAAGAAAATGCACCGTGCATTTTCTTAAAGGGGCGTGCTTATCAGCTATACTCATAAATAATTTCTTTAACAAACTTAGTGACATTTCAGGATCATCCTTACTACACACTTCTAACCATTGCACATTCTTAATCTCATCCACAAATGAGTCCTGATTGAACCCTCTGTAGAACCTTCAATAGATTACCTTAGGGCCAGCCTTATTTTAGTTTTCCTAGTGAATGCAACCAAGTTATGTTCACTGTAACCTAGTGCCACGGATACAGCTTTAGAACAATGTTCAGCCATGTTAGTAAAAATGTGATCGATACAAGTTGATGATGTGATACCGGACCTATTAGTGAACGTTCTGGTTGGTAATGTCATAACTTGAGTCAGGCATCAGAAATAAGTGTCTTTCTCATTGGACAGTTTGTGTTCCAAAAATCTATATTCATATCTCCCAACAAATATATTTCCCTATTTTCATCAGATACCTTATCCAACATTTCGCAAATTACATCAAGATATTTCACATCAGCACTAGGTGGCCTATAGCAGCAACCAACTAGTATAGGTTTCAAATGTGGTAAATGCTCCTGTACTCATAGCGCCTCTAAGTCCTTACGTTGTTTTGCTGGAATATGATTCTGGATGTAAACTGCAACTCCACCCCCATATCTATTTCTGTCCCTCCTGAACAAATAGCATCCATGTATAGAGATCTCAGCATCCTCAAAAGAAGAGTCCAAGTGAGTCTCTGATATTGCCAATGCAGGAATATTGTTTGACTGCACTAGACAGCATATTTTATGAATTTTGTTCCTTAAACTGCATGTATTCAAGGGAACAATTAACAGACCTTTCTTTGGTAGATTTGCAGTATGTATGTCCAAACTTGAATCAGCAGTTGGAATCTGAGAGAGAGATACTCAGTCAGTCAGTGTGTGTGGGGGCTGGAATTAGACACAAGAATTACTTGTGTCTGTCGCTCCTCCTAACTAACTCCTTGGGAGGGAGGGTGAACAATCAGTTTGCCATACCTCAGATATGCTATGTCACCTTGTTCTCAGATATGCTATGTCACCTTGTTCTCAGATATGCTATGTCACCTCGTTCTCAGATATGCAATGTCACCTCGTTCTCAGATATGCTATGTCACCTTGTTCTCAGATATGCTATGTCACCTCGTTCTCAGATATGCAATGTCACCTCGTTCTCAGATATGTTATGTCACCTCGTTCTCAGATATGCTATGTCACCTCGTTCTCAGATATGCTATGTCACCTCGTTCTCAGATATGCTATGTCACCTTGTTCTCAGATATGCTATGTCACCTCATTCTCAGATATGCTATGTCACCTCGTTCTCAGGTATGCTATGTCACCTCATTCTCAGATATGCTATGTCACCTCGTTCTCAGATATGCTATGTCACCTCGTTCTCAGATATGCTATGTCACCTCGTTCTCAGATATGCTGTCACCTCGTTCTCAGATATGCTATGTCACCTCGTTCTCAGATATGCTATGTCACCTTGTTCTCAGATATGCTATGTCACCTCATTCTCAGATATGCTATGTCACCTCGTTCTCAGATATGCTATGTCACCTTGTTCTCTTGCAGCTTTCATAGCTGGTATTCTTATTTGACGAACTGCATCTGAGAAGTCCTCAGATTCATGAAGATGAAGGACCCTTTAAGGCGTTTGGCTTTTTCAAGGACTGCAAGCTTATCTTTGAACCTGAGGAATTTCACTACAATTGGCCTGTGTCTGGTACCATTGGCACCACCATTGGCACCACCAGTGCCCCCTGGTTTCGGTGAGCACGTTCCAGCTCAACCTGTTCATCCAATTGTAGCTCCTCAGAAAACAGCTTTAGACCTTTGTCCTCTGATTCAGCCCATGTCTCACTTTGTCTCTCTTGGATACCATATATTACAATATTATTTCTCCTTGATTGTCCATCCAGGTAATCAGCCTTCCCAGACATGTTCTGGAGGCCCTCTCTGACTGTGGTGATTTCATTCTGCATAGAGGAACAGTTTCTGGAAAGTGTATTCTGTGTGGTCTTCAATACATGCACATCCTTCTGTGTGAACTGAGGTCTTGATTTAATGTCTTTTACATCTGTAGTTAGGTCGTCCAGACGTTTGTTGGTAGACTCCATGATCATTTGTATGAAGCTTTTCCTGCTGAAGTATAATTTCCTTATAGAAAACGTTCTGCTTCTCCAAGACTTCACGTACCTGCCCAGCAGTGATGAGATCCTCATCTTTTTTCGGAGGCATGATAGTAATGATAGCAGGACGAGCCCGTTATTCACTCCGTGAAATGAGAGACACCGGTAGTAGAAAACTCTGGAAATCGGAGGTCCTAAAACCGAGGTGGAAGTTCCTCGGCGTACACATCAGAGACAAACTGAAAGACAACAACCACCCGAGCCACTGCCTGTTCACACCACAACCATTCAGAAGGCGAGGTCAGTGCAGATGCATCAAAGTTGGGACCGAGAGACTGAAAAACAGCTTCTATCTCAAGGCCATCAGACTGCTAAACAGCAATCACTAACTCAGAGAGGCTGCTGCCTACATTGAGACCTAATCACTGGCCACTTTAATAAATGGATCACTAGTCACTTTAAACAATGGCACTTTACATACTGCCTCTTTAATCATGTTTACATATCTTAAATTACTCATATCACATGTATATACTGCATTTTATACCATCTATTGCACCTTGCTTATGCATATACTTATAAGTACATATTCACCCCTTAAGATTTGTGTGTATTAGGTAGTTGTTGGGGAATTGTTAGATTACTTGTTAGATATTACTGCACTGTCGGAACTAGAAGCACAAGCATTTTCTCAACACTCGCATTAACATCTGCTAACCATGTGTATGTGACCAATAACATTTGATTTGATTTGATTTGGGTTCAAGTCCGGACTCTGGCTGGGCCACTCAAGGACCTTCAGAGACTTGTCCCGAAGCCACTCCTGCGTTGTCATGACTGTGAGCTTAGGGTCATTGTCCTGTTGGAAGGTGAAGTCCTGAGCACTCTGGAGCAGGTTTTCATCAAGGCTCTCTCTGTACTTTACTCCGTTCATCTTTCCCTCAATCCTGACTAGTCTCCCAGTCCCTGCCGCTGAAAAACATCCCTACAGCATGATGCTCCCACCACCATGCCTCACCATAGGGATGGTGCCAGGTTTCCTCTAGACGTGACGCTTGGCATTCAAGCCAAAGAGTTCAATCTTGGTTTCAAATCAAATCAAATTGTCACATGCGCCGAATACAACAGGTGTAGACCTTACAGTGAAATGCTTACTTACAAGCCCTTAACCAACAATGCAGTTAAGAAAATACCTACAAAAAGTAACAAATAAAAGTAACAAATAATTAAAGAGCAGCAGTAAAATAACAACAGCAAGGCTATATACGGGGGTACCTGTACAGTCAATGTGCGGGGTCACCGGTTAGTCGAAGTAATTGAGGTAATATGTAGGTAGAGTTATTAAAGCGTTATTAAAGTGCATAGATAATAACAGAGAGTAGCAGCAGCGTAGAATAGGGGCGGGGGCGGGGGACAATGCAAATAGTCTGGGTTAGATGCAAATAGTAATTTGATTAGATGTTCAGGAGTCTTATGGCTTGAGGGTAGAAGCTGTTTAGAAGCCTCTTGGACCGATACTAGGCGCTCTGGTATCGCTAGCCGTGCGGCACCAGAGAAAACAGTCTATGACTAGGGTGGCTGGAGTCTTTGACCATTTTTAGGGCCTTCCTCTGACACTGCCTGGTATAGAGGTCCTGGATGGCAGGAAAGTTGGCCCCAGTGATGTACTGGACCGTACGCATTACCCTCTGTAGTGTCTTGCGGTTGGAGGCCAAGCAGTTGCCATACCAGGCGGTGTTGCAACCCGTCAGAATGCTCTCGATGGTGCAGCTGTAAAACCTTTTGGGGATCTGAGGACCGATGCCAAGTCTCCTGAGATGGAATAGGTTTTGTCATGGTTTCTTCACGACTGTCTTGGTGTGCTTGGACTATGTTAGTTTGTTGGTGATGTGGACTCCAAGGGACTTGAAGCTCTCAACCTGCTCCACTACAGCCCCGTCGATGAGAATGGGGGCGTGCTTGGTCCTCTTTTTCCTGTAGTCCACAATCATCTCCTTTGTTTTGATCGCGTTGAGGGAGAGGTTGCTGTCCTTGCACCACACGGTCAGGTCTCTGACCTCCTCCCTATAGGCTGTCTCATCGTTGTCGGTGATCAGTCCTACCACTGTTGTGTTATCGGCAAACTTAATGATGGTGTTGGAGTTGTGCCTGGCCGTGCAGTCATGAGTGAATAGGGAGTACAGCAAGGGACTGAGCACACACCCCTGAGGGGCCCCCATGTTGAGGATCAGTGTGTTGGATGTGTTGTTACCTACCCTTACCACCTGGGGGTGGCCCGTCAGGAAGTCCAAGATCCAGTTGCAGAGGGAGGTGTTTAGTCTTAGGGTCCTTAGCTTAGTGATGAGCTTTGAGGGCACTATGGTATTGAACGCTGAGCTGTAGTCAATGAATAGCATTCTCACGTAGATGTTCCTTTTGTCCAGGTGTGAAAACCTGTTTTCACTTTGTCATTATGGCGTATTGTGTGTAGATTGCTGAGGATTTTTTTTATTTAATCCATTTTAGAATAAGGCTGTAACGTAACAAAATTAAGAAAAAGTTAAGAGGTTTGAGTCCTTCCCCGAATGCACTGTACTACACTGATACTCCAACACACACACACACACACACACACACACACACACACACACACACACACACACACACACACACGCTCCCACAAATACAAACTTTCACACTCTCCCCATACGCTGCTGCTGCTCTGTTTATTATATATCCTGATTGCCTAGTCTCTTTTACCCCTACTAACCTGTATATACTGTATTACCTAAATACCTCAACTACCTCGTACCCCTGCACATTGACTTGGTACCGGTAATCCTTGTATATAGCCTCGTTATTATTATTTTATTGTGTTACTATTTCCTTTTTTTTTTTACTTTTTAACTCTGCATTGTTGGGAATGGGCTCGTAGGTAAGCATTTGGTGCATGTGACCAATACAATTGTATTTTATTTTATTTGACTTAATATGTTTAGCAAATTTTTATTACCAAGCTGCCGAACTCTCCTCTCCTCCATTTTATCAACAAAACAAAAACAAATGCTGATTCCAGCTCTAAAGAAACATTGGTAAATGGTTCATAAACAGTCAACAGATAAACCTTCATACTCACCAGAGTGACCTTCCTCTCGATGTGTCCGTAGTTGAAGTTGCCATTCTGGATGGACTGGTAGGCCTTGTGGAGTTTCCAGGCTATGCCGGAATAGGAGAAGAGGATGACGAGGCAGGGGATGAAGGTACAGAGGATAGACAGAGACATGATGAAGGTAGAATGGTTCAGGGAGTCTTGGTAGCTGGCCCAGTCCACGGAGCAGGCCACTCCGAAGGGCTCCGGTCCGTAGCCTCCCCAGCCCAGGAGAGGGAACACAGCCCACAGCCCAGAGTACAGCCAGATCCAACTGATCACCGTGGTGATGGTCCGACGCTGGAACTTGTTGCCTGGTGGAGAGGTAGAGTATAAGCCTAACACTAACCCTAGCCCTAACCCTTACTCCAAGCCTAATCCTAGACAAAACCTAATTTTAACCCTAGCCAGACAACATTGATCACCATCATGACGCTGTCATGCTGGAACTTACTACCTGTAGAAGAGGTAGAGAGGAGTGTACAGGCAAGGAAAGCTATAGCCCTGTAACGATAGGCTCCCTTATCCTTAAAGGAAAGATTCACCCATTTTGAATGCTAGATTATTTTTGTTAAACTCAGAGCAATGTTCTATCAATTCCCTGGGTCATGTCATGTTTGCATGTGTATCTGAGCTATTGCCATTCAAGCAGGCAGAAATTTGACCGGTATGATGTAGCATTGCGACAAAGCCGCTCTCACTAACGTCTATCATACATGTCAGATTTAATAGTGGCCGATGTCACAACGCGGGAGGTTGTCTTCTGTCGAAGGAGCCATTAATAATATTTTTGCGATATTCCTACCCCGAGAAATGTGTAATTGAACAGAGGGTCTACCACATTTCTCCTATTTGTCTGCCTCTTCAATCCAGGGTGCATTGCATGGTGCCGTTGCATGGCCGTTGCGAATGTCAGACTCCACTGCAAAACACATCGATCTATAGGTTGAACATGGTGAGATTGTAGACTCTTAAATTGATAGCGCAGTGTGTTTAGGGGTTAGCAGATAGCTGGGAACCTCTTGCTATTCCCTCACTTCATTAGAGTAAAGCTCCATAAGGATACACACTTACACTGTACTAAAAAAAAAATATTTGGATAACCCCCCCCCAAAAGAAATATCTTATAGAAACCAAATATAACAAATGTAGTTTTTCAATTTCAGTTAAAATATGTTCGTTAGTAATCAAATATAACAGCTGGCATTGAATCATACAGTATATTATATGATTAAGTGCCAGTTATATTTGATTATTATTCTTTCAACACTAAACTTACTTTTCCAGTTTGGTTAAACCTAATGAATAGCATAAATACAAAATAATACACTGAATATACAAACATTTTTTCATGTTAGTTGATTTTTCACTTTGGAATTATCCTATTCAAATGTATTTACTTGGATTACAAGCAATTAAATACATTTCCTGTTAATCAAGATATTAAGTTGGTTCCATATCATGAAATATTGACTCCAAACACTTACCAAAGACTTTCAAATTAGCTGGTTACAATATTGTAACCAAATGGTGACGATCTCATCAATGGAAGCTTTCCAGGCTCTGTAGCATTACAGTACTTATGCTGATACAGTGCATTTGGAAAGTATTCAGACCCCTTTTTCCACCTTTTGTCCACCTTCAGCCTTATTCTAAAATTTATTAAATCATTTTTTTTCCATCTTAAATCTACACACAATACCCCATAATGACAAAGCAAAAACAGGTTTTTAGAAATGTTTGCAAATGTATTAAAAATAAAAAACAGAAATAACACAGGTTATCCCATCTCCACAGAGGAACTCTAGAGCTCTGTCAGAGTGACCGTCGGGTTCTTGGTCACCTCCCTGACCAAGGCCCTTCTCCCCCAATTGCTCAGTTTGGCCGGGCGGCCAACTCTATGAAGTGTCTTGGTGGTTCCAAACTTCTTCCAGTCTCATAGCAAAGGGTCTGAATACTTATGTAAATAAGGTATTTCTGTTTTTATTTTAATACATTTGCAAAAAAATTAAAAACTGTTATAACTTTGTCATTATGGTGTATTTTAGATAGATTGATGAGGATTTTATTTTATTTTATCCATTTTAGAATAAGGCTGTACTGTAAGAAAATGTGGAAAAAGGGAAGGGGTCTGAATACTTTCCGAATGCACTGTATAAATAAAAATTCAGTGCTGGCAGTAAACATACAATCATAAAATAAACAAAAAACAAAACACATGGAATGACATTCACTATCACGGGTGGACAAAAATAACAAACTGAAATCTATCCCCCAATAGGCCACTCCTCCAACTCTTCTGTTAGGCTGCAGTCACTGCATTGCAAACACCACTATGCAATGTGAATGTGCATGAGGTGTTGAAAGGAATTTAGAAGCTTTCATTCAATAAAATAAATCCCTTTGATCTGTCAAATTTGTTATTTGACTTCAGGCAAATTTGATAGAATATGTTGAACAAACCAAAGCGTAATTTTGGATCATACCAATCAGAAAAAGCACTTCAGATGAACAACAGTGCCATCTCACTTTGTACAATGTTCATCAGAAGCACTGATGATGAATTGGTTTTGACAAGATGCCAGTGGCTAGCTCGGCTGCCATCCGGCCCACCATGGCTGCGTTTGGAAACAACCCCCTACCACAGAATTAGAGTCAGAAACCTATTTCTGAACCAACTGTTTGGAACTGTAATCTGCACATTAGATAGTGAGATAGATGTGATGGTGAATAGAATTAATAGATTAATGAATAAACCAATGAATAACGTGGTGGCTGATCTAGCTAATGATGAAAAAATGTGCCTGCAAAGATTTCATGTTAAGTAGCCTAATTGGCTAAGCAACTGTTAGGCTGGTTTTAGACAGTCAGCCCAATTCTGATATTTTTTTCACTAATTGGTCTTTGTGTATGTATACAGGCATGAAACAGGTACGTGCACATAAACTCTTGTGTTTGAATGTACTGTATCATATCCATTGGTAGCTGCTGTCATTCAACTCGTTTTTAATATGGTGAATGCACACGTCTGTGTGTGTGCGCATGAGTAGCTTTATGTGGGTGTGCGCACAGTGCACGTGTGTGTGTACATCTGCACGTGAATATGTTGTATACAGTATGCCTTTTCAATATTTCATGTGTTCTGGCAAAGATCAGCCAGATCGGATATATCTACCCATTGATACACAACTGACGACCTTCTGGCATGCTGCCATGATTTAATCACAACCTCACCTCATCTGCTGGTTAAAAGCTGGGTTTTACAATAGAAGTAGAATCACTTATCGCTGTAATTCTATGGGTGTTCATCCCTCCTGCTGTGTGTGTAGATGGTGACGATATGAAACCGGTATAAAATAGTCCAAAACCTTAAGAAGTAAACTTATTTCCAGTTTTTTTTCATGTCTTTTATCTGCAACAGGGGATTATCATTCATAAACTGTTCATGTCACGTAAATACATACTGTATGCACAAACGTTTCAAATGAATAGCCTTTTTCCTCGGTATGCAGGACACAGACAAATGGGTGTCCAGAACTGGGAACGTCAAACATTTCCTGGTGATTCTCCATGCGTCCCAACAGCCTTGACAGCCATATACTACAGTAGCCAATAGGGATTAACATATGTAACCGGGATCACAGGACTGTCCAGGGAATACTTTTCACTTTTTCCCCAATTTATTTACAACAACACCTGGGAAGTAAAAAACAAATCCTCCAATGTCGCACTAATGCAATTTCACAAAATACACAACATGCACAGCAGCAGATGAGCAGAAAATTAAATAGCACATTATCCAAACAGGTTGTCACATGGAAGCCTTTAGCCAAGTGTATTTACACGTACTTCACACAAAGTCACCATAAATTCAAAGCACACGCTTAATTGACACTGACCGACTGCCCATACGACCCGAATGCAGTTAATAAAGCCTACAGGAAACCCCTACAGTATACTGTAGCCTATAAAATAATGTGTGCCTTTTTGAGCTGTCAAGGAGGCTCTTCAGGCAGTCACGAATTTGATAGGCCTATGCACAATTCACCCCAAATTCGGACTCATTCCTGTCTCGCATAAAAATTCCTAATTGTATTCTGTAATCTATAGGTTTCAATGCATTATCAAAGCCAGGGGTGCAATTTTCACTGGGGACGGGGGGACATGACCCCCACACTTTCTGAAATTGCATTTTTGTCCCCCCCCAGTTTTATCATTGCACTGCGATTTAAAACACAGCTCCGGTGTGCTAGAGGACCATGTGGACGCCTCAGAGCAGTCGGATAGGCTGTTTTACTGTTTCAGTTAGCTAGCTAACTCACTAACTTTAGAATATCGGTAAATCACACTAGACCTTAATCAAATGATGAAACCAGTGGCCAAATGATTGAAGACTGATATTTTTTCAGTGTAATGTTTGTTTTTATTAGTCAGTATAGCAATGCAATGTTATTGATCTGCCAGCTTCCCTAGCTATTTCCTTACTTTTTACACTGATACGGTATAGACAGCTCTACAGGCTTCACTGTCATGGTGCACAGTCAGTAGTCAACACTACACTCATCATGTCTTAGCAGGATCAGATGGTGACAGGGGCCTCTGCAGGGTCAGACAGCCAGGGAAGACCAGTCTACAGAGCTCAGGTGAATTCAGCAGTATATTATAACAACCAGTGAATGGATACAAAGTTCCATCTTTAGTTGATGGGTAGGCTACAGTCTGGGATCTGGGAATAACGGTAACTTCAACTGTCAAACCATTGATTCTATTCTTGGATAATATAATGTATACCAATGTCATTCTTTGTCATGCCTAATCTGAGCAGGATCAGATGTTGACAGGGGTCTCATCAGGGTCAGGCAGCCAGGGAAGACCAGTCTGTGACGGAGTTGAGGTGAATTTTTGCAGATACAACGCTATTTTCTCTGTGCAGCAAACACTGGACAAGAAGCTTAAAAGAATTAAACTATTTTAAGGCAGTCTGACAAACCTCTAAAGTTGATTTCCTGTCACGTATACTCCCTCTCCGGTGTTCAAGGTCATCAAGCTGCTCATTTTTACGCACACCTGTCACCATCTTTACGCGCATCAGCACCTCATCAGACTCACCTGGACTCAATCGCCTGCCTGATTACCTTCCCTACATATGTCACTCCCTTTTGTTCTTTCCCCAAGGCGTTATTGTTTCTGTTCCAGTGTTCATGTCTGTATGCGACCTGTGTTTCTTGTTTTGTTCTGTGTTTCTTGTTTTGTTCTATGTTCATTTATTTATTAAAAACACTCCCTAAACTTGCTTCCTGACTCCCAGCGTACATGTTACATTTACAAACTGTATCAAGGGTTGATAGAGGCTTTCCCGATGACACAAAACATGTGAAACAAAGATGTGAGGAAGATCTGTGATGATGATGATGAATGGATACAGAAATGTTAGAATTCCCAGTCATGTTTATATAATCTCAGACATAAATTACTGCCGTTTAAGACCATCCATAGAATGTACTATATGCCAGTGAAACTGAATATCATGCACACAGAAATGTATTTATTCTGCTGGTGGGGTAAAACACAAAAGGGGACATGCAGTGCATTCAGAAAGTAATTAGAACCCTTGACTTTTTGTTACATTTTGTTACGTTACAACCTTATTCTAAAATGGATTAAACAAATACAAATCTTCCTCAATCTACACACTATACCCCATAATGGCAAAGCAAAAACAGAAACACTTTATTTACATACATTCAGACCCTTAGCTATGAGATTCGAAATTGAGCTCAGGTGCATCCTGTTTCCATTGATCATCCTTGAGATGTTTTACAACTTGACTGGAGTCCACCTTTGGTCAATTCAATTGATTAGACATGATTTGGAAAGGCACACATATATAAGGTCCCACGTCAGGGGAGATACCGGTTTAGGCAATCCCTAGCTGCTGGGCTGCTCAGTCCTGGCCCTGGGGATCTGCCGTCCTGTGGGTTGTCACTCTGGCCTTGGCCTAACACACCCAAAACTAATAATGAATGTTTCACTAAGAACCTAAAGCTGAGTGGGGTGTGTTGGGTTGGGGCACTGCAGGACCGTGGACCCCTAGGGATAGGACGATGTGACCCAGCTATATTGTGTGCAAGTAAAAAGAGCTCTACAGTACTATTAAGCCTATGATATGAATTATATGGAGGGTGTACTGTTAATTTTTAGGTGGGTTTTATAAAAAAATGGGTTTTCCAAACCTTTGGGAATTAAGTTGTGTTGGTGAGAGAGTTGAGTTATTGACTAGACTGGGCGTTCTGGCTGAAATTTGATTTAGAGGATGTCTTAATGAAGACAATCAAAAGTCTTTGTACTTCATTTGTAAGAGTTGTTTCTTTGTTAGGCTATTGGTTAAAGGTGCAACACAATATTGATTGTTGAATTATCATTGATCTAGTTCAGTCATCAATCACTTAAACATATTTCATGATGATCTTTTACCTACCTTGATGACTGGATATTTTAGCTTTATGCTGTTCAAAATAGAGATGACTAGAAGAGCCATGGGTCATATTAGGTAGTGTAGAAATGCAGTATATTATCTTTAGATGCCCACAAAAAAGGAAGGCCCCCCAGACACCCCACCAAGTTATGTGTCCCCCACTTCTAAAACCAAAGTTGCGCCCCTGATCAAAGCACTTCTCTCACCTATGCATGTCAAAATGGTGCTATAACATTTCCCCCGCTTCACTGTCTCGTAGGCCTGTGGTAGAGAATGTGTGATCAACAAATGGTATGAGAGTAGATAAGGATTTTTTTAAACAGAGTTGGTCCCTGTTAAGATACAATAAACTATTTCCACTCTTCATCTACCTGTTATTCATCAGGCTATCTGCATCATTGTCAACTAAATTTTTCCAAATATAGGACCTATTCTGCGCATGTGCAGACCGTCAAATCAAAGGCAGTCCTTCGATATAAAGTTGTTTGAGGAAGATTTCTACTTGTCAGTTTCTCACTTTCACAAGGTTGGAGTAATAACATGTTCAACAACTTAAAACATTGGCTCGAATCAAGGTTGTGCCATTAGATTTAGAGAAAAGGAACAACTAAGGACTTTTCAAACCCCAAACCTCGGCCTGGTCTGTTTGGTCTGTTTCACAACCGTTCCTTGAAGTCTGGCGATGTTGCGCCTCTGGCTTTAGAAACTATGTGCTAGAGCTGCCTGACTGAGATCTTAATGCTCACTGAGGCCTGAGGAGTATATACAGTACAGTATATGTGCTTTTCTCTGAATACATAAATCAAAGTGGCCAGCTGAAAGCTAGATGCTGTAGGCTTGCTTGTTGCTGGACCTGGTAGCGTTGGGTAAAGTAGTTTATTACAGTAGGTCCGATAAGAGGCAGATAATGCTTTGAGGCAAGCATATGTGTACTGTATTTCATCATAAAATCAATGTCATAATCAAGGGCAATGTTCCCTCAAATTGTTTTCAGCACGAGCAAATTTCAGGTCTGCTGAGCTGAAGATTCTGCGCAACTTCCAGCGTGCGTTTACTGTTAACACAGTTACAGTTTCAGACAGTGGTCAAGTTGGCTACTGTGGCTATTTGATCATAATGTAGTACTACCATAAAAAACAATGGAGAAAATGCATCGTATAGCATTTTAACAATAAAATAGGTGTTCTATCATTCGCCTCCCGAGCCTGTTTGGGAGTTGCAGCAATGAGACAAGATCAAAAATGGAGAGAAAAAGGGAGAAACCCCCCCCAAAATAATAAATAAAATATTAGATATAAAATAATTAGGGGCTTAGAGCCTCTGTCTTTAACCCTTTCATGCGTGAGTTCCAAATATCTCTAACGGTCGCCCCAGCGTGAGTTATTTTATGCACGTGATGATGTTATGACGTTCTCTCCATAATAGAATGTGATTGTTATTCAACAATACATTTAATCCGCGCTGCCCTCAAAACAAGGAATTTAGCCTGTTTTTATTTATAGGCAGTTTAACTTCCAATGATTTTCTAAAAAGTTTTTATTTTCTAAGAGCAGTTTGAATTGAGCTGTGTTCCGCCTCCTCGTTCATTCACATAAAAATAGTCATTTTTACTTTTACTGACAATTACATTTTTGGGACATTTCTGACCCTGACAAAATTCCCCAAGCATTTCCTAATTGTTTGTGCAGTTCAAGTCTGCAGATATTTTCTCATCGGAACGATCTGCACACGTGTTCACATTTTCCTTCTTTTGCCAGCATCGCAGTCATTGTTGTTTTCGTTACTAATAATAACTTTGGAAATGTGTGCGTTTCTATCAATGTAAGTGCCATTACGTTGTAATATAGTTTCAGTATGTCGTGTTATGTCATTTCTATTGTAGCTCACTTTATTTATGGAGCATAATATATTTGTATATTCCTTATAACCGCGGACACGTGAGGTAACGTTACTCATTTCATAACCTTTATGGTGTTATATTCAATCTTGCTTAGGTAGCTAGCTATATTCTTCTATCAGCTCTGTATAACAATGCTAGTTGCGTCAGAAAAGTATTAGCTTATGTTGTATTTTGAAGCTACCCTGGCCTTATGCCAAGTGGTGCAGCGGTCTATGGCACTGCATCTCAGTGTTAGACATCACTACAGACACCCTGGTTCGAATCCAACCGGCTGTGATTGGGAGTCCCGTAGGGCGGCACACAATTGGCCCAATTTTGTCAATGCAGTATTCTATTTTTATAGCAGTGTTTTATTATGTTACTTATTTGTAATATTGTTTTATTTCTATATCCTGATATTGTATTCTAATGAATAAGTCCTCTTTATTCTATACTTTTAGAAACCACGCCAATATCATAACTGGAACTGGACATCTTTCGAGCTGAAGATTGAAGCCAGCCTATGTATGCTAGCGTACACTCCTTAACCTCACCGGCTCCAGCAGCAGAGGTGACTGTTTTGGAGAGCCTGGCGTGCCCAAAGTAAAATGCCTCCCATTTAGGCCCAGAAAATGGGATATGCATATATTTAGTACCATTGGATAGGAAACACTCTGTGGGTCAATCAGAACGCATTTGGCAGGCAAAACCCTGAGGAATCTCTGTCCTGGAAAAAGTCATTCTGACACATTGCTCATTTTGGCACCCCTCCCTATTGAAAATGACCATATATAGGCATATGTTTGGAATTCAGGAAGCTTCCTTGTGATGTCACCAGCCTCTGGACAGTGTTTTCCTCCATTTTGGGTGAGTAATCGCAGACAAAACGAGAATACCATGCGGTGTCCTCTTTGTGAAAACTAGTCACGGGCGCGTGCACGAGAAGTCACGGAGCTTCTGTTTTATCGTCGTTATTGATCAGTTTATATTCCGGCTGATTTATAATAGTAAATATACGTAAAGGTGTTGCTAAGGAAACATTTAAAACTAAGTTTGATTGTTTTTGGACAAGTTTATAGGTAACATTTGAACGAGTTGGCGCCGCGTTTCAAAAGAGTAATGGAGGGTGTCGTTTTGCATGAACCAAATGGAGGATTTATGGATAAAAGACGTTACTTTTTCTAACAAAAGAACCATGGATTGTCTTCGTTGGACACTTAGGAAGACCTCAGCAGAAGTTCTTCAACAGGTAATTACTTTGTTTTCGCTGTGAAATGTGTTATGTGTGTGCCATGATTGCTAATCGATACATGGCTATTGGAAAATATGTGAGGTGCTACCCTCAAACAAATGAATGTGCTGCTTTCGCCGTAAAGCCTTTTTGAAATCTGACAACGCTGTGATATTGCCAAGAAACAGAGCTTTTGATGAGTATGGAACACTTGTATATAGCTGGATGTTTAATAATTCAATTTTCGGATTTTAAATCTGACGCTACAGGTTTTCGCTGGTAGTGTCGGGATGATCCCGCTAGCGACCCACTGGTATTTGAGTCGTTAACAGCTTTACTGGATGGAAACACAGCAAGAAAACACATAGGCCAATATGTAATAGTCGTCAAATTTATTGCAGTATTGGTGGTGGTTGGTTCAACAACAACTTGTTTTACTAGAGGAAAAAAACCGGAATATGCATAACCCATATTTAATATTCATGCAGTGACTGAACAACAACTGCACCTCTGAAAGCATAGTATCATAGCAGGTCACCTGTCTTGGCACCTGTCAGGTCAGTCAGTCACTTGTTGCTGCAGATGTGCTCAATAGTGCTTGAGCGTATGATACTCCTCAAAGCATGGTGAAACACATAGAGGTATATCACAAGCTAAACACATGTATTCAACTTCCTCTGCTTACTTCTCCTGGTGCCAGACAGGCAGACTTTGCAGTGCCTCCGTGTGTGGCTACCTTGAGCAGCAGTTTGAGGGACTTTGCAGGGAAAATGCCGTGCAGTGAGGCGTAGGGGATTGTCCGCAGCAGGGCGACCCCCAGTGGATGGGCGCCGAGGGGTGTGGTGCTCCTCCAGCAGCTCTCTCATGAGGTTCTCTCTGTACTTTTGGTAGGTAATTACTTTACCTATGAGGGAGTGGGGAGGATGAGGAAAGTTAGAGGATAATGAGGCAGTGGGTAGGTGGGTGAGATATTGTCACTATAATTGCATAATGTATTTGTATGTGAACTGTACATCCAATTACAAAAATACCTTGTTCAGTAATCATCTCACCTGTTAGTTGGCGGTGAACAATGCTGCTGTTGAGGACAGCAGTGTCGATCAGATGGAAAAATATCTTCTTATACCACTTGGTCGTTTTCCGAGCGCATTCCACAAAGCTGTTTATCATGTCCGCCTTATCCACTGCCCCCATTTTGAGATTATAGTCAAGCACACAGTCTGGTTTGATCTTTCTCTCTCCCGTCAGGTGGTCCACCTTCCCTGTGGCTGACACAGTTGCTGTATGGACAGTGGAGAGTACATGGATGTCTCGTTTGTCATGCCACTTTAATGCAAGCTGTTGACCATTGTCCTTGAACTCCACCTCCCCTCTCTGCATCTTCCTGCAGCCGAATGCCGGCATCCCCTTCCTGTTTGACCTGACTGTGCCACAGGCCCCTGTGCTGTTGGAGCGCAGATACTGGAAGAGTGTGGGACTGCTGTACCAATTGTCCATGTACAAAGTGTGTCCCTTGCCGAGATGAGGAGCCAGCATGGTCATCACCACGGACCCGGACACCCCAAGCCCCTCATAATGTTTGATGTCAGTGGTGGATACCTGTGTAAAATATAATGTCCTGGACAAATCCCGTCTTCACGTCGCACATGACAAAGAACTTGACTCCAAACCTGTGCCTTTTGGAGGGAATATATTGACGGAATGCCAGCCTACCTTTCCATAACATCAGGGACTCATCAATGCATAGGTCCTTGTATGGCACAAAGACCCGACCAAATGCAGATGTCAGGCTGATAAGAACATTTCTTATTTTGTGTAATGGGTCACTTAGGATGGCAGTAGCATTGTTGACAAAATGCAGGCATCGCAGCAGAGCTAGGAAGCGGTCTTGGGAAAAGAGGGTGGCAAAGAATGGAGATGCAAACATAGGATCTGTGCTCCAGTATTCTCTTAGGGAGTTCTTCTTTACTACCCCCATGACAAGGAATGTCACCAGGAAAGTATACATTTCACTAATTGTGGTTGTCACCCATTTAGCGAGTTTCCCCCTCACTCCTTGCTCTCTCTTCTCCTGTAGCTCCAAAGCATAGCGATTGGTCTCCTCTACTATGTTTCCCACCAGCTCCTCTGTCAGAAAGAACTTGAAGCACTCTGTCTCAGTTGGAAATGGCAAGGGGTGTTGCACTCCAGACTGGGACTCATCAAAGCAAACAGCAGGGCCAGGAGGGATGAAATGACTGGCGGCCTTCCAGCTACCACAGAACTCCTGTACTTAATCCTCTGTCGGTCTGCCTCCATCACCACCAGCATCTTCAAAGGGACCTGCTACTTCGTCAGTGGACAAGGGAACCTCAGATTCAGGGTTCTCAATGTCTACAAGGTTGGGCGGCAGCTCCTCACTGTCTCTGTCAGAATCAGATTCCTGACTTTCATACTCAGACTCATTGTCAGAATTTTAAAAAATCGCCAGAATTTCCACATTTGTGAGTGGTCTCCTTTTGAAAGACATTGCTAATGCTACAGCTTAGCTCACTAGCTACATACATAAACAACAACACTGAGTGGCTCAGAGTGGGAGTGAGAGGTTACGTTGAGCACGCAACACTTATATCAATAAATCACTATCAGAAAATGTTTTGTGTGGTAATTATTTATATATTCACTGTTTTATTCACGTTTTCAATTACAGGTGACAAATCATGCATTCGGATTCTTGCATAGATTGTAATGGGCACATATTCTGTGTGTAAAATATTCTAGTTGTGTAGCCGTTTGTTGACATACAATGCATTCTGGGTGTCACGTAATCATCTGTTTTACCAAAGATGTTATAGAAAAATGAGGTGAGTAAGGGTTCACTTGTTTTTTGAGGACTTCCGGAAATGAATGGTGGGATGTGAACTATAGTAGACGACACATCCCTTCAACGTGCATACTATAAACAGACCAAAGTCATCTTGTCTTCTCTTATTATCTTTGGTTTCTGTGAGGAAAAAGCATGGCTGCGCGCTGAAAGATGGCTGCGCGCTGAAAGTCGTTTACTTTCGACATCTTGAAAGTGTTTTACCTAATTATTTCGGTCAATGGTGAGCTCACCCGTGATGTGATTAATTATACACAGTAATTGCTATTAACTAATTCATATTGTAGTTTATGTCAGCCGAGAGTTAGAGAATATGACCATTGTTGCATCAGTCTCTCAGTTAGCGCGAGGACAAATGTAGCCTACATTTTTCCGGTTAGGGTGATTGTGTTATGCTGTAGCTACTTCTGTGAATGTCTGAATGTTGAATCCAAAAATAAACTGTTCACACACTGGACAAAGTGTGGCCAGCTCAATTGTTGATTGTTGTCGTTCGAAACTGGCGTTTTAAATAAACATTCTAAACGAACGTTCTAATCACAAGGATGAGATCGTACACTTGAGGGACCACTGTAGAACGATCACAGCTATGAGATGGTACATGTGAAAGGGTTAAGGACAGAAGTGTCTTCTGAGATTAGTCATGTTTGAATTAGACCTACATAGAAAAACCAGGGGTGTGGAGTGAACCTGTTAGACAATCATTATACCACATTATCAATTAAAAACATGCTTACAAAACCCTCAGGGGATGTGTGTGTGTCTCAGGGGTGTCTACAAATGAACTACACTGAAACATTATCTCTGGCCATTATTAAATTGGTGAAAATATTTTATTGAGCTTTTTTATTCACTTATCTACTTACTTTTTCTATTGTTGTTTTTGTCAAAATAACCAAAACCAAAGACCTGATCATTGGCATCAGAAGACACCAACCTTCAGTACCAAACCAGCGCTGGAGATTAAGCCTCTTAAGGATTTGCCCCTTTTTTTCAATTTTTCGACCAAAATGACATACCCAAATCTAACTGCCTGTCGTTCAGGCCCTGAAGCAAGGATATGCATATTCTTGGTACCATTTGAATGGAAACACTTTGATGTTTGTGGAACTGTGAAAGAAATGTAGGAGAAGTTAGATTAACTTCTTAGGGAGCGGCAGGTGAGGTGACGGTTTTGGAGAGTCTGGCGTGCCCAAAGCAAAATGCCTGCCACTCAGGCTCAGAAAATAGGATATGCACATAATTAGTACTATTGGATAGGAAACACTGAGGTTTCTAAAAGTGTTAACAAAATATCTGTGAATATAACAGAACTCATTTAGCAGGCGAAAATCAGAGAAAGATCTATCCGGAAATCAGTTTCTGGTGACCTATTGCTCTGTTTGACACAGTCCCTGTTGAATCCATTTGTAACCAGGACTGAGACTGCAGTACCTATGACTTCCACTAGATGTCAACAGTCTATATACAAAGACTCAGAGAGATTGGAGTAAACAGAACGAATAGGTACAGGAAATGGCCAAGGTAGCTCAGATGTCAACAAGTTTTCTCGGGCGTGAGTCTGGCTGCGTGTCCCACTTTATTTTACTTATATAAGGTATAGGTGACCATCCGAGTGAAATATTATCGCTAATATTCATAAAAGTATAGCTAAGGATGCATTTTAACAGGTATTTGATTTGTTTAGGAAAGGTTTATAGGTATATTTGAACGTGTTCTCTTCACGTTTCAATGGGCGATTCACTGTTGGATTTTCTGAACATAATGCGCCAACCAAACGGAGATTTATGGATATAATAAATTTCTAACAAAATAACTATTGGATGTCTTCGATGGACACTTGGGAAGCCCTCAGCAGAAGTTCTTCAAAAGGTAAGGGATTTGTTTTTGCTGTGAAATGTGTTTTGTGTGAACCGCAATGGTTTATGAATTTATGCTAATGCAGAAATATTGGAGGTGCTACCCTCAAACAATCAAATGTTGTGCTTTCGCCGTAAAGCCTTTTTGAAATCTGACAATGCTGTGATATTGCCAAGAAGCAAAGCTTTTGATGACTATGCAACACTTGTATATTGATGAATGTTTAATAATTCAACTTTTGGATTTTGAATTTGGTGTCCCACCACTCTGTAAGTAGTTAACGAGTCAAGGAGCAGTGGGTCGCTAGCGGGCTCATCCCGACACTACCAGCGACAATGTAAAGCGCCAAATTCAAAATCCGAAAGTTGAATTATTAAACATCCACCAATATGCAAGTGTTCCATACTCATCAAAAGCTATGTTTCTTGGCAATATCACAGCGTTGTCAGATTTCAAAAAGGCTTTACGGCGAAAGCAGCACATTCATTTGTTTGAGGCTAGCACCTCACATATTTTCCAATAGCCATGTATCGATTAGCCATCATGGCACACACATAACACATTTCACAGCGAAAACAAATCAATTACCTGTTGAAGAACTTCTGCTGAGGTCATCCTAAGTGTCCAACTAAGACAATCCATGGTTCTTTTGTTAGAAAAGTAACGTCTTTTTATCCATAAATCCTCCATTTGGTTGTAGCGTTATAATCAGAAACGACAGCTTCCACTACTCCATTGAAACGCGGCGAACTCGTTCAAATTATACCTATAAACTTGTCCAAAAACAATCAAACATAGTTTTAAATGTATCCTTAGGAACACTTTTACGTATATTTACTATTATAAATCAGCCGGAATATAAACTGAACGCTAAAGACGATAAATAAGACATGGCGTGACTTCTCGTCTTGGCGCACAAGAATGTGAACAGTTTTCATAAAGAGGGGTCCTCATGGTTTCATCGTTTTCTCTGGGATAACTCACCCAAAATGGAAGAAAACACCATCTCGAGGCTGGTGACATCACAAGGAAGCGACCTGTACTGCATTCATATGCCTATATATGGTCATTTTCAATAGGGAGGGGTTCCCAAATGAGCAATGTGTCAAAATCCCTTTTTCCAGGACAGAAATTCCTCTGGGTTTTGCCTGCTATATGCGTTCTGTTTCACTCACAGACAAATGGATGACAGTTTTGGAAAATTCAGAGTGTTTCCTATCCAATGGTACTAAATATATGCATATCCTATTTTCTGGGCCTGAATGGGAGGCATTTTACTTTGGGCACGGCAGGCTCTCCAAAACAGTCACCTCTGCTGCTGCTCCTAGAGAAGTTAACAAGAATTTAATCTTTCTGACAATATCAGATATGTCTACGTCCTGGGAAATGTTCTTGTTACTTACAACCTCATGCTAATTGCATTAGCCTACATTAGCTCAACCGTCCTGTGGATGGGACACCGATCCCAAAAAAGTTAACGGACAGATCATTGAGAGAGTGGAGGACTACAAATACCTAGGAACCATCATCAACAACACGCTCTCCTTCAAAAGAATCACTGAACACATTCACTCAAAATGTATATATTGACGGAATGCCAGCCTACCTTTCCATAACATCAGGGACTCATCAATGCATAGGTCCTTGTATGGCACAAAGACCCGACCAAATGCAGATGTCAGGCTGATAAGAACATTTCTTATTTTGTGTAATGGGTCACTTAGGATGGCAGTAGCATTGTTGACAAAATGCAGGCATCGCAGCAGAGCTAGGAAGCGGTCTTGGGAAAAGAGGGTGGCAAAGAATGGAGATGCAAACATAGGATCTGTGCTCCAGTATTCTCTTAGGGAGTTCTTCTTTACTACCCCCATGACAAGGAATGTCACCAGGAAAGTATACATTTCACTAATTGTGGTTGTCACCCATTTAGCGAGTTTCCCCCTCACTCCTTGCTCTCTCTTCTCCTGTAGCTCCAAAGCATAGCGATTGGTCTCCTCTACTATGTTTCCCACCAGCTCCTCTGTCAGAAAGAACTTGAAGCACTCTGTCTCAGTTGGAAATGGCAAGGGGTGTTGCACTCCAGACTGGGACTCATCAAAGCAAACAGCAGGGCCAGGAGGGATGAAATGACTGGCGGCCTTCCAGCTACCACAGAACTCCTGTACTTAATCCTCTGTCGGTCTGCCTCCATCACCACCAGCATCTTCAAAGGGACCTGCTACTTCGTCAGTGGACAAGGGAACCTCAGATTCAGGGTTCTCAATGTCTACAAGGTTGGGCGGCAGCTCCTCACTGTCTCTGTCAGAATCAGATTCCTGACTTTCATACTCAGACTCATTGTCAGAACTTACAACCTCATGCTAATTGCATTAGCCTACATTAGCTCAACTGTCCTGTGGATGGGACACCGATCCCAAAAAAGTTAACGGACAGATCATTGAGAGAGTGGAGGACTACAAATACCTAGGAACCATCATCAACAACACGCTCTCCTTCAAAAGAATCACTGAACACATTCACTCAAAATGTCAACAAAGCCTGTTCTTTCTATGGCAATTGAAGAAGTTTAATGTACACCAATCAATCTTCCAAGCATGCTTTATAGAACCCATCTTAACCTTTAATATCATGGGGTGTTTTGGTGCTCTAGTGAACACAAGTCAGAACCCAATGAACAGGGTAATAAGAATCAGTGGGAAGGTCATCGGAGCAAGCCAGGAACCCCTCAATGACATTTACAAAAAATGAGTGAGGAAGAAGGGGGAACAGATAGCATTTGACATAACACACACACTGAATGACCAGTATAGCCCCCTACCCTCCGGGAACAGGTATAGACCTCTTCCATTCAAATCATTGCACTGCGCACTCCATGTACAGTGCCTTCGGAAAGAATTCAGACCCCTTTACTTTTTCCACATTTTTTTCCACATTTTGTTTTTTTAAATGTAAAATCAATATTAAAATTGATTAAATTGTTGTTTTCCCTCATCAATCTACACACAATAACCCATGATGACAAAGAAAAACAGTTTTTTAGACATATTTGCTAATTTATTCAACAACAACAAAAACGGAAATATCACATTTACATAAGTATTCAGACCCTTTATTCAATACTTTGTTGAAGCACCTTTGGCAGCGATTACAACAACGATTCTTCTTGGGTATGACGCTACAAGCTTGGCACACCTGTATTTGGACATTTTCTCCCATTCTTCTCTGCAGAGCCTCTCAAGCTCTAACAGGTTGGATGGGAGCGTTGCTGCACAGCTATTTTCATGTCTCTTCAGAGATTTTAGATCGGGTTCTAGTACAGGCTCTTGCTGGGCCACTCAAGGACATTCAGAGACTTGTCCCGAAGCCCTCCTGCATTGTCTAGGCTGTGTGCTTAGGGTTGTTGTCCTGTTGGAAGGTGAACCTTCGCCCCAGTCTGAGGTCCTGAGTGCTCTGGAGCAGGTTTTCATCAAGGATCTCTCTCTACTTTGCTCCGTTCATCTTTGCCTCGATCCTGATTAGTCTCCCTGTCCCTACCTCTGAACAATATACTCACAGCATGATGCTGCCACCACCATGCTTCACCGTAGAGATGGTGCCAGGTTTCCTCCAGACGTGACGCTTGGCATTCAGGCTAAAGAGTTCAATCTTGGTTTCAGACCAGAAAGTCTTTAGGTGCTTTTTGGCAAACTCCAAGTGGGCTGTCATGTGCCTTTTACTGAGGATTGGCTTCTGTCTGGCCACTCTTTCATAAAGACCTAATTGGTGGAGTGCTGCAGTCCTTCTGGGAGGTTCTCCCATCTCCCCAGAGGAACTCTAGAGCTCTGTCTGAGTGACCATCAGGTTCTTGGTCACCTCTCTGACCTCTCTGTTCTACTTCCGGCGCCGACAGAGATGGCAGCCTCGCTTCACGTTCTCAGGAAACCATGCAGTATTTTGTTTTTTTATGTATTACTTCTTACATTGTTACCCGGAAAATATTAAGTTTTATTACATACAACCGGGAGGAACTATTGGATATAAGAGCAACGTCAACTTACCAACATTACGACCAGGAATACGACTTTCCCAAAGAGGATTCTCCTTTCGTTAACCCAAACACAACAACAGACTGGATAGCACGTGGCTACTCAAAACAACGGCGGGCGCCGAGAAGAGGGAACGCCGTGTCTTTTGGTCAAGCTACGACGGGCGCGATCGTGGCACCTCTCGAGTATTTTAATCGCCAATGTACAGTCTCTTGACAACAAAGTAGACGAAATCCGATCGAGGGTTGCCTTTCAGAGAGACATTCGAGACTGCAACGTTCTTTGCTTCACGGAAACATGGCTCACTCCAGGACACGTTATCAGAGTCGGTACAGCCACCTGGTTTCTCCACGCATCGCTACCGACAGAAACAAACATCTCTCTGGTAAGAAGAAGGGCGGTGTGTGTCTTATGATTAACGAGACGTGGGTGTGATCATAACAACATACAGGAACTCAAGTCCTTGTTCACCTGACATAGAATTCCTTACAATCAAATGCAGACCGTGATTATCTACCAAGAGAATTCTCTTCGATTATAATCACAGCCGTGGTACATCCCCTCAAGCTGATACATCGACGGCACTGAAAGAAATTCATCGGACTCTATGTAAACTGGAAACCACATATCCTGAGGCTGCATTTATTGTGGCTGGGGATTTTAATAAGGCTAATTTAAGAACAAGGCTCCCTAAATTTTACCAGCATATCGAATGCCACTCCGGGCTGGTAAAAATCCTGACCACTGTTATTCCAACTTCCGTGATGCATACAAGGCTATTCTCCGCCCTCCTTTCGGCAAGTCTGACCATGACTCCATTTTGCTGCTCCCAGCCTACAAACAGAAACTAAAACAGGAAACGCTCGTTCTCAGGTCTGTTCAACGCTGGTCCCACCAATCTGATTCCATGCTGCAAGATTGCTTGAGCACGTGGACTGGGATATGTCTGATAGCATCTGACAACAACATTGATGTATACGCTGATTCGGTGAGCGAGTTTATTAGCAAATGCATTGGTGATGTTGTACCCATAGCAAATATCAAAACTCTTCCCAACCAGAAACCATGGATTGATGGCAGCATTCAGCGCAAAAACTGAAAGCGAACCACTGCTTTTAACCAGGTAAAGGCTACCGGAAACATGACTGAATACAAACAGTGCAGCTACTCCTCCGCAAGGCAATCAAACAAGCTAAGCGTCAATATAGAGACAAAGTAGAGTCACAATTCAATGGCTCAGACACAAGAGGAATGTGGCAGGGTCTACAGTCAATCACGGACTACAAAAAGAAAACCAGCCCGTCGGACCATGACGCCCTGCTCCCAGACAAACTAAACAACTTCTTTGCTCGCTTGAGGACAATACAGTGCCACCGACACGGCCCGCTACCAAAACCTGCGGTGTCACCTTCACCGCAGCCAATGAGAAAACATTTAAATGTGTTAACCCTCGCAAGGCTGCCGGCCCAGATGGCATCCCTGGCCGTGGTCCTCAGAGCATGCAGACCAGCTGGCTGGTGTGTTTACGGACATATTCAATCAGTCCCTATCCCAGTCTGCTGTTCCCACATGCTTCAAGAGGGCCACCATTGTTCCTGTTCCTAAGAAAGCTAAGGTGACTGAGCTAAATGACTATCGCCCAGTAGCACTCACTTCCGCCATCATGAAGTGCTTTGAGAGATTAGTCAAGGATCATATCACCTCCATCCTGCCAGACACCCTGGACCCACTCCAATTTGCTTACCGTCCCCAATAGGTCCACAGACGACGCAATCGCAATCACACTGCATACTGCCCTAACCCATCTGGACAAGAGGAATACTTATGTAAGAATGCTGTTCATCGACTACAGCTCAGCATTTAACACCATAGTTCCCTCCAAGCTCGCCATTAAGCTCGAGACCCTGGGTCTCGACCCAGCCCCTGTGCAACTGGGTCCTGGACTTCCTGGACGGGCCGGTCCCAGGTGGTGAGGGTAGGAAACAACATCTCCACCCCGCTGATCCTCAACACTGGGGCCCCACAAGGGTGCTTCTCAGCCCTCTCCTGTACTCCCTGTTTACCCATGACTGCGCGGCTACACGCATCCAACTCAATCATCAAGTTTGCTGACGACACTACAGTGGTAGGCTTGATTACCAACAACGACGAGACGGCCTACAGAGAGGAGGTGAGGGCCCTCGGAGTGTGGTGTCAGGAAAATAACCTCTCACCCAATGTCAACAAAACAAAGGAGATGATCGTGGACTTCAGGAAACAGGAGAGGAGCACCCCTATCCACATCGAGGGGACAGTAGTGGAGAAGGTGGAAAGTTTTAAGTTCCTCATGCATACATCACGGACAAACTGAATTGGTCCACCCACACAGACAGCGTGGTAAAGAAGGCGCACAGCGCCTCTCAACCTCAGGAGGCTGAAGAAATTTGGCTTGTCACCAAAATCACTCACAAACTTTTACAGATGCACAATCGAGAGCATCCTGTCGGGCTGTATCACCGCCTTGCACGGCAACTGCTCCGCCCACAACCGTAAGGCTCTCCAGAGGGTAGTGAGGACTGCACAACGCATCACCGGGTTAAACTACCTGCCCTCCAGGACACCTACACCACCCGATGTCACAGAAAGGCCAAAAAGATCATCAAGGACAACAACCACTCCGAGCCACTGCCTGTTCACCCCGCTATCATCCAGAAGGCGAGGTCAGTACAGGTGCATCAAAGCTGGGACCGAGAGACTGAAAAACAGCTTCTACCTCAAGGCCATCAGACTGTTAAACAGCCATCACTAATACTGAGTGGCTGCTGCCAACATACTGACTTAAATCTCTAGCCACTTTATACATAGGAATTGGATGTAACAAATGTATCACTAGCCACTTTAAACAATTTTGTATATAATGTTTACGTATCCGACATACTCATATCAAATGTATACACTGTACTCTAAACCATCTACTGTATCTTGCCTATGCTGCTCGTTAGGTCATCGACCCAAATCTCTAGCCACTTTAATAATTATAATTGGATGAAATAATGTATCACTAGCCACTTTAAACAATGCCATTTATATAATGTTTACATATCCTACATTACTCATCTCATATATATGTGTATATACTGTACTCCATACCATCTACTGCATCTTGCCTATGCCGGTCAGCCATCGCCATCCATATATTTATATGTACATACTCGTATTCATTCCTTTACTCTTGTGTGTGTATAAGGTAGTTGTTGTGAATTTGTTAGATTACTTGTTAGATACTACTGCATGGTCGGAACTAGAAGCACAAGCATTTCGCTACACTCGCATTAACATCTGCTAACCATGTGTATGTGACAAATAAAATTTGATTTGATTTGAATACCCTTTACCCCGATTGCTCAGTTAGGTCAGGCAGCCAGCTCTAGGAAGAGTCTTGGTGGTTCCAAACATCTTCCAGTTAAGAATGATGGAGGCCACTGTGTTCTTGGGCACGTTCAATGCTGCAGAAGGTTTTTGTTACCCTTCCGCAGATCTGTGCCTCGACACAATCCTGTCTCTATGTGCTTTGCTGCAGGAGGGACTGGTGCACTTCACAAAATAGATTGCATCATGAGGAAAATTATATGGATATATTGAAGCAACATCTCAAGACATGGACAATGACCAAATGGACAATGACCCCAAGCATAGTTCCAAAGTTGTGGCAAAATGGCTTAAGGACAACAAAGTCAAGGTATTGGAGTGGCCATCACAAAGCCCTGACCTCAATCCCATAGAAAATGTGTGGGCAGAACTGAAAAAGCGTGTGTGAGCAAGGAGGCCTACAAACCTGACTCAGTTACACCAGCTCTGTCAGGAGGAATGGGCCAAAATTCACCCAACTTATTGTGGGAAGCTACCCGAAACGTTTGACCCAAGTTAAACAATTTAAAGGCAATGTTACCAAATACTAGTTGAGTGTATGTAAACTTCTGACCCACTGGGAATGTGATGAAAGAAATTAAAGCTGAAATAAATTATTCTCTCTACTATTATTCTGACATTTTACATTCTTAAAATAAAGTTGTGATCCTAACTGACCTAACACAGGGCATTTTTACTGGATTAAATGTCAGGAGTTTTGAAAAACTTAGTTTAAATGTATTTGGCTAAGGTGTATGTAAACTTACGACTTCAACTGTATGTAAATAAGATATTTCTGTTTATTATAATTTTGCAAATTTGCCAAATTTACAGCTTGTTGCGTTGTAGCTATAGACAAATAATCCATAGAATGGTGATGTAACCTCTAACCCTGGCAATTTGACTGTTAAACTCATGGGTACACTAGCAATGGATGCCAGTCCTGACTTGAATAGGAACTGCCATCTATGGATTATATTTCTATGGTTGATTGCATTTGTCAGTTTGCCTTTTGCAGATTTCAAAATACAGTACGTACAGTTTGGAAAGCAAATGCCTACTGCTGAAAGAGAAGACTGTAGAACTGTCTGTAGAACAAATAGAAACTTTTTTTTTTTTTACTGTTTTCATTAATAAATAAGGTATTTATGAGGTATTGCGTTTAAAAATATATATATTTTAGAATAATGCTGTTTCGTAACAAAGGTTGGAAAAAGTCAAGGGGTCTGAATACTTTCCGAAGGCGCTGTACATCATGTGTATATGACAAATTAAAAAGGAAGGTAAGGGGGAGGGCAGCCAGGAAGAGGGGGAAATGGCTTTGTGGTTAGTGTAGGTGAACAAAACATTGAAAATACATAGGCCCTTAAATTATGTCCTCAAATGTTATATAATCTAGAAATCTCACATTAGCCTCTATAACTGATTAAATAAAATTAATCATAGAGGTCTAGTAACTTATTCCATTCTACATGTGAATGTTCTTGGCTCATGTCTCTTTATATTCATATTGTCTAAAGGGCTATGTTGGTTCTTATCTGTAATGTTTGGAGTTGTGTTTCCGCTGTTGTTAAAGACTCTTGAATTGTTCTTTACAGTTAAGTTGCCCTGGTCATGTCAATATACAGCAACTTTAAAGAGCAACTGCCAACTTCACATTTACAAAACAACCTACATGGCATTAATATGAGTCAGAAACTATCAGGAATCACGGTAAAATCCAGATTCAGACACATCAAATTGACAATGGTTTAATATTCCAACAGAGGCAGTCAATAGACAGGTCAAGGCAGGCAGGGGTCAGTAAACCAGAGGTGAAGCAATGGTACTGGACGGCAGGCAGGCTCAGGGTCAGGGTCAGGGTAGGTGTATGTCAACAATCCAGAGGTGGAGCAATGGTACTGGACAGCAGGCAGGCTCAGGGTCAGGGTCAGGGTAGGTGTATGTCAACAATCCAGAGGTGGGGCAAAGGTACTGGACGGCAGGCAGGCTCAGGGTAGGGTCAGGGGCAGGCAGAGTGGTCAGGCAGGCGGGCTCAGGGTCAGGACAGGCAAGGGTCAAAACCAGGAGGACGAGAAAAAGCGAGACTGGAAAAAGCAGGAGCCGAGAACAAAAACGTTGGTTGACTTGACAAACAAGATGAACACAGGTATAAATACACAGGGGATAATGGGGAAGATTGGCATACCTTGGTCTGACCATATCTGCATCGGGAAACTTTAATATGGCAGTGAATGCACTCATAGAAAAAGCCCACAGAGCATTGTTTGCAATAAAAATGAAATTATTCAAAATCAACATCCCAAGTCCAGAGAAATACACCAACTAATGCATGTAGGGCAGAATTGGGCCGCTTTCCAGTAGTAATGAAAATACAGAAAAGATCATTAAAATTTTGGCGACATCTATATTCAAGTCCAAATTCAAGTCTGCAATTTAAAGCACTTCAAACCCAAGAGCTGAGCCCAGAAACGAGCCCTCTCAGTCAGCTGGTGTTGGACCTAACCAACCAAGCTGACAGTGACCACCAATTGACAATAGAAACCGGCAGACATAAAAAGACATGGCTACCCAAAGAGGAGCGTGTATGTGGTCACTGCACGACAAGGGAGGTAGGATCAGAGATGCACTTTCTCATTTACTGTGTAACTTACTTATTATTGCTGTTATTGTTATTACTATTATTGTGGTTTATCATTCCGTATAGTAGTGGTACGGGTGGTAATGGTAATGATAGCAGTTTAATTATTATGGTGATAGCAGTAGTAGTGATGATGATGGTAGTTGTAGTACAGATGTAGATGACCGTTATTTAGTTATAAGTTAGTTAGAGTTTAATTTTCCATATTTAGATTTTTATATTTATAAAATGTTATTGTTATTATTTTTGTATTTAATTTTGTAATGTTATTTACTACCATTTTTTATTATTATATGTTATTGTTTATAATTTTATTACAATGTATATTGTATACATTGTTGCTTTGGCAATATTGACACAATGTTTTTCATGCCTATAAAGCAGCTTGAGAGAGAGAGAGAGAGAGAGAGAGAGAGAGAGAGAGAGAGAGAGAGAGAGAGAGAGAGAGAGAGAGAGAGAGAGAGAGAGAGAGAGAGAGAGAGAGAGAGGCAAACAGAGAAAACAAACAGAGGCAGACATAGAGAGACAGAGAAAACAAACAAAGAGAGACAGACATACAGACAGAGAAAACAAACAAAGAGAGACAGACAGAGAAAACAAACAAAGAGAGACAGACATAGACAGACAGAGAAAACAAACAGAGGCAGACATAGACAGACAGAGAAAACAAACAAACATAGACAGACAGAGAAAACAAACACAAAGAGACAGACAGAGAAAACAAACAAAGAGAGGCAGACATAGACAGACAGAGAAAACAAACAAAGAGAGGCAGAAATAGACAGACAGAGAAAACTAACAAAGAGAGGCAGACATAGAAAACAAACACAAAGAGACAGACAGAGAACAAACAAACACAGAGACAGACAGAGAAAACAAACACAAAGAGACAGACAGAGAACAAACAAACACAGAGAGACAGAGAAAACAAACACAAAGAGACAGACAGAGAAAACAAACAAACACAGAGACAGACAGAACAAACAAACACGGAGAGACAGACAGAGAGAGAAAACAAACACAGAGAGACAGACAGAGCGAGAAAACAAACACGGAGAGAGAGAGAGAGAGAGAGAGAGAGAGAGAGAGAGAGAGAGAGAGAGAGAGAGAGAGAAAACACAGCAGGTCCGGAACAAGGTAGCATGTCCGCTGAACAGGTCAGGGTTCCATAGCCGCAGGCAGAACAGTTGAAACTGGAGCAGCAGCACGACAAGGTAGCATGTCGGGTGAACAGGTCAGGGTTCCATAGCCACAGGCAAAACAGCAGAAATTGTTCTGTCTCCATCACCTATTCTTCTGTCTTGTCTCTGTGTCTTGTCTCTCTCCTTCAACTATTCTTCTGTTGCAGTCTCTGTGTCTTGTCTGGTGTGACTCTCTCCATCATATCCTACTCATGTGTGCCAATTAGCTTCAGCCGGCTGGTGTGCGACCTGGCTTTGACTTTGGATAGCCTATCTCCGGGGCAAGTTAGAGGCCGACCACCAGGCCCCCTGTGCGCTTAGAGAGTCCAGCACGTCCTGTTCCGGCTCCGCGCACCAGGCCCCCTGTACGCTTAGAGAGTCCAGCACGTCCTGTTCCGGCTCCGCGCACCATGCCCCCTGTGCGCTTAGAGAGTCCAGCACGTCCTGTTCCGGCTCCACGCACCAGGCCCCCTGTGCGCTTAGAGAGTCCAGCACGTCCTGTTCCGGCTCCGCGCACCAGGCCCCCTGTGCGCTTAGAGAATCCAGCACGTCCTGTCCCTGTTCCACGCTCCAGGATCCCTGTGCCCGTCGTGGACTCAGCACGTCCTGTCCCTGTTCCACGTTCCAGGATCCCTGTGCGCGCCGTGGACCCAGCACGTCCTGTCCCTGTTCTTGCTCCCCGAGTCCCAGTGCGCGTCGACAGTCCGGAACCTCCAGAGAAGATTTCCAGCCCGGAACCTCCAGAGAAGGTCCCCAGTCCGGAACCTCCAGAGAAGGTCCCCAGTCCGGAACCTCCAGAGAAGGTCCCCAGTCCAAAACAAACTGTTCCGGCAAATAGCCCAGGGCCTCCGGTGTGGGACCCCGAGCCAGCACGGCCGGCACCGGAGCCGCCACCTGGGACAAGGAGGCCCACCCGAAGACCCCCCCAATGAACTTTTGGCTCGATCGGAGTCCGCGCCTTTGGGGGTACTGTCACGTTCAGGCCTGATATTTATAGGCTGGCATGTTTAGTTTAGTTTTGGTGTAGGGTTTTTTTGATCTAGGTGTTGTGTTTCTATGTTGGGGTAATGGTTCCCAATTAGAGGCAGCTGAGTGTCGTTACCTCTAATTGGGAACCATATATATGTTTGTAGTTTTCAGAGGGGTTTTTGTGGGTTATAGCTTGTTGTGTGTATAGTTATGTTCAGCATCACGATCTTCGTTTATATTTTGTTATTTTCCCAGTTACGTTCGTCTTAAATAAAATGTATACTGGAAGCATCGCTGCGTCTTGGTCCTTCACTCAGGGAGATCGTGACACCCTCTTTTTTTTGGTTGACGTGTTTATTAGTTAGTGTGTGTAAGGTGTATATATGGTCAGTAGTGCGATGGTTAGGGAGAAAGCCAATTTGACATTTACTTATTAAATTTTTTTCTTGAAGAAAGGTTTGAATTCTTTAATTCAAAATGCTGCAGAAAACCTTTCCCAAGTTGCTGTTTACGCAAATTTCCCTGTAATTATTGGGGTCTGATTTTTCTCCGCTTTTGTGGATAGGGGAGATGAGCCCCTGTTTCCAGACATCAGGGAAGCAGCCAGAAGTTAAAACCATGTTGAACAATTTAAGCACAGCATTTTGCAACTCAGGTGTGCTGTTTTCAGCATTTCATTTCTGATGGTATCTAGACCACAAGTCTTCTTTGATTTTATAGATTTTAGCTTTTCATTTAGTTCTTGTTGGGTTATTGGGTAATCTAATGGATTTTGGTTGTTTTTAATGACTGATTCAAGGATGTTCAATTTTTCTTGAATTTCTAATTGGTTCTGTTGTAAGTCTTTTTGTTGAATGTTTTTGTATAGATTACCAAAATAAGTTTTCCAAATTCTTTCATCTTGTATGGCTAATTCTTGTGGCTTTGTCGTGCTTAAATTATTCCACATGTCCCAGAACTGATTTTGGTCAATTGGGTTTTCAATTTCGTCAAGTGTCTTGTTGATATAATTTAATTTCTTGCGTTTCAGTGTATGTTTATACTGTTTCAGAGTTTCAAAGTATTCATAGCGTCGATCTGGGTTGTTTTGCTGCTTATGTTTTTCATTTGACATTTGTCTGCGGGGTGTTTTCTAATTGTTTTACATTCGTTATTAAACCATTTTTCAGAAACATTTTGTTTTTTGTTTCTGATGTTGCATTTCTTTGGTTTTCACAAGTTTGCTTTCGATGCTGCTTTTTGAAATATTCAATTGATGTTTTGAGTAGCCGAATTGACACCTTCTTTATTGTTTTGGTATTGTGCGTTATTGAAGAACTGTATAGAGTTAATCATTTCCTTTGAGTTCAATGTTTCAATGAATCTCTCTGCACTGTTTGGAGCCCATCTGTACGATTGGTTTATGTTGTAGAGTTTATTGGGCTGGGTGTTTGAATTAATATTGACGGTTAATTTCTTGAGAAACACGTTGATCTGACTGTGATCTGACAATGGTGTCTGTGGTCTGACAGTGAACGCGCTAATGGAGGAGGGGTCAATGTCAGTGATGGCATAATCGACTACAGTTGTCCCAAGAGCTGAGCAGTAAGTAAACTGACCTAAAGAGTCCCCTCTGATTCTACCATTAAGCATGTACAGGCCTAAGGCTCGACAGAGATGCACTAACTACTTCCCATTTTTGTTCAGTATTTGGTCAGGACTGTTTCTATTATTTCTAATAGGGCTGCTGTACAAGGAGGGGTGTCCAAATATGTGGTGGTTACCTCCCGCATAAGTGTAGTCAGGCTCAGAACCTGTTCTGTTCGTTCTCTCTCTCTCTCTCTCTCTCTCTCTCTCTCTCGCTCTCTCGCTCTCTCCCTTTCTCTTTGAATGCTCAACTATGAAAAGCCAACTGACATTTACTCCTGAGGTGCTGACCTGTTGAACCCTCTACAACCACTTTTGATCATCTATGAACGTTTGAACATCTTGAAGAACAAGTTGTTCCTGGCCACAGCAACATAGAATACTAAGAGACAGCAACAGAAGAGGTCAGATAAGAGAAACAGCAACAGACGACCCAGTGAAAGCGATGGAGAGAAACAGCAACAGACGACACAGTGAAAGCGATGGAGAGAAACAGAGGAGGGGTGAGCACAGTAGACTGTATCACTTAAAGCTCCTCCATGGATTCTAATTACTGCACAATGTGTGTGTGTGTCAGAGAGAGAGGGTGTTTGAGTACTGTGGGATTCTTCAGTTCAGTTGGTCAAATGGATAGGTCAGAGTTTATGTTTGACGTTGTTGAGTGGTTTTTGGCAATACACTATAGATCAGTTAATTTTGTTTTTAACTTAATATAAACAGTTCGGTAGAAATTAGGTTTGTGCAGTAGGCCTAATACATTATCATAGCGTATTGGCTATATGCCTGGCCTGCCAATACTGTTCTTCTCAGACCATAATATATTTCAAAACTAGAGCTTTGATAAAAAAATAGATCAGTTGGTGAGGCATTTGCAAGGCACAGCTGAGCATGAATTGACATAATGGTGCTTTCAAGACAACTGGGAAGACAATAGTCAGTGGTCTTCAGGTCAAATCAGAGTCAATGATCTTCAGGTCAAATCATAGAGTCAGTGATCTTCAGGTCAAATCATAGAGTCAGTGGTCTTCAGGTCAAATCACAGAGTCAGTGAACTTCAGGTCAAATCATAGAGTCAGTGGTCTTCAGGTCAAATCATAGAGTCAGTGAATTTCAGGTCAAATCATAGTCAGTGAATTTCAGGTCAAATCATAGAGTCAGTGATTTTCAGGTCAAATCATAGAGAGTGTTCTTCTGGTCAAATCATAGAGTCAGTGATCTGGTCAAATCATAGAGTCAGTGAACTTCAGGTCAAATCATAGAGTCAGTGAACTTCAGGTCAAATCATAGAGTCAGTGATCTTCAGGTCAAATCATAGAGTCAGTGAATTTCAGGTCAAATCATAGAGTCAGTGAATTTCAGGTCAAATCATAGAGAGTGTTCTTCTGGTCAAATCATAGAGTCAGTGATCTTCTGGTCAAATAATAGAGTCAGTGAACTTCAGGTCAAATCATAGAGTCAGTGGTCTTCAGGTCAAATCATAGAGTCAGTGAACTTCAGGTCAAATCAAAGTCAATGATCTTCAGGTCAAATCATAGAGTCAGTGATCTTCAGGTCAAATCATAGAGTCAGTGGTCTTCAGGTCAAATCATAGAGTCAGTGAACTTCAGGTCAAATCATAGAGTCAGTGAATTTCAGGTCAAATCATAGAGTCAGTGGTCTTCAGGTCAAATCATAGAGTCAGTGGTCTTCAGGTCAAATCATAGAGTCAGTGAATTTCAGGTCAAATCATAGTCAGTGAATTTCAGGTCAAATCATAGAGTCAGTGATTTTCAGGTCAAATCATAGAGAGTGTTCTTCTGGTCAAATCATAGAGTCAGTGATCTGGTCAAATCATAGAGTCAGTGAACTTCAGGTCAAATCATAGAGTCAGTGAACTTCAGGTCAAATCATAGAGTCAGTGAACTTCAGGTCAAATCATAGAGTCAGTGATCTTCAGGTCAAATCATAGAGTCAGTGAATTTCAGGTCAAATCATAGAGTCAGTGAATTTTCAGGTCAAATCATAGAGAGTGTTCTTCTGGTCAAATCATAGAGTCAGTGATCTGGTCAAATCATAGAGTCAGTGAACTTCAGGTCAAATCATAGAGTCAGTGAACTTCAGGTCAAATCATAGAGTCAGTGAACTTCAGGTCAAATCATAGAGTCAGTGAACTTCAGGTCAAATCATAGAGTCAGTGATCTTCAGGTCAAATCATAGAGTCAGTGAATTTCAGGTCAAATCATAGAGTCAGTGAATTTCAGGTCAAATCATAGAGAGTGTTCTTCTGGTCAAATCATAGAGTCAGTGATCTTCTGGTCAAATAATAGAGTCAGTGAACTTCAGGTCAAATCATAGAGTCAGTGGTCTTTAGGTCAAATCATAGAGTCAGTGAACTTCAGGTCAAATCATAGAGTCAGTGGTCTTCAGGTCAAATCATAGAGTCAGTGAACTTCAGGTCAAATCATAGAGTCAGTGAATTTCAGGTCAAATCATAGAGTCAGTGGTCTCCAGGTCAAATCATAGAGTCAGTGAACTTCAGGTCAAATCATAGAGTCAGTGAACTTCAGGTCAAATCATAGAGTCAGTGAATTTCAGGTCAAATCATAGAGTCAGTGGTCTTCAGGTCAAATCATAGAGTCAGTGGTCTTCAGGTCAAATCATAGAGTCAGTGAATTTCAGGTCAAATCATAGAGTCAGTGAATTTCAGGTCAAATCATAGAGTGTTCTTCTGGTCAAATCATAGAGTCAGTGAACTTCAGGTCAAATCATAGAGTCAGTGAACTTCAGGTCAAATCATAGAGTCAGTGATCTTCAGGTCAAATCATAGAGAGTGAGCTTCAAGTCAAATCAGCTCTATCTAGAACTGTTTCAATGTACACTCACAGGGCCCTACACACTCACACACACGGACTCCAACATACTCACAGTGCCCTACACACTCACATAAACTGACTCCAACATACTCACAGGGCCCTACACTCTCACACACACTGACTCCAACACACACACAAACACTCACTTCATCCTTTGCTCACACACATATAATATGCACGTAAATGTATACTTACTCTACACACACACACACACACACACACACACACACACACACACACACACACACACACACACACACACACACACACACACACACACACACACACACACACACACACACACACACACACACACACACACACACACACAATCATAATATACTCTGCTGTTACTCTGTTTATCATATATCCGGATGCCTAGTCACCTTACCCCTATACATACAGTATCTACCTCTATTACTCCAGTATCCCTGAATATTGTAAATATGATACTGGAACTGACTGACCCTGTATATAGCTTACTTTCTTTCTCGTGTTTTTTCTAATTTCTTATTTTTATTTGTTGTGTGTTTTTGTTCTATCTTATGTTATGCTTAATATTACATTGGTATTGATTACAGCAGTGTTGGCTTTAGAGCTTGTAAGAAAGGCATTTCTCTGACATTAAAACCTGAAACTTATATCACACACACTAGTTCACGAAACCACCTCCACTATCAACCACCATGTCTGAGAATGGGAGAGTACCACAAGTGTTCCAGCACTGTTGCATCAAAAGAGCTGTGCTCAACTGAGGGACTCACCACAATACCTGTTCTGGGTGGGTTTCCTGTCACCAGGTATCGTACCAGACCCATGACAGCCAGGGTCATGATGCTGGCCGTGCTGAAGATCATCCCCATCAGGCCATAGTACAGGCAGGAGGAGTCCCCTCCGATCCATGCGTGGTTGAAGAGCGAGGCGATGGACAGGGGGTACATGCTGAGAGCCATGCCTATGTCTGTCACCGCCAGGTTGACTGTCAGGAGCTCCGGGGCCTTGAGGTGAGTTGGCCGGAGTGCTGAGGTCACCAGGACCGCAGCGTTACCCAGGACCGACAGCATCGCTGGAAGGGGGGGAGAGAGAGAGAGTTCAGTCAGTCAGTCAAGTAACTGGATGAGAGAGCAAGGGTTCATCAACTAATCTAGCAATCAATTAACCAATCAAGCTCGAAGAAAGAGAGAGAGTGAAAAGGTTAGTCACTAGATGTCTATGGAAGAGATAACAGGAGTAGAATGTGCCAAACAGTCGTTCCCTTACATCTTCTCCAGCATGGCCAGATATTGGTGTCCCAGGGCAGAGCACGGCAGAGTACTGAGCATCACATGGGTGGGTGGACACTATTAATCCCTAAGTGCAGTATTTGTCATGGTAGAATAGCTCCTAAACTGAAGCCCTTGATGTACTGGTAATGTAGTGACAAGATGGCACAAAGGCCTCATTCCCTTCATCCACCTTTTTCTCCCTTTTCCTCTCCATCAAGGGCTGAGGAGTGTCATCGGGGATACAGAATGTTCTATAAAAGCAACATTAAATACTTTTTTTTGCATAAACGATTGCTGCAGTGCTGCCACTTGCAATGGACTTTTGAGAGTGGCTCTCTCAACGTGCATTGTGAGAACTAACCTAATGCACCATCCTACAGTACTTAGGAAATGTGGAGATGTGGACACTGCCCAAATCAACTGTCTGGAAGTTTAGGGGTTTGGATGGTGTCTGCAGAGCAAATTAAAGGGAATTAGATGGGAACCCTCCTGTATCCAGTCTCATGTCCTGGGGTGTCTTATCTCCAGTCCACTTCTTGTTAAAACTGCTAGGCCGACAGCTGGGAACATTTGAACATTGAAAAGCCCCAAATAGGATGTGCTTTAAATGTGCTCTAACTCGCCTATTTTAATAAATCTAAAACCCAAACAAAATACTGACTCAATATTTTCCTATGTACCCTCTACATCTATCTATTCATAGCCATCATATTGAAATAGCAATGCAAGCAACATCTGTGGTGGTTTGTTAATGAGCTCATTATCTAATGAGCTTAAGACTTCTATTTTATAATGCTGTGTTTTTTGGGGACATTTTCACCTAGTCAATTATTGCAATGAAAACCACATGAACTTAACTGAACACATTGTTTATCGTTCTAACTGCTTGCCTGCATTAATGCCCCATTTGGTATAAAGACAAATATTATTTAATTGAACTGAGTCAAACACTGTCCCAACACATTTAGCACACATTTTCATCCAAAGCGACTTACCGAATTCACCAACTTATATTCAGTGTTTCTTGGGGGAATCTAAACCACAATCTCACCATCTGTGAGAGACAAGGCCTGTTTGACAGTGGACAGCTGGTGAAAATACACTGAATGTTCAAAACATTCCTAAACATTCCATTCCTTCCTAAAATTGAGGTGCACCCCCTTTTGCCCTCAGAACAGACTCAATTCGTCGGGGAATGAACTCTTCAAGGTGTTGAAAGCATTCCACAGGGATGCTCACCCATGTTGACTCCAATGCTTCCCACAGTTGTGCCAAGATGGCTGGATGTCCATTGGGTGGTGGACCATTCTTGATACACACAAGAAACTGTTGAGCGTGAAAAACCCAGCAGCGTTGCAGTTCTTGACTCACTCTAACAGGTGCGCCTGGCACCTGCTACCATACACCTTTCAAAGACACTTCAATCTTTTGTCTTGCCCATTTACTCGTAGAATGGTACACATGCACAGTCCATGTCTCAATTGTCTCAAGGCTTAAAAATCATTATTCAACCTGTCTCCTCCCCTTCTTATACATTGATTGAAGTGGATTTAAGTGACATAAATAAGGGATCATAGTTTTCACCTGGATTCACCTTCTCAGTCTATGTAATTTTCCTAATGTTTTGTACATTAGTGGACAGGGCAGGGACATCATTATGCTAGTTCACACAGGGTAAATCTGTTTCACAGTGTAATGGGTTAGAGGTAGGGAATAGAGAGAGGATAGATTGAAGATAGTGGTGGGGGATAAGGAGAGGATATATAGAGATTATGGAAGATAGAGTAAGGATAGCCTGAGAATACATAGATGGAGGATAGAGGAAGGATAGACTGAGAATACATAGATGGAGGATAGACTGAGAATACATAGATGGAGGATAGAGGAAGGATAGACTGAGAATACATAGATGCAGGATAGAGGAACGATAGACTGAGAATATGTAGATGGAGGATAGAGGAAGGATAAACTGAGAATACGTAGATGGAGGATAGAGGAAGGATAGATTGAGGATACATAGATGGAGGATAGAGGAAGGATAGACTGAGAATACATAGATGGAGGATAGAGGAAGAATAAACTTAGAATACATAGATGGAGGATAGAGGAAGAATAAACTTAGAATACATAGATGGAGGATAGAGGAAGGATAGACTGAGAATACATAGATAGAGGACAGAGGAAGGACAGACTGAGAATACATAGATGGAGGACAGAGGAAGGATAAACTGAGAATACGAAGATGGAGGATGGAGGAAGAATAGATTGAGGATACGTACATAGATGGAGGATAGAGAGAAAAATGGATAAGATGTAGAGGACAGATGGAAGGTAGAGAGTGATGGAAGATAATGAGAGAGAATTGAGAAAGCAGAGGATAGAGAGATTGTTGGGGATAGAGAGAAGATATCTGGAAGATAACATTGTGGATAAATATGTACTGTATGTGTATTGAGGCTGGAGAGTTGAGAGACAGAAGGGTTGAGATGCGTGCTGCTCAAACTCTACACAACAGCTTTGTTTGTGTGTCTCAGTACTAGTGAACATCAAATATGGCTGTGGATAAATAATATACCAGAGCACTCACATAGGTAGGTTATAGGAGATACACAATGTTCTCTTTGAATAGAACTATACAATATGACTATTCTTTCGTTCTCCAGATAGTTGTTATATAATCAATTATAAAATGGGTTGGGAGAAATTACACGTGGATACCATTCAACTACTCAGTATGAGACATGCGCCATAATGGACAGCCAGTCCTTCAGAGAGTGGTTTAAAGTCATAGATTAAACTATGTGGGAGCTTGCGTGGGATGTTGCACACTTTTTACTTTCATCCTCTTGTTGGCATAAATATTGAGATCAAGTTCTCACTCAATCTAATCAATTGTTAATAAATTAAATAAAAATCATATTTTTACAGAGCTTGAAGAATTTAGAAAATAATGATGAGCAAATGTTGCACAATCCAGGTATGGAAATCTCTTAGATCCTTACCCAGAAAGACGCACAGCTGTTATTGCTGCCAAAGGTGCTTCTATAAAGTACTGACTCAGGGGTGTGAATGCAATATTGTAAATGCAATATTTCAGAATAACATTTTCAATAAACATGTTTTAACTTTGTCATTATCGGGTATTGTGTGAAAATAAAAATATTTAATACATTTTTATTTCAGGCTGTAACACAAAATGTGGAATATGTCAAGGGGTATGAATACTTTTTACTTCATGAAGCCTGAAAAATTTAAGCCATTTTAACATGGACAGCAGAGAAATATGATTAGTATTTGCGACATTGAAGATCTATACAGATGTAGGAACTTAATTGTATCACTCTTTTGTTGCTGCAGGAAATGCAAACTTACAGTGCATTTGAGTTTTTAAAAGGCTTCTAAAGTTTCCACTTTGAAATGACAGACTAGATTTGATCAAACAAAAAACTAATCAACCGATAATCTACATAACAATTCACATTTCCTGTTGATGCAGGATTTTATTCCTGCTGTAGCAAACTGACTCAAATTTAGATCCTACATCTGTATGAACCTTAATATTGATCATAGCCCACAGCCAGACAGAACATAGCAGCATGCCATGACTTCTAATCAGTTAGAACCAATTAGGAAGATTAGTTGTTACTGTCACGGTTTTCTGATGGAGCGGACCAAGATGCAGCGAGGGTTCCAGTATACATAATTGTATTAAGTGCAACTGACAAGAAAGCAAGAAAGCCCGTAACGCAGGTGTTGCACACACATAAGTGCAAACAATAACCCACAAGGCAAGTGGGGCAGGGAACCAACTTAAATAGGATTCCCAATTAGAGGCAACGACCAATTAGAGGCTACCTCTAATTGGGAACCTAACCAAAAACAAACATAGAGTTCCCTACATAAGCCTAGTCACGCCCTGACCCAACACACCATAGAGAAACCTAGAGAGCTCTCTATGGCCAGGGCGTGACAGTTACGTAGGCCTAATCAATGGCAGCACAAGGAGGGGAGCCCCCATAGGAACTCAAGTAAATTCTACCAGCAACTGTTCTCCCTGTACATTTCATAAGTGCTCAACATGCAGGTAATTGGTCTCATAATGACTACAGTGGATGGAGGTAAAACCATCCAGGAGAATGAGCTCTGATCCCAGGTGGGCTGAGGTAGATCTGTCTCCAGCAACCAGTCATCATAATTACTAACCCCCTCATTTGTAGTGCCACAGTGAGTGCATGTAATTGATCCAATTTGCTGGCCTAATTAATTTATTCTCGCCTAAGATATGAGGCAGGGCTGTGGTCCCCATGAGGCTACCCACTTGGCACAGACGTCAGTTCAACGTCTAGATTTAATTTACATTTGGTTGAGTTGTCAACTATTGTGAATTCAACGTGAAATCAACAAAAAAGGTCACCATGTCATTAGTTGTGTGAAAAATAAACCAAATGCCATTAAGTTTATGATTTTTTGCAAATCCAATCAGTTTTCCACATTTTTTCAACATCACCACATTTAGTTTTTGGGTTGAAAATATACAGAAACAATGTTGATTCAACCAGTTTTTGCCCAGTGGGTACTGTTGAACAACAGGGACCCTGCAGTCCATCTTGCTGGATGCAATGAGAAGGATCCCACCAGACCTTAATGAGCTATAACAACCACAAGAGCAGCTAAGGGGCCTGTAGCTGAACATCAGACCAAGGAGACTCATGTAGCTCATCAAATAACATACTGAATAAAACTTCATTTTGGAACAGCATAGAATTGTGCGATTGACACTTCTACAAAGAAAGTAAGGGAAATAGAAGGAATATTTCCAGTAAGCTACAATTACACAGACAATTGTAAAATATCATGACAATGAGCTAGTAAAAAATTGCACAGAGGAGATGAATGAGTCCAATTGATTTGACTCTGATGGTTCACCAAGAGTATTTTCCATTAACTAGCTGCATGGAAAGGCATTGATCATCCCTGGTATTCACATCATGTCATAAGAGTGACACAGTCAGTGAAAGGTATTGAAAGCCTGCTACAATACTGATCATTTCATGAGATGGAGGACTCCTCCATCTCTCTCTCTCGCCTCTCTCTCTCTCTCTCTCTCTCTCTCTCTCTCTCTCTCTCTCTCTCTCGCTTTTCTCTCTCTCACCTCTCTCTCTCTTTCATAATGTCACACGTGTAATTACATTCCTCTGGGTCATTATTTTCCCACTTTTCTCAGAATACGGCAAAAGCTAATCTAATAAAAGATATGCTAAACCAAGCTTCATAATCCATTATGGATCTACTATCATCATGCCTCAACTCTCCTCACCTAAACCAGGGGTCCCCAAATACATTCAGCCGTGGGCCAATTTTTCCTTGAGTGGATGGTTGGGGGGCCAGAACATATAATTCATCATTTGTACCCTGCAAATTGACCACAGGAATCCCAAACAGATATAGTATTTGACAAAAACTAAATCATTTCAAACCTTGATTACATTTGGATATGATACATTCTCCTCTCCATTTATGCTTGGGAATACTTGGGGAAAGATTTCCGAAATTAAAATCACTTTGAGCTGATTTCCTGGTCATTTTACAGTCTTTTATGTCCAAAAACACCTTTTTTTAAGCAGGATTTTATTCTTTTATTATTAGTATTTGTTTGCTCAGAAAACTTTGGGGGTGAAATAAAAGCACCCACGGGCTGCCTGTTGGGGAACCGTGACCTTAACCATACTAGTAGGTTGACACCCCACTCCGTTACCTTTTTTCCTCTCCAATAGGAACCTCTCCACATCTGACCTGTTTTATCACCTTTCGTCCCTCTCCTAACCTGTTACCCAGAAAACATGCTTGAGGTCCAGCTAGCTACAGCAAACATAATAATGGAACATTAATTAGAACATTGATTGCAGCCCGCGTTTCTCACATTAGAGATATTTGATTAATGTGGCCTGAATCACTCTGGTTTCAATCTCCTTTATATAACGTGTCCCTCCACCTCCACCTCAACACACCACCATCCCCCTCCAACCCTCCCTCCCAACCCCGCCAATCCCATATTCTGATGGAGATTTAAATAAACCAAGGGGAAATATTGTGGCGCAACATGTTCATTCTTCCTCCACAGGTTTCTAATCTGAATGTAATCTCCCATTGTTCAGTAAAAGGGAGGGACGTGAGGCTTTGTCCTTCAGAAAGCCAACAGCACCTTGAAAGAACAATCCACAGCAACCTTTGGTGGAAAAGGAGAATCAGTGGTGGAATTTCTCAATGGAAATTATTTATGATGCATCTACAATGTAAATTCATTGCTGCCTGTGTGAAGTAGATAAGCCGCCTATGCAAGGTTACTTGAGTGGCCAACTGAAAGACCTCTGTCAATAGAAAATATCTTTCTATTTTCATGTATAAAGAATGGCATGTTTTCCTTGTGTCACTGGGAAAAAGAAATTAATCGTGAACATCTGTAAATCTTGACATCTTCTGCGATTTGTACTTTCCAAAAACACATATTTTCGTTGTGCCTTACATGGTCCTGGTCTCGTTGGAGGAGGTTAGGGTTGATGATCGGGATGGAAGTTTGCCATTCAAATTATTCCTCCCTTACTTACAGCCTAGCCAAGCATGATGTCTTATTCAGAGAGTTAGACCTGAGCCAATGGGATGTTCTGGTCCGGTGACCATCCACCACATCACCCTGTTGTTTGTCATATTTAGACACACACAGGCCAGATCAGGCCAGACAAGGAAAACCAAATGTTGAGTACACAAATATCTCAATAACAGCTGGAGTTTTGTTACACCTCTATGCGATAGAGTTGCTCCTTACTGTAGGTAGACAGACACATGCATTCATCCAATCCATTTGTAAAGACTTTGGCATGAATACGTTTAACTCTCCCAAGAAGCATGTGTTCTGAAGACAGTAACCTGATGATCACCTCTTCTGTCACATACTAACTGCCTCTGTAGCAACATTTTAACATTTTTGAGGCCAATTTATTTCTGTAACAACACTCACTTATCACAAATTGTAAGTAAGTTAGTTACAGTCCCTCCCAAAGACATGATTGACATTTGGAAAAGAGGGTAGGCTGACCATTGATGTTCATGATTTATGTAAATCTGCTAGTCAGCTAGCTGGTTATTTTTTACTGATTGTGATTTATATTCAATGATCCTAAATAATAACTGATGATATATCGCTGGCTGGCTAGTGGCTTGTGTGATTATTTTAGTATAAGGTGGTTAGTTAGAGTCTATGCCTGTGTTCAGTGCTTAATAGGGCTAGGGGGCAGTATCCTGAATTTCCACCTCTCTGACATGCCCAAAGTAAACTGCCTGGTACTCAGGCCCAGAAGCTAGGATATGCATATAATTGATAGCATTGGATAGACAACACTCTGAAGTTTCTAAAACTGTTAAAATAATGTCTGTGAGTATAACATAACTGATATAGCAGGCAGAAACCAGAGGAAAATCCATTCGGAAATGTATTTATTTGGAGGTCAAAGGCCTTTCCAATGACAGACTATTGACTATACAAAACAAGAGCTCCCAGATTGCAGTACCTATGGCTTCCACTAGATGTCAACAATCTTTATACAAGGTTTCAGGCTTGTTTTTTGAAAAACAAACAAGTAATTGGATTTAATCCAAGGTGTGAATAAGGTGCGCGCTCTTCTTTATTTACCTTCCCTATTGAACATACTATTCTCAGTCTTTAATATTATCATTTATTTAGATATTAGAGTACCTGAAGATTAATTAGAAACGTTGTTTGACTTGTTTGGATGAACTTTACCGGTAACTTTTTGGACTCCTTTGTCTGCATGTTGAATGAGTGGATTACTGAAATCAATGGCGCCAACTAAACTGACTTTTTGGGATATAAAGAAGAACTTTATTGAACAAAACGACCCTTCATTGTGTAGCTGGGACCCTTGGGATTGCAAACAGAGGATGATCTTCAAAGGTAAGTGATTTATTTTATCGCTACTTGGAATTAGTTGAGCCTGTGCTGGTTTGAAAAATATGAAAATGTGGGGCGCTGCCCTAAGACAATCGAATGCTATGCTTTCGCCGTAAAGCCTATTGTAAATCGGACAACGCAGTTCGATTACCAAGATTGTAAGCTTTTGAATGATGTATAACACTTGTATTTTCATGAATGTTTAATATTACGATTTTTGTATTTTGAATTTGGCGCTCTGCAATTTCGCCGGATATTGTTGTAGGTGGACCACTAGCGGTCCGCGAATCTTAAGAGGTTTATTAACCTGTTAGGGCTAGGGGGCAGTGTTCGGAAGTTCGGAGAGTCTGGCGTGCCCAAAGTAAAATGCCTGTTACTCAGGCCCAGAAACTAGGATATGCGCGTAATTAGTAGTATTGGATTGAAAACACTCTGATGTTTCTAAAACTGTTAGAATAACGTCTGTGAGTATAACAGAACTGATATGGCAGGCAAAAACCCAAGGAAAATCTATCTGGAAAATTCAATTTTTTGACGTCACAGTTTTTCCATTGACTTGCTATTCACTACAGAGGGATTTAGGTCCCATATTGCAGTTCCTATGGCTTCCACTAGATGTCAACAGTCTTTAGACATGGTTTCAGGCTTGTTTTTTGAAAAACAAACAAGAAATAGCAGTTCTTACTGCTGGATCATGAAGTGGACTGTACTGTTTTGCTCGCGTGACAGTGTGCGCGCTCTTTGTTATTTTTCTTTTCTATTGAACAGGCTATTTTCTGTCTGAAATATTATCATTTTTTTACATATTAGGGTACCTGAGGATTGATTAGAAACACTGTTTGACTTGTTTCGACAAATTTTACTGGTACTTTTGGGATTTATTTGTTTGCATGTTTGAACTCCTTTGAACAGGTGGATTACTGAACAAAACGCGCCAACCAAACTGAGTTTTTGGGATATAAAGAGGGACTTTATCAAACAAAACAACAATTTATTGTGTAGCTGGGACCCTTTGGATTGCCAACAGAGAAAGATCTTGACAGGTAAGTTATTTATTTTATTGCTATTTTTGAGTTTTGTGACACCTGTGCTGGTTATGAAATTATGTTAATTGAGGAAGTATGCGGGGCGCTGTCCTCAGACAATCAAATGCTATGCTTTCGCCGTAAAGCCTTTTTGAAATCTGACAACACAGTTAGATTATCAAGATTCTAAGCTAAAGAATGGTGTACAACACTTGTATTTTCATGAATGTTTAACTTCTTGGGGATGGGTGCATGAGGTGACCGTTTTGGAGAGCCTGGTTATGGTTAAGGCTAAGGTTAGAGTTAGGGTTAGGGGAAAGGTTAGTTAACTTGTTAGGGAGTGGCAGCTGAGGGGTCGGTTTTGGAGAGCCTGGCGTGCCCAAAGTAAAATGCTTCCCATTCAGGCCCAGAAAATAGGATATGCATATAACCATTTGTCTGTGAGTAAAACAGAACGGATATGGCAGGCAAAACCCCGAGGAATTTCTGTCCTGGAAAAAGTGGTTTTCACAGAGTGCCTCATTTGGAACCCCTCCCTCATGAAAATAAGGGCATATGAATGCAGTACCCATCGCTTCCTCTGGATGTCAACAGTCTCGAGACAGTATTGAATTTCATTTTGGATGAATTAGACCAGAGAAGAAGAGGAAACCAGGAAGTGTCTCATTTATGTCAACACAAGGGAACGCACGCTCCCGACAAGGCGCGCTGTGTGTTTTTTACCGTCTTTATCGATCAGTTTATATTCCGGTTGATTTATAATAGTAAATATACGTAAAAGTGTTCCTAAGGATACATTTAAAACTATGTTTGATTGTTCTTGGACAAGTTTATATGTATAAGATGAACGAGTTTGCGTCACGTTTCAATGGAGGAGTGGAAGCTGTCGTTTCTGATTATAACGTGCGAACCAAATGGAGATTTATGGATAAAATACATTACTTTTTCTAACAAAAGAACCATGGATTGTCTTCGTTGGACACTTAGGAAGACCTCAGCAAAAGTTCTTCAGCAGGTAATTGATTTGTTTTCGCTGTGAAATGTGTTATGTGTGTGCCGTGATGGATTATGAAATTATGGTAATGGGAAAAATATGTGAGGTGCTACCCTCAAACAATCAAATGTGCTGCTTTCGCCATAAAGCCTTTTTGAAATCTGGTGGATGTTTAATAATTCAACTTTTGGATTTTGAATTTGGCGCCTTGCATTTCACCTGGTAGTGTCGGGATTGGGGCGCTAGCGCCCCAGCAATCCCCAAGAAGTTAATATTACTATTTTTGTAATTTGAATTTCCCACGATCCCTAAGAAGTTAATAATAAATAAGCTATTGATCCTCTGTGGCTAAATGATGGGCCTTCTCATGGTGTAGTAGGCTATTCTGAATATTGAATTTCTTTCTGAACAGACAGTAGTAATTCTCTAAGTTTATGACTAGCAAATGTACTTCTCTTTCAGGGGGGCTGCAGAACCTCCAGCAACGCTGGAGAGATGAGAGTTGCAGGCTCATGTCTATCAGAGCCACTGAGGTATAAAGAACTGGAGACTGCGTCCAAGATGTCAGACCGTTTTTTTCAAGGTATTCAAGGTACTCCCGTTCATATATGCAGATTCATGGACCGCCTGTATCCAAGTTGCATCCGGTTTATGCAGACCAAATCACATTGGATGAATATAAAATGTTAATTTTGTAACGAATATCTTATAAAGAATTATGAATTGCAATTTCTTGTGGCTAATGTAAGCTAGTTGGCTAATGTTAGCTAGGCTAGGGGTTAGGGGTTAAGGTTATGGTTAAGGCTAAGGTTAGGGTTAGGGTTAGGGGAAAGGTTAGTTAACATGCTAAGTATTTGCAAAGTAGCTAAAAAGGTAGTAAGTACATTTTACACATTTTAACCAACAGGACACTTTCCCTGCTGGAAGCTGAGGGCCAGGGATAACGGTGTGAAGTAGAAAGTTAGAGTACTCCAATAAATATGGCACCAGGGTATGAAAAATGTATGAAATGTGTTTGTGTGAGAGTGAGCAGGGATAGGGGAGTGTACATGTGCTTCTGCGTGTGTGTGCTTGCATGCCGATGTGTGATAGAAATGTGTCTCTGTATGTTTGAGATTTTTTTTTAAGTGAGTGATTTTACGTTCAAACCTATTTACATCATGATCGTGCAAGTGTTGGAGAGTTGACATGTCGGAAGTGTTTGAAATGGGAAGCTGAAAGAGAATAAAGCTTGAGTTCTACAGAGTAACGTGAATAAAGCTTGAGTTCTACAGTCACATGAATAAAGCTTGAGTTCTACAGTCACATGAATAAAGCTTGAGTTCTACAGAGTCACGTGAATAAATCTTGAGTTCTACAGTCACGTGAATAAAGCTTGAGTTCTACAGTCACATGAATAAAGCTTGAGTTCTACAGTCATGTGAATAAAGCTTGAGTTCTACAGTCATGTGAATAAAGCTTGAGTTCTACAGTCACGTGAATAAAGCTTGAGTTCTACAGTCACGTGAATAAAGCTTGAGTTCTACAGTCACATGAATAAAGCTTGAGTTCTACAGTCATGTGAATAAAGCTTGAGTTCTACAGAGTCACATGAAAAAAGCTTTTCGACAGTCACATGAATAAAGCTTGAGTTCCACAGAGTCACATGAATAAAGCTTGAGTTCCACAGAGTCACATGAATAAAGCTTGAGTTCCACAGAGTCACATGAATAAAGCTTGAGTTCCACAGAGTCACATGAATAAAGCCTGAGTTCCACAGAGTCACATGAATAAAGCTTGAGTACTAAAGAGTCTACAGAGTACATGCAGACAAGACCAGAGCTCCATGTTCAGACACCACCTCTGTTACACCCGAAACAACCTACAGTAAAACTGTTCCATAGCAAATAGAAAAACACAAAATCTTCAATATCACCAAGTATGGTCCGATTCAGCTCTATGGAACTGCTTGGAACTGTTGTGGAAGCATGCACTAAACGAGAGTGTCACGACTTCTGCCGAAGTCGGTCCCTCTCCTTGCTCGGGCGGCGTTCTGCGGTCGACGTCACCGGTTTTCTAGCCATCGCTGAGCCACTTTTCATTTTTCCATTGGTTTTGTCTTGTTTTACACACCTGGTTTCAATCCCACAATTACTTGTTCATTATTTAACCTTCTGTTCCCCCATGTTTGTTTGTGAGTGATTGTTTTATTGTATTGCGGTCCGTATTTGTGGGCTTGGATGTTTTTGACGTTTGTTAATATTTTGAGTAAAATTTGTTATATTTACTCCTATCTGCTGTCCTGCGCCTGACTCCTCTACACAGAGAGAGAGAGAGAGAGAGAGAGTGCAGAGATCTGAATTACACCTGGAGAGTGCTGAGCACACTTCCAACATTCACACTTTTCAAATTTGGATTTATAAGGAATAAACAGATTCAAATTCCAAATTCACTTTTTGTGTATCTTGTTTGCGTGGATATCCTTATGTATAGTCCAATTCGACATCAGACCGAGCACCAGTGAAAGATATGGTTTCCACTGCATACAACATAAACAATCAGCAACAAACGATAAGCAACAGCTTGTGTAAAATCAATGGATGCACAATAACCATTAGTCACCTGACAAAGATCCTTGAAGGATCTAAACATTGTTTATTTGCGAATTAAGGTACATGGTGGAGTTTATGAGTGTGCAGGCTCTATTGCTTTTGCACAATAACCATTCACACATCAACAGAACTAGATCACACATTACCAATCATTGAAAAGACAACTATAATGCTTTGTGTCCAATCAATTCTTCCGTAACTGCAGCCTATTCTATTCTACTCTATACAGTACACTGAGTGTAAACACCATTCTCTTTCCATGACAGACTGACCAGTTGATTACAGATGAAAGCTATGATCCCTTATTGGTTTCACTTGTTAAATCCACTTAAATCAGTGAAGATCAAACCTTGAGACAATTGAAACATGGATTGTATATGTTTGCCATTCAGAGGCTGAATGGGCAAGACAAAAGATTTAAGTGCTTTTGAACAGGGTAGTAGTAGTAGTAGTAGGTGCCAGGCGCACCAGTTTGTGCCGGGTTTTTCACACTCAACAGTTTCCCGTGTGTATCAAGAACGGTCCACCACCTAAAGGACATCCAGCCAACATGACACAACTGTGTCAACATGGGCCAGCATCTCTGTGGAACACTTTCGACACCTTGTAAAGTCCCAACAAATTGAGTCTGTTCTGAGAGCAAAAGGGGGTGCAACACAATATTAGGAAGGTGTTCCTCATGTTTTGTACACTCAGTGTATAACGCCTATATCGTCTACCGATATGACTTGGTGTGAAAATCTCAAAACGCAAAGAGTCTGTACAAATCCCTTTCCATCATCTATAATCACCGTCTCCCCCCAAAAATATATGATGCACTGATATCTAAACTCCTGCAATTTGTGTTTCAAACTCCAAACTACCAGCCCCATGCTGAATGCTGAACAGAATCCATCCACTAAGGGAAACAAATTAAAAAAGAAGAAGGAATGAATGAGAGCAGCAGTAGCAGCTGTATGTAACTCACCTATCACCACTAGGTACATGCCTGCCCAGTAGTCCACAGTGGGCGACAGTTTGGACGTGTATTTGTTGTCCTCCTCCATGCTCCTCTTCCACAGACAGACCAGACCAGTAGGGACCAGAATTCAAACTCCCTAAACGGTGCCAGCGAGAGAAGTGGACCTCCAACAGGGACACAGGCTCATCTGAATAAGGCTTATCCTTGACATTACCAAAGGTAGCATTTTCAATCAGTTCCTAGAATATTTATATTCCTTCTTCATAATGGACTCCCACACATTTGCACCCAGACATGCTAAGTACACACACACACACGCACACACGCACACACGCACACACACACACATGTACAGTACAAACACACACACACACACACCACACAGCACCCCCACCTCCACTTCCCCGCTGAGCAGATTAGAATGACAACTGTCAACTGTGAGTGTAAGTACACTCATTAAAACACACACACTCATGTACACACGCACTCCTGCCCTGGGTGAATGCTGCAGTCTTTCTATGCTCCTGCCCAAATTTCACTTCACCCATCTGTGCTAACAGCATTTCCTTCACAGTGTTTTATTGTGTGTGTGTGTGTGTGTGTGTCATGGCCTGTGGAAAAAGGGACACTATCTAATCCAGCCAAAACTCTCCTGGTCCTCCCCCTGTAGAGCGAATAACACCTTTTGGCAGAGCGCGGCCACACACACACACACACACACACACACACACACACACACACACACACACACACACACACACACACACACACACACACACACACACACACACACACACAGAGTGCTCTAATCATTACGAGGAGAGATACTGTAGCAAATCAGCAAGGAGAGCCCCAGTGCCTGTCGTTCCAGAGAAGTCTCATCGGCGAGGAGCTACTCCACAGCTGTTTCAACAAGTTAGGCTTCGCTTAGAACATCAACCGTGAAACTAGGCATACTTACTCTCCAAGAATTACCTTGACACTGGGAAAAGTCAAAAGGCATTATTCAAAATGATCCCCATTTTGCAGCCTCATATGGCCAAATTACCTCCACACTCCATACAGCTAGAATCTTTAGTTGAAATAATAACAAAGAAGGCACCCCGGCTCTGTTTTGGTAAAAAGATGAGGAATGGGCCTAGATAAATTGGACACACCTACTCATTGCAGGATTTTTCTTGACTTTTACTATTTTCTACATTATAGAATAATAGTGAAGACATCGAAACTATGACATAACACAAGTGTTGAACAAATCAAAATATATTTCATATTTGAGAATCTTTAAAGTAGCCACCCTTTGCCTTGATGACAGCTTTGCACACTCTTGGCATCTGGATTGACAGAGTTTGAGAAACCATGTGCTAAATGACCAAAATGTAAAAATTAAGGAAAGAACTGGGCTTCACTCCCAATCGGTGAATCTGATGATGGTGTTCTGCAGTATCCCTTTAATAATAATACAGGCTTTACTGATCAGTGGACCTGGGTGAGTATGGGAGGATGCTGATCAGTGGCCCTGGGTGAGTATGGGAGGATTCTGATCAGTGGACCTGGGTGAGTATGGGAGGATGCTGATCAGTGGCCCTGGGTGAGTATGGGAGGATTCTGATCAGTGGCCCTGGGTGAGTATGGGAAGATGGAAGAACAATTCCAGCCATTCAGACCTAAGGTTAGTGAGGGAGCTGATGACGCCTGTGATTGTGAGGAATGGAAGCGAGCGAGAGAGAGAACCATGCCCCCCGACCCCTTGGGGGTATGCTAACCCACTATTAAATTAGTCAAAACAGGAACATTTTAAACATTTTACATCTGGGTCGAAATGAATAAGGAAATAATCTCAACAGAGAAAACTTTAATCATATATGCTACCTCTATCTCTCCAATAGAATCCTCATACTGTAACGATGACAGCTTCTCTATCCTAGCGGGGGAGATCAACCATTTCCAGGCCCAGGGACATGTACTAGTCTGAGGCAACCTACATGCCAGAATTGGACAAGAACCTGACACTCTCAGCACACAGGGGGACAAACACTTACCTGGAGGTGACAGCATTCCCTCCCAAATATGCCCCCCTAGACACAACTATGACAAAACAAACAATAGAAACGGGTCACAACTCCTGCTGCTCTGTCGCACGCAGGGTATGTACATAGTCAATGGTAGGTTTCGAGGGGACTCATATGGTAGGTACACATACAGCTCATCCCTTGGCAGTAGTACTGTAGATTACTTTATCACCTCAACCCTGAGTCTCTCGGAGCATTCATATTTAGCCCACTGACAAACCTATCAGATCACAGCAAATCACTTGAACAGAGCAATACTCAATCATGAGGCATCAAAGCCAAAGGAACTGCATAATATTAAGAAACGATATAGATATAGTAAGTAGCATAGAAACCTACCAAAAAACAATTAGGCAACAACAAATCTCATTTAGACAACCTCCTGGACAAAGCGTTCCACTGTAATAGTAAAAGGGTACACTTGGCAGTAGAAAACCTACAGTATATTTGACCTTTCAGCTTCCCTATCAAATCAACACATTTAAAGCAGACACAAAAAAACATTTATAAAAAGACAAACGGTTTGATGAAGAATGCAAAAACTTAAGAAAGAAATTGAGAAACCTATCCAACCAAAAACATACAGACCCAGAAAACCTGAGTCTATGCCTTCACTATGGTGAAAAACTAAAACAATACAGAAATACACTACGGAAAAAGAACAAACAGCACGTCAGAAATCAGTTCAATGTAATTGAAGAATCCATAGATTCTAACCACTTCTGGGAAAATTGGAACACACTAAACAAACAACAACACAAAGAGTTATCTTTCCAAAATGGAGATGTATGGATAAACCACTTCTCCAATCTTTTCGGCTTGATAACAAATAACAAATACCAAACAGCTAAACTATATACATGATCAATTACAAATCTTAGAAGCAGCTATCAAAGACTAACAGAATCCACTGGATTCTCCAATTACACTGAATGAACTACAGGACAAAATACAAACACACCAACCCAAAAAGACCTGTGGTGTTGATTGTATCCTAAATGAAATGATCAAATATACAGACCAAAAATTACAATTGGCTATACTTAACTTCTTAGGGAGCAGCGCACGAGGTGACCGTTTTGGAGACCCTGGCGTGCCCAAAGTAAAATGCCTCCCATTCAGGCCCAGAAAATAGGATATGCACATATTTAGTACCATTGGACAGGAAACACTCTGAATCTTCTAAAGGTGTTAACATTTTGTCTGTGAGTATAACAGAACGGATATGGCAGGTGAAAACCCGAGGAATTTCTGTCCTGGAAAAAGTGGTTTTGACAGATTGCCTCATTTGGAACCCCTCCCTTATGAAAATGCCCATATAAGGGCATACGAATGCAGTACCTATCGCTTCCTCTGGATGTCAACAGTCTCGAGAAAGTGTTCTGATTCGTCTTAGATGCTTTTAGAGCAGAGAAGAAGACGAATAAGGAAGTGTCCACAGAGAATGTCAATAGGAGTAAATGTGCGTTCATGGCTGGCACGCTCTGTGATTTTTTCCTTTCTTATCGCCCAGTTTATATTCCGGTTGAAATATTATACTATTTATACATAAAAGTGTTCCTAAGGATACATTTACAATGATGTTTGATTGTTCTTGGACAAGTTTATAGGTATAAGTTGAACGAGTTCTCTTCATGTTTCAATAGACGATTGGAGAGAAAATATAACGCGCCAACCAAACTGAGATTTATGGATATAATACATTACTTTTTCTAACAAAAGAACCATGGATTGTCTTCATTGGACACTTGGGAAGCCCTCAGCAGAAGTTCTTCAAAAGGTAATTGATTTGTTTTCGCTGTGAAATGTGTTTTGTGTGAACCGCATGGTTTATGAATTTATGGTAATGGAAAAAATATGTGGGGTGCTATCCTCAAACAATCAAATGTGGTGCTGTCACCATAAAGCCTTTTTGAAATCTGACAACGCTGTGATATTGCCAAGAAGCAGAGCTTTTGATGACTATGAAACACTTGGATTTTTGGATTTTGAATTTGGCGCCTTGCATTTCACCTGGTAGTGTCGGGAGTGGGGCTAGCGCCCCACCGCTCCCTAAGAAGTTAAAGAGTTCTTAAGGAGCAGCAAGGTGCGCTGGGGCGCTAGCGTCCCACTCCCGACACTACCAGGTGAAATGCAAGGCGCCAAATTCAAAATCCAAAAGTTGAATTATTAAACATGCATCAATATACAAGTGTTCCATAGTCATCAAAAGCTCCCGACACTACGAGGTGAAATGCAAGGCGCCAAATTCAAAATCCAAAAGTTTAATTATTAAACATGCACCAATATACAAGTGTTTCATACTCATCAAAAGCTCTGCTTCTTGGCAATATCACAGCGTTGTCAGATTTCAAAAAGGCTTTACGGCGAAAGCACCACATTTGATTGTTTGAGGATAGCACCCCACATATTTTTACCATTACCATAAATTCATAAACCATGCGGTTCACACAAAACACATTTCACAGCGAAAACAAATCAATTACCTTTTGAAGAACTTCTGCTGAGGGCTTCCCAAGTGTCCAACGAAGACAATCCATGGTTCTTTTGTTAGAAAAAGTAATGTATTATATCCATAAATCTCCGTTTGGTTGGCGCGTTATATTTTCTCTCCAATCGTCTATTGAAACGTGAAGAGAACTCGGTCAACTTATACCTATAAACTTGTCCAAGAACAATCAAACATCATTGTAAATGTATCCTTAGGAACACTTTTATGTATAAATAGTATAATATTTCAACCGGAATATAAACTGGGCGATAAGAAAGGAAAAAACCACAGAGCGTGCCAGCCGTGAACGCACATTTACTCCTATTGACATTCTCTGTGGACACTTCCTTATTCGTCTTCTTCTCTGCTCTTAAAGCATCTAAGAAGAATCAGAACACTTTCTCGAGACTGTAGATATCCAGAGGAAGCGATAGGTACTGCATTCATATGCCCTTATATTGGCATTTTCATGGCGAAAGCACCACATTTGATTGTTTGAGGGTAGCACCTTCACTATTTTTACCATTACCATGAATTCATTAGCCTTCACGGTTCACACAAAACACATTTCACAGCGAAAACAAATCAATTACCTGTTGAAGAACTTCTGCTGATGGCTTCCCAAGTGTCCAACGAAGACAATCCATGGTTCTTTTGTTAGAAAAAGTAATGTATTATATCCATAAATCTCAGTTTGGTTGGCGCTTTATAATCAGAAACTACAGCCTCCACTCCTCCATTGAAACGTGAAGAGAACTCGTTCAACTTATACCTATAAACTTGTCCAAGAACAATCAAACATCCTTTTTAATGTATCCTTAGGAACACTTTTATGTATATTTACTATAATAATTCAACCGGAATATAAACTGGGCTATAAGGAAGGAAAAAAACACAGAAGCGCTCGGCGAGAGCACGCGTCCTCTTCTATTGAAATCTCTGGGGACACTTCCTGATTCCTATTCTTCTCTGCTCTAATAGCATCTAAAAAAAATCTGAACACTGTCTCGAGACTGTTGACATCCAGAGGAAGCGATAGGTACTTTATTCATATGCCCTTATATGGGCATTTTCATAAGGGAGGGGTTCCAAATGAGCAATGTGTCAAAACCACTTTTTCCAGGACAGAAATTCCTCGGGGTTTCACCTGCCATATCCGTTCTGTTTTACTCACAGACAAATGGTTAACACTTTTAGAAAATTCAGAGTGTTTCCTATCCAATGGTACTAAATATGAACTTTTCTCAGAAAGAGGGTCTTCATTGTTTGGTCTTTTTCTCTGCTCTAAATTCATCCAAAATGGAGGGAAACACCGTCTCGAGGCTGTTGACATCATAAGGAAGCGATGTGTACTGCATTCATATGCCTATATATGGTCATTTTCAATAGGGAGGGGTTCCCAAATGAGCAATGTGTCAAAATCACTTTTTCCAGGACAGAAATTCCTCAGGGTTTTGCCTGCAATATGCGTTCTGATTCACTCACAGACAAATGGTTAACAGTAGATGCATATCCTATTTTCTGGGCCTGAATGGGAGGCATTTTACTTTGGGCACGCCAGGGTCTCCAAAACGGTCACCTCATGCGCTGCTCCCTAAGAAGTTAACACCATCCTCAGCTCAGGCATCTTTACCAATATTTGGAACCAAGGACTGTTCACCCCAATCCACAAAAGTTGAGACACATTTGGAACCAATAACTACCGTGGGATATGCGTCAACAGCAGCCTTGGGAAAATCCTTTGCATTATCATTAACAACAGAATTGTACATTTCCTCAGTGAAAACAAATTTAAAATTGGCTTTTTACCAAATTGCTGTACGATAGACCATGCATTCACCCTGCATACCCTAATTGACAAACAAAAACAAAAGTCTTCTCATGCTTTGTTAATTTCAAAAAATATTTTGACTAAATTTAGCATCAGGGTCTGCTATACAAATTGATGGAAAGCGTTGTTGGGGGAAAAACATTCAACATTATAAAATCCATGTACACAAACAAAGTGTAAAAAACACACACATTTCTTTCCAAAGGGCCGTGGGGTGAGACAGGGATGCAGCTTGAGCCCCACCCTCTTCAACCTATATATCAACGAATTGGCCAGGGCACAAGAACAGTCTGCAGCACCCGGCCTCACCCTACTAGAATCTGAAGTCAAATGTCTACTGTTTGCTGATAATCTGGTGCTTCTGTCCCCAACCAAGAAGGGCCTACAGCAGCACCTAGATCTTCTGCACAGATTCTGTCAGACTTGGGCCCTGACAGTACATCTCAGTAAAACAAAAATAATGGTGTTCCAAAAAAGGTCTAGTTGCCAGGACCAGAAATACAAATTCCATCTAGACACCGTTGCCCTAGAGCACACAAAAAAACTATACCTACCTTGGCCTGAACATCAGCACCACAGGTGCTTTAGAAAACAGCATCTGCTTCATTTGAATACTTCCAAAATATACAGAAAATAAGGGCATTATTGTCAACATAAAAGGTGAATGATGGGCGTTTTTCAGGCAAAGTTGTCATGCTTGTTCACGTGCGTACAGTTTCAGGACAAGGTCTGATTTATAACGGGAAACACCAACATTCGTGAGCCAAGTTTATAAATCTGAATATTTTTGTACTTGTACAGTATTTTCAGAAATGGTGCATGCAGATTGTTGTGAAATCTACGCAACGGTTATAAATGAGGCCCCTGGTGTGGGAGGTCAGTGTATGACAAGGGCCTGGATTCAATCAGATCAAGCATTAACCATCGATAGCAGACACCCACATAGTAGATGTTTTGGCAGTGACGGAAGTGACAATGCATTGGAGCCCCCAAATCGGAGAGCAGCTGCTTTTGCGATTGTAATTAAGCCACACCCGCATCACTCGTGTTAGAAGTTCATAGCAAGAATGTGCAGGCCACATAGAAATAAGTATGATCAAATATAAATTAACAAAATAATGAGTATTTCTGTCATCCTAATCAAGGTGTAGTCTCGATTACATCTCACATTCCAATGTTTGAACTATAAACAAGGCTGCATGGGATTTCTGTTAATGTGACTCTGTGCAGCCAATGGCAATGTCCACTTTAGGTGTAATGCCTGTGTGGTGATAGCCTACAGATTATTTGTCCCCACAGATGGTTTGTTTACATAGAAGGTTAGGATAATTTACATTGCATATCCTGGGGCCCAGGACTGAGTTTGTAAAACCATGCCTTAAGCCACACCTCAGTAGGCAGAGCTAGGCATGTTGCAATGGACATTTTGTAATACCGTGAAAAGCATCTCGTTAATAGGTCCGCCATAGTTCTGTGCACCCTACTTATGCTAATATATTGAGACCAATGTATTGCATTTAATTTAGTATTTTACTTAATAAGTAAAATATATTTGAAAAGGAGCGCAACTTTAATTTTAGAAGTGGGGGGGACATAATATATGATTTTTTATCCAGCTGGATTAACACTCCAAATAGCCTACCCGACCGCTCGGAAGCGTCCGCATGGTCCTAAAGCACATCTTTGCCTTGTTTTGTATCACATTTCAATGACAAAACTGGGGTGGACAATATTGCTAAGTTGTGCCCTGTATTTGAGTAGCAAACAGGGAAACAGCGAATCCCAGACAGTTTGCAGTAGAACATACCAGAGGGCGGAATCGTTTACTACCTAAATTATTGGGATCATCTGGTTACCACCAGTGTAAAATATATTTGAACAGGAGCGCAACTTTAATTTTAGAAGTGGGGGGGACATAATATATGATTTTTTATCCAGCTGGATTAACACTCCAAATAGCCTACCCGACCGCTCGGAAGCGTCCGCATGGTCCTAAAGCACATCTTTGCCTTGTTTTGTATCACATTTCAATGACAAAACTGGGGGTGGACAATATTGCTAAGTTGTGCCCCTGTATTTGAGTAGCAAACAGGGAAACAGCGAATCCCAGACAGTTTGCAGTAGAACATACCAGAGGGCGGAATCGTTTACTACCTAAATTATTGGGATCATCTGGTTACCACCAGTGTAAAATATATTTGAACAGGAGCGCAACTTTAATTTTAGAAGTGGGGGGGACATAATATATGATTTTTTATCCAGCTGGATTAACACTCCAAATAGCCTACCCGACCGCTCGGAAGCGTCCGCATGGTCCTAAAGCACATCTTTGCCTTGTTTTGTATCACATTTCAATGACAAAACTGGGGTGGACAATATTGCTAAGTTGTGCCCCTGTATTTGAGTAGCAAACAGGAAACAGCGAATCCCAGACAGTTTGCAGTAGAACATACCAGAGGGCGGAATCGTTTACTACCTAAATTATTGGGATCATCTGGTTACCACCAGTGTAAAATATATTTGAACAGGAGCGCAACTTTAATTTTAGAAGTGGGGGGGACATAATATATGTACTTCCGGCGCCGACAGAGACGGCAGCCTCGCTTCACGTTCTCAGGAAACTATGCAGTATTTAGTTTTTTTATGTATTACTTCTTACATTGTTACCCCAGGAAATATTAAGTTTTATTACATACAACCGGGAGGAGCTATTGGATATAAGAGCAACATCAACTTACCAACATTACGACCAGGAATACGACTTTCCCAAAGAGGATTCTCTGTTTGTTACCCCAACCAGGACAATAGACTGGATAGCACCCGGCGACTCAAAACAACGGCGGCGCCGGAGAAGAGGGAAACGCGCCGGTCTTTTGGTCAAGCTACGTCGACGGGCGCATCGTGCACCTCTCCCGAGTATTTTAATCGCCAATGTACAGTCTCTGGACAACAAAGTAGACAAAATCTGATCGAGGGTTGCCATTCAGAGAGACATCCGAGACTGCAACGTTCTTTGCTTCACGGAAACATGGCTCACTCAGGACACGTTATCTGAGTCGGTACAGCCACCTGGTTTCTCCATGCATCGCACCGACAGAAACAAACATCTATCTGGTAAGAAGAAGGGTGGGGGTGTGTGTCCTATGATTAACGAGACGTGGTGTGATCATAACAACATACAGGAACTCAAGTCCTTTTGTTCACCTGACATAGAATTCCTTACAATCAAATGCAGACCGCATTATCTACCAAGAGAATTCTCCTCGATTATAATCACAGCCGTGTACATCCCCCCTCAAGCTGACACATCGACGGCACTGAAAGAAATTCATTTCACTCTAGGTAAATTGGAAACCACATATCCTGAGGCTGCATTTATTGTGGCTGGGGATTTTAATAAGGCTAATTTGAAAACAAGGCTCCCAAAATTTTACCAGCATATCGAATGTGCCACCCGGGCTGGTAAAATCCTGGATCATTGTTATTCCAACTTCCGTGATACATACAAGGCTATTCTCCGCCCTCCTTTCGGCAAGTCTGACCATGACTCCATTTTGTTGCTCCCAGCCTACAAACTAAAACAGGAAACGCCCGTTCTCAGGTCTGTTCAACGCTGGTCCGACCAATCTGATTCCAGGCTGCAAGATTGCTTCGAGCACGTGGACTGGGATATGTTCCTGACAGCATCTGACAACAACATTGATGTATACGCTGATTCGGTGAGCGAGTTTATTAGCAAGTGCATTGGTGATGTTGTACCCATAGCAAATATTAAAACCTTCCCCAACCAGAAACTGTGGATTGATGGCAGCATTTGCGCAAAACTGAAAGCGCGAACCACTGCTTTTAACCAGGGTAAGGCTACCGGAAACATGACTGAATACAAACAGTGTAGCTATTCCCTCCGCAAGGCAATCAAACAAGCTAAGCATCAATATAGAGTCAAAGTAGAGTCACAATTCAACGGTTCCGACACAAGAGGAATGTGGCAGGGTCTACAGTCAATCACGGACTACAAAAAGAAAACCAGCCCTGCTATGCGGACCATGATGTCCTGCTCCCAGACAAACTAAACAACTTCTTTGCTCGCTTTGAGGACAATACAGTGCCACCGACACGGCCGGCTACCAAAACCTGTGGGCTCTCCTTCACCGCAGCGAATGTGAGAAAAACATTTAAATGTGTTAACCCTCGCAAGGCTGCCGGCCCAGATGGCATCCCTGGCCGTGTCCTCAGAGCATGCGCAGACCAGCTGGCTGGTGTGTTTACGGACATATTCAATCAGTCCCTATCCCAGGCTGCTGTTCCGACATGCTTCAAGAGGGCCACCATTGTTCTTGTTCCCAAGAAAGCTAAGGTAACTGAGCTAAATGACTATCGTCCCATAGCACTCACTTCTGTCATCATGAAGTGCTTTGAGAGATTAGTCAAGGATCATATCACCTCCATCCTGCCAGACACCCTGGACCCACTCCAATTTGCTTACCGTCCCAATAGGTCCACAGACGACGCAATCGCAATCACACTGCATACTGCCCTAACCATCTGGACAAGAGGAATACTTATGTAAGAATGCTGTTCATCAACTACAGCTCAGCATTTAACACTATAGTTCCCTCCAAGCTCATCATTAAGCTCGAGACCCTGGGTCTCGACCCAGCCCTGTGCAACTGGGTCCTGGACTTCCTGACGGGCCGGCCCCAGGTGGTGAGGGGTAGGAAACAACATCTCCACCCCGCTGATCCTCAACACTGGGGCCCCACAAGGGTGCGTTCTCAGCCCTCTCCTGTACTCCCTGTTTACCCATGACTGCGTTGCCAAGCACGCATCCAACTCAATCATCAAGTTTGCTGGCGACACTACAGTGGTAGGCTTGATTACCAACAACGCATTTAGACGGCCTACAGGGGAGGAGGTGAGGGACCTCGGAGTGTGGTGTCAGGAAAATAACCTCTCACTCAATGTCAACAAAACAAAGGAGATGATCGTGAACTTCAGGAAACAGGAGAGGGAGCACCTCCCTATCCACATCGAGGGGACAGTAGTGGAGAAGGTGGAAAGTTTTAAGTTCCTCGGCGTACACATCACGGACAAACTGAATTGGTCCACCCACACAGACAGCGTGGTGAAGAAGGCGCAACAGCGCCTCTTCAACCTCAGGAGGCTGAAGAAATTTGGCTTGTCACCAAATTCACTCACAAACTTCTACAGATGCACAATCGAGAGCATCCTGTCGGGCTGTATCACCGCCTGGTACGGCAACTGCTCCGCCCACAACCGTAAGGCTCTCCAGAGGGTAGTGAGGACTGTACAACGCATCACCGGGGGTAAACTACCTGCCCTTCAGGACACCTACACCACCCGATGTCACAGGAAGGCCAAAAAGAGAATCAAGGACAACAACCACCCGAGCCACTGCCTGTTCACCCCGCTATCATCCAGAAGGCGAGGTCAGTACAGGTGCATCAAAGCTGGGACCGAGAGACTGAAAAACAGCTTCTACCTCAAGGCCATCAGACTGTTAAACAGCCATCACTAACATTGAGTGGCTGCTGCCATCATACTGACTTAAATCTCTAGCCACTTTAAACATAGGAATTGGATGTAACAATGTATCACTAGCCACTTTAAACAATTTTGTATATAATGTTTACGTATCCGACATACTCATATCAAATGTATACACTGTACTCTAAACCATCTACTGAATCTTGCCTATGCCGTTCGGCCATCGACCCAAATCTCTAGCCATTTTAATAATTATAATTGGATGAAATAATGTATCACTAGCCACTTTAAACAATGCCATTTATATAATGTTTACATATCCTACATTACTCATCTCATATACAGTGGGGCAAAAAAGTATTTAGTCAGCCACCAATTGTGCAAGTTCTCCAACTTAAAAAGATGAGAGAGGCCTGTAATTTTCATCATAGGTACACTTCAACTATGACAGACGAAATGAGAAAAAGAAATCCAGAAAATCACATTGTAGGATTTTTAATTTATTTATTTGCAAATTATGGTGGAAAATAAGTATTTGGTCAATAACAAAAGTTTATCTCAATACTTTGTTATATACCCTTTGTTGGCAATGACAGAGGTCAAACGTTTTCTGTAAGTCTTCACAAGGTTTTCACACACTGTTGCTGGTATTTTGGCCCATTCCTCCATGCAGATCTCCTCTAGAGCAGTGATGTTTTGGGGCTGTCGCTGGGCAACACGGACTTTCAACTCCCTCCGAAGATTTTCTATGGGGTTGAGATCTGGAGACTGGCTAGGCCACTCCAGGACCTTGAAATGCTTCTTACGAAGCCACTCCTTCGTTGCCCGGGTGGTGTGTTTGGGATCATTGTCATGCTGAAAGACCCAGTCACGTTTCATCTTCAATGCCCTTGCTGATGGAAGGAGGTTTTCACTCAAAATCTCACGATACATGGCCCCATTCATTCTTTCCTTTACACGGATCAGTCGTCCTGGTCCCTTTGCAGAAAAAACCGCCCAAAGCATGATGTTTCCACCCCCATGCTTCACAGTAGGTATGGTGTTCTTTGGATGCAACTCAGCATTCTTTGTCCTCCAAACACGACGAGTTGAGTTTTTACCAAAAGTTATATTTTGGTTTCATCTGACCATATGACATTCTCCCAATCCTCATCTGGATCATCCAAATGCTCTCTAGCAAACTTCAGACGGGCCTGAACATGTACTGGCTTAAGCAGGGGACACGTCTGGCACTGCAGGATTTGAGTCCCTGGCGGCGTAGTGTGTTACTGATGGTAGGCTTTGTTACTTTGGTCCCAGCTCTCTGCAGGTCATTCACTAGGTCCCCCGTGTGGTTCTGGGATTTTTGCTCACCGTTCTTGTGATCATTTTGACCCCACGGGTGAGATCTTGCGTGGAGCCCCAGATCGAGGAAGATTATCAGTGGTCTTGTATGTCTTCCATTTCCTAATAATTGCTCCCACAGTTGATTTCTTCAAACCAAGCTGCTTACCTATTGCAGATTCAGTCTTCCCAACCTGGTGCAGGTCTACAATTTTGTTTCTGGTGTCCTTTGACAGCTCTTTGGTCTTGGCCATAGTGGAGTTTGGAGTGTGACTGTTTGAGGTTGTGGACAGGTGTCTTTATACTGATAACAAGTTCAAACAGGTGCCATTAATACAGGTAACGAGTGGAGGACAGAGGAGCCTCTTAAAGAAGAAGTTACAGGTCTGTGAGAGCCAAAAATCTTGCTTGTTTGTATGTGACCAAATACTTATTTTCCACCATAATTTGCAAATAAATTCATAAAAAATCCTACAATGTGATTTTCTGGATTTTTTTTCCTAATTTTGTCTGTCATAGTTGAAGTGTACCTATGATGAAAATTACAGGCCTCTCTCATCTTTTTAAGTGAGAGAACTTGCACAATTGGTGGCTGACTAAATACTTTTTTGCCCCACTGTATATATATATGTGTATATACTGTACTCCATACCATCTACTGCATCTTGCCTATGCCGGTCATCGCTCATCCATATATTTATATGTACATACTCGTATTCATTCCTTTACTCTTGTGTGTATAAGGTAGTTGTTGTGAATTTGTTAGATTACTTGGATTACTTAGATTCTACTGCATGGTCGGAACTAGAAGCACAAGCATTTTGCTACACTCGCATTAACATCTGCTAACCATGTGTATGTGACAAATAAAATTTGATTTGATTTGTTTTGAATACATTGAGCTAGTTGGCAAAGCAGACCATGGGACGCCTTTCACAGAATTTATTTGTCAAAGGTCCGTGTTTTGTCTGTGTAAGCTATGCGATTATATTGGAGAGGAGACAGGTTTATAGAAGAGAATATCATCTATGAATTTACTGTTAGTATTTCTAAGTAGCGGCCAGGGAAATGTAGTAGCCAGGGAAACTAATTGTTCTCACTTTATGATAGAACATTCTGATTTTTCTGCCAGAGAGTGGCTCTCTTTACCTGAATTGTTAGGATTTTCTTGTGATCACAAAAAAACTTCTTACATTATTTTGCTCAAATAGAAATGATGTTTTCTTTGAAAAGATGGGCCTGGCTGTCATGAAAAATACATTGAGGGGAAAAGATCCGTAGACACAGAGGCTGATTATTTTTCTGCACGTCTTTATTTACAATCCTGCCTAACAAATAAAAAATATATATTTTCAATATTCGTGTTTATATTTTTCAGTATTACTAAATTAATATAAGAAAATTGTAATTGAAATCTAAATACTACTCATATTACAGCGCAAGCGATAAAGCTTCATAGCAGATGAAACATTAGTCAACATTTCCAAAGTGCCAAAATGCCACAAATGTTCATACTTCAATACATTTTTTTTCAATATGCTTTAAGATACAAATGTCAAAGATACGTCAACAACCCTTCCTCCAAATGACCCTTCTATGAATTAAATATTGTGAAAATCCCCAAAATCATGGTCTTTTTTTTAATCTAGTTTCGTGAGGAATCACCCATTAGCTGAATCAAGAGTAAGGTGTGCTTTCTTGCTGGTCTTGGTCAGCGCACATACTTCAGCGCTGACCAATAGCGTTTTGGGGCAGACCAGCTTGCATAAGTCGCTCAGTGTCATAAATCTCTCAGTGTCATAAATCTCTCAGTGTCATAAATCTCTGTGTCATAAATCTCACAGTGTCATAAATCTCTCAGTGTCATAAGTCTCTCAGTGTCATGAATCTCTCAGTGTCATAAATTTCTCTGGCAATATTCCTCAGGTGATAGAAGTTAGATGCCACAGGACTCAACATCCATTTATCAGGGCAATGTGAACGTCTTTCCCACTGAGTGAGTCAGAGACAGAGAGACAGACGACATTGGGAACAGCAGTCTTGAGGCTCTGCATGCAGTACATCCTCAATAGCAACCTGTGTTTGTAAAATAAAATAAAAACAAGCATTGATATTCTGTATGGGTCACTTGCTTTAAATCCTTCCATTCAGTGTAGCTTTTCCTATATAAAGTATATAAGGACTTTGTGACATCTGCTGATGGAAAAAGGGCTTTATAAATACATTTGATTGATGAATTTGATTGAATAGCATAGGCTTTGAGAGCGAAACCACAATGTAATCTCCCCCATGTATGAAGTACAATGAAGCGTGGTTTGGTGAATCAAGGTGATGGACATCCATTATTGTAGAGAAAATTTCAGGGAATGAATGAAGTGGGGTGAGATGGAAGAGTTGGTCTTGAGGATTACATGAAGCCCAAAACACACTGTGTGTATTAAGAAGTTTCAATAAAGGAATGTATATATTGACATATATTGACAGGCTGTATGTATGAATGTTATCACTAATAGCAGGCCTCACGCTGTGTGGCGTGACTTGCTCTATTCAGAGATTCACTGATGATGTTCTCTGATCCATACAACTTAGAAAGATAACTTCCCCATCTATCCATTCACTAATATATGTTACCACATGGAGGCAAATCATTGTCCAGATTATTTTCATTGCAACACACAACCCCCCACCTCAACTCAGTGTGGAAGGTGTGGAAACAACACTGAATGCCAGTTGAAATGACAGACAGAAAGTAGCATAAATGATAATGCTAAGAACACTCATTTATAATAGTGTAATAGGTGCTTAAACATTATTTACCACAAAGAAAGTTGCATAAATGGCATTTACATGCTCCACTACTTCCTGTCTGGCTCTCTATACAGTATCTCATCAGGACTCCCAGCCTCAGTGCTCTCTCCTCTCTGTACAGTATCTCATCAGCCGCGGGACTCCCAGCCTCAGTGCTCTCTCCTGGGGCTCTGACATGTGAGTCAGCCTCTGCACTCTGTCTTATCAGTCCCTCCGCTCAGACCTCTCAGTCTGTGATTACTGTAACATGATGATGAAGGAGTTTAGGAGGTCTTTGTCCCACCATTTTCTGTCGCTTAAAAAGAAACAAGTCATTAACATGAATGGCTCTAAGCTTTCAGATTGTGGAGTGTCAATGTGATTCAGTTGACACAGATCAAAACAGCTAATTAAGTATGATGGATGATTTGGGCATCACATGCCTTTGTTGGGTCACACACGTACTCACATACACTCGCACACACCTCCTTTGATGTTGCGTGACACTGTTGTCGTGACTTGACTTTTAACATACATCTGAAGACTGTTATTTATCTAATAAACAAACTATGTTTAATTGTTACCCAATCAAATTAGTCATGTAACAATTAACTCATTAGGATTTGGGGCACCACAAGAGCGGTTCTTTAAAGAGTTACCATTTCCCGAATAAACTCTAAAGGTCTTTACCTATCACATCTATAAACAGTCAATTTATTAATCACAACCTTGTATCATATCATCATTCTGAACAGTCGTAACCTCCTTGCATCATATCATCATTCTGAACAGTCGTAACCTCCGTGCGTCTGCAAAAACCAGAGACTTACTTATGACACCAATTGGTTTAATTATTTATTTACTAGTTAACTAAATGGTAACACAGGATAAACATACACATTTAATACATTCTCTCTTTAGGGCTAGGGTCACATTTTCCGAATTTTCGCCTGTCTGACGTGCCCAAAGTAAAATGCCTGCCACTCAGGCCCAGAAACTAGGATATGCACATAATTAGTACTATCGGATAGGAAACACTCTTTAAAACTGTTAAAATAATGTCTGTGAGTATAACAGAACTGATGTAGCAGGCAAAAACCTGAGGAATTTCTGTCCGGAAATAAAAAATCTTTTAACCTTTGCTCAGTTTGAATGCTTGTTTATTGAATTTTCTGGGAAATAGGACCCAGGTTGCAGTCTCTGGACAGTGTTTGAAGCGTTTATAGTGGAAGAGAGTCGAAAGGAAGACGATTGTCACGTCCAGGCCTGAGAAGACAGGCTGGAGTGTTTAGTTTTGTTTTTGGTGTAGGGTTTTTTCTGTTCTAGGTTATATATTTCTATGTTGGGGTAATGGTTCCCAATTAGAGGCAGCTGAGTGTCGTTACCTCTAATTGGGAACCATATATATATTTGTAGTTTTCAGAGGGGTTTTGTGGGTTATTGTTTGTGCATAGCTTGTTGTATGTTTAGTTGTGTTCAGCGTCACGATCTTCGTTACGTTCATTGTGTTGTTTTGCCCTGTTACGTGGATAAATAAAACATGTATACTGGATACCTCGCTGTGCCTTGGTCTGTCCCTTCTGGAGATCGTGACAATGATTTTGTATGACATACAAGGATATCCTTTCTGTCTAGTACGCGGGATACCCGGGAGAGCACAGCTCGGTGTTTACCTTTTCTATCGTATAGGTTATTATCCGAGTGAAATATAATAGCCAATATAGATAAATGGATGCCTAAGGATAAATTATAAATGATGTTTGATTTGTTTGGGCAAAGTTGATAGGTATAATTTGAACACTTTCTCTTCACTGTACAATGGGCGAGTAGACTGGAAATGCTTGGTGGATTATCTGAACAACGCGCCAACCAAACAGATTTATGGATATAATAAATGACTTTTTCTAACAAAGAACCATGGATTCTCTTGTTTGGACACTTGGGATGCCCTCAGCAGATGTTCTTCAAAAGGTAAGCGATTTATTTTAGCTCTTATATGGGTTTTGTGAGACCCGTGCTGGATATGAATTTATGCTAATGTGGAAAATATGAGAGGTGCTATCCTCAAACAATCAAATGTTGTGCTTTCGCCGTAAAGCCAACGCTGCGATATTAACAAGACACTAATCTTTACAACCATATGCAACACTTGTATATCCATGAATGCTAAATATTACACATTTTTATTTTGAATTTGCAGCGCTTTGTTTGCTCCGAAAACGGATCCGTAAGAGGTTAAAAACAGGTCCCTAGTGGACTGACAACAATATGGCTGCTTGTTACAAAATATATGGTGAGGGCGAGAGAGAGAGGGACAGAGACACTTAACGTTGGTACATTTAGAAACTACTCTCACTTATACTTTTCATATGAACCGCCGCCCGCTTGGAGTAAGACATCGTGAATGTATTTAAGTGAAAATGCCTTGGTTCGCCGTGTATCTCTCTCGGAACCAAACCGCCGTGGAAATGGGGTTGGGCCTTTTCACGGCACGCTTGTAAGGCTCGGATTGTCCGAAATGGTTCCGACAAGTCTTCTACTGTTGTCCTTTTCTATAGTTGTCCGGTATGTGGTGACTTGTCGAGTAGTCCTGAACAGAACTACAGAGTTTATTCTCCTTCCATTCGCTCTGGAAGATGCCTTTTTGAAGATAGGCTAGCCAGCTGTGTCGATGGTTCACAGTGGGTTGATGAGAGTAGGGTACTACGGTGGTTTGAGCACAGTAAAATGGTCCCCCTTCAATTCGCTTTCTAGATACTTTACTTAGGACAGCTAATCAGCCGTACCAGTGAATGCCCGGGAAGTGAGTTTATCGTCTCTACCTCTTGTTGAGATTCAGAGTTCAAACCACTTTAAACGTGAGCTGCAGCTATACGTCTCTCTGGTCTGCTATGTTAATTCTTAACCCATCATTTTATACAGTTTGTTCAAAAGGGCGGATCCGTCAGGCTGACACGCTCTCTTACCTCACTCAGGGGCGTGACTTGTCACTGTGCAAAGTTTATGTAAAACAATTATAATTTATGGTTCCTATAATCTCTCAACAACACTTTAATCATTTTTCATATTTCATGCACAACGCATCGGATGGAAACTTCGTATACTTTACAAGTTCCAGTATTTCCTTTATAACATTTTTAATGACATCACAAAATAACACACAATATGACATTAGTGTTCTATAGATCGCTTCTGACCATTCCCCACGTTCTATGTTAGAAATATTGTTCCAGTATTCTCTTTAGAATGTTAGAGTTTTGGCGGGAAAAGTCTGTGAAACAAAGGCACATTCATCTGGTGAACATTTGAGAGGGGGAGCTGAATGTTCTCTCCTCTGATTTATGGAGTTGCCCAGGCCTGCCATACAGTGACTGACAGTGACGTATATTAAATTGACTAGCTGTCATTCTACTGTCAGTCTGTTGAGGCTGTGATTGTGAAATCATTCTAGAAATTCGACAGGCCTTCAGAAGTTGTTATTGATTAATGCTATTTAAATGCCATGGCACAGATCAATAACCAGCCAATCAATAGGCTAACTGATTGCAGGGCAGTGTTGTTGTCAATCCTTTTAAGACATTCCATCAATAAAAGGAAATGGACTGTGTGGACTTCATTCGTTTATTTTGCCGTGTTACCTGTAAGATAAACTGTATATTAACAACAGAAACATGATCAATACAACATTACCATATCATGCATGGCCTGTGGGACTGTGCCACCTACATGAAATATCTGATTTAAACTGACTAATGGTCTGCTTAAGGACAATTGGTAGCCTTGGTTAACCTTTCTAACCAACTGTATGAAATAATATACATATCACTGAAACTCAAGAAACCCAGTCCTTGACTAATATCTGTTTACATCATTGAGGGAAAGATAGCACTTTATAACGTACTACTGCTATGAGTAATAAAAGCCCAGAGTTAAATAGGGACACCATGCAGATGTTTGTTCAGATCGGACAGTCCCACACCTTGGCCCAGACTAAACACTGCCCCAGTGCACTCTGTTACCACTCTCCCAATGCGGAAGACAATGGAAAGGGCAAAGTCTTAATGCTCTTATTACTGGCCTCCCTAGACTCAGAAAGTTCAGCATGATGTTGATTCCTGTGGTGCTGTGGTGTGTCTGTCACAATGAGTGGAGCAGTCTAGAGTGTGCGTGTGTGCGTGTGTGCGCGCGTGCGCGTGTGTGTGTGTGTGTGAGATGCTGTATATCATCATGACTGACTCTCTAGAGCCCCCTAGTGTCTGTGTAACACCGCTGGAGTCCAAAGACCCAACTCAAGTCCAATCAATCTCCACTTAAAGGGTTGAGCTTGGGTGTATTCATTACACCAATTCTTTTTTGCAACAGAAACCATCTACTCTACTTCTGCAACAAAAACAAGAGTTTGTATTGGACAAATTCAGGTAGGTTTCAGTTGCAAGACATAATGAATACAACCCTGCCTTGTGTACATTGTGGTTGAAGCGGTGGTAGGTAGCCTAGTGGTTAGAGTGTTGGGCTAGTAACTGAAAGGTTGCAGGATCGAATCCCAGAGCTGGCAAGGTATAAATATGTGGTTTTTCCTCTGAGCAAGGCAGTGTCCTGTGGATGTCAATTAAGGCAGCCCCCTCTCTCTGATTCAGAGATATGAGTGAGAATGATGAACAAAATCAATGTGGGCCCCCTGGAAGTCAGGTGCCCTGTGTGCCTGGTCTGTATTTGGCCATGATTACTCCAAGTTTAGATATCTGGCTAGACTAGCTACCAATCTAAAAATTCTTAGCTGGCATGGCTAATTGAGATACTTTCAGTGACTGACATAAGATAAAAACTGCTGATGCACAAATTACAAAATTGCACCTGGTGTATTTTAATATTTTTACTCTCAGTAGTATGTTGAGACCCCAACTGAGCTGCAGTGTTAGTGTTTTTTTTGTTTTTGGTAGGGGGCCCCTAAGTGACCGCTTATGTCGCTTATGCCTGGAACTGGCACTGCCGCCACTATTTCGATGTAATTTCCTGTCCTAGTGAGGAAATGCATGTTTAGGTTCCACCTACTGAGGTATAAGGTTCCACCTACGAAAAATGACAAAGGCTACTTACACAGTTCCCTCTGTAATTATTGGGACAGTGACAATTTTTTTTAAATCTCTGTACTCCAACACTTTGGATTTGAAATAATACAACGACTATGAGGTTAAAGTGCAGACTTTAATTTGAGGGTATTTTCATATATATCCGGTGAACCATTTAGAAATTACAGCACTCTTTGTACATAGCTCCCCCATTTAAGGGGACCAAATGTATTGGGACAAATTCACTTATACACTATACATCCAAAGTATATAGACACCCCTTCACATTAGTGGATTCGGCTATTTCAGCCACACCCGTTGCTGACAGGTGTATGAAATCGAGCACACAGCCATGCAATCTCCATAGAAAAAATTGCAGTAGAACGGCCCTACTAAAGAGCTCAGTGACTTTCAACGTGGCACCGTCATAGGATGCCACCTCTTCAACAAGTCAGTTCGTCAAATTTCTGCCCTGCTAGAGCTGCCCCGGTCAACAGTAAGTGCTGAAATCTTAAAGCTACAGCATACAATGACATTCTAGACGATTCTGTGCTTCCAACTTTGTGGCAACAGTTTGGGGAAGGCCCTTTCCTGTTTCAGCATGACAATGCCCCTGTGCACAAAGCGAGGCCTATACAGAAATAGTTTGTTGAGATTGGTGTGGAAGAACTTGATTGGCCTGCACAGAGCCCTGACCTCAACCCTATCGAACATCTTTGGGATGAATTGGAACGCCGAGCCAGGCCTAATCGCCCAACATCAGTGCCCGACCTCACTAATGCTTTTGTGGCTGAATGGAAGCAAGTCCCAGCAGCAATGTTCCAACATCTAGTGGAAAGCCTTCCCAGAAGAGTGGAGGCTGTTATAGCAGCAAAGGGGGACCAACTCTATATTAATGCCCAAGATTTTGAAATTAGATGTTCGACAAGTAGGTGTCCACATAATTCTGGTAATGTAGAGTATGTGTATTATAGTACTCAAAAATTGAGTATTTGTTCCCATATTCCTAGCACGCGATGATTACATCAAGCTTGTGACTCAACAAACTTATTGGATGCATTTGCTGTTTGTTTTTGGTTGGCTTTCTGATTATTTTGTGTCCAATACAAATTAATGGTAAATAATATATTGTGTCACTTTTATTGTAAATAAGAATAGAATATGTTTCTAAATACTACATTAATGTGGATGCTACCACGATTACGAATAATCCTGAATGAATCGTGAATAATGATGAGTGAGAAATTAATTTACAGACATACAAATATCATACCCCCAAGACAAGCTAAACTCTCACCATTACAATAACAGGGGAGGTTAGCATTTTTGGGGTATGATACTTATGCGTCTGTACGGAGGGCACTGAACATATTTATGAATTGGATGTGGGAATGTCCACGTAGAGTTGATGAACATCAACAAATAGGGCACTGACTGCTGTCAGTGTAGCAAGCTAGCATGCTAACCTTATCTTTGCACAGATGGAAACAACTGGCCTCTCTTTGACTTTGCCATCTATTGTTATCTCCAAAGTTTTGGCATCTTCCATAAATTGCACGAATCCACCATAGAAATAGTTAGAAAGAATAAGACGAAGCTCTGGTAATATGGATAACTATTATAGATATATATTCATTTCACTACATTGTAATGGACAGGGTGCAACCTTTGGTAGGTAGGCTGCCGGCAGGCTTCGGTTCAGAAAAGCCAAGTCAGCCTTACTCATGGTTCTCCCAGGGGAAGCAAAATGATAGGCTACAATGACTTTGCTCAGGGTCATGCAAGCTGCAAATAACATGTAACTACATTTCTTGAATTTTCTTTTGCGGGTTCCTTTTCATTATCTGGATAGACACTTGTGGTTTCTAGCTAATGTTACACCAATCAAAGCAGTGGAGCATTTAGTGAAGCTAAACTTTAGTGGTCAGGGGGAGAGGGTTTGCTAAATGCTATCATATCACATAATAATAGCTTTTACAAAATGGTCATATACAGTACCAGGCAAAAGTTTGGACACAGCTACTCATTCAAGGGTTTTTCTTTATTTTTACTATTTTCTGCATAGTAGAAAAAACTATGAAACAACATATATGGAATCATGTAGTAACCAAAAAAGTGTTAAACAAATCAAAATATATTTTATATTTGAGATTCTTCAATGTAGCCACCCTTTGCCTTGATGACAGCTTTGCACACTCTTGGCATTCTATCAAGCAGCTTCACCTGGAATGCTTTTCCAACAGTCTTGAAGGAGTTCCCACATATGGCTGCTTTTCCTTCACTCTGCGGTCCAACTCATCCCAAACCATCTCAATTGGGTTGAGGTCGGGTGATTGTGGAGACCAGGCCATCTGATGCAGCACTCCATCAAAGCCCTTACACAGCCTGGAGGTGTGTTGGTCATTTTCCTGTTGAAAAACAAATGATAGTCCCACTAAGTACAAACTAGATGGGATGGCGTATTGCTGCAGAATGCTGTGGTAGCCATGCTGGTTAAGTTTGCCTTGAATTCTAAATAAATTACAGACAGTGTCATTAGCTAAGCACACCCACACCATCACACCTCCTCCTCCATGCTTCACGGTGGGAACTATACATGTGGAGATCATCTGTTCACCTACTCTGCGTCTCACAATGAAACCAAAAATCTCAAATTTAGACTCATCAGATCAAAGGACAGATTTCTACCGGTCTAATGTCCATTGCTTGTGTTTCTTGGCCCAAGCAAGTCTCTTCTTCTTATTGGTAACCTTTGCAGTGGTTTCTTTGCAGCTATTGGACCATGAAGGCCTGATTCACGCAGTCTCTTCTGAACAGTTGATGTTGAGATATATCTGTTACTTGAATTCTGTGAAGCATTTATTTGGGCTGCAATTTCTGAGGCTGGTAACTCTAATGAACGTATCTTCTGCAGCAGAGGTAACTATGGGTCTTCCGTTCCTGTAGAGGGCCTCATGAGAGCCAGTTTCATCATAGCGCTTGATGGTTTTTGAGACTGCACTTGAATAAACTTTCAAAGTTCTTGAAATGTGCAGATAAGGGCTTGGCAGAGACAGGGACAGGCTTGGTCTGTGCAGACAAGGACTTGGCAAGGACAGGTATAGTTTTGGTTTGTGCAGGGGGTGGCTTGTCTTTTTTGTCAGATGTAGGCATTTCCCCTGTGCCAGGTAAAGACTTAGTTTGTGCGGGTAACAGTTGGGCCTTTTTGGTAGATGTACAGGTGACAGGTAAAGGCTTGGGCTGTATGGCGTGGGGGCGTAGGGGGTTGTGGGCGTATCTGTACAGGCGACTGGTGGTGTGGAAGGTGGCATGGCACGCCTCACACCTGTAGGGCCTCTCATCAGTGTGTGTGCGCTGGTGCACCTTCAGGTTGTAGGCCTGGGTGGTGGAGTAGTCACAGCTCTCACACTACATTTCAGCTGTCTGCCCTCTGCGCTGGCGCGTCACAGGTTTCTGGGGCTGACCCACCTTTAATGGCAATGCAGTCTACGTAAATGGTGTGGCGTTTGAGGTGGCTCTGGGTGCGGAAGCTATTCTGGCATTTGGGGCCGGGGTAGGGCCTATCATCCGTGTTTGTCCTCTTGTGGAGCCTGAGTTTGGAGGAGTTGGTGCTCGTGTATGTGCACTGTGCTCTGGCTGTTCATCTCCATGTCTTCTGTGGCTCCTCCTCAAGCAGCCTATTATTAATTGGGAGTCATTAGGAGTTATGTTTTGATGCTATCACTGATCGAAAGAACGTTTGATATTGATACAGTGTGTGGACAGTGTGTTCACAGTGTTTCTAAACCCAGAGGTGCAACATCGCGAGACTTCCGTGAACGCTTGCGAAACAGACCAAACAGAGCAGGCCAGGGTTTGGGGATTGAGAAGTCAATGAGAGAAGTGAAAGATATTTGCTTAGTTGTTAATTTTCTCTATCGAAAGACAACCTAGATTCGAGGCAATTTATTAAGTAGTTGAACATGTTATTACTCCAACCTCACGAAAATGAGAAACTGACACATTTTCATTTTCGTCAAAAACAACTTAATATCGAAGGAGTGCCTTTGATTTGACGGCCTGCACATGCGCAGTTCGGCGCAAGAGAATGTTAGACCCAATGATGTGTTTCTACTTATGACCTTAGCTAGCCAACATCGCCATGACATGGTTACAAATGTGATCTGGAGTTTCTATTGGAGAAGCAGTTTTAACCTTTCTCCATACCCTATTGTCTTTGATGTGTTCTTTGGAGTCTTGTTTCATGCATATTTTCCATCCATACACATTGATAGTTCCTCTGTCAACCTACCGTTCAACATCGCCCTCTACAGGCCTGGAATAGCTGTAATTGCCAACGGTGTCTGGCTGCATTTACACAGGCAGCCCAATTCAATTTTTTTACCACTAATTAGTCTTTTGACCAATCAGATATTTTGCCAATATTTGGGCAAAATATTAGATTTGGGCTGCCTGTGTAACCACAGCCTTTGTAATGGGGAGTGATAAGGCCAGTCATACCATTACTGATAACATTGCATTGCCCCAGATAGGGTGAGGGTAGCTCGATTTTACATCCAAATGCATATCCTATAGGCCTAATAGGTGTATATGGTTGTGGTCAAATTAATCCATGCTATTTATGTATGCATTAGCCCTTATTTTACCATGGGCTACATTCTAGTAGACACTGACTGACACAAGCCTGGCAACATGCTCCAAGGTATTTTACCATGGGCTACATTCTAGTAGACACTGACTGACACAAGCTTGGCAACATGCTCTATGGTATTTTACCATGGGCTACATTCTAGTAGACACTGACTGACACAAGCCTGGCAACATGCTCCATGGTATTTTACCATGGGCTACATTCTAGTAGACACTGACTGACACAAACCTGGCAACATGCTCCATGGCTGGATGAATAACTTTCTCTGATCAAATGCTGCTAGGCTACCGCTATCAAAACAAAGAGAGCTGTGAAAAATTCGACATGGATCAGCCAATGGTGTGACTCTGTACTGTAAGTCTATGCATCATCATATCCAGAAACATCAGAGCAATCTTGAGGGAATCCTATTTGAGAAAAGGATATTCTTATGAAATGTAAAATATACAAAACATATCCAACTGACAATCTCAGACTAAAACATATAAACTACTGGAACCAAGACTTAAAAGGAACTGAAATTGGCGCAGGATGGAGGGACTGTTAAGAAGCCTGTGTTAACCTTAGACCTTATTTTTGATGTTTATTCCAATACCCTATTCCTTCCCCATTCATTTTGCCCCTAGGAATGGCTGAACCAACCAGAGGTAAATCATAAATAGAGTATTCCCTTTGAGCTAATGGTTAGGCCTGTGATGAGTTCAGGATTCAGGAGAAAACAACATCAGAGACAGACGAACAAGCTTAAAACCCTCTGTTAATAATGCATTATCTACTGGGCTCTGTATTGATGAAGCTCTTTCATGTAAAGGAAATACGTTCATATCACACAGTGAGTTATAGTTTCATAAAGAAAACCCATTCATTATATAGTGTTCTGTTATCTTATGCAGAGCGTAACCCCAATGGCAGTGGAGAAAGTCAGGGAGAAAGATGCTGCTTGTTTTGGTGGAAACGAAACATCCAAAGATGTTTAAGCCCACATGAGATCAAATACACTATGGTTTTTATAAAGATCAGCAGAATTATAACATTACAACACATGTGGGATGTCTCTCAGTATTGGCACTGAAGCTGATTTTCTAGTTAAATAAGTACTCTGTGAGTATGGTCTTATGAATACACGATTGACGAGGGCAAAAACATTCATACAGTGTACCACATTCATACAGTGTACCACATTCATACAGTGTACCACATTCATACAGTGTACCGCATTCATACAGTGCACCGCATTCAGAGTGCACCGCATTCATAGAGTGCACCGCATTCATACAGTGCACCGCATTCATACAGTGCATCGCATTCATACAGTGCACCGCATTCATACAGTGCACCGCATTCATACAGTGCACCGCATTCATACAGTGCACCGCATTCATACAGTGTACCACATGACCATTATTTGTATTTACCAAATATTGTATTACTAGATGAGAAATATTAGTCTACCCTGTCTATTCTACATGCGAAAGAAAGGTTGCAATTTATTTTACTGATAAACTTTTATTTTATAATCAGAAGTGATCAGAAGTAAAGTGAAGCTTTCCACTGCAGTTCAGTTCTCCCTCCAGTAGAGTACAGAATTTCCTGCTTTTTGAGACTGGCCACTGTGCCCATAGCAATGATTACAACAACCCATGTAGTGAGTGATGTTGCCACTTTCCCACTTTTTCCAGCTTCAGTTATGTGTAGAAGCAAAGTAATAGCTAAGCATACCAGCTAGTCTGTAACCTATGTGAGGAGGGTGGATGTTCCATTGAGGAGGCTGAACTTTCCATTGGAGAGAATTGCAGCTTAAATGTCCTTGTTTTTGAAAGAAAAGCAATTTTTTTGTCCATTAAAATAACATAAAATTGGTCAGAAATACAGTGTAGACATTGTTAATGTTGTAAATGACTATCGTAGCTGGAAACGGCGGATTTTATATGGAATATCTACATAGGTGTACAGAGGCCCATTATCAGCAGCCATCACTCCTGTGTTCCAATGGCACGTTGTGTTAGTTAATCCAAGTTTATAATTTTAAAAAGGCTAATTGATCATTAGAAAACCCTTTTGCAATTATGTTAGCACAGCTGAAAGCTGTTGTCCTTATTAAAGAAGCAATAAAACTGTGAGAAATGGCCAAGAAACTGAAGATCTGGTACAACGCTGTGTACTACTCCCTTCACAGAATAGTGCAAACTGGCTCTAACAAGAATAGAAAGAGGAGTGGGAGGCCCCGGTGCACAACTGAGCAAGAGTACATTAGAGTGTCTAGTTTGAGAAAGAGACGCCTCACAAGTCCTCAACTGGCAGCTTCATTAAATAGTACCCGCAAAACACCAGTCTCAACATCAACAGTGAAGAGGTGACTCCGGGATGCTGGCTTTCTAGGCAGAGTTGCATAGAAAAACCCATATCTCAGACTGGCCAATAAAAATAAAAGATTAAGATGGGCAAAATAACACAGACACTGGACAGAGGAACTCTGCCTAGAAGGCCAGCATCCCGGAGTCGCCTCTTCAGTGTTGACGTTGAAACTGGTGTTTTGTAGCCTGGGGAAGGGGAAGTACCAGGGTGCTAGGCATGGAGCTGGGGTTGGGCCTGGGGCAGAGAGCACTGGGTTGGCTGTGGAGGTGGATGTGGAGGAGCAGGGCTGGAGAGTGGGAGCAGAGGGGTAGAGAGGGAGTGGGGGAAGCATGGTGGGACGTGCTGATGAAGATTGTCAAGAAACTCCTGGAGCTGCTGTGTGACGAGGCAGTGAGTGGGCTGTCTGTGTGAAAGAGGGATAGAGACAGGAACGTGTTATCTAACTAAAATAGTTCATTTAGTTTAGCCTTACAGTTCTTTCTCTCTTTCTCTTTCTAATAAAGTAAACTCCTGAGGTTCCTCTCTCCACTGGAGAAGGATGAACAGTCCCTCAGGAAGCTGGACATCTTCACTGTAAAGGCTATATGTATGTTATGTTACCTGAACTTATTCATTCACTATTACTGGCTTGGGATTTTACATTTAAATGTTGAGGTTGGACATTAGCATGTGGGGCGCACCAATTGTTGTCACCTTGTTAGTCAGTATGTATTACACCTGTGCTGGCATGTCCATCTTGTTAGTCAGAAGGTGTTTCACCTGTGCTGGACCACGTAAACACAGGACAGTAGTAGTGACAGAGGAGCTGTATCAGTGTTGTCTCTGTTCACCTCCTCTGCCAGGCCATGGGGATCGAGAGCCAGGAGGATGTGTACAAGATGGCTGACTTCTTCATGAACTACAGACAGCAGCGAGGATAGCAAGCCCAGGTATGGAGGCAGAGAGGAGGAAGGTAATGATAACCAGAGTAGAAGATGGATGGACGTTCCTGTGAAAAGGATAATGAAACGTCCCCTCTTTAATTTCTTCTTTGTATTCAGGATGTGTCTGCAGAAGGGGGCGTGGCCAGTCCTCAGGTGGAGCGACGGTATCGTACCTCCTCCTGCAGCTCGACCTCTGACCTCATCCACCCTAACAATGTCCTGGTGGCCCTGAGGTCTTTCACTAACCACAATGCCAGCCCAGGTCAGCACTAGGGCCCTCTGTTTCATTAACCAAACTAGCATAGTACTGCCGGCCCAGATCAGCACTGGGGCCTTCTGTTTCAATAGCCAAACTAGCATACCAGTAATAACGAAGCAGTGTATTGGGCATGCATTCTAAGTGGCTTGCTAGAATGGGCATTATATGGTGACACACTGGGCTCAAAATAGTCTACTTAAATCAGTGGAGAAACTGCCTTACACATTTCATATGACTTTACAAACACATTTCTCACAATGGAGTGATGATTGTGACTGACCAGGTGAATCCAGGTGAAAGCTATGATCCCTTATTGACTTTTAAGCCTTGAGACAATTAAGACATTGTGTATGTGTGCCATTCAGAGGGTGAATGGGCAAGACAAAATATTTAAGTGCCTTTGGCAGTAATGTAGGTGCCAGACGCACCGGTGTCAAGAACTGCAACGCTGCTGTTTTTTTTCACGCATAACAGTTTCCCGTCAAGAATGGTCCACCCCCCAAAGGACATCCAGCCAACTTGTTGGAGTCAACATGGGCCACCATCCCTGTCGAATGCTTCAACACCTTGTAGAGTCCATGCCCCGATGAATTGAGGCTGTTTCTGAGGGCAAAAGGAGGTGAAACACAATTATTAGAAAGCTGTTCCTAATGTTTTGTATACTCCGTGTAGATTCAATCCGTCTTCTAATTGAGTTATAAAACCATTGATATAAAGAGCGGTGATTGATTAAGCATAGATTTTTTTTTTTATCTATTTGTTCCCAGCACTGTTCTGATCGAGGTTTAACGACAGACACAGAGTCTAAAACAGAACACAGAGCTACGGATGCTGCTGCACCAATACGTCAACTCCAGGGTGAGTGTGTGTAAGTGCATCTAGAGGGTTTATGTCCAGAATGTTCGTGCTAATTTAGAGACATTTACTGACAATCTCTATTCTTCAGATTCATTCTGAGCTGGATATTCTGCCCACCCAGGTGATGCCGTTGGCTCCTGAGTGAATGAGCTGACCAATGAGGAAGAGAAGAGCACACACGAACAGTGTAGTGGAAATGCTTAAATATTTTATGAGGAAAATAAAGCACTTTATCAACTTACAGTATGGGAGTTGATGTTTAACACAATGTCAAATCTAAAGTAATGGGAGTCACCCAGTAGTAAAGTAGAATGTTACAGTATACCAACAATATTGAATAAAATGTAATGCATTAGAGCTTGTACAATATAAACAATTTATACGATGAAAATACATTCAGGGATCAGTGGTTGATAAGTGTGTTTCAGCCAGCGACGTTGAAGATCTTGTTGCTCAGGGCAGAGGGCAGGGAGAAGAAGAGCAGGCCCAGGGAACAGAAGTCTCAGGCGACCCCCAGCAGCAGAGCACAGTGCAGCTTCTACTGCCTCCAGACTAGGATACACACTACACGCACCGGGCTCAGCATCCACGACAGACTGGTGTTGGGATGACTGCAGGGAGAGATGGGCATGTTTTACACACAACACTACCCTCAACGAGTCGTATAGATACTCATGCAACCTCTGCCGCACACATCAAGAACACAGCGACATGTATTACACGCTGTAACCGGATACAAATTTCCCAAAATTGTTTTTTCAATTCATTCAATTTATTTAAAGTCCTTGTTAAAACAGACATTAAGATTGTACACTTTTCAACAGAAATATACAAATACACTTTATCATACGAACAGACGAGAGTTAGTGCAAACATTAAAATGTTTTTTTGGTCGGTTTATATTTTGTGAACACAGGATCACTAAAATTACTGCAACACAAATTATGTCAAAACTGCAGGTTGACGTTTATTGGGATGAGTCTTGTCCTTGAGGCAGAAGTGAGCGAGCTGCAAAGTCCAAATTGGCAATTGTAAACATTTATGGAAAACATTTCGCTTGTTGGTCTTAATTTAAAGCTAGGGTTATCTGTGTGGTTAAAACTAGGGTTAAGTTTAAAATAAGATTTTATGACTTTGTGGCTGTGCCAGCTAGTGACCACTCTTCAGAGCTGCCTCCAGAACAAGATTCATGCCAAAAAATGCTAACCTGCATCATAACTACAGGTAGGTCAAGCAAGGGAAAACATGAGGGAACTGCCCACTGCAAACAAAGTAATCTTAAATCAAATTGTATTCATCACCTACACAATTTACAGCAGGTATAAAAGGTGCAGTGCAATGCTTATGTGCTAGCTCCCTCAACATTGCAGAACAACATCAATAATAATCAAAAGTCAATCAAAAACAAGTAATTAGAGGAAGGTAGTATGCATAGTAATACAACTGCTAATCAATAGGGCAAGCCAAGTAATCTGATGGGTAGAGGTGAAGAGGCCAATCCCCACCTCCCATATTTCTGTACGTCTCATGTGCTATAAGATAGGAATCTCTACATCGTAAAAAAAAATAAAGAATGTCTAGATCCGGACATAGATAAAAGGTTTAGTAACTTACTGTAAAGCTACAATAGAAAGAAAGTCATGCCTTGTCAGAAGACCATGTAAACTGAATCCCTGTGAGATGTTAAAATCCAGTTGCATGCGTATTTGTCTCTAAACCTACAGTGCATTTCCTGGACAATTTAGAAGAACAATATATAAGAGCATTCCAGGTCCCTGAAGGAAGGGCTGAAGAAACAGGCATTGTTCCATTTGAAGACACAAATTAAACCAAACGATAGCAAGCTTAGCTCGGTAATTGATAAATATTCAAAAGTTATTCTTGTATTCTTTGTCCCTCTTTAAATCTTGTTAAACTAGGTCCTACGAAAATAGACATCTGTTGCTCAATCGCTTCATCATTATTTAAGATAGTACAAAGAAGAACATTAACTGTTGGAAACAATCAATTTTTTGTCCAGTTCAAGTGATCACACCAACCAACCCCATGATTCCCATTTAAAAACAGCCGTATAATAGAAGGATTGGGGAAAATTACAACATCACTTGAGAAATGTATGTCCATGAAAGACCAACAGTACCAATCAACTGACCACTAACCATGTCCTTCCAAATCATTTAAGTCACAAAGAAATAGATCCAGAAATAAACTATCTCTAAAGCTTCAGGGTATGCTGCATCATTGGTGATCAGATCAGGAGCGAGGCGTTTGATTGGTTAGTCGGTGGTCAGTGCAGGAATGGTTAGGCCCACTGTGCTACTGTAGGGTAGAATATATATGGACATTCTTAGTTTTTAGTAGTCCAAGGGATAGATAAAAAGTCTTTGAGTACAAGGTGTGTTAAGCAGCGTGCCAAGGTTAGATGGGTGGTGGGGCGAGGGCAAGGCTGGGATGCTGAGGGAGGGGACTGTGGGGCTGCAATCATCTTGTCTCCGCATGTATCCACCTTTCCCACCCTCATTCTCTTCCTTACGCCCTCTCTCAGCAACACTGAAGTGAGTGTGTTCGGGGAGAAGGGACTGAGGGAGAGACTGGGGGATGTGATATAAACAGAAGAAATGGAAAGTGTGCGGTATCTCACCCACCACCCCCACCCCTCCCTGCGTCTAGACCACCTCCAGGCCACCCTGGTACACACCCTGCAGCCCCATTCATCCCCCTCAGGCCCCCAGCAGCTTCTTGACCAGGTAGCCAGGCATGCTGTAGAGGAAGAGCCCCAGCATCATGAGAAGCAGCAGGGCCACAATGATCTTGATGATGAGCCACTTGTAGCGGTTACACACAAGGTAGCGGATGGCCTTCAGGGGGCTCAGGAACCACAGGAAGGTGGTGTCTGGCCGACTGGGGGGGAGTAGATAGTGGAGAATATGATGGACAGGACGGGGGGTGACGGTTAAAAGTGTGAAAGAGAAGATATAGGGAAGGGAGTGGAGAAGGGTATGGGGTAGATGGAGGGCAGTTGTGGGGGACAGAGGGGTGAGTGGGTTGAAGGGAGGATAGTGGGTGGGGTGAGGAAACAGTGATAAGGGGGGCAGAGGTGGAGGATAAAAAGAGAAAAGAGAGCCAGTGTTAGTGGTTAGTAAGACATGTGATCTAACTGTTTCTAATGGATCACATTTCTCCAAACAACCCTGTTTATGAAATAACTACATTATTTGTATTAACCAAAAGACCACTGCACAGTCAGCTAAGCACAGATATATTCCTCAGACGATGAAGACATAAAATTGGATGATGATTGTCAGACACTCAAATAGTGACTTACAGGAACATTTAGGTTTAAGTGACTTGCTCAAGGGTACATCGATTATTTTTTCACCTATTTGGCTCAGGGATTTGAACCAGTGACCATACGGTTACTGGCCCAACGCTCTTAACCGATAGGCTACCTGCTGCCCATATAATGACAGCCCTTGTTGTTGATTTGTAGTTAATGTTGCTACCAACTTGAATAAATGTATTTCATGTTTTTTCTTAAATTCAGATTTCAGGGAGAATTTCACTGTAAATATACAGCATTATCCTGGCACCAGAGTTGCCAGCTTAATACTGAAGGTTTGCTGTACAGCAGAGAGGCAGTTATATATTTCACAGTACTATTTTCCTTACTGTAAAACATTAAGCATCCAATTTACAACAGGGATGCTGTATGCTGTAACATGTTTTACAGTAAGTAAAATTGTACTGTAAAATACATTAAAGCATCTCTGCTGTAAAGACAAATTACAGTATTAAGCTGGCAACTCTGTGGAGGACTAAACTCCACTCCATGGTGATGGAAGTTTATCATGGTAGATATTCCGGAGGTAGATATTCCACAAAGCCTGGACTCTGCTCCACTCTGTTGGTGAAGTTCACCAAGGAGTGGTTTAGTCTGATAGCAACTCTGGTGCCAGGATAATGCTGTACATTTACAGGGAAAAGTTTTGCACTGCATATAATAAGTCTTAACTTCTTAGGCAGCAGCGCACGAGGTGACCGTTTTGGAGACCCTGGCGTGCCCAAAGTAAAATGCCTCCCATTCAGGCCCAGAAAATAGGATATGCACATATTTAGTACCATTGGATAGGAAACACTCTGAATTTTCTAGAAGTGTTAACTATTTGTGAGTAAAACAGAACGGATATGGAACGGATATGGCAGGTGAAACCCCGAAAAAGTGGTTGACAGAGTGCCTCATTGGGAACCCCTCCCTTATGAAAATGCCCATATAAGGGCATATGAATGCAGTACCTATCGCTTCTTCTGGATGTCAACAGTCTCGAGAAAGTGTTCAGATTTGTTTTAGATGCATTAGAGCAGAGAAGAAGAGGAATCAGGAAGTGTCCCCTTAGGTGTTCTTTACAAGACAGCTCGCGCTCACGCCAGGCGCGTCCTTAGATTTTTCCCGTTCTTATCGCCCAGTTTATATTCCGGTTGAAATATTATGCTATTTATACAGAAAAGTGTTCCTAAGGATACATTAAAAAGGATGTTTGATTGTTCTTGGACAAGTTTATAGGTATAAGTTGAACGAGTTCTCTTCACGTTTCAATGGACGATTGGAGGCTGTATTTTCTCATTCTAACACGCCAACCAAACTGAGATTTATGGATACAATACATTACTTTTTCTAACAAAAGAACCATGGATTGTCTTCGTTGGACACTTAGGAAGCCCTCAGCAGAAGTTTTTCAACAGGTAATTGATTTGTTTTCGCTGTGAAATGTGTTATGTGTGAACAGTGAAGGCTAATGAATTCATGGTAAAAATAGTGAAGGTGCTACCCTCAAACAATCAAATGTGGTGCTTTCGCCGTAAAGCCTTTTTGAAATCTGACAATGCAGAGCTTTTGATGACTATGAAACACTTGTATATTGGTGTATGTTTAATAATTCAACTTTTGGATTTTGAATTTGGCGCCTTGCATTTCACCTGGTAGCGCCAGCGCCCCTCCACTGCCTAAAAAGTTAACCTCTCAGGGATTGCTGGGGCGCTAGCGGGCTGCTCCCGACACTACCAGGTGAAATGTAAAGCACCAAATTCAAAATCCCAAAGTTGAATGATTAAACATCCACCAATATACAAGTGTTCCATACTCATCAAAAGCTCTGTTTCTTGGCAATATCACAGCGTTGTCAGATTTCAAAAAGGCTTTACGGCGAAAGCAGCACATGTGATTGTTTGAGGGTAGCATCTCACATATTTTTCCCATAGCCATGAATCGATTAGCCATCATGGCACACACATAACACATTTCACAGCGAAAACAAATCAATTACCTGTTGAAGAACTTCTGCTGAGGTCATCCTAAGTGTCCAACGAAGACAATCCATGGTTCTTTTGTTAGAAAAAGTAATGTATTTTATCCATAAATCCTCCATTTGGTTCACGCGTTATAATCAGAAACGACAGCCTCCACTACTCCATTGAAACGTGACGCAAACTCGTTCATCTTATACCTATAAACTTGTCCAAGAACAATCAAACATAGTTTTAAATGTATCCTTAGGAACACTTTTACGTATATTTACTATTATCAATCAACCGGAATATAAACTGATCGATAAAGACGGTAAAAAAGACACTGCGCGCCTTCTCGGGAACGCGCACTGGGTACTGTTGACATAAAAGAAACACTTCCTGGTTTGCTCTTATTCTCTAGTCTAATTCATCCAAAATGAAATTTTACACTGTCTCGAGACAGTGTAAAATTGCCCTTATATGGTCATTTTCATGAGGGAGGGGTTCCCAAATGAGCAATGTGTCAAATCACTTTTTCCAGGACAGAAATTCCTCTGGGTTTCGCCTGCTATATGCGTTCTGTTTTACTCACAGACGAATGGTTAACAGTTTTGGAAGATTCTGAGTGTTTCCTATCCAATGGTACCAAACATGTGCATATCCTATTTTCTGGGCCTGAATGGGAGGCATTTTACTTTGGGCACGCCAGGCTCTCCAAAACCGACCCCTCAGCTGCCACTCCCTAACAAGTTAACCTAAAGCCACCAGTGTAACGACGGTGTAATGCACAATGGCAGACTCATGATTGACACAAGACATTGACAGGTTGAGAGACAAGAGACATCACAGGAAAGGAGACAAAGACAGGGAGAAGCAGGAAACAAAGCAAAGAGGAATAGGTACCAGACACAATCTTTGTATGTCTGAGAAAATGCAAAGATTGAGAGACAGACCTGAGAGGTGGAAAATAGGACCCGAAAAGAAAGAGGACAAGAGATGAAAGAGGTTGAGGAATAGAAGAAAGAGGTTATAGAAAAGGAAGGTGGTAGAAAGCAGAGAGGAAGATGTGATACAATCCATTGAGTGACAGATACCGCAGGAGATGGGAGGAAAGGGATAGACAGATATGGGATCAGTGAAAAGGAGGAACAGAGGAGAGAACTGGAGAGGACCAGAGAGAGGACCAGAGAGAGGGTAATTGATAAAGAGAAAGTTACAGAAAAGGAGGAACAGAGGAAAGGAGAGGAAACACTAGGATAGGAGAAGAGAGAGGGAGCTACCAGTGGCCCTGGTAGGTCTCAGCCCCCTCAGGCCCCCAGCATCTTCTTGACCAGGTAGCCAGGGAAGGAGTAGAGGAATAGACCCAACAGGAGTAGCAGCAGCAGCAGGCCCAGGGCCTTGAGGATCAGCCAGCGGTAGTTGTGCCAAATGAAGTAGCGGATGGACTTCAGGGGGTTCACAAACCACATGAGACTGGTGTCCGGGCGACTTCAGAAGGAGGGGAGGAGGAGGAGAGGAGGGGATGTAGATGGAAGGAAAGACAACGCAGGTTGGAGGGGAGAGAGGGAGGCAACACAGAGACAGTAAGAAAGGAAACAGAGGGAAACGTGAAGAGATGACAGGAAGAGAACAGTGTGATGGTGTGAAAGTGTGTTCACATTGCAATGAGGTGCAGGTGTCAAAATAGACTGTATTTCTTATTATTATTTCAAACCATTGTGTGCACCACATAACCTCTGAATAAGCCAGTGCGGCTCAGTTGTTAGAGCACAGTGCTTGCAATGACCGGGTTGTGAGTTCGATTCCCATGGAGGACCAATGTATGAAAGGTGTACAGTATGCACTCACTACTGTAAGTCACTCTGGAAAAAAGTGTCTACTAAAATGTAAACCATTATCAGCTTCTGGTGGAAGCAGAATGAGAGGTTTTGAAATAAATGATCGGGAGAAATACAGTCTGTTTTAACACTTGCACAGTGTTTTCTTGCATGGTGTGAATAGAACCCCTGAAGGAAGTGGAGGAGTATAGGACACTTGACCATGTCTGGCTCTGTGCCATTATTTTCTGTTTCCCACCTTTGCTTTAACATTGAGTTATTTGTGATTGTGTACGTTTTGTCTGAATGTGTATGTTGGTATAGTCTTAGTGTGAGTGTGTGTATATACTGTAAATGTAAATATCTTACTTTGGTTTCTCCAGAGGGTCAGGCTCATTGCGTCCCAGACCAACAGGACTTTTCTCTGCCTCCTCTGCCGACATGAGATGAAGCTCCGCCTCCACTTTACCCTGAGAGGAAGAAACAATCATTCCAATGATCCAATGTGTGTGTGTGTGTGGGTCTCTCTCTCTTTCTCTCTCTCTCTCTCTCACCGTGAGTTCCATCTCGTCGTTCTCGTCGCGGGCCACGAATGGCCACCAGCCCTTGACTCTCTTCTGTTTGAAGATGGAGATGCAGGGCAGCTCTGTCTGGTTCTGGACCATGTTTATAGAACACTGCTTGGCTGTCTTCGCCCCGCGGGGGGAAACCTGTTCAGGTCCAGCTCTATCGCACCTGTCAGAAGAGACAATACATGACAGAGAATAACTGAGGAGATGACAGAGCTTGAGGGATGAGATAAAGGTGCTGTATATGGCCGAGCGAATAGAGAATATTTGAGAATAATGGCCAATAGAAATTTGAAGAAGAATGTGTAGAGGTCTAGAGAGCTCCAGCAGTGTAGGCCTACAGTACCTAGGAAGTCATCAGCGGAGAAGTGGTCAGCGTCCCAGACCTGCAGGGTGAGGCGTGCAGGGATCTTGTACTCGGTTTCATCCCAGGAGAACATGGACTCCTTCTTGGAGATGACGATCTTCTCCTCAGCCACCAGGTAGTCGAAGGGGAACACGAAGCGCCAGTTGAAATTCCCCTCGCCCGTCAGAGAGTGGTAGTGGACGTCTGTGTCCTGCTTGTCCTCCTGCTGACCCTTCAGCCAGCTGGGTTAAAGGTCAAAGGTCACACGGGGTCAGAGGTTAGAGGTAAGGGTCATGTTGACCTGATGATGTAGTAAGTGAAGTGTAAGGACCGTGTTATTATTGGGTTGTTTTTGCATATTAACAAGCCTCACTTATCATGCTCTGTGTGAAGGTTGTCTGTGGAGGTTAGGCAGACGCAGTGAATATCAGATCACCATTTTACACCAGTCAATGTGATTTGAGTTTGCTATAAATCATTCATAGTATGACTCAGTATGTGTTGTATGCATTATAGGTCTGGTCCATTGAATACACAAAAAGTGCGGTGCGACCCTCCAATAAGAAACCAGCCAGTAATGAGAAATGAGATTGTTAATTAAATTAAATTGAAACATGGCAGGGAAATAGTGGTCATAGTGTGCCACCGTAAAACAACTGAATAAGAATAGTTTACACTGTGTATTTAAATACACATTACCTGATCTGGTGTTGGACGGTCACATCATTACAAATGCCATGCACACACAAAGCTTTACCAAAAGAGTCAAATACATTCTTATGACAGTGCTTTCCTTCATTGGAGGGAAGATGCAGATACGAGATTAACATTAACAGAAGTGTCTTACAATGCAAATCTTGTCTCAATGCAGGCTCAGCACAGTGTGGGGTGGCAGACTGAGTTTATCCCCTGGAGTGGTGCCAAGTGGCCAGTGGTTGGGGAGGAGGGTTCAATTCCATTTAAATTCAGAAAGGAAAGCAAAATTCCAATTTCATGAATTGAAAATTTATCTTTGAAAATTGATGTCAGTTTTAAATTCTTCAACTGGAATTTCAACACATTTTCTGTTGGGCTGAATTGAAAACCTGAATGTGGGCATATTTGAGAAGCAGGAGGGGAGGAGCCTCGGTAAAAAACTTTTCTACGACTTTAAATGTCCATTAGTATTGATATACTCGCAACAGCATCATTAATAAATGGCAGCAAATGACAATACAATTGCAAAAACAATATGGAATCCATTCAATTTTCCATGCAAGCCTTTTTTGCTAATGCTGCCATGCATGAGACTTCCTGGAATCCCGAGTAGTTTTAACCCCTGCCCAAGACAATCTACAACTGTTGTAGGAATGCAGGACCATACCAGTTAAACTAATGACAGTAAGGATGATTAGCAATTGGAAAGTCAAAATGGAATAGTGTTATTGAGTTATCCTAGCTTATATCCAATTTAATGTGCATGACAACTGACAGAACATTTTATCTTCTAAGTGGGTCATTCACAGAACTTATTGCAAACAGTTTTCAATCCATTATCTGGTTAATTCAATAACGATTAGTGAATTTCAGATTAGTAGATGGCCCTAGTGTGATTTGTTGACACAGTGACCTCTTTGCTGTTTAAGTGGTATGGTCCTAATTGGCTTCTGCTGTCTGCAGGCGTGAAGGCGTTGTGGTTTACTGCGTGCTGATAGGAGGGCTGAGGGAGAAGGGTTGGGTCTTGAGCAGGGGAGCTGCGTGCTGGTTGGATAGCTGAGGGAGGGGTGGGTAAGGAAGGGGGGAGGGGTTTGTACGAGCCATGCGATGTAAACGTGTGTTTAACCCCCTGACATAAATGTCAGACATCTTTTCTCCTGTCATGAAAGCATCGTCCTCTAGAACTACGTCATCAGTGTTCCAAATAATAACACGCAGTTCAAAGCTGGACAACAGCACAGCATCAACACACAGGAGAGAGAGAGAGGACGACAAACAAGAGACACAAACAAACACGCAACACACGGAAAACGTGGAAACAAACAAAACAAAAAAACAATGATTAACGCCAAAAAACGCGGGAGCACGCCACTTCGTCACACCCATGGGGCTATCGGGGCATAACGCCACGGCCCTCTGTGGTACCTACCCCCTGACAAATATGTCACTGGACTTTTCCCCAGTGAAGTAATCATCGTCCTCCAGTATTACTTCGTCTGTATTCCATATAATCACCCTGAGCTCATATCTGGTGAAGGGGGAGGAAGGAACACACACAGTTGGACTGTTGTTGTCTAGTGCTTATTTGGCCCTGGAAGGTGGCTGTACACTCCTATGGTGAGACATGTACCAGCCCAGGTCTAGTGCTAGATAACCAACCTACTCTACTGAGAAACAACACTTACCACAGAAAACCTGGAAGGGATATATATAAATTCATATATAAAGCACTTCATATAGGATCATAAATAAGAAGCAAAACTTCAATCAAACCTTTAGGAAATGTTTAGGTTGTCCCTTGATCTATCTGGTAATGTGTAACAAATACTGGTGGGAGGAGCTATAGGATGATGGGCTCACTGTAATTGTTGGAATAGTATTAAGTCCTTAGGCCAAGGGTCCCATTTTCCGAAATTTCGCCTGTCTGACGTGGCCAAAGTAAAATGCCTGCCACTCAGGCCCAGAAACTAGGATATGCACATAATTAGTACTATTAGATAGGAACCACTCTGAAGTTTCTAAAACAGTTAACATAATGTCTGTGAGTATAACAGAACTGATATAGCAGGCGAAAACCCGAGAAATTTCTGTCCGGAAATCATTTTTCTTTTGACATTTCCTGACTTTGAATGGCTGTTTATTGAATTTTCAGGGAAATAGGACTGAGGTTGCAGTACCTGTGGCTTCCACTAGATGTCGACAGTCTCTGGACAGTGTTTTGAGCATTTATAATGGGAGACAGCCAAAAGGTTGTCGATTTTGTATGACATACCAGGATATCCTTTCTGTCTAGTGCATGAGATACCCGGGAGCGCGCACCACGGTGTTTACCTTCTGTATTGTGTAGGTTATTATCCGAGTGAAATATAATAGCCAATATAGATAAATGGATGCCTAAGGATAAATTATAAAAGATGTTTGTTTTGTTTGGGAAAAGTTGAGAGGTATAATTTGAACGTGTTCTCTTCACTGTACAACGGGCGAGTAGACTGGAAATGCTTGGTGGACTAACTGAACAAAACGCGCCAATCAAACGGAGATTTATGGATATAATAAATTACTTTTTCTAACAAAAGAACCATGGATTCTCTTGTTTGGACACTTGGGAAGCCCTCAGCAGAAGTTCTTCGACAGGTAAGCGATTTATTTGAGCTCTTATATGGGTTTTGTGAGACCTGCGCTGGATATGAAATTATGCTAGTGTGGAAAATATGAGAGGTGCTATCCTCAAACAATCAAATGTTGTGCTTTCGCCGTAAAGCCTTTTTGAAATCTGACAACGCTGTGATATTGCCAAGAAGCCAAGCTTTTGATGACTATGCAACACTTGTTTATTGATGAATGTTAAATATTACACATTTTTATTTTGAATTTGCCGCGCTTTGTTTGCTCCGAAAACGGGATCGGATCCGTAAGAAGTTAATGGAATGGAGTAAAACATGTGGTTTCTATTTGTTTAATGTGTTTGATACCGTTCCATTTATTCCATTCCAGCCATTACAATGAGCCTCCCATCTCCTCCCACCAGACTCCAATGCTGTACCTACACTAAAAAGGTGCTATCTAGAACCTAAAAGGGTTATTCGGGTGTCCCCATAGGAGAACCCTTTTTGGTTCCAGGTAGAACTCTTTCCACAGAGGGTTCTACATTAAACCCAAAAGGGTTCTACCTGGAACCAAAAAGGGTTCTCATATGGGAATAGCCTAAGAACACTTTGAGAACGCTTTTTTCTAAGAGTGTACACTGACTGGACTCTGACACTTCCGCTGGCCCCAGACATGACATACTTCTTTGGTTTACGTGGTGATATGTCGATGGCGGGTCCAGGTGCTGGCATGTCCATGGGGAACATGTCTACCCACATCTCAATCCGCCCCTGTGGGGTTAAACAGAGGTCATAACAGGTTATAACAGCTCATAACAGCTTCATTATCCGATATTATAAATTATTTTATCCTCATAAGGCACTATATTATCAATTAACTCAAAAGTGACCAAAAGTAATTAAACTCTTAGTTCCAGATGAACCCTTATAATAACGTTATACTAATAATAAGTAGGAGTGTGTGTGACCTGTTCAATGCCAGGGTGGTCAGGGTTGAGTAGGGGTCTTGTCTCGACGTGTTCTGGGATGAGTTTACAGCCCACCCTGGGGATCTCCTCCCAGTGCTTCAGCACCGTCAGGGCCAGGTGCTCATCTGTCTGCTTCTTCAGACCTGTACACATGCACACACGCACACATACAAACGCACAGTAAATGTCAGGTCTCTAAATGTAGGCAAAGCTTAATAAATATATTTTCAACAGCACAAATGTATCATACTGTATGTCAAAAACATACCATTCTCATCCTCGATCTCTGTGGCACCCATGAAGACGCGGTTGGCGACCTTGACCCTGCCCCCGGGGCCGTAGTGGGGTCCGTCCAGCTTGCCCTCCTTACACAGCTTGGCCAGGATCTGGCTTGGCTTCATGGGGTCACGCCACACGTTGTAACCATGTCTACCAGGAACAAACAACAACACCAGACTGTTGTCGATATTTACTTTATTTTTTATTTTCTTAAAATGTTTTGGGGAAACAGACAGACAGAGGAACAAACTAACTAATAGACAACCAGACAGAGGTATAAACTAACTAACAGACAGACAGACAGGGGAACTAACTAACTAACTAACAGACAGACACACAGAGGAACTAACTAACAGACAGACACACAGAGGAACTAACTAACAGACAGACACACAGAGGAACTAACTAACTAACTAACCAACTAACTAACTAACTAACTAACTAACTAACTAACAGACAGACACACAGAGGAACTAAGTAACAGGCAGACAGCCACACAGAGGAACAAACTAACAGACAGACAGAAAATGGACAGTAGAACAGAATGACATGGACAGACAGACAGGAACTCACACAGAGTAGTTGTTAGCGATGCCACAGGTAGCTCTGTGTTTGCTGTAGAAGCGGTTCTCCAGGTCGATCTTGGTCTCCCCGATGAGGTCATCAGTGCCCACCAGATCCCAGTCGTACACTGACACGGTCAACATGGATTCCATGGGGAACGTAGCCTCGATGTCAAATGCCCTGAGAGAGGAAATGGAGGGAGTGGAGGGAGGGAAGGAGGGGAGGAGGAAGGGAGGGAGGGAGGAATAGGAGTGGGAGGGGATAGACAAGAAAGGGAGAGATGGAGAGAGTAGGAATGACATTTGAGATAAGAAGTGGTTAGCTTTTAATAGATTGCGCTGCCGATGCATCTATGCCAGTTACAAGAGTAAAGTAATGCTTCAATAGAAAAAAAGTAATGTTACACTTGATTGCAATGTTCTATATGAGTTGACTTGTTGAATCAGCACCAATGTGCAACGAGTGTATCCATCCACACTCACTTGCCAAAGACAGGGTTGAGCTGTTTGGAGATATAGTTCTCTTTATCCTTCAGCTCTGACTTGCCCAGTTTGATGACAACGTAGGGGTCCGCTTTCCCATTGACATCAGCAGGGTGGAGGTCTGTGGCCTGGAATACAGTGTTGGTGTGTGGTATGGTTTAGGTTTTTACTTACAATCTATTGAACCCTTATTTTACCAAGTGAGTTGAATGAGGATACATGATTAGGTCGCTGAAGTTTAGAGCAACAACCTGGGAAAGATTTGGTTTATGGTTAGAGGTTAGAGGTGTCACTCACCCTGACCACGAAGATGCGCACTAGCACGTTGATAGGGTCATTGTGTGGAATGCTCTGGAACATGCCCATATTAGGGTCAAAGCCCGCCTCCCGGGTGATCTCCTCAGACAGAGGCAACTTGTACATGCACATGGAGCCCTTGAATCTGCCCACGATCCTGTCATCATCCAGGGCTGCTTCATCGTCGTCCCCTGCCTTCCCTCTGTACAGGTTGAAGGTGTGGAGCCAGTCCTCAAAGCTATCATACTCTGCCTCCAACTCCTTGTTGTACACCTGGACAATACACACACACACACACGTGGAATGGTATCAGACACACTCTGAACAACAAGGTGTGTGCGTGTGTGTGTCCAGTGGAATCTCTAGTCCTACTGACCAGCAGCTCGTCCACTTTGGGTTTGCTGGAGCGTTTCTCTGTCCCCTCTCCTACATGGTGACTCTTCTTCTTCTCCTTGTTCCTGCTCTTGTCTCGGCTCTTCTCCTTCCCCTTGGAGCCTTTTACAGGGAGGTCATCAGGTTTGATATCTGATTGTGGGGTGAGTGGAAGGAGTGGAGGAGGGGGAGTGGAGGGGAGGAGGGGGGGTGAACAGGGAATTAATGGAGGAGGAGGAGGAGGAGGAGGGGAGTGAGGTGGGGAGGGAGGGGTGAAGAGGGACAAAGGGATGGACACGACACAACACCCCAGATGTCAATCAACATGAAAGTTGACATCTGACCCCTCTGGCCATCCATTGCTAGGGCTACTGATATCCATGACATCATTAGTAATTTAAAATGGAAAATACAAGTAACTACCAAAATAATGGAAACACTTGAGTAAAGGGATACAAAGTATATTGAAATTAATTAAGCAATTAAAATCGCATCATGCTTAAGGTCATGTATAAAAATGCTGGGCAGGCCATTATTTTGGCTTCCATGGCTATGCCCCCATAAGATGACAATGCCCCCATCCACAGGGCACTGAATGGTTAGATGAGCATGAAAACATATGCCATGGCCGTCTCAGTCTCCAGATCTGAACCCAATTGAACACTTCTGGGAGATTCTGGAGCGGCGCCTGAGACAGCGTTTCCCACCACCATCAACAAAACACCAAATTACGGAATTTCTCGTGGAAGAATGGTGTCGCATCCCTCCAATAGAGTTCCAGACAGAATCTATGCCAAGCTGCAGTGAAGCTGTTCTGGTGGATTGTGGTGGCCCAACGCCCTATGAAGATAACATTATTTAGGTGCTTCCTTTATTTTAGCAGTTACCTGTATTTGTAAAGAGCCACATTATCCTTTTTTCAAATTCTGGGAGAATATCTTAATAGGAATTTGGTAAACAAGACATTTATATTTTTCAAAGTTTTAGACTTTAAAAAAAAATTGAGTTCATGGAGTTCATAGATGTATAGATGTATTAGATGTATCCACATTATTTGCTTGATATGGAATCATTTATGGTTAAATCAGGGGATTAAGGGACAAAGGGATTGATTTGAAAAACCTTTATAGCCATATAAGCAAAGGTTGCCTTCCTGAATGTTTTAGTTTATCAGCCAACTTTCATGGTAGTGCACGGCAGGGTTGGTCATGCTGGTGTAAGGGGTCGATGGGTATGATATGAGGTCATGTTTTCATTCCAATTTAGGTGGTGATGGATGAGGGGTAATTGGGGGTGCTAGAGATGAATGATGAGAGGAGAGTAAGGAGGATGTGCAATGCATACAATGCCTTCACATGCTATACTCTACTCTGGTGCCCTCTCCACCAGTCCGCAAGCAGGCAGAGACAGACACTCTGATCCTGTAGCTCATTCATCTCAAAAAGCACAAATCAAACCCATACACTACTTCCATTCTCATCCACCATTCAGAGCTGGACCAGAATCCTGTCATTCTGAGAGACATGTTAGCCAACAGTTGCTCTGTTTTGACGCTCAGCACCAGCAGTGTTTACCTGCTCCCTCTGCTGCTATCTCCTGGTCCTCCCTCTCTTCTGCCTCGGCCAGAGCTGCCTCCTGAGCCCTGAGGATCTGGGAAACACAACTACACATCAGGATTATCCCCACAAGACACACATATTCTAGAACACTCCAGTTGTCTTATTGGAACTACTCAAACACTCTATTTCCAGAATATAACCATATTCCTACGAGACGGAACATAAAGCAATAGAATAGAATATAATTGAACAGAATAGAATAGAATTTAACAGAATAGAATAGAATTTAACAGAATAGAAAATAATAGAAATGAACAGAATCGATCTCTCACCTCCATCAGTGTCTCTATGGAAGCAAAATATTTGGACCACCAGTCCAGCATGCTCTCGTCTGTCTCATCGTCCTCCTCCACCTCTCCCTTCTTTTTCTTCTTCTTCTTCTTTTTTTCTTCTTTCTCCTCGTTCTGCGGGTACAAGAGAGAGTGTCTGATCAAACTAAGTGCTAACTGGCATCGAGATAAATGTTACAGGTGTGGATTGATGTCTGTCCACATTTTGAAGCTCTTTCAAACGTTGGGGAACAGATCCATACCAGGACTTACCACATCAACTTTAACAACTGCATCAGACATCTACAGGGGGAGGGTCACACAAAACAACACCAAATTACACACAAAATATATACTAAACAAAAACATGAATATATGTTACAACACACACAGGACCAGAGGGAAAGCCATCAACCTCAATTTCAGTCCTTGAGGGCATCTCTACTTCTGTCCTTTTCATTCCAAAAACATCAAATCAAAAGTGATAAACATGAGAGACACACGTGTCAAAGCTTACAGCGTCTAACTTTACCACCGTGTCCATCTTCCTGACTGAGGGGTCGGCATCCATGTTGACTGTGACATCACCTGCGGGGCGAGAGAGGGTGCGGGGCGGGGTGCGGGAGTAAGGGGAGCAGGGGCGAGATTGGGACCCCCCGTTGGTCAGGACCATGTAGCCATTCATCAGTCTAGCTGGAAGGGGTCAGGGGAGTGACCGAGGAGGAACAGGACACAACAAAGAAATGGAATGAGAGAGACAGAGAGAGAGAGAGTGAAAGTGAGAGAGAGAGATATAGAGAAAGAAAGGGAAAGAGAGAGAGAAAGCGAGAGAGAAAGAGAAAGAGAGAGAGATAGATAGAAGGAGAGAGAGAAAGAAAGATAAAGAGAGAGCGAGAGAGAGTGTAAGAGAGAGCGAGAGAGAGCGAAAGAGAGAGAGAATGCAGATTGGTACAGAGAGAGGGAGAGAAGCAGTAGGAAATTCATATTCACACGCAGGTCTGATTCAGTCTGAGAGGAAATCACAAACTATTGAAAAGAATATGGAAGATTAGATTCTGAGACTATACAGTATATTAACACATGTATATACTCAAACAGTATAAATACATGGTTTGGATTCCCCAGACCAATAGAAAAATGTAATCTCTTGCAATGGAAATAAAAAGTAGTAGAAAAGCATCTTGCATAGTGTGAGTAGGCTTACCTGCGCTGGCCCAATTGTTGTGTGTCTTGTCTGGGGGGCTGTAGATGAAGCGTCGCAGGCTGGTGACGGCATGTGAACCCACCAGGGTGTAGCGGCCAAACGCTCTGCAGTCCACCACCCGGATGTTCAGAGGAGGGTGAAGCAGCTCATTCTCTGGCAGATCCTGAATGGGGTCAGGGGACAAAGGTCAGGGGTCGCATAAAGAGTTAGGAATTTGCCCTGGCCTATACGCAAGATCTAAGGTCAGTTTTAATTAAACCAGCTTGAATCCATTCTATAAACTCAGCAAAAAAAGAAACATTTTCAGGACCCTGTCTTTCAAAGATAATTCGTAAAAATCCAAATAACTTCACAGATCTTCATTGTAAAGGGTTTAAACACTGATTCCCATGCTTGCTCAATGAACCATAAACAATTAATGAACATGCACCTGTGGAACGGTCGTTAAGACACTAACAGCTTACAGACGGTAGGCAATTAAGGTCACAGGTTATGAAAACGTAGGACACTAAAGAGGCCGTTTTACTGACTCTGAAAAACACCAAAAGAAAGATGCCCAGGGTCCCTGCTCATCTGCGTGAATGTGCCTTAGGCATGCTGCAAGGAGGCATGAGGACTGCAGATGTGGCCAGGGCAATAAATTGCAATGTCCGTACTGTGAGACACCTAAGAGAGTACTACAGGGAGACAGGACGGACAGCTGATCGTCCTCGCAGTGGCAGATCACGTGTAACAATACCTGCATCCGAACATCACACCTGCGAGACAGGTACAGGATGGCAACAACAACTGCCCGAGTTACACCAGGAACACACAATCCCTCCATCAGTGCTCAGACTGTCCGCAATAGGCTGAGAGAGGCTGGACTGAGGGCTTGTAGACCTGTTGTAAGGCACGTCCTCAACAGACATCACCGGCAACAACGTCGCCTATGGGCACAAACCCACCGTCGCTAGACCAGACAGGACTGGCAAGCAAAAAGTGCTCTTTACTGACGAGTCGCGGTTTTGTCTCACCAGGGGTGATGGTCGGATTCGCCTTTATCGTCGAAGGAATGAACGTTACACTGAGGCCTGTACTCCGTAGCGGGATTGATTTGGAGGTGGAGGATCCGTCATGGTCTGGGGCGGTGTGTTACAGCATCATCGGACTGAGCTTGTTGTCATTGCAGGCAATTTCAACGCTGTGCTTTACAGGGAAGACATCCTCCTCCTTCGTGTGGTACCCTTCCTTCAGGCTCATCCTGACATGACCCTCCAGCATGACAATGCCACCAGCCATACTGCTCGTTCTGTGCGTGATTTCCTGCAAGGAATGTCAGTGTTCTGCCATGGCCAGTGAAGCGCCCGGATCTCAATCCCATTGAGCACGTCTGGGACCAGTTGGATCGGACGGTGAGGGCTAGGGCAATTCCCACCAGAAATGTGCGGGAACTTGCAGGTGCCTTGGTGGAAGAGTGGGGTAACATCTCACAGCAAGAACTGGCAAATCTGGTGCAGTCCATCAGGAGGAGATGCACTACAGTACTTAATGCAGCTGGTGACCCCCCCCTTTGTTCAGGGACACATTATTCAATTTCTGTTAGTCACATGTCTGTGGAACTTGTTTAGTTTATGTCTCAGTTGTTGAATCTTGTTATGTTCATACAAATATTTACACATGTTAAATAAACGCAGTTGACAGTGAGAGGATGTTTCATTTTTGCTTAGTTTATGTACAGTATCTGCTGCCTTTCATTGTCTGAAAGACCATCAAGATTTGACCAGGTTCTACTCACCACCTCAAACCACTTGACGAGGGTGCTGAAGTTGGGGTTCTTCTTGTAGTTCTGAATGAGAGCAGACTGGACTCCTCTCCCTGCACACTCTATGTCCACCCTGGGTCTGTCCACCTGGGCCAAATTCACCCTCTTCAGGTCCCTCAGGCCCCAGAACAGAACCTGGACCACAACATATCAGACTGGATCAGACCATTTGAACAGCACCTGACATCATATTTGAGGGTTGCCTTTAGCTTCCCTTACCTCCTCCACCTGAACCTGTGTTCCTCCACCTTCCAGTTTCTAGCTTTGGTGTACTTTCTCTCTTTCCTCTAGCTTGTAGTTTTAGTACCCTCTCTGAGTGCTGTTCCCTAGTCATGGAGTGTTGTCTCACCTCCATGCGGTAGCGGCTGAGGATAGGTCGGATGCCCATGGGTACAGGGAGGATGGGTCCACGTTCTGAGTCTGTCGGACCATCGATGGGAGGAAGCTCTGCCCTCCCCCCTTGTCCAATCTACTCCAGGAAAAGAAGGGAGAGGAGGCAACAACCAATCTATACAACATACTGAGGAGATAAAATGACACATACATTACAAACATCAGCCTCAGTATTCAGCAATAAAAGGACCGAGATGTTTTGTTTTCCTAGTTTCTATTTTGGCTTTGATCTGGACTAGTTTTGCAGAGGTACAGACATTAGATTGAGTAGTTACAGAGCAAGACACTGAATAGAGATGAATGGAACAGAGAGGGAGAGAAGCACCTTTGTAGAATAAAACACTTAGCAGAAGAAGACTTAGATGACCAGAGAAACCCTAGAGTTAGACTGACCAGAGAGACCATAGAGTTAGACTGACCAGAGAGACCATAGAGTTAGACTGACCAGAGAAACCATAGAGTTGGACTGACCAGAGAGACCATAGAGTTAGACTGACCAGAGAGACAATAGAGTTAGACTGACCAGAGAGACCATAGAGTTAGAATGACCAGAGAGACCATAGAGTTAGACTCACCAGAGAGTGATCATAGAGGGAGGGACAGAAGAGTGAAAAAAGCACCTTAATCTGAGGAACAGCAAAGTCATGGACAGCAATCAGAGCCCTCCTGATCTCCTCATCGTCATAGGGAATCTGCAGAGCGGGGACAGGGTACAGGAGTATGTAGGGTGGAGGGCAGGAGGTAGGGGGAAGTAGGGTGGGGGTCCAGTGAAGGAAGGAGGGAGGAAAGAGGAGGAAGGAGAGTCAAGGGACCAAAGGTTGATAAGGAGAGGATGGAAGAAGGAGAGGAGAGGCATGGAGGAAGAAGGAGAGGAGAGGCATGGAGGAAGATGAGAGGAGAGGCATGGAGAAGGAAGAAGAGGAGAGGCATGGAGGAAGAAGGAGAGGAGAGGCATGGAGGATGGAGGAAGAAGGAGAGGAGAGGCATGGAGGAAGAAGAAGAGGAGAGGCATGGAGGAGGAAGAAGAGGAGAGGCATGGAGGAAGAAGGAGAAGAGAGGCATGGAGGAAGAAGGAGAGGAGAGGCATGGAGGAGGAAGAAGAGGAGAGGCATGGAGGAAGATGGAGAGGGGAGGATGGAGGATGGAGGAAGAAGGAGAGGAGAGGCATGGAGGAAGAAGAAGAGGAGAGGCATGGAGGAAGAAGATGAGAGGCATGGAAGAAGAAGAAGAGGAGAGGCATGGAGGAAGAAGAAGAGGAGGGGCATGGAGGAAGAAGGAGAGGAGAGGCATGGAGGAAGAAGGAGAGGAGAGGATGGAAGAAGTAGAGGAGAAGCACAGAGGAAGCAGATGAGAGGCATGGAGTAAGAAGGAGAGGTGAGGCATGGAGGAAGAAGAATAGGAGAGGCATGGAGGAAGAAGGAGAGGTGAGGCATGGAGGAAGAAGAATAGGAGAGGCATGGAGGAAGAAGGAGAGGTGAGGCATGGAGGAAGAAGGAGAGGAATGGAGGAAGAAGGATAGGAGAGGCATGGAGGAAGAAGGAGAGAAGAGGCATGGAGGAATAAGAGGAGGAGAGGCATGGAGGAAGAAGAAGCGGAGAAGCATGGAGGAAGAAGATGAGGCATGGAGGAAGAAGAGGAGGAGAGGCATGGAAGAAGAAGAAGAAGAAGAAGAAGAAGAAGAAGAAGAAGAAGAAGAAGAAGAAGAAGAAGAAGAAGAAGAAGAAGAAGAAGAGAGGCATGGAGGAAGAAGAGGAGTAGGCATGGAAGAAGAAGAGGAGGAGAGGCATGGAGGAAGGAGAGGAGGAGAGGCATGGAGGAAGAAGGAGAGGTGGCATAGAGGAAGAAGGAGAGGTGGCATAGAGGAAGAAGAAGAAGAAGAAGAAGAAGAAGAAGAAGAAGAAGAAGAAGAAGAAGAAGAAGAAGAAGAAGAAGAAGAAGAAGAAGAAGAAGAAGAAGAAGAAGAAGAAGAAGAAGAAGAAGAAGAAGAAGAAGAGAAGAAGAAGAGAGGCATGGAAGAAGAAGAGAGGCATGTAGGAAGAAGAGGAGGAGAGGCATGGAGGAAGAAGGAGAGGTGGCATAGAGGAAGAAGGAGAGGTGGCATAGAGGAAGAAGGAGAGGTGGCATGGAGGAAGAAGGAGAGGAGAGGCATGGAGGAAGATGGAGAGGGGAGGATGGAGGATGGAGGAAGAAGGAGAGGAGAGGCATGGAGGAAGAAGAAGAGGAGAGGCATGGAGGAAGAAGGAGAGGAGAGGCATGGAGGAAGAAGAATAGGAGAGGCATGGAAGAAGAAGGAGAGGAGAGGCATGGAGGAAGAAGGAGAGAAGAGGCATGGAGGAAGAAAGAGGAGGAGAGGCATGGAGGAAGAAGATGAGGCATGGGAGGAAGAAGAGGATGAGAGGCATGGAAGGAGAAGAAGAAGAAGAAGAAGAAGAAGAAGAAGAAGAAAGAAGAAAGAAGAGAGGCATGGAGGAAGAAGAGGAGTAGGCATGGAAGAAGAAGAGGAGGAGAGGCATGGAGGAAGGAGAGGAGGAGAGGCATGGAGGAAGAAGGAGAGGTGGCATAGAGGAAGAAGGAGAGGTGGCATAGAGGAAGAAGAAGAAGAAGAAGAAGAAGAAGAAGAAGAAGAAGAAGAAGAAGAAGAAGAAGAAGAAGAAGAAGAAGAAGAAGAAGAAGAAGAAGAAGAAGAAGAAGAAGAAGAAGAAGAAGAAGAAGAGAGGCATGGAAGAAGAAGAAGAGAGGCATGTAGGAAGAAGAGGAGGGAGAGGCATGGAGGAAGAAGGAGAGGTGGCATAGAGGAAGAAGGAGAGGTGGCATAGAGGAAGAAGGAGAGGTGGCATGGAGGAAGAAGGAGAGGAGAGGCATGGAGGAAGATGGAGAGGGGAGGATGGAGGATGGAGGAAGAAGGAGAGGAGAGGCATGGAGGAAGAAGAAGAGGAGAGGCATGGAGGAAGAAGGAGAGGAGAGGCATGGAGGAAGAAGAATAGGAGAGGCATGGAAGAAGAAGGAGAGGAGAGGCATGGAGGAAGAAGGAGAGAAGAGGCATGGAGGAAGAAGAGGAGGAGAGGCATGGAGGAAGAAGATGAGGCATGGAGGAAGAAGAGGATGAGAGGCATGGAAGGAGAAGAAGAAGAAGAAGAAGAAGAAGAAGAAGAAGAAGAAGAAGAAGAAGAAGAAGAAGAAGAAGAAGAAGAAGAAGAAGAAGAAGAAGAAGAAGAAGAAGAAGAAGAAGAAGAAGAAGAAGAAGAAGAAGAAGAAGAAGAAGAAGAAGAAGAAGAAGAGAGGCATGGAGGAAGAAGAGGAGTAGGCATGGAAGAAGAAGAGGAGGAGAGGCATGGAGGAAGGAGAGGAGAGGCATGGAGGAAGAAGGAGAGGTGGCATAGAGGAAGAAGGAGAGGTGGCATAGAGGAAGAAGGAGAGGTGGCATAGAGGAAGAAGGAGAGGAGAGGCATGGAGGAAGAAGGAGAGGAGAGGCATGGAGGAAGAAGAGGAGAGGCATGGAGGAAGAAGGATAGGAGAGGCATGGAGGAAGAAGTAAATTGTGGACAGACAATTAGGACGAAATGGATAACAGACAGGAAAGACAGAGAGAGAGAGAGAGAGAGAGAGAAGAGAGAGAGAAAGAGAGACCCTTCTTTTCTAGATTTGCTGAGGAATCGCTCGTCACCGTGCACAACTGTTCAGCAGTTGCATATTCCATGCATTTGGTAAATCTGTTGACAGTCATTCTCCACGTGATCCATTTGTCTAATAACTTCTTGTGCGTCGGTGTGCATTTTTTAACTCTTTCCATGCAGGTCAATGGCATGCTCTTAGTGTGTTCCTGGCATTTTACTTAGATCCTAGTGTGTGTGTGTGTGTGTGTGTGTGTGTGTGTGTGTGTGTGTGTGTGTGCGCGCGTGTTCCTTGTGTGTATATATGCAAACCTGTATGTTCCTGATGTGTGTGTGTGTGTGTACTTGCAGTGTACACACGTGTCTATGTGTGCAAGTGTGTGTGATCAGCTCACCTGCAGCAGCTCGAAGGCAGCCAGTAGGTCACCGGCGGTCGAGTTACCACGGTAGATCTGGTAGTACTCTAGCTGTGGGGGGAACCTCGGGGGGCCGTAGTGCTCGTCACACATCTTAGTGATGGGCTTAGCAAACGTCCGACCAATGAACTCTGCCTTGCCCTGGACGCCACAGAGACAACCGTAGAAAGTAAACCAAAGTTAGAAACCAGTTTATGGGGTGTACTTCTTGTCATGGCCACTGGGGGGCAGTGTAAGCACAGACATAATGCTGAAAATGGTGTATAAAGTGGGGACTGTTCAGAGAATATGCTAGCTACCATAAGGCTAACAGAATTTGAAAGGTCCTACCAGGGGTCATATCCCTATTGGTTCCATCAGTTTATGAGAAGCATGCATGACTGGTAGAGTAAACACTTCAACCAAACAACTGCAACCAATCAACTACTGTTTCAGCCATCAAATACAACCATGTCTACAACCACTACTGGAGGAATGCAAGAGGAACATGCTTATGGCTACGTCATGGACAGATGGCAAACCTAGTTTGGGAATGCCCTGTAAAATAGCCTGCCTCTTGCATGCAAACAGAAGCCCAAAGCAGGAGAGGCCCTACTTCTAGCTTTCACACTCTACTTAGCCCCAACAGCATCATCCACAATATGAGCAGGAACAGGAGGAACATGGTGAATTAAGACAGGAACAGACACACAGTAAGGACATATGGAAAAACACAAAGTGTTTGGATCACAGACAGGGACGGACTGGGACCAGAAATCAGCCCTGGCATCTCTCTCTCTCTCTCTCTGTCTCTGTCTCAGTCTCTCAGTCTCACTTTCTCTCTCTGTCGGGTCGTACCACAGTGTCCTGGTCGTAGACCTCTACCACAATGATAGGTGGGTCGTCTCGTAGCTCGCCGGCCTCCCCGAACAGCTCAACATCATCAAACACTAGCAGCTGGTCCCACGTAGGGCACAGAGTCTCACTCAGGACCTAAAACACACGGACACACATTAACAGACACACACGCAGACACACGCACATGCGCACACACGTACGCAGGCACACACACACACATTAACAAACACACACACACACACATTAACAAACACACACACATGGCTTACTAGGCCCAAATAGAGCAGAGCCTGACTCAGAACACACACACACGCATATGCACAAAAACACACACTGACAAACACGCATACACACACATGCATGCACGAGGACACACACACACCCACTATCTTACCTCAGTGACCTGGCTATGTGTGGAGAAGAATACCCTGGCAAAGGGGTCTGACAAGCCACTGCTGTCTGCAGCAAACAGACTCCTGGCCTGGTACATGTGAGCCCTCAGCTGGAACACCTGCTTCACTGCAGAACAGAGAGAGGACACAGAGATTAGACAACACTGATACACAGGAGAGCAGAGCGAGGACACAGAGATTAGACAACACTCTGATACACAGGAGAGCAGAGCGAGGACACAGAGATTAGACAACACTGATACACAGGAGAGCAGAGAGAGGACACAGAGATTAGACAACACTCTGATACACAGGAGAGCAGAGAGAGGACACAGAGATTAGACAACACTCTGATACACAGGAGAGCAGAGAGAGGACACAGAGATTAGACAACACTCTGATACACAGGAGAGCAGAGAGAGGACACAGAGATTAGACAACACTCATACACAGGAGAGCAGAGAGAGGACATAGAGATTAGACAACACTCAGATACACAGGAGAGCAGAGAGAGGACACAGAGATTAGACAACACTCAGTTACACAGGAGACAGGAGAGGACATAGAGATTAGACAACACTCAGATACACAGGAGACAGGAGAGCAGAGAGAGGACACAGAGATTAGACAACACTCAGATACACAGGAGAGCAGAGAGAGAACACAGAGACGCACAGGTGTGAGCCATCACACTTGAGTATGCACTTCAATAAATGGGACTAGGTAATGGAGTGTGTAAATACAAAACCTAGCTGGCTTATAAAGCAGCTGCTCACTCACCATAGCTTCAGTATATAGAGGTTACAGACTGTAGACAGACGTAATGTTGTAGACCAGACTGAGAGGGGGTACAGACTGGAGACAGACTTACTGTTATATACCAGACTTAGGGGGTACAGACTGGAGACAGACTTACTGTTATAGACCAGACTTAGGGGGTACAGACTGGAGACAGACTTACTGTTATAGACCAGACTTAGGGGGTACAGACTGGAGACAGACTTACTGTTATAGACCAGACTTAGGGGGTACAGACTGGAGACAGACTTACTGTTATAGACCAGACTTAGGGGGTACAGACTGGAGACAGACTTACTGTTATAGACCAGACTTAGGGGGTACAGACTGGAGACAGACTTACTGTTATAGACCAGACTTAGGGGGTACAGACTGGAGACAGACTTACTGTTACAGACCAGACTTAGGGGGTACAGACTGGAGACAGACTTACTGTTATAGACCAGACTTAGGGGGTACAGACTGGAGACAGACTTACTGTTATAGACCAGACTTAGGGGGTACAGACTGGAGACATACTTACTGTTATAGACCAGACTTAGGGGGTACAGACTGGAGACCGAATTACTGTTATAGACCAGACTTACTGTTGTAAACCAAACTGACGGGGGGTACAGACTGCAGACAGGGGCTTGTCCTGGGAGCCTTGTTCTCTTCAAAGCCATTGGGCAGGCCAGACAGGAAGTCCTTCCTCTGTTTGTTGAGGCCCAGCCACAGGTACATCTCCATTTTAGCCTGCACTGTCCAACCCGCTGGACCAAACCCCTTCTTACCAGGCAGCTGGGGACACAAACGTTCCAGTAATGTTATAGATGTACAGTGGGGCAAAAAAGTATTTAGTCAGCCACCAATTGTGCAAGTTCTCCAACTTAACTTCTCTGGGAGCAGTGCATGAGGTGACCGTTTTGGAGACCCTGGCGTGCCCAAAGTAAAATGCCTCCCATTTAGGCCCAGAAAATAGGATATGCATATACTGTTAACCATTTGTCTGTGAGTGAATCAGAACGCATATAGCAGGCAAAACCCTGAGGAATTTCTGTCCTGGAAAAAGTGATTTTGACACATTGCTCATTTGGGAACCCCTCCCTATTGAAAATGACCATATATAGGCATATGAATGCAGTACACGTCGCTTCCTTATGATGTCAACAGCCTCGAGACGGTGTTTCCCTCCATTTTGGATGAATTTAGAGCAGAGAAAAAGACCAAACAATGAAGACCCTCTTTCTGAGAAAAGTTCCCGTGGCGCGCGCACGAGAAGTCACGGAGTGTCTTTTGTAGCCTCGTTATTGATCAGTTTATATTCCGGCTGATTTATAATAGTAAATATCGTAAAAGTGTTCCTAAGGATAAATTTAAAACTATGTTTGATTGTTCTTGGACAAGTTTATAGGTATAATTTGAACGAGTTCGCGCTGCGTTTCAATGGAGTAGTGGAAGCTGTCGTTTCTGATTATAACGCAGAACCAAATGGAGGATTTATGGATAAAAGACGTTACTTTTTCTAACAAAAGAACCATGGATTGTCTTCGTTGGACACTTAGGATGACCTCAGCAGAAGTTCTTCAACAGGTAATTGATTTGTTTTCGCTGTGAAATGTGTTATGAGTGTGCCATGATGGCTAATCGATACATGGCTACTGGAAAAATAAGTGAGGTGCTAGCCTCAAACAATGAAATGTGCTGCTTTCGCCGTAAAGCCTTTTTGAAATCTGACAACGCTGTGATATTGCCAAGAAACATAGCTTTTGATGAGTATGGAACACTTGCATATTGGTGGATGTTTAATAATTCCATTTTGGGATTTTGAATTTGGCGCTTTAGATTTTCGCTGGTAGTGTCGGGACGAGCCCGCTAGCGACCCAGCAATCCCTGACTGGTTAAAAAGATGAGAGAGGCCTGTAATTTTCATCATAGGTACACTTCAACTATGACGGACGAAATGAGAAAAAGAAATCCAGAAAATCACATTGTAGGATTTTTAATTTATTTATTTGCAAATTATGGTGGAAAATAAGTATTTGGTCAATAACAAAAGTTTATCTCAATACTTTGTTATATACCCTTTGTTGGCAATGACAGAGGTCAAACGTTTTCTGTAAGTCTTCACAAGGTTTTCACACACTGTTGCTGGTATTTTTGGCCCATTCCTCCATGCAGATCTCCTCTAGAGCAGTGATGTTTTGGGGCTGTCGCTGGGCAACACGGACTTTCAACTCCTCCAAAGATTTTCTATGGGGTTGAGATCTGGAGACTGGCCACTCCAGGACCTTGAAATGCTTCTTACGAAGCCACTCCTTCGTTGCTCGGGCGGTGTGTTTGGGATCATTGTCATGCTGAAAGACCCAGACACGTTTCATCTTCAATGCCCTTGCTGATGGAAGGAGGTTTTCACTCAAAATCTCACGATACATGGCCCCATTCATTCTTTCCTTTACACGGATCAGTCGTCCTGGTCCCTTTGCAGAAAAACAGCCCCAAAGCATGATGTTTCCACCCCCATGCTTCACAGTAGGTATGGTGTTCTTGGATGCAACTCAGCATTCTTTGTCCTCCAAACACGACGAGTTGAGTTTTTACCAAAAAGTTCTATTTTGGTTTCATCTGACCATATGACATTCTCCCAATCCTCATCTGGATCATCCAAATGCTCTGTAGCAAACTTCAGACGGGCCTGAACATGTACTGGCTTAAGCAGGGGGACACGTCTGGCACTGCAGGATTTGAGTCCCTGGCGGCGTAGTGTGTTACTGATGGTAGGCTTTGTTACTTTGGTCCCAGCTCTCTGCAGGTCATTCACTAGGTCCCCCCGTGTGGTTCTGGGATTTTTGCTCACCGTTCTTGTGATCATTTTGACCCCACGGGGTGAGATCTTGCGTGGAGCCCCAGATCGAGGAAGATTATCAGTGGTCTTGTATGTCTTCCATTTCCTAATAATTGCTCCCACAGTTGATTTCTTCTTCAAACCAAGCTGCTTACTTATTGCAGATTCAGTCTTCCCAACCTGGTGCAGGTCTACAATTTTGTTTCTGGTGTCCTTTGACAGCTCTTTGGTCTTGGCCATAGTGGAGTTTGGAGTGTGACTGTTTGAGGTTGTGGACAGGTGTCTTTTATACTGATAACAAGTTCAAACAGGTGCCATTAATACAGGTAACGAGTGGAGAACAGAGGAGCCTCTTAAAGAAGAAGTTACAGGTCTGTGAGAGCCAGAAATCTTGCTTGTTTGTATGTGACCAAATACTTATTTTCCACCATAATTTGCAAGTAAATTCATTAAAAATCCTACAATGTGATTTTCTGGACTTTTTTTCCTCATTTTGTCTGTCATAGTTGAAGTGTGCCTATGATGAAAATTACAGGCCTCTCTCGTCTTTTTAAGTGAGAGAACTTGCACAATTGGTGGCTGACTAAATACTTTTTTGCCCCACTGTATATAACTTCCATCAGCCTTAGAAACGTGTGAATCTTAGCTTGGGATCTAAAGACACAAGGCCACAGACATACAACAGCAACACTAAGGTCAATGGACTTTCAACAGTTTGTTTGGGTTATAAAACAAAACAATGAGGGTAGGGAGAAGTGGAGGGCAGAGAGAGCCAAGAAGGTTCACGTCACGTACCCTGAGGAAGACAGCTTTGACCTTGCCACAGTCCTTGCCTGTCTCCTCGTCTACGATGGAGTAGAGAATGTCTTTGGAGGGGATGCGGGCATAGGCGATACGCTTGTTGTTACTCATCATCCACACAAACACATCTGGAATACTGTGCTGTGGCTGGAAGGTACAGAGGATATAGGTTCAACCATTTATTGACACCCACATAGGAGTCAATACAGGATGAAATTCATGTGCATAACATAAATGGTATTGATAAACACACGAATGCACACCATTGTAACGGTGAATTACATTTTATGAGTGTACAGTTTATTGTTGCACAGTGGTACTCTTTACTGTACAAAGTGATTGGTTATGATTATGCTAGTGTTTTATAATGGAGAGCTAGGATCCACTGTTGGGATGATGCCTGTGCTCTCTATACTGTAAGGCCTGAATTGCTCTGTCAATGCAGCTAGAATGTGTTATAAACAAAGTTGAGTGTAACAGAATCTGTACTGTACCTCGTCGGCAAGGAAACGGAGCCTGTGCAGGAAGTTCTGAACCATCTTCAGTTTGTCTCTAACCGTGTTCCTCTTCACCTGGGAGCGAATCAGCTTGGCCTGCTGCCCCATGCTCTCCTACAGAGAAGATGACATTATAAACATTCTCACGCTCTGCTACACAAGGATAGATTCATAACCATAACAACTCTCTCAATAACTCTCTCAGAGCAGCCCTGTACCATTTCTCTCATGCAGGACTTGAGTCTCTCTTTGTCCAGTTTAGTTCTGCCTGCCTGGTTCTGGTCCTTGTTGGCCAAAGTGACGAAACGACTGAAAGCAAAAACACAGAGACACTTACAGGAGATGTTTTAGTTGTCACCACTGTGTCTCTGGCTATGGCAGCCCAGTCAATGTATCAACAGAAGGGATTATGGCTGTGGTATCAGTAATGTTAGCTCACTTGCAGCCAGTGCTGAGTTCCTCCAGCACCCCCCCGGAGTCTGCGCTCTGGATAGGCCTTCTCTGTCTTAATGACCTCCTGTACGTCATTCAGACCCTCCTCCTGTCGGACACAACCCACAAACACAAACAAGTGTATCAGATCCAGAAATGCCTTGAGTTTATTGGGGTCAATCTAATTATTATCCTTCTGGTGCACATTCAACATAAATAGTTACTGACCATTTTGTCAGCGATCTTGTCCATGATGTTGGAGTTGTAGAGTCGTCTCCTCTGGTCCTGCCACCAGCTCTTGATGTAGATACACGGCTTCTTCTCAAAGTAGGGCAGGTGGAAGTAGTTCCTGAGGTTGGCACAAAAAAAAGGTGTATAATCGACATGATGGGTGTTGACATTAACAGAGTCCTTCAGAGAATAAGACCAATGGAAACAGATTTATTTCATATTAAAAAAAATTCAAAATGCAATGTGCTTGTACCATGCTATTCTTTTATCTCCATTATTTTATGTTAGAGCACTTTGTGACACACATCTGTATAGGCTACATTGTGATATATGAATATGGAAGAGCTAGACCAAGTGGTTCCCAGACTTGTTTTGTTGTTACACGCCATAAGCAAAACAACCCAGGCTTTAGACGTGACCCAGGAGGAACTGACAAACTTGACCCACCATCCCTGATCCTGACCCTTGAACCCCTCTGACCTGTCTGTGATGACAGGTTTCATGGGAGGGGTGGAGGACACAGACACCAGGTCCCCATCATCATCCACCTCGTCCTCACTGGAGTTCTGCTGGATCAGCTCTGACTCTTCCTCATCACTCTCTCCTCCTCCCTCTTTCTTCTTCTTCTTCTTAGCTGCGGTGGGCTTGCTCACTCCGTCTATCTGGTTGCCGTAGTTACCTGGGAGAAGGAAATGTGAAAAGTAGAGAGAATAGTAGAATTGTATGGTTGTGTTTTTGTTTGCATTATTTACATGCCAAACATACAAACCATTGAGTACTTTCTTTGTCCAATACTAATGATAATTGAGTCTGTTAAGTTATTACTGTATACCCCCCAAGTGTACTACTTACCTATTGTGACCTCGAAGCTGATTGGCTTATCACCGATCTTCCTGTCGATCATGGTGGCCTCCAGGAAGGAACCAAATAGGAAGAATTCCTCTATTTTCCCTGTGGCACTCTTTAACAACAGAATACAGATAAGCGGTAGAACCAAACCCGCGTTAGTCACAATTTCTCAAACACACAGAATGCAGAATAAACAAATACAGTCACATTCACCGACATACAGGTTTTTCTTTTTAATCATGAACAATTATCCTAAACAAAACATTTAAACGCAACATTTAAAGTGTTGATTCCATGTTTCATAAGCTGAAATAAAAGATCCAAGAAATGTTCCATAGGCACAAAAAGCTTATTTCTCTCAAATGTTGTGAACAAATGAGTTTATATTCCTGTTAGTGAGCATTTCTCCTTTGCCAAGTTAATCTATCCACCTGACAGGTGGGGCAAATCAAGAAGCTTATTAAACAGCATTATCATTACACAGGTGCACCATGTGCTGGGGGCAATAAAACACAACACAATGCCACAGATGTCCCAAGTTTTGAGGGAGCATGTAATTGGCATGCTGACTGCAGGAATGTCCACCAGAGCTATTGCCAGATAATTAAATGTTCATTTCTCTACCATAAGCCACCTCCAATGTTTTTTTTTTTTGAATTTGGCATTATGTCCAACCGGCCTCACAACCGCAGACCACGTGTAACCACACCAGCCCAGGACCACTACATCTGGCTTCGTCACCTGCGGGACCGTCTGAGACCAGCCACTCGGACAGCTGATGAAACTGTGAGTTTGCACAACCGAATAATTTCTACACAAACTGTCAGAAACCTTCTTAGGGAAGCTCATTTGAGTGCTCGTTGTCCTCACCAGGGTCTTAACCTAACTGCAGTTCGGCGTCGTAACCGACTTCAGTGGGCAAATGTTCAAATTAGAAGGCCACTGGCGGCACGCTGGAGAAGTGGCTCTTCACGTTTGAATCCTGGTTTCAACTGTACCGGGCAGATGGCAGACAGCATGTATTGCGTTGTGTGGGCGAGCGGTTTGCTGAAATCTACGTTGTTAACAGAGTGCCCCATGGTGGTGGTGGGGTAAGGTATGTGCAGGCATAAGCTACGGACAACAAACACAATTACATTTATCAACGGCAATTTGAATGCCGTGACGAGATCCTGAGACCCATTGTTGTGCAATTCATCCGCCGCAATCACCTCATGTTTCAGCATGATAATGTCACAAGGACTTGTACACAACTCGTGGAAGCTTGAAAATGTCCCAGTTATTTCATGGCCTGCATACTCACCAAAAATGTCACCCATTGAGCATGTTTGGGAACGCTCTGGATCGACGTGTACGACAGTATGTTCCAGTTCCCGCCAATATCCAGCAACTTTGCACTACCATAGGAGAGGAGCAGGGACAACATCACACAGGCCACAATCGCCAGCCTGATCAACTCAATGCGAAGGAGATGTGTCACGCTGCATGAGGTAAATTGTGGTCACACCAGATACTGACTGGTTTTCTGATCCACGCCTTTAAGGTATCTGTGACTAACAGATGCATATCTGTATTCCCAGTCATGTAAAATCCATAGATTAGGGCCTAATTTATTTACTTCAATTGACTGATTTCCTTATATGAACACTAACTCAGTAAAATCTTTGAAATTGTTGCATTTATATTTTGGTTCAGTGTATCTTTTCAAGTCAGTGTTGATTAAGATGTTGAGCAGGTTTAGGTTGGCCTCTAAAATCTCTCTCTATCTGTCTCTATCCCTATCTCTCTCTCTGTCTCTCTCTCGCTATACCTGCCCCTGCCACATAGTCAAACTGATACCAATAACTTACTGCACACAGGGGAGATAATTAGCTAAACAAAGAGACAGCAAGGGGATAGTTGGCTACTTAGCCTGGGGTAACAAAGCTTATGCTACTCATTTCCTCAACAGCCAGTTAACATCTTTATGGTCTTTTATAATGTCAATATAACTGTCAGGATCGACGCTGGAGGCGAGAAGCAGAGAACATTTAAAAAACAACGGACATGAAACAGAACAGGAACAGCGTCATTACAGGGGATAAATAAGACATCAATGCTGACGCAGGGAACAAACTGAAGGGCAGACAGATGTAGAGGGGGTAATCAACAAAGTAATGGAGTCCAGGTGAGTCCAATATTGTGCAGCTGCGCGTAATGATGGTGACAGGTGTGCGTAATGAAGGGCAGCGTGGCGCCCTCGAGCGCCAGAGGGGGAGTGGGAGCAGGCATGACAATAATGACAATTTAACATCAGAATGGAGACATCTAACCTATGACTATTTATGGGAATGTCAGGAGGTCATAGGAAGGGTCAAAGGGCTGAACACGTGTAGGGGTAGGCGAGTTGTTTTTCTTTGTTTGCTGAAATCCATACTTTTTAATAAAACGTTAAACAAATACAACCACCGACTGTTTCCTCGTATCGACTGACAGCGACTCGATGTAGTCGGAGGTACACTCCACCCACAGTGGAGTTGAGAAACCAAGCTAGCGTAGGAGTTATGTAGGATTAGGGGACAATCAATAGTTTGGCAGTTTGCTTTCTTCCAATGTCCTATTGCCTCATAGGAGGTGGGAAGGACCATGAAATTGCTTCTTCCAATTACTGTTAACTACCAAATTAAATAAGGCCTAGCCATTTTTGTTTGCTTTTGTCATATGGTTTACCACACACACCAGCATGCACACACAACTTACTGGTTATGAATATGGGTTAGTGCCTAGGTATATTAAAGGGGTACACACACATATGAATTATTTTGATAAAAAATGTAATCAAGAAACTTACTGTAAACCTGGGACACATGTTTGACTGTTTTCTTTTAGATAATTGGTCTAATATAGAAAGTAACACTTTTTTGAAGGGTTTGAATTACCTCTGACCTGACTTTCTAGTGTGGTTTGATTGCCCTCACTGGAATTCCGAGAGACATTGGATGATGATTTAAATGTCATATTTAATACTGATTTGAAGGTCATTTATAATACTGATAATTAAGGAGAAGTTTTATAACTAATAGGACCACGAGAAGGATAGACCTGTCTCTAGTCTATTTTTACTATGAAGTTACAAGTACTAATTCAAATTTGATTTGTAGTGTTGTATTTACACATTAGTCACTATGGTGAATTATGTGTCAAAATGGGGGGAATTACCATTTTTTTGGTTTTTTGGGATTGACCTTGAGTGATATGAGTGATATGTTGTGTTGTTTGTTCTGTTTTGGTTTGATACATCTCACCAGATTGGATCTGCTGGGTGATCAGCATAACTTCCTGACTCCGTGACTGATCCTATGACTGCGATGAGGTTGACAGTGTGATAAGGGAATTTAAGCAAATTTGAAACATTGTTTCAACAGAATGTGATATTTTTTTCTTTGACATATGTTTTAGAGATTTGTGTTAAGAATATTGGTAGTAGTAATCATTTTTCATACAGTAGATCATTTGTTTGGATTTCTTGAAATGCTTGTCTGGATTTCCTGAATCAGAAATGAACTGAACTTAATTGTTGTTCTGATCTGTTCTTTCTTGAGGTTATGGTGGAGATGGTATCTAGATGCATAGGAGGTTATTGTGGAGATGGTATCTAGATGCATAGGAGGTTATGGTGGAGATGGTATCTAGATGCATAGGAGGTTATGGTGGAGATGATATCTAGATGCATAGGAGGTTATGGTGGAGATGGTATCTAGATGCATAGGAGGTTATGGTGGAGATGATATCTAGATGCATAAGAGGTTATGGTGGAGATGGTATCTAGATGCATAGGAGGTTATGGTGGAGATGGGATCTAGATGCATAGGAGGTTATGGTGGAGATGGTATCTAGATGCATAGGAGGTTATGGTGGAGATAGCATCTAGATGCATATGAGGTTATTGTGGAGATGGCATCTAGATGCATAGGAGGGATAATTTGACCAAACAGGGGGTGGACCTCAAAACCCCCTCTAACCGGCTGAAGAAATGCCATTCACTACGGCCCTGTCCTGCATCACTTCTATCGAGAGACCTGAGTCTGAGCCAGAAACCGGTGTACAGCATCCAGTTGAAGTTATCAAATGTTTTTCTCTCAGGAGTGAAACAGAAGTCCACATGGAGTGAGCATGGAGAGAGATCCGTTCCAAAACTTTTCTCATATTGCTGGTATACTGGTTGGCAAATGGATGAGACATAATGAGTTATGTTGGGGTTCAGGTGAGACATTGAAATTGGGACATTATCATGGGCCATCCACTTTGAACCTATCTGAAGAAGAAAAATGAAGAAATTGAGTGCCGGAGAAGGGAGGGGGTTGGTCAACTGTACCTGTAATTGATTTTGATTTGGAGGTCTACACTGCTACATTTATAGTGATTTAGGCTAAGAATGTATTGAGATACTGATCTGTAATTATCGCCCTGATGAGGAACTTAATACTAGAATTATGAGATGAATATACACTGCTCAAAAAAATACAGGGAACACTTAAACAACACAATGTAACTCCAAGTCAATCACACTTCTGTGAAATCAAACTGTCCACTTAGGAAGCAACACTGATTGACAATAAATTTCACATGCTGTTGTGCAAATGGAATAGACAACAGGTGTAAATTATAGGCAATTAGCAAGACACCCCCAATAAAGGAGTGGTTCTGCAGGTGGTGACCACAGACCACTTCTCAGTTCCTATGCTTCCTGGCTGATGTTTTGGTCACTTTTGAATGCTGGCGGTGCTTTCACTCTAGTGGTAGCATGAGACGGAGTCTACAACCCACACAAGTGGCTCAGGTAGTGCAGCTCATCCAGGATGGCACATCAATGCGAGCTGTGGCAAGAAGGTTTGCTGTGTCTGTCAGCGTAGTGTCCAGAGCATGGAGGCGCTACCAGGAGACAGGCCAGTACATCAGGAGACGTGGAGGAGGCCGTAGGAGGGCAACAACCCAGCAGCAGGACCGCTACCTCCACCTTTGTGCAAGGAGGAGCAGGAGGAGCACTGCCAGAGCCCTGCAAAATGACCTCCAGCAGGCCACAAATGTGCATGTGTCTGCTCAAACGGTCAGAAACAGACTCCATGAGGGTGGTATGAGGGCCCGACGTCCACAGGTGGGGGTTGTGCTTACAGCCCAACACCGTGCAGGACGTTTGGCATTTGCCAGAGAACACCAAGATTGGCAAATTCGCCATTGGCGCCCTGTGCTCTTCACAGATGAAAGCAGGTTCACACTGAGCACATGTGACAGGCGTGACAGAGTCTGGAGACGCCGTGGAGAACGTTCTGCTGCCTGCAACATCCTCCAGCATGACCGGTTTGGCGGTGGGTCAGTCATGGTGTGGGGTGGCATTTCTTTGGGGGCCGCACAGCCCTCCATGTGCTCGCCAGAGGTAGCCTGACTGCCATTAGGTACCGAGATGAGATCCTCAGACCCCTTGTGAGACCATATGCTGGTGCGGTTGGCCCTGGGTTCCTCCTAATGCAAGACAATGCTAGACCTCATGTGGCTGGAGTGTGTCAGCAGTTCCTGCAAGAGGAAGGCATTGATGCTATGGACTGGCCCGCCCGTTCCCCAGACCTGAATCCAATTGAGCACATCTGGGACATCATGTCTCGCTCCATCCACCAACGCCACGCTTGCACCACAGACTGTCCAGGAGTTGGCGGATGCTTTAGTCCAGGTCTGGGAGGAGATCCCTCAGGAGACCATCCGCCACCTCATCAGGAGCATGCCCAGGCGTTGTAGGGAGGTCATACAGGCACGTGGAGGCCACACACACTACTGAGCCTCATTTTGACTTGTTTTAAGGACATTACATCAAAGTTGGATCAGCCTGTAGTGTGGTTTTCCACTTTAATTTTGAGTGTGACTCCAAATCCAGACCTCCATGGGTTGATACATTTGATTTCCATTGATAATTTTTGTGTAATCTTGTTGTCAGCACATTCAACTATGTAAAGAAAAAAGTATTTAATAAGATTATTTCATTCATTCAGATCTAGGATGTGTTATTTTAGTGTTCCCTTTATTTTTTTGAGCAGTGTATTTGCATGGTTAATATAAATGTACATTCTGCCAGTATTGATGTATGTTAAGTTGAGGGTTTCACTTTGAGTGATATAACCAATGTGAATCACTGAGAAATGTCATTCTACATTTCTGTTGGATAATTAATTGGGTTTTGATTAGCATTTGGGAACTGAATGATTTCCCTGACCTATTCCCTATTCCTGACTACATCTCTGATGATGACCCCAATCCTGAGCATAAGGACCCAGATGTGGAGCCCACACTGAGTGTACAAGGTGCCCAGAGAGGGGTGTCTTTCACTGGTGTAGGAATGGGTCTGAACGGGGTGGACATTTTTATCATGCTGACCCCTACCTTTGTGTATGATGCCAGTGTGATGACTGTCCTATTTGCTGTAATGAAGCTTGTGTGTGATTTTATTGTTTATGTTAAATTTTTTGTTCCAGATTGACTGTGTTTAGATAAGAAAGGTCTAATACTCAGCAAAGGTTGTTTACCATGGATGAGATGTCAGGCACCAGAAATATGTACTTTGTTTGTTTACATTTATGTTTAACAATAATCATGTAATGTGTGTACCCCTAGATTTTTCCAGAAGATGCTTAGCTTCTTGAGAGGGGAATGTAATAGAAAAATTTGGTTTTGACCTTATTTGTTGGATATGTAACAATGATTTACTTAACAAACAGTAAGATATTTCTGTCCTGCTAGTGCTGTGTTTTATGGTCTCCCCTCTAGCACCTTGCAGCTAGTCTGGGTGTTGAGGACATAGGTTTTACTAGAGATAGCTTGAAGCTGACAATTGATTGATGTTGGTTATAAAAACCTAAAAGCTGGCATTCCATAGACAAGATGTTGTTTGTGTGACTCGAGATAGAGAGAGCCTGGAAGGGTTCAGAACAATGTCTCATTGTCTCATCTTCCTGGCATCTGGGAAACCATCCTGTGTAGATAACCAAGGTGGCTTATGGGAGATGGAACCATTGTGACTAAGAATTTTTAGGTCCTATATAACATCAGTTTTTTCATTTTCAGCTAGGCTCTCAGCCTAACAGTCAGAACAAGACTGTCGGGCTGACGGTTTTATTACATGACCAAGTCTCTCTCAGTACTGAATTTCCACGACAATAGTCACTTCACCCCTACTTACATGTACAAATTACCTCAACTAACCTGTACCCCCGCACACTGACTCGGTACCGGTACCTCCTGTATATAGCCTCGTTATTGTTATTCTTATTGTGTTACTTTTTATTATTCTTTTTTACATAATTCCATTTGGTAAATATTTTCTTAACTCTTCTTGAACTGCGCTGTTGGTTAAGGGCTTGTAAATCAGCATTTCACGGTCAGGTCTACACTTGTTGTATTCGACGCATGTGGCAAATAAAGTTTGATTTGATTAGATTTTTAGACCGATGCGCCACTCGGGAGCCCTGGTATGTAGGCTATGTGTGTAGTTTTAAAATGTACGTAGTGATTGGCTCAATGTTCTTCTCTACTAATGTAGTGTTATGTCATGTTTCATGTTTTGTGTGGACCCCAGGAAGAGTAGCTGCTGCTTTCGCAACAGCTAATGGGGATCCTAATAAAATACCAAATACCAAATGGAAGATCAATACAATGTCAAGTTTGAACATAGGAGTGTGAGGTGTGACTCAATGACAGCCAACTAATGGACACTTCTTTCTGAAAGGGTCAGCCAATGGCACTCACCTCAGACATACTTGGCAACCAATGAACAGTCACCATCCAATGAGCACTCACCTCTGAGATGTTGGAGACAGGCTCTACCTGCACCTCGGTGGAGCTCACAATCTCAGTGGAGGTGGTGTCCAGGATCTCTACGGCAACAGAGATGAGGAGGCGGGCCCTGAAGGACACACCTTCCCCCAGCCCCTCATTCAGGTCCTGGTGCTCATCAATCAGAGTGTAGTGGCGGGTTGAGCCATACATGTTGACCCAGGCTGGGCCCATGGTGGGGAGGAACCCTGGGGGAGGAGAGGATGGGGTGAAGGAGGAGAGGAAGGGGGATGGAGGATGACAGGTGAATTGAACGAACAACAGGGTCCTGAGAAAGGCAATTGCCTGTGTGCTGTGGTGCAGGAGCGTCATGCTGCTGCAACGGAGGAAAGTTGCATGGTAACTATTTGACTTTTTCCTCCTTTTCCGTGGACGACGTACATGATCACTTAGTTTTTTGCATGAAGACATTATGATTTGAAGTGGAAATGAAAGACTTACCTTACTGTAAATAATTTATTCCTTACATGTGTTTCAACTATTTGAGTATTTGATCAAGTTAGTATTTTTTCAGGCTTCTTTTGCTGTGATACTCCCACGCAGGTGACGACCTCTAAACTTCCCACTGGATTATTGACTCTGCACAAATCGGGAACTTTGGGCGCTGCCAGCATGGACCAATGGGGTTGTGGCAGAGTTGTCCACCTTTGTTTCCCTCAGGATTTAAGCGGAAGTGAAGTGCAATGGAGAAAGGCGAACTAGACTGGCGGTCAAAATTCTCAGAGAATGGCAGAAGCGTATACCGAGTTTGAATCTGATGGCGCTAGCAAAGATGACAATGCAAATGAAGGTGATGAGAATACTGGATGGACTACAATCGCTAAAGGACGGGTAAAGAGAGCTAAAATGACAGTTAAAATGCTGTCTAATGCTAATGGCGCAACTACTTCACAGTTTGTAGTAGTAGTGCGGTTTGAGGATACCTGGGAGATCCGTTTGATGTTGCCAAGATTAAGAAAGTGTTGTGTACTGCGGAATCTGTGAGGGTGACCAGAAGTTTAATTTAGTAGATTTTTGTGTGTGTCGGCAGAAGAAAAGGAGCGCGCGTTGCTCCTCACCAGGATCAACAATCAAGGACTGTTTTGGAAATCAAGGGCATGATTTCTCAAGTCTGTGGAAGTTGTAGCTGAGAAGATCAAGATGAAAATTCCCAGAGTAGTTGGGGCTTGAAGAAGACAGAGAGTATGTCTGTGTTGCTGTTTATATGTGAGTCACCCTGTGAGGGCATTTGTCCTCAGGGTACTGCAGTTTTCCAACTGCAAAGCATTTGGGCATGTGTTATTTGTTTGCAAAGAGTACGATTTGCTAAGGAATATGACGTGGTAAAGAGGAGCTGCATGGTGTAGTGACTGGAGCAGCAGTTCCGTCCTCTCAGGTCACCGGATCTGAGTAGGGCACTGAGTGTATTTTGAAGGACTACATTTTTTTTGTTTTCAGATGTTTGAGTGGATTAAAAGTTTAGTTTATTTCCCTTTCCCACTTTTTTTATTTCCTGCATTAAGTTGTTTATTTCCCGCATCCAATGTTTCTGGTGTAGTCAGCCCTAAAACACCACCGAAGAAGAAGAAAGTAACCTGTCTATACTCCTGCAGCCACAACTGCTAGATCAAGCCAGCCTTCATAGAGTCTGAAGCGCACCAGCAAAATGCAGGTGTTTCAGCCTAGCTCAGTGCTGGGGCAGCCAGCGGAAAATACAGAGCTCAGGGGGTGGTAATGTTCTGTAGTTGCACCGTGATTGGCTCAGTGTTCTGTCATTCATGGGGACACTACGTCACTGCAAAATGTAAGGGTAGAGGCGGCCGTGACCGGGAGACCCATGAGGCGGTGCACAATTGGCCCAGCATCGTCCGGGTTGGGGAGGGTTTGGCCGGCCGGGATTTCCTTGTCCCATCATGCTCTGGCGACTCCTTGTGGCGGGACGGGATCCTGCAAGCTGACTTTGGTTGGACAGTGTTTCCTCCAACACATTGGTGCGCTGGCTTCCGGGTTAAGTGAGCAGTGTGTCAAGAAGCAGTGCGGATTGGTAGATTTGTGTTTTGGAGGACGCATGGCTCCTGACGGTTTCCTCTCTCAAGTCCATAGCTGGGTTGCAGCGATGGGACAAGACTGTAACTACCAATTGGGGAGAAAAGTATACATTTTTTATATTCAAGTTATATCGACAGTAGCTTTGATTGGACTGGCAGCCAGTTGAAAATTCGAAGCGAAGGGGTTGGTAATATCCTCTAGTTGCGCCGTGATTGGCTCAATGTTCTGTCACTCAAAATCTACGAGGAAACCTCGGAAACCCCTTGGGTGCTGCCATAGAATTACATTAGAAGTGCCCATCCAAGAAGGCTCAAGGTCATTGGCCACAGATAAAATAACATCAAATCACATTATATCTGCCATAGCTTTGATTGGACTGATCATGTCACCATCATACTTTCAAAATCTTAGCTACCAAGCTAGAAGTCATCATCATAAATCATGTCGACAATCTACTGGCAAATTATTTTCAATCCTTGTCATATGAAGAGAAATATTGAAGAAATTATAGATAAAACTCAAAAGGATAAATATTCAACATTGGTCATGCTGTCAATCCAGCATGACTTCTCCTGCGCGCTCAAAACAACTAGAACTGGGAAATCTCAGACTTCAGTGAGTTCAAGACCTCTCTCTAGAGCAGGGGTGGGAAACTCCAGTCCTCAAGGGCCTGATTGGTGTCACACTTTTTCTCCATCCCTAGCAAGCACAGATGATTAATCAAATTGCATTCTAAACTGAAGATCATGATTAGGTGACTATTGGAGTCAGGTGTGTTAGCTGGGGCTGGGGCAAAACTGTGACACCAATCAGGCCCTCAAGGACTGGAATTGCCCACCCCTGCTCTAGAGCTCCGACCTGAAGATCACTGACGTCATCATGATTCAACCTTGTTTTTTTTCTGAGTTTCCAGTTGTCTTGAAAGCACCATAAATCCAGAGAATGCCACTTTGATGACAAAGTTTGATGACAACATTTTCCCACGATGGACCTTCCTGTTCAAGTAAGGACAGCACAACAAGGTGAGTCCAAAAATGTAATGTAAATAAATTATGTAATATGACAGGGAGATATACACTACGTTCAAAAGTTTGGGGGGTCACTTAGAAATGTCCTTGTTTTTGAAAGAAAAGCACATTTTTGGTCCATTAAATTGATCAGAAATACAGTGTAGACATTGTTAATTCTGTAAATGACCATTGTAGCTGGAAACACCAGGCTCAACGTCAACACTGAAGAGGCGACTCCGGGATGCTGGCCTTCTAGGCAGAGTTGCAAAGAAAAAGCCATATCTCAGACTGGCCAATAAAAATAAAAGATTAAGATGGGCAAAAGAACACAGACACTGGACAGAGGAACTCTGCCTAGAAGGCCAGCAACCCCGGAATCGCCTCTTCACTGTTGAAGTTGAGAATAGTGTTTTGTGGGTACTATTTAATGACGCTGCCAGTTTCAGGACTTGTGAGGCATCTGTTTCTCAAACTAGACACTCTAATGTACTTGTCCTCTTGCTCAATTGTGCACCGGGGCCTCCCACTCCTCTTTCTATTCTGGTTAGAGCCAGTTTGCGCTGTTCTGTGAAGGGAGTGGTACACAGCGTTGTATGAGGTCATCAGTTTCTTGGCAATTTCTCGCATGGAATTGCCTTAATTTCTCAGAAGAAGAATAGACTGACGAGTTTCAGAAGAAAAGTCTTTGTTTCTGGCCATTTTGAGCCTGTAATCTGATGCTCCAGATACTCAACTAGTCTAAAGAACGCCAGTTTTATTGCTTCTTTAATTAAAACAACAGTTTTCACCTGTGCTAACATAATTGCAAAAGGGTTTTCTAATGATCAATTAGCCTTTTAAAATTATAAACTTGGATTCGCTAACACAACGTGTCAATGTAACACAGGAGTGATGGTTGCTGATAATGGGCCTCTGTACGCCTATGTAGATATTCCATAAAAAAACATTAACAATGTCTACACTGTATTTCTGATCAATTTTATGTTATTTTAATGGACAAAGAATATGCTTTTCTTTCAAATACAAGGACATTTCTAAGTGACTCCAAACTTTTGAACGGTAGTGTATATATACTGTAGCTAAGAAAGTAATTCTTAGTGTATGTTGTGTAGTAAGCTGTTAGTAGCCCATGTGCCTCACCCTAATAATTTGGTCCCTTTTCCCCACATAATTTCCTCTTCTGTTCTGACTTGGTGCACGTAGCCTATAGCCTGTTTTAGAGAAATGTAATGATTGAATATTGTAAGAGCTTTCATTGTCTGCTTATTTATCCAAGGTTCTGAGTTGGTGTACAGGGAGAATACGGTAAGAATGATGCATGTTCTGAATTCTGTCGCTGTACATTTTAAAAGTGCTGAACAAAGTTCTATTGACTACGTCCATCCTAGCTCGTTCATTAATGTCTTAATCGGAATTACAGATTGCCTCTCATGCGCTCGTCATCCCCTTATGCCATAGCTTGTACATCTCAATTGTCAGAAAAAAACACATCTGTTTAAGCACGTCAGCCATATCAGCTATGTTTTATTAAAAGGCAGTAAATGAGGCTGAATGAACTGTTTCACTGCCAGACAAGGCTCCGCTGAAAGCCAGGTGTAGCAGTGGTAAGGTGTTGGGACTGCTGTTGAGACTCTGCTGTTGGGACAGCTTAATTTTCACAGAAGGCCTTTTGCCATTTGGTAGGCCTTCATTGTAAATAAGAATTTGTTCTTAACTTACTTGCCTAGTTAAATAAAGGTTAAATATATATATTAGACTGTGCCAAATATATATATATTTTAGGCCCTAACAGTTTGTGGGCACCGCTTGTCACCGTTATAGTGCAATTCATGTATTGTTTAGTGTTGTGTTGTGTAGTGGCATGGCTGGCATTCAATAAAAAAAATGTTTGGTTTTGTTTACCCGGCTGGGGGGACAGTTGGACTACTGTGCTCAGTGGCAAGTTGGCGATACATGAAAAGTTAGGTGGAATGTTTTGCTTAGCATTGTTTGCACAGTTTTCCTTTTTGACGTTTCTGATCGTTTTTAATCCAGTCAGTGGTAGTTTTAAAACACAGCCAGCAATACGATAGAGAGAACGTTTTCTACACACATTTGAGTGTATGTTTGGAGTGCTGTGCGGCACTGGACCATATTCTCTTGTGTTTAGCTGTCACGTTCAGGCCTGATATTTATAGGCTGGCGTGTTTAGTTTCAATTTGGTGTAGGGTTTTTTTGTTCTAGGTGTTGTGTTTCTATGTTGGGGTAATGGCGGAGCATCGTCACCCCAGGGAGAAAAGAGTAGCGGGAGCTGAGCGGAGCAGTTATGAGGATTTGTATGGAGTATGGAACCCGGAGAAAGAAAAGTATGTTGGGACTCGCCTGGCTAGGAAGCCCGAAAGGCAGCCCCAAAAACCTTTTTTGGGGGGGCACACGAGGAGGTTGGCCGGTTCAGGAAGGACTCCTGAGCTAACTCCTCGTGCTTTTTGGAGGGAGCGTTGGGGAGAGCGTCGCACTGAGCAGACACCGTGCTATGCAGTTTTGCGCACAGTGTCTCCAGTGCGCATGCATAGGCCGGTGCGCGAAATTCCAGCGCCACTCATCTGTCGGGCTAGGGTGAGTGTGCAACCTGGAGGAGTGGTGCCGGTTCTGCGAGCGAGGTCTCCAGTACACCTTCTGGGACCGAGATATCCTGCACCGGTTCTGCGTGTGGGGTCTCCGGTTCGCATCCACAGCCCAGTGCGTGACATTCCAGCTCCCATCATCCATGAGGCAAGGGTGAGTGAACAGCCGGGGAGAGAAGTACCGGCTCCACGCACCAGGTCCCCTGTATGCTTAGATAGCCCAGTACGTCCAGTCCCTGCTCCGCGCACCAGACCTCCTGTGCGCTTAGAGAGTCCAGCACGTCCTGTTCCGGCTCCGCGCACCAGGCCCCCTGTGCACTTAGAGAGTCCAGCACGTCCTGTCCCTGTTCCACGCTCCAGGATCCCTGTGCCCGTCGTGGACCCAGCACGTCCTATCCCTGTTCCACGCTCCAGGATCCATGTGCCCGTTGTGGACTCAGCACGTCCTGTCCCTGCTCCACGCTCAAGGATCCCTGTGCCCGTCGTGGACTCAGCACGTCCTGTCCCTGTTCCACGCTCCAGGATCCCTGTGCCCGTCGTGGACTCAGCACGCCCTGTTCCTGCTCCCGCACCAGAGTCCCAGTGCGCGTCATGAGCCCAGTACGGCCCGTTCCTGCTCCCCGCACCAGAGTCCCAGTGCGGCGTCATGAGCCCAGCACGGCCCGTTCCTGCTCCCCCCGCACCAGAGTCCCAGTGCGCGTCATGAGTCCAGCACGGCCCGTTCCTGCTCCCCGCACCAGAGTCCCAGTGCGGCCATGAGCCCAGTACGGCCCGTTCCTGCTCCCCGCACCAGAGTCCCAGTGCGCGTCATGAGCCCAGTACGGCCCGTTCCTGCTCCCCGCACCAGAGTCCCAGTGCGCGTCATGAGTCCAGTGCGGCCCGTTCCTGCTCCCGCACCAGAGTCCCAGTGCGCGTCATGAGTCCAGTACGGCCCGTTCCTGCTCCCCGCACCAGAGTCCCAGTGCGCGTCGACAGTCCGGAGCCTCCAGAGAATGTTCCCAGTCCGGAGCCTCCAGAGAAGGTTCCCAGTCCGGAGCCTCCAGAGAAGGTTCCCAGTCCAAAACAAACTGTTCCGGGAAATAGCCCAGGGCCTCCGGTGTGGGACCCCGAGCCAACACGGCCGGCACCGGAGCCGCCACCTGGGACAAGGAGGCCCACCCGAAGACCCCCCCAATGGACTTTTGGTGCGGTCAGAGTCCGCGCCTTTGGGGGGGGGGTACCTTCACGTTCAGGCCTGATATTTATAGGCTGGCGTGTTTAGTTTAGTTTTGGTGTAGGGTTTTTTTGTTCTAGGTGTTGTGTTTCTATGTTGGGGTAATGGTTCCCAATTAGAGGCAGCTGAGTGTCGTTACCTCTAATTGGGAACCATATATATGTTTGTAGTTTTCACTAGGGGTTTGTGGGTTATTGTTTTGTTCATAGCTTCGTTGTCGTTTGCTATGTTCATGTTACGATCTTCGTTTGTTTTGTTGTCTTTTTCCCAGTTACGTTCCTTTAAATAAAATGTATACTGGATGCCTCGCCTTGGTCTGTCCCTTCTGAAGATCGTGACATTAGCTCACTTATCCAGCTTCACCGTATGGGAAATCTGCCTGAGGTGAATCGGCATTTGGACTGGACTGAGGACGACGCTGGCGCAATCTGGTGGAGTAAGACTGTATTTTGAAACTGACTTTCTTGTGTACTTGTGTACAATAGTTTTAAGCACTCCATTTCTGCCTCCTTCTGGGTAATTGTTCACTGCCCCCCTCCTAAACCAAGAACCTGTTATTTTATAGTTATTACATTGAGTTCCTAGGGCAGAAAACTGTCAATGATTTTCAATATTCAGTTGTTTAAAGCCCTCTAATGACTTGGTAAAAAGGACAGCACCAAAATGACTAATGTGCTACAATAACATTGGCTTGACCTGAAGACCTATCAATATGTTGATATAATGTTGATCTATGGACAGGGTATATATATCACCTTACCTTTGTCACCATCGTTGGCGATCTTTCGCAGGTCAATGAAGTGTGTTCCTATGGCGACGTCATTGACTTTGTCAGAGTCTCGTATCTGGACCTTGATGCGTTTGCAGAGTGGAGGAAACATCTCAGTGAAGACCACCTGCTCGTTCCAGATGGGCTCATAACTGCTCTTCTGGACAGATGTCTTCCCCTGGAGGAAACAACAACATACGTTTGGATTGACACACATTTAATTCTTACACTAAGACACTTCATATTATGTATATATTGTAAACAATGTACACTGTATTCATAATGTGATTGTGATCCATTATGTAATGCTATTTGTCTCTTTTGTTTATCCAACAAATAACTAAAACAGACAGTTTCGATTAAACGGCTTCAGGTTCATGGTGTCCTGATCTCCTGAGTAGCGACTGTAGTGGACCTACTCTCTGTCCAGCGAAGAGCACTTGTACGTAGGGGTCCACCAGGTCTCTGTTCTCCCCTATGAAGGCCTTCTTCACATTGGCCATGATGCTGGTGTTCATCTTGGGAAGGCCCTCGGCTCGGTAGATCTTCACGTAGAACCGGGCCCACTGCCTCTCCAATGGAACTCCCTCCGGAAGCAGGAGGTTCCTGACCAGAAAAAAAGGTTAAAAAAAAAGTCTGATTTTGTCTCATCAAAACCCCTTCATAACATTCTCTGGCCTTTTCTATTTTATGACCTGACCACCCTACAACATTATCTGACGACTAGAACATTGTATAACCCTTTGACATAATTTTTCCCCAATAAAACATTCCCTTACCCCTCTATGTCGTCTTCATCCGTCTCGTTGGCTTTGTGGGGAGTCTTGATATTGTCCCCCTTCCCCACCACGGCGATGTCACACTTGATGTAACCTTTGCAACCCGCCGTGATGTCATCAGGGTCAGACAGCATGGCCCACTTGTGGTAGAACTGGTGCTCTGTGACACAGGTGTCAATCAATCATCCATTAAATCAACCAATTAATCATCATGTATCCTTATAAGAGGTTCTGAGACATTATGGGTCCAGTCTCAGCACCCTTACCAGGCTGGGAGTAGACTGTGCCAACATCTAGCTTGAAGGTGCCAACCAAGGTGCCACTCCGCAACAGGTTCTTGGAGTGGATCACCTAGTGAAAGACAGAGGAAAACATATAGAATATACTGCATATGCGCTACATTAGACCTGCCATAGAGAATGTTTGTCTTGGTGTTGTTTTGAAGCAGTTGAGTGGAGTAGGGTTGGGTTCATGCTCAAAGGCTGTTAAGGTAAAGATAAAGATTGAGTGTGTGTGTGTGTGTGTGTGTGTGTGTGTGTGTGTGTGTGTGTGTGTGTGTGTGTGTGTGTGTGTGTGTGTGTGTGTGTGTGTGTGTGTGTGTGTGTGTGTGTGTGTGTGTGTGTGTGTGACTGTGAGTGGGTTTAAGACACACAGTGAGGGAAAAAAGTATTTGATCCCCTGCTGATTTTGTACTTTTGCCCACTGACAAAGAAATGATCAGTCTATAATTTTAATGGTAGGTTTATTTGAACAGTGAGAGACAGAATAACAACAAAAACATCCAGATAAACGCATGTGAAAAATGTTATAAATTGATTTGCATTTTAATGAGGGAAACAAGTATTTGACCCCCTCTCAATCAGAAAGATTTCTGGCTCCCAGGTGTCTTATATACAGGTAACGAGCTGAGATTAGGAGCACACTCTTAAAGGGAGTAATCCTAATCTCAGTTTGTTACCATGTATAAAAGACACCTGTCCACAGAAGCAGTCAATCAATCAGATTCCAAACTCTCCACCATGGCCAAGACCAAAGAGCTCTCCAAGGATGTCAGGGACAAGATTGTAGACCTACACAAGGCTGGAATGGGCTACAAGACCATCGCCAAGCAGCTTGGTGAGAAGATGACAACAGTTGGTGCGATTATTCGCAAATGGAAGAAACACAAAAGAACTGTCAATCTCCCTCGGCCTGGGGCTCCATCCAAGATCTCACCTCGTGGAGTTGATCATGAGAACGGTAAGGAATCAGTCCAGAACTCTACGGGAGGATCTTGTCAATGATCTCAAGGCAGCTGGGACCATAGTCACCAAGAAAACAATTGGTAACACACTACGCTGTGAAGGACTGAAATTCTGCAGCGCCCGCAAGGTCCCCCTGCTCAAGAAAGCACATATACATGCCCGTCTGAAGTTTACCAAAGAACATCTGAATGATTCAGAGGACAACTGGGTGAAAGTGTTGTGGTCAGATGAGACCAAAATGGAGCTCTTTGGCATCAACTCAACTCGCTGTGTTTGGAGGAGGAGGAATGCGGCCTATGACCCCAAGAACACCATCCACACCGTCAAACATGGAGGTGGAAACATTATGCTTTGGGGGTGTTTTTCTGCTAAGGGGGCAGGACAACTTCACCGCATCAAAGGGACGATGGACGGGGCCAAGGACCGTCAAATCTTGGGTGAGAACCTCCTTCCCTCAGCCAAGGGCATTGAAAATGGGTCGTGGATGGGTATTCCAGCATGACAATGACCCAAAACACACGGCCAAGGCAACAAAGGAGTGGCTCAAGAAGAAGCATATTAAGGTCCTGGAGTGGCCTAGCCAGTCTCCAGACCTTAATCCCATAGAAAATCTGTGGAGGGAGCTGAAGGTTCGAGTTGCCAAACGTCAGCCTCAAAACCTTAATGACTTGGAGAAGATCTGCAAAGAGGAGTGGGACAAAATCCCTCCTGAGATGTGTGCAAACCTGGTGGCCAACTACAAGAAACGTCTGACCTCTGTGATTGCCAACAAGGGTTTTGCCACCAAGTACTAAGTCATGTTTTGCAGAGGGGTCAAATACTTATTTCCCTCATTAAAATGCAAATCAATTTATAACATTTTTCACATGCGTTTTTCTGGATTTTTGTTGTTGTTATTCTGTCCCTCACTGTTCAAAAAAACTTACCATTAAAATTATAGACTGATCATTTCTTTGTCAGTGGGCAAACGTACAAAATCAGCAGGGGATGAAATACTTTTTTCCCTCACTGTACATGTATGCCACTTACTGAGAGTTTGAGGATCTTGTCAAACATGACATCTGGTGGGACGTGGAAGTCAAAGACAAAATACTGTGGGGAGAAGATAAGATTAGCCTTTACTCTCTGTCAAATGACCCATGTTGCACCTTGGGATGATCATTCCATTGTGTTCAGGAGATTCAAAGGCTCTATTGAATAAATCAACCTCATAATGATTCATGGATCATGGACACAACAGACATGTTTCCTACAGAATACAACCAATGATGATCAAATGAACATACTTTCAGCATTGGTTGAATCAATTCTGTAGCGTCCAGGTTAATCTTATATTATACAAGGGTAGTTAGTACATTAACATGCTTGTCAGCCTAGCTGGATCAGGGCATCTACTGAATAATGCTTTAATGTTTTTCTCAGCCTCCCTCTCGTGAAATAAGAGTGTAATGTGTAGAGCTCAATACAGAGAGGATTCCTGCTGAGCCCTTCCAGGCAGAGGCTTTGAACTGAACAGAGCCAGCCTGGTGTTGGAGACTGGATTGAGACTGGCTGCTCTTCTCACTGTTTCAACTCAATTACATACATACTATAGAAGAGAGATGGGAGGGAGGGAGGGACAAAGAAAGAGAGAGAGAGAGAGAGAGAGAGAGAGAGAGAGAGAGAGAGAGAGAGAGAGAGAGAGAGAGAGAGAGAGAGAGAGAGAGAGAGAGAGAGAGAGAAAGATGCACTTACCTCATTGTAGTAGGGGCAGTTGGTGGATTCCTTCATGGAGGTGTACTTCTTGTCTTCCCCAATCTCCACACAGACCACAGGGTCCATGTTTAGGCCTAGCAGCTGCCTGGCCTCGACCACTGTGATGCTTATCTAATATGTTGCAAAATAACAGAACATTTTCTTAAGAAAACACGCTTTTCGGAAATCCCGGTTGGAGGATTATAGGCGTCAGAAGGGAATAAGCAGGTAGGTAATCTAGCCGGGATTCATTTTATTCCAAAACCTTCCATCTAAAGGTGAGTAAATGCAGCATAACAAAAGTACCAAGGAAAACAATCAAGATGAAAAGTCAAAGTGGAGGTTTTGACTAGAGAAGCGACTCCTGTCCCTGAAGATTAATTATACCTTTACCAAAGAGCCCAGCACAGTGCAAGGCACACATAGACTGTGCTGTGAACGTTTCAGTCGGTGTCCAGAGATGTGGTTTGTGGTCACAGAGACTGGTACATGAATGTATATAGGCCAGTGTGCTGTTGCTTGCAGGGGATAGTTGCTGCCGCCTGAGGTTAGGCTACATTAATGAGATGCTAGCTTTTGTTCTAACCACCCAGCCTTCACACTATGCCCTATCCCTTCATCCCTACTGGAGTCAGTAAATGGGGATCCTAATAAAATTCAAGAAAAAAATCCCTCTCTCCACGAACTGCAGCAGCTATTGTGTAATGAAGCTCAGGATGCATAGATACAGTGAACACAAACACACACAGCTGGCAGGGGTAGGGTTAAGCCTTTTCTGCCTTTAGGGGCTAGTTGTTAAACAAACTGGGCAGGCATGGTTACATCTGACCACAGTGTATACAATTTACATTTCCAGCAGTGACTGTAGTAGTGGTAATTATTTTCCTCCTCTCACCTGGTAATCCACAGGCCTCCCAGAACTAGGTTCCATCTTGATATCAGGCTTTGACCTGAGAGCGTCAAGAAGACACAAATCAGAGCAGTTGACTGTTTACCTAATAATTTGCTATAGTAATGTAGTGTGGGTTATAAACATAAAAAAAGATAAAGGGTCAATGGATCATTGCACTAACAGATGTACAGCAAGTATACAGTACACTGACCTCTTGTTGGAGACATTGGTGGTGACGGCGGTGACGGACGCCAGGGAGATGCAGTCTGGATCCAGACCCCCGACCCCTCCCAGACGCAAGGCCTTCCTGTCCAGATCCTCCATGTCCAGGGTGGCTGGCTCATCTGTGGGGTGCCATCACAATAACCCATGTGAGTTTATGCCAGGGGTTGGCAATCCTCCTCCTGGAGAGCCACTGAGATATCCATCTCTGCTCTAACACACCTGATTCAGCTTATCAAGGTCTGTATAATCAGCTTGTTAGTAAAAGCCTACTCTTCTTATCAAAGTCTGGATAAGGAGCTGGTAAGTAAAAGCCTACCCTTCTTATCAAGGTCTGGATGAGCAGCTGATTAGTAAAAGCCTACCCTTCTTATCAAGGTCTGGATAATCAGCTGGTTAGTAAAAGCCTACCCTTTTTTCAATAGCTGGATAATAAGCTGATTAGTAAAAGCCTACTCTTTTTTTCAAGGTCTGGATAATAAGCTGCTAAAAGCCTACCCCTCTGATCAAGGTCTGAAGGAGCAGCTGATTAGTAAATGCCTACCTTTCTTGTGGTCGTCTTTGGAGCTCTTGGTCTTGTGGAGCTTCATGGCTGAGAATACCCCCTTCCCTGCTCTGATGGAGGAAGAGAAGAGGAGAAATAGAAAGAAACTACTGAAATCCGACACAGTGAAATCAGGTCAAATATCTGGCAAGAGCTCACACTTTTGGACTAATGGCAAAGACAATTTCCCAAATTTCATGAACTGTTGTCATTATGCTGGCATTCTGAGGACTTTGCTGACTCTCTTAGTTAACCTTTATATTAATCTAAGGAGGACCTCATTCAACAAAGAACCATGTGAGTACATGATGAAAACCGACAGTATCTAACTAAACCCTACACCAACATAACACACTGCACCATGAGGATGGAAACATTTTGCAGAGATGAACATCACATTGATGAGACAGTCTCCAAACTCCCCGACCCTCATCACAATAGAACCCAGGGGTGTCCAATAACACCACACAGTTATTACAGAGGATCCCATATCACCACCACAACAAAGGCTGTGATGTCACTGCCGGACCGGCAAATGAAGGGCCTTAATAATTAAAAATGATGTGCGTGACCGTCCAATTAGCTGCGGATATGGATACATGTTAGATAGAAGATGAAAGGGAGGTTTTCAATTTGTCTGCTCAAGCATTCTAAAGTGAAGCAGTCAATCAGAGTGAAATATCTGCTTTCTGTCTTTCTTTCATTATTTCACTGATATCTATCTAACCCTCTTTTGATAAGAACCAGAAAATGAAGGATCTAAAATGGAATGGTCTTTCAAGAATAGATATTATACTACACCGTATTCAATATGACAGGTTTGGGAGGATAAATTGGAAATGGAAAATCCTTCAAAAAGAAGCAACATTATTTAGACTACAAAAGACTTAGCAATTGTTCACTCAAGGCTGGTGTATCTACAAAGACAGGTTCAAGGTTTAGCTACAGTTCTCCTAATCATTTCAAATCAAGGTCAAACACATGCAAGACAGAACAGACATAAATTAAAAAAACAATCAAAAAATATGAATGGAAAGCCTTGGAAGTCTTGCTTCTGTTTGTTCAACTGACAAGCATATCGAATCACCTAGCAACTGTGCTATTATCCTGCCGTCTATTATTGACCATCTAACAATACAAATATTTAGATTGTAATATTTGTAAAACAAAACCAATAGCACCTCAAAACAACCCAAGAATGGAATCATCAGGTGTTGACTACAGCCTCAATCAGATGAACAGACATTTAAGCAGCTCAAGTGGTTCATACATACCCTGGGTCCAAACCCAGCTCAGGATGACAACACTAGCACCCTCTCTCCCTGTCGCTCAACAGAATACGCTTCACTCATTCACTCTATTCCATATTAGTAGTTTCTTCCATAGACAAGGAGTAGGTCAAGAGTACACAGGGAGGAAAGGAGACAGAGGAGGGAGAGGAAGAGGCAGGTGAGAGGATTAATCTGAGGCTGGAGGAGATACAGTAGTGCAGAAGCTGCTGTGGGGTTGGGGAGGAGGGAGCAGGGCGGAGGGAGGAGGGAGGACGGAGGATGGAGCAGGGCGGAGGGAGGAGGGAGCAGGGAGCAGGGAGGAGGGAGCAGGGAGCAGGGAGGAAGGAGCAGGGAGGAGGGAGGAGGAAGCAGAGAGGAGGGAGGAGGGAGGATGGAGGAGGGAGCAGGGAGGAAGGAGGAGGGAGGATGGAGCAGGGCGGAGGGAGGAGGGAGCAGGGAGGAGGGAGCAGGGAGGAGGGAGGATGGAGCAGGGCGGAGGGAGGAGGGAGCAGGGAGGAGGGAGCAGGGAGGAGGGAGGATGGAGACGGGCGGAGGGAGCAGGAGCAGGGAGCAGGGAGGAGGGAGGAAGGAGCAGGGAGGAGGAAGCAGAGAGGAGGGAGGAGGGAGCAGGGAGGAGGGGGCAGGGAGGAGGGAGCAGGAAGCAGGGAGGAGGGAGCAGGGAGCAGGGAGCAGGGAGGAGGGAGCAGGGAGGAGGGAGCAAGGAGCAGGGAGCAAGGAGGAGGGAGCAGGTAGCAGGGAGGAGGGAGCAAGGAGGAGGGAGGAAGGAGGGAGCAGGGAGCAGGGAGGAAGGAGCAGGGAGGAGGGAGGAGGAAGCAGAGAGGAGGGAGGAGGGAGGAGGGAGCAGGGAGGAGAGGGCAGGGAGGAGGGAGAGGGAGCAGGGAGGAGGGAGGAGGGAGGATGGAGCAGGGCGGAGGGAGGAGGGAGCAGGGAGGAGGGAGGAGGGAGCAGGGAGGAGGAAGCAGAGAGGAGGGAGGAGGGGGCAGGGAGGAGGGAGGAGGGAGGAGGGAGGAGGGAGCAGGGAGGCGGAGGAGGGAGGAGCAGGAGGCGGAGGAGGGAGCAGGGAGGAGGAGGAGAGGAGGAGGAGGGATGGGAGCAGGGCAGGGAGGAGGAGGGAGCAGGGAGCAGGGAGGAGGGAGCAGGGAGGAGGAAGCAGAGAGGAGGGAGGAGGGAGCAGGGAGGAGGGGGCAGGGAGGAGGGAGCAGGAAGCTGGGAGGAGGGAGCAGGGAGCAGGGAGGAGGGAGCAGGTAGCAGGGAGGAGGGAAGAGGGAGGAAGGAGGGAGCAGGGAGCAGGGAGGAAGGAGCAGGGAGGAGGGAGGAGGAAGCAGAGAGGAGGGAGCAGGGAGGAGGGGGCAGGGAGGAGGGAGTAGGTCAAGAGTACACAGGGAGGAAAGGAGACAGAGGAGGGAGAGGAAGAGGCAGGTGAGAGGATTAATCTGAGGCTGGAGGAGATACAGTAGTGCAGAAGCTGCTGTGGGGTTAGGAGGAGGGAGCAGGAGGCGGAGGGAGGGAGGAGGGAGGACGGAGGATGGAGCAGAGGCGGAGGGAGGAGGGAGCAGGGAGCAGGGAGGAGGGAGCAGGGAGCAGGGAGGAAGGAGCAGGGAGGAGGGAGGAGGGAGGAGGAAGCAGAGAGGAGGGAGGAGGGAGGATGGAGGAGGGAGCAGGGAGGAAGGAGGAGGAGGATGGGAGCAGAGGAGGGAGGAGGGAGGAGCAGGGAGCAGGGAGGAGGGAGGAGGGAGGAGGAGGAGGATGGAGGCAGGCGGAGGAGCAGGGAGCAGGGAGGAGGGAGGAAGGAGCAGGGAGGAGGAAGCAGAGAGGAGGGAGGAGGGAGCAGGAGGAGGAGGGGGCAGGGAGGAGGAGCAGGAAGCAGGGAGGAGGGAGGCAGGGAGCAGGAGGAGGGAGGAGCAGGGAGGAGGGAGCCAAGGAGCAGGGAGCAAGGAGCAGGAGCAAGGAGGGGAGAGGAGCAGAGGAGGGCAGGAGGAGGAGCAAGGAGGAGGGAGGAGGGAGAGAGGGAGGAAGGAGGGAGCAGGGAGCAGGGAGGAAGGGAGCAGGGAGGAGGGAGGAGGAAGCAGAGAGGAGGGAGGGAGGAGGAGAGGAGGGAGCAGGGAGGAGAGGGCAGGGAGGAGGGAGCAGGGAGGAGGGAGGAGGGAGGGATGGAGCAGGGGAGAGGGAGCAGGGAGGAGGGAGGGAGGGAGCAGGGAGGAGGAAGCAGAGAGAGGAGGGAGGAGGGGGCAGGGAGGAGGGAGGAGGAGCAGGAGGAGGAGGGAGGAGGAGCAGAGGGAGGAGCAGGGGCAGAGGAGGAGGGAGAGGAGGAGGGAGAGGGAGGAGGGAGGATGGGACAGAGCAGGAGGAGGAGCAGAGGAGGAACAGAGCAGGAGAGGGCAGAGGAGCAGGAGGACAGGGAGGAGGAGGGAGCAGCAGGAGGAGGGAGGGAGCAGGGAGGAAGGAGCAGGGAGGATGGAGGAGGGGCAGGGAGGAGGGGAGAGGGGGAGGAGGGAGGAGGGAGGAGGGAGGAGGAGAGCAGGGAGGAGGGAGGGAGGGAGGATGGAGCAGGGCAGGAGGAGGAGCAGAGCAGAGGAGGAGGGAGCAGGAGGAGGAAGCAGAGAAGGGAGGAGGGAGCAGGGAGGAGGGGGCAAGCAGGAAGCTGGAGGAGGAGCAGGAGCAGAGCAGGGAGGAGGGAGCAGGCAGCAGGGAGGAGGGAAGAGGGAGGGAAGGAGGGAGCAGGGGAGCAGGGAGGAAGGAGCAGGGAGGAGGGAGGAGGGAAGCAGAGAGGAGGGAGCAGGGAGGAGGCAGGAGGCAGGGAGGAGGAGAGGTCAAGAGTACACAGAGGAAAGGAGACAGAGGAGGGAGAGGAAGAGGCAGGAGGAGAGGATTAATCTGAGGCTGGAGGAGATACAGTAGTGCAGAAGCTGCTGTGGGGTTGGGAGGAGGGAGCAGGCGGAGGGAGGAGGAGGGAGGAGGGATGGAGGATGGCAGAGAGGAGGAGGGAGCAGGGAGCAGGAGCAGGAGCAGGGAGGAAGGAGCAGGGAGGAGCAGGAGGAGCAGAGAGGAGGGAGGAGGAGGATGGAGGAGGGCAGGGAGGAAGGAGGAGGAGACAGGGAGGAGGAGCAGGGCAGGAGGGAGGAGGGAGGATGGAGACAGAGGAGGAGGGACAGGAGGAGGAGGAAGGGCAGGGAGGAGGGAGCAGAGAGGAGGGAGGAGGGCAGGAGGAGAGGGGCAGGAGGAGGAGCAGGAGCAGGGAGCAGGGAGGGAGCAGGAGCAGGGAGGAGGAGCAGGGAGGAGGGAGGAAGCAGGGAGAGGAGGAGGGAGCAGGTGCAGGAGGAGGGAGCAAGGAGGAGGGAGGAAGGAGGAAGCAGGGAAGCAGGAGGAAGAGCAGGAGGAGGGAGGAGCAGAGAGGAGGGAGGAGGGAGGAGGAGCAAGGGAGGGAGAGGAGCAGGGAGGAGGGAGGGAGGTGGAGGGAGGGAGGGAGGGCTGGAGGGCAGGATGGGAGGAGGAGGAGGGACAGGGGAGGGAGGAGGGAGGGAGCAGGAGGAGGAGGAGGAAGCAGAGAGGAGGAGGGAGGGAGGAGCAGGGAGGGAGGGAGGAGGAGGAGGGAGGAGGGAGCAGGCGGGAGGGAGGAGGGAGGAAGCATTAGCAGGGAGGAGGAGGGAGCAGGGAGGAGGGAGGAGGGAGGAGGGAGGCTGGGAGCAGAGAGGAGGAGGAGCAGGGAGCAGGGAGGAGGAGAGGAGGGAGGAAGCAGAGAGAGGAGGAGGGAGGAGGGAGGAACAGGGAGGAGGGGCAGGGAGGAGGGAGCAGGAAGCTGGGAGGAGGGAGCAGGGAGCAGTGAGGGAGGAGCAGGTAGCAGGGAGGAGAGGGAAGAGGGAGGAAGGAGGAGCAGGGAGCAGGGAGGAAGGAGCAGGGAGGCAGGGAGGAGGAAGCAGAGAGAGGGGAGCAGGGAGAGGGGCAGGGAGGAGGGAGCAGGGAGGAGGGAGGAGGGAAGCAGAGAGGAGGGAGGAGGTGGCAGGGAGGGAGGGAGGAGGAAGCAGAGAGGAGGGAGCAGGGAGGAGGAGGGAGGGAGGAGGGAGCAGGGAGCAGGGAGGAGGGAGCAGGGAGCAGGGAGGAGGGAGCAAGGAGGAGGGAAGAGGGAGGAAGGAGGGAGCAGGGAAGAAGGAGCAGGGAGGAGGGAGGAGGAAGCAGAGAGGAGGGAGCAGAGAGGAGGGAGAATGAAGGAGGGAAAGGAGAGAGGAGGGAGGAGGTGGCAGGGAGGAGGGAGCACGGAGCAGGGAGCAGGGATGAGGGAGCAGGGTGGAGGGGGAGCGCTGACAACCAAATAATACGAGTGTAGCCAATCATGGCAAGAGATCCATTGGAGCACTAATACAGTACACGCTGAAGCACAGACACACACACACACATACACAAGCATTTCGCTACACAGAAGCATTTCGCTACATCCGAAATAACATCTGCTAAACACGTGTATGTGACCAATAAAATGGGATTTGATTTGACACTGTGGTGGTTGAATAAGTATTTTGGTCTCTCACTTTGTCAGAGCAGAGAGCTACAGTATTTTATTTGTATAATTTTTTCAGACCGATACTGTTGAATGAACTGGGAGGACTAAAGAGGTACGTTTGGAATGTGTCAGTCAGAGAGCTGTAGAGGCATTTGCATTTTAATGAGGGAAATAAGTATTTGACCCCTCTGCAAAACATGACTTAGTACTTGGTGGCAAAATCCTTGTTGGCAATCACAGAGGTCAGACGTTTCTTGTAGTTGGCCACCAGGTTTGCACACATCTCAGGAGGGATTTTGTCCCACTCCTCTTTGCAGATCTTCTCCAAGTCATTAAGGTTTTGAGGCTGACGTTTGGCAACTCGAACCTTCAGCTCCCTCCACAGATTTTCTATGGGATTAAGGTCTGGAGACTGGCTAGGCCACTCCAGGACCTTAATATGCTTCTTCTTGAGCCACTCCTTTGTTGCCTTGGCCGTGTGTTTTGGGTCATTGTCATGCTGGAATACCCATCCACGACCCATTTTCAATGCCCTGGCTGAGGGAAGGAGGTTCTCACCCAAGATTTGACGGTCCTTGGCCCCGTCCATCGTCCCTTTGATGCGGTGAAGTTGCAGAAAAACTAGCAGAAAAACACCCTCAAAGCATAATGTTTCCACCTCCATGTTTGACGGTAGGGATGGTGTTCTTGGGGTCATAGGCCGCATTCCTCCTCCTCCAAACACGGCGAGTTGAGTTGATGCCAAAGAGCTCCATTTTGGTCTCATCTGACCACAACACGTTCACCCAGTTGTCCTCTGAATCATTCAGATGTTCATTGGCAAACTTCAGATGGGCATGTATATGTGCTCAGTCCTTCACTGCGTAGTGTGTTACCAATTGTTTTCTTGGTGACTATGGTCCCAGCTGCCTTGAGATCATTGACAAGATCCTCCCATGTAGTTCTGGGCTGATTCCTCACCGTTCTCATTATCATTGCAACTCCACGAGGTGTGATCTTGCATGGAGCCCCAGGCCGAGGGAGTTTGACAGTTCTTTTGTGTTTCTTCCATTTGCGAATAATCGCACCAACTGTTGTCACCTTCTCACCAAGCTGCTTGGCAATGGTCTTGTAGCCCATTCCAGCCTTGTGTAGGTCTACAATCTTGTCCCTGACATCCTTGGAGAGCTCTTTGGTCTTGGCCATGGTGGAGAGTTTGGAATCTGATTGATTGATTGCTTCTGTGGACAGGTGTCTTTTATACAGGTAACAAGCTGAGATTTGGAGCACTCCCTTTAAGAGTGTGCTCCTAATCTCAGCTCGTTACCTGTATAAAAGACACCTGGGAGCCAGAAATCTTTTTGATTGAGAGGGGGTCAAATACTTGTTTCCCTCATTAATATTCAAATCAATTTATAAACATTTTTCACATGCATTTTTCTGTTTTTTTTGTTGTTATTCTGTCTCTCACTGTTCAAATACACCTACCATTAAAATTATAGACTGATAATTTCTTTGTCAGTGGGCAAACTTACAAAATCAGCAGGGGATTAAATACTTTTTTCCCTCACTGTAGTCCAGGAATGATACTTCCATAGCAGACTCAGCAAACAAATAATCACCACAGCAGATCACTACAGCAGTACTAACTGAGAGAATCATAGTCTGATGCTGCATTGGGTGTGAAAGAGAGTGACCAGGAGCTCTATAAGAAACTTCAGGCCCTCAAATGTAGAAAAGCATGCGGACCTGATGGCATCCTAAATGAGATGCTCAAACTCACTAGTGCAAAATTTCAATTAGCTATATTAAAACTGTTTAATTTGATCCTGAGTGTAGGTTATTTCCCTGACATCTGAAATAAAGGACTCATAACACCAAATCTTTAAGAACGGAGACAAATCTGACCCTAACAATTACAGAGGCATTTTTGTGAACAGTAACCTGGGGAAGGTTTTCTGTAGTATTATAAATGTAAGAGTTCTAAACTTCCTTAATAAGCACAATGTCTTGAGTAAAAGCCAAATTGGATTTATACCAAAACATCACACAACTGATCATATTTACACCCTACACACCCTGATAGATAAACATGTCCACCAAAATAATACCAAAATATACGCTTGCTTTATCGACTTCCAAAAAGCATTTGATTCTATTTGGCATACAGGACTGTTCTACAAAGTTATTGAAAGTGGTGTAGGGGGTAAAACATATGACATAATTAAATCAATGTATACTGGCAATACATGCGCCATTAAAATTGGCAAGAAAAGAACAGAATTCTTTAACCAGGGGCGGGGCCTTCGCCAGGGTTGCAATCTGAGCCATGCACTCTTCAATATTTACATCAACGAATTAGCCACTATTCTAGAAAAATCCTCTGCCCCTGGTGTTAGTCTCCACAATTCAGAGGTTAAATGCCTACTCTTCGCAGATGACCTGTGCCTGCCTTCACCCACAGCACATGGCCTACAGCAGAGCCTGGACCTGCTAGAGCAATACTGCCAGACCTGGGCCCTGGCAGTAAACCGCAAAAAAACTAAAATAATAATTTTTCAGAGAAGATCCAGATCTCAGGGAATTAGACCAAAGTTCTCAATTGGTACAAAATATATAGAGTACTGAACACACTACAATTACTTAGGTTTAAAAATAAGCCCAACTGGACACCTTAATGAGGCAGTGAATGAACTGAGAGAGAAAGCACAGAGGGCATTCTACACCATTAAAAACAAATTCAAATTGAAATACCTATTCATATTTGGCTAAAACTAATTAAATGTGTCATTGAACCAATCGCACTTTATGGCAGCGAGGTGTGGGGTCCACTTGCAAAACAAGATTTCACCAAATGGGACAAACACCCAATTGAAACCCTGCATGCAGAGATTCTCCTACATGTCCAGAGGAAAACTACAAACAATGCATGCAGGGCAGAATTAGGCCAATATCCACTAATAATAAAAACTCCAAAAAGAGCAATTCAGTTTTGGAAACATCTAAAATACAGTGACCCCCTCTCATATCATTACCAAGCCCTGCAATGCCAAGAGCTGAGCAAAGAAAATAGTCCCCTCATCCAGCTGGTCCTGGGGCTGAGTTCACAAACCTGTTCTACTAACACACTGAAGCCTCACGACCAGAACATCCAATCAATCAGAATAAAACAAATTACATCACAATTAAAACAAAACTACATTGCTCATTGGGAAACACAAGCACAAAGCAAAATGCAGTGCTATCTGGCCCTAAATCGACAGTACACCGTGGCAAACTATTTGACCACGGTTACTGATCAAAACCTTAGAAAAACCTTGACAAAGTGCAGGCTCAGTGAGCACAGCCTTGCCATTGAGAAGGGTAGACACAGGAAAACCTGGGTCCCTGTAGAGGAAAGGCTGTGAAACCACTGCACAACAGCAGAACTTGAGACAGAGCTGCATTTCCTGACAAAATGTAAAAAATATAAAACAATTAGACTGTCATTTCCCCAAATTTGAAACCCTTATTCAAGGTTTCAAAAACCTCTCTGATGGGTCTAGGCTACCCGTCCTGTTGAGGCAGGACGCAGAGAGTTGTGGGTTGGCAGCGCACTACATTGCTGCCTGCCATAATACGAGGGACAGTGTCTGACAGACCAATCAACCGGCACATGTCCTCTACTGTATGCTTATTGTTATTGTTCAATGTATGGTTATTTTGACCCTTGGTTATTGTTGTTACTGTTGTCCAGTTGACAATTTTGATTCTTGTTATTTTCAAATTGTAAATAACAAAATATGTACATTGTTACGTCATGCCAATAAAGCACATTGAATTGAAAAATTGAGAGAGAGAGAGACACAGAGAGAGAGAGAGAGAGAGAGAGAGAGAGAGAGAGAGAGAGAGAGAGAGATGGTCAGTGTAAGGAGGTAATCAAACTGGGGAAATAATATAAATACTGAAAAAAATAATTGAGCTGCAGGTGATCAATAATGAACTGGCCCAAAGCTCTGCTGAATGGAGCTGAATGATCAGACAGTGATCAGACGGTCAGACAGTGAACAGGCGGGTCAGACAGTGATCAAACCTGAGAACCAGAGCAGTGGTTCAGTGTTCCGGAGCGGTCCATTCTGCTTTCTCAGGAAGTTTCCTTTATTATTTGAATACAATTCTGATACAAGAACAAGAGCAGGAAGTTTCCTTTATTATTTGAATACAATTCTGATACAAGAACAAGAGCAGGAAGTTTCCTTTATTATTTGAAAACAATTCTGATACAAGAACCAGAGCAGTGGTTCAGTGTTCCGGATCGGTCCATTCTGCTTTCTCAGGAAGTTTTCTTCATTATTTGAATACAATTCCTTCTCCTCTGTGTTTTTGTAATAAGGCAGTATTCTGGGCTGCTGTGGTATTTATTTCTTCATTAGTGTCACACAGTAAGGCTTTAACACCAGAGAACAATCCCCTGAGTCTCTGTGACCTATATACCATTATTTACTTTTTTAACTATTATTTTACCAGGTAAGTTGACTGAGAACAGATTCTCATTTACAACAACAACCTGGGAATAGTTACAGGGGAAAGGAGGGGGGATGAATGAGCCAATTGGAAGCTGGGGATGATTAGATGGCCATGATGGTACAGTATGAGGGCCAGATTGGCAATTTAGCCAGGACACCGGGGTTAATACTCTTACAATAAGTTCCATGGGATCTTTAGTGACCACAGAGAGTCAGGACACCCGTTTAACCTTCCTGTTGTGTTCTGGTCGATTTGAACCAAAGTTTTCTCTCTGAAAAATGTAGTTCATTTAACGTCCCATCCGAAAGACAACACCCTACACAGGGCAATGTCCCCAATCACTGCCCTGGGGCATTGGGATATTTTTGGGGGACCAGAAAAGAAGGAGTGCTTCCTACTGGCCCTCCAACACCACTTCCAGGAGCATCTGGTCTCCCATCCAGGAACTGACCAGGACCAACCCTGCTTAGCTTCTGAGGGAAGCCAGCAGTGTGACCGACCAGGACCAACCCTGCTTAGCTTCTGAGGCAAGACAGCAGTGTGACCGACCAGGATCAACCCTGCTTAGCTTCTGAGGCAAGACAGCAGTGTGACCGACCAGGATCAACCCTGCTTAGCTTCTGAGGCAAGCCAGCAGTGTGACCGACCAGGACTAACCCTGCTTAGCTTCTGAGGCAAGCCAGCAGTGTGACCGACCAGGACCAACCCTGCTTAGCTTCTGGGGCAAGACAGCAGTGTGACCGACCAGGATCAACCCTGCTTAGCTTCTGAGGCAAGCCAGCAGTGTGACCGACCAGGACCAACCCTGCTTAGCTTCTGAGGCAAGCCAGCAGTGTGACCGACCAGGACCAACCCTGCTTAGCTTCTGAGGCAAGACAGCAGTGTGACCGACCAGGATCAACCCTGCTTAACTTCTGAGGCAAGCCAGCAGTGTGACCGACCAGGACCAACCCTGCTTAGCTTTTGAGGCAAGACAGCAGTGTGACCGACCAGGACCAACCCTGCTTAGCTTCTGGGGCAAGCCAGCAGTGTGACCGACCAGGACCAACCCTGCTTAGCTTCTGGGGCAAGACAGCAGTGTGACCGACCAGGATCAACCCTGCTTAGCTTCTGAGGCAAGCCAGCAGTGTGACCGACCAGGACCAACCCTGCTTAGCTTCTGAGGCAAGACAGCAGTGTGACCGACCAGGACCAACCCTGCTCAGCTTCTGAGGCAAGACAGCAGTGTGACCGACCAGGATCAACCCTGCTTAACTTCTGAGGCAAGCCAGCAGTGTGACCGACCAGGACCAACCCTGCTTAGCTTCTGAGGCAAGACAGCAGTGTGACCGACCAGGACCAACCCTGCTTAGCTTCTGGGGCAAGCCAGCAGTGTGACCGACCAGGACCAACCCTGCTTAGCTTCTGGGGCAAGACAGCAGTGTGACCGACCAGGATCAACCCTGCTTAGCTTCTGAGGCAAGCCAGCAGTGTGACCGACCAGGACCAACCCTGCTTAGCTTCTGGGGCAAGACAGCAGTGGGACGCAGGGTGGTATGCTGCTGAAATCTTGAAATCATGAAAGAGAAACAGCATTCCATTAGTATTTTCATGTGCGGATGCCTACTTGTTGGAGATGGAAATAATGTAATGCCTAACAAACGATGACAGAAAGAGAAAGAGAGAAATAACGGGAGGAGGAAGAGATGTGGAGAGAAACAATTCAGCAGTTGACTGAAGAAGAAGGGAGGAAGGAGGAGGAAGGAGGGAGGAGAGGCTGAATAGCAGAGGTGGCTAACTTTTAACAGGCTTTCTCTGAATACCCCTCCGTTTTAAAATGTTAATTCTGCTCAACCCCAAAAGAGTTTGGTATTGCGTGGTGATCTATTCCCACACCATGGCTTTAGACAGGAAGTCAGAGAGGGTCACTCAGTCAGTCAACATGTGGGAGGAACACAGTAGCACATAATACACAGGCAATACACCACAGCAAGACACTACAAAACACTACACTCAGACACACAGCAGAAGACCTTGAGGGAAAACAGTGACATAAAACACAACAAGGAACATTGAGGAGTTGTAAGAGATTCTTGCTATCTAAATTTACCTCTACAACTATAGCATTTGATGTCTACAACTAAAGCTCTAACATACTATAAGTACTTCAAACAAGCCACTGCTTCAAACCAAGAACACACTGCTACAGTAGCAATCAAAGACTCCAGAACATTCATTCTACCAGTGCTACTGTAAGTTCACATAGACCTCATATGAATAAAGACCCTTAAGTCTACGTTAAAGACATAAAATACTTCCTAGATCTGTCATTTGTTGGCACTGCCGTGTGATACACTGATACAGATGAAAAGACCCCACAACACAATCACAATGCTGTTTGATGCGCCGCCAACCTGTTGCATTGTAGGTATGATCAAAGGTGGCCCTTGAAAGCATGACGGCCCCAGGCTGGCACAGAATGAGCTTGGTTGCATCCCAACACAAAACTAACAAAATGAATGAACGAATTAAACAAAGCCTAAACAAATGAACATTCTCATCAATCCCTGCCTCGGTTTCTTCCGCTTTGCAAGAGAATACATGTTATGTAAGTGTGCAAATGAGGAGAATGCAACCTTCAATAGCTTAAACAAATAAAGATAATTTACATACAATTACATACATATACAGTATGTGTCAGTGTGCTTGTGTTGATTAATTCATGACTGGGACCTTTAAAAGTATAATGCCGTTATCGCTCACACTAAAGGCCCAGGTGTTGTGGTATTGTGGATGAAAAGACTAATGTGTCCATCAGTTAAATTCAAGGGAATTTTCTGGACATATCATTATAGGTTTCCCAACCTTTGCAGTGGCCATAGTGTAAAAAACAAACACACAGTTGCTTGAAATTCTAACTAACAACTGTATGTGTGTGTTCCATATTGGATGTGTTCATTGGCAGTATGCAACAAGACAAATTGGAGGTGATTTATATGAACCCCTGCAAAACAAGCTACAGCCAGGTAGAGATGACGTTGTTCACGGACCAGAAATACATCCTTCTGGACTCGCAGAGAAGGGGGCAAAGCCTGGAGCTGTGGTCCCGTGTGGTTCAGTTGGCATGGCGCTTGCAATGCCAGGGATGTGGGTTTGATTCCCAGGGGGGACCAGTACACAAATGCACTGGCTACATCCCCTTTGCCTTCAGAATGCAGAGTTTCCTCTTCAAGAAGCCAACACTGGACTCCTCTGATGTGAAAAACTACTTGCCGTCTCTGACCAACTCTCTTACTATCTCTCTCAGAAGAAGGCCTACCCTCTCCAAGACCTCTCCATCACAGTTGACAACTCCACAGTGTCCCCTTCTCAGAGTGCAAAGAACCTTGGCGTGACCCTGGACAACACCGTGTCGTTCTCTGCAAACATCAAAGCAATGACTAACCCCTCACAGGTTCATGCTCTACAACATCCTAGAGTATTTTTTATACCTTTATTTTACTAGGCAAGTCAGTTAATAACAAATTCTTATTTACAATGACGGCCTAGGAACAGTGGGTTAACAGCCTTGTTCAGGGGCAGAACGACAGATTTGTACCTAGTCAGCTCGGGGAATTAACCTTTCGGTTACAAGTCCAGCGCTCTAACCACTAGGCTACCCTGCCACCCCAGTATGATCTCACACAGGTGCTAATCCAGGCACTTGTCAACTCGCTGTTGGCTGGGCTCCTGCAACTCGCTGTTGGCTGGGCTCCTGCAACTCGCTGTTGGCTGGGCTCCTGCAACTCGCTGTTGGCTGGGCTCCTGCAACTCGCTGTTGGCTGGGCTCCTGCAACTCGCTGTTGGCTGGGCTCCTGCAACTGGCTGTTGGCTGGGCTCCTGCAACTGGCTGTTGGCTGGGCTCCTGCAACTCGCTGTTGGCTGGGCTCCTGCAACTCGCTGTTGGCTGGGCTCCTGCAACTCGCTGTTGGCTGGGCTCCTGCTTTTTTATATTCATTGTTGAATCTTTGTTAAACTAGGCAAGTCAGTTAAAAACAAATTCTTATTTATAATGACAGCCTACCCCGGGCGAAACCCGGACGATGCTGGGCCAATTGTGCACCGCCCTATGGGACTCCCAATCACAGCCGGATGTGATACAGCCTGGATTGAACCAGGGACTGTAGTGACACCTCTTATACTAAGATGCAGTGCCTTAGACCGCTGCGCCACCGCTTGTGCACCAAAACCCTGCAACTTATCCAGAACGCTGCAGCCCGCCTGGTGTTCAACATTCCCAAGTTCTCCCATGTCACCCCGCTCCCCCGCACACTCCACTGGCTTCCAGTCGAAGCTTGCATCCACTAAAAGACCATGTCACTTGCAAGAGGAATTCCCCCTCCCTCCCTTCCTTCAGGCTATGCTCAAACCCTACACCCAAACACAGGCACTCCATTCTGCCATCTCTGGTCTCTTGGCCCTCCCACCCCTATGGAAGGGCAGTTCCCATTCAGCAAAGTCCAAGCTCTATTCTGTCCTGGCAATCCAATGGTGGAACCAGCTTCCCCCTGAAGCTAGGACTGCAAAGTCCATGCCCATCTTCTGGAAACATCTGAAACCCTACAAAGAGTATCTTAAATAAACGCATAAGATTAATGCACTAACTGTAAATAGCTCTAGATAAGAGTGTCTGCTAAATTACTCAAATGTCAATGTAAACTTGTGTGTGTGTGTGTGTGTGTGTGTGTGTGTGTGTGTGTGTGTGTGTGTGTGTGTGTGTGTGTGTGTGTGTGTGTGTGTGTGTGTGTGTGTGTGTGTGTGTGTGTGTGTGTGTGTGTGCAATAAAAGGGATAAAGAGCAATTAAAAGGCCAGTGAAACCCGTTTCTCATCTATCACTTTATCATGGCAGCTCAGACCTGAAGACCGCACGTACACACACACACACACACACACACACACACACACACACACACACACACACACACACACACACACACACACCCCTGACTCCATCTCTCTCTTATCCTTTGTCTATGCCAGATCTGTCAGAAGAACAGAAGTCCTCCTTCCTAAACTGTACCGATATTGGAATGTGGGATGACCTTTAAAGCACATGTAATGCTATCATTAAAGACAGGGTGGTCTAAGTTGCACCACTGAACTACCCAGTCTTCATCTTCTGTTTGATATGTACTGTACAAGGCCCCAACTCTCATTAACTCTGACCCAAACCTCTCTGGCTGCTCAATAAGATTAGGATTATGTATCTTAGCCTTCTGCTTCTCCCCTGATCTCCCCTGATCTACGGTAGGCAATAAAACTATCTTAATGAATCTCCCACACACCAGATTCCACTAGCAATAAAACCATCTTAATTAACAGTCTATTGACAGGAACTATTTCTTGAGCTTTCTTATATCTCTCAGGTATAGGACAGACACTTCAAAACCTTATTCCTTATGATACATGTTTTCACTGCCTTGTTTGCAATATATGAATGTGTTATTCAATGGGTTTAAAATCGCTAAATGATCCCTGGTATGACCATCTGAATACAGTTCCACATGTTAGCCTGGCAATAAAACTATCTTAATGAATCTCACACACACCCGATCCCACTACCTTTTACCGTGGACATCTATCCCTTAGCCATTACATAATCATAAAACATAATAAGCTCTGTCATTGTAATTATTCTACATAAATATAAAGACCCTTCTGGTGTGACATTGATTTAGATTTAAGGGCCGGTATGGAATGACTTCCTGTTTCATCATGGTGAAATGTCATCATACATAGAATGTGAGATGATAATACATTATGTTTATGATATAATAATGCCTTAGGGTGACAGACGATGCGGTCTCAGTGACAAATGAATTGCTTTGATTCCAAGGTACGAGTGTGTGCGCGTGTGTGCCCTGCTCACATGTCACGTGCACACTCAAACATGCAAGACGGCAATGCTGCAACCCAAAGAGGAGAGACACTGCAACTCAAACAGCATGTGGAACCTTGAGTTCACACTGTTTTTGTCCTCCTCCTCATTCTCCTCCCTGTAAGGAGCACCAACCCAGACAGGTGAATACAATGGCATCAATGCCCATTGACATCATCAGAGTGGTTCCACGAGGTCATGATTGTTCCCCCAGGACTGTAGTGTGTGTTTTCCATCAGTATTGTCATCACTCTGTGTGGGTTCACTGTGGTTCTCTATCACACAAAATCTCAGCTCTCCTCTGAGCTACTGTACTGTACTGTACCACTGACAGGACTAGCTCTTTGTTGCCACGGTTATTAGGAGATGGCAGGTGCCCTCGTCAAGCACCAAGGACAGAGGTGAGTGTATATGTGTGTGGGTGTGTGTGAGAGTGTGTGAGTGTGTGTGTGTGTCTGCGTGTGTGTGTGTGTATGTGCGCATTTTTTTGGCACCATCATCTTTGAAATGCAGGAGAAAGGCCATAATGTATTATTCCAGCCCAGGCGCAATTTAGATTTTGCAGTGTATGTGCAAAGTGTTAGACTGATGCATTTGTTCATTGGATATCTGTTCAAAATGTTGTATCAAGACTGCCCAAATGTGCCTAATTGGTTTATTAATTTTCAAGTTCATAATTGTGCACTCTCCTAAAACAATAGCATGGCATTCTTTCACTCTAATAGCTACTGTAAATTGGACAGTGCAGTTAGATTAACAAGATTTTAAGCTATCAGATGTGTTTATCTGTTTTGTTACTTACAACCTCATGCTAATGACATTAGCATACATTAGCTCAACCGTCCCGCGCGGGGGGAAGGGGTTTGACACCCTGATCCCGTAGAGGTTAAATGCGTAAGACACATTTCAGTAGAATGCATTCAGTTTTACAACTAAGTAGGTATCCCCCTATCCCTTTCCCTTTCCTCCTTAGCCTGTGTCTTTTTTTTACAGGTCGCATAAAACACAGATCAGCTCTATGGGGACACACTATAAAAACTCTGTTCCGTCAGATAAAACCCACTGAATCAGTACAGCTAAACTCTAGGAGATGATAAGAGTATTTGTCAGTTCAATAGATTTTCATGAGGATTCAGAGACAGAGCCCCATTCCATTGTAATGCCCAGTTGACTCCCATTACAAACTGTCTAGTCAGGAGGATGGATGTTTGTCACGACTTCCGCCGAAGTCGGTCCCTCTCCTTGTTCGGGCGGCGTTCGGCGGTCAACGGCGCCGGCTTTCTAGCCATCGCCGATCCACTTTTCATTTTTCCATTTGTTTTGTCTTTGTTTTTAAACACCTGGTTTCAATTCCCCAATTACATGTTCATTATTTAACCCTCTGTTTTCCCCATGTTTGTTGTGCGTTATTGTTCTACTATTATGTCAGTCATTTGGTGGGCTTGGTATTTGTTATTCTTTAATATTTTGAGTAAACTGCGTTGTGTTGCTCACCTCTACTGTCCTGCGCCTGACTCTTTTGTACCAACTACACCACGCCTTGTGACACTGTTCTCATGGTGAGAGACTCTAGTAAATCCAAATACAGTGGCTGATGCATGGTCCCAACCACACACAGGTACACACAAACACATATAGACACACGCACACACACACAAACACAACATGATTGCAGATAATCGCTAATCAAAGCAAAAGTTCTACCACAGTGACCATGTTATTTTTGCGAAGGCTGTTTGATTTCAGACAGACAACGTTTGTATGTGAAAAACATGTCTAAAATGCATACTTTCAGGTCTCCGAACTCACTTCCCTCGAGCACAGATCAACTGGATCAGATACACCACTGGAACTGTTTACATGTCAGGGATAATGAACTTCTCCCATTGGCCCTATAGTTATCACATTATCTTTACGTAGCACATATAGTCACTCCTTGTATGTTCATGAACTACTCCCATTGGCCCTGCTCTGGCCCTGCTCTATCTTCCTCTCAGTTCTTTGCTTGTTAACGCCCACATCTGACAACTGTCTAGGTTATAATGGTAGCTCTGATGCTGGCTGAGCCCTGGTCCTATATGCTCCATTCCTTATATAGCCATTCTGTCTCAGCACTTAAATGTGGACAGTTTAAATTCTGCCTGCTAATATTGGAAATGCAATCATAGTCCTGATTTCTGCTACCACAAAACATACTGCTGTAACACATTCACTCCCTACTGACTGGAGGCTGAAACATAGTGTTGTAACACATTCACTCCCTACTGACTGGAGGCTGAAACATACTGCTGTAACACATTCACTCCCTATTGCCTGGAGGCTGAAAAATACTGCTGTAACACAATTACTCCCTACTGCCTAAAGGCTGAAACATACTGCTGTAACACATTCACTCCCTACTGCCTGGAGGCTGAAACATCCTGCTGTAACACATTCACTCCCTATTGCCTGGAGTCTGAAACATCCTGCTGTAACACATTCACTCCCTATTGCCTGGAGTCTGAAACATCCTGCTGTAACACATTCACTCCCTATTGCCTGGAGTCTGAAACATCCTGCTGTAACACAATTACTCCCTAATGCCTGGAGGCTGAAACATCCTGCTGTAACACATTCACTCCCTATTGCCTGGAGGCTGAAACATCCTGCTGTAACACAATCACTCCCTATTGCCTGGAGGCTGAAACATACTGCTGTAACACATTCACTCCCTATTGCCTGGAGGCTGAAACATACTGCTGTAACACAATTACTCCCTACTGCCTAAAGGCTGAAACATACTGCTGTAACACATTCACTCCCTACTGCCTGGAGGCTGAAACATCCTGCTGTAACACATTCACTCCCTATTGCCTGGAGTCTGAAACATACTGCTGTAACACAATTACTCCCTATTGCCTGGAGTCTGAAACATACTGCTGTAACACATTCACTCCCTATTGCCTGGAGTCTGAAACATACTGCTGTAACACATTCACTCCCTACTGCCTGGAGTCTGAAACATACTGCTGTAACACATTCACTCCCTAATGCCTGGAGGCTGAAACATCCTGCTGTAACACATTCACTCCCTATTGCCTGAAGGCTGAAACATCCTGCTGTAACACAATTACTCCCTATTGCCTGGAGGCTGAAACATACTGCTGTAACACATTCACTCCCTATTGCCTGGAGGCTGAAACATACTGCTGTAACACAATTACTCCCTACTGCCTAAAGGCTGAAACATACTGCTGTAACACATTCACTCCCTACTGCCTGGAGGCTGAAACATCCTGCTGTAACACATTCAATCCCTATTGCCTGGAGTCTGAAACATCCTGCTGTAACACAATTACTCCCTAATGCCTGGAGGCTGAAACATCCTGCTGTAACACATTCACTCCCTATTGCCTGGAGTCTGAAACATCCTGCTGTAACACAATTACTCCCTATTGCCTGGAGTCTGAAACATACCGCTGTAACACATTCACTCCCTAATGCCTGGAGGCTAAAATATAGAGTGGACTATGTGCTGTTTCCAAGTGGCCACACACCTCTCCAAAGTGTGCACAGTTCCTAATTAATTTCAATGCACTTTTATGACTTAAAGAAGAGCCTTCAACTATAAGGTGCTTTTTTTGAAGCTCTTCTAGCTGTGCCGTTGAGAAACTAGAGCAAGAACACTTGTAGTTGTTTTGTTTGGAACACAACCCTGCATCCCCCCTTTACCCAATTACTGTTGTTGTTTACGCAATTCAAAAACAGCCCATTATAAATTGCAATCTGGGTCAGATAGGCATCATTTGAATGCTTGTTCTCTTGTCTACATGACTAGCGAAGTTATAGATTACAATCTTTCACAGTTTGTGTGCATTCAGGTGCGTGTTCCGCGGCAAATGTTTTCCCCAATAGATCAACATAGGCTCATTCTGTTCAGGACAGCCCAGGGCAAAACACCATGTCATCTTGTAAAAAACAGCGATTATAAACGTTGACACTGTATATTATGAGTTTCATGATATGGAAATGTGAAGTGCACATTTGGACTCACGGGTGTTTGGCTTGCTTGTATGACATCAAAGTGATATTAATTATATTCCTCAACATCTAATCTTTCAATATTAGCGGGAGGGATGGGGTAACTTCTTGTCGCGTGCGGTTATCAAGTTCAGAACAGCTGTCAGTCAAAACCCATACAGAGCTGTGAAGCGCAGAGCCTGAGCTCTGAAATCATTTATAGCATGTTACTGTACAACCACTGCGTTACAATTTAGGCTCTTATTAGTGTCCAAATCTGCCATTTTCAACCCGTATATGGGTACGAGTGTGAAGGGCTACTGATGAGGAAGATATGGTTCTAGCTACGGCATTGATGCATGCAAGTTTAAAATGATGCTGATTATGTACTTCTCAGATAGAGTTCAGTGTGTCAAATCGGAGGGCCTGTTGTCCGGACCTCTGGCAGTTTCTATGGGGGTGCCACAGGGTTCAATTCTCGGGCCGACTCTTTTCTCTGTATATATCTATGATGTCGCTCTTGCTGCTAGTGATTCTCTGATCCACCTCTACGCAGACGACACCATTCTGTATACATCGGGCCCTTCCTTGGACATTGTGTTAACAAACCTCCAAACGAGCTTCAATGCCATACAACACTCCTTCCGTGGCCTCCAACTGCTCTTAAATACTAGTAAAACTAAATGCATTCTCTTCAACCGATTTCTGCCCGCACTTGCCCGCCCGACTAGCATCACTACTCTGGACGGTTCTGACTTAGAATATGTGGACAACTACAAATACCTAGGTGTCTGGCTAGACTGTAAACTCTCCTTCCAGACTCACATTAAGCATCTCCAATCCAAAATTAAATCTAGAATCGGCTTCCTATTTCGCAACAAAGCCTCCTTCACTCATGCTGCCAAACATACCCTCGTAAAACGGACTATCCTACCGATCCTTGACTTCGGCGATGTCATTTACAAAACAGCCTCCAACACTCTACTCAGCAAATTGGATGCAGTCTATCACAGTGCCATCCGTTTTGTCACCAAAGCCCCATATACTACCCACCACTGCGACCTGTACACTCTCGTTGGCTGGCCCTCGCTTCATATTCGTCGCCAAACCCACTGTTTCCAGGTCATCTATAAGTCTCTGCTAGGTAAAGCCCGCCTTATCTCAGCTCACTGGTCACCATAGCAGCACCCACCCGTAGCACGCGCTCCAGCAAGTATATTTCACTGGTCATCCCCAAAGCCATCACCTCTTTGGCCGCCTTCCCTTCCAGTTCTCTGCTGCCAATGATTGGAACGAATTGCAAAAATCACTGAAGCTGTAGACTTGTATCTCCCTCACTAACTTTAAGCATCAGCTGTCAGACCAGCTTACTGATCACTGTACCTGTACACAGCCCATATGTAAATAGCCCACCCAACTACCTCATCCCCATATTGTTATTTATTTTTTGCTCTTTTGCACCCCAGTATCTCTACTTGCACATCATCATCTGCACATCTATCACTCCAGTGTTAATGCAAAATTGTAATTATTTCACCTATTTATTGCCTTACCTCCCTAATCTTACTACATTTGCACACACTGTATATAGATTTTTCTATTGTGTTATTGACTGTACGTTTGTTTATCCCATGTGTAACTCTGTGTTGTTGTTTTTTGTCGCACTGCTTTGCTTTATCTTGGCCAGGTCGCAGTTGTAAATGAGAACTTGTTCTCAACTGGCCTACCTGGTTAAATAAAGGTGATAAATAAATAATAATAAATACAAATGTTTCAGCTATACTAATGGAGTTGTCGACTCACTTCCTGAAAGTGGGAATTCCGTGGATGGATCGTCCAGGAGACACTCCTGATCCTGATCCATGGCTGTGTCCGGAAAGCAGGCTGTCTGTCTCAAACTGGAACGTTCCCTCTGGGTCGCCCGGAACGTCCAGGAATTCCCCATCGCTCCACACCCCCACTGTCCCATCCATGGTCGTGTACTTGATGTCTATGGTAACACTAGTCTGGAATGGAATAGCCAACCAATGAATTAGTCAAAACAAACTAGAAACACAGCTTTCTCATCAAGTGAATAATTTCAAGTGAATAAAGCATTTTAATTTCGTTTGACAGCAACTGCCTTTAGTACACTTGCTGTAAAGGTTCAATATTTGTTGGCAAATTGTTTGACAGAGAGTTGTGGTCACTTGTGGCTCAAAGCTATATTTTGTCTGACAGTAAGCACTTAGTTTGGTCTGAACAGGAAGCAGTAGAAGCAGAGCATTTTGTCTTTAGTGGACTTGACTAGACCTCACTGGACACTGAATCTCTCTCTCTCTCTCTCTCTCTCTCTCTCTCTCTCTCTCTCTCTCTCTCTCTCTCTCTCTCTCTCTCTCTCTCTCTCTCTCTCTCTCTCTCTCTCTCTCTCTCTCTCTCTCTCTCTCTCTCTCTCTCTCTCTCTCTCTCTCTCTCTCTCTCTCTCTCTCTCTCTCTCTCTCTCTCTCTCTCTCTCTCTCTCTCTCTCTCTCTCTCTCTCTCTCTCTCTCTCTCTCTCTCTCTCTCTCTCTCTCTCTCTCTCTCTCTCTCTCTCTCTCTCTCTCTCACCACCCGGGAGCCAGTAAATCACTGCAGAGCCAGTAAAGTTAAAGGTGTTACCATGGTAACCCTGTATCTTTCAGCGGGAGGCGATAAAAACACTTCTGTTTAGTTAGAACTCAGGTGAGACTCTGCCGGATGTTTTCCTCTCCTCTCCCTCATCAGGGACAGAGAGGGGTGCAGAGGGGCTGAGAGATGTGTGTGTGTGTGTGTGTGTGTGTGTGGAGAGCCGCCCACTCTAGGAGCTCAGATGCAATCATTTCATAACCAACCTTTCGACAGCCAGGCTGTCTTCATCAGGTATAATGAGTGTGAGTACCCAGGTCATTCTGGCTACTGTGTGTGATATCATCTCAATAACAGAGAGTCAGTATTCAAAGCTCCACTAACACCATTCTCCTAAGCCCTGGGGTAATTTATACAGATGAGCTCTCACACTCTTTCTAGTCGTTTCTCTATCCCCCCTTTCTATCTCCCTTGATCTCTCCATCCCTTGCTCCCTCTATCTTACTCTCTTTTTCATTCCCTTAGACACTATTCTCTGAATATATGGCTATTGGATCAGTACTCATCTGAGGTCCATAAAATACATATCTGTTTATCTGTGTGTCTGCGGTATATACTGTAAGTACATGTGTGCTGTCCATAGGTCAGTATGGAGGACTCCCACTCTTCAGGATGAAGACCTGTAGACTGATCTGGGACCAGTGCTGGGGCTTACCCGTAAGGCGGTGTTGTTGTCATCGATGAGTGTGTCTGTCACCTCCAGCTGCCCCTCCTCCGCCACCTTCTGTAGAACCATCCGGAAGGTTCCGATGACTCTGGAACAACAAAACCACAAAAACCATATACAACCAAACTATGGTGGGATAGTGGGTTAGAACCCATTAGTTGATCAACGCTATAGATCCTCCTCCAGCAGATCATGATGCAGGGCTGTGTCTTGGCTAGAAACATTGGTATAGTCTGTTTGATGGGTCACAGAGAATCAGGCAGACACATACAATGAGCCTTAATCTCTTTAACCTCTTTAACAGTGGGTTTTGGTAGGTTACGTTGAATCAGTGTGATAGTGTTGTCCTCACACAGCTTGCACTATCTTCCTCTTCCTCTCCTCTACGCTCTCTCCCCCTTCTTGTTGACTATCTCATAATCCCATACAGTATGTCTCTACCATCCACCATAAGTCTTTCTGGCTATTTCAGTCTTTTGTCTCTCTGGCTCCTGTCTCTGCCTGCATGGTGTGTAGGCGAGTGGCTGTGTTTGTGTGTGTTTGTGTGTGTGTTTGTGTGCGTGCGCACGTGCATGTGTGCGTGTGTGGGCAGAGTGATGGAGATTGGCTCTGACAGGCAGGGATAGTGTGTCATTGCTGCAACCCGCTACAGCAACTAACCAGTAAAGACAGGCAGACTATGAGTAATCGGCTACTATTAAATCTCAGCTATAGAGCTACACAGAGAGATATATATACACACCCCACCAACCTTTGGCCAGCGAGGAATTTGTGATGTTGAGTAGCATTCAACCCTCCCCTCAACATTCCAACACCAAACAGTTATAGCCATATTGTTTTCTCATTAGCTGCTTTCGCTGTCCTAAAAAAAGCTATTTTAACAGTTTCTAAGAAAACTTCAGTGATTTATTCCCATAGCACACTAACTTTAGGTTTTTAACTTCCTGTCCATAAGCAAAGTTTCCTGAAATATACAGTGGCTTGCAAAAGTATTCACCCCCCTTGGCATTTTTCCTATTTTGTTGCCTTACAACCTGGAATTAAAATGGATTTTTGGGGGGTTTGTATCATTTTATTTACACAACATGCCTACCACTTAGAAGATGCAAAATATTTTTTTGTATGAAACAAACAAAAATAAAACAAAAAAACTGAAAACTGAAAAGTCAATACTTTGTAGAGGCACCTTTTGCAGCAATTACAGCTTCAAGTCTCTTTGGGTATATCTCTATAAGCTTGGCACATCTAGCCACGGGGATTTTTGCCCATCCTTCAAGGCAAAACTGCTCCATCTCCTTCAAGTTGGATGGGTTCCGCTGATGTACAGCAATTTTAAGTCATACCACAGATTCTCGATTGGATTGAGGTCATTCCAAGACATTTAAATGTTTCCCCTTAAACCACTTGAGTGTAGCTGTAGCAGTATGCTTAGGGCCATTGTCCTGCTGGAAGGTGAACCTCCGTCCCAGTCTCAAATTTCTGGAAGACTGAAACAGGGTTCCCTCAATAATTTCCCTGTATTTAGCGCCATCCATCATTCCTTCAATTCTGATTAGTTTCCCAGTCCCTGCCGATGAAAAACATCCCACAGTATGATGCTGCCACCACCATGTTTCACTGTGGGGATGAGGTTCTCGCGGTGATGAGATGTGTTGGGTTTGCGCCAGACATAGCGTTTTCCTTGTTGGCCAAAAAGCTCAATTTTTGTCTCATCTGACCAGATTACCTTCTTCCATATGTTTGGGGAGTCTCCCACATGCCTTTTTGCGAACACCAAAGGTGTTTGGTTCTTTTTTTCTTTATTAAGCACTGGCTTTTTTCTGGCCACTCTTCCGTAAAGCCCAGCTCTGTGGAGTGTACGGCTTAAAGGGGTCCTATGGACAGATACTCCAATCTCCGCTGTGGAGCTTTGCAGCTCCTTCAGGCTTATCTTTGGTCTCTTTGTTGCCTCTCTTATTAACACCCTCCTTGCCTGGTCCATGAGTTTTGATTGGCGGCCCCCTCTTGGCAGGTTTGTTGTGGTGCCATATTCTTTCCATTTTTTAATCATGGACTTAATGGTGCTCCGTGGGATGTTAAAAGTTGTAGATATTTTTTTATAACCCAACCCTGATCTGTACTTCACCACAACTTTGTCCCTGACCTGTTTGGAGAGCTCCTTGGTCTTCATGGTGCTGCTTGCTTGGTGGTGCCCCTTGCGTAGTGGTGTTGCAGACTCTAGGGCCTTTCAGAACAGGTGCATATATACAGAGATCAAGTGACAGATCATGTGACACTTAGATTGTACACTGGTGGACTTTATTTAACTAATTATGTGACTTCTGAAGGTAGTTGGTTGCACCAGATCTTATTTAGGGGCTTCATAGCAAAGGGGGTGAATACATATGCACTCACCACTTTTCAGTTTTTTTTTTAAATAATTTTTTGATGCCAAAGAGCTCCATTTTGGTCTCATCTGACCACTTTTTTTCATTTTACTTCACCAATTTGGACTATTTTGTGTATGTCCATTACATGAAATCCAAATAAAAATCCATTTACATTACAGGTTGTAATGCAACAAAATAGGAAAAACGCCAAAATACTTTTGAAAGGCACTGTATATGTATTTTTAACTTATATTTAATTGCTTTCGATTGAAACAAAAGCCAAAGGCTCCAAAATACTTAAGTTGGGAGATATGCTCAATTCCAATTCTTTAAGAGTCTCACCACGTACCAGACTGCTTAGAGAAATATGTGTTTCAGGGCCTTCCGAGCAGTGCAGTGGTCTAAGGCACTGCATCGCAATGCTAGCTGAGCCACTAGAGATTCTGGGCTCGAGTCCAGGCTCTGTCGCAGCTGGCCGCGACCGGGAAACCCATGGGGCGTCGTCTGGGTTAGGGGAGGGTTTGGCCGGCAGGGATGTCCTTGTCCCATCGCACGCTAGCGACTCCTGTGGCGTGTACAGTTTTTCCTCTGCCACTCCCGCGTCCGTATGGGAGTTGCAGTGATGAGACAAGACTGTAACTACCAATTGGATACCACGAAATTGGGGAGAAAAATGGGTAAAATATATGGGTTTCACTCTATATGAGCAACAGATATAAAGGCTTCATTAAGCCTTCATAGTGCATTTACAACAAGCTCTCACAGTCTCACGCCAGAATTAGACATTCATCTATGTTTCTCAAATTTCGAAGTTGTTCCAAACGTCAAATTTTGAAGTGTTTAAGTTTAGGCATTAACTCAGAAATCTCAAGGTTAGGCATTAACTCTGAAGGGTTGAGGTAAGGGTTAAGGTTTGGGATAGGCTTAAAACAAAAATCTCCTAAAAAAATAATATATTGCTGGATTTGAACATGCAACGTTTGGCACAAGAGGCAGATGCTTTCTACATCAACTCCCAATGTTTGTAAGGTCTTCATAGATACTTCACACATATTTTACGAGCAAATGGAATTCGCTGTTCAAGTTTCAAATTCATTTCCGTATTCAGTCAGAGAATTACAGAGGATGTGAATAATTCATATAGTCCCCCCCGTAACACATCACAAACACAGTATATTGGAACCCATAAGGTTGCTCCTGCCTAATGATCATACCTACACACACTATAAGCCACACTGACGGATCTGAAAGGGCAACCAGTCAATGGCATTACACCCTGGCACATACACACACACACACACACACACACACGCCTTTAGGACCATTACAAACTGAGCAAACAGACTTTCACCTAATCAAAGACTTACCTCAGCAGGAGAAGCTCTCCCTTGAGAAAGATATCCCCACCCCGAGTAGGTCAGACCTGACCTCTTCATTATATAACCCCACAGATGAGCAACCCCAAGAGGAAAGTCAACCCCCCAGCACAGAGTACTACTCACTCATCGAAATTAAGGATACATTTACCCAGCTGTAGGTAAGGCAGGTGGAGCTGGAACAGCAGGTGATTACACTCCAGTCAGAACAGACCCAGACAACAGTCCAGCACAACAACACCCCCCTTAACCAGACCCGGAGTGCTGGAGGTGGTGAGAGACATATCTGCACTCCGGACTGTGGTGAGACAACTTCAACATGATAAAAAGCATGAGCAGGAGAAGAACAGAGCACTAGATGAGAGGATCAGACTGCTGGAGGAGAGGGTGAAGGGGATGGCGTGTGACAGAGAACAACCCACTAGAGAGGTGGCCCCCTCTCGCAGAGAAGCCTGCAGAACAGCCCACCTCAGCTCCCAAAAAAAGTCTCGACAACACAATAAAACAGTCCACCTTAGACCCTGACCATAGCCTTGACATCACAGCAGGGCAGACAAATGAATAACCCCAAGACCAGGGGATCTCACCCCCTCTGAGCACCCCCCGTGTCAGCCATTCAACCTCCCCACACCCACTACTGATTTTGTACATTTGCCCACTGACAAAGAAATTATCAGTCTATAATTTTAATGGTAGGTTTATTTGAACAGTGAGAGACAGAATAACAACAAAAAAATCCAGAAAAACGCATGTGAAAAATTTTATGAATTGATTTGCATTTTAATGAGGGAAATAAGTATTTGACCCCTCTGCAAAACATGACTTAGTACTTGATGGCAAAACCCTTGTTGGCAATCCCAGAGGTCAGATGTTTCTTGTAGTTGGCCACCAGGTTTGCACACATCTCAGGAGGGATTTTGTCCCACTCCTCTTTGCAGATCTTCTCCAAGTCATTAAGGTTTCGAGGCTAATGTTTGGCAACTCAAACCTTCAGCTCCCTCCACAGATTTTCTATGGGATTAAGGTCTGGAGACTGGCTAGGCCACTCCAGGACCTTAATGTGCTTCTTCTTGAGCCACTCCTTTGTTGCCTTGGCCGTGTGTTTTGCGTCATTGTCATGCTGGAATACCCATCCACGACCCATTTTTAATGCCCTGGCTGAGGGAAGGAGATTCTTACCCAAGATTTGACGGTACATGGCCCCGTCCATCGTCCCTTTGATGCGCTGAAGTTGTCCTGTCCCCTTAGCAGAAAAAGACCCCCAAAGCATAATGTTTCCACCTCCATGTTTGACGGTGGGGATGGTGTTTGGGGTCATAGGCATTCCTCCTACTCCAAACACGGCGAGTTGAGTTGATGCCAAAGAGCTCCATTTTGGTCTCATCTGACCACAACACTTTCACCCAGTTGTCCTCTGAATCATTCAGATGTTCATTGGCAAACTTCAGACGGGCATGTATATGTGCTTTCTTGAACAGGGGGACCTTGCGGGCGCTGTAGGATTTCAGTCCTTCACGGCGTAATGTGTTACCAATTGCTTTCTTGGTGACTATGGTCCCAGCTGCCTTGAGATCATTGATAAGATCCTCCCGTGTAGTTCTGGGCTGATTCCTCACCGTTCTCATTATCATTGCAACTCCACGAGGTGAGATCTTGCATGGAGCCCCAGGCCGAGGGAGATTGACAGTTCTTTTGTGTTTCTTCCATTTGCGAATAATCGCACCAACTGTTGTCACTTTCTCACCAAGCTGCTTGGCAATGGTCTTGTAGCCCATTCTAGCCTTGTGTAGGTCTACAGTCTTGTCCCTGACATCCTTGGAGAGCTCTTTGGTCTTGGCCATGCTGGAGAGTTTGGAATCTGATTGATTGATTGCTTCTGTGGACAGGTGTCTTTTATACAGGTAACAAACTGAGATTAGGAGCACTCCCTTTAAGAGTGTGCTCCTAATCTCAGCTCGTTACCTGTATAAAAAGACACCTGGGAGCCAGAAATCTTTCTGATTGAGAGGGGGTCAAATACTTATTTCCCTTATTAAAATGCAAATCAATTTATAACATTTTTCACATGCGTTTATCTGGATTTTTTTGTTGTTATTCTGTCTCTCACTGTTCAAATAAACCTACCATTAAAATTATAGACTGATAATTTCTTTGTCAGAGGGAAAACGTACAAAATCAGCAGGGGATCAAATACTTTTTTCCCTCACTGTACACAAGACACAGATTGTACTCCTTATGGACTCAAACGGGAAATATATACAAGAAGAAAAACGTTTTTCCAAACACAGTGTGTCTAAACCCAAACACCCAGCGTGCTCCAGACCTTCTGTCTGAGGACCAACTAGGTTCACCTAGCCACATAATAATACAAACAGGCACAAACGACCTGAGAGCCCAGCAGGAAAGGGTGGCCACAGCACTGAAGGGAGTGATAGAAAAAGCTTATTCTATTTTCCCCAATGCACAAGTGGTTCTATCCACCCTGCTACCACGAAAAGACTTCCACCCTGCTACTATACAGTGGGTAAACTCAAGTATTTCCCATGACTGTGCCTCAAAACCAAATGTTTACCTGGCCTACCACAGACTTGATGGAAAGGATATAACTAGTCAGTTGTATAACTGAATGCCTTCAACTGAAACGTGACTTCCACATTTAACCCAACCCCTCTGAATCAGAGAGATGCAGGGGGCTGCCTTAATCAACATCCACAGCACCCAGGGAACAGTGGGTTAACTGCATTGTTCACAAATTTTTACCTTGTTAGCTCGGGGATTCAACCTTGCAACCTTCCAGTTACAAGTCCAACGCTCTAACCACTAGGCTACTTGCCGCCCTGTGGTCTGGATCTAGGTCCTCTCGGTGTGGGTCCTCTATGTGTAGGTCCCAGGGGGGGTCCAGGTTCCTGCTCTTTAGGCCAAAGGCAGATGACCTCGGGCCTGGGATATTACAGGATGAGATAGTGAAGGCTTTGTGTTCCACAAAGTGTCCGATGTTGTTGGTCGTGTGGTTTGGCCTCAGGGCAGTAAGTGTGAGCAGAGCCTGCTGAGCGTCTGGTACAAACCACACGAGGTTTGAGGTTGGAGTTTGGAGTTATTAAAACTCGTTTTTTAAGCACTCCACAAATGTCTTGTTAACAAACTCTAGTTTTGGCAATCTACTTTGTGCATGACACAAGTAATTTTACCAACAATTGTTTACAGACAGATTATTTCACTTACAATTCATTGTATTTGCTTTGCATCATGGGAAAATCAAAAGAAATCAGCGAAGACCTCAGAAAAAACTGTAGACCTCCATAAATCTGGTTCATCCTTGGGAGCAATTTCCAAACGCCTGAAGGTACCACGTTCATCTGTACAAACAATAGTACACAAGTATAAACACCATGGGACCACACAGCCGTCATACCGCTCAGGATGGAGATGCATTCTGTCTCTGAGAGATTAATGTATTTTGGTGCAAAAAGTGCAAATCAATCCCAGAACAACAGCAAAGGACCTTGTGAAGATGCTGGAAGAAAACAGGTCCAGAAGTATCTATATCCACAGTAAAACGAGTCCGATATCGACATAACCTGAAAGGCCGCTCAGCTTGGAAGAAGCCACTGCTCCAAAACCACCATAAAAAAGCCAGACTATGGTTTGCAACTGTACATAGGGACAAAGATCGTAATTTTTGGAGAAATGTCCTCTGGTCTGATGAAACAAAATTGGAACTGTTTGGCCATCCTTATGTTCGGATGAAAAAGGGGGAGGCTTGCAAGCCGAAAAACACCATCCCAACCGTGAAGCATGGGGATGGCAGCATCATGTTGTGGGGGTGCTTTGCTGCAGGAGGGACTGGTGCACTTCACAAAATAGATGGCATCATGAGGAAGAAATTATGTGGATATATTGAAGCAGCATCTCAAGACATCAGTCAAGAAGTTAAAGCTTGGTCACAAATGTGTCTTCTAAATGGACAATGTGGCAAAATGGCTTAAGGACAACAAAGTCAAGATATTGGACTGGCCATCAAAAATCTCTGACCTCAATCCTAAAATTTTGTGGTCAGAACTGAAAAAGCTAGTGCGAGCAAGGAGGCCTAAAAACCTGACTCAGTTACACCAGCTCTGTCAGAAGGAATGGGCCAAAATTCACCCAACTTATTGTGGGAAGCTTGTGGAAGGCTACCCGAAACGTTTGACCTAAGTTATACAATTTAAAGGGAACGCTACCAAATACTAATTGAGTGTATGTAAACTTCTGACCTACTGGGAATGTGATGAAAGAAATTGAAGCTGAAATAAATCACTCTCTTCAACTATTTCACATTCTTAAAATAAAGTGGTGATCCTAACTGACCTAAGACAGGACATTTTTACTCTGATTAAATGTCAGGAATTGTGAGAAACTGAGTTTAAATGTATTTGGCTAAGGTGTATGTAAACTTCCGACTTCAACTGTTTATCCCCCCACTAGAATCCCCATGAAAACAGTTTCTCCATCCTGGAGGGGGAAATCAATCATTTCCAGCCCCAGGGACATGTACTAATCTGTGGTGACCTAAATGCCAGAACCGGACAAGAACCTGACACCCTCAGCACACAGGGGGACAAAAACCTGCCTGGAGGTGACAGCATTCCCTCCCCCATATGCCCCCCTCGGCACAACTATGACAACATAACCAACAAAAAACGGGTCACAACTCCTGCAGCTCTGTCGCACGCTGGGTATGTACATAGTCAATGGTAAGCTTCAAGGGGACTCCTATGGTAGGTACACATATAGCTCATCTCTTGGCAGTAGTACTGTAGACCACTAATTTACTGACCACAACCAAGAGTCTCTCAGAGCGTTCATAGTCAGCCCACTGACACCCCTATCAGATCACAGCAAAATCACAGTCTACTTGAACAGAGCAATAGTCAATCATGAGTCATCAAAGCCAAAGGAACTGAGTAATATTAAGAAATGCTTTAGATGGAAGGAATGTAGTGTGGAAACCTGCCAAAAAACAAGTAGGCAACAACAAATTCAATCCCTTTTAGACAACTTCCTGGACAAAACGTTCTACTGTAATAGTGAAGGTGTAAACCTGGAAGTAGAAAATCTTAACAGTATATTTGACCTCTCAGCTTCCCTATCAAATCTAATAATTTCAAGCAGAAAACCGAAGAAAATGAACAACAATGACAAATGGTTTGATGAAGAATGCAAAAACCTAAGAAAGAAATTGAGAAACCTGTCCAACCAAAAACATATAGACCCAGAAAACCTGAGCCTACGCCTTCACTATGGTGAAACACTAAAACAATACAGAAATACACTACGGAAAAAGAAGGAACAGCACGTCAGAAATCAGCTCAATGTAATTGAAGAATCCATAGACTCTGGAAAACACTAAACAAACAACAAACACAAATTATTATCTATCCAAAATGGAGATGTATGGTTAAACCGCTTCTCCAATCTTTTTGGCTTTTTAACAAAGAACAAACAGCAAAAACATGTACATGATCAAATACAAATCTTAGAATCAACTATTAAAGACTACCAGAACCCACTGGATTCTCCAATTACATTGAATGAACTACAGGACAAAATAAAAACCCTCCAACCCAAAAAGGCCTGTGGTGTTGATGGTATCCTCAATGAAATGATAAAATATACAGACAACAAATTCCAATTAGCTAAACTAAAACTCTTTAACATCATCCTTAGCTCTGGCATCTTCCCCAATAATTGGAACCAAGGACTGATCACCCCAATGCACAAAAGTGGAGACAAATTTGACCCCAATAATTACCCCAATAACTTGATATGCGTCAACAGCAACCTTGGGAAAATCCTCTGCATTATCATTAACAGCAGACTCGTACATTTCCTCAGTGAAAACAATGTACTGAGCAAATGTCAAACTGGGAAAACATACGGGAAAAACATACGACATTATAAAATCCATGTACACAAACAACAAGTGTGCAGTTAAAATAGGCAAAAAACACACACATTTCTTCAACAGGGCCGTGGGATGAGACAGGATGCAGCTTAAGCCCCACCCTCTTCAACATATATATCAACGAATTGGCCAGGGCACTAGAACAGTCTGCAGCACCCGGCCTCACCCTACTAGAATCTGAAGTCAAATGTCTACTGTTTGCTGATGATCTAGTACGTCTGTCACCAACCAAGGAGGGCCTGCAAGCAGCACCTAGATCTTCTACACAGATTCTACCATACCTGGGCCCTGACAGTAAATCTCAGTAAGACCAAATAATGGTGTTCCAAAAAAGGTCCAGTCGCCAGGACCACAAATACAAATTCCATCTAGACACCATTGCCCTAGAACACACAAAAAACTATACATACCTTGGACTAAACATCAGCGCCACAGGTAACTTCCACAAAGCTGTGAACAATCTGAGAGACAAGGCAAGAAGGGCATTCTATGCCATCAAAAGGAACATAACATGTGACATACCAATTAGGATCTGGCTAAGAAAACTTGAATCAGTTATAGAACCCATTGCACTTCATGGTTGTGAGGTCTGGGGTCCCCTCACCAACCAAGAATTCACAAAATGGGACAAACACCAAATTGAGACTCTGCATGCAGAATTCTGATGAAAATATCCCCCGTGTACAACGTAAAACACCAAATAATGCATCCAGAGCAGAATTAGGCAGATACCCTCTAATTATCAAAATCCAGAAAAGAGTCGTTAAATTCTGTAACCACCTAAAAGGAAGCGATTCCCAAACCTTCCATAACAAAGCCATCACCTACAGAGAGATGAACCTGGAGAAGAGTCCCTAAGCAAGCTGGTCCTGGGTTCTGTTCACAAACACAAACACACCCCACAAAGCCCCAGGACAGCAACATAATTAGACCCAACCAAATCATGATAAAATAAAAAGATAATTACTTGACACATTGGAAAGAATTAACAAAAGAAGAGAGCAAACTACAATGCAATTATGGCTCTAAACAGAGAGTACACAGTGGCCAAACTTAAGGAAAGCTTGGACTATGTACAGACTCAGTGAGCATAGCCTTGCTATTGAGAAAGGCCGCAATAGGCAGACCTGGCTCTCAAGAGAAGACAGGCTATGTGCAAACTGCCTACAAAATGAGGTGGAAACTGAGCTGCACTTCCTAACCTCCTGCCCAATGCATGACCATATTAGAGACACATATTTCCCTCAGATTTCACAGATCCAAAAAGAATTTGAAAACAAACCCGATTTTGATAAACTCCCATATCTACTGGGTGAAATACCACAGTGTGCCATCACAGCAGCAAGATTTGTGACCTGTTGCCACAAGAAACGGGCAACCAGTGAAGAACAAACACCATTGTAAATACAATCCATATTTATGTTTATTTATTTTCCCTTTTGTACTTTAACCATTTGCACATCATTACAACACTGTATATATACATAATACGACATTTGTAATGTCTTTATTCTTTTGGAACTTCTGTGAGTGTAATGTTTACTGTTCGTTTTTATTGTTTCTTTCACTTTTGTATATTATCTACTTCACTTGCTTTGGCAATGTTAACATATGTTTCCCATGCCAATAAAGCCCCTTGAATTGAATTGAGAGAGAGGCAGTGACATTAATAGCCATGGCTATTAGATCCTATCAGTAAAAGACCAATCACAAACCACCATTGTGTTTACCACTTCTCTCTCTCTCTCTCTCTCTCTCTCTCTCTCTCTCTCTCTCTCTCTCTCTCTCTCTCTCTCTCTCTCTCTCTCTCTCTCTCTCTCTCTCTCTCTCTCTCTCTCTCTCTCTCTCTCTCTCTCTCTCTCTCTCTCTCTCTCTCTCTCTCTCTCTCTCTCTCTCTCTCTCTCTCTCTCTCTCTCTCTCTCTCTCTCTCTCTCTCTCTCTCTCTCTCTCTCTCTCTCTCTCTCTCTCTCTCTCTCTCTCTCTCTCTCTCTCTCTCTCTCTCTCTCTCTCTCTCTCTCTCTCTCTCTCTCTCTCTCTCTCTCTCTCTCTCTCTCTCTCTCTCTCTCTCTCTCTCTCTCTCTCTCTCTCTCTCTCTCTCTCTCTCTCTCTCTCTCTCTCTCTCTCTCTCTCTCTCTCTCTCTCTCTCTCTCTCTCTCAATTCAATTTGCTTTATTGGCATGACGTAACAATGTACATATTGCCAAAGCTTACATTTGATATTTATAATATGAACATAATTAATAATCAAAATTGTCAACAGGACAACAGTAACAACAATAACCACATTGAACAACAACAATAAGCATATAGTAGAAGACATGTGCAGGTTGACTGGTCTGTCAGACACTGTCCCTCATCTTATGGCAGGCAGCAATGTAGTGCGCTGCCAACCCACAGCTTTCTGCTTCCTCCCCCAACAGGATGGGTAGCCTATTCTCATCAGGGAGGTCTTTGAAACCTTGAATATGGGTTTCAAATTTGGGGAAATGACACTCTCTAATTGTTTTATATTTTGACATGTTGTCAGGAAATGCAGCTCTGTCTCAGGTTCTGCTGTGGTGCAGTGGTTGCACAGCCTTTCCTCTACAGGGAGCCAGGTTTTCCTGTGTCGACCCTTCTCAATGGCAAGGCTGTGCTCACTGAGCCTGTACTTTGTCAAGGTTTTTCTAAGGTTTTGATCAGTAACCATGGTCAAATAGTTTGCCACGGTGTACTGTCGATTTAGGGCCAGATAGCACTGCATTTTGCTTTGTGCTTGTGCTTGTGTTTCCCAATGAGCAATGTAGTTTTGTTTTGATTGTGATGTAATTTGGTTTATTCTGATTGATTGGATGTTCTGGTCCTGAGGCTTCAGTGTGTTAGTAGAACAGGTTTGTGAACTCAGCCCCAGGACCAGCTGGATGAGGGGACTCTTTTCTTTGCTCAGCTCTTGGCATTGCAGGGCTTGGTAATGATATGAGAGGGGGTCACTGTATTTTAGATGTTTCCAAAACTGAATTGCTCTTTTTGGAGTTTTTATTATTAGTGGATATTGGCCTAATTCTGCCCTGCATGCATTGTTTGTAGTTTTCCTCTGGACATGTAGGAGAATCTTACAGAACTCTGCATGCAGGGTTTCAATGGGGTGTTTGTCCCATTGGGTGAAATCTTGTTTTGCAAGTGGACCCCACACCTCGCTGCCATAAAGTGCAATTGGTTCAATGACACATTCAATAAGTTTTAGCCAAATTTTAATAGGTATTTCAATTTGAATTTGTTTTTTAATGGCGTAGAATGCCCTGCGTGCTTTCTCTCTCAGTTCATTCACTGCCTCCTTAAGGTGTCCAGTTGAGCTTATTTTTAAACCTAAGTAGTTGTAGTGTGTGCAGTACTCTATATATTTTGTACCAATTGAGAACTTTGGTCTAATTCCCTGAGATCTGGATCTTCTCTGAAAAATCATTATTTTAGTCTTTTTGGGGTTTACTGCCAGGGCCCAGGTCTGGCAGTACTGCTCTAGCAGGTCCAGGCTCTGCTGTAGGCCATGTGGTGTGGGTGACAGCAGGCATAGGTCATCTGCAGAGTAGGCATTTAACCTCTGAATTGTGGAGACTAACACCAGGGGCAGAGGATTCTTCTAGAATAGTGGCCAATTCGTTGATGTAAATATTGAAGAGTGCAGGGCTCAGATTGCAACCCTGGCGAAGGCCCCGCCCCTGGGTAAAGAATTCTGTTCTTTTCTTGCCAATTTTAATGGCATACGTATTGCCAGTATACATTGATTTAATTATGTCATATATTTTACCCCTACACCACTTTCAATAACTTTGTAGAACAGTCCCGTATGCCAAATAGAATCAAATGCTTTTTGGAAGTCGATAAAGCAAGCATATATTTTGGTATTATTTTGGTGGACATGTTTATCTATCAGGGTGTGTAGGGTGTAAATATGATCGGTCGTGCTGATGTTTTGGTATAAATCCAATTTGGCTTTTACTCAAGACATTGTGCTTATTAAGGAAGTTTAGAACTCTTACATTTATAATACTACAGAAAACCTTCCCAGGTTACTGTTCACACAAATGCCTCTGTAATTGTTAGGGTCAAATTTGTCTCCGTTCTTAAAGATTGGGGTTATGAGTCCTTGATTCCAGATGTCAGAAATAACCTACACTCAGGATCAAATTAAACAGTTTTAATATAGCCGATTGAAATTTTGCACTAGTGAGTTTGAGCATCTCATTTAGGATGCCATCAGGTCCGCATGATTTTCTATATTTGAGGGCCTGAAGTTTCTTATAGAGCTCCTGGTCAGTAATTGGGGAGTCCAATGGATTTTGATTGTCCTTTATAGCTTTTTCTAATCTATTTAACTTCTCATGAATTTGGCGTTGTTCTGCGTTTTTGTCAATTTGAACGGTGTTGTAGAGTGTTTTAAAATGGGTTGTCCATATGTCACCATTTTGTATCGCTAATTCCTCTTGTTTGATTTTTTTAGTTTTTTCCAATTTTGCCAGAAGTTGTTTGTGTTTATGGACTCCTCAATTAGTGTCAGCTGCTTGCTGTTGTACTGTGCTTTTTGGTTCTGAGTGTACATTTATAGAGTTTTAAAGTTTCACAGTAATGAAGGCGTAATTCACCATTATTTGGGTCTCTGTGCTTTTGGTTTTGATAGTGTTCTAAGTCTTTTCCTTATAATTTTGCAATCTGCATCAAACCACTTGTCATCTGTGGTCTTTTGTTTTGTTTTTATCAATTTCAATTGTGCTTCTTTTGCCGTTTGCCTGAATATATAGTTTATGTGTTTAACTGCTAGATTGATGCCTTCTTTACAGTGAATGTGGTATCCAGAAAGTTATCTAAGAGTGTTTGGATATTTTGATTACAGGTTGCTTTCTGGTATTCTTCTGTGCTGTTTTGGGCCCATCTGTATGAATTTCTGATGTTGTACAGCTTACTGGGCTCTCTCTCTCTCTCTCTCTCTCTCTCTCTCTCTCTCTCTCTCTCTCTCTCTCTCTCTCTCTCTCTCTCTCTCTCTCTCTCTCTCTCTCTCTCTCTCTCTCTCTCTCTCTCTCTCTCTCTCTCTCTCTCTCTCTCTCTCTCTCTCTCTCTCTCTCTCTCTCTCTCTCTCTCTCTCTCTCTCTCTCTCTCTCTCTCTCTCTCTCTCTCTCTCTCTCTCTCTCTCTCTCTCTCTCTCTCTCTCTCTCTCTCTCTCTCTCTCTCTCTCTCTCTCTCTCTCTCTCTCTCTCTCTCTCTCTCTCTCTCTCTCTCTCTCTCTCTCTCTCTCTCTCTCTCTCTCTCTCTCTCTCTCTCTCTCTCTCTCTCTCTCTCTCTCTCTCTCTCTCTCTCTCTCTCTCTCTCTCTCTCTCTCTCTCTCTCTCTCTCTCTCTCTCTCTCTCTCTCTCTCTCTCTCTCCCTCTCTCTCTCTCTCTCTCTCTCTCTCTCCCTCTCTCCCTCTCTACCTCTCTCCCTCTCTCCCTCTCTCCCTTCCTTCCTTCCTTCCCCCTCCCTCCTGGGAGATGGATGCAATATGCAGCAGAAACCGAAGTGTAACAATAATAACAACTGCAGCCAAATGAAGTAAACAGCCAGCACAGACATATAATTATTTAGAGGAAACACTTATTGGAGACAGAGACAGAACCTTACTTCAGATGTAATCATCACTGTAACTAATCATTCCACCTCCAGCACACACAGCCAGGCTTCATCTGGAAGTAGCTAAGTCTTCCCATACTGAATAATACCATATGGTATGTCCCTTTGGGCTCATAACCAAAATACCTAGGAGGATTCTCTATGGAGTATAGTTTATCTATTTTTTACAAGAAACTAAAAACTATTCCAACTTTTATTTAGGTCATTTTCATGTACCCTCCTCTACTGTTCTCTCTTCTCCAACCCTCTCCTCTATCCTCCCCCCATCTTCATCTCTTCTCTACTCTGTCCTTTTGTTATCATAAGGGTGATCGATACCTTGATACCTCCTCAGAAAAGTGAACTGGTTGTCAGTCCCTTTCAGCCACTCCTGTGTACTCCTGAATAATAGAATAAAAACAGCCGATCAGGTTCTGGCTCACTTTTTGTCTCTTCAAAAGGTGCCATTCATTATTGATCCTTGCCTGCCAAACAATTTACTTTCATCTACTTCATAATTTAAAGCAGAGTTCCTCTCCTTATTCCTTCTCAAGTCAATTTCATTTTTCTAATTTCAATCAACCCTCAAAGTCTGAAGTGTGCTAGCTTCCATCGGGTAATGAATTAAATTAAAGGAGAAGTTGTATTTTTTACAACAAAAAAACAAAAAGGCTTCAAAAACACCCAAAGTTCTCAGCATAGTGATGGAGGACTTTAGATGTTGAACACATAAAATTATGTCAGTCCAAACTTTATCCACAACGGTATATTCCATTTTGTTGTGACTCGAGCGATACCTGTCCTTCCATTCTACAGGTAACTGAGAAAATAAAGGAAACACTTGAATAAACAAGGGATACAAAGCATATTGAAAGCATGGGGTGCTTCTACACAGGAAGATCCAGACACTTGTAGAATCTATGCAAAGGGGCATTGAAGCTGTTCTGGCAGCTCGTGGATGCCCAACGCCCTATGAAGACCCTTTATGTTGGTGTTTCTTTATTTTGTCAGTTACCTGTAGCAGCAGGCTACACGGAAAGGGACAGCTGGATAGGGGAAATGGCTCGAGTCGTCCAAAACAAAATATAGCATTCCGGATAAAGTTTGGAATGACACACTTTAAACATTTCAAGACCTGCATAATTCTACTGAGAGCTTTGCCATTTCTAAAAGGACGTATTTAGGTGTTTTTGAAGACTTTGTTCATGTCTTCTCAGGGCCCCCATACTACACAACGAGGATGAGGAAGTGATTTGCTGTTTAGGGTAAGTTTCTCAAAATCATGTGAAATCACAAATAGCCATATAGCATGCCATTTACATCAAAATTAGAGATTGGGTTATACAAAATAAAACTTCCTTAAGGCTTGACTACGAGAATATGTTTTGCTCTTAGAAGAAATGACTGTAGAGAAGGCCTTGGAATATGAAAAAAAACCACAGGCTGTTTAGTATTCTCTCATGGAAATGACTGTACTGTATGATCTTGAGAAATGGTAAGAAGGAGAAATTAAGCTTTAAACTTATTTAGTTTTGATTGTCATATTACTAAACAGTTCCCCCTGTTGGCCAAACAGTTCAGTTAGACATGAATCTCTCTCTCTCTCTCTCTCTCTCTCTCTCTCTCTCTCTCTCTCTCTCTCTCTCTTTTGCAGTGCATGCTGGGAGGTTTTGGAGTTTGAGTGTTTGGTGGAGGGCTCTGTCCTAACTAACTTTCTTGATTCTGTTCTTTTCTTTATTTTTTCTATGGTGGAGGGTTAATGCAATATTTGTTTTAGCGGTATCCACAGTTTTTTTTCAAAGTTAGGGTGGAAAAAGGACAGAGTTAGTTTCTGGGGTTTGTAAGGTGTGGTGTGCGCTGATGGCTTCTCAGCCTAAGCTGGAGGAGATGCTGTCTATAATGGGCATGGATTCAGGGTGTGTTCCTGAGAATGGAGTTAAAGTGGAGGAGGTTCTGCTTGCAGTCGGTGAACAGGTAGGGAGCAGAATTTATACATTCCGCTTCCAGAATGAACAAAGCTGTGGTTGTGTTCATGAAAAGAGCAAACTTGGTTGGTAGACTAATTGCTAGTGGAATATTTGTAAGGTGTGTTGGTGTCAATTTTGCCTCTTGCTACCCCTTCAACAAGGGTGGTAGTTGCAAATTTGCCTCCGCTTTATTACGGATGATCAAATCAGGAAAGAGCTTAGTCGTTTTGGTAAGTTTGCTAGCGGTTTTTCGTGTACTGTCGGCAGGTTTTCAGGCGGATGCCATTAAGCACGTTGTTTCGTTCCCGGAGGCAAGTGTTTATGTTTCTGAATAATAATGAGCAACAGCTAAACGTGCATTTTAAAGTGAGACATGAGGGGCTCTCCAGGTTTGCCAGCACAGATAGTCTACGGTGTTTTGAGTGTGGGGATTTGGGGCATAAGAGCTTTGCGTGTCCACATAAAGGCCGTGAGATAAGGTGAGGCACAAGTGCCAGTGGAAAACAGGTCAAAGTGTAGGGCAATGAGATGCAGACAGCAGAGGCTGGGCCTAGTCATGGCATGGATGGTGGTGTGGATGAGGCTGGGCCTAGTCTGCATGGCAAGGATGGTGGTGTAGATGAGGCTGGGCCCAGTCAGGCTAGAGATGGTGGGGTAGATGAAGCTGGTCTAGTCAGGCTATAGATGGTGGGGTAGCTGAGGCTGGGACTGAGTCATGCCGGAGATGGTGGTGTAGATGAGGCTGGTCTAGTCAGGCTAGAGATGGTGGGGTAGCTGAGGCTGGGACTAGTCATGCTATGGATGCTGGTGTAGAAGAGGCTGGGCCTAGACATGCTATGGAGGGTGTAGTGTAGATGAGGCTGGGTCTAGTAAGGTTATGCTAGTGGATGAGGAGAGTATAGTGGGGGAAGTGTAAGAGACTAGGGGAGGAGGAGAGGGTGTCAAGCGGAAAAAAGAAAAGGAGGAGAAGAAAGGTGGAAAGTGTAGAGGCTGGTGTGAAGTCAAAGGTACTATGGGACCTGGTGCTGGGTGGAGGCCCTGACCAGAGAGGAAGGGCAGGTGGTCAGGATGGGAGATGGAGATGAGGAAAGTAGTATGAGGAAGAGAGATGATGAGGTTTTCCTTTCAGACTCCTCTTCCAATGGGTCCGGAGCTGACAGCCAGTCAAGCAGAGGGCCAAAGTACACATTGAGGAGACTGACAAGGTTCCTGAATGAGACCAAGGGGAAAAAGTTAATCTTGAGACTTTTTCTGATCCGAGAAAGTTTGTAAGATCAGCACAACATGCTATGAAAAATGAGGGCATGGTGTCCTCTCACCCAGAAAAGGTTTAGGTTGAGGAAGTGGGTCACAACTGTGCGTAAGGTCTACCTTCAGACACTGTTTAGATGTATAGTTTCTTTCTGGCACTGGGGCTTTGCTATTGGTCTCTTTCCTTGCTGGCTTTTCTCCACTTCTTATGGAGACTCTACGGTAGGCTCGCTCAATATAAATGGCGCCAGAGATGAAAGAGGAGTGTGTTGGGTGAATATGTAAAACAAAAAAAAAGTACAGGTGTTGTTTCTGCAGGAGACGCATGATGTGGTGAATGAAGTCGATTGGGGCTCTGGTGGAAAGGGGGCAAGTGTGTTGAGCCATGGGACAAATTTGAGTGCAGGGTGGCAGTCTTTTTGTACCTGGTCTGTCTGTAAAAATTTGCTCCTCAAAGGAGGTGTGTAAGGGTAGGCTGCTTGTTGTAAAAGCAGAAATTAACAACAAGGGTTTTGTCTTTATAAATGTGTATGCGCCTAACACAGGGAGAGAGAGGGTTCTATTTGGGTGTCTTAGACAGGAACTCCTCACAAGTAGTAGCCTGAGGAGATGCTGGTGGTGGCGTGGAGACTGGAACTGTACCATGGATTTTACTGAAAAGATAGAAATGGGGAAGAGCCTCATTCAGTGTCAGTGGGGGTGTTAAGGGACATTATTAATCAGTTCGACCTAGTGGATATTTGGAGAACTAAACATCCCAACACAAGACAGTATACATGGGTGAAGGTCTTTGGGGCTAGGGTGAGTGCAGCCTGACTTGATCGTTTTTACATGTCCAGGAATCAGAGCAATAGGCTGTTGGGCACTACCATTCTCCCAGTGGGGTTTTCAGATCACCATATAACCATGGCTCAGCTGTCTATTTCACCAGGCCCCGGCAGGCATCCTGTGGAAGTTTAATGTAAAGCTCTACAAGATGCCACTTTTTAACCAGGTTCCATATATTTTGGGAAAGGTGGGGGCAGCGAAGAGAGGAGTATGAGTCTCTGAGTCAATGGTGGGATGTGGGGAAAGTCCAAATTCTGGCTTTACTGTCAGCAGTATACAGCTCTCTCATCCTCAGAGGCTTAGGAGAGTATTGGGGAACTAGAGCGTAGTATTAGGTGAGATGGAGGTAGAGATGGTGGGGCAAGGCAATGTAAGCCTCCAAGCTAATCTAGCTGAATTACGTAGGGACCTGGGCAGTTTTTTCCAGGTTAAAGCCAAAGGAGCACTTGTAAGAGCTAGGTTCTCCATGCTCAAGGAGATGGATGCTCCCAGCTCCTTCTTCTTTGGGTTGGAAAGACAGAGCGGTGAAGCCAAGGGTATGCATTGTCTACGGCTTTCTGATGGGGGTGCAGACCTCTGTGGAGGAGAGATGCGGGGGAGCGAACTGCTTGGAGTTTTATACTGAGTTGTATAGGGCAGAAATGTGTGATCCTGTGTGTGCTCAGGTCTTGTTGCAGGACTCCTAAGCTCTCTCTGGCACAGAGGGACGAATGGACATTCCTCTGTTGTCCCATGAACTGGCAGAGGCAGTAACCCAGATGTCCCGGTCGAGCAATTCAGGGTTGATGGACTCCCAGTGGAGTTTATAAAAATTCTGGGGAATAATTGGACAGGATTTCTTTGCGTGTTGCGTGAATGCGTCGAGGTAGGAGTGTTGCCCGATGAGCTGCCGTCAGGCCGGCTCTGACTCTCCTGCCTAAAAAAAGGGGACTTGTGTGAACTTAAGAACTGGAGGCGGTGGCATTACTTTGTGCGGACTACAAGATATTTGCCAAGGTCCTCTCTAACAGACTGAAGTCCCATCTGGACTCGATAGTACATAAAGACCAAACATATTGTGTGCAGGGACGCTCAATCACGGACAACTTGTTCCTAATCAGGGACATGTTGGACTTGTCAAAAGGTTCTGATGTGAATTTTTGGACTGGTCTCTTTAGATCAAGAGAAGCTTTTGATAGAGTGGACCATGAGTATCTGTTTAATGTGATGTCTGTGTTTGGGTTTGGGAAGAGTTTTTGACCTGTGTGAAGATGTTGTATGCTGGGGCGTCATGTATGGTCAAGGTGGGAGGGGGCTCAGTAGGCCAGTCTGGGTGAGACGAGGCATTAGACAAGGCTGCCTCTATCGGGCAGTTATATACACCAGCCATTGAGCCTTTGACCTGCTACGATGAGAGACTGGGAGTGTGCTGGACAGAGCATGGGTGTGGTGACAGGCATAGCAGTGCCAGCGTATGCAGATGATGTTTCTGTGATGGTCAGGGATGGTCAGGATATGCAGGCACTAGAGACCAGTCTGAAGGTGCGAGGAGCTTCGTCGGCTAAGGTAAACTGGGGCAAGAGCAAAGCTCTGTTATGTGGGGCATGGGGGGATAGGGCCCTTCCTCTGCTTCCAGGGGGTTTACAGTGGGGTTGTGAAGGGCTTAAAGTGTTGGGGGTGTACCTGGGCTCGGAGAGGTGGGTAAGGAAGAACTGGGAGGGGCTGTCACAGGCAGTAGTGTCAAGACTGGCCAGGTGGAGGTGGCTCCTGTCCCAAGTGTCATATAGAGGGAGGGTGCTGATAATCAACAACCTGGTGGCATCTTCCTGTGGCATAAACTGGCTGTCCTCAACCCGCCGGTCTGCTTTCGCAGACCTGCAGCATAAGCTGGTGGAATTTTTTCTGTCGGGCCATCACTGGCTGAGGGCAGCAGTGTTGTATATGACCGTCCACGAAGGAGGGACAGGGCCTGGTGGAACTGGAGAGCAGGGTGGCTGCATTCCGACTAAAGCGACACAGAGACTGCTGTACCATACTGATGTTGGCTGGAGGAACCAGCATGCGCGCTGCTGAGGAGAGCTGGCATTAGGGGCTGGACCGGCAGCTGTTCCTCATGAAGCTGGAGAGGATGAATACAGCAGGTCTCTCAGACTTTTATACCGCAGTGCTGAGGGCATGGCAGCTGCTAAGGGCCACACGAGATGGGGGTGTAGAGCCTGGACTGTGGGTGTGGGAGGAGCCTATCTTCCACAACCCAGCCATCCCTTTGAGATCAGTTCAGTCGGCCACCCTGCAGAGGCAACTGATGGCAGCGGGTTTACTAAGGCTGGGTGACCTGCGACTGCTGGGAGAGGACGGGTGGAAAACCCCGGAAGTCCTGGCACAACAAACAGGAATAACGTCCTCTTAGGCTGCTGGAGAGATTCCTGGAGGAGGTCCAGGAGGCACTGTCTGAGCGGTAAGGGGGTGTTTGAGCGGCCAAGGGGGAGGGGCCACCAATGTTTCCACCACTGCAGGTGACAGCAGAGACTGGGGACTGGCAAGGGGGTCTGGAGGACTTGTTAGATTTTAACACTCCGAGCCTTGGGGAGTTTGAAGGGTGGAAGGTAAAGCCCTCTACAACCTCTGCAAGTTAAGGTGAGGAACATTAGGAGCCTAACAGGAGTGAAGGCACATCAGTGGCAGGGGGTATGTGGGGCAGAGAATATGGTAGGTTTTAGATGGAGGGGGCTTTACAAACCCCCAGTACCAAAGAGGTCAGGGACCTCCAGTGGAGGGTTCTTCATGGAGCCTTGGCCACTAACAGCTGGTTAGTGCAGGCTGAACCGAATCGGGCAGGGAGTGTCCTTTCTGTGTTATAAAAGAAACTGTGATTCATGTGTTTTCTGTGCGGCGTCAGGTTAATGCCATTAATGTCTCTGTTGGAATGTCTGTGTGAGAGGTTGGGGGTGGTTTTTTTTACTGTTGGGGTGTTTATAATGGGGTACAGGTATTCGAAAAATGAAAAGGCTAAATGTGTTTTGTTGAACTTCCTGTTTGCTCAGGCAAAGTTGGCTATTTGGCTAACAAGGAGGAACAGGGTCAAAGGTGGGGGGATAACAGACCCTTTACTATTATTTAATGGGATGGTCTCTGCGCGCCTCAGGATAGAATTTGAGTTCTATAAAATGATAAAAAAAGTGTGGAGATGTTTAGGGAGATATGGTGTGTGGGGGCTGTCTGTATAGTTGAGGAAGATGTTTTGGAAATACAGTTGTAGAAGTGGTAAGGTTTTTGGTTATTTTGATGTGTGGTGTTTTTGAATTGTGTGGTATAGGAAAGGTGACTGAATGTGTGTATGCAGTACAGGATGTAATTTGGTGTTTTTATTTTCTTTAAGGGGTGGGGGGTGGTGAGTTTTTAATGAAATGAGGATGTTTCATTAAAGAAAGACAAAAAGTCAAAGTCTCTCTCTCTCTCTCTCTCTCTCTCTCTCTCTCTCTCTCTCTCTCTCTCTCTCTCTCTCTCTCTCTCTCTCTCTCTCTCTCTCTCTCTCTCTCTCTCTCTCTCTCTCTCTCTCTCTCTCTCTCTCTCTCTCTCTCTCTCTCTCTCTCTCTCTCTCTCTCTCTCTCTCTCTAGGAATGACAATGACCCTCTGCACTTCACCAATGACAGAGAAGGATGGAGGGATGAAGGAGAGAGGAGAAGGGGGTTATGAAATAATGATGAAAGGGATGACAGAACAGAAAAGGAGAAAGAAGGATAGAGATGTCGCGGAATGAAGAATGAAAGAGGGAGAATGTGAGAAAGATTATCGAGGACAGATAGTGAAACATAATAAACTGAAAGGTTTAAGGTCAGCCGATAAGTATAGACATGAAGGTAGAGAATCAACTGAAACAGAGGATATGAGGGATACAAGGGATGAAGGCATGAATGGCAGTCTGTGGGAGAAACGGAGTGAGGGAGTGAGAGAGAGAGAGAGAGAGAGTGAGCGCGAGAGAGAGTGAGCGCGAGAGAGAGTGGGGGGCGAGGGGGGACAGTGGAGGCGAAGGCAGAGAGGAGCTCTGGGAAGAGAAGATACACATGAATTATACACAGTCTTATGTAACTGTGGAAGGCTTTGTGGAGTAAGGACTTTATACAGTCACGCTCACATCCCTTAACATAAATGAAATTGGAGGAAAAAATGTTAGCAGGAAAAAAATGTTTTGGGTCGTAATAAACTGCAGTGTCTCCCAGTAGTATATAAGATGATATTAAAGTTTAGAAATCATGCAAATGACTGTGTGTGTGTGTGTGTGTGTGTGTGTGTGTGTGTGTGTGTGTGTCTGTGTGCGAGCGTGTGTGTGTGTGTCATCACCATTGTCATCCCTCAGCCCTTTTTGTTTTGGTAACTTGAGCCTCGTCATCCCTCTGCTCCCTCTCCCATCCATTCTGCTCTGAACTCGGTGTGACATGGCCTGCCAGCCATAATGACATTGTGACTATTGACAGTCATTAGGCCATGAGGTCATCAACCAGTAGCCATGAAGGGTATTGGTTACTTTTGTAATGAGGCAAATCCTTGAACCTGGACTTGTTGAGAATAGGACCAAACTGTCTGTCTGTTCTCTGTCTCTGTATCATGAATGGTTCCCATAGAATTCAATAGGACAGTAGGATTGGCTTGGTGGCACTACATAGCTGCGTTGATGTAAAAGCGATAGACAAAGCAGTCAGAGTGCTTTAGTTCTGATGCATCTCTTTATGTGGCTGAGATAAACAAACAACATCACACACACACAGGGTTCCTGCGTGGGAAGCCCAATTTGATGACTCGGGACACAGCAGTCAGCCCACTGGGCAGCTGGTAGACTTGATCTGATGGGATGAATCCAGTAAAGCTAACAGAGGTTGACAATGTACTCACTAGCTTTATGACATCTAACAGCATAAATGCACTAACTTAAACCATCCTTCTACAAGGGCTGTATCCATCCTTCTACAAGGGCTGTATCCATCCTTTTACAAGGGCTGTATCCATTCTTCTACAAGGGCTGTATCCATCCTTCTACAAGGGCTGTATCCATCCTTCTACAAGGGCTGTATCCATCCAGTAGAAAGAAAAAGGTTCCAAAGTTAGTGATGATCTTTAACCATAGAGATAGGTAGAGTATCTATTTAGTCTTTAACCATAGAGATAGGTAGAGTAGCTATATAGTCTTTAACCATAGAGATAGGTAGAGTAGCTATATAGTCTTTAACCATAGAGATAGGTAGAGTAGCTATATAGTCTTTAACCATAGAGATAGGTAGAGTAGCTATATAGTCTTTAAACACTGGTGCTACAACGTTCCTTTCAAATGGGGGCGGCAGGTAGCCTAGCGGGAGTGTTGGGCCAGTAACTGAAATGTTGCTGGTTTGAATCCCTGAGCCACTAGGTGAAAAATCTGTTGATGTGCCCCCAAGCAAGGCACTTAACCCTAATTTCCCCTGTAAATCGCTTTGGATAAGAGAGTCTGCTAAAATGTGAATCCTCAACGTAAGGATTTTACTTAAACCTTAGAGTCTCTGCCTTGGTCTGAGTAAATGAGCTCCGGAGTGACAGATGCATCCATTAACACACGGCTTTAATACTACTTCATTACTGCATTGCTCCACTCTATTGAAACCCATTCAGATCCTGGCCTGCGGTCTGCAGCCTATCACATGTTTAATTGAGTCAATCTATCACCTCATAGTCAAGAAGCTGATTGTCTATCTGAAGTGCCTCCAGCTACATTATTTACTGCATTATGTAAGTCTGAGGATGGCAGGTGAAAAGTGTTGGAAGGGTGCTGGTATCCTTCCCTCTATGTTGCAACTCCTAGTTAGATCCTGGTTAGTCTGGTGGCGTGTTGGAGTGTGTTATGTGTATTATTGCCTCTGACTCGTCGTTGGAGTGTGTATTGAGCATGTTGGGACTTACCTGTTGGTTGAAGTTGTGTTAGTAGTGGTAGTTATGTTACGACACTGGTTCTAGTAACTGACCTGTTGGTGAAGACTTTGCTGTAGTTGAACACTTGAACCTCCAGCATCTCGTTTTCATCCACACTGCTGGCAATTGGCCATCGGAACATCTGAGGGGAGAGGAGGACTAATTGAGGATTCGCAAACACCATGTGACTGTTTAACAGGCTGCACAATATTGATGCAACCATAACATCTACAGTTTCCAAGGAACTCATTTGACTGACTGGTTTAAAAGTGTTTCAGGTCAATCATTCAACACAACAGGCAATTCACAAAAGCCGATCATCCCTCTCTTACTGGGCCATAGAATATCTAATTTGACTAAGTAAGAGAAAAACATTCAATCCAACAGTGAAGCAACACCACCAGCAACATGAAACATTTTAAATGCCAGAAAACCTGAATTGGATTTCTTCAAGATAAACCCAAGTTGTGCTGCTGAGTCATTTCTAACAGCAGAACAAAAGTTGCAACCCCAGCATGATTATAGTTGTTCTCCTGTACTGTCAGCTACTTTAAATAGCTCTGGAATGGCCTTGTTTGTAAGTGTGGTCGTTGGTCCCACACCTTTAATTGTCTGTCTTCGATTGACAGACAATTATCACGCCATCCAGGTTCTATTTCATTCATTGGTGTTGAGTAGAGGCTGGAACAGAGTAAGGGTCCATATAGCGAGAGCTAGCCGAGTTCAAATCCTGTCAAAGGTACAACAGCAAAACAGCGCTGAGATATGTAGATATTTTTATCAGTCTTCTCAGTCTTGTCTGTTGTAACGTTGAACTAAGTAAGTGTCTGCCAGTGATGGTGTGTGAGAGGAGAGGCTGTTCAAGGCTTGTTGATCCTCTCTCCTCCTGGTTACTGACAGCGTATCGGCCTGTTTTTACTCAGAGCAGTGATCCATCAGGCCTGTCCCATTACTGAAACCTGGGGTTCCACCTGATACTGTATGGTGTGTGTGAGTGGTGCTATTAACCCGCACTCGGTGCTGCCGATTGCCCTAGAGTCAGAGGTGTTAGTCTCACTAACAGACGGAGCGGACAAGCATGAACACACTTATCAAGCACCTCACAAACCAACAGACAGAAACACTGAATGGATTGAACATTGGGCATCATGTAAATATGGTTCATTGGGCATCATGTAAATATCCTTCTTCTGGCCATCAACCACCCTCTGTGGTACCCTCATGAAAAAACTGCTACTTAATTACTACACAAAACCTATTTGTGCAGTAGTGTCAATGTAGTTGTGAATGTGATTTTTATACACTACTTAAGATACAAAAGTAGAGTTTTGTAGTGTTCAGTAGGAAAGCAGTAGTGTTTCCAGTAGTAATCAGGTAGAGATTTCTACTACTATATGATGCTAGTAAATAAGTAGTCAAAGAAATACAGCTTTACTGCACAGGTGTTTCAATAGCAATCAGGTAGAGTTTTAACTACTTCTATCACAACAGACTACACCAGCTTTTCACGACCGCAGAAGACAAAACAGGAAGTAGATGGTTGTTGTTAGCTAGCTACTGTCTTTGACAATCCTGAATGTAATCATCTTGGGGCAGCAGGCAGCCTAGTGGTTAGAGCATTGGGCCAGTAACCTTTCAGTTACTGGATTGAATCACCGAGCTGACAATGTAAAAATCTGTCGTTCTGCCCGTTCCCCGGTAGGCCGTCATTGTAAATAAGAATTTGTTCTTTAACTGATTTGCCTAGGTAAATAAAGGTTCAATCTTCCATCCTTTGTCATCTTGTCTTTCATAGCAATTACGCTGGCACCATCTATGTGTTTACCTTTCCTTTATGTTTTATGAATACCTTCATGTTGTTGTTTAGCTGTTTATCCCCCCCAAAAAATATTGCTAGCCAAAACGGTCTTAGCCATTAGCCGTTGACATAGAGATGTATTGAGTTTAGCCTAGCTGTTTGCTAGCCCCATTGAAATGTAGCTTCATATGTAGCCTCTGTTTTTGTCATGCTACCAAATAAGTATGTGTGTTTGTATGCAAATGTTCTGTATGTTCAAATTGGTATACTTACCCATTCTACTTACCTCTTTTGACCAGTTGCCAAAGAGACCCACGACATAAGAAGTCTGGAGGCCATTGTTGGTAAGATTAACATTGTTTACCAAATGTTTTTCTGTGTTGTCTTATGTGACCTCTGTTAGCAGATGACTGATTATGGCTTATAATTGGTGCTTGTTTTTATTTCTAAAAGGTCACGTGGTAGTTTAATGGTAGTTAAGTCAAAGCTCAAACAAGACCTTAAAGGGATTAACAAAGAAGTGTAAATACAGCGCCTTCGGAAAGTATTCAGACCCCTTGACTTTTTCCACATTTCAAAAATTGACTAAATATTTTTTCCCCCTCATCAATCTACACACAATACCTCATAATGACGAAGCTATAACAGATTTAGAAATGTTTGCAAATGTATTAAAAATAAAAAACTGAAATATCACATTTACATAATTATTCAGACCCTTAATTTGTTGAAGCACCTTTGGCAGCGATTATAGCCTTGAGTCTTCTTGGGTATGACGCTACAAGCTTGACACACCTGTTTCTCCAATTCTTCTCTGCAGATTCTCTCAAGCTCTGTCAGGTTGGATGGGGAGCGTGGCTGCACAGCTATTTTCAGTTCTCTCCAGAGATGTTTGATTGGGTTCAATTCCGGGCTCTTGCTGGGCCACTTAAAGACATTCAGAGACTTGCTCTGAAGCCACTCCTGCGTTGTCTTGGCTGTGTGCTTAGGGTCGTTGTCCTGTTGGAAGGTGAACCTTCGCCCCAGTCTGAGGTCCTGAGTTTTTTATCAAGGATCTCTCTGTACTTTGCTCCGTTCATCTTTACCTCGATCTTGACTAGTCTCCCAGTCCCTGCCGCTGAAAAACATTCCCACATCATGATGCTCCCACCACCACATTTCACCATAAGGATGGTGCCAGGTTTCCTCCAGACATGGCGCTTGGCATTCAGGCCAAAGAGTTCAATCTTGGATTCATCAGACCATCAGACCATCATCAGATCTTGTTTCTCATGGTCTGAGAGTCTTTAGGTGCCTTTTGGCAAACTCCAAGCGGGCAGTCGTGTGCCTTTTACTGAGGAGTGGCTTCCGTCTGGCAACTCTACCAACTCTACCTGATTGATGGAGTGCTGCAGAGATGGTTGTCCTTCTGGAAGACTGTCCCATCTCCACAGAGGAACTCTAGAGCTCTGTCAGAATTACCATCGGGTTCTTGGTCACCTCCCAGACCAAGGCCCTTCTCCCCCGATTGCTCAGTTTGGCCGAGCGGCCAGCTCCAGGAAAAGTCTTGGTGGTTCCAAACTTCTTCCATTTACGATTGATGGAGGCCACTGTGTTCTTGGGGACCTTCAAGGCTGCATAAATGTTTTTGTATCCTTCCCCAGATCTGTGCCTCGACACAATCTTGTCTCTGAGCTCTACGGACAATTCCTTCGACCTCATATCTTGGTTTTTGCTCTGACATCCACTGTCAACTGTGGGACCTTATATAGACAGCTGTGTGCCTTTCCAAATCATGTCCAATCAATTTAATTTACCACAGGTCGACTCCAATCAAGTTGTAGAAACATCTCAAGGATGATCAATGAAAACAGGATGCACCTGAGCTCAATTTCGAGTCTCATAGCAAAGGGTCTGAATACTTATGTAAATAAGGTATTTCTGTTTTTTATTTGTAATACATTTGCAAAAATTGTCATTATGGGGTATTTTGTGTAGATTGCTAAGGAATTGTTTTTATTTAATCCATTTTAGCGTAAGACTTTAACGTAACAAAATTGAGGGGTCTGAATTCCTTATGAAGTATTTAATTACATTTTTTTTTTAAATTGCAATAAAATTTGTATAAGCTTATTGTTTCTTGTTTGATGATATAATACAGTTAGAATCTTGAGGAAATAACACATACACTAGTCCAGTAGTGAGACAGAAGGGAAACAAGAATAGGCAAACTTCAGTAAATGTCAATAGGGATTGAGTAGGCATACAGCAGTAATGTGTAAGCATTACGTGGTAATTCAATAGTGAACATGTAGGAATTGTATAGGTATGTCTAGATTTTAAGTAGCAGATACCCAAAAGTAGTTGCACAGTAGTCATTAAGGGAGAATTCTCTAGTGATTTGAGTAGGAGATATGTAGTGTTCATCGGTAGTGAAACATCCCAATTTACAGTATCTCTCATTACTACTTCAATTACTACATAAATCACTACTTGTTTACTGAACATTTCAATAGCAATCAAGTAGTAAAACCAGTAGGTTTTGTGTAGATCTTCTGTAGTAGTGATGAGTTGTGATTCAGTAGTACTTTTTCACAAGGTTGTCACTTTCCAAGACTACACCAGAGATAATGTATCTACATCAGTTAGTTCTAAATCTGTTCCACTCTGCTAGAAAAGCCTGGAGAGGGAAGAGAAGCCACAGCATGGTCTTAATGTGACACAGCTGAGTAGTCACACACCCACTGTGATGATGAAACTAAGATAGCTTACAGTAAAACACTGAAGCATCACACCACAGTATGGAGTTAATATAACATGGAATCTTATGAAACATTACAGAGGAAACGCATTTGACACACAAATGTGTCCAAGTTTGGTTTTAGCTGTGGTGGCATGAATTCAAATTGAGTTTACCTCTGAAGAAACACACTGAACAATCCTCTACCAATAAGAATCTATTGAACACACAAAACACCCATTAGCCGAGGAAGTGTTAGCAGTCAGACAGACACTACTTGTACACATACTGTAGGAAATACATACTCAGAGACAGTCACGCCTATAAAACCCACAGGTGTGATTAACTATTCATGTTGACAATAATTGCACCAGGTTTGATTAAAGATCTCAACCTCATCATTTATAATTCAGCGTCGCCATTACGCTCCCCATTACCATGTCCCGGGACGGCCATTTTAACAGTCACATGACCCCAATAAATCAACACTAACTTCCTGATTAAAACTAAATGGAAGTCTGTTTATAAACACATCGCTAAGGAATCCCCATCATCTAATGGAGTAGGTAGTTTGGAAGATGGCTTGTTGTAGATATATTGGGGCAGGTTAGTATCACTCACCCATGGCCCAGAATACCGCGGGAGAGAATGTTTCATCATACTATGTTCATGCGCATCATGACCTTTAGTGAGGTACAGTATTACTCATGCATGATGATATTTAAGTAATGGAGTCCAATAACCAAATATAGCACAGGCCGCTTGGTATCCAAGATGGCGTAGCAGTCAGACGTCTTTGTCCTCGTCTTGTCGTGTCCCATGTATATATCTTCTTATATATATTTCTTTGTATATCTTTTTTATATTTTTCTAAACGTCAACTTCAAATAGTCTCCTGCAACCCGCCTCACCCAAATGTGGTGTGGATCTGTTTTTTCTAAAGTATTTTATTTACCTCGGAACTGGAATCCCCCAACAGAAGCTAGCCAGCTCACTAGCTACTAGCTAGTAGTCACCTAACCACTGCTAGCGGTCATCAGCTAACCTTTAGCTCGGAAAGCTCTCGCCAGTTTGTACAATGCGACTCAAACCAGAGCATACCTATTTTTCTCTCCATATCCCCGGATTCCTACCGCAAGCTCTGAACTTTTTCACCTGGATCATCGCAGCTAGTTAGCTGCTATCCGAGTGACTGCTTCTGGCTAACGTCTGTCCCGAAGCAAGCACCAATTAGCCTGGAGCTAGCCCGTGCTAGGCCCATTCTCCCAGCTAGCTGAAGAGGCCCATCAGCCACTCCTGGGCTACAATACCCGGACCCCTTCTACTGCCGGTACGGGGCACGGAACCCCGCTGATCCTTCACGACGAGACTACAACGTGATCTGCTTGAGGGGGTACTCAACTGGCCCCTACGTTGCGACGTCCCCTGCATGTCCATCTGCTAGCAGTGGCCCGCTACCTGCCTAGAAGCATATTATACTGTTAGCTAAATAGATCCATTGGCCAATTTCTTGGGCCACTATACCTATTCTGCCAATTGGACTTCACTCCTCTGCAACTCAGAACCCTACTAATCCATCACGACTGGTCTATCGATGTCACCACACGCGGAGGCTAAAACAGACTTTCCTCCATCACGACGTCCCTCTAAGGCCCTTCGGCTAGTTTGCTAGCCCCGGCCTGCTAGCTGTCTGAATCGCCGTGTCTCCAGCCAGGCCAACCACTCACTGGACCCTAAGATCACCCGGCTACGCATGCCTCTCCCTAATATCAATATGCCTTGTCCTTTACTGTCCAGGTTAGTGATTATTGTCTTATTTCACTGTAGAGCCTCTAGCCCTGCTCAATATGCCTTAACCAACCATTTAGTTCCACCTCCCACATATGCGGTGACATCACCTGGTTTTAACGTCCCTAGAGACAATATCTCTCTCATCATTACTCAATGCCTAGGTTAACCTCCAATGTACTCACATCCTACCATACCTTTGTCAGTACATTATGCCTTGAATCCATTCTATTGCGCCCAGAAACCCGCTCCTTTTACTCTCTGTTCCGAACGTACTAGACGTCCAGTGCTGATAGCCTTTAGCCGTACCCTCATCCTACTCCTCCTCTGTTCCTCTGGTGATGTAAAGGTTAATCCAGGCCTTGCAGTGCCTAGTTCCACTCCTACTCCCCAGGATCTCTCATTTATGGACATTTCAGGGTTTTTGGTGGTCTTCCTAAGCCAGGATTCAGACACGGCTAGGACATCCAGGAATAAAACAAACTCAGTGGGCAAACGTACAAAATTAGCAGGGGATCAAATACTTTTTTCCCTCACTGTATCTTCAGAGCTCATGCTGCTAGGGTGACCTAAACTGGGACATGCTTAACACCCTGGCCATCCTACAATCTAAGCTTGATGCCCTCAATCTCACACAAATTATCAATGAACCCACCAGGTACAACCCCAAATCCGTAAACACGGGCACCCTCATAGACATCATCCTAACCAACTTGCCCTCCAAATACACCTCTGCTGTTTTCAACCAAGATCTTTGCGATCACTGCCTCATTGCCTGCATCCGTAATGGGCCTGCGGTCAAACGACCACCCCTCATCACTGTCAAACGCTCCCTAAAACACTTCAGCCAGCAGGCCTTTCTAATCAACCTTGCCCGGGTATCCTGGAAGGATATTGATCTCATCCCGTCAGTAGAGGATGCCTGGTTATTCTTTACCATCTTTAAATAAGCATGCCCCATTAAAACAAATTAGAACCAGGAACAGATATAGCCCTTGGTTCACTCCAGACCTGACTGCCCTTGACCAGCACAAAAACATCCTGTGGCGTTCTGCACTAGCATCGAATAGCCTTTGTGATATGCAACTTTTCAGGGAAGTTAGGAACCAATATACACAGGCAGTTAGGAAAGCTAAGGCTAGCTTTTTCAAGCAGAAATTTGCATCCTGTTGGACAAACTCAAAAAAGTTCTGGGACACTGTAAAGTCCATGGAGAATAAGAGCACCTCCTGCCAGCTGCCCACTGCACTGAGGGTAGGAAACATTGTCACCACCCATAAATCCACGATAATTGAGAATTTCAATAAGCATTTTTCTACGGCTGGCCATGCTTTCCACCTGGCTACCCCCACCCCGATCAACAGCCCTCCACCACCCACAGCAACTCGCCCAAGCCTCCCCCATTTCTCCTTCACCCAAATCCAGACAGCTGATGTTCTGAAAGAGCTGCAAAATCTGGACCCCTAAAAATCAGCCGGGCTAGACAATCTGAACCCTCTCTTTCTAAAATGATCTGTCGAAATTGTTGCAACCCCTATTGCTAGCCTGTTCAACCTCTTTCGTATCGTCTGAGATCCCCAAAGATTGGAAAGCTGCCGTGGTCATCCCCCTCTTCAAAGGTGGAGACACTCTAGACCCAAACTGCTACAGACCTATATCTATCCTACCCTGCCTTTCTAAGGTCTTCGAAAGCCAAGTTAACAAACAGAAACAATCCCACCGTACCTTCTCCGCTATGCAATCTGTTTTCAGAGCTGGTCATGGGTGCACCTCAGCCACGCTCAAGGTCCTAAACGATATCATAACCATCAATAAGAGAAATTGCTGTGCAGCCGTATTCATTGACCTGGCCAAGGCTTCCGACTGTCAATCACAAAATTCTTATCGGCAGACTCGACAGCTTTGTTTTCTCAAATGATTTCCTCACCTGTTTCACCAACTACTTCTCTGATAGAGTTCAGTGTGTCAAATCGGATGACCTGTTGTCCGGACCTCTGGCAGTCTCTATTTGGGTGCCACAGGGTTCAATTCTCGGGCCGACTCTCTTCTCTGTATACATCAATGATGTCTCTCTTGCTGCAGGTGATTCTCTGATCCACCTCTACGCAGACGACACCATTTTGTATACCTCTGGCCCATCTTTGGACACTGTGTTAACTAACCTCCAGATGAGCTTCAATGCTATACAACTCTAATTCCGTGGCCTCCAACTGCTCTTAAATGCAAGTAAAACTAAATGCATGCTCTTCAACCAATTGCTGCCCGCACCTGCCCGCCCGTCCAGCATCACTACTCTGGACGGTTCTGACTTAGAATATGTGGACAACTACAAATATCTAGGTGTCTAGTTAGACTGTAAACTCTCCTTCCAGACTCCCATTAAGCATCTCCAATCCAAAATTAAATCTAGAATCGGCTTCCTATTTCGCAACAAAGCCTCCTTTACTCATGCTGCCAAACATACCCTGGTAAAACGGACCATCCTACCGATCCTTGACTTCTCTGACGTCATTTACAAAATAGCCTCCAACACTCTACTCAACAAATTGGATGCAGTCTATCACAGTGCCATCCGTTTTGTCACCAAAGCCCCATATACTAACCACCACTGCGACCTGTACGCTCTCATTGGCTGGCCCTCGCTTCATACTCGTTGCCAATCCCACTGGTTCCAGGTAATCTACAAGTCTCTGCTAGGTAAAGCCCTGCCTTATCTCAGCTCACTGGTCACCATAGCAGCACCCACCCGTAGCACGCGCTCCAGCAGGTATATCTCACTGGTCACCCCCAAAGCCAAATCTTCCTTTGGCCGCCTTTCCTTCCAGTTCTCTGCTGCCAATGACTGGAACGAACTGCAAAAATCACTGAAGCTGGAGACTCATATCTCCCTCTCTAGCTTTAGGCACCAGCTATCAGAGCAGCTCACAGATCACTGCACCTGTACATAGCCCATCTGTAAATAGCCCATCCAACTACCACATCCCCATGCTATATTTATTTATGTATCTTGCTCCTTTGCACCCCAGTATCTCTACTTGCACATTCATCTTCTGCACATCTACCATTCCAGTGTTTAATTGCTATATTGTAATTACTTCGCCACCATGGCCTATTTATTGCCTTATGTTCCTTATCCTACCTCATTTGCACACATTGTGTATAGATTTGTTTTTTTTTCCCTACTGTATTATTGACTGTATGTTTGTTTATTCCATGTTTAACTCTGTGTTGTTGTATGTGTCGAACTGCTTTGCTTTATCTTGGCCAGGTCGCAGTTGTAAATGAGAACGTATTCTCAACTAGCCTACCTGGTTAAATAAAGGTGAAATAAAATCAAATAAATAAATACAAAATAAAGACGGTGAGTCTGACTGAAACACACTATGATTTGGGGCAAATGCTGGGAGGCATGAAGTAATGGTGGTCAACAGTGGGAAGGAAGTCCAATGGCCTCTGTTGAGTTAACCACCTGACTGCTTAACCATAGAGCTAAGCACCATAGAGTCATAGAGCCATACCATAGAGCCATAGTGACGGTAAAGAAAACCAGATTGCTCTTTAGAGTGAAGGAACGAGCCAGTCTGAGCCATCTTTGCTGTTGTCATGGAAATTAGTTATCTTTTCACACTCACTTAGTGTACCTTTATCTACACAAATATGAATTGGCAGAGACTAGATTCATGTTTGCAAATTAAATACAATAATTGAAGTACAAAAAACAACAGTGGATAAGCGTTGCTTGGTTCTTGGTTTGCTTCTCAAACCTTCCTAGATGGTTCCACAACCCAATGTGCTAACTGTCCTTCCCCTTTCCCAAAGCAGATGAACTCATAACCAGAATGCTTCTGGTTCAAATCCCATGAGGTGCTCACTGGGTTTACAGTACCAATAGAATTAACCTGACTGGCACCAGACGCCTCCAGGACACCTACAGTACAGTATAAATATACCATGCACCACATGTTGGACAGAGGCATCCGCAAATGAATATTCAACAGTCTTATGATCTCAAAGCATCCTCAAGCCTACTTCTCTCCCACCCTTCTCTCCCTCCCTTCTCTGCCTCCCTTCCCTCCCTCCCATCTCTCCCTCCCTCCCTTCTCTCTCTCCCTCCCTTCTCTCCCTCCCCTCTCTCTCTCCCTTCCCTCTCTCTCTCCCTTCTCTCCCTCTCTTCTCTCTCTCCCTTCTCTCTCTCCCTTCTGTCTCTCCTTTCTCCCCCCTCTCTGTTCTTACATAGTCTTTTACAGAGAGGCAGCACGCCTTAATTGGAGGAATGATGCACTCGTTAAAAATGACAGATATGCTCTGACTCTGACTACCCAGAAGCATCGGTGGCACAGAGCCGCATTAAGGAGGGCTAAGAGCTCAATTAAAGACAAGATATTGACTCCCATGGTCCTTCGCAGTAAAACCATGGCGACTAGCTTGGTGAGCAGGGTTATCCCGCAGTCCTCCTAGCCATATCCCATGATTCCTCCTGACTGTTGCCATGGACACAGAGGATGAACACACCTAGGATGAGATCAAATACAGTGCATTTGGAAAAAATTCAAACCCCTTGACTTTTTCCGCATTTTGTTACGTTACAGCCTTATTCTAAAATGGATTCAACTGTTTTTTTCCCTCATCAATCTACACACAATACCCCTTAAAGCAAAAACAGGTTTTTAGCGATTACAGCCTTGAGTCTTCTTGGGTATGACACTACAAGCTTGGCACACCTGTATTTGGGGAGTTTCTTCCATTCTTCTCTGCAGATCATCTCAAGCTCTCAGGTTGGATGGGGAGCGTCGCTGAACAACTATTTTCAGGTCTCTCCAGAGATGTTCGATCAGGTTCAAGTCCGGGCTCTGGCTCGGCCACTCATGGCGTTGTCTTGACTGTGTGCTTAGGGTCGTTGTCCAGTTGGAAGGTGAACCTTCACCCCAGTCTGAGGTCCTGAGTGCCCTGGAGTAGGTTTTCATCAAGGATCTCTCTGTTCTTTGCTTTGTTCATCTTTCCCTCAACCCTGACTAGTCTCCCAGTCTCTGCCGCTAAAAAAAACCCATCTCCACAGCATGATGCTGCCATCACCATGCTTCACCATAGGGATGGTGCCAGGTTTCCTCCAGACGTGACGCTTGGCATTCAGGCCAAAGAGTTTAATCTTGGATTCATCAGACCAGAGAATCTTGTTTCTCATAGTCTGAGAGTCTTTGGGTGCCTTTTGGCAAACTCCAAGCGAGCTGTCATGTGCCTTTTTTTTCTCAATTTCGAGTCTCATAGCAAAGGGTCTGAATACTTATGTTAATATAGTATTTCTGTTTTTTGTTTTTTTATAAATGTGCACAAATTTCTATAAACCTGTTTTCACTTTGTCATTATGGGGTACTGTGTATAGATTGTTATTTAATACATTTTAGAATAGGGCTTTAACGTAACAAAATGTGGAAAAAGGTAAGGGTTCTGAATACTTTCCGAATGCACTGTATGTAGCTACAGCATGGATGCATTCTGTCTCACTCACAGAGGAGAGCATCTTTGAAGTTTCCCTGGCTACCCAGACTCCTTGCTTAGCTTTTTCTCTGCAATGAGTCTGGATCTGAGTACCTCCCTGACTCTTCACCGAAAGCGAACACATTCGGGGCTATCTGATTGGTCCAGAAACCAATGGTTGGGCCAGAGCCAGAACACACGTGGGTAAAGAGGCGGTTTGAAAATTTGTAATTGGCTTTGATACACTGATTGGTTAGAGACGATCCAATCACAGAACACATTGTTTTTGAACAACCTCGTTTGCGCCTCTCGTCACCACAAGCGGCTTCAACTTCGGCAGTCAGACTAAAGTATGTAGCGAACGACAGAGCAACAGAATCATTTTGTGCTAATAATAATGTCCTTTTGTAGTTTCAATCCCTTATAAAATAAATGATATAATCATTCTATGTGTTGAATCAAAACAGATTATGATCTATCCCTCATCCCCTTGATAACACCTCACTTCAGTTGGAGGATAGCTATATGTCATTTTCATGGGAAGTGATGTAATATTTAGTACTGTACTTCCTGGACAGGGTAGGGGAAGGGCGAGGTGGTCTACTCAGGGTTTCCCATCCTATATATATATAGCAGCAAAAAATATGATCTTTACTTATTTCAGACAGTACAGCCTTTGTGTGTGTGTGTGTGTGTGTGTGTGTGTGTGTGTGTGTGTGTGTGTGTGTGTGTGTGTGTGTGTGTGTGTGTGTGTGCCTCCTAAGATGAAACAGCAGCATCTCTTATAAACTTGGTACGCTGGCTGAGAAACGTTATCTCGCTCAATGTGCATAATTCAACTATTCTTCCCACGCCAGTACAATTAAGCACATCCACCATCACACAAGGCTTTACACTTTGAATCAAGTTTAACACTAGTGCAGTATAATACAGTCACTGTATTGAAACTGTACATTTTTCTCTGGCTGCTGCAAGGGCACTTTATACAGCTAATCTAAAGTGATTTGATTGTGAATTCAGGAATAGACTACCGTCTTGATTAAACTCCAACTGTTTTCGTTGTGTAAGGCACTGAGGCCATCTGGTGTGGAGTTAACTGCAGAGGGGAAATGGGTCAAGTTGTCCAAGCAGGTTTCACAGAATCGCCCATGGTCTATAAACCAGATACTGCAGCACTATGCAATCAAACTGAAAAGGTTTCTTATCTTTACACCAAAAAACCTTTGGCTGATGTCCAATGTGACATGTCAGCATGACCTGAGACTGCTCCACTGTACTATCCCAAAAGCTTCTGGAGAGTCAGAATTGCGAGCAAAGAAAAGCTGTTTCGAGAGAACTATTTTAAAAGCTTGAGACTTGAGACACAGAAACTCAAGGCTGATAAATCATAGTCAAGACTGAACTGTCCAGCCCTGAAACTAGCCTGTCCATCCACTCCAATACCCTTTCAATCACAGCCCAGGACCACTTTACCATGTTCTAATAAACCTATGGGGACCATCTTTTTCAATATCGCCAGATATCGATCTATCAACCTCACCACCATACCCTATCAAAGTCTGTCAATTTAACCTCCCAATCTGTACACAGACATCTATTCAGAATCGATACACGGAGCACAGGGACATTCCACTTACAATACACCCATGGCTATACCAATTATACGGCTCTCACCATTGAAGACCAATACAAGAAATCTATCTGAGATCTATAACTGAGGCACTTCTAATCTATTACATCACCTCAGCTGGGAGCAGTAGAATACAATGTCCTGACATGTACCAAGGTCCTGAAAGTTCTCTGTTTCATTGAAACAGTTTTAGACATGATGAGACACTTATCTTGTAGCTATTTATGGTCATGATCTGTTCTTCTCGCTCTGGTGGAAAGAGAATGTTTTGTGAAGGGGAGGGGGCTGTTGTTGCAGTCGTAATGGAGGAGCCTTGTCAGTCCTGCGTTGTGTTCTCTGTGTGAGATGAGCATTATTATGCAGATGCATGCAGGAGAAACGAGGACGAAACATTCCCCTCGGAAATGAGTGTGTGTGCGCACGTGCGTGTTAAAACTTTAAGAACAAGACAGCAATGAATAAACCACAGAAGTGAGAAATGCAATGTGGGATTTCATGGTTACAAACACCCATGAAACCGCTGCCTTCAGTAACACAGTGTGGAAAGAAATAACTGTCTAGGGAAAGTGTATATCTTGTATCCAGCATAATCTAGAAATAAATACTTTCTACCTTTATTCAGTATGCTGGGAGTTTGGATACTACTTCTGTAGGGCAACCCTCCAACCCTAAAGAACAGTGTGCAACCAGACAGGATTTTTAAAAAGTGAAAACACTTTAGTCTTTATGTAGTCTACAGATGCCTGTAGTCCACATCTCACATTCTCAAAGCCCAACGACAAACCAGAGTACTTCCTGGAGCTCCACATGATCAGTTAGCTATTTCGGTTAGACTGACAGGGATATGGTTCTCTCCATGAACTGGATGTCATGGCGCTGGGTTAACAAGAACACACGCTAAATTTAACCCCATCATAACAAACTGTCGCATGAGGGCCCTCGTTTCCTGCGACTCAACCATAGGCCGGGGTAATCAGGGAAGTGATGCGGGCAATCAGGGAATTGATGCGGGCACTTTCAGGAAGTGACTTCACAGTCACTTCCTGAAAGTGGTAACCTACATACAGGCGGACAGGAACAATACATTATGAAATAGCTCTATGTCTTTCAGTATGCAATAGACTGAAAATGTGAAAAAGCTATGACATTAATGACATGTTGCTTTGGGTGCCTCTCATGAAGAAATCGATCTGTACACCCTATGTATGATCCCAATCAAGAAGGCTACACCACATTAATAGGTTACGTTGCAGAACGTTTAGAAAACAATACTCAGAATGCTGCTAGTGGCCCAAATACACAGCAGTATTCTAGCTGGAGGAGATGGCTTCATGGAGGTAGAGTAGTTCTCAGGCTAATACACTATAGAACAGGAAGAGGCTCCAATGTACTGCAGCTACAAGCTAACCCTCCCATGTTGAATCATGAATACAGATTCAGCATCCAGTCTATCAAAGCCATGTTCCAGGCCATGCATATAGAAACAGACCTCCTATCTTAATGCTAATGAGGCAGTGTTTTACTAGAGAGGCTGGCCTGGGATATACAGTGACTTTTATAATGAAGATTAGGAGGGTTATGTAGACAATATATCTGCTATCACATTCAAAGCTTTTTGTGTTAACTTTTGATATAAATTATGCACACTCACACTGTTGAAGCTGTCCTCTAGACACTAGACTGCCCGGGGTCAGACTGGACAATCCATTGATGATGAGTTGACATAATAACCTCTTTATCGTTTCGTGGTTTGGATGCACAAAGCCCGGGCAGGGAACACTGGATAACCCTCTGTCCGATCACATCAGTGGTCCTACTGTAACTACCAATGTAAACCAGGCAATAATAATACCATAGGAGAATGAGTGGTGTGTGTGTGTGTGTGTGTGTGTGTGTGTGTGTGTGTGTGTGTGTGTGTGTAGTCTTTGTGCAGGCATGGGTACATTAAGTCTCATCTGGCTGTTGTTCCTGATTAGACCCAAAACAATAGCGCTGATTATCAGCAAAGAAAAAAGCACTCAGTGCCTGAGCCGAGACATGAAAGGAAAATGTTTCTGCTCTTAAACAACAAGCAGAAAAACTCAAGCTCTCCTCTGTATTAGAGAGAAACTCTTAATGTATGCCCCGTGGGAAAGGCATAACCTATATTTTGTCTGCTACTCTCTCTCTCTCTCTCTCTCTCTCTCTGTATCTCTCTCGCTCTCTCTCTCTCGCTCTCTCTCTCTCTGTATCTCTCTCTCTCTCTATCTCTCTCGCTCTGTATTTCTCTCACACACTCTATTTATCTCTGTATCTCTCTCTCTCTCACACTCTCAATTCAATTCAAGGGTCTTTATTGGCATATGTTTCATATGTTAACATTGCCAAAGCAAGTGAGGTAGATAATAAACAAAAGTGAAATAAACAATAACAATCAACAGTAAACATTACACTCACAGAAGTTCCAAAAGATTAAAGACGTTACAAATGTCGTATTATGTGTATATATACAGAGTTGTAACGATTGTACAAATGTTTAAAGTACAAAAGGAAAAATAAATAAGCATAAATATGGGTTATATTTACAATGGTGTTTGTTCTTCACTGGTTGCCCGTTTCTTGTGGCAACAGGTCAAAAATCTTGCTGCTGTGATGGCACACTGTGGTATTTCACCCAGTAGATATGGGAGGTTATCAAAATCGGGTTTGTTTTCAAATTCCAATGTGTCAAGTAATTGTCTTTTCGTTTCCTCATGATTTGGTTGGGTCTAATTGTGTTGCTGTCCTGGAGCTCTGTGGGGTCTGTTTGTGTTTGTGAACAGGTTAATCTCTCTGTAGGTGATGGCTTTGTTTCGTAAGGTTTGGGTATCGCTTCCTTTTAGGTGGTTGTAGAATTTATCAGCTCTTTTCTGGATTTTTAGCGGGTATCGGTCTAATTCTGCTCTGCATGCGTAATTTGGTGTTTGACAATGTAGACTGAGGATATTTTTGCAGAATTCTGCATGCAGAGTCTCAATTTGGTGTTTGTCCCATTTTGTGAATTATTGGTGGGTGAGCGGACCCCAGACCTCACAATCATGAAGGGCAATGAATTCTATAACTAATTCAAGTATTTTTTGCCAGATTTTAATTGGTATGTCACATGTTATGTTCCTTTTAAGTTACCTGTGGCGCTGATGTTTAGGCCAAGGTATGTATAGTTTTTTGTGTGTTCTAGGGCAATGGTGTCTAGATGGAATTTGTATTTGTGGTCCTGGCGACTGGACCTTTTTTGGAACACCATTATTTGGTCTTACTGAGATTTACTGTCAGGGCCCAGGTCTGGCAGAATCTGTGCAGAAAATATAGGTGCTGCTGTAGGCCCTCCTTGGTTGGTGACAGAAGCACCAGATCATCAGCATACAGTAGATTTGACTTCAGATTCTAGTAGGGTGAGGCCGGGTGCTGCAGACTGTTCTAGTGCCCTCGCCAATTCGTTGATATATATGTTAAAGAGGGTGGGGCTTAAGCTGCATCCCTGTCTCACCCCACGGCCCAGTGGGAAGAAATTTGTGTTTTTGCCTATTTTAACCGCACACTTGATTTGTGTACATGGATTTTATATTGTCGTATGTTTTTCCCCCAACACCACTTTCCATCAATTTGTATAGCAGACCCTCATGCCAAATTGAGTTGAAGGCTTTTTTGAAATCAACAAAGCATGAGAAGACTTTGTCTTTGTTTTGGTTTGTTTGTTTGGCAATTAGGGTGTGCAGTGTGTATACGTGGTCTGTCGTACGATCATTTGGTAAAAAGCCAATTTGACATTTGCTCAGTACATTGTTTTCACTGAGGAAATGTAGAAGTCTGCTGTTGATGATAATGCAGAGGATTTTCTCAAGGTTGCTGTTGACGCATCTCTCTCTCTATCTCCCTCCATGCAGTTTCTCTCTCTTTTCTTCTTCTCTGTCTTTGCTCTCTCTTTCAGTATTCCACTGTCTACCCCTCATCCTTCTCTCCCTCCCTCCCTCCCAGAGTGAGTCTTCATGTTTAAAAAGCATTACAGAGCTAATTTCCTAACCTGACAAGAGGAATCGCACTGGGAAAAACTTCCAGAATCCAACAGCTACAGAGCCAAACGGAGCCAGTCAATCATCAGCCTCCACCAAAGCTCCTGGACCCTGAGGCATTACAGGTATCTCTAGACATCTGTGTTGCCTCACATGTTCTTGGGTCTGGTTTTCAAGACTATTACAGGTCTACAATTTATCAGAATCATATTCAGAGTAGACCAGGGTTCTTATGCCTGCTAATGTCATTTGTTTATTTTTGTATGGCCAATGTAAAGGTAAATCACAAACTAATCATATTCATGGTGACTCTCAGGTACAAACAAACTAACTCTCACTTTTCCTCTCTCTCTAGTTAAGTCTCTACACCCCAGTAGCCTGCAGTATGTCTGTTCTAGTCACACTGTACAGCATGCATGGCTGCCATCCTCTAGCTCTCACTGCCATGTCAACCCCACAAATACCACCACCGAATAATAGTTTCAAATGGCCCATTAGTGGACTAGATAGGAAATGGCCCATTGACAACGGACGTCAAATGAGATTCCTTCTTGTCTTAAGAACAAAGGTATTGTAAAGAAATAATGCAAAACACTTGATAAGATGAAAATAGTGCAGGATTTCCTGTTAGCAGAGCCTTTGGTCAAATCCCTAATGTGATAACCAACACTGGAGCACTGTTAATAAGGAGTATGGGTGAACATACTAGCTGCATACTTCAATTGCATTGCACCCTCAACGTGATCAAGACAAAGGAGATGATTGTGGACTACAGGAAAAGGAGGGCCGAGCACGCCCCCATTCTCATCGATGGGGCTGTAGTGGAGCAGGTTGAGAGCCTCAAGTTCCTTGGCGTCCACATCACCAACAAACTAACATGGTCCAAGCACACCAAGACAGTCATGAAGAGGGCACAAGAAAAGACTAAAAAGATATGTCATGGGTACTCAGATCCCAAGAAAGTTTTACCGCTGCACCATCGAGAGCATCCTGACTAGGGTGACCAGACGTCCCCGTTTTCCTGTCCCCGGCTGGAGCTGTCCCCGGATATGTCCCCGTTTTTAACAGTGCATCAAAAACAGACTGAAAAGTGAAATAATATTTTACGTGGCAAGAAAGACCGGGCAGCAGAGCCTACCGGTTGACGTCTCAATCGCATTGTGCTTGTTTTGTCCAGCAGAGTGGGCTGCTCGCTATAGCAGCTTCATTCACTCTTATTCTTCTACTAACTACTTGCTTGCGCTAGTTTTAGAGAAAACTCCTGTGGAAAACTCGGCCAGAAGCTAGCAAGTGTCAAGTGAATCCACAACATCACCACAAACGTCTTTTCAAGCCAGGCAAGTTACAGTCGTTTGAGATACTAGCTAGTGATGTTATAATGTCACAATTTATTATATAGATAGATGATCTGCTCTATAAGGTTATGCTAGCTAAGCTTGCTACTGTCATGGTAGCTAGGTTAAAAAACTTTCACATGTAAACATGCAGTGGACGGGCTATTTAGAAAATATGATTATATTAAATGAATGCACAATTCATTTCCAATAATATTTATTTGTAGTTTACAATTTTAATGGTTTGGCATTATAATAAGTAGTGTGAAAATATATTTTGACATTTTCATGGATAACATTAGCATAATGTTTTCTGTTTTCTGTTAGAGAGTGGAGAGAAAGGAGAGGAGTAAGACTGGATAGTGAGAAGAGTGAAAGAGAGAGAGGAGGAAAGGTAAAGACATGACTACAGAGCCTGTCACGTTCAGGCCTGATAGTTATAGGCTGACGTGTTTAGTTTCGTTTTGGTATAGGTTTTTTTTGTTCTAGGTGTTGTATATCTATGTTGGGGTAATGTTTCCCAATTAGAGGCAGCTGTGTGTCGTTGTCTCTAATTGGGAACCATATATATGTTTGGGGTTTTTCTATAGGATTTTGTGGGTTATTGTTTGTGCATAGCTTGTAGTTTGTTTAGTTATGTCCAACATCACGATCTTCGTTACGTTCATTTTGTTCTTTTCCCAGTTACGTTCGTAAATAATAAAATGTATACTGGAAGCATCGCTGCGTCTTGGTCTGTCCATACTGAAGATCGTGACAGAGCCTGCCAATTTATTATTCCAAACAAAGTTTTGGAGATAAAATACAAAAATGAGACAAGCAATGGGAATCTGTTAACCAAAGTATTTGATCTAATAGTGTACTATTTATTATTAAAGATTGGAGAGCAAAGGAGAAGGAAGAATGAAGGGAGTAAAAGAGTGAAGCGAGGAGAGCGTAGAAGAGTGAGGTGGAAAGGTAAAGAGAAGGAAAGGAAGAAAGAGAAGGAAGACGAGTGAAGAAAAGAGGAGAAAGATTGGACCAGAAGAAAAAGTAAAGAGAGTAAGAAGAGCAGACAGAGGAGGTACAATGGCTCTTTCCAAGAAAGGGAATGAATGATATATGGACAGCAGCAAGAAATAGGTTCACTGTTCCTATGCTTATTGTGAAGACAAACGTCAACCTCCCCTGTCAGGAGTTCATGGAGAAGCCGGCCAAAGACAGAGCAATCCTGAAGAAGATACATTCTTCTGAGAAATATACAGATTAGGTTGGTATAGTATATTATGTAGTTACCAATCACATCATCGTCTTATTTCTTTATTATGTTGTTAAGTATTTCACATATACTATTGCCTGTTTTTTCAATTTTGCTCATGTTCTCTTATGGTCTTAGTCTACCCAGACTACCAGGACCACTGAATGGCTGTTCAGATTGTACAGTTCTGTCTTGTCTGTAGTGTTTCTGTAATATAGTTGTTTTCTCTATCACAGTGTGCCTGTTAGACTAAATTATTTCATAGATAATAACATTGGATATTTTAATGATATATTGACCGCCGAACTGGAAATGTCCCCGGTTTTAATTTCAGAAATCTGGTCCATGTACATAATTACCTCAATTACCTCAACACCGGTGCCCCCCGCACATTGACACATTGACTCTGTACCGGTACCCCCTGTATAAAGCCCCGCTATTGTTATTTACTGCTGCTCTTTAATTACTTGTTATTCTTATCTCTTAATTTTGGGTGGATTTTCTTAAAACTGAATGGTTGGTTAAGGGCTTGGAAGCATTTCACTGTATGGTCTACATCTGTTGTATTCGGCACATGTGACAAATAACATTTGATTTGATTTGGCCATGTCATATCAAGCAAAGTAATATCCAACACAAACCATGCTATTTGTGTCATGGTGGGGAAACTCTCACCTTAGGACACAGGGATGTAAAGCCTATAGGGGGCGGCAGGTAGCCTAGTTGGATTAGTAACCGAAAGGTTGCAAGATCGAATCCCCGAGCTGACAAGGTAAAAATCTATCTGTCCTTCGGCCCCTGAACAAGGCAGTTAACCCACTGTTCCTATGCTGTCATTGAAACTAAGAATTTGTCCTTAACTGACGTGCCTAGTTAAATAAAAATAAAGAGGTGTGAGAAGAGGGTTTGTGTTGTCTGGATGGATATGGAAAGGTGAAGTGTGGTCTAGTGGTAAAGCAGATGACTCCAGACCACATATCCCCTTTAGCTACAGGGGTTTGATTTCTATATAAAGCCTCCCTGTTTGAGTGTTGTTCTTCGTAGCCTACCTCATCCACCTCCCCCATATGTACTAACTCTGCTAAATAAAATATAAACACTAAAGAAAAAGGGCTGGATGGTTATTTGGAATCTAACAGAAGAGTTACAAACCTCATCAAATCTGGCCTCATTCTCACAGTTCTCCAGAACACGTGTGTAGAACGACAGACCTGAGGGGTGAAAGGACAAGAGGTCAGGGGTTAGACAGGCTCAAAGGGTTTTAAATATTTTAATTATAAAAATACAAAAAGTTATTCAATGAAGTGTAGGGTCACAAAGGGTCAATGAGTCTTGTATATGCCTTGAAGAACAAGTTGGAAAGCAAATATCCATCCATCTGACATTTCAGGACATCTCTATCCTCTTATTTGGCGCCAATTTCGGTCTGCAAATGTTTGCTAATGTTAATTTATCATGCTAGTGTTCTCAAGCAAATTCCTACTACTAGACATTCTCCATAGATATTATAATAAATTATCAAATGCGATAAATAATTTGAAACATTGTTTATTGAGACGTTTTAAGTTCTATTGCATTCCTCTCTGGATGCTCACGCAACCCAACTGAAAATGCTGGGTTAAAAACAACCCAATTTGAGTTATTTGGTAACCCACCATGTGTCGTGTTAAACATTACTGTTAATAATTCTAAGTTTGTACACTGCAAATTAAAATGTTCCTTGAATATTTTTGCACATTACATATCCAATATAAAATTCATAACATTATTATTTACATATCCCAAAATTGGGATATGCATAGGCCCTTGAGGAACTGATACACTTGTGTAAGCCTCATTAAACAGTAACTTGCTCATAATATTCATTTTGGGAGTGTGTTAACGTAGTTGTACCTGATCCCAACACTTTCTCACTAAAGCATACTTACCAGAAGTCCACTGGCACGCTCTGATAATAAAATTATGTGCAATACGTTTCTGGACAGTTAGCTCACAGTGGTAAGGCTCCAAGTTCCTGACACCTATTGCCACTTGCGGTGGACACATTTATTGCAGTATTGTGTTGGGAACATTGCAATCATCACCTTGAAAATGAAGATTAGAGGTTCAAATCAATTGAACCTGCATTGCAGAATTTACGCTGTAGCTCTTTTTCCAGTCAAATTAACTCACAGATTGTTCTTAGGCAGTGTATAAAAACCTACAACTACTTCCAAGGCAACCTCTCTCACAGGCATCTGGCCTTCCGAGTGGCGCAGCAGTCTAAGGCTCTGCATTGCAGTGCTTGAGGCTTCACTACAGACCCGGGTTTGATCCCAGGCTGTGTCACAACCGGCCGTGACCGGTAGTCCCATAGGGTAGTGCACAATTAGCCCAGTGTCGTCCGGGATAGTGGAGGGTTTGGCCGGGGAGCTTTACTTGGTTCATCACACTCTAGCGTCTCCTCAGTTGAACGGTGGAACCTCCGACACATTGGTGCAGCTGGCTTCCATTTTAAGCGGGCAGGTGTTAAAAAGGGTTTGGCATGGCAGGTAATGTTTCGGAGGACGCACAACTCGACCTTCACCTCTACCGAGCCCGTTGGGGAGTTGCAGCGATGAGTCAAGATCGAAAAAGGAAGTAAAAAAAATATATCTGCCCTGTGTGGGATTAGAACTCCACCACTATGCTTGGAAATTTGGAGTATGGCACTCAGGAATGTGCTGTATTGGATTTGCCCCTAACATACAAAAGTGAATTGCTTTGCTGCATTTTTTGCAGTTTTACTTTAGTGCCTTGTTGCAAACAGGACGCATGATTTGTAATCATTTTATTCTGTACAGGCTTCCGTCTTTTCACTCTGTCATTTAGGTTAGTATGGTGGAGTAACTACAATGTTGTTGATCCATCCTCAGTTTTCTCCTATCACAGCCAATACACTCTAACTGTTTTAAAGTCACCATTGGCCTCATAGTGAAATCCCTGAGCGGTTTCCTTCCTCTCTGGCAACTGAGTTAGGAAGGACACCTGTATCTTTGTAGTGACTGGGTGTATCGGTATCAATTGACCATCCAAAGGGTAATAAATAACATCATGCTCAAAGGGATATTCAATTTCTGCTTCTTTTTTTTACCCATCTACCAATAGGTGCCCTTCTTTGCGAGGCATTGGAAAACCTCCTTGGTCTTTGTGGTTGAATTGAAATTCACTGCTCGACTGAGGGACCTTACAGATAATTGTATGTGTGGGGTACAGAGATGAGGTAGTCATTCAAAAATCATGTTAAACACTATTATTGCAGTTATTATGTGACTTGTTAAGCACATTTTTACTCCTGAACTTATTTAGGGTTGCCATAACAAAAGGGTTGAATACTTATTGACTCAAGACATTTTTGCTTTTCATTGTTTATTAATTTGTAAACATTTTGAAAAACAAAATTCCACTTTGACATTATGGGGTATTGTGCGTAGGCTAGTGACCAAAAAAATCTAAATTTAATGCATTTTTAATTCAGGCTGTTAAACAACAACATTTCAAGGGATGTGAATACATTCTGAAGGCACAGTAGCTATACCTATATAAACGTATAATCTACATTGCCAACATGCTTTTTTTCTTCGTAAAAGTACATAGATGTGTATGAACCTTCTCAAGATGCCTCTACATCACAATTTGAATGGTAGTTGAACCGCTAGGGGAAAAAAGAACTAGATGTATTACTGTCAGCGTTCAATCTAACAATACAACAGAACAGATTGACCGGAATTACATTTATTCTTATGGGGGGCCAAAAATAATTATCTGAAAGCTTGAGGCGTCACTCACAGATTCCATCACACCCATACTAAGCCACGCCTCCAGTCTTCTGAGCTGACCCCCTGAGTCATTAACCCAGCATCAATAATCCAGCACCCAGCATCAATAACCCAGCAGTTTTTAAAGAAAACAACCAATCTAAGTGACCCAATGCCTGCAACCCAGCAGGTAGGTCACCTAAACAACCCAGCAGGTAGGTCACCTAAACAACCCAGCAGGTAGGTCACCTAAACAACCCAGCAGGTAGGTCACCTAAACAACCCAGCATATATGTATAGTGTAACCACCGCAGATCGTTTGTGGACTGATTTGGGGTTGAGCTTTTAACATGTTGAGGTTGCTCAAAGGTTGCTTTGACTGGACTGATATGTCCACTGTGCGAGGAAGTATTGACGCTTTGTCAAAGTTTTAGGGGCTCTTCCTTAAAAGCCAGTGGCTTCAGTGAATTGGCCAGTGCTTTTAATTTGTTTGTTATTTTTGTCAGTCAAGTGTTCATTAACAATATTCAAGGTTCAGCTCACCCTCTGTACCTGTAAATGAATACCACCATTTTTGCACGTGAATTCCATCTGACTCCTGATGCTTTGCACCACATGACATAACCATATACTAGTTGCCAGAGACCCACTCGACCTATGGCACAACTCTCCTTCCCTGGCAATACATAACAGTAAAACTCCAGCCATCTATTTACATGTGTCAGACTAAGTGGAAAGGGCAGAGTAATGGGGCTGTAATAACCGAATGACAAGCATAAACCCACACCAGGCTTGATACGAGGAGCCAGAGGAGAGGAGAGAAAGACAGCCAGACAAATAAACAACTAAATGATGACTCATAATGACACCAAATGTAACAAATAGAAGACAGAGAGAGAAAGAGAGTGACAGAGAAAGAGGGAGAGGGAGAGATTGAAAGAGGAGAGAGAGAGAGAGAGAGAGAGAGAGACACTACGGACTCTGTGGTGACATGATGCTATTCAACAAAAGGAAAAGGCATGGACACAGCTATACCTCCAATCTAATGTATACATATTAAATATAGACTCATTCAAATACAACTGTGTGAATTTGTAGCTGTTCATATTTTACATTTTAAGTTAAGTTACTTAAAGAAAAGATGCACCATATACATATGACCACAAAGATAGTAAACACAGTGACTACTGGGTCTATTAAAAGACTGCTTTGTGAATAAGGGCTGGTGAATATCAGAAAGCTCTTCTGTGGTGGTGCGTTTATGTGTACTTAAATAATTTGCTTTGTGTGTATGAGGCTTTGTGTTGGTGTTCATGTCTGTTGATGTGTGTGTAGACAGCTCATATGTACTGAGGTTGCCAGCCAAACACACACACACACACACACACACACACACACACACACACACACACACATATACAGGTAATTACAGCCCTTGTCACTCTGATTGGTAATTAGCCTGGACAGGGAATCAATATTTTCTCGCTGGCAGGTTAGCGACCCAATAACTTACCTCTCTCTGTGTTGAAATAAATACATTAATCACAGTTAACCTTCACAAAATATATGTATTTCTTATTCAACTCAGATGATTCAATAAATGAGACGCTGTTTTGAAAAACTACAGTTACTGCAACAATTATTGGGTTATGTTAGTATATTGGATAACCTCTATCCTAGGTTTAAAAGTTTATATATAATGTATATATAATGAATTTGTTTATTTTAATTTTAAGCGACTTTGAGATTATGTACAGTTAGGGAAAAAAGTATTTGATCCCCTGCTGATTTTGTACGTTTGCCCACTGACAAAGAAATGATCAGTCTATAATTTTAATTGTAGGTTTATTTGAACAGTGAAAAAAATGTTTTTTCAGAAAAACGCATGTGAAAAATTTGCATTTTAATGAGGGAAATAAGTTTTTGACCCCTCTGCAAAACATGACTTAGTACTTGGTGGCAAAACCCTTGTTGGCAATCACAGAGGTCAGATGTTTCTTGTAGTTGGCCACCAGGTTTGCACACATCTCAGGAGGGATTTTGTCCCACTCCTCTTTGCAGATCTTCTCCAAGTCATTAAGGTTTTGAGGCTGACGTTTGGCAACTCGAACCTTCAGCTCCCTCCACAGATTTTCTATGGGATTAAGGTCTGGAGACTGGCTAGGCCACTCCAGGACCTTAATGTGCTTCTTCTTGAGCCACTCCTTTGTTGCCTTGGCCATGTGTTTTTGGTCATTGTCATGCTGGAATACCCATCCACGACCCATTTTCAATGCCCTGGCTGAGGGAAGGAGGTTCTTACCCAAGATTTGACAGTACATGGCCCCGTCCATCGTGTTCTTGGGGTCATAGGCAGCATTCCTCCTCCTCCAAACACGGCGAGTTGAGTTGATGCCAAAGAGCACCATTTTGGTCTCATCTGACCACAACACTTTCACCCAGTTGTCCTCTGAATCATTCAGATGTTCATTGGCAAACTTCAGACGGCCATGTATAAGTGCTTTCTTGAGCCGGGGGACCTTGCGGGCGCTGCAGGATTTCAGGCTTTCACGGCGTAGTGTGTTACCAATTGTTTTCTTGGTGACTATGGTCCCAGCTGCCTTGAAATCATTGACAAGATCCTCCCGTGTAGTTCTGGGCTGATTCCTCACCGTTCTCATGATCATTGCAACTCCACGAGTGAGATCTTGCATGGAGCCCCAGGCCGTGGGAGATTGACAGTTCTTTTGTGTTTCTTCCATTTGCGAATAAACGCACCAACTGTTGTCACCTTCTCACCAAGCTGCTTGGCGATGGTCTTGTAGCCCATTCCAGCCTTGTGTAGGTCTACAACCTGTCCCTGACATCCTTGGAGAGCTCTTTGGTCTTGGCCATGCTGGAGAGTTTGGAATCTGATTGATTGATTGCTTCTGTGGACAGGTGTTTTTTATACAGGTAACAAACTGAGATTAGGAGCACTCTGTGTGCTCCTAATCTCAGCTCGTTACCTGTATAAAAAGACACCTGGGAGCCAGAAATCTTTCTGATTGAGAGGGGGTCAAATACTTATTTTATAACATTTTTCACATGCTTTTTTCTGGATTTTTTTGTTGTTATTCTGTCTCTCACTGTTCAAATAAACCTACCATTAAAATTATAGACCGATAATTTCTTTGTCAGTGGGCAAACATACAAAATCAGCAGGGGATCAAATACTTTTTCCCCTCACTGTATGAAAAGCAGTTTATAAAATAAATATATAATAATAATAATTATTAAATTAAAGATGTTGAAAAATGTTTGTTTCTTCCCTGCTTTTTGAAGTTGGAGTATACGTACATCAAAGGCTTTACAGGCGGATCTGATGTTTTCAGGGTAATTCAGTACACGTTTATGTGTACTTAAGTAATTTGCTTTGTGTGTGTTCATGTCTGTTGATGTGTGTGTAGCCAGCTCATATGTACTGAGGTTGCCAGCCAAACACACACACACATATACAGGTAAAAGGTTTATATATAATGTATATATAATTAATTTGTTTATTTTAATTTTAAGGGACTTTGAGATTATGTATAAAAAGCATTTATAAAATAAATATATAATAATTATTATTATATTCAAGATGTTGGAAAATATTTGTTTCTTCCCTGGTTTTTGAAGTTGGAGTATACGTACATCAAAGGCTTTACAGGAGGATCTGATGTTTTCAGGGTAATTCAGTACACAATGTCAGATCTTTAGTTTGAACACAATTGCAATTGCAGCATAAAATCCAATATGTTCCACCTACACAAACCACAGTGAGCATGACTGTCCTGACAAATCTTTTCACCTAACAGAGATATTAAACCTGTGAGTCTTTCGGGTATAATAGGGTAGGACCACACACACATAGTGGTATGCAAGGCCCTCTTAAAACCAAACAACAATTAAACGAGGAGAGAGAACGAAGAGAGAATGAAACAAGCTTGGAGAGAGAACGAAACAAGCAGCAAACGAGCAACCATGTCAGAGAAAAGAGACTGAAACTAAATGACAATTTGCAGAATGTGAGTCTAACTGTAGGGTGACAGTTAGGGGTCTATACCAGCAGAACAGAGTCGAATTAAAAGAAGGATTGAAAGGAAAGAGAGCGTTCAGCAAACTGTTTCATTTATAGAGGAGCAGAAAGAAAGAAACAGAGATTGAGGGAGAAAATGAGAGAGAGTCCCTTTCATGTCAATACAGCATATTTTGAAATTGAGAGGAGAGAGAGAGAGAGAGAGAGAGAGGAGATCATTTAGTCTCAACCAAAGTGAAACTGACTATTCCGTGATGGTGGAAATAATTGTTTAATTTCACATTTATTTGATAGCGTCACACATTGGCTATGTTATCTTCCCCTCAGGCCCCAGAAGAGAAGATAGGCAATCAAGCCTTACTACACTACAGTACAAGCTGGAGTATCTGGCTTTAGAATAGGAAAGAACTAGACTTCACAACTGGGCTACTTACATAATTACTAGCCTGAAGAATATTTTTATTGTGAGATAAATCTCCTGGTAGACGCAGCACTTCCCAGGAGTCACGTGTATCCTCTGTCAGCCGTGCGCAATTGGCCGACTCCCACCACGGTAAAGGAAGTGCAGCGGTTCTTAGGGTTTGCCAACTACTACCGGAGGTTTATCTGGGGCTTTGGTCAGGTAACGGCTCCCATTACCTCCCTGCTGAAGGGGGGACCGGTGCGACTGCAGTGGTCAGCTGAGGCGGACAGGGCTTTTAGTCACCTGAAGGCTCTGTTTACCTCAGCTCACGTGCTGGCTCATCCGGATCCCTCTTTGGCATTTATAGTGGAAGTGGACGCATCCAAGGCTGGGATAGGAGCTGTGCTGTCTCGGCGCTCGGGTACGCCACCGAAGCTCCGCCCCTGTGCCTTCTTTTTGAAGAAGCTGTGCCCGGCAGAGCGAAACTATGATGTGGGGGACCGGGAGCTGTTGGCTGTCGTCAAGGCTCTGAAGGCGTGGAGAGGGGGCTAAACACCCTTTTCTCATCTGGACTGACCACCACAACCTGGAGTACATCCGGGCGGCGAGGAGAATGAACCCTCGCCAGGCAAGATGGGCCATGTTCTTTACCCATTTTGTTTTCACCCTTTCCTACCGACCAGGTTCCCAGAATGCTAAGGCAGACGCACTGTCCCGGATGTATGACAGAGCAGTGGTCCATGGATCACACTCCCATACTCCCGGCCTCTTGCCTGGTGGCACCGGTAGTGTGGGAGCTGGACAAGGACATCGAGCGGGCGTTACGTACAGAGCCTACTCCATCTCAGTGTTCAGCTGGGCATCTGTACGTCCCGTCTGCTGTCCGCGACCGGTTGATCTATTGGGCCCACACGTCACCCTCCTCTGGTCATCCTGGCATCGGTCGGACAGTGTGCTGTCTTAGTGGGAAGTACTGGTGGTCCACTTTGGCCAAGGACGTGAGGGTTTATGTTTCCTCCTGCTCGGTGTGCGCCCAGTGCAAGGCTCCTAGACACCTGCCCAGAGGAAAGTAACAACCCCTACCCATTCCACAACAGCCGTGGTCGCACCTGTCTGTGGACTTCATGACTGATCTTCCTCCCTCACAGGGTAACACCACGATCCTGGTCGTTGTGGATCGAGTCCTGCCGTCTCCTTCCTTTGCCCGGTCTCCCTACGGCCCTACAGACTGCGGAGGCCTTGTTCACACACGTCTTCCGGCACTACGGGGTGCCTGAGGATATAGTCTCTGATCGGAGTCCCTAGTTCACGTCAAGGGTTTGGAGGGCGTTCATGGAACGTCTGGGGGTCTCGGTCAGCCTTACCTCAGGTTTTCACCCCGAGAGTAACGGGCAGGTGGAGAGAGTAAACCAGGATGTGGGCAGGTTTCTGCGGTCATATTGCCAGGACCGGCCGGGGGAGTGGGCGACGTTCATCCCCTATGCAGGGATGTCCCAAAACTCACTCTGCTACTCCTCGACTAACCTCTCTCCATTCCAGTGCGTACTGGGTTATCAGCCGGTTCTGGCACCTTGGCATCAGAGCCAGATCGAGGCTCCTGCGGTAGACGAATGGTTTAAGCGCTAGGAGGAGACCTGGGACGCCGCCCATGTGCACCTGCAACGGGCCGTGAGGCGGCAGAAGGCGAGCGCCGACCGCCACCACAGTGAGACAGGGTCTGGCTCTCTATCCGAAACATGCCCTTCCGTCTGCCCTGCCGGAAGCTGGGCCTGCGGTATTTGGGGCCATTCAAAGTCCTGAGGAGACTGAACAAGGTTTGTTACAGATTACAGCTCCCCCAAGATTACCGCATTAACCCCTCGTTCCATGTGTCTCTCCTCAGGCCGGTGGTGACTGGTCCACTCCAGGAGTCTGAGGTGCGGGAGGTTCCTCCCGCACCTCCGACATCGAGGGGGCCCCGGCGTATGCTGTTCGAGCCATCATGGACTTGAGGCGTCGAGGGGGTACCTTCAGTACCTCGTGGAGTGGGAGGGGTACGGTCCGGAGGAGAGATGCTGGGTGCCGGTGGAGGACATCCTGGACCCTTCGTTGATACAGGAGTTTCACCGTCTCCATCCGGATCGCCCTGCACCTCGTCCTCTGGGTCATCCCCGAGGGGGTACACGTGACTCTACTGTCATGACTTCCGCCGAGGTCGGTCCCTCTCCTTGTTCGGGCGGCGTCCGAAGTCACCGGTCTTCTAGCTACCGCCGATCTACTTTTCATTTTCTATGTTTTTTTGTCTTCATTATACACACCTGGTTTCTATTTCATAATTACATGTCCTTATTTAAACCCTCTGTTTCCCCCATATTCTGTGCGTGTTTGTTATTTGTAAAGTTGGTCTGTATTTTGTGAGCGTGATTTATTTGTACTACATGGAATTTGTAGTTAAATTGAGTAAAGATTTATGACTACTCATCTCTGTTGTCCTGCGCCTGACTCCACTTTACCTGCTACACTGAGACCCTTTGACAGTCATGCACAAAGTAGATGTCCTAACCAACTTACCAAAACTACAAGAAATTTGTGGAGTGGTTGAAAAACGAGTTTTAATGACTCCAATCTAAGTGTATGTAAACTTCCGACTTCAACTGTATGTGGACTTCTAATGTGATAATTTCATTGATTTACATCCTAAATTATCTTAATCTACTTAATGGATACATGGGTCTTCATGTTTGTTTTCCCGGAGAGATGTTAACGCTGTGGTTACTGGTAACAAAGCTTACATAGACTTCCCCATTAACCACACATGTAAGGGATATACAGGTTGGCCTGCCCAGTGGGGCAGGGGCTTCCTGAGAGAGTCTTTCCTCTCCAGACAGGAAACAGTCTGAGCTGAAAGCACTCAGGAAGCCTTGCTGACAGCCTGTATAAGAGACCAGGCAGGGAGCTATCAACAGCATCTCAAACACCAGAGAGACAGGGGTGGATAGGGAAGGAGAGAGACAGGGGGAGATGGAGAAGGACAGGGCGGGGGACAGGGAGATGGAGAAGGACAGGGAGTGGGACAGGGAGAAGGACAGGGAGGGGGAGATGGAGAAGGACAGGGAGTGGGACAGGGAGAAGGACAGGGAGGGGGACAGGGAGAGGGAGATTGAGAAGGACAGAGAGGGGGACAGGGAGGGGAGATGGAGAAGGACAGGGAGGGGGAGATGGAGAGGGAGATGGAGAAGGACAGGGAGGGGGACAGGGAGAGGGAGATTGAGAAGGACAGGGAGGGGAGATGGAGAAGGACAGGAGGGGGGACAGGGAGAGGGAGATGGAGAAGGACAGAGAGGGGACAGGGAGGGGAGATGGAGAAGGACAGGGAGGGGACAGGGAGAGGGAGATGGAGAAGGACAGAGAGGGGGACAGGGAGGGGGAGAAGGACAGGGAGGGGGACAGGGAGGGGGACAGACAGACTAAAACTCAGGTTTCACTTTAATGGGTGGCCTTTTGCCGTTAGAACAGACACATTGCTAAGTTGTCGTCCTTCTCACTGACATTGTAAGTTAATAGATCAGAAACCAAACATTTTTAGGTTCCTTAATTCAACTGAACAACAAGCCACATAATATAGGGTTTCAGTGCCAGGCAGCCAACAAGTACAGCAGGTGTCCTATTCAATTGGTACTGTTTAAGCAGGGTTACTCTCATATGCCCCAATGTAAACTGTTACTAACATTGCCTCTACAAAAAGGGGGCTACTCGTTGTCATAAAGAGTTAAAGCAGCATTTCTGACAACAAGTAATTAGTCATTGTTATGTCATAAAGAGTTATCACTGCGACCTGCAGGGATTCTAGTAAACATTCTTCTCAAAGGCTTTTCTCATAGGTTGGTTGGTTGGTTACTGTGAGCACATGCAGAGACTCAAGTGGAACGAGGAACAGATGTAACACTTGACAGGGCTGTTAAAGATCTGACACGTTCCCTGGTGCCCTACCAGAAACTGCTGGAATTGATCGGCACACACATATAGACACACAGATGAGAGTGCACACACACACACACACAAAGATAGAGAGGGAGAGAATGATTCACAGACACACACAAAGATAGAGAGGGAGAGAATTATTCACAGACACATGAAGGGTTCCATGTGAACAGCAGTTGAACATGGGTCAGTCGCTCCACACACATGCAGCATGCAGACGTTTACACATGTGAGTACGCATGCACACCCACACACAGACAGGCACCTACACATACAGGCACACACGCAACACGCACATGTACAAACATGCATGTGCACACATCCACGTGCGCACACACAAACACACAATGTTTGTGTCTAAGCCTTCCAAGTGTTATGGGATTAACAGAGGCAATGTAAACTACTGTATCTCAGAAACCAGAATTCACTCTCCAAGGTGCTGAAATAGCCAACCAGCTAAAGCAACACAAACACACAAACACAATTCCGTGAACACAAATGTGTGTAAATCCACATATACAATATATTGTTCTATCCAAATAGTTCAATTGGGATGACCAATTTGTTTCCAGTCAGACCTGCCTGGCCATGGGAGTTGGCCATAGAGGGCCACGGGAGAGCTTCCTTAATGGAGTCTAATTCCTTTCAGAGAAGAAAATCAATGGTGTTTGAGATTGTGAGCTACAACTCCGCTGAGCGCATTATTGGGAGAACGAGCGCCCGTGGAGAATAGATGAGAGCTGTTGAACGTGAAATAACAGTAGCATATAACGGGTATGGGCTCAACCTCATTTTGATCAATAGGACTTTATTGAACACATTTCTCAACTTGACGGTCAATTAAAAAAACGTTGTCTTAATTCGACAAACCAAATGGTTGTAGGCCTACCCTAGGTTTTGAATTAAAATTTCTCAATAAAAACTATTTACATTTCTTTGAGGATATCATGTATTCCCATGCGTAAAAGCGCTCCTCGCCTCCACAATCAGTGTCTCTCTCGTCGCCTCATGGGATTGCGAAGGTAGACAAGGGGTTTCCCTAACTTTTCAGCGCAACCACAGGAGATGCGTCAGCACACTGGGGCTTACCTGTCCACAGGCTCATCCACCGAATCACATTGATCACATCGCAGAACCCCAGGCACTGCGCAATCACTATATGACTCGTATTGGGACAAAGGATCTGCAGTGATAATAAAAGCGTGTTACCTCGAAATGTGACTTTAGCGATTCTGTCCCCCCTTCCGCGAAGGTCCCGGACCGTTTTTAGGTGGACTAAAAGAGCCATGTCAAGTTAGGTACAATCCAGCACTTCAGGAGAAAATTAACTATTTTTCTTCACAGAGCAAAAAACTCTAACGTGCTGCTGATATGCTTATGAACCAAATGTTCAGTGATCTCTAAACCTAGACCCTCTCATTGCGTCTTTGGTTCTGTGGAACAAAAATCGAATTCGATTCCGCATGCAACATCTGCTTTATCCTCTTTCGACAAAAAGAAAGGAAGGATCTTCAATTATTGGTAAGCTTCCGTTGTATCCCGCGCTCTGCTCGGTGGCTGCTGGGTCTCTGCATCCCAGTGACTGACTGACGCGTGTGGTGAAGGCAGGGGTTTGCGCTCTGGCTGACAGTCGGAACGAAGGGAGGGTGACAGGGTATTGGAGATGGACGGTTGCATTCTCAGAATATATATTTTTTGCTATTGTTAGGAAGACATTCACTATACATGCCAACGACGGGCTTCCATATTAAACATGTTTGGGAATGTATTTTATTGCAATTTCATTGCACCTATAGGCTATCACAACTCCATATATGCCAGTAATTTGCTATATCTATAGCTTAGATTTCAAGATGACCAAATGTATTTAAACATAGAAAAAAATTCAATAGTAATTAAGCTTATCAATCGTTTTTACATGATATCCTGTTTTACGTCACGCAAGTAAATGTGAGTGCAGATATGCATTGCACAGTTTTGTCATCATTTCGTGACCAGCAGGGCCACGCTGAGTAAAAGGGCAGTTGCCAGGCAACTCTTTGTTGCCCTCTGGTCGCCTGGTGTTAGCCCGGAGGTGTGGGTCAGTCTGTGTTTGGTCCGGGGCTTGGCAGCTGCTTGTCCTCGTGGTTCGAGGGTTCGGGTGATAATAACAGTAAAATGGCACTCAGAGGAAATGGAACGCTTATCACAAACCACAACTCGACCTACATCCCACCTTCCTTAATGCCCGGGTGAGAGACGCACTTGCAAAATGGACAGCACCATAATAAACGAGTTGCCTACGGACAAGTAGGCTTTGATAAAATATGTTTCATAAGTTAATAACATGTTGTTTCTCATTTGTAAAGATACTGCGGCTATGTTCCAACTTCAAAGTACTTGTATGGAGACACATTCGGGAATGCCACCATCAAATACTTTCAGGACTTCCGCAGTGGGGCAATGGCCTGCAGCACGAACCCGTACAGCAGCGGGGGGAGGTTCCCGTCCATCTTCTCTAACAGCGGGCTCCTAGTGTCGGCCCAGCTGGCTCAGAGCCGCAACAGGACCCTAAACAGTCCCTACTGGGCCCGTTTCAATGTGGACTTCAAACGCCAGGAGAAGCTGAAAAGTTTCGGAGAGGTGAGACGGGGATGGGGGTTCTCTATGAGTTGTTTTCAACATACCGGTCTGATGCCTCATTTTACATAGCATGGTAATCATGAATCGTATTGGTTTGCAGCTCTCTCAGAAACACCGGGAGAGCTATAAGGACAAGACAGGAACACGACTTCCCGTCAAACACTTCGTCATCCCAGTGAAAGAGAGCGACAAATACTTCTGGAAGCAGATGTAAGATCTAAGTTGTGTAGTCAAGAAATATTCCTGTAGTGTTTTTACATGTACCTTTACGTGCTATTGTGAACAGATGCCTCTAAAACAACATACTACTGATGCAACAAAAATATTTGTTGGGTAGCAGGCCGTAATGAACCTAGACTGTCATAACTGCTTTGACTTTTAGAAAGCACATTGTAGGCTATAGGCAATGGACTTGTTCATGCCTTGTAGTCTGTATGTACTAAATTAATATAGAATTTCTAAATAAAACATACTCAAGCACACAATACAATTGCCCATCTCTCCACTAATATTTTTCTCAAATGCATTACATGATGTGCCCGTCCGAACCTGATACACAATTGACCCCCCCCCACACATCCCAAATGACAAGCGATTACGCTGCATTTACACAGGCAGCCCCAATTCGGATATTTTTTTTTATCAATCAGATCAGCTCTGAAAAAGATCGGATGTGAAAAGTTAAACAATTTAAAGACAATGCTACCAAATACTAATTGAGTGTATGTAAACTTCTGACCCACTGGGAATGTGATGAAAGAAATAAAAGCTGAAATAAATCATTCTCTCTACTATTATTGTGGTGATCCTAACTGACCTAAAACAGGGAATTTTTACTAGGATTAGATGTCTGGAATTGTGCAAAACTTAGTATTAAATGTATTTGGCTAAGGTGTATGTAAACATCCGACTTCAACTGTACATTGACATCATAGCGGAGTTATCACAATATCAGTATGGGAACTATTATACTCTATAGCCTGCCCCCTGGGTTCTACGTTGTGATTTAATTGCAATTGAGTTGTGTATCTTCCTCAAATCACATTTTTATAGCATTAACACCATAAACTCATCGACTGTTCTGTCTCAACAATCTCATGATGTCAAGCAAAGAGGCACTGAGTTTGAAGGTAGGCCTTGAAATACATCCACAGGTACACCTCCAATTGACTCAAATGATGTAAATTAGCCTATCAGAAGCTTCTAAAGCCATGACATAATTTTCTGGAATTTTCCAAGCTGTTTAAAGGCACAGTCAACATAGTGTATGTAAACTTCTGACCCACTGGAAGTGATACAGTGAATTATAAGTGAAATAATCTGTCTGTAAACAATTGTTGGAAAAATTATGTCCTAAACCGACTTGCCAAAACTATAGTTTGTTAACAAGAAATTTGTGGAGTGGTTGAAAAACGAGTTTTAATGACTCCAACCTAAGTGTATGTAAACTTCCGACTTCAACTGTAAGTTGTATGTTGTATGTTCAATCTTGTATGTTCTCACCAGAAAAAGTGCTGTATTGACTTGATATCACTGACTTTGTTTAAGGCCATTTTACTTATTTCCTCTGCATCCTAAATGGCACCCTAGAATATTCCCTACAGTGCACTACTTTTGACCCTCCCTATGGGCCATGGTCAAAAGTAGTGTACTAAATAGGGAATAGGGTGCCATTTGTAATTCAGACTTATTTTATTGTAGCTGAACTTCCAAGATCATTAAGAAAGTCTCCACAAAACATCTGTATAATGAATGTACGTGCTGTACAAGCTGAATGAGTATTGCTAACATGATTGCTGAACACTTCCCTGCCCCCCCCCGTCCCCGTCCCGTCCCCGTCCCTCCACCCTAACAGAGACCATCCCCCAATGAAGACAACCTCAGAGGGGGTCCGTCAGGACCAGACCCTCCCGTCAGGCATCCAAGCGTCTCTGGATGACCGCGTGATGCGAGACATGTTCTTCGAGCGCAGATAGCAATTGTGACCAGCAGAGGGAGGTGTGGGCAAGGCTCAGAGACTCAGAAAGGCAATAGGCCTACATAAAGACCAGAGACAAAAGAGACTGGTGTGTGAGTCCGTCTGTCATCAGATAGTTGAAAAAAGAGGTCTTATTGCCATTACTAGGTAGGCTAAATTAGTTACTTGGTGCTAAGTGACTGACCTGTCTTGATGCTGGGTATGTACATAGTCAATGGTAGGCGTCGAGGGGACTCCTACGGTAGGTACACATATAGCGCATCTCTTGGCAGTAGTACTGTAGACTACTTTATCACTGACCTCAACCCAGAGTCTCAGGGTGTTCACGGTCAGTCCACTGACACCCCTATCAGATCACAGCAAAATCACAGTCCACTTGAATAGAGCTTTGCTCAATCATGAGGGATCAAAGCCAAAGGAGCTGAATAATATTAAGAAATGCTATAGATGGAAGGAGAGTAGTGTGGAAATCTACCAAAAAACAATTGGGCAACAACAAATTCAATCCCTTTTAGACAACTTCCTGGACAAAATGTTTCACTGTAATAGTGAAGGTGTAAACCTGGAAGTAGAAAACCTAAACAGTATATTTGAGTATATTTGAAGAAAATGAACAACAATGACAAATGGTTTGATGAAGAATGCAAAAACCTAAGAAAGAAGTTGAGAAACCTGTCCAACCAAAAACATAGAGACCCAGAACCTGAGTCTACGCCTTCACTATTGTGAATCACTAAAACAATACAGAAATACACTACGGAAAAAGAAGGAACAGCACGTCAGAAATCAGCTCAATGTAATTGAAGAATCCATAGAATCCATTGGAAAACACTAAACAAACAACACAAAGAATTTATCTACACAAAATGGAGATGTATGGGTAAACCACTTCTCCAATTTTTTTGGCTCTAAGAACAAACAGCAAAAACGTGTACATGATCAAATACAAATCTTAGAATCAACTATTAAAGACTACCAGAACCCACTGGATTCTCCAATTACATTGAATGAAATACAGGACAAAATAAAAACCCTCCAACCCAAAAAGGCCTGTGGTGTTGATGGTATCCTCAATGAAATGATAAAATATACAGAATACAAATTCCAATTGGCTATACTAAAACTCTTTAACATCATCCTTAGCTCTGGCATCTACCCCAATATTTGGAACCAAGGACTGATCACCCCAATCCACAAAAGTGGAGACAAATTTGACCCTAATAACTACCGTAGGATATGCATCAACAGCAAACTTGGGAAAATCCTTTGCATTATCATTAACAGCAGACTCGTACATTTCCTGTGAAAATGTACTGAGCAAATGTCATATTGGCTTTTTACCAAATTATCATACAACAGACCACGTATTCACCCTGCACACCCTAATTGACAAACAAACAAACCAAAACAAAGACAAAGTCTTCTCATGCTTTGTTGATTTAAAAAAAGCCTTCGACTCAATTTGGCATGATTGTCTGCTCTACAAATTGATGGAAAGTGGTGTTGGGGGAAAAACATATGACATTATAAAATCCAGGTACACAAACAACAAGTGTGCAGTTAAAATAGTTAAAACAAACACATTTCTATCCACAGGGCCGTGGGGTGAGACAGGGATGCAGCTTAAGCCCCACCCTCTTCAACATATATATCAACGAATTGGCGAGGGCACTAGAACAGTCTGCAGCACCCGGCCTCACCCTACTAGAATCTGATGTCTACTGTTTGCTGATCTGATCTGGTGCTTCTGTCACTAACCAAGGAGGGCCTACAGCAGCACCTAGATATTCTGCACAGATTCTGCCAGACCTGGGCCCTGACAGTAAATCTCAGTAAGACCAAAATAATGGTGTTTCAGTCACCAGGACCACAAATACAAATTCCATCTAGACACCATTGCCTTAGAACACACAAAAACTATACATACCTTGGCCTAAACATCAGGACCACAGGTAACTTCCACAAAGCTGTGAACGATCTGAGAGACAAGGCAAAAAGGGCATTCTATGCCATCAAAAGGAACCTAAAATTCAACATACCAATTAGGATCTGGCAAAAAAATACTTGAATCAGTTATTGAACCCATTGCCCTTTATGGTTGTGAGGTCTGGGGTCCGCTCACCAACCAAGAATTCACAAAATGGGACAAACACCAAATTGAGACTCTGCATGCAGAATTCTGCAAAAATATCCTCAGTCTACATTGTCAAACACCAAATTACGCATGCAGAGCAGAATTAGACCGATACCCGCTAAAAATCCAGAAAAGAGCTGATAAATTCTACAACCACCTAAAAGGAAGCGATACCCAAACCTTACGAAACAAAGCCATCACCTACAGAGAGATTAACCTGTTCACAAACACAAACAGACCCCACAGAGCTCCAGGACAGCAACACAATTAGACCCAACCAAATCATGAGGAAACGAAAAGACAATTACTTGACACATTGGAAAGAATTAACAAAAAAACATAGCAAACTAGAATGCTATTTGGCCCTAAACAGAGAGTACACAGTGGCAGAATACCTGACCCCTGTGATTGACCAAAACTTAAGGAAAGCTTTGACTATGTACAGACTCAGTGAGCATAGCCTTGCTATTGAGAAAGGCTGCCATAGGCAGACCTGGCTCTCAAGAAAAGGACAGGCTATGTGCACAATGCCCACAAAATGAGGTGGAAACTGAGCTGCACTTCCTAACCTCAGGCCTAATGTATGACCATATTAGAGACACATATTTCCCTCAGATTACACAGACCCACAAAGAATTTGAAAACAAACCCGATTTTGATAAACTCCCATATCTACTGGATGAAATACCACAGGGGAGCACACGGGGAGTTTGGCCGGTTCAGGAAGGACTCCTGAGCTAACTCCTCGTGCTTTTTGGAGGGAGCGTTGGGGAGAGCGTCGCACTGAGCAGACACCGTGCTATGCAGTTTTGCGCACGGTGTCTCCAGTGCGCATGCATAGGCCAGTGCGCGAAATTCCAGCGCCACTCATCTGTCGGGCTAGGGTGAGTGTGCAGCCTGGAAGAGTGGTGCCGGCTTTGCGAGCGAGGTCCCCAGTACACCTTCTGGGACCGAGATATCCTGCACCGGTTCTGCGTGTGGGGTCTCCGGTTCGCATCCACAGCCCAGTGCGTCACATTCCAGCTCCCATCATCCATGAGGCAAGGGTGAGTGAACAGCCGGGGAGAGAAGTACCGGCTCCACGCACCAGGTCCCCTGTACGCTTAGATAGCCCAGTACATCCAGTCCCTGCTCCGCACACCAGGCCCCCTGTGCGCTTAGAGAGTCCAGCACGTCCTGTTCCGGCTCCGCGCACCAGGCCCCCTGTGCGCTTAGAGAGTCCAGCACGTCCTGTCCCTGTTCCACGCTCCAGGATCCCTGTTCCCGTCGTGGACCCAGCACGTCCTGTCCCTGCTCCACGCTCCAGGATCCCTGTGCCCGTCGTGGACCCAGCACGTCCTGTCCCTGTTCCACGTTCCAGGATCCCTGTGCCCGTCGTGGACCCAGCACGTCCTGTCCCCGTTCCACGCTCCAGGATCCCTGAGCCCGTCGTGGACCCAGCACGTCCTGTGCCCGTTCCACGCTCCAGGATCCCTGTGCCCGTCGTGGACTCAGCACGTCCTGTTCCTGCTCCCCGCACCAGAGTCCCAGTGCGCGTTATGAGTCCAGTACGGCCCGTTCCTGCTCCCCGCACCAGAGTCCCCGACAGTCCGGAGCCTCCAGAGAAGGTCCCCAGTCCGGAGCCTCCAGAGAAGGTCCCCAGTCCGGAGCCTCCAGAGAAGGTCCCCAGTCCGGAACCTATAGAGAAGTTCCCCAGTCCGGAGCCTCCAGAGAAGGTCCCCAGTCCGGAACCTATAGAGAAGTTCCCCAGTCCGGAACCTATAGAGAAGGTTCCCAGTCCGGAGCCTCCAGAGAAGGTCCCCAGTCCAAATCTAACTGTTCCGGCAAATAGCCCAGGGCCTCCGGTGTGGGATCCCGAGCCAGCACGGCCGGCACCGGAGCCGCCACCTGGGACAGGAAGGCCCACCCGAAGACCCCCCCAATGGACTTTTGGCGCGGTCGGAGTCTGCGCCTTTGGGGGGGGGTACTGTCACGTTTAGGCCTGAGAAGACAGGCTGGCGTGTTTAGTTTTGTTTTGGTGTAGGGTTTTTTCTGTTCTAGGTTATCTGTTTCTATGTTGGGGTAATGGTTCCCAATTAGAGGCAGCTGAGTGTCGTTACCTCTAATTGGGAACCATATATATGTTTGTAGTTTTCATTAGGGGTTTGTGGGTTATTGTTTGAGCATAGCTTGTTGTATATTTAGTTGTGTTCAGCTTCACGATCTTGGTTACGTTCATTGTTGTTTTTGCCCAGTTACGTGAATAATAAAGCATGTATACTGGATACCTCGCTGCGCCTTGGTCTGTCCTTCACGGAGATCGTGACACAGTGTGCCATCACAGCAGCAAGATTTGTGACCTGTTGCCACAAGAAAAGAACAAACACCATTGTAAATACAACCCATATTTTTATTTTATTTTCTCTTTTGTACTTTAACCATTTGCACATCATTACAACACTGTATATATACATAATATGACATTTCTAATGTCTTCATTCTAGAGGTCTACCAATTATGATTTTTCAACGCTGATACCGATACCGATTATTGGTGGACCAAAAAAAGCCGATCCCGATTAATCAGCTGATTTGTATATATTTTTGTAATAATGACAATTACAACAATACTGAATGAACACTTTTATTTTAACCTAATATAATACATAAATAAAATCTATTTAGTCTCAAATAAATAATGAAACATGCTCAATTTGGTTTAACTAATGCAAAAACACAGTGTTGGAGAAGAAAGTAAAAGTGCAATATGCACCTAGATCTTCTGCACAGATTCTGCCAGACCTGGGCCCTGACAGTAAATCTCAATAAGACCAAAATAATGGTGTTTCAGTCACCAGGACCACAAATACAAACTCCATCTAGACACCATTGCCTTAGAACACACAAAAAACTATACATACCTTGGCCTAAACATCAGGACCACAGGTAACTTCCACAAAGCTGTGAACAATCTGAATCTATTTAGTCTCAAATAAATAATGAAACATGCTCAATTTGGTTTAACTAATGCAAAAACAGTGTTGGAGAAGAAAGTAGTGCAATATGCACCTAGATCTTCTGCACAGATTCTGCCTAGATGGCAGTCTAGATGGAGTATGTGCCATGTAAAATAGCTAACGTTTAAGTTCCTTGCTCAGAACATGAGAACAAATGAAAGCTGGTCGTTCAGTATTCCCAGTTAAGAAGTTTTAGGTTGTAGTTATTATGGGAATTATGACGCGTTGACTATTTCTCTCTATACCATTTGTATTTCATATACCTTTGACTATTGGATGTTCTAATAGGAACTTTAGTATTGCCAGCCTCATCTCAGGAGTTGATAGGCTTGAAGTCATGAACAGCACTGTGTTTCAAGCATTGCTAAGAGCTGCTGGCAAACGCAGTGAAGTTTGAATGAATGTTTACGAGCCTTCTGCTGCCTACCACCGCTCAGTCAGACTGCTCTATCAAATATCAAATCATAGACTTAATTATAATATAATAAACACAGAAATACGAGCCTTTGGTCATTAATATGGTCAAATCTGGAAACTATTATTTAAAAACGTTTATTCTTTCAGTGAACCGTTCCATATTTTACCGAACGGGTGGCAACCCTAAGTCTAAATATTACTGTTACATTGCGCAACCTTCAATGTTATGTCATAATTATGTAAAATTATGGCAAATTAGTTTGCAACGAGCCAGGCGGCTCAAGAGAAGTGACACAATTTCCCTAGTTAATATTGCCTGCTAACATGAATTTCTGTCAACTAAATATGCAGGTTTAAAAAATATATACTTCTGTGTATTGATTTTAAGAAAGTCATTGATGTTTATGGTAAGGTACATTTGTGCAATGATTGTGCTTTTTTCGCGAATGCACTTTTGTTAAATCATCCCCCGTTTGGCGAAGTAGGCTGTGATTCGATGATAAATTAACAGGCATCGCATTGATTATATGCAACCCAGGACAAGCTAGTTAACCTAGTAATATCATCAACCATGTGTAGTTAACTAGTGATTATGTGAAGATTGATAGTTTTTAGATAAGTTTAACGCTAGCTAGCAACTTACCTTGGCTCTTTGCTGCACTCGCATAACAGGTGGTCAGCCTGCCACGCAGTTTCCTCGTGGAATGTAATGTAATCGGCCATAATCGATTGTTATGAAAACTTGAAATCGGCCCTAATTAATCGACCATGCCGATTACTCGGTCGACCTCTACTTCATTCTTTTGGAACTTCTATGAGTGTAATGTTTACTGTTCATTTTTGTTTATTTCACTTTTGTATATTATCTACTTCACTTGCTTTGGCAATGTTAACATATGTTTCCCATGCCAATAAAGCCCCTTGAATTTAATTGAGAGAGAGAGAGAGAGAGAGAGAGAGAGAGAGAGAGAGAGAGAGAGAGAGAGAGAGAGAGAGAGAGAGAGAGAGAGAGAGAGAGAGAGAGAGAGAGAGAGAGAGAGAGAGAGAGAGAGAGAGAGAGAGAGAGAGAGAGAGAGAGAGAGAGAGAGAGAGAGAGAGAGAGAGAGAGAGAGAGAGAGAGAGAGAGAGAGAGAGAGAGAGAGAGAGAGAGAGAGAGAGAGAGAGAGAGAGAGACAGAGTATCTCAGATCAAAGTTATCCTGAAGAGGATGTCTTACTGTCTTACAGTATATGTATGTAGGCCTACAGTTCTAGTCTTTTGATTGGGGATTGGTTAGGCCTACCTGAAATCACCTATTAGAATGCTTTCACCTTTAAGTTTAGCCAGAATTGTTTTGACCTGACCTTAGGCAGTAAGTACATCAGAACCCTACTGGTCGAAAGGCTTGGCTGCCATGATGCAAGCAGCGCGGAGACTGTAAGGAATGCAGTGCATTGGGAAAGTATTCAGACCCCTTGACTTTTTCCACATTTTGTTACGTTATAGCCTTATTCTAAAATTGATTCAATGTTTTTTTATCTTCAACAATCTACACACAATACCCCTTAATGAAAAAGCAAAAACAAATGTATTACAAAGAGAAAACAGAAATAACTTTTTTACATAAGTATTCAGACCTTTTGCTAAGAGACTTGAAATTGAGCTCAGGCACATCTTGTTTCCATTGATCATCCTTGAGATGTTTCTACAGCTTGATTGGAGTCCACCTGTGGCAAAACATTTTTATTGAAAATGATTTGGAAAGGCACACACCTGTCTATATAGTTGGCAGTGCATGTCAGCGCAAAAACCAAGCAATGAGGTCGAAGGAATTGTCCGTAGAGCTCCGAGACAGGATTGTGTCGAGACACAGATCTGGAGAAGGGTACCAAAACATTTCTGCTCCAATGAAAGTCAGAAGGAACACAGTGGCCTCCATCATTCTTAAATGGAAGAAGTTTGGGACCACCAAGACTCTTCCTAGAGCTGGCCACCCCGCCAAACTGAGCAATCGGGGGAGAAGGGCCTTGTTCAGGGAGGTGACCAAGGACCCGCTGGTCACTCTGACAGACCTCCAGAGTTCCTCTGTGGAGATAGGAGAACCTTCCAGAAGGACAACCATCTCTGCAGCACTCCACCAATCAGGCCTTTATGGTAGAGTGGCCAGACAGAAGCCACTCCTCAGTAAAAGGCACATGACAGCCTGATTGGAGTTTGCCAAAAGGCACCTAAAGGACACTGACCATGAGAAACAAGATTCTCTGGTCTGATGAAACCAATATTGAACTCTTTGGCCTGAATGCCAAGCATCACGTTTGGAGGAAACCTAGCACTATCCCTACAGTGAAGCATAGTGGTGGCAACATCATGCTGTGGGGATGTTTTTCAGCGGCAGGGACTGGGAGACCAGTCAGGATCGAGGAAAAGATGAATGGAAAAAAAGTACAGAGAAATCCTTGATGAAAACCTGCTCCAGAGCTCTCAGGACCTCAGACTGGGGTGAAGGTTCACCTTCCAACAGGACAACGACCCTATGCACACAGCCAAGACAACGCAGGAGTGGCTTTGGGACAAGTCTCTGAATGTCCTTGAGTGGCCCAGCCATAGCCTGGACTTGAACACGATCAAACATCTCTGGAGAGACCTGAAAATAGCTGTGCAGCAACGCTCCACATCCAACCTGACAGAGCTTGAGAGGATCTGCAGAGAAGAATGGAGAAACTTCCCAAAAACAGGTGTGCCAAGCTTGTAGCGTCATACCCAAGAAGACTTGAGGCTGTAATCGCTGCCAAAGGTGCTTCAACAAAGTACTGAGTAAAGGGTCTGAGTACTTATGTAAATGTGATATTTCAGTTTTTTTATTTTTAATACATTTTCAAAAACGTCTAAAACCTATTTTTGCTTTGTCATTATGGGGTATTGTGTGTAGATTGATGAGGGGAAAAAAAAATTGAATACATTTTAGAATAAGGCTATAACGTAACAACATTTTGAAAAAGTCAAGGGGTCTGAATACTTTCTGAATGCACAGCATGGCTCAAAAACATACGTCAATCCAGGGATGGAAAATGTTGCTGTACTCCTAATTTTCTCATTATCCCAACTGAGAAATTGGGAAGATTGAAATACTGCTCGAATTAATTAAGCTACCTTTTTTGTCCTCATGCTATGTAGCAGAAGCCACAGCAGTCATTTTGGAATGGCACGTAGAAATTCACGTTGAACATCATTATATAGTCAGCCAATCAGGCTCCTATGTTGTTCAACAAAACAATTCTGACTACTTTACAGATGTAGGATCTTAATTTGATCACTCTTTAGTTGCTGAGAATGTTCCTGTCTAGCAGGAAATGCAAATGTGTATTGTGGTTTATAAAGCTTCTAAAGGTTGTAATTTCCACTTTAAAATGTCAGACTTGATTTGCCCTATGGGAAAATGTATCAACCCCTACAAACTGGCTCAAATTAAGACCATACATCTGTAAGTTATGACCTTAGTTGAACTGCCATTGGCCCAATGTGGACCAGTCCAGCAACACTGCCGGGAAACAGTCTGTTGTCTGTTTGTATTTTGTGTCTCTATGATCCTGCATATACAAACCCATCCAAAATCATTAGTCCCTTGTGTATATCAAATGACTTAAATCCAAATCATACACATGCTGGCTATATATTTCATGCATTAATTGATGTTCCTTGCCTTGGTCTTTCAGTTTAGTGAAAACATTGACGCCATCATTTATAGTCTCTTTATTTTCTATGTCTTCATTGACTGTTTGATAAACACGGTTTGTATGTGCGTATCACAGTCACCCGGAGGAATGCTTGTCCTTCTCCAAGGGAACAATAAAAAAAAAATAACTGAGAAGAGACAACCTGAGCATGGCCATTTAGGCCCAGAAGTCAAACAGCAGATGTTACCAGATAGGCCAGATGTTACCAGATAGGCCAGATGTTACCAGATGTTCCCAGATGTTACCAGATAGGCCAGCCTAGACTTTTTTGAAGAGCTTTATTTATGACCTTTGCACTGTTTTGGAGGGCAAAGCATTCTCACCTCTGCCCTCACAGGACACAGTGAACTAATGTGAACCTTTGTAAAAACGCCAGAGTTGTATACTACAAAGCAGGATCAATGACTAAACCAGCTAACTTTGATAAACACTCAGAAATAAAAAGAGTTACTGGTGCATTAATTGAACCAAAACTTGAATATTTGGTTATTTGTTGAAACAAGTTATTCAATACATACCCATTTCAAGCATATATTCCTGAACATTAAGTTATTTCTGAACATTGAAGCATGACAGCTGGCTAACTCATTGATCCTGCTTTGTAGTATACCCCTCAGGTGATTTCCTTTTACCAAAGCTTAGGTCCTTGTTAAACTTAAAGCTAGAATCCTTAATTGAAACAAAGCGTCACCACACCAATGTGGACCAGTCCAGCAACACTGCCGGGAAACAGTCTGTTGTCTGTTTGTATTTTGTGTCTCTATGATCCTGCATATACAAACCCATCCAAAATCATTAGTCCATGTGTATATCAAATGACTTAAATCCAAATCTTACACATGCTGGCTATATATTTCATGCATTAATTGATGTTCCTTGCCTTGATCTTTCAGTTTACCAGATAGGCCAGATGTTCACTCACCCTCACCTCACAGATGGTGGGAGCTGGAATGTCGCGCACCGGGCTGTGGGCACGAACCGGAGACACCGTATGCAGAGCCGGTGCAGGATATCTCGGTCCAAGAAGGTGCACTGGAGATTTAGCGCGCAGAGCCGGCACCACTCTACCAGGCAGCACACTCACCCTAGCCTGACAGATGAGTGGAGCTGGAATGTCACGCACCGGGCTGTGGACACGCACCGGAGACACTGCACGCAGAACCGTTGCAGGATATCCTGGACCAGGATATCCTGCACCGGCACCACTCTTCCAGGCTGCACACTCACCCTAGCCTGACAGATAAGTGGAGCTGGAATGTTGCGCACCGGCCTATGAATGCGCACTGGAGACACCGTGCGCAATACAGCATAGCACGGTGTCTTACCAGTGCGACGCTCCCTCCAAAGAGCAGGAGGAGTTGGCTCAGGAGTCCACCCTGAACTGGCCAAACTCCCCGTGTGCCCCCCAATTTTTGTTTTGAGGGGCTGCCTCTCGGGCTTCCTCGCCAGGCGTGTCCCAGCATATCTCTCTTTATCGGGTGTCCATGTTCTGTATTTCTCCTCCTTGGGGCGACGATGCTCCGCAGTCTTCTTCCAGGGTCCCTTTCCAGCCAGTATCTCCTCCCAGGTCCAGAACTCCCGGTTCTCTCGCTGCTTGGTTCTGTATTGGTGGGTTATTCTGTCACAATCTTCTTTAGTGACGGACCAAGGCGCAGCGAGGTATCCAGTATACATACTTTATTATAACACGTAACTGGGAAAAATAAACCAGACGATCGTAACAATGAACAATAACTTAGAAATACCCTTAAGCTATGAACATAAATAACCCACAAAACCCTTCTGAAAACTACAAACATATATATGGTTCCCAATTAGAGGTAACGACAAACAGCTGCCTCTAATTGGGAACCATTAACCCAACATAGAAATAAACACCGTAGAACACAAAAAACCCTACACCAAAAACAAAACTAAACACGCCAGCCTGTCAACTCAGGCCTGGACGGGACAGGTATCTGTACTTTACTTTACTATTTATATTTTTGACAACTTTTACTTTTAATTAAAAGTTCAAGTTTTGTGCTTTCTACTCCATACATTTTCCCTGACACCCATTTTCCCTTGATACTTAAGTATATTTAAAACCAAAGTCTTTTAGACTTTTACTCAATTAGGATTTTACTGGGTGACTTTCACTTTTACTTGAGCCATTTTCTATTAAGGTATCTTTACTTTTACAAGTATGACAATTGGGTACTTTTCCCACCACTGCTACCCTGTCACATGCACAGCTTTTCTTCTCTCCAAAAAACCCCAAGTTGACTGTGAGAATTTGGATATAACAAAACACAACATACTTTTAAGAGTGAGGCGTTTTTCTCTTTCTGTCAAATTGTAAGATACAGCTTAGAAAAATAATTATGCCCTAACTTCCCCAAAGACTCCACCCCCGGAATCATGCAAACACGGGTTACGTCCCACCCATAAAGATAGATAGAGGACTCATCTTTATAAGCCTGTGTCATTATAGCGTCTGTGACAGCATGGGCAGCAAAGCTACATTCCTTTGGAATCCCCACCCAGTTGACTACTTTTAAATGGCAGAAGCATGGCGGAATCCCTCAATGGCGCTGCCCATGCTAAAACCATTATAAAACAGCCTTATTAACCTTTATTTAACTAGGCAAGTCAGTTAATAAGAACAAATTCTTATTTTCAATGACAGCCTAGGAACAGTGGGTTAACTGCCTTGTTCAGGGGAAGAACAACAGATTTTTACATTGTCAGCTCAGGGATTCGATCTTACAACTTTTCGGTTACAAGTCCAACAGTCTAACCACTAGGCTACCTGCCGCCCCTTTTGACTGCTATAGTCCTCTATCATTCTCTATGGTCACACCTGCTGTGATTCATCTTCAAATCTGCGTGCACAATTGACTGTGGATCCCATCCCTCCATCCTGGTGCAACTCTTGGCCAGTCCCGCTTTTCCCCAGAAGAGGGAGACAGACTAAGGGGGAACAGAAGGCCAACAGTCTGTCTGTCCCCCTCTCCCAGCCCGTGTCAGCCCTCTCTCTCTCCATATACTAGTTAACTCTTCCTCCTCTCTACCTCTGTTGTGCTACACCGTAGGACTAGCGCACTATACTCACTATGGCATCCACCGCAGCACGGACTCTCTTAGTGCTTTTCGTTACCTTCTGTGCATCGAGTCAAGGTAAAATCACCCGTTTTATTTTTATTGTCAGAACAGATGCATGCATGGTTTCAATTGTTTCTCACTTAGTGAAGTGGCACTTTATTAATAGATTTTATGGCTGGGATTGGTGGAGTTGGGCTATAGCCCAATCAATAATCAATTGGCTATTTGATTACCACCTCATTATAGTATATCCAGTTCCCAAAAGTTTTAGTTGACTACGTCAAGACACCAATAGCTTCTTATGGAGCTGCTACTACATGGTACATACATTATAATGACCACATTGCATTGCAGGAGAAAGTGATTTTAATTGTGATGTTCTTTCTTCTGGATTACTTTCATGAAAACACATGCTGTTGTTTTGGTGTGTGTGAGTGTGTGTGAGAGAGAGAGAGAGAGAGAGAGAGAATAATCTTAGCAAATCTTCTGGTTTGTGTGGCATAAACAAACTATGCAAAAGATTAGGGAAAATATGATATTTTGGGCACAAATTCTGAAAACAAAAATGCATAACAGTTTGCAGATGGGGAAAGAACATACCAGTCAAAGTGAACAATAATGATGAATTTCATCGTTTCTGGTCTGGAAGGAAAATGTGATGTCTTGTGAGTGCAGCAGTCACGGAATATGTTCTTACCTCATAGGCACACAGAAGTAGCTTTATAATTAAAATAAGATGACAAATATTAGATCATGATTAAAATCAATCACAACCAACCAAAAATATGAAGAAAAAAAGGCTTTGATTTCTAAAGGGATGATACGGTGCCAAACCGGTGATCCAACTTGTCACCGTAGCAGCTCCATGATGGCCCGGCTTTCAACTCCAACAATCCCACAGAGAGAGGGGGAAGGAAGAGGTGGTTGACTTTCTCACAAAGTTTGTAAATTATGCTCCTGCTGCATCTAGTTGTCACTAGCATCCACTTATTATCGCATCCACTGGTCTTGTTGCACGCTATGAAACCCAGCTCCTATGCGTTAGAGCTCCCCAAACACCCCTCGCACTGCCGCTGGGCTTAAAGCAGAACAGGTGTTGCTCAGGTTCTTTTGTTACCATGGGGATAGGAGAATAGGTCAACACACAGGGTGCGTTTGTAAATTCACTCTGGTTATCTACTCCGATTTCAGAGTACTCTCGTCGGAGTGTGCCAGAGTGCAGAGACTTTACGAACAATCAACACCCTTTGAATACGATCCGTGTCAGTAAACGTTGGCAAAAAAATCTTTATTAAATTGTTCCAGTGTGCGCTCTGAACGCAAGGGGTGCGAATTGCTCGGAATGGCACTCCAGAGTGAATTTACGAACACACCCATATTTGTGCACATCGTATTGGGAATTAGAATACTAATACTCATATTTTTTTAGGCTCCTATGGTTGTACTGCTTACTAACTGGAATGATGAACATCAGGGTGGACAGAGGCATGGAATATCCATCTCAAGAGACCAAACTTCCCTAACAATTACTCTCGTCATTAGAAGGACTATTCAATTTGACAGATAAGTGGAAAATATGCTAAAAATATGCGAGACAAATTTTAAGCTAAATAATTTAGCAGACTGAAAGATTATCCAGCATATTGAACTTTCAGACAGGAAGTTCCCCCTGGGCAGGTTGGGGGGAACAGATGCAGGTTACAGTCGTGGCCAAAAGTTGAGAATGACACTAATATTAATTTCCACAAAATTTGCTGCTTCAGTGTCTAGATATTTTTGTCAGATGTTACTATGGAATGCTGAAGTATAATTACAAGCATTTCATACGTGTCAAAGGCTTTTGACAATTACATGAAGTTGATGCAAAGTCAATATTAACAGTGCTGACCCTTCTTTTTCAAGACCTCTGCAATCCGCCCTGGCATGCTGTCAATTAACTCCTGGGCCACATCCTGACTGATGGCAGCCCATTCTTGCATAATCAATGCTTGGAGTATGTCAGAATGTGTGGGTTTTTGTTTGTCCACCCGCCTCTTGAGGATTGACCACAAGTTCTCAATGGGATTAAGGTCTGGGGAGTTTCCTGGCCATGGACCAAAAATATCGATGTTTTGTTCCCCGAGCCACTTAGTTATCACTTTTGCCTTATGGCAAGTTGCTCCATCATGCTGGAAAAGGCATTGTTCGTCACCAAACTGTTCCTGGATGGTTGGGAGAAGTTGCTCTCGGAGGATGTGTTGGTACCATTCTTTATTCATGGCTGTGTTCTTAGGCAAAATTGTGAGTGAGTCCACTCCCTTGGCTGAGAAGCAACCCCACACATGAATGGTCTCAGGATGCTTTACTGTTGGCATGACACAGGACTGATGGAAGCGCTCACCTTGTCTTCAAGCTTTATTCCGGATGCCCCAAACAATTGGAAAGGGGATTCATCAGAGAAAATGACTTTACCCCAGTCCTCAGCAGTCCAATCCCTGTACCTTTTGCAGAATATCAGTCTGTCCCTGATGTTTTTCCTGGAGAGAAGTGGCTTCTTTGCTGCCTTTCTTGACACCAGGCCATCCTCCAAAAGTCTTTGCCTCACTGTGCGTGCAGATGCACTCACATCTGCCTGCTGCCATTCCTGAGCAAGCTCTGTACTGATGGTGCCCCGATCCCACAGCTGAATCAACTTTAGGAGACGGTCCTGGTGCTTGCTGGACTTTCTTTCTTCTCACAATTGAACTGCTCTCCTTGAAGTTCTTGATGCTCTGATAAATGGTTGATTTAGGTGCAATCTTACTGGCAGCAATATCCTTGCCTGTGAAGCCCTTTTTGTGCAAAGCTGATGATGACGGCACGTGTTTCCTTGCAGGTAACCATGGTTGACAGAGGAAGAACAATGATTCCAAGCACCACCCTCCTTTTGAAGCTTCCAGTCAGTTATTCGAACTCAATCAGCATGACAGAGTGATCTCCAGCCTTGTCCTCGTCCACACTCACAACTGTGTTAACGAGAGAATCACTGACATGATGTCAGCTGGTCTTTTTGTGGCAGGGCTGGGGATTTTTGGGGATTCATTTCATTTGCATGGCAAAGAGGGACTTTGCAATTAATTGCAATTCATCTGATCACTCTTCATGACATTCTGAAGTATATGCAAATTGCCATCTTACAAACTGAGGCAGCAGACTGTGAAAATGTATATTTGTGTCATTCTCAAAACTTTTGGCCACGACTGTACAGTTTACTGTTTCACTGGGTGTAAAATGCACAGTGAAGTGTAAAATGGAGATAGCAGCTTTAAGAGGCAGACAGAGACTGCACAGATGTTTTAGACGCTCCTACAGAGCAGGGTTTGCTGTGAGAGGACCTGCTTCCCACCAGAGGAAAGAAAAGGCCTGAGTGAAGAAAAATACAAAAGGCTTGAGTTTTGAAGAGCATCTGGCTAATCTCTGTTGAGCTGACCTAACTGCCCGTCTGCCACGTTACAATAGCCCTCTCTTCTCCCTTGCCCCTTTCCCCCTCTCTCCTCCCTCCATATCTTTCACATCTTTCCATCTCTCTTTAAATTCTTCTCTCTCTGCCTCACGTTCTTATTTCCAATTCCCATCTTTACTCTCTCTCTCAGACAGTTCATGCTCAGTGATTGAGGTCATCATTCTGAGTCTACAAACATAGTTGCTGTTTGTTGTGGCTTTGTCCTTTTCTTGTCCACTGCTCCTCCCCCTCCCATTAAATACATTCCATAAAATCAACTACCTCCACCAAAACATGCACCTAGTTATCTAATGAAAAGTTATTTATATCAAATCAGTACACAAAGGCCCAATAAATACAAACTACAACTATCAATATACCACAACCTGGTTAAAAGTTTTTACATACTATATATACACAAGTATGTGGATACCCCTTCAAATGAGTGGGTTCGGCTGTTTCAGCCACAAATGTATAACATCTAGCACACAGCCATGCAGTCTCCATAGACAAACATTGGCAAACAGTGACTTTCAACATGGCACCATCATAGGATGTCACCTTTCCAACAAGTCAGTTCATAAAGTGTCTGCCCTGGTAGAGCTGCCCCGTTCAACTGTAAGCACTGTTATTATGAAGTAGAAATGTCTAGGAGCAACAACAGAAGTGGTAGGCCATATAAGCTCACAGACCATCTGGCAGTCATACAAACAAATCTGGGTTTGGCGGATGCCAGGAGAATGCTACCTTCCCCAATGCATAGTGCCAACTGTAAAGTTTGGTGGAGGAGGAATAATGGTCTGGGGTGACAATTCTGTGCTTCCAACTTTGTTGCAACAGTTTGGGGAAGGCCCTTTCCTGTTTCAGCATGACAATGCCCCCATGCACAAAGTGATGTCCATACAGAAATGGTTTTCTCGAGATCGGTGTAGAAGAACTGCACAGAGCCCTGACCTCAGCCCCATCAAAAAACGAGTCCAACCTCACTAATGCTCTTGTGGCTGTACGGAAGAAATTCCCCACAGCAATGTTCAAACATCTAGTGGAAAGCCTTCCCAGAAGAGTAGAGGCTGTTATAGCAGCAAAAGGGGGGACCAACTCCATATTAATGCCCATGATTTTGTAATGAGATGTTCTACAAGCAGGTGCCCACATACTTTTGGTCATGTAGTGTATGTCTGGACCATTTGTTGATACTATAATTATAGGACCATAAAAGGCAGGGCAACATATTATCACAGCATGGGCTGTATCATTTCTTCCTAAGATGACCAATGCAGAAAGAATGTCACTCAGAGCATGAAAATCCAGAAACAAAATGCATATTTGACCTTTTTCCATTTGAACTGGGAGCTGAACTATGTTCCTCTAACTCTCCTCTGCTCTTGCCCTCAATCTCTTACTTGGTCCATTCTTGCAAACAGTAACTCAGAGGAAAAGGAAATCAATCCACAGGAATTTTCACCAAGAGGAATTCTCAGGGAGAACTTGATCGGCAGATCTCAGATTGAACTTTGGTCTTGAACTGTACCACCGGGGAAATACCAGGTAGAGAGAAACATGTACTGAGACAGACGGACAGAAAGGGAAATTAAAGCATGTGAGTAATATTTTCCAGTGTGTCATGTGCAAGTGTTTGAACACATGACGTGGAGCAGATACAGGCTCTCTCACGTGTGACTCGGGTGTACATCAACCCTGGCGCTGACGGGTATCACGTCATGATGTATGTGTAGAGAGAGTGTGTGTGTAGAGAGAGTGTGTGTAGAGAGAGGGTGTATAGAGAGAGGGTGTATAGAGAGTGTGTGTAGAGTGTGTGTGTAGAGAGTGTGTGTGTGTAGAGAAAGCGTGTATGGAGAGAGGGTGTGTGGAGAGAGAGAGTGTGTATAGAGAGAGGGTGTGTAGAGAGAGGGTGTGTAGAGAGAGGGTGTATGTGTGTAGAGAGAGTGTAGAATTTGTGTAGAGAGTGTGTGTGTGTAGAGAGTGTGTGTGTAGAGAGTGTGTGTGTAGAGAGTGTGTGTGTAGAGAGTGTGTGTGAAGAGAGTGTGTGTAGACAGAGTGTATAGAGAGAGGGTGTGTAGAGATTGTGGATAGAGCGTGTGTGTAGAGCGTGTGTGTAGAGCGTGTGTGTGTAGAGAGAGAGCGGGTGTGTGTAGAGAGAGAGCGTGTGTGTGTAGAGAGAGAGCGTGTGTGTGTGTGTAGAGAGAGAGCGTGTGTGTGTGTGTAGAGAGAGAGCGTGTGTGTGTGTGTAGAGAGAGAGCGTGTGTGTGTGTGTAGAGAGAGAGCGTGTGTGTGTGTAGAGAGAGAGCGTGTGTGGAGAGCGGACAGAGCGCGGACAGAGCGCGGACAGAGCGCGTGTGTAGAGAGTATGTATAGAGAGAGAGTGTGTATACAGAGTGTGTAGAGAGTATGTATAGAGAGAGAGTGCGTGTAGAGAGCGAGCGCGTGTAGAGAGCATGTGTGTAGAGAGTGTGTATGTAGAGAGAGGGTGTAGAAAGTGTGTGTGTGGAGAGAGTGTGTGTGTGTGTAGAGAGTGTGTGTGTGTGTAGAGAGTGTGTGTGTGTGTAGAGTGTGTGTGTGTAGAGAGTGTGTGTGTAGAGAGTGTGTGTGTGTGTAGAGAGTGTGTGTGTAGAAAGTGTGTGTGTGTAGAGAGTGTGTGTGTGTGTAGAGAGTGTGTGTGTGTGTAGAGAGTGCGTGTGTGTGTAGAGAGTGTGTGTGTAGAGAGTGCGTGTGTAGAGTGTGTGTGTAGAGAGTGCGTGTGTAGAGTGTGTGTGTAGAGAGTGTGTGTGTAGAGAGTGTGTATGTAGAGAGAGGGTGTAGAAAGTGTGTGTGTAGAGAGTGTGTGTGTGTAGAGAGTGTGTGTGTGTGTAAAGAGACCGTGTGTGTAGAGAGAGCGTGTGTGTGTAGAGAGTGCGTGTGTAGAGAATGTGTGTGTGTGTAGAGAGTGTGTGTGTAGAGAGTGTGTGTGTGTGTGTAGAGAGTGTGTGTGTGTGTGTAGAGAGAGTGTGTGTGTGTGTAGAGAGTGTGTGTGTGTGTAGAGAGTGTGTGTGTGTGTAGAGAGTGTGTGTGTATAGAGAGAGTGTGTGTGTAGAGAGTGTGTGTGTATAGAGAGAGTGTGTGTGTAGAGAGAGTGTGTGTGTGTAGAGAGAGTGTGTGTGTGTAGAGAGAGTGTGTGTGTAGAGAGTGTGTGTATAGAGAATGTGTGTGTGTGTAGAGAGTGTGTGTGTAGAGAGTGTGTGTGTGTGTGTAGAGAGTGTGTGTGTGTGTGTGTAGAGAGTGTGTGTGTGTGTGTAGAGAGTGTGTGTGTGTGTGTAGAGAGTGTGTGTGTGTGTGTAGAGAGTGTGTGTGTATAGAGAGAGTGTGTGTGTAGAGAGTGTGTGTGTAGAGAGAGTGTGTGTAGAGAGAGAGTGTGTGTAGAGAGAGAGTGTGTGTAGAGAGAGAGTGTGTGTAGAGAGTGTGTGTAGAGAGAGTGTGTGTATAGAGAGTGTGTGTCGAGAGTGTGTGTCGAGAGAGCGTGTGTAGAGAGAGCGTGTGTGTAGAAAGAGTGTGTGTGTGTTTAGAAAGAGTGTGTGTGTGTAGAGAGAGTGTGTGTGTGTAGAGAGAGAGTGTGTGTGTGTGTGTGTGTGTGTTTTTGTAGAGAGTGTGTGTGTAGAGAGTGTGTGTGTGTGTGTAGAGAGTGTGTGTGTGTGTGTGTAGAGAGTGTGTGTGTGTGTGTAGAGAGTGTGTGTGTGTGTGTAGAGAGTGTGTGTGTGTGTAGAGAGTGTGTGTGTATAGAGAGAGTGTGTGTAGAGAGTGTGTGTGTAGAGAGAGTGTGTGTAGAGAGAGAGTGTGTGTAGAGAGAGAGTGTGTGTAGAGAGAGTGTGTGTAGAGAGTGTGTGTAGAGAGAGTGTGTGTATAGAGAGTGTGTGTCGAGAGTGTGTGTCGAGAGAGCGTGTGTAGAGAGAGCGTGTGTGTAGAAAGAGTGTGTGTGTGTTTAGAAAGAGTGTGTGTGTGTAGAGAGAGTGTGTGTGTGTAGAGAGAGAGAGTGTGTGTGTGTGTGTGTGTGTGTTTTTGTAGAGTGTGTGTGTGTGTGTGTGTGTAGAGAGCGTGTGTGTAGAGAGTGTGTGTGTGTGTAGAGAGTGTGTGTGTGTGTAGAGAGTGTGTGTAGAGAGTGTGTGTGTGTGTAGAGAGTGTGTGTGTGTATAGTGAGTGTGGGTGTGTATAGAGAGTGTGTGTATAGAGAGTGGGTGTAGAGAGTGTGTGTGTGTGTAGAGAGTGTGTGTGTGTGTAGAGAGTGTGTGTGTGTGTAGAGAGAGTGTGTGTGTGTAGAGAGAGTGTGTGTGTGTAGAGAGAGTGTGTGTGTAGAGAGAGTGTGTGTGTGTGTAGAGAGTGTGTGTGTGTGTAGAGAGAGTGTGTGTGTGTAGAGAGAGAGTGTGTGTGTGTATAGAGAGAGTGTGTAGAGAGAGTGTGTGTGTGTGTAAAGAGAGTGTGTGTGTGTAGAGAGAGAGTGTGTGTGTGTATAGAGAGAGTGTGTAGAGAGAGTGTGTGTAGAGAGAGAGAGTGTGTGTGTGTGTAGAGAGAGTGTGTGTGTGTGTGTGTGTGTGTGTAGAGAGAGAGTGTGTGTGTGTAGACAGAGTGTGTGTGTGTGTGTAGAGAGAGTGTGTGTGTGTGTGTAGAGAGAGTGTGTGTGTGTGTGTAGAGAGAGTGTGTGTGTAGAGAGAACGTGTGTAGAGAGAGTGTGTGTAGAGAGAGTGTGTGTAGAGAGAGAGAGTGTTTGTAGAGAGAGAGAGTGTGTGTAGAGCGCGTGTGTGTGTGTAGAGAGAGTGTGTGTGTGTGTGTAGAGAGAGTGTGTGTGTAGAGAGCGTGTGTGTGTAGAGAGCGTGTGTGTGTAGAGAGAGAGAGTGTTTGTAGAGAGAGAGAGTGTGTGTAGAGCGCGTGTGTGTGTGTAGAGAGTGTGTGTGTGTGTGTAGAGAGAGTGTGTGTGTAGAGAGCGTGTGTGTGTAGAGAGCGTGTGTGTGTAGAGAGTGTGTGTGTGTCGAGAGAGCGTGTGTAGAGAGAGTGTGTGTAGAGAGAGAGAGTGTGTGTAGAGAGAGAGAGTTTGTGTAGAGAGTGTGTGTGTGTAGAGAGTGTGTGTGTGTCGAGAGCGTGTGTGTGTAGAGAGTGTGTGTGTGTCGAGAGTGTGTGGATAGAGTGTGTAGAGCGCGTGTGTGTGTGTAGAGAGAGAGTGTGTGTAGAGAGAGCGTGTGTGTAGAGAGAGCGTGTGTAGAGAGAGTGTGTGTGTGTTTAGAAAGAGTGTGTGTGTGTAGAGAGTGTTTGTGTGTGTGTGTGTGTGTGTAGAGAGTGTTTGTGTGTGTGTGTGTGTGTGTAGAGAGTGTGTGTGGAGAGAGTGTGTGTAGAGAGAGTGTGTGTGTGTGTGTAGAGAGAGTGTGTGTGTGTGTGTAGAGAGAGTGTGTGTGTGTGTAGAGAGTGTGTGTAGAGAGAGAGTGTGTGTAGAGAGAGTGTGTGTAGAGAGAGAGTGTGTGTAGAGAGAGTGTGTGTGTAGAGAGAGTGTGTGTGTGTGTAGAGAGAGTATGTGTAGAGAGTGTGTGTGTAGAGAGAGAGTGTGTGTAGAGAGCGTGTGGATAGAGTGTGTAGAGCGCGTGTGTGTGTAGAGAGAGAGTGTGTGTAGAGAGAGTGTGTGTGTAGAGAGAGCGTTTGTGTAGAGAGAGAGTGTGTGTAGAGAGAGCGTGTGTGTAGAGAGAGCGTGTGTGTAGAGAGAGCGTGTGTGTAGAGAGAGCGTGTGTAGAGAGAGCGTGTGTGTAGAGAGTGCGTGTGTGTAGAGAGTGCGTGTGTTTGTAGAGAGTGTGTGTGTGTGTGTGTGTGTAGAGAGTGTGTGTGTGTAGAGAGTGTGTGTGTGTGTGTGTGTGTGTAGAGAGTGTGTGTGTGTAGAGAGTGTGTGTGTGTGTGTGTGTGTAGAGAGTGTGTGTGTGTGTGTGTGTGTGTGTGTGTGTGTGTGTGTGTGTGTGTGTGTAGAGAGTGTGTGTAGAGAGAGTGTGTGTAGAGAGAGTGTGGACAGAGCGTGGACAGGCGTGTGTAGAGAGTATGTATAGAGAGTGTGTGTAGAGAGAGTGTGTGTAGAGAGAGTGTGTGTAGAGAGAGTGTGTGTGTGTAGAGAGTGTGTGTGTATAGAGAGAGTGTGTGTGTAGAGAGTGTGTGTGTATAGAGAGAGTGTGTGTGTGTAGAGAGTGTGTGTGTGTAGAGAGAGTGTGTGTGTGTAGAGAGAGTGTGTGTGTAGAGAGTGTGTGTATAGAGAATGTGTGTGTGTGTAGAGAGTGTGTGTGTAGAGAGTGTGTGTGTGTGTGTGTAGAGAGTGTGTGTGTGTGTGTGTGTAGAGAGTGTGTGTGTGTGTGTGTAGAGAGTGTGTGTGTGTGTGTAGAGAGTGTGTGTGTGTGTGAGTGTGTGTGTATAGAGAGAGTGTGTGTGTAGAGAGTGTGTGTGTAGAGAGTGTGTGTAGAGAGAGTGTGTGTAGAGAGTGTGGACAGGCGTGGACAGAGTGTGTGTAGAGAGTATGTATAGAGTGTGTGTGTGTAGAGAGTGTGTGTGTGTGTGTAGAGAGTGTGTGTAGAGAGGAGGTGTGTGTGTGTAGAGTGTGTGTGTGTGTGTGTGTGTGTGTTTAGAAAGAGTGTGTGTGTGTGTAGAGAGAGTGTGTGTGTGTAGAGAGAGAGAGTGTGTGTGTGTGTGTGTGTGTGTGTGTGTTTTTGTAGAGAGTGTGTGTAGAGAGTGTGTGTGTGTGTGTAGAGAGTGTGTGTGTGTGTGTAGAGAGTGTGTGTGTGTGTGTAGAGAGTGTGTGTGTGTGTGTAGAGTGTGTGTGTGTGTAGAGAGTGTGTGTGTGTAGAGAGTGTGTGTGTAGAGAGTGTGTGTGTAGAGAGAGTGTGTGTAGAGAGAGTGTGTGTAGAGAGAGAGTGTGTGTAGAGAGAGAGTGTGTGTAGAGAGTGTGTGTAGAGAGAGTGTGTGTATAGAGAGTGTGTGTCGAGAGTGTGTGTAGAGAGCGTGTGTAGAGAGAGCGTGTGTGTAGAAAGAGTGTGTGTGTGTTTAGAAAGAGTGTGTGTGAGAGAGAGTGTGTGTGTGTAGAGAGAGAGAGTGTGTGTGTGTGTGTGTGTGTGTGTAGAGTGTGTGTGTGTGTGTGTGTAGAGAGCGTGTGTGTAGAGAGTGTGTGTGTGTGTAGAGAGTGTGTGTGTGTAGAGAGTGTGTGTAGAGTGTGTGTGTGTGTAGAGTGTGTGTGTGTGAGAGTGTGGGTGTGTATAGAGAGTGTGTGTGTATAGAGAGTGGGTGTAGAGAGTGTGTGTGTGTAGAGAGTGTGTGTGTGTGTAGAGAGTGTGTGTGTGTGTAGAGAGAGTGTGTGTGTGTAGAGAGAGAGTGTGTGTGTGTAGAGAGAGTGTGTGTGTAGAGAGAGTGTGTGTGTGTGTAGAGAGTGTGTGTGTGTGTAGAGAGAGTGTGTGTGTGTAGAGAGAGAGTGTGTGTGTGTATAGAGAGAGTGTGTAGAGAGAGTGTGTGTGTAAAGAGAGTGTGTGTGTAGAGAGAGAGTGTGTGTGTGTATAGAGAGAGTGTGTAGAGAGAGTGTGTGTAGAGAGAGAGAGAGTGTGTGTGTGTGTAGAGAGTGTGTGTGTGTGTGTGTGTGTGTGTAGAGAGAGAGTGTGTGTGTGTAGACAGAGTGTGTGTGTGTGTGTAGAGAGAGTGTGTGTGTGTGTGTAGAGAGAGTGTGTGTGTGTGTGTAGAGAGAGTGTGTGTGTAGAGAGAACGTGTGTAGAGAGAGTGTGTGTAGAGAGAGAGTGTGTGTAGAGAGAGAGAGTGTTTGTAGAGAGAGAGAGTGTGTGTAGAGCGCGTGTGTGTGTGTAGAGAGAGTGTGTGTGTGTGTGTAGAGAGAGTGTGTGTGTAGAGAGCGTGTGTGTGTAGAGAGCGTGTGTGTGTAGAGAGAGAGTGTTTGTAGAGAGAGTGTGTGTGTGAGAGGTGTGTGTGTGTAGAGAGAGTGTGTGTGTGTGTAGAGAGAGTGTGTGTGTAGAGAGCGTGTGTGTGTGAGAGGCGTGTGTGTGTAGAGAGTGTGTGTGTGTCGAGAGAGTGTGTGTAGAGAGAGTGTGTGTAGAGAGAGAGTGTGTGTGAGAGAGAGAGTTTGTGTAGAGAGTGTGTGTGTAGAGAGTGTGTGTGTGAGAGTGTGTAGAGAGAGAGTGTGTGTGTGTCGAGAGTGTGTGGATAGAGTGTGTAGAGAGCGTGTGTGTGTGTGAGAGAGAGAGTGTGTGTAGAGAGAGCGTGTGTGTAGAGAGAGCGTGTGTAGAGAGTGTGTGTGTGTTTAGAAAGAGTGTGTGTGTGTAGAGAGTGTGTGTGTGTGTGTGTGTGTGTAGAGAGTGTGTGTGTGTGTGTGTGTGTGTGTAGAGAGTGTGTGTGGAGAGAGTGTGTGTAGAGAGAGTGTGTGTGTGTGTAGAGAGAGTGTGTGTGTGTGTGTAGAGAGAGTGTGTGTGTGTGTGTAGAGAGAGTGTGTGTAGAGAGAGAGTGTGTGTAGAGAGAGTGTGTGTAGAGAGAGTGTGTGTAGAGAGTGTGTGTGTAGAGAGAGTGTGTGTGTGTGTAGAGAGAGTATGTGTAGAGAGTGTGTGTGTAGAGAGAGAGTGTGTGTAGAGAGCGTGTGGATAGAGTGTGTAGAGCGCGTGTGTGTGTAGAGAGAGAGTGTGTGTAGAGAGAGTGTGTGTGTAGAGAGCGTTTGTGTAGAGAGAGTGTGTAGAGAGGCGTGTGTGTAGAGAGGCGTGTGTGTAGAGAGAGCGTGTGTGTAGAGAGCGTGTGTAGAGAGGCGTGTGTGTAGAGAGTGTGTGTGTAGAGAGTGTGTGTTTGTAGAGAGTGTGTGTGTGTGTGTGTGTGTAGAGAGTGTGTGTGTGTAGAGAGTGTGTGTGTGTGTGTGTGTGTGTGTAGAGAGTGTGTGTGTGTAGAGAGTGTGTGTGTGTGTGTGTGTGTGTAGAGAGTGTGTGTGTGTGTGTGTGTGTGTGTGTGTGTGTGTGTGTGTGTGTGTAGAGAGTGTGTGTAGAGAGAGTGTGTGTAGAGAGAGTGTGGACAGAGCGTGGACAGAGCGTGTGTAGAGAGTATGTATAGAGAGTGTGTGTAGAGAGAGTGTGTGTAGAGAGAGTGTGTGTAGAGAGAGTGTGTGTGTGTAGAGAGAGTGTGTGTAGAGAGAGCGTGTGTGTAGAGAGAGCGTGTGTAGAGAGAGCGTGTGTGTAGAGAGAGCGTGTGTGTAGAGAGTGCGTGTGTGTAGAGAGTGCGTGTGTTTGTAGAGAGTGTGTGTGTGTGTGTGTGTGTAGAGAGTGTGTGTGTGTAAAGAGTGTGTGTGTGTGTGTGTGTGTGTAGAGAGTGTGTGTGTGTAGAGAGTGTGTGTGTGTGTGTGTGTGTAGAGAGTGTGTTTGTGTGTGTGTGTGTGTGTGTGTGTGTGTGTGTGTGTGTGTGTGTAGAGAGTGTGTGTAGAGAGAGTGTGTGTAGAGAGAGTGTGGACAGAGCGTGGACAGAGCGTGTGTAGAGAGTATGTATAGAGAGTGTGTGTAGAGAGAGTGTGTGTAGAGAGAGTGTGTGTAGAGAGAGTGTGTGTGTGTAGAGAGAGTGTGTGTGTGTGTGTGTGTGTAGAGTGTGTGTGTGTAGAGTGTGTGTATGTGTGTGTGTGTAGAGTGTGTGTGTGTGTGTGTGTGTGTGTGTGTGTGTGTGTGTGTGTGTGTGTGTGTGTGTAGAGTGTGTGTGTGTGTGTGTGTGTGTGTGTGTAGAGAGTGTGTTTGTGTGTAGAGACTGTGTGTGTGTGTAGAGAGTGAGTGTGTGTGTGTAGAGAGTGTGTGTGTAGAGGGTGTGTGTGTAGAGAGTGAGTGTGTAGAGAGTGAGTGTGTAGAGAGAGTGTGTGTAGAGAGAGTGTGTGTAGAGAGAGTGTGTGTAGAGAGTGGACAGAGCGTGGACAGAGCGTGGACAGAGCGTGGACAGAGCGTGGACAGAGCGTGTGTAGAGAGTATGTATAGAGAGTGTGTATACAGAGTGTGTGTAGAGAGTGTGTGTGTAGAGAGTGTGTGTGTAGAGAGTTTGTGTGTAGAAAGAGGGTGTAGAGAGTGTGTAGAGAGTGTGTAGAGAGTGTGTAGAGAGAGTGTGTGTAAAGAGTATATGTAGAGAGAGTGTGTGTGTGTAGAGAGAGAGTATAGAGTGTGTGTGTAGAGAGTGTGTGTGTAGAGAGGGTGTAGAGAGTGTGTGTGTAGAGAGTGGGTGTAGAGAGTGTGTGTGTAGAGAGTGTGTGTGTAGAGAGTGTGTGTGTGTGTGAGAGAGCGGGTGTAGAGAGTGTGTAGAGAGAGTGTGTGTAAAGAGTATATGTAGAGAGAGTGTGTGTAGAGAGAGTGTGTGTAGAAAGTGTGTGTGTAGAGAGTGTGTGTGTAGAGAGTGTGTAGAGAGTGTGTAGAGAGAGTGTGTGTAAAGAGTGTGTGTAGAGAGAGAGTGTGTATAGAGTGTGTGTATAGAGAGTGTGTATAGAGTGTGTGTGTAGAGAGTGTGTGTGTAGAGAGTGTGTGTGTAGAAAGTGTGTGTGTAGAGTGTGTAGAGAGTGTGTGTGTAGAGAGAGGGTGTGTAGAGTGTGTAGAGAGTGTGTGTGTGTGTAGAGTGTGTGTGTGTGTAGAGAGTGTGTGTGTGTGTAGAGAGTGTGTGTGTAGAGAGTGTGTGTGTAGAGAGGGTGTGTGTAGAGAGGGTGTAGAAAGTGTGTGTGTATAGAGTGTGTGTGTGTGTAGAGAGAGTTTGTGTGTGTAGAGAGTGTGTGTGTAGAGAGTGTGTGTGTAGAGAGCGGGTGTAGAGAGTGTGTAGAGAGAGTGTGTGTAAAGAGTATATGTAGAGAGAGTGTGTGTGTAGAGAGAGAGTGTGTATAGAGTGTGTGTGTAGAGAGTGTGTGTGTAGAGAGTGTGTGTGTAGAGAGTGTGTGTGTAGAGAGAGTGTGTGTAGAGAGTGTGTAGAGAGTGTGTAGAGAGAGTGTGTGTAAAGAGTATATGTAGAGAGAGTGTGTGTAGAGAGAGTTTGTGTAGAAAGTGTGTGTGTAGAGAGTGTGTGTGTAGATAGTGTGTAGAGAGTGTGTAGAGAGAGTGTGTGTAAAGAGTGTGTGTAGAGAGAGAGTGTGTGTAGAGAGAGAGTGTGTGTAGAGAGAGTGTGTGTAGAGAGAGTGTGTGTAGAGAGTGTGTATAGAGAGTGTGTATAGAGAGTGTGTGTGTAGAGAGTGTGTGTGTAGAGAGGGTGTAGAAAGTGTGTGTGTAGAGAGTGTGTGTGTAGACAGTGTGTGTAAAGAGAGTATGTGTAGAGAGAGTGTGTATAGAGAGTGTGTATAGAGAGTGTGTATAGAGTGTGTGTGTAGAGAGTGTGTGTGTAGAGAGTGTGTGTGTAGAAAGTGTGTGTGTAGAGTGTGTAGAGAGTGTGTGTGTAGAGAGAGGGTGTGTAGAGTGTGTAGAGAGTGTGTGTGTGTGTGTAGAGAGTGTGTGTGTGTGTAGAGAGTGTGTGTGTGTGTGTAGATAGTGTGTGTGTAGAGAGTGTGTGTGTAGAGAGGGTGTGTGTAGAGAGGGTGTGTGTAGAGAGCGTGTATGTAGAGAGAAGGTGTAGAGAGTGTGTGTGTAGAGAGTGTGTGTGTGTGTAGAGAGAGTTTGTGTGTGTAGAGAGTGTGTGTGTGTAGAGAGTGTGTGTGTGTGTGTAGAGAGTGTGTGTGTGCAAAGAGAGAGCGCGTGTGTAGAGAGAGCGCGTGTAGAGAGAGCGCGTGTGTATAGTGAGTGTGGGTGTGTATAGAGAGTGTGTGTATAGAGAGTGGGTGTAGAGAGTGTGTGTGTGTGTAGAGAGTGTGTGTGTGTGTGTAGAGAGTGTGTGTGTGTGTAGAGAGTGTGTGTGTGTGTAGAGAGAGTGTGTGTGTGTAGAGAGAGTGTGTGTAGAGAGTGTGTGTGTGTGTAGAGAGTGTGTGTGTGTATAGTGAGTGTGGGTGTGTATAGAGAGTGTGTGTATAGAGAGTGGGTGTAGAGAGTGTGTGTGTGTGTAGAGAGTGTGTGTGTGTGTAGAGAGTGTGTGTGTGTGTAGAGAGAGTGTGTGTGTGTGTAGAGAGAGTGTGTGTGTGTGTAGAGAGTGTGTGTGTGTAGAGAGTGTGTGTGTGTGTAGAGAGTGTGTGTGTGTGTAGAGAGAGTGTGTGTGTGTGTGAGAGAGAGAGTGTGTGTGTGTATAGAGAGAGTGTGTAGAGAGAGTGTGTGTGTGTGTAGAGAGTGTGTGTGTGTATGGTGAGAGAGTGTGTGTGTGTATAGAGAGAGTGTGTAGAGAGAGTGTGTGTAGAGAGATGGTAGAGTGTGTGTGTGTGTAGAGAGAGTGTGTGTGTGTGTGTGTGTGTGTGTAGAGAGAGTGTGTGTGTGTGTGTAGAGAGAGTGTGTGTGTGTGTGTAGAGAGAGAGTGTGTGTGTGTGTAGAGAGAGTGTGTGTGTGTGTGTGTGAGAGAGAGAGAGTGTGTGTAGAGAGAGAGTTTGTGTAGAGAGAGAGAGTGTTTGTAGAGAGAGAGACTGTGTGTAGAGCGCGTGTGTGTGTGTAGAGAGAGTGTGTGTGTAGAGAGAGAGAGTTTGTGTAGAGAGAGAGTGTTTGTAGAGAGAGAGTGTGTGTAGAGAGAGAGTGTGTGTGTAGAGAGCGTGTGTGTGTAGAGAGTGTGTGTGTGTCGAGAGTGTGTGGATAGAGTGTGTAGAGCGCGTGTGTGTGTGTAGAGAGAGAGTGTGTGTAGAGAGAGCGTGTGTAGAGAGAGCGTGTGTAGAGAGAGCGTGTGTGTAGAGAGAGAGTGTGTGTAGAGAGAGTGTGTGTGTGTGTAGAGAGTGTGTGTGTGTGTGTAGAGAGAGTGTGTGTGTGTGTAGAGAGAGTGTGTGTAGAGAGAGAGTGTGTGTAGAGAGAGAGTGTGTGAAGAGAGAGAGTGTGTGTAGAGAGAGAGTGTGTGTAGAGAGAGTGTGTGTGTAGAGAGAGTGTGTGTGTAGAGAGAGTGTGTGTGTGTGTAGAGAGAGTATGTGTAGAGAGTGTGTGTGTAGAGAGAGAGTGTGTGTAGAGAGGCGTGTGTGTGTGTAGAGAGTGTGTGTAGAGAGAGAGTGTGTGTGTAGAGAGAGAGTGTGTGTAGAGAGAGAGTGTGTGTAGAGAGAGTGTGTGTGTAGAGAGAGTGTTTGTGTGTGTAGAGAGAGTATGTGTAGAGAGTGTGTGTGTAGAGAGAGAGTGTGTGTAGAGAGAGTGTGTGTGTAGAGAGAGCGTTTGTGTAGAGAGAGCGTGTGTGTAGAGAGAGCGTGTGTGTAGAGAGAGTGTGTGTGTAGAGAGAGCGTGTGTAGAGAGAGCGTGTGTGTAGAGAGTGTGTGTGTGTGTAGAGAGTGTGTGTGTGTGTGTGTGTGTGTAGAGAGTGTGTGTGTGTAGAGAGTGTGTGTGTGTGTGTGTGTAGAGAGTGTGTGTGTGTAGAGAGTGTGTGTGTGTGTGTGTGTGTGTGTGTGTGTGTGTGTGTGTGTGTGTGTGTGTGTGTGTGTGTGTGTGTGTGTGTGTGTAGAGAGTGTGTGTAGAGAGAGTGTGTGTAGAGAGTGTGGAGAGAGAGAGATGCGTGGACAGTGTGTGTAGAGAGTATGTATAGAGAGTGTGTGTGTAGAGAGAGTGTGTGTAGAGAGAGTGTGTGTAGAGAGAGTGTGTGTGTGTGTAGAGAGAGTGTGTGTGTGTGTGTGTGTGTGTGTGTGTGTAGAGTGTGTGTATGTGTGTGTGTGTAGAGTGTGTGTGTGTGTGTGTGTGTGTGTGTGTGTGTGTGTGTGTGTGTGTGTGTGTGTGTGTGTGTGTGTGTGTGTAGAGAGTGTGTTTGTGTGTAGAGACTGTGTGTGTGTGTAGAGAGTGAGTGTGTGTGTGTAGAGAGTGTGTGTGTAGGGGTGTGTGTGTAGAGAGTGAGTGTGTAGAGAGTGAGTGTGTAGAGAGAGTGTGTGTAGAGAGAGTGTGTGTAGAGAGTGTGTGTGTAGAGAGTGGACAGGCGTGGACAGAGCGTGGACAGGCGTGGACAGGCGTGTGTGAGAGAGTATGTATAGAGAGTGTGTATACAGAGTGTGTGTAGAGAGTGTGTGTGTGAGAGTGTGTGTGTAGAGAGTTTGTGTGTAGAGAGAGTGTGAGGAGAGTGTGTAGAGAGTGTGTGTAGAGTGTGTAGAGAGAGTGTGTGTAAAGAGTATATGTAGAGAGAGTGTGTGTGTAGAGAGAGAGTGTATAGAGTGTGTGTGTAGAGAGTGTGTGTGTAGAGAGGGTGTAGAGAGTGTGTGTGTAGAGAGTGGGTGTAGAGAGTGTGTGTGTAGAGAGTGTGTGTGTAGAGTGTGTGTGTGTGTAGAGAGCGGGTGTAGAGAGTGTGTAGAGAGAGTGTGTGTAAGAGTATATGTAGAGAGAGTGTGTGTGAGAGAGTGTGTGTAGAAAGTGTGTGTGTAGAGAGTGTGTGTGTAGAGAGTGTGTGTGAGAGAGTGTGTAGAGAGAGTGTGTGTAAAGAGTGTGTGTTAGAGAGAGAGTGTGTATAGAGAGTGTGTATAGAGAGTGTGTATAGAGTGTGTGTGTAGAGAGTGTGTGTGTAGAGAGTGTGTGTGTAGAAAGTGTGTGTGTAGAGTGTGTAGAGAGTGTGTGTGTAGAGAGAGGGTGTGTAGAGTGTGTGTAGAGAGTGTGTGTGTGTGTGTAGAGAGTGTGTGTGTGTGTAGAGAGTGTGTGTGTGTGTGTAGAGAGTGTGTGTGTAGAGAGTGTGTGTGTAGAGAGGGTGTGTGTAGAGAGGGTGTAGAAAGTGTGTGTGTATAGAGTGTGTGTGTGTGTAGAGAGAGTTTGTGTGTGTAGAGAGTGTGTGTGTAGAGAGTGTGTGTGTAGAGAGCGGGTGTAGAGAGTGTGTAGAGAGAGTGTGTGTAAAGAGTATATGTAGAGAGAGTGTGTGTGTAGAGAGAGAGTGTGTATAGAGTGTGTGTGTAGAGAGTGTGTGTGTATGAGAGTGTGTGTGTAGAGAGTGTGTGTGTAGAGAGAGTGTGTGTAGAGAGTGTGTAGAGAGTGTGTAGAGAGAGTGTGTGTAAAGAGTATATGTAGAGAGAGTGTGTGTAGAGAGAGTGTGTGTAGAAAGTGTGTGTGTAGAGAGTGTGTGTGTGTAGAGTGTGTAGAGAGTGTGTGAGAGAGAGGTGTGTGTAAAGAGTGTGTGTAGAGAGAGAGTGTGTGTAGAGAGAGAGTGTGTGTAGAGAGAGTGTGTGTAGAGAGTGTGTATAGAGAGTGTGTATAGAGAGTGTGTGTGTAGAGAGTGTGTGTGTAGAGAGGGTGTAGAAAGTGTGTGTGTAGAGAGTGTGTGTGTAGACAGTGTGTGTAAAGAGAGTATGTGTAGAGAGAGAGTGTGTATAGAGAGTGTGTATAGAGAGTGTGTATAGAGTGTGTGTGTAGAGAGTGTGTGTGTAGAGAGTGTGTGTGTAGAAAGTGTGTGTGTGAGAGTGTGTGTGTAGAGAGTGTGTGTGTGAGAGAGGGTGTGTAGAGTGTGTGTGTAGAGAGTGTGTGTGTGTGTGTAGAGAGAGTGTGTGTGTGTGTAGAGAGTGTGTGTGTGTGTGTAGAGAGTGTGTGTAGAGAGTGTGTGTGTGTAGAGAGGGTGTGTGTAGAGAGGGTGTGTGTAGAGAGCGTGTATGTAGAGAGTGTGTGTGTGTGTAGAGAGAGTTTGTGTGTGTAGAGAGTGTGTGTGTGTGTAGAGAGTGTGTGTGTGCAAAGAGAGAGCGCGTGTGTAGAGAGAGCGCGTGTGTAGAGAGTGTGTTTGTAGAGAGTGTGTGTGTAGAGAGTGTGTGTGTAGAGAGTGTGTGTGTAGAGAGAGTGTGTAGAAAGTGTGTGTGTATAGAGAGTGTGTGTAGAGAGTGTGTGTGTAGAGAGTGTGTGTGTGTGTAGAGAGTGTGTGTGTAGAGAGTGTGTGTGTAGAGAGTGTGTGTGTGTAGAGAGTGTGTATGTAGAGAGTGTGTGTGTGTAAAGAGAGTGTGTGTGTAGAGAGTGTGTGTGTAGAGAGTGTGTGTGTAGAGAGTGTGTGTGTGTAAAGAGAGTGTGTGTAAAGAGAGTGTGTGTGTAAAGAGAACGTGTGTGTAGAGAGAGCGCGTGTGTAGAGAGTGCACGTGTGTGTAGAGAGTGTGTGTAGAGAGAGGGTGTAGAAAGTGTGTGTATAGAGAGTGTGTGTAGAGAGTGTGTGTGTAGAGAGTGTGTATGTAGAGTGTGTGTGTAGAGAGTGTGTGTGTAGAGAGTGTGTGTGTGTAAAGAGAGTGTGTGTGTGTAAAGAGAGTGTGTGTGTAAAGAGAGTGTGTGTGTAAAGAGAACGTGTGTGTAGAGAGTGCACGTGTGTGTAGAGAGTGCACGTGTTTATGTAGAGAGTGTGTGTGTGTGTAGAAAGTGTGTGTAGAGAGAGTGTGTGTAGAGAGAGGGTGTGTAGAGAGAGCGTGTGTAGAGAGTGTGTGTGTAGAGAGTGTGTATGTAGAGAGTGTGTGTGTGTATAGAGAGTGTGTGTAGAGAGTGTGTGTGTAGAGAGTGTGTGTGTAGAGAGAGGGTGTGTGTAAAGAGTGTGTGTATAGAGAGTGTGTGTAGAGAGTGTGTGTGAAGAGAGTGTGTGTGTAGAGAGAGGGTGTAGAAAGTGTGTGTGTATAGAAGGTGTGTGTGTAGAGAGTGTGTGTGTGTGTGTAGAGAGTGTGTGTGTGTGTGTAGAGAGTGCGTGTGTAGAGAGAGTGTGTGTAGAGAGAGTGTGGACAGAGTGTGTGTGTAGAGAGTGTGTGTGTAGAGAGTGTGTGTGTAGAGAGTGTGTGTGTAGAGAGTGTGTGTGAAGAGAGTGTGTATGTAGAGAGAGAGAGTGTGTGTAAAGAGAGTGTGTGTGTGTAAAGAGAGTGTGTGTGTAGAGAGTGTGTGTGTGTGTGTAGAGAGTGTGTGTGTAGAGAGTGTGTGTAGAAAGTGTGTGTGTAGAGAGTGTGTGTAGAGAGTGTGTGTGTAGAGAGTGTGTATGTAGAGAGAGGGTGTAGAAAGCGTGTGTGTAGAGAGTGTGTGTGTAGAGAGTGTGTGTGTAGAGAGTGTGTGTGTAGAGAGAGGGTGTAGAAAGTGTGTGTGTATAGAGAGTGTGTGTGTAGAGAGTGTGTTTGTGTAGAGAGTGCGTGTGTGTAGAGAGAGCGTGTGTGTAGAGAGTGAGTGTGTAGAGAGTGTGTGTGTAGAGAGAGGGTGTAGAAAGTGTGTGTGTGTAGAGAGAGTGTGTGTAGAGAGTGTGTGTGTAGAGAGAGCGTGTGTGTAGAGAGAGCGTGTGTGTAGAGAGCGTGTGTGTAGAGAGCGTGTGTGTAGAGAGTGTGTGTGTATAGAGAGTGTGTTTAGATAGTGTGTGTGTATAGAGAGTGTGTGTAGAGAGTGTGTGTGTATAGAGAGTTTGTGTAGAGAGTGTGTGTGTATAGAGAGTGTGTGTATAGAGAGTGTGTGTGTAGAGAGTGTGTATATAGAGAGAGGGTGTAGAGAGTGTGTGTGTAGAGAGTGTGTGTGTGTGTAGAGAGTGTGTGTGTAGAGAGTGTGTGTGTAGAGAGTGTGTATGTAGAGAGAGGGTGTAGAGAGTGTGTGTGTGTAGAGAGTGTGTATGTAGAGAGAGGGTGTAGAGAGAGTGTGTGTGTAGAGAGTGTGCGTGTGTAGAGAGAGTGTGTAGAGAGTGTGTGTGTGTAAAGAGTGTGTGTGTGTAAAGAGAGTGTGTGTAAAGAGAGTGTGTGTGTAGAGAGTGTGTGTGTAGAGAGTGTGTGTAGAGAGAGTGTGTGTGTAGAGAGTGTGTGTGTAGAGTGCGTGTGTAGAGAGAGTGTGTGTAGAGAGCGTGTGTGTAGAGAGCGTGTGTGTAGAGAGTGTGTGTGTAGAGAGTGTGTGTGTAGAGAGCGTGTGTGTAGAGAGTGTGTGTGAAGATAGTGTGTGTGTGTGTAGAGAGTGTGTGTGTAGAGAGTGTGTGTGTAGAGAGCGTGTGTGTAGAGAGTGTGTGTGTGTGTAGAGAGTGTGTGTGTGTGTAGAGAGTGTGTGTGTGTGTGTAGAGAGTGTGTGTGTGTAGAGAGAGCGTGTGTGTAGAGAGAGCGTGTGTGTAGAGAGAGCGTGTGTGTTTAAAGAGATTGCGTGTGTGTAGAGAGTGGTGTGTGTGTAGAGAGTGTGTGTGTAGAGAGTGTGTGTGTGTGTAGAGAGTGTGTGTGTAGAGAGTGTGTGTGTGTAGAGAGTGTGTGTGTGTGTGTAGAGAGTGTGTGTGTGTAAAGAGAGTGTGTTTGTGTAAAGAGAGAGTGCGTGTGTAGAGAGAGTTTGTGTGTAGAGAGTGTGTGTGTGTGTAGAGAGTGCGTGTGTGTGTAGAGAGTGTGTGTGTAGAGAGAGTGTGTAGAGAGAGTGTGTGTAGAGAGAGGGTGTAGAAAGTGTGTGTGTATAGAGAGTGTGTATAGAGAGTGTGTATGTAGAGATTGTGTGTGTAGAGAGAGGGTGTAGATAGTGTGTGTGTAGAGAGAGTGTGTGTGTAGAGAGTTTGTGTAGAGAGTGTGTGTGTGTAGAGAGTGTGTGTGTGTAACGAGTGTGTGTGTAAGGAGTGTGTGTGTGTGTAGAGAGTGCGCGTGTAGAGAGAGTGTGTGTAGAGAGTGTGTGTGTAGAGAGTGTGTGTGTAGAGAGTGTGTGTGTAGAGAGTGTGTATGTAGTGTTGAGAGAGGGTGTAGAAAGTGTGTGTGTAGAGAGTGTGTGTGTGTGTAGAGAGTGTGTGTGTACAGAGTGTGTATGTAGAGAGAGGGTGTAGAAAGTGTGTGTGTATAGAGAGTGTGTGTAGAGAGTGTGTATGTAGAGAGAGGGTGTAGAGAGTGTGTGTGTAAAGAGAGTGTGTGTTTGTAAAGAGAGTGTGTGTGTGTAAAGAGAACGTGTGTGTGTGTAGAGAGTGTGTGTGTAGAGAGTGTGTGTGTGTAGAGAGTGTGTGTGTAGAGAGTGTGTGTGTAGAGAGAGGGTGTAGAAAGTGTGTGTGTATAGAGAGTGTGTGTGTAGAGAGTGTGTGTGTGTAGAGAGTGTGTGTGTGTGTAGAGAGTGTGTGTGTGTAAAGAGAGCGTGTGTGTAGAGAGAGCGTGTGTGTAGAGAGTGTGTGTAGAGAGTGTTGTGTGTAGAGAGTGTGTGTGTAGAGAGTTTGAGTGTGTGTAGAGAGAGTGTGTGTGTATAGAGAGAGCGTGTGTGTAGAGAGAGCGTGTGTGTGTAGAGAGTGTGTGTGTGTAAAGAGAGCGTGTGTGTAGAAAGTGTGTGTGTATAGAGAGTGTGTGTAGAGAGTGTTGTGTGTAGAGAGTGTGTGTGTAGAGAGTTTGAGTGTGTGTAGAGAGAGTGTGTGTGTATAAAGAGAGCGTGTGTGTAGAGAGAGAGCGTGTGTGTAGAGAGAGCGTGTGTGTATAGAGAGTGTGTGTAGAGAGTGTGTGTGTATAGAGAGTGTGTGTAGAGAGTGTGTGTGTAGAGAGCGTGTGTGTAGAGAGCGTGTGTGTATAGAGAGTGTGTGTGTATAGAGTGTGTGTGTATAGAGAGTGTGTGTAGAGAGTGTGTGTGTATAGAGAGTGTGTGTAGAGAGTGTGTGTGTATAGAGAGTGTGTGTATAGAGAGTGTGTGTAGAGAGTGTGTGTGTAGAGAGAGTGTGTGTAGAGAGTGTGTGTGTATAGAGAGTGTGTGTAGAGAGTGTGTGTATATAGAGAGTGTGTGTAGAGAGCGTGTGTGTAGAGAGAGTGTGTGTAGAGAGTGTGTGTGTATAGAGAGTGTGTGTAGAGAGTGTGTGTGTATAGAGAGTGTGTGTGTAGAGAGCGTGTGTGTATAGAGAGTGTGTGTGTATAGAGTGTGTGTGTATAGAGAGTGTGTGTAGAGAGTGTGTGTGTATAGAGAGTGTGTGTAGAGAGTGTGTGTATATAGAGAGAGGGTGTAGAGAGTGTGTGTGTAGAGAGTGTGTGTGTGTGTAGAGAGTGTGTGTGTAGAGAGTGTGTGTGTAGAGAGTGTGTATGTAGAGAGAGGGTGTAGAGAGTGTGTGTGTAGTGAGTGTGTATGTAGAGATAGTGTGGACAGAGTGTGTGTGTGTAGAGAGAGTGTGTGTGTAGAGAGTGTGTGTGTGTAGAGAGTGTGTGTGTAGAGAGAGTGTGGACAGAGTGTGTGTGTGTAGAGAGAGTGTGTGTGTAGAGAGTGTGTGTGTGTAGAGAGTGTGTGTGTGTGTAGAGAGAGTGTGTGTAGAGAGCGTGTGTGTAGAGAGACTGGACAGAGTGTGTGTGTGTAGAGAGAGTGTGTGTGTAGAGAGTGTGTGTGTGTAGAGAGTGTGTGTGTGTGTAGAGAGTGTGTGTGTGTGTGTGTGTGTGTGTGTAGAGAGTGTGTGTGTAGAGAGTGTGTATGTAGAGAGTGTGTATGTAGAGAGAGGGTGTAGAAAGTGTGTGTGTATAGAGAGTGTGTGTAGAGTGTGTGTGTAGAGAGTGTGTATGTAGAGAGGGTGTAGAGAGGGTGTAGAGATGTGTGTAGAGAGTGTGTGTGTGTAGAGAGTGTGTGTGTGTAGAGAGTGTGTGTGTGTAAAGAGTGTGTGTGTGTAAAGAGAGTGTGTGTGTAGAGAGTGTGTGTGTAGAGAGAGGGTGTAGAAAGTGTGTGTGTATAGAGAGTGTGTGTAGAGAGTGTGTGTGAAGAGAGTGTGTGTGTAGAGAGAGGGTGTAGAAAGTGTGTGTGTATAGAGAGTGTGTGTAGAGTGTGTGTGTAGAGAGTGTGTATGTAGAGAGAGGGTGTAGAGAGAGGGTGTAGAGAGAGTGTGTGTAGAGAGTGTGTGTGTGTAAAGAGTGTGTGTGTGTAAAGAGAGTGTGTGTGTAGAGAGTGTGTGTGTAGAGAGTGTGTGTGTAGAGAGAATGCGTGTAGAGAGCGTGTGTGTAGAGAGAGTGTGGACAGAGCGTGTGTGTAGAGAGAGTGTGTGTACAGAGTGTGTGTGTGTAGAGAGTGTGTGTGTGTGTGTAGAGAGTGTGTGTGTGTGTAAGAGAGAGAGTGTGTGTGTAGAGAGAGTGTGTGTGTAGAGAGAGTGTGTGTGTAGAGAGTTTGTGTGTAGAGAGTGTGTGTGTGTGTAGAGAGTGTGTGTGTGTGTAGAGAGTGTGTGTGTGTGTGTAGAGAGTGTGTGTGTGTGTAGAGAGTGTGTGTGTGTGTAGAGAGAGTGTGTGTGTGTAAAGAGAGTGTGTGTGTGTAAAGAGAGAGTGTGTGTGTAGAGAGAGTGTGTGTGTAGAGAGAGTGTGTGTGTAGAGAGAGCGTGTGTGTAGAGAGTGCGTGTGTGTGTAGAGAGTGCGTGTGTGTAGAGAGTGCGTGTGTGTGTAGAGAGTGTGTGTGTGTGTGTGTAGAGAGTGCGTGTGTGTGTAGAGAGTGCGTGTGTGTGTAGAGAGTGTGTGTGTAGAGAGAGTGTGTAGAGAGAGTTTGTGTAGAGAGAGGGTGTAGAAAGTGTGTGTGTATAGAGAGTGTGTATAGAGAGTGTGTGTGTAGAGTGTGTGTGTAGAGATTGTGTATGTAGAGAGAGGGTGTAGAAAGTGTGTGTGTATAGAGAGTGTGTGTGTAGAGAGTGTGTGTGTAGAGAGAGTGTGAAGAGAGAGTGTGTGTAGAGAGAGGGTGTAGAAAGTGTGTGTGTAGAGAGTGTGTGTGTAGAGAGAGGGTGTAGAGAGTGTGTGTGTAGAGAGTGTGTGTGTGTCGAGAGTGTGTGTGTGTAGAGAGTGTGTGTGTAGAGAGAGTGTGTGTAGAGATTGTGTGTGTAGAGAGTGTGTGTGTAGAGAGAGGGTGTAGAGAGTGTGTGTGTAGAGAGTGTGTGGACAGAGCGTGTGTGTCGAGAGTGTGTGTGTAGAGAGAGTGTGTGTGTATAGAGAGTGTGTGTGTAGAGAGTGTGTGTGTAGAGAGATCGTGTGTAGAGAGTGTGTATGTAGAGAGAGGGTGTAGAAAGTGTGTGTGTAGAGAGTGTGTGTGTGTGTGTAGAGAGTGTGTGTGTGTGTGTGTAGAGAGTGTGTTTGTGTAAAGAGAGTGTGTGTGTGTCGAGAGTGTGTGTGTAGAGAGAGTGTGTGTGTATAGAGAGTGTGTGTGTAGAGAGTGTGTGTGTAGAGAGAGTGTGTGTAGAGAGAGTGTGTGTAGAGAGAGTGTGTGGACAGAGCGTGTGTGTCGAGAGTGTGTGTGTAGAGAGAGTGTGTGTGTATAGAGAGTGTGTGTGTAGAGAGAGTGTGTGTAGAGAGAGTGTGTGGACAGAGCGTGTGTGTAGAGAGTGTGTGTGTAGAGAGTGTGTGTGTAGAGAGTGTGTGTGTAGAGAGTGTGTATGTAGAGAGAGGGTGTAGAAAGTGTTTGTGTGTAGAGAGTGTGTGTGTGTAAAGAGAGTGTGTGTGTAGAGAGAGTGTGTGTGTAGAGAGAGGGTGTAGAAAGTGTGTGTGTAGAAAGTGTGTGTGTACAGAGAGTGTGTGTAGAGAGTGTGTGTGAAGAGAGTGTGTGTGTAGAGAGTGTGTATGTAGAGAGAGGGTGTAGAAAGTGTGTGTGTGTAGAGAGTATGTGTGTGTGTGTAGAGTGTGTGTGTGTGTAGAGAGAGTGTGTGTGTGTGTAGAGAGTGTGTGTGTGTGTAGAGAGTGTGTGTGTGTGTGTGTAGAGAGTGTGTGTGTGTGTGTGTAGAGAGTGTGTGTGTGTGTGTGTAGAGAGTGTGTGTGTGTAGAGAGTGCGTGTGTGTAGAGAGTGCGTGTGTGTAGAGAGTGCGTGTGTGTAGAGAGAGGGTGTAGAAAGTGTGTGTGTATAGAGAGTGTGTGTGTAGAGAGTGTGAGTGTGTGTAGAGAGAGTGTGTGTGTAGAGAGAGTGTGTGTAGAGAGTGTGTGTGTAGAGAGAGGGTGTAGAACGTGTGTGTGTATAGAGAGTGTGTGTGTAGAGATTGTGAGTGTTTGTAGAGAGAGTGCGTGTGTAGAGAGAGTGCGTGTGTATAGAGAGTGTGTGAAGAGAGTGTGTGTGTAGAGAGTGTGTGTGTAGAGAGAGGGTGTAGAACGTGTGTGTGTATAGAGAGTGTGTGTGTAGAGAGTGTGAGTGTGTGTATAGAGAGTGTGTGTGTAGAGAGTGTGAGTGTGTGTAGAGAGAGTGTGTGTGTAGAGAGTGTGTGTGTGTAAAGAGAGTGTGTGTGTAGAGAGAGGGTGTAGAAAGTGTGTGTGTATAGAGAGTGTGTGTAGAGAGTGTGTGTGAAGAGAGTGTGTGTGTAGAGAGAGGGTGTAGAAAGTGTGTGTGTGTAGAGAGTGTGTGTGTGTGTGTAGAGAGTGTGTGTGTGTGTAGAGAGTGTGTGTGTGTGTGTAGAGAGTGTGTGTGTGTGTGTAGAGAGTGAGTGTGTGTGTGTAGAGAGTGTGTGTGTGTGTGTGTGTGTAGAGAGTGTGTGTAGAGAGTGTGTGTGTAAAGAGAGTGTGTGTGTAGAGAGTGCGTGTGTGTAGAGAGTGCTTGTGTGTAGAGAGTGCTTGTGTGTAGAGAGTGCTTGTGTGTAGAGAGTGCGTGTGTGTAGAGAGTGTGTGTGTAGAGAGTGTGTGTGTAGAGAGAGGGTGTAGAAAGTGTGTGTGTGTGTAGAGAGAGTGTGTGTAGAGAGAGTGTGTGTGTAGAGAGTGTGTATGTAGAGATAGGGTGTAGAAAGTGTGTGTGTAGAGAGTGTGAGTGTGTGTAGAGAGTGTGTGTGTGTGTAGAGAGTGTGTGTGTAGAGAGAGTGTATGTAGAGAGAGGGTGTAGATAGTGTGTGTGTAGAGAGAGTGTGTGTGTATAGAGAGTGTGTGTGTAGAGAGTGTGTGTGTAGAGAGAGTGTGTGTAGAGAGAGTGTGTGTAGAGAGAGTGTGTGTAGAGAGAGTGTGTGGACAGAGCGTGTGTGTAGAGAGTGTGTGTGTAGAGAGTGTGTGTGTAGAGAGTGTGTGTGTAAAGAGTGTGTGTGTAGAGAGTGTGTGTGTAGAGAGAGGGTGTAGAAAGTGTGTGTGTATAGAGAGTGTGTGTGTGTAAAGAGAGTGTGTGTGTAGAGAGAGTGTGTGTGTAGAGAGAGGGTGTAGAAAGTGTGTGTGTATAGAGAGTGTGTGTAGAGAGTGTGTGTGAAGAGAGTGTGTGTGTAGAGAGTGTTTATGTAGAGAGAGGGTGTAGAAAGTGTGTGTGTGTAGAGAGTGTGTGTGTGTGTGTAGAGTGTGTGTGTGTGTAGAGAGAGTGTGTGTGTGTGTAGAGAGTGTGTGTGTGTGTGTAGAGAGTGTGTGTGTGTGTGTGTAGAGAGTGTGTGTGTGTGTGTGTAGAGAGTGTGTGTGTGTAGAGAGTGTGTGTGTAGAGAGAATGTGTGTAGAGAGTGTGTGTGTAGAGAGTGTGTGTGTGTAGAGAGAGTGTGTGTGTAGAGAGAGGGTGTAGAAAGTGTGTGTGTATAGAGAGTGTGTGTGTAGAGAGTGTGAGTGTTTGTAGAGAGAGTGTGTGTGTAGAGAGAGTGCGTGTGTAGAGAGAGTGCGTGTGTATAGAGAGTGTGTGTGTAGAGAGTGTGTGTGTAGAGAGTGTGTGTGTAGAGAGAGGGTGTAGAAAGTGTGTGTGTATAGAGAGTGTGTGTGTAGAGAGTGTGAGTGTGTGTAGAGAGAGTGTGTGTGTAGAGAGAGTGTGTGAAGAGAGAGGGTGTAGAGAGTGTGTGTGTGTAAAGAGAGTGTGTGTGTAGAGAGAGGGTGTAGAAAGTGTGTGTGTATAGAGAGTGTGTGTAGAGAGTGTGTGTGAAGAGAGTGTGTGTGTAGAGAGAGGGTGTAGAAAGTGTGTGTGTGTAGAGAGTGTGTGTGTGTGTAGAGAGTGTGTGTGTGTGTGTAGAGAGTGTGTGTGTGTGTGTAGAGAGTGAGTGTGTGTGTGTAGAGAGTGTGTGTGTGTGTGTGTAGAGAGTGTGTGTAGAGAGTGTGTGTGTAAAGAGAGTGTGTGTGTAGAGAGTGTGTGTGTGTGTAGAGAGTGTGTGTGTAGAGAGAGGGTGTAGAAAGTGTGTGTGTGTGTAGAGAGAGTGTGTGTAGAGAGAGTGTGTGTGTAGAGAGAGTGTGTAGAAAGTGTGTGTGTAGAGAGTGTGTGTGTAGAGAGTGTGTGTGTAGAGAGTGTGAGTGTGTGTAGAGAGTGTGTGTGTGTGTAGAGAGTGTGTGTGTAGAGAGAGGGTGTAGATAGTGTGTGTGTAGAGAGAGGGTGTAGAGAGTGCGTGTGTAGAGAGTGTGTGTGTAGAGAGTGTGTGTGTAGAGAGTGTGTGTGTAGAGAGTGTGTGTAGAGAGTGTGTGTGTGTGTAAAGAGAGTGTGTGTGTGTAAAGAGAGTGTGTAGAGAGCGTGTGTGTGTAGAGAGCGTGTGTGTAGAGAGAGCATGTGTAGAGAGTGTGTATGTAGAGAGAGGGTGTAGAAAGTGTGTGTGTAGAGAGTGTGTGTGTGTGTGTAGAGAGTGTGTGTGTGTGTGTGTGTGTAGAGAGTGTGTTTGTGTAAAGAGAGTGTGTGTGTGTCGAGAGTGTGTGTGTAGAGAGAGTGTGTGTGTGTATAGAGAGTGTGTGTGTAGAGAGTGTGTGTGTAGAGAGAGTGTGTGTAGAGAGTGTGTGTAGAGAGTGTGTGGACAGAGCGTGTGTGTAGAGAGTGTGTGTGTAGAGAGTGTGTGTGTAGAGAGTGTGTGTGTAAAGAGTGTGTGTGTAGAGAGTGTGTGTGTAGAGAGAGGGTGTAGAAAGTGTGTGTGTATAGAGAGTGTGTGTGTGTAAAGAGAGTGTGTGTGTAGAGAGAGTGTGTGTGTAGAGAGAGGGTGTAGAAAGTGTGTGTGTATAGAGTGTGTGTGTGTGTAGAGAGAGTGTGTGTGTGTAGAGAGTGTGTGTGTGTGTGTAGAGAGTGTGTGTGTGTGTGTGTGTGTGTGTGTGTAGAGAGTGTGTGTGTGTGTGTGTAGAGAGTGTGTGTGTGTGTAGAGAGTGCGTGTGTGTAGAGAGAATGCGTGTAGAGAGTGTGTGTGTAGAGAGTGTGTGTGTAGAGAGTGTGTGTGTAGAGAGAGGGTGTAGAAAGTGTGTGTGTATAGAGAGTGTGTGTGTAGAGAGTGTGAGTGTTTGTAGAGAGAGTGTGTGTGTAGAGAGTGCGTGTGTATAGAGAGTGTGTGTGTAGAGAGTGTGTGTGTAGAGAGTGTGTGTGTAGAGAGAGGGTGTAGAAAGTGTGTGTGTATAGAGAGTGTGTGTGTAGAGAGTGTGAGTGTGTGTAGAGAGAGTGTGTGTGTAGAGAGAGGGTGTGAAGAGAGTGTGTGTGTAGAGAATGTGTATGTAGAGAGAGGGTGTAGAGAGTGTGTGTGTGTAAAGAGAGTGTGTGTGTATAGAGAGGGTGTAGAAAGTGTGTGTGTATAGAGAGTGTGTGTAGAGAGAGAGTGTAGAAAGTGTGTGTGTACAGAGAGTGTGTGTGTAGAGAGAGGGTGTAGAAAGTGTGTGTGTATAGAGAGTGTGTGTAGAGAGTGTGTGTGAAGAGAGTGTGTGTGTAGAGAGTGTGTATGTAGAGAGAGGGTGTGGAAAGTGTGTGTGTGTAGAGAGTGTGTGTGTGTGTGTAGAGAGTGTGTGTGTGTGTGTAGAGAGTGTGTGTGTGTGTGTAGAGAGTGTGTGTGTGTGTGTAGAGAGTGAGTGTGTGTGTGTAGAGAGTGTGTGTGTGTGTGTGTAGAGAGTGTGTGTGTAGAGAGTGTGTGTGTAAAGAGAGTGTGTGTGTAGAGAGTGCGTGTGTGTAGAGAGTGCGTGTGTGTAGAGAGAGCGTGTGTGTGTAGAGAGAGTGTGTAGAAAGTGTGTGTGTAGAGAGTGTGTGTGTAGAGAGAGTGTGTGTGTAGAGAGAGTGTGTGTGTAGAGAGTGTGTATGTAGAGAGAGGGTGTAGAAAGTTTGTGTGTAGAGAGTGTGAGTGTGTGTAGAGAGTGTGTGTGTGTGTAGAGAGTGTGTGTGTAGAGAGAGTGTATGTAGAGAGAGGGTGTAGATAGTGTGTGTGTAGAGAGAGGGTGTAGAGAGTGTGTGTGTAGAGAGTGTGTGTGTAGAGTGTGTGTGTAGAGAGTGTGTATGTAGAGAGAGGGTGTAGAAAGTGTGTGTGTACAGAGAGTGTGTGTAGAGAGTGTGTGTGAAGAGAGTGTGTGTGTAGAGAGTGTGTATGTAGAGAGAGGGTGTAGAAAGTGTGTGTGTAGAGAGTGTGTGTGTAGAGAGAGAGTGTAGAAAGTGTGTGTGTATAGAGAGTGTGTGTGTAGAGAGAGTGTGTGTGTAGAGAGAGTGTGTGTGTAGAGAGTGTGTATGTAGAGAGAGGGTGTAGAGAGTGTGTGTGTAGAGAGTGTGTGTGTAGAGAGTGTGAGTGTGTGTAGTGTGTGTGTGTAGAGAGTGTGTGTGTAGAGAGAGTGTGTGTGTGTAGAGAGTGTGTGTGTGTAGAGAGAGGGTGTAGATAGTGTGTGTGTAGAGAGAGGGTGTAGAGAGTGTGTGTGTAGAGTGTGTGTGTGTAAAGAGAGTGTGTGTGTGTAAAGAGAGTGTGTGTGTGTAAAGAGAGTGTGTGTGTGTAAAGAGAGTTTGTGTAGAGAGTGCGTGTGTAGAGAGAGGGTGTGTAGAGAGAGGGTGTGTAGAGAGAGGGTGTAGAAAGTGTGTGTGTGTGTAGAGAGTGTGTGTGTGTAGAGAGTGTGTGTAGAGAGAGGGTGTAGAAAGTGTGTGTGTATAGAGAGTGTGTGTGTAGAGAGCGTGTATAGAGAGAGCGTGTGTAGAGAGAGTGTGTGTAGAGAGAGTGTGTGTGTGTGTGTGTGTAGAGCATGTGTGTGTGTGTGTAGAGCGTGTGTGTGTGTGTGTGTAGAGTGTGTGTGTGTGTGTGTGTGTGTGTGTGTAGAGAGTGAGTGTGTGTGTAGAGAGAGTGTGTGTAGAGAGTGTGTGTGTAGAGAGAGCGTGTGTGTAGAGAGTGTGTGTGTAGAGAGTGTGTATGTAGAGAGAGGGTGTAGAAAGTGTGTGTGTGTAGAGAGTGTGTGTGTGTGTGTAGAGAGTGTGTGTGTGTGTGTAGAGAGTGTGTGTGTCTGTAGAGAGTGTGTGTGTGTGTGTAGAGAGTGTGTGTGTGTGTGTAGAGAGTGTGTGTGTGTGTAGAGAGTGTGTGTGTGTGTGTGTAGAGAGTGTGTGTGTAAAGAGAGTGTGTGTGTGTGTGTAGAGAGTGTGTGTGTAAAGAGAGTGTGTGTGTAGAGAGTGCGTGTGTGTAGAGAGTGCGTGTGTGTAGAGAGTGTGTGTGTAGAGAGAGTGTGTGAAGAGAGTGTGTGTGTAGAGAGTGTGTATGTAGAGAGAGGGTGTAGAAAGTGTGTGTGTGTAGAGAGTGTGTGTGTGTGTGTGTAGAGAGTGTGTGTGTGTGTGTGTGAGTAGAGAGTGTGTGTGTGTGTGTAGAGAGTGTGTGTGTGTGTAGAGAGTGTGTGTGTAGAGAGTGTGTGTGTGTAGAGAGTGTGTGTGTATAGAGAGTGTGTGTGTAGAGAGTGTGAGTGTGTGTAGAGAGTGTGTGTGTAAAGAGAGTGTGTGTGTAGAGAGTGTGTGTGTAGAGAGTGTGTATGTAGAGAGTGTGTGTGTAGAGAGAGTGTGTGTGTAGAGAGTGTGAGTGTGTGTAGAGAGAGTGTGTGTGTAGAGAGAGTGTGTGAAGAGAGTGTGTGTGTAGAGAGTGTGTATGTAGAGAGAGGGTGTAGAAAGTGTGTGTGTGTAGAGAGTGTGTGTAGAGAAAGCGCGTGTGTGTAGAGAGAGGGTGTAGAAAGTGTGTGTGTGTGTAGAGAGTGTGTGTGTGTAGAGAGTGTGTGTAGAGAGAGGGTGTAGAAAGTGTGTGTGTGTGTTTAGCGTGTGTGTAGAGCGTGTGTGTAGAGCGTGTGTAGAGAGCGTGTGTGTGTAGAGAGAGAGTGTGTGTAGAGAGAGTGTGTGTAGAGAGAGTGTGTGTAGAGAGAGTGTGTGTGTGTGTGTGTGTGTGTGGAGAGCGTGTGTGTGTGTGTGTGTAGAGAGTGTGTGTGTGTGTAGAGAGTGTGTGTGTGTGTGTGTGTGTGTGTGTGTGTGTGTGTGTGTGTGTGTGTGTGTGTGTAGAGAGTGTGTGTGTGTGTGTGTGTGTGTGTGTAGAGAGTGAGTGTGTGTGTAGAGAGAGTGTGTGTGTAGAGAGCGTGTGTGTAGAGAGAGCGTGTGTGTAGAGAGTGTGTGTGTAGAGAGTGTGTGTGTAGAGAGAGGGTGTAGAAAGTGTGTGTGTGTGTAGAGAGAGTGTGTGTGTAGAGAGAGTGTGTGTGTAGAGAGAGTGTGTGTGTAGAGAGAGTGTGTGTGTAGAGAGAGTGTGTGTGTGTAGAGAGAGTGTGTGTGTAGAGAGAGTGTGTGTGTAGAGAGAGAGTGTGTGTAGAGAGAGAGTGTGTGTAGAAAGAGTGTGTGTAGAGAGAGTGTGTGTAAAGAGAGAGTGTAGAGAGTGTGTGTGAAGAGAGTGTGTGTGTATAGAGAGTGTGTGTGTAGAGAGAGTGTGTGTGTAGAGAGAGTGTGTGTAGAGAGTGTGTATGTAGAGAGAGGGTGTAGAAAGTGTGTGTGTAGAGAGTGTGTGTGTAGAGAGTGTGAGTGTGTGTAGAGTGTGTGTGTGTAGAGAGAGTGTGTGTGTAGAGAGTGTGTGTGTGTAGAGAGAGCGCGTGTGTGTAGAGAGAGCGCGTGTGTGTAGAGAGAGGGTGTAGAAAGTGTGTGTGTGTGTAGAGAGTGTGTGTGTGTAGAGAGTGTGTGTAGAGAGGGTGTAGAAAGTGTGTGTGTGTGTAGAGAGTGTGTATGTAGAGAGAGGGTGTAGAAAGTGTGTGTGTATAGAGAGTGTGTGTGTGTGTAGAGAGTGTGTGTGTGTGTGTAGAGAGTGTGTGGGTGTGAGAGTGTGTGTGTGTGTGTAGAGAGTGTGTGTGTAGAGAGAGCGTGTGTGTAGAGAGTGTGTGTGTAGAGAGTGTGTATGTAGAGAGAGGGTGTAGAAAGTGTGTGTGTGTAGAGAGTGTGTGTGTGTGTAGAGAGTGTGTGTGTGTGTAGAGAGTGTGTGTGTGTGTGTGTAGAGAGTGTGTGTGTGTGTGTAGAGAGTGTGTGTGTGTGTAGAGAGTGTGTGTGTGTGTGTAGAGAGTGTGTGTGTAAAGAGAGTGTGTGTGTGTGTGTAGAGAGTGTGTGTGTAAAGAGAGTGTGTGTGTAGAGAGTGGTGTGTGTGTGAGAGTGTGTGTGTAGAGAGTGCGTGTGTGTAGAGAGTGCGTGTGTGTGTGTAGAGAGTGTGTGTGTAAAGAGAGTGTGTGTGTAGAGAGAGGGTGTAGAAAGTGTGTGTGTATAGAGAGTGTGTGTAGAGAGTGTGTGTGTAGAGAGAGGGTGTAGAAAGTGTGTGTGTATAGAGAGTGTGTGTAGAGAGTGTGTGTGTAGAGAGTGTGTGTGTAGAGAGAGGGTGTAGAAAGTGTGTGTGTATAGTGAGTGTGTGTAGAGAGTGTGTGTGTAGAGAGTGTGTGTGTAGAGAGAGGGTGTAGAAAGTGTGTGTGTATAGAGAGTGTGTGTGTAGAGAGTGTGAGTGTGTGTAGAGAGAGTGTGTGTGTAGAGAGAGGGTGTAGAAAGTGTGTGTGTGTAGAGAGTGTGTGTAGAGAGTGTGTGTGAAGAGATTGTGTGTGTAGAGAATGTGTATGTAGAGAGAGGGTGTAGAAAGTGTGTGTGTGTAGAGAGTGTGTGTAGAGAGTGTGTGTGAAGAGAGTGTGTGTGTAGAGAGTGTGTATGTAGAGAGAGGGTGTAGAAAGTGTGTGTGTAGAGAGTGTGTGTGTAGAGAGAGAGTGTAGAAAGTGTGTGTGTACAGAGAGTGTGTGTGTAGAGAGAGTGTGTGTGTAGAGAGAGTGTGTGTGTAGAGAGTGTGTGTGTAGAGAGTGTGTGTGTAGAGAGAGGGTGTAGAAAGTGTGTGTGTACAGAGAGTGTGTGTAGAGAGTGTGTGTAGAGAGTGTGTGTGAAGAGAGTGTGTGTGTAGAGAGTGTGTATGTAGAGAGAGGGTGTAGAAAGTGTGTGTGTAGAGAGTGTGTGTGTAGAGAGTGTGAGTGTGTGTAGAGTGTGTGTGTAGAGAGAGTGTGTGTGTAGAGAGTGTGTGTGTGTAGAGAGAGGGTGTAGATAGTGTGTTTGTAGAGAGAGGGTGTAGAGAGTGTGTGTGTAGAGAGTGTGTGTGTAGAGTGTGTGTGTAGAGAGTGTGTGTGTAGAGAGTGTGTGTGTAAAGAGTGTGTGTGTGTAAAGAGAGTGTGTGTGTGTAAAGAGAGTGTGTGTAGAGAGTGCGTGTGTAGAGAGAGGGTGTGTAGAGAGAGGGTGTGTAGAGAGAGGGTGTAGAAAGTGTGTGTGTGTGTGTGTGTAGAGAGTGTGTGTGTGTAGAGAGTGTGTGTAGAGAGAGGGTGTAGAAAGTGTGTGTGTGTGTAGAGAGTGTGTGTGTGTAGAGAGTGTGTATAGAGAGAGCGTGTGTAGAGAGAGTGTGTGTAGAGAGAGTGTGTGTGTGTGTGTGTGTAGAGCATGTGTGTGTGTGTGTGGGCGTGTGTGTGTGTGTGTGTAGAGAGTGTGTGTGTGTGTAGAGAGTGTGTGTGTGTAGAGAGTGTGTGTAGAGAGAGGGTGTAGAAAGTGTGTGTGTATAGAGAGTGTGTGTGTAGAGAGCGTGTATAGAGAGAGCGTGTGTAGAGAGAGTGTGTGTAGAGAGAGTGTGTGTGTGTGTAGAGCGTGTGTATGTGTGTGTGTAGAGTGTGTGTGTGTGTGTAGAGAGTGTGTGTGTGTGTGTAGAGAGTGAGTGTGTGTGTAGAGAGAGTGTGTGTAGAGAGTGTGTGTGTGAGAGAGAGCGTGTGTGTAGAGAGTGTGTGTGTAGAGAGTGTGTATGTAGAGAGAGGGTGTAGAAAGTGTGTGTGTGTAGAGAGTGTGTGTGTGTGTGTAGAGAGTGTGTGTGTCTGTAGAGAGTGTGTGTGTGTGTGTAGAGAGTGTGTGTGTGTGTGTAGAGAGTGTGTGTGTGTGTAGAGAGTGTGTGTGTGTGTGAGAGATGGTAGAGTGTGTGTGTATTTAGAGAGAGTGTGTGTGTGTAGAGAGTGTGTGTGTAAAGAGAGTGTGTGTGTAGAGAGTGCGTGTGTGTAGAGAGTGCGTGTGTGTAGAGAGTGCGTGTGTGTAGAGAGTGCGTGTGTGTAGAGAGTGCGTGTGTGTGTGTAGAGAGTGTGTGTGTAAAGAGAGTGTGTGTGTAGAGAGAATGCGTGTATAGAGAGTGTGTGTGTAGAGAGTGTGAGTGTGTGTAGAGAGAGTGTGTGTGTAGAGAGAGTGTGTGAAGAGAGTGTG